>OW052105.1:5002500-6252500 GCA_932526535.1 Caradrina clavipalpis
TTAAAGAGAAATTTCACTACCGTTTATCAGTAACATGGTTACACTCAGATCGGACGATGGTCATTATGCCAATATGCATTAACTGTTTATGTCCTAAAAACCCCATATTACACAACATACACATACAATCGCACCTGTATTTCGCGAACGGTTAGGCAGAAGTGTACCAAAGTTCACCCACAGTTCGCATGGATGTTAAGGTCCCATGTAACAGGGGGCGAGTTTATTGCCATTAACCGGGCAAGAATTACATATTTCACCCATATTTAATATTTTTCCTATATTTCTTTATACACCTACCATAATAATATGTATAATTATTTACCTTTTCTCCACACATAAACTCCTCATAATTAAACTTTAGCCCGATTCTAATTACGTTGTAGCAAACTATCAAGCTCGTGTGCAATACTGCCAATATTATCGGAGCCGTTTGATTCCCTCGGTGTAGATGCACGTGTCTAGGAAAAACACAAGGCCCTGTAAACCACGTGCTGATAAAAATACACTACAGTGTATTTTTCCTTGCTATTTGCAGTATCTGCATTTTACACCTTAAGTTAGGTATGAAAAGATTGTTTTTTTGCAAATGTGCACACCATTTCAATAAGAAAAAACTGCTTATAGACAACAATTCTCTTATAATAAAAATGGAATCATGGCAAATTCTTTTACCAAATCACATACATAAATACCTACCACTACACTTGCTTGCAAGAAATCCGAACATCTTTTATTCTTGTTCAGAAAACTTTAGATCACGTTGATGAGAGTAGCTTGTTGCTAGCATTCAGCGACTTCGCAAAAGTTTGGCCTTGTTAATTAAAACATCGACTTTTTTACTTAAAACTGTGTAACAATCCTGTTATAAGTACGTTTTACGCGATTTTTTTGAGGATGGATGAATGTATGTTGTTTTGTTTGTTACTCGTTCACGCATAAACAGTTGAACAGAATTCTCTGAGGCACACAATTCATTCAATGTAACTTAACATATAGCATTATATTTTTTCATTAGTGTGGCTGTAGGTTTTAAAACCTACATTCTTTGGCCTTATTTTGAAATCAACGCAGACGAATTCACGGACAAAATTTAGTGTCTTGATTTGCATAACGAAGGCTGATATTGTACGTGTGCATTTCTAAATTCAAATACATACAACCAAAATCGTTGTACAATCTGAATATCGATTTTAATCTTAAATACGGCTAACACAGTTAAGTAACGTTGTTATTTACATTAATGCCAAGTTCAAATTGTTTGTGTGTGAGCTGCGTTCGGTCTATGTCAATAATTCATTAATTAAACAACTCACATAACGTACTGTCTTAGTTTATTATTTATTCATTAACGAAGCCACAATAGGTATTTATTCGACCTTGAATAATAATACCAGAGTATTATTGTTCTACTGCAGGGCAAAAGCCTCGTCTCATACAGAGAAGGCAAGAGCATTGATCACCACACTTGCTCAAGGCCGATTGACGATTTCTGGTCTATATTCATTGTAGGTCCAGCTTTCCTCACGATATTTTTCCTTTTCCGATATCAGAGATATCCATGATAAACTTTGAAAGTATGCATACGTTTATACGAATTCAAAAACTCACATTGGTACTTGCCCGGTTTCAAACCCGCAACCTCATGCAAGAGAGGCGAGCACCTTAACCACAAAGCCCATCACAATCCAGTTCTCATTCAACCTTAAATACCCATCAACATTAATTCATAGATCTAACTTCAAATACTTTAATAGGCAGATTCTCTCTGCACGTTTCAATAATTGGTGGTTCCATCCCCTTCATTTGCAAATCTTTTACCCAAGCCACGTTTTGGCGCGGTAATTATTTTGGCCTCGTTTGTATCGATCTAGTGACATCATTAAAGGGATTCGGAATATCCAAGGCTTGGCCTGGCTTAAACAAGGTTAAAGCCTGTCGGTTTTAGATAGTGTGCATTGATGGTTTTGGACACGTGCATAATTAGTGGCCTTCTGCACGTTTTATCAAATTCATTAGTGTATTTAGAGCCCCATTTATACAATCAGATAAAAATGAAGTGTTTTCATTTACGTCAAAATAATTGCATTTTACTAAATGTAGGTATCGTGAATGTTTGTTCACGGTACTTTTACCAAACATCAAATTTTAAAAAGTTGGCCTTTCTGTCTGTTTGTTCCGGCTAATCTCCAAAACGACTGAACCGATTTTGAACACACTGACAGACACTTAATGTTGCAAAGACTAACTTACTTTTATTATAAAAATAGACTAAGGCACACATAAAAAAACATGAAACCCTGTTAATAACTGACACTCACTCAAAAGAAGTAGCAGGCATAAGCTAGTTGAAGTAATAAGTTTTAAACTTAATTGACCATTTGTTTGTGTCAAAACAACAGAAAAGTTAAAGCGCTTATATTTTAATAAGTTCTTTTGGCGTGTCATCAAAAAATGCTAGCAGGTTTTGGCACGAACAATGTTTTAAATATTTTGCACCCTTTATTTTTTTCAACTAGGTACATTAAGTATTTAAGTAAACGTCGACTGCCTCGTTGGAGTAGGTAGACGTCCTAATGGGGACTGATGGAGTGACGGCAGAGGGCTAGGATTTAGGTTTAATTCCCGAGTAAGGCAAAGTCGAAGAATACAGATGCGATGTTATATTGACTACTAGCTTATGCTCTCAACTTCGTCCGAGTGATATTTTTCACTCGTGTTAAGTTACTTCTTTTGTTTTGTTTCTCTGCCTCCGTGAGTCGTAGCGTATTGTTATAATATAATATATAGCCCTCTAGAATCGTCTTATCAAATACAAAAAGATTTTTCCATTCCGATGGATAATTCCAGAGATTAGCGTGTTTAAATATAAAAATAAAAAACTCTTCAGCTTGATGATATTGGTAATGATAATTATTACGCAAAAGCTTAGTTGTTTCAACTACGAGTACCGACATATTAAATTCAGTTGATACTTCAGAATCGATACCATTGCTTACATAATATCTATAAATAATAATGGGTACGTATTTGAATACGGTATCGAAGATTAAAATACCTACGCTTAAAATACCAATGTTCAAAACATCGAAAATTTAAATATCGATTATATCAAAATGTCGAAAATTGTTATACCTAAGCTTAAAACGTCGAAGATTGAAATGCCGAGTGATTAAAATTTCGAATGATTCATAATATCGAATGACATTATGCCTAAGTTCAAAATATCAACATTTCATACATCTAAATTCATAATATCTACGTTAAAAATACCTACTAGTTGAAATACCGAAAAAAAAATTATATAGGCAGTATGAGTGTATTCATAAATGTAGGTAGATGTGAAATTGTCACACCCTGCAAACTAGTGCAAACCCGTTGCTATTAAGTAGTCATTAGTCTGTTTGTTCGTTTGTTACCCACCTAGTAACTGATTACCATCTAGCAGCAAACAAGCATGCAGCAATCATGCAACATGCAAGCAAGCATGGTTTCTGTCACGGCTCCGGCGCTGCAGGGCTCCGGCAGTCCCACGCGAGCTTAACGTCGCAGATGGTCTAAACGCTCACCACCGCAGCTTCAGCTTGTTGGCCGGCTTTGCCGGCCAACCTCAGCTGCGGCGGCGGGTGTTAAAACCACCTGCTCCTCAGCTCGCGGGCTGCCTCGCCCCTCCGCGCCTACGCGATTCTAAATTACACTCTAGGGGTAGGGCAGACAAGACTACGTGGAGTCGGTTTTGCAGCGATACGTTTCTGTCACTAACTTTAGTAGCACAACATATTGACTTTCAAGAAAATATTTTAATTTAAAGACCTAAATAATACCTTCACGATTGACCTATGCTTGTACACTAGACACTGATTTTCATGGATAAAATAGGTCGAAATTGTTCCAAAGCCGAATTGGGGCACCCCGAATTTACGTAGTCTTTTGGCTGTTACCCCTAGAGTGTATATAAAAATCCGGAGGCGCGAAGGGAGGGCAACCCCCGCCCGCTGTAACAAAGCATAGGCACCCGTGGGAGCCGTAGCGGCTGAGGCTGGTCGCCGGAGGCGACCAGCAAGCCGAAGCTGCGGAGGTGAACATGGGTGCCTATTCTTTGTTACGCAAGGGCGAAGGGGTTGCACTTCCCGTAGCGCCGGAGACGTTGCAGAAGCAACCTTTTTCCACTCATAGGTACTACTTATATCAATTTTTTTTCGATATTTTAACTTGTAGGTACGTATTTTTAGGGTGAATTAATGAATGTATTAAATGTTGAAAATTAACCCATTTTTACACGTAGGTATATTAATTTTCGATGTTCAAATATTATATGTACCCATCGATATTTAGGACGTTCGATAGTTTGTACTTCGATATTTAGGACATTCGATAATCTGTATTTCGATATTTGGATCTTTCGATGTAACTTTTGTAGATATTTAGATTTTAGATATATTGGACGTAGGATATTTAACCATTCGATACTATAAACTTTCGTTATTTTAATTTTCGGTTTTATGGTCGTTGGATATTTCCATTTTCGATGTTATGAACATCGATATTTTAACAGTAGGTATTTTAATCTTCGATATTCAAATACGTACCCATAATAATATATCCCCTTATCTTTCAACTAGCTTTCGTTCGCCACGTCGCCCGCATAAATATCAGTTATCACGGACGCAGGCGAAGTCGCGGATAAAAAAGTTGCCTAAGTATATTCTTATCAATTCTCCAAAATATCTCTTTTTCGAACAATACAATAGGTTCAGTGGTTGCCATGTTGTGTTAACAAACGACGCGGTTGGCGCAGTGGCTAAGCGATCTGCAGGGGCTGCGGGTTGTTCGAAAGAGATACCGCGACCCCGGAACGCAAAGGGCACATGAAGGAACATAGATGGGTTTTAGTCAGTAAAAGTCTGACACTCCCTCCCGTCCCGCCCAGGACGGGGGAAGTTATTTGATGATTTCCCATCTATAAAAAAAAGTGACTAAGTGGTAAGCGGCGCTGGTTCAATTCCCACACGGCTCAAATATTTGTATGTTTCTAACCTACCCGTACGCAAAATACGCGCTGAGATGTGAGTTGCGGACACCAGCCCGTTATACCAATACCAATGGCCTACAGGTAGTTTTTCCGGCTCTGGCTGTTTGTGTAATTAAGTTTATATATTTGTAAACGCACCCACGATACAAGAGAAATTCCTAGTGGAGGCAACGTTTTTCCTCAAAAAGTAAAGAAATACAAACGACATCAACAAACAGACAAATCATTTTACATAATATACCTAACACATAAGCAGGAATATTATCGCTATCATAATATTAGTTATCCTCACGCTCTATTTCACTAACGAGCCGATTAGAATGCCAGGTTGACACGGCTTAACTCGTAAGCGTCCATTGTCACAAACTGAAATGTTTTTTGACACCATAAATGTAGTTAATTAGTGATTTTCGTGACTAAACAGGTGATACAAAGTAATCACGATTGAATCTATTATGGGTGATGATTTGATGAATGCGATCACCATTGTAAGACGGTTTGGCTAGCCAGGTGTTTTGTACCGTTGTCCTTGATAATCGTAATGGGTGGCGCAGGAATGCCTAGCAGTTATCACGTTACGATGTTTAAGGTGGGGCCACACCTACAGGCTCACGTACAGTGTGGTTCCTTGGTATATCGCACCGCTCAATACGGTGAAAGGTGCTCCTATACACACTAGAAACAATGATTTAAGTAGGCATTCAAACTTGTCTTTATACAGTAAATGGTTATAATCGGTACAGTGGTTACGGAGTTTATTTGGTACCAATAAACAAACAAACATTCTTTCCTCTTTATAAAATTGGTATAGACTACGAACGACGAACTTGATTCATCTTGATATTCTTGTTTTTCGAGGGGATTGGCGTTGGGATCCCACATACAGGTTCTTCCTAGTTTAGGTTTAGATGCTTAAAACTGTTTTGTACACTATCTATGTCACCATTGCTTATCTCAAAAACATAACATAGGTACTTTTGGGCCCATTCGCGAGCGGTCAACGAGTGTTTCGTCGCGCAAGTTGTCAATAGACGTTCAATACTCAATATTATCTTTATTGCTTTTCCATATTATGTATTCTTAGGTGGTAAATATGTATAATTGAGATCATTATGGACTCTGTAGGGCACAAGGTCCGACTGTGTAGGTTCGGACGGGTAGTGTGTTCGGTTCGTGCTCGCGCGCTGTTGTAGACTCACCTTTACATTGCAATGAGTCACAACTCACGACCTGACACAACGCACGTCAGCCGTCACCAAATATTTTTACGACTGTTTAAGTATCTACAGTTTGTTTACTTTTGCTACTGTTTAAATAACTTCCGTACTTCCTACTAGGGTGTTGCGGATGCAGATATTTTGACATCCGCAGATGCAGATTCGGATCTTATGATCTTTTATAAAAAAACTACATGGGTGCAGAAAAATAATAATAAATTAAGATGAAATTCTTATAGGCTCGCCCCCTATTACATGGGACCAAAAAAACATACCAGCAAACTGTGGGTGTGCATTGGTACACCTCTGCCTAACCCTTCGGGGAATATAGGCGTGATTGTATGTATGTATTTATGAAATTCTTAATAGCGGCTCGGAGTTAGTATTTGTGCCCGGTTAATGGCAATAGGCTCGCCCCCTACTACATGGCATCTAAACATACCGGCGAACTGTGAGTGTACTTTTGTACACCACTGCCTAATCCTTCGGGGAATACAGGCGTGATGATATGTGTTCTATCTCACAACAAAAGAACGAGCAAATGTAATTTCACTAAAAGCGCACAAACGCAATTATGACCGGACACACTTAACTCGCACATTCTAGCTGTTCTTTCACAAAGAGATTTGTAAACACGACACTTGACAGGTCTGTACAAAGACTGAACTAAAACCTTAATTATGGTAACTGAATTCATACGTTATGCGGTAGCCGCAGGCAAATATAAGGGTTTGATGACTTTATGACTTTTCTAAAACAAACAATTGGTATGTGTGATAATAGGTGTTTGTCTTATTATTTGTACATCATCACATAACAAGGAACACATCTTACGCTAAATTTATCATCATCACATCAGCCGAATGACGTCCACTGCTGGGCATATGCCTTCCCTAGAGATACCAAAACGACCGGTCCTGGGCTGTCCGCATCCAGCGATTTCCCGCGACCTTTATCAGGTCGACGGTCCACCTTGTCGGAGCCTATGAATATTTAAAAAAAAAAGAAATACACCCTCACGCCTGTATTCCCCAAAGGGTAAGGCAGAGGTGTACCAATGTACACCCACAGTTCGCCGGTATATTTAGGTCCCATGTAATAGGGGGCGAGCCTATTGCCATTAACGGGGCACAATTCCAAACTCCGAGCTGCTACTGAGAATTTCATAGAAAAACGCAATAACACTTTTTGCTCGACCTGGGAATCGAACCCAGGACCCGTAGCAGTCGCGCTTAGGACCACTCGGCCACCGAGGCAGTTATGAATAATGTTAATATGATAAAAATGATAATGATATGAATGATATGATGAAATTATAATGTTATGAATATTTACCTACTAAAATAGGTTTAACAAATACATATTTGAAATTCTATTTTACTCCTTTTCTTTTCTCTGAAGACACTATTAAAACAAAACTAACAAAGTTTAAAATGACTGATTTATCACTGTTGTTTTGTAAATAAATTATTAATATGATAACTGAATTAATCGTTTAGCTTACTATAATATTCGTAAAGATTTTAAACTTATATTTGATAAGCTATTTACTAATGTCATCTTTACTGCACCATTACTGGAAAAGCACATGACTGAAAATTAATTTAAAATATATTGTGTGAGTTTTTAATATCTGAAATATGAAATGGAAATATTCGGTATTTTCTGTGAACACCTTTACAATACAGAAAACGTAAATTGAAAGTGAAAAATGTGAAAAAATACGTATTTTTGTAGCACTAACAAAAAGTCCATTTAATTTTTCATAGTGCAGTACGAATTTTATAGATTCTCTCGTTTATTTTTTAGGCGAAAAATGTTTTTTAATCCGTCCGTACTAATATTAAAAATGCGAAAGTAACTCTGTCTGTCTGTCTGTCTCTTCTTCACGCCTACCACTGAACCGATTTCAATGAAATTTGGTACAGATATAGTCTGGGACCCGAGGAAGGACATAGGATAGTTTTCATCCCGGAAATCCCCCGGGAACGGGAACTATTAATCCACGCGGACGAAGTCGCGGGCAAAAGCTAGTACACAATATTGAAGTAATTGACGTCCATTTAGTTTACTGGGAACACATTCTGCGTAAAACAAAAATGAATTTCACGTTTATTTTCAGTGTAGTCAGAAAATAATTTTATAACAATTGTTACATTGTTTTTCAGTTTAAATGAAAAATAAAGTAGGATGCTTTTTGTATACATTAACTTAATTTAACTAATTACGAGTACCTACCTATGCTTAAAATTCTCCGTTCTTTTGCACTTTAAAAATAGTTTAAAAGTTCAGAAACGTACAGTTCCTTTTTTAAAAATGTTACTTAGTTTTTGTATCATCATCAGCCTGCAACAGTCCACTGCTGGACACAGGCCTCTCCAATCGCTCGCCACTATGCTTGATTATCAGCTACTCTCATCCAGTTCCTACCCTGCAAAGATCGTCGCTCCATCTAGTCTGAGAGCGTCCCATCTTACCCGTTGCCGATTCGCAGCCTCCACTCAAGAATACGTCTAACGGTCATCGATTCTACGACTAATATGGCCGACCTTATTGCCACTTCAGCTTACTTATTTTGTACTTAATTTTTGCATGGACTGCCTCGTTAACCTAGTGGTCCTAAGCGCGACTGCTACGCTAGAGGTCTTGGGTTCGATTCCCAGGTCAAGCAAAAATTGTTATTGGGTTTTTCTATTAAATTCTCAATAGCAGCTCGGAGTTAAGATTTGTGCCCGGTTAATGGCAATAGGCTCGCCCCCTATTACATGGGACTTAAAAATACCGGCGAACTATGGTACACCTCTCTGGTGGTACTATGGTCTATGGTATGGTACATTGGTACACCTCTGCCAAACCTTTCGGGGAATACGGGTGTGATGGTATGTATGTGTTAATTTTTGTGTACAAAAATTAATTCTATTTTGTCTGTATACTCTAGAAAATGTTTTACATTTAAGCAATATACCTATGTAAAAAAATACTACCCTATTTCTATTCAATAAATTGTGTCGAAAATCTATAATACCCAACAACCGGTAGAGGGCAAATTAGTGCCAAATAGCCCGACTAATGGGTCCTTTAATTAAATTTTGTTACTAAATTAAGGGCTAGTTGTTCCCGGCGATATTTAGTACGTACCCGTGTTTGCTTTCATCACTAATAAAGACTACGGTGTTATTATTTTAAGGCAATTTACCTGAAATCGAGATGAAATTGTTAGGTTAGCTTTAGATGATGGATGACGGATCAAATATTATTTTTGAAAAGAAAACCATTGCCCCATTCTAAGGCCTCTTGTATCGAGGGTGCTATCAACTATCATGCACGAACAGCCAGACCCAGAACATCTATCTGTCGGCCATAGGAATATTTGTTCCTTGCGGGAATCGAACTCGTGATACGCAGTGCAGCAGCCATTCGCTCAGCCAGTGCACCAACAGTGTCATCCAACTGAGTGCCTATTTTAAATCATCGTATGTTGATATGCTGTTTTTTTAGGTAGCTTTTCCTATCCCTCTCTTGGACAAAGGCCTCTTCCTATTCCTTGTACTGCCCTTTCTCTATATTCCTTCTACTGCCCTTTGTGTAGCGCCTCCTCTCGCCAATTTTAGAAAAAGCCATCCAAGTCATCTTTCCGACCCCGTTTTGTGCGCAATCTTTTCAAATAATAATATAACATACCATCACGCCTGTATTCCCCGAAGGGTGAGGCAGAGGTGTACCAATGTACACCCACAGTTCGCCGGTATGTTTAGAAGTCACATGTAATAGGAGGCGAGCCTATTGGCAGGGGCAACCGGGCACAAATCCAAACTCCGAGCTGCTACTGCGAATTTCATAGAAAAACCCAATAACACTTTTTGCTCGACCTGGGAATCGAACCCGGGACCTCTTGCACAGCAGTCGCACTTGCGACCACGAGACCAACGGGGCAGTTTCAAATCTTTTCAAATTGAGCCAAAATCATTTTGAAAAAACCCAGAACGCTCAACACAAAACACGCTTATGTTCTTTATACCATCAAGCCTTATCAAGACACACAAAAGCCTGCGAGTAAGGGCATGATAAAGCTTGTCTAGTCGCTCAAAGTTTACCGAAGACAAACAGATGATCGTAAGATACGATTGTCGCACAACGGTAAAGTGAGTAAAGGTACACATTGCTGAATACTTCGTAATTGCGTTTGTAGTCTTGCTGGAATAGACTACTGTAATGTATGTGTGTATAACCGGTGTGCGGGCGCTTACGACAGCGCCGCAACCTTGTAAACGTTTGAAGGACGGGCAGTCCACATTAAACTACTGTACTAGCAACACGTTGTTTTTTTATTCAAACACCTCAGTGGCGACGAGGATAAAACTATTTTAAAATGTCGATCGGGAAGTTATCGGAGTATAATGTGAGATCGGGAAACTGGACAATGTATGTGGAACGCATGGAGATGTTTTTTAAAGTGAACAGCGTTAAGGAGGAACTTTGGCTACCTACGTTGATTGCAACGATGGGTGACGAAGCTTACGAACTGTTAAGCAATTTAACAAGTCCGGATAAACCGAGTGCAAAAACGTATGCAATGGTGGTGAAAATCATGGCGGATCACTTGCAACCAAGACCGTCGTTTATGGCAGAGAGGTACCGGTTCCGTCAGAGAAGGCAAAATGCGGGTGAATCCATATTACAATATATATCGGAACTTAAGAAAATGTCTAAATTTTGCGAATTTAAAGTTGTGTTAGAAGAGAATTTACGTGATCAGCTAGTATGTGGACTGAGAAGCGAAGCAATCAGGCAGCGACTGTTTACGGAAGAAAACCTGCAATATTCAAATGCTGTAAAAATTGCATGCACCATGGAAGCGGCGGAAAGAGATGCAGCGGCAGTGGAACACGCAGTCGGGAACAATACCGAGCCGGGCGGGGGCGGCGATGCCACGGCCGGAGCGTTGCACGTGGTGGCCACGCCGATGCGGGGCGGCCGCGGCCGGCGAGGCCGTGGTGGCAGAGGCGGAATATCGGCAGGCGCGCGGAAGGGCAACGCCGACGAATCGAGAACCAGTTGTACTGCTTGTGGGGCTTCTGGCCATCAGAGTGAAGGATGTAGATACAATCGCTTTATCTGCGGCAGATGTAGGCAGAAGGGCCATCTACGTCGGGTATGTCCGATGCGGACAGGGGGCCGACAGCCCCAAGATCGATACGATACCAACAACATGGCGGCGCAGGTGCGAGTGACGAGCAGAGCAGCCAGGTCCCCTGCGGACCAGTCGGGGGACGATGAACCGCCGGTGTCAGACGATGGAGACTGGGAGGCGGTAGAAGACTTCCATCAGCTCAGCTTAAATAGTTATAAACCGGTGAGCCTAACCATGTGTATCGATGGAATCAAGTTAGGTATGGAAATTGATACGGGGTCGTTGGTGTCATGCATCAGTGGGGAAATGTATTATAAATTGTTTAAACATAGACCTTTAGAAAATTCGAATTTGGTATTTAGATTCTATGATGGTACTACAATAAAACCAATGGGGGTAATAATGCCACTAGTGACTTATAAAAATAATTCTAAACAAATGGAGTTATTTGTGATAGATGGGGGTACCACGTCATTGTTAGGCAGACAATGGCTTACAGAATTAGGTATTAAAATACCGATGTATCAAAGTATATTGACCATGAACGCCGACCGAGCTAAATGTAATAACACAAGTAATAAAGAATTAACCTTATTACTTCACAGATATAAGGACCTGTTTACGGATGGACTGGGCCGGTTCACGGGAGGCAAGGCTCGGTTACGAATACGCGAGGGAGCGGTGCCGGTATTTTGCCGTGCACGGCCGGTGCCGTACGCGCTGCGCGAGCGCGTTGAGGCAGAATTGGAAGGTATGTTGCGCGCTGGTGTCATCGAGCCCGTGGAGAGCGCGGATTGGGCTACCCCACTCGTACCGGTGCGTAAGGCTGATGGTGGACTCCGTATCTGTGCTGATTACAAAATAACATTAAATCCCGTCTTATTGGTAGACAAATATCCATTACCCCGCATTAATGACTTGTTAGTTAAATTAAACGGTTCGAAGATATTCACGAAAATTGATTTAACACAAGCTTATAACCAAATAGAATTGGATGACCCCGATAATTGTACAGTTATTAATACCCACAAGGGACTTTTTAAGTATAAAAGATTAGTTTATGGCCTATCCTCGAGTCCAGGTATTTTCCAAAGAATTATGGCGAACCTACTCAACGATATTCCAAACGTTGAAGTATTCCTCGACGATATAATTATTGGATCACCCAATGGTAGGGAACATTTAATTATACTGGACAAAGTTTTAAAACGATTACATAATAACGGAATGAAACTAAAACAGAATAAGTGTGTCTTTATGACTAATGAGGTGAAGTACTTAGGTTTTATTGTTTCCAACGAGGGAATTAAAGTGGACCCGGAAAAGGTAGAAGGTATCTTAAACATTCCTAGACCCGGAAATATCACAGATTTACGAGCTTTCCTAGGAACAATAAATTATTATGCGAAATTCGTCAACAACTTGAGCACTATGCTCGCGCCGTTGTATAGATTATTAGGGAAAGGAGTAACTTGGAAATGGGACATAGAATGTGAGTCAGCTTTTAAGAAAATTAAAAATGTTTTAATTAGTGCAGACGTCCTCGCTCATTATGATCCAAACAAACCGTTGTTCTTAACATGTGATGCGAGTGCGAGAGGCATAGGCGGCGTGTTGAGTCAGACGTGCGAGCAGGATAGCAGCAGCGGCTCGGTCGGCGTGCGCGAGCGGCCGGTAGTGTATGTATCGCGCGCACTTAGCGCAGCGGAGAAACATTATTCTCAAATTGAACGCGAGGCATTAGCGATTGTGTTTTGCTTAGAAAAATTACACCAATATCTATACGGTCGGCGTTTTACACTACGCACGGATCACAAACCGTTAGTCACGATTTTTGGACCTAAGCAAGGTATACCATCCATGGCCGCAAGTCGACTACAAAGATGGGCAATAAAGTTGTCAGCATATACTTATGATATTGAGTACGTTACGTCCAAGCAGAACGGGGCGGACGGCCTATCGCGATTGCCAGCTGTTCCTGCGAGTAAACAAAAAAAAATTCCGGAACAGTCGTATTTACATTTCGCGCAAAATGCAATGTTGTTAGACTACAACGAAATAAAAAAACAGACAAGCAGAGACCACTTATTGGGCCGAGTGTTAACATATCTTCGCGACGAATGGCCGGCAGATAACGACATAAAATCGCTCCAACCTTATTTCAATCGCAGGAAAGAACTGTATGAGGAATTAGGCTGTGTGATGTGGGGCCATAGGGTGGTCGTGCCGGAGGTCTGTAGGGATAAGGTTCTAACGGGTTTACATGAGTCCCATATGGGCATAGTTAAAACAAAAGCTTTTGCTAGGAGCTATGTTTGGTGGCCGGGAATGGACGAAGCAATAGAAACTACGTGCAGGGGTTGCCGTGTCTGTGCTGTGGAAAGAGAGGCGCCGCCGCGACACATGCCCTGCTCTTGGCCCCGGCCAGATAGACCGTGGGCCCGTATACATGTTGATTTTTTAGGCCCCATTGCGGGGCGGATGTTTTTAGTCATGGTTGACGCTAGAACCAAGTGGCTAGAAGTAACTCAAGTACCTAGTACAGCGGCTTCTCACACCATCAGCGTTTTAAGTGACGTGTGCGCACGTTTTGGTTTACCTAGACAAATAGTCTCGGACAACGGACCACCATTTACAAGTCATGAGTTTTCACGGTTCCTTAATGCCAACGGCATTGAACACATATTCTCAGCGCCGTATCACCCTGCTTCAAACGGGGCAGCGGAAAATGCAGTACATACGGTAAAAAGAGCAATCAAAAAAGCTATAAGGGAAAATTTAAACATACCGTTATTTATAAATAAATTTCTACTATATTATAGGAACACGGAACATTGTACAACTGGTGAAACACCGGCGTTTCTCATGTTCGGCCGTAGGTTGCGCACTAGATTCGACGCGCTGAGACCCAATAGGGACAATAAAGTTAGAGATGCTCAGTCGCGGCAACAGAAGTATGGCGCAACTGGGTCACGTCAGTTGCGTACGGGGGATGAAGTCTGGTTGCGTCAGTATACGGGGCAAGATAAATGGGTATCAGGAAAGGTAACAGAAAAGCTAGGAACCACGGATTATAAAGTAGTGGATTCGTTAGGTAGGGAAACTCATAAACATGTTGATCAGCTAAAACAACGGATGCGGAGTTCATTAATCTGTCCTTCCAGCCCGGTTAGAGAGAAGTCAGAGACGGGGGAGGTCGTGCTGGACCAGGAAACGCCCGGTCCCAGCGATCCGGCCCTCGGTGACTCAGCCGCAGCAAAGACTCAGCAGGAGGTCAGGGAACAACAGCATGTTGACGATTGTGTCGAACCAGAAACACAAACCTCTTTGCCTTCCCCTGAGCCGACCCAGTCTCGTCCCCTCCGGAGATGTAGAATTAATAAGCCAACTAATTATAAGTTATGATAAGGATGTTGTTTTTTGTTTGTAGTTATGTTAATTAATTAGTCATAGTTATCTAAGTCAGTGTTTATGTATAATTATTAAAGGCACCTTGATTAAGTATAGGATTGTAATATTAGGTAAGCAAGTTATTCTTAAGTATATAATAAACGTGTGTTAGAATTAAGGGTGAAGGTGTAATGTATGTGTGTATAACCGGTGTGCGGGCGCTTACGACAGCGCCGCAACCTTGTAAACGTTTGAAGGACGGGCAGTCCACATTAAACTACTGTACTAGCAACACGTTGTTTTTTTATTCAAACACCTCAACTACCTATTAGCTACATGCCGTTTTATAGGTTCCTTTGTATTGACGCTTCGTAATTTTTGAATCGTTTGCATAAAAGTCCTTGGTTGTATTGAGTATTTTTTGGTAGAATTCTTGTTCGTGTACGAGGTGGTGTTAGAAAAGTGGTGTTAATTTGTTTACTCATTGTGCAACTTTTCATCATTTAGTGTTATTGGTATGTATTAAAAACGTACCCATAAAAAGTAAGTCTTGTATGGATTTTGTATCCCATTCTTCGTACGACACTACCTAATTCAAGTTGCAATTAGGTTCAATTTTTTATTCTTGTCCATGACGTTCAAAATTACGTTTTAATAGTCTAAATAAAATAAATAATTTGACTTTACCTTTAATTTTTGCCACATTTATGAATGTTAGCAAACATTACGCATTTGTTAATAGTTATCGTAAAAAATAAATACTAATAAAAATATCGACAAAGAATACATAATTTATTCAATTTTTAAACACAAACAATGTATTATTCGACAACACAAACTGATTATCCGATTTGAGATTGAAGATAAAGGCTCATTTTGGCCGAAAACCTTTGACCCAATGGTCAAACTGCCGATGTATAGACAGTTGATAAAGGTAAAATATTTAGGTTAGATTTTAAGGTGTCAGCGTGATCAGGCGGTGACATTTTTGGGTTATAAATTGAGTTTATTTTGTTTAGAAAGGTGTGCTTAACCCTTTTGTATAGTTTGAAACTTTAGTAAAATAGAATGAGGTAGATAATCACTAGAGATATAGGTATATCGGGTGGAAGGGACATCGTAACTAAAGTTTTACCACAGACCAAAGCGTAGTTTTTGTCAGTTATATAAAAAAATCGGCTTTTCTGAACAAATGTGCTACACCTATACGGTAAATAAAACAGGTGTTTTTTAGGTTTATAGAGGTATAGATAGTTTAATATTTTTTCTCTCTCTAAAAATAAAATAATATTAAATGAATTATTTTCCATAGAAAAAGAAAACGTGTTACGCCGACCTCAAGTAACATGGGATAAGGGGAAGAAAATGACAATGATTTTCCGAATTCACATTAATTGTGCCAGTGTTATAGAATAATTGCTTAATTAATGGCACCCCTTTTATTCCAACTGGTAGATACAAAATGTCCCCAAAAGTCACCTAACAGCGAGCTCAATCAATAAACAAAACACTATCGAAATATAGGCCCGGTTTCATAAAATTCAAATCCGACATGAAACCAAATGCACTCACTCCATATCAAAATGTTTGCCTTTCATATAGAGACAGATTTGTACAATATTTTTTTAAGCGCGATATCCATCACACGCGTATAATGTTTGCATGAACCCAATACCTTTTAATTTTTTTCCATTTTATGGCGCGTTTACACGGGGAGAGCTTCTCGTGTGTATTTTCAGGGCTAGTTTTTTTTTTGCGAGATTTGCTAAGCGAGAATTAAAAACTTGCCTACGATTATGGAATTTGAAATACGATACGATATTTTTAGAGTTACGTCTCCAAAGGGTACAAACGGTACCTACCATATTACTAAGACTCTGCTGTCGGTCTATTCGTCTGACACAGAGCTATATCTACAGGATAAGTTTTTAACCAGTGCGTAAATTTTTTTTGGTAGTTCAGTGTCAGTAATAGAACACATTTCCGTGTTTAGTTAAAAAAAAAAAAAAAAATTCATCCTTATCCGAGTTTGAAATAAGCAAAACATGGACATAATCTATTCGCCATACTATCAATGAACACTCTTGGCCGCCGCCCGGGCGCATGGCTGGGGTGAGGGGGTGGGGAATGCGCTAGCGCCGAGTGACAATAAAATATGGTTTTTAAGTAAACATGTTTCGTAAGCGATAACTTTTTTTTAGTACTAAGACATATCAAAATAAAATATACGTGTTTAATAAAACGTGTTGAAGTTTATTATGGCAAAATTTACGCACTGGTTAAAATTTTTTCCTGTATAATCGTCATAGAGTAGTACTACTTTATGTGAAGGAGCTCGTCCACGAAAGTATTTACGCCATACCTTTTTCTGATGCAAAGTAGCGTTGCTGTGTTCCAGTCTGAACGGTATGGGTTTTTTATTTTATTTTTTTACCGATGGGTAATCATCAAATGACTTCTCCCGCCCCGTGTCAGGCTTTTGCTGACTAAAACCCATCCATGTTCCTTGTCGTGTCTTTTGCGTTCCAGGGGCGCGGTATCTCTTTCGAACAACCCGCAGCCCCGGCAGGCACCGGCCCTTAGTGGCCCCTCCGAATGTTTGCTGACATCGGTATGGGTAACGGTATGGGTGCCGGTGTAATTACAGGCACATTAGAGATATTGCAGATGTAAATAGGCATCGGTGACCATCCTTAATATAAGGTGGGCCGTCGGCATCTCTTCCATCCAAAGACATAAAAAAGGCCTAGTTAGTCCATAGGCTAATTCGGAGCGAGAAATCTTGTCCATGTAAATGAGCCTCAACTGTTGTGTTTACCTGAGGCATCAATAAAATTTTATCAGAATCTTGTTTATTGATTGAACATATTATTTAAAAGAGTATGGTAATAGCATAATTGATTTTGAAGTGAGTGTTGGTGCCTACTTTCAGCTTTGAAGGATTTTGTGGTAAAATATTTTATACCCTGCGGCTTTTTATGTTATAGGGGTGGTGAGTTTCATTTGTTTTTGCTTAGTTATTTTTTTATCATGTTAGGGAACATCGTAATAAAACCATTTTTTAGATTTTTAATAATGGGAAGTCATCAAATGACTTCTTTCGCTCTGGGCGAAATCCAGCCGTATTTCTAATGCCCTTTACGTTCCAATGCCGCGGTAACTCTTTTGCACAAATTCCGCAATCTGGGACTCAAGCACTGGCCCTAATTATAGGCCCCGTCGAATTGTGAGGAAACCTGATCTACATCTTCACAATGAGGCACCAGGATGCTACATACAAAATTAATGCTGACTATACACTTGCTGTGGGTTCCGCCCACAGAATCTTTAATTTACTGGCGGTATACCTGCATCTACCTGAAACCTCCATAAACATAACATATCAGCGTATTATAGAATGGAACCAAATCTGTACTCCTAAAATAGTCCTAAACCAGTACGAATATATTAAAGAGGTACAACTGCAGTATATTTGTTTGTATGAGTTAATCTCTGGAAGTTATGATCCAATCATAAAAAATATTTTACTAAAATAACGCTGTAGAAGCTTACGTCGGTGTTAAAAGCTAGTGGATAGTGCCGCGGGAAGAAGCTAGTAGAATTGTTAGACTAACCTTGGTCTTTTAACCTAAAGTAAATCAATCATCAACTTTAATTTCTTGACGGCGTATAATTTGGAATGTTGTCAGTCTAAATACGACAGATTAAGACCATTTCAATTTTATTGACATATTGACATGTGCCACTTTCAAAATATAGGACACATAATATTATGCTTTTTAATTAAATTTACTGATTTATTAGTATTAAGTGCCGCCTCTGACTCCCGGTTTCTCGAAAGCAAGATTAATAAAAATTATCCTGCGTGCGTATGCTGCTCTGATTGTTTAATTGAATTACAGCAGCTTACGACTGTTAATAACTTGCCATTTAAATTTTGCGTCGATTTAGGGTCTCCACACACGTCTGACATTTTGCACGAGCTGTTATCGGACCGTTCATTAGTTCCACAGTTTCGTGGGACTTTTTATGGGACGTGTGTGTGCGTTGGTATATTAGAATTTATGTTCCATTCACTCCGACAAAAAAATCGGTCACCGATTGTCTGACGTGGACCGATAGCCTATATTTGAGAAACCAGGGTAACTTAAGGCAGGCGAAACCGTGGGTTTAATATTCAGCTATAATTGTAGCTGAAAAGCTAAACCTCACGGTTTCATCTACGTTAAGTTACGTCCATCCTGGAAGGCTATAGGCTATATAACATCACGCTACGACACTCGGGAGCGGAGCAGTAATTAAGAGGACGAATTGGAAATTTTGGCATCAGTGATCTCTATTTTTGTCAGTAATTACGAAACGTATAAAAATGTGGGTTGGTGTTCTGAATAGTTCACGATGAAAGTCTTATTTTGTTAGTTTTCATTACATGATTAAGTAACTTTAGTAACAAAGAAAAAAATATCAAACATACCTCTTTTTAAATAGAGATTCACATCTTATGGGCAAACGGGACCGATTTTAGCCTCTCAACTTGCTCTGTAGACAAGTCTATAAATACTCTTTAAAATTATAGAAGGATTTTCTCAAGTTATCATTTCCGACTAAATAAAATAACAAAAAGCTTACTTACCGGGGTGTGTGCGGGTTGCGGGGGGCGCGCGCCTGGTCTAGAATTATTGTTAAACAATTCGTCGCCTTAAAGACGTTACTTAACTCTAATGAAAATATCCACGCGGACGAAGTCGCAGGCAGTAACTAGTATTAGTATAAAAATATAGATATATAAAGCTTACATAACTTGATAAATAGACCCAGTCTCCAAGGGCACTTTGTAACTACGGAGAGCCTAAACAGACATACTTATCAAAATGTCGTAGTTCAGTGCTCGTCAGTGCCTTGAGAATAAAGTTGATTTTCACATCGTTATTACCCAATTTGAGTCGCTCTGGTATTTTTGTAGGTGTTACATTTATGAAGGAATTTCATAACGGTTTGAGAAATAGATTTATCTTTCTTTTCTTGGAGGAGTTTATTTTTGGAGTATATTTAAGGTTTTTTTTTATTGACTTGTATATAGAATCACGCTTGTTTTTCCCGTAGGGTTAGGCAGAGGTGTACCTACCACCTACTTATCTATCTACCTATCCTTCTGAATCTAAAAAAAACTCTTTATATTGATGAAATCCGCGTTAAAATCAGTTGCGTAGTTTCAAAGATTTAAGATTTCAAAAGGACTTTGTTTTATACTATATTATTGCATCATGTATTCCCTTATCTCGTCAGACAAAAAGCTAATTCCATCGTTATTGAGAACTGGCTAGGGAAATAACTAATACGTACCTAGGTACCTACTTTATGTACGTGTATGTAAAAGTGTTCTTGGGTTTTTCTACGAAATTCTCAGTAGCAGGTCGGAGTTAGGATTTGTGCCCGATTAATAGCAATAGGCTCGCCCCCTATTACATGGGACTTAAATATACCGGCGAACTGTGGGTCTACATTGTTACACTTCTGCCTAACCCTTCGGGGAATACGGGCGTGGTGATATGTGTTATGTAAAATGTCAGTCATGTAATTACAATTTATTTTATTCCATCACTACATTTTTAGTTCAAATACCGTATCAAATAAAAATATTTACATTAGCAGTACTGTATGACGGTAACCATAATGTTTGTATTGGCATAATATATCAGCGGATATAGCGCTTTATATTTATAGTATGAAGCGCTGTAAATCATAGCTTGCCGTATTTTTAGTCGGTGTCGGAAATTATTTATTTGATTTAGGGTAATCTGGACATTTTTAATAAATATTTCTGCGTTGATTTTGATATGAAATAAACTGGAATTGTTTATTTCAATGTTTGTAATAGGAAAAAATGTTGTAATAAAATAAAATCGTTAGTTTTCGAAATTGCGTAAAACATTTTAATAAAATAAAATAAATCGTCACCATTTGGTGTTGGCAGGAACTTTTAAATTAGAAAACACACATGTCACTGTTAAATCGAATATTAAAATTGTTTCTATTTCGTAATTGCTTGCAAACTTCAGACCATTACCACCATTACTACCAATAATTACCTAAATTAAATCTTTAATAAGGGTTGATACTATCACAATGGAACCCAAAATACATTTTGACCCTTAATGCCGTGCTGCAAGTGACTTCCAATGTTCTGTTTCAAGAGCTTTACGTAAATTAATTGAGAATTCCTTCCATACTGTAAAATAATTCTTACAGTGTAAATTTAAATGTTATAATTGTCCGAAAATTTGCATGTCATTATGTTATGATTAAATATGTTAAGCTACTATTATAATAAAATATAATACGATGTAAGAACTTTTGTAACCATATTTATCTGCAAATAATTTGATTTGACATTCAACCTTAAAGTCATCGCCCAATAACAATGCCGCTTCGTCACATCGAATAACCTAGAATGGGTTATTTGCTTTGTCGAAGAGGTGACGTAACAGTGACCTTTAGGGTTCTAAACCAATTACGAGCTCGACTGGAACTATTTGATGTCAACAAAAAATATAAATTAAGGAAAACTAACACGATTGGAAAGGAAACCGGAGGAAGGGAAGTAGTACCTAGAGCTCTTTGTGAAGAAGCTCGTCTGGGGAATTACTACCACCATACCTTTTTCTGGCACAAAGCAACGTTGCTGTATTCCAGTTTGAAGAGTATGGGTGCCGGTTTAATTACAGGCGCATAAAACTTAAACTGCCTCGTTAGCGTAGTGACCCTAAGCGTGACTGCTACGGTAGAGGTATTGGGTTCGATTCCCAGTTCAAGCAGAAGTGTCATTGAATTTTTCTATGAAATTCTCAGCTGTAGCAGCTCGGAGTACGGATTTATGACGGGTTAATGGCAATAGGCTCGTCTCTTATTACTTGGGCCCTAAAAACATACCGGCAAACTGCTTAACCTTTCGGGGCATACAAGCATGGTGGTATGTTATGTTTATAAGACTTCAATTTTGTCTCTGGGATAACATCGCATTTGCAAGCCGACCCCAACATAGTTGGGAAAAAGGCTAAGCAGATGATGATGATAACAACGCAATTGCAAGGCCTCTGGCATTGCAAATATCTACAGGCAGCGGTGACTACTTAACATCAGGTGAGCCATCGGCTTGTTTGCCATCCGAAGACGCAAAAAAACCCAATCAATACCAATCATAGTTTATATTATCAGCTCGATCCCTAAGGGGCTGCTATTTTCGTAGTTCACATCGGATGAGAAGTTATCGAGTTAGGCTCTAGACTGGAGCCAATTATCTAGACGTAATCATATCAAGTGGAAGAAACGAGGCGATTCGGGCGTAGGTAACAAGGCACCTACACACCTATGTTTTGTTGATTGGTAGATAGTTATGTATAGTATGAATCAATATTCTTCCAGCAGTAAGTCAGTGGATTTTTGCCATTAATTCTGAAGGCCAATACATAACTACCTAGATGTTTTACATAGGATGGAGCCAGACGAGCGTAATTTTTTAAGTTGTGAGTGTCGTAATTTTGGTTGCAGAATTTCTGCAACATTCGGTTTCATAAAAAAACTCCTGTTTCGTTCACACGGCGACGCAAAATGAGTTGTCACTTTCAGTAGAAAGTAAATTACGCGACCGAAATTCTGCGACTCATGACTCACTGAAATTTCATACAGTAAATTATTCATATATAATTTCGGAGGATTTTAATTGTTTTGTATTTGTTCATTTCAATTTATTTATGTCAATTGCTTTGGAGTTTCCCACAGAAACCTTGCATTATGCAAATGTCACTCTAAAATGTCAGTGCTAGAATGGTTGTATTTCAAGAGATTGCCAACCTTATAAACACACACAAAAAACATCTTTCCTTGTTTTCATGCGTAAGTCGTATCTTCTAATTCAGTTCTAATATCAACTGTTTAAATGTTATTTGTTTTGACTTTACGATCACCAATTCCCCATAAACCATCACTCATACCCGCCGGCCACAGCCAAGCGCTTCATGCGACATGAGGCGCGACAAGCTTCGAGACGCAAAAACAAATGGTAGACAACGTATGAAGTATGCCACAGCTACGGGCGACACTACATGCGACGCTACACGGGGCGCTTCACGAAGCGCGACAAGTAGCGCGACATGTAGCGGCTACAGAATGCGTGCTGTGCGAGTGAGACAAATGTATTAGCGAGTACATTTATCTCACTTGCCGTCGCTGTCGCAACTACTCGAGCTGTGGCATACCACTGCAAATCGTGTCGCTGTCGCAACTCCTGTCGCAAAGCGTGAAGCGTCGCCAGAGACTGTGGCTCGTCCCATATACGTCGCATTATCCACAAGAAATAATTTTATAAAGCCAACCTTTATATTCAATTACAGTACAGTTTGAAACCAATATCGTGTGCGCATTAACCAGAATGCCTCATAAACGTTTAGAGTACCATAAATTTAAGTGCGCATAGAATTTACGATATTATACCTCGTTTTAGAGTTATTAGAAGTTTCTGTCTTGACGATATGTTTGTGTTTATATGAGGGTAGATGTGGCATTTAGTGCGGCGGTTTTGGAATAAAGCCATAGTGGGTTACGTAAATATAAGTGTGTGGGTTTCTTGAGGAAAAAGATGTGTGTATAAAAGTTTAGTTCTAGTGAATAATGTTAATTCAATCATTTAAATTTTGTAATCTATTTACGTAATGTGTAAGAATAACGTAAGGGTGTGTAGGTGTGTGTTTATGTGTATAAGTGTCTGGTGTTGCACGCGTCAGTAAACTACGGCCACTTACCATCAGGTAGGCCGTATACTTGTTTTACGACACTATAATACTAAATAAAGTACCTACCATAATAATTAATCTAAACTCAAAACTAGTAAATAATAATAAAATTACAAAGTATGTACAAATTACACAATAAGTAAGGGGGAAGCAAATAAGGCATCAAAAAACTAGTCTGTATCGCTGTCAATGGGGTACGTACCCAAAAGACTAGTAGCATTGCCACGATGTATGGCAATGCTGGCTCATTGGCCCAAGAAAAGGCCAGCATTCTGGTTACTTGAAGAGTTGAAGAGGCAAAAACCTAACTGAATGATTGACCTGTATTTGGCTAAAACAAGCCAACCCATTATTTCTTTACAATTAAATTAATAGAGTTACATTACTATTCAAATTAGTCAGTGTCTAAAGAATTACAATTACTTTGGAAAATGGGAGATTTTTTGTTTTTTAACTGTAAGTATTACAAGACTTTTTAAAGAGATGTCAGCAAACATTGAGAGGGGCAACTAAGGGCCGATGCCTGCCGGGGCTGCGGGTTGTTCGAAAGAGATACCGCGCCCC
Source organism: Caradrina clavipalpis (assembly GCA_932526535.1). Taxonomy (NCBI): domain Eukaryota; kingdom Metazoa; phylum Arthropoda; class Insecta; order Lepidoptera; family Noctuidae; genus Caradrina; species Caradrina clavipalpis. The sequence goes on from OW052105.1 coordinate 5,026,624, forward strand.
CGGAACGCAAAGGGCACATGAAGGAATATAGATGGGTTTTAGTCATTTTAAAAGTCTGACACTCCCGTCCCGCCCAGGGCGGGGAAGTTATTTGATGATTTCCCATCTATAAAAAAAAGCTACCCCTTTTTTTTGCCAAACATCGTGAAATTCTCCCATTTATTAATTACATGTTATTGTTATTTTCAGGAAACTGAAGGGAGAGTAAAGACTCCACTGTTTAGGTAAGCGATGTTTAAAAATACTTTTATGAATAAACAAGACGTAAGGTGATTCTGTTCATTTGTACGCGACGGTACAAACCGTGCCACGAAAGATGAGACTTGACCTCCAACTTTATTATTTTGTAATAAATATTGTGAAGAATTTTTGTATGTTGTTTTAATTCCAATATCATCGAAAAATCTCTGAATAGATATACTAATTATAGATAACTATTTCGTACACTTAGTACCTGCGCAAGCTCCCCATACTGACACTCGCCAAGTCTCATCTTTCGTGGCACGGACTGTATGCTTCTCGTGTCAGCGAGTTGAGCTAAGCAGTAATAAATCTCTTCATATTTATGAGTTTTCGTGTTACCCCACAGAAGCGTTGTGAGAATTTTATTAGGTAACTAAATGTGTTATTTAGTCATACTGAATGTATGCTTCTATTTAAAAAAATGTTTTCTATCTCTTTTACACATAGCTCCAATATATGTCTTGTCCTTATCTAGAACTATCAGAAAAGAAACTGAGGCTAACCTAACCTAGGGCTGCTAGGGCCAGTGCCTGTCAGGATTACGGAATTTGTTCGAAAGAGTGACTGCGACCCTGGAACGCAAAGGGCATGGAGGAACATGGATAAGTTTTAGTCAGTAAGAGTCTGACACTCCCTTCCACTCCGCTTAGAGTGGAAAAAGTCGTTTAATGATTTCAAATCCTTAAAAAAAAAGAGGAACTAATCTTATCTATTTTTAATAGACCGTTTTATATCCTACTGCCGGGCAAAAGCCTCCCTTTTTTCCTTCCAAACTTCGTTTTCTGTTATAACAATAATACTTGAAATTTTGAACCCCTAAAATCTAGATAAAGTCTTCAAATAAATCTTTTAATGGTTGGAGATTCTAACAGTCAAACTTCTGTCCCAAGAGGCGCTGAATGCTTAAGAGCCCAATAATACTTAACAAAAATATTTACAGCAAAGGTGGTTTTAAACTGGCGAGGCGAGGCGCGGATAAAATAGGCGAGAATTGAAATCACTCTGACCCTTTCAAACCAAATATGTTTTGCAAAGTAATAAATACTCTATTTATGCAGCAATGTAGTTCAATGTTGTACCAACATAATTATATTTCATTTTTCGCCTAGCACATCCACGTACATCCATCCCTTTCACACCAAAGAACGGTGAGACGTGAATGGAAATATTTGTTCGTACAACATTGAACTATATTATTGCACCATTGAATTATATTATTATTATATTAACTGCCCCGTTGGTCTCGTGGTCGCAAGTGCGACTGCTGTGCAAGGGGTCCCGGGTAAAAAGTGTTATTGGGTTTTTCTATGAAATTCTCAGTAGCAGCTCGGAGTTTGGATTTGTGCCCGGTTAATGGCAATAGGCCCGCCCCCTATTACATGAGACCTAAATATACCGGCGAACTGTGGGTGTACATAAGTACACCTCTGCCTAACTCTTCCGGGAATACAGGCGTGATGGTATATTTTTTATATATTTTTTTATATATTATTGCACGAATAGAGTGTTTATTACTTCTAGAAATTGTTATTATCGCCCATTACTTGCACTCCTTTATTCACCAAACCAATCAATTTGTGAAAAAGTTCCCCAATTTGGAATCACTGGAGCAGTTCAAACGCATCTTTGCCAAAAGTTTTTAATAAGACTATTTAAATTCATTCTGTGGTTTCCTCATTTTGTATCTTGGAATCATCTTTTCAATTGGGCAATTAAGGTTTCGTAATTTTCTTGTTCTTTAGAGAATAATTAGATTACCATTCAGTTTAAGTTTCTATCTAAAGCGGATCCACACGTATTTGAGTTCTATGTAGCTAGATAGGTAGATATTATAATTATGAGCGTTTATGCATCCGAACCAAATCCAAAGAAATCGGGCTAAAATAGGTGAACCGAGAAGCAAGAATTGTTTGTTCAATATTGAACTATATAGTTGCATAAATAGAGTATTTATTACTTTGCAAAATGGACATACAAATCTCATACCGTGGTGGTGTGAAAGGGTCAGTATGATTACTACTCTCGCCTATCCAATCCCCGCCTCGCCCAAAAAGAAAAACTACAAGAAAACATAGATTACTATTAAACAGGTTCAGTGAAAACAATGTCCTTTTTCTCGCTATTCCATTAAGTAGAGGACCGAAACATTATCCAAAATTAGGGACGGTACCATTCTGAACGTGTTAATGCACTCAAAGTAATTGTTAAAGATCATAGGGTCTTGTGGCCCAGTGTTTAAGATACCCGCCTCTTAAACATGAGGTTACAGATTTGAAACCGGGCAAGTAGGTATCAATGTTATATTATTGCTATGATAGTTCTTAAGCTAAAAAATGTTCTGGTAAGTTAGTATCTACTGGTTATAACATTTTCCAGACCATAGTCTGAAGGCACGGCAGACCAGGACAGATTACGTTCACACATCACACCATCAACTTCTAAACTCCTATATTAATAAAAAACTGTTATTGAAAAAATCCTAATAGAAAACCCAATTTAAAACATACACTTTTTACCCGACCTGGGGATCGAACCCAGAACCCCGCACTCAACAGACCGCTTGCGATCACGAGACCAACAGGGCAGTCAAGTATTGGTACCTACCTGCGGGAGGTACGTGCAAGATTTTATTATGTAACTAAGTAGCTAATATACAGTACAAAAACATAATAAACAGTATCTTCAGTCTAAGTACAGTCGAACAAAGTATTTGATAAAGCAGCAGTGTACTTGCAACTTTACCACTTTTAAACAATGTTTTAAGAGTGCTGAGTAACTAGTCAGTACTTTTACATTATTCTTGTAAGTATCAAGTAAAATCGCGAGTCGCACGCGAAGGGTTCCGTACGACTGTAGAATAATATTTATTAAAACTAAAAAAAAAATATCCTCTTTTTTTCTTTAGATGGGATGAAGCCCACCTGATGTTATGAGGTCACCGCTGCCTATAGTCTTCTGCCATAACAGACGCTTTACAAATGCGGTACCATCCCAGAAACATAGTTGAAGTGTCTTATGTCCTTGTTATAACACCGGCACCCATACCCTTCAAACTGGAAGACAACGCTGCTTTCCGGCAGAAATAGGTATGAAGGTAACACTTCCCCGGACGAGCTCCTTCACAAAGAGTTGTAATACTACTACTTTTACTACTACTCCCCCTACTTTTTATTTTTATGTGTGTCAGACTCTTACTGACTAAAACCTACCCGTGTTCCTCCCTTTGCGTTCCAGGGCCGCGGTAACTTTTTCGAACTAATACCGAAAACTACTCCCCTTACTAGGATCCCGATTTTTTATTATTTGTTAATATTATAGCGGTCATCTATACATACCTATAATAAAATCGTAACGAGGCCAATTCTGTACATTCAAATATTTTTATAAAGAGTGATTCTCACATGTTAAATACATTATACTAAACCCAAAAACAAGGTTTTTAGAATTTTTGTCTGTTTGTTTGTTTGTTTGTTTGTATGTACGCGCATAACTTTTTAACTCCTGCACCGATTTGAACAAAACTTTTGGCATTGTATTGGCAGTAACCTGAGCTGTAATATTAGGTACAATTCATCACGCTATGTCACATAGGAGTTAGACAGAAACAGTATGAACACTATTAACTTAAAAATACTGAACGCGAACGAGGTCGCGGGCAACAGCTAGTAGTTAATACGTACATTGTATACTTAAGTCACTGTGAATCAAGCAACTACCTATTACAGTTTTAAGATACAACCTTGACAAGATAGAAGGACATTATAGTGCCGTTTCGCACTCCTTAGGTACAGAACTCTAAAAAGCAAGTTTTTAATATAAGTATTTTTAGCACTTAAGTTTATTTCAAAATATCCACTAAAAATACCTTCAATAAAATTACCTTTTAGCCATAATCACTAAAACTTTGTTTAACGTGGTTTTAATTAACACCTTCATACATTAAATTGTAACTTCGCCTAACCCTTTCGGGATCATTATCGGGATCTTACGTAAACAAAGATTTCGAGACACTCTCGAAAATTCAGTTTGCTAACAAACTTGTGTAATTGTTAAGACAATATTAAGTTTCGGTTCTAATTAAAGGGTTTGAGGTTTTGTTTTTATTAGAGAAAGTGTTACAAGGTTTTTAATTAAGAAATAGTTATTTGATAAGAAAATAGAAATAGTGATTTGTAAAACTATAAGAATACGAATAAGAATCATTTATTGGTCTATTGTTCGCATCACAGAAAAAACATAAAAGTACTTAATATTATGGTATGTATTATTAGTTTGTAACAATTTATATAAAAAAGATTGTTTTAAGTTGTACTGCGGTCCCCAAACTAGGCAGCAATATTATATATCGTGGGTATTGGTAATATCGTGAAGGCCCAGTGTTTAAGGCGCCCGCTTCTCATGCATATGATAATAATGATAATATCTACATAGTGTAAAACAAAGTCGATTCCCGCCGTCTGTCCTTCTGTAAGCTTGGGTATTTTAAAATATGCAAAGGATGTTATTGCGGTTTTTATCATTAGATAGCGATTCAAGAGGAAGGTTTATACTGGAGCGGATTTGTAACCAAAAACGTGACTAAACGCGGGTAACACCTTGAGGTATATAGCTAGAATAATATTGCATAATAATTCATCAAAATAATAATAATTATGAAGCCACGTAAGATAATAACTTGTGTTTTTTTTTGTATTAGTAGAATAGCTTAAAATATACCTATCTTGATTTCCTTGGAAAGAAGGTAAACAAAATATAGGTGTTCACAGCATTCGTCTCTTGCAGTATTCACCAAGAGACGGTTCAAATATTTATTTATTACCGAGAGACTAGTTTTTTTATTCCTGACTCCTGTACACTACTTCTTCAAATGGTGTCTTCAAATATTTTAACTTCAGTGACAAGCCGTACAAGTATTGTTACTTGTACGGCTGAAGTATTTTAGCTTAAGGGCACTTTGGCAGCTAACCCCGCCACCAAACTTGTTAATCGGCTAACCCTTTTTGCCACGATCAATCGTTGAGTGATAACCCGTGTCAAAACATGCGAACAAAAATACAAGGTGGAAACACATCGATTCTTCGTGTAAACTTTTACCATGGCTGATTGATGACATCGTTCACATGATTGTACCTGCCAGGGCTGAAATATTTCGACTCATGTTTTCATTTTTTTAGGAAAAAAAGCCTCGCTCCACACTGGGAATAGTCCAGTATTGGGTGCGTTTACAATCATATAAACTCACACACACAAAGTTTTGTCACATACAACTATGCTGGAACCGGACCAACTGTAGGCCATACAACATACTCGTACACACACGCGACATCCAGTATTTTGATTGCCCTGTTGCTGGTCTTGTTAAAATCGCGACTGTTAGGGACTAAAGACATTTATTGTATTCAGCTCCATTCAGCTTATGTCCGTAGAAAACACTATTCTAGTATGGAGACGCGTACGCGAAGCGTTCAGCTTTCCGAGTCGAACGGATGCGATACAAAACTGGCATTTTCTATAGACAAAAGTTAAATGGAGCTAAATAAATGTATTTAGTTCCATAAGCGTGAGGCGTACTGCTCCGCTCCCAGCCCGCGTAGCATGATGTTATATAGCCTATGACACTCACAAATAATCTGTTTTGAAAATCGGTTCAGTAGATTTAGAGATTACCCTACAAATCCATAAACTTTATCTCTTTATATTTGTATAATAGATTTATTTATAGAAACTACTTTGAAACCGATTAATTACAACAAGCTACTTAAAAGCCTATTCCATTTTAATAAACTCCATTCATAATGAGTTGTTTTGTAACCTCAAAGGTACGAAAATGTTAGACCTCTTAAAGATTCAATGTTTTCGCTGATTCATCTCACTATCTGTAAACAAGCTTTCAAAAACAGGCTTTCGTTTTTTACTAGAAAAATAATTATGGTCGCCTTTTATAATACTTATATTATTAAGAGGTAGAGTTTGTTTGTAAGAGGGAATCTCTGGAAGTTCGTAATTAAAAAAATAATTAACTGGTAGACACTCCCTCCCGCCCTTAGTGTCAGACTTTTACTGACTAAAACCCATCCATGTTTCTTCTAGTGCTCGCACGCGGTATCTCTTTCGAACAACTTGTAGCCCCGGCAGACATCGGCCCTGTGTGGCCCCTCCGAATGTTTGCTGACATCTCTATATATGACCCATGGACGGTCGTCACGCCAGCCAGATCACCAAGCAAAGCCATAGGCTATGTTTTAATTTTTTACTCGACTTCTGATAGAAGTTTGGACAGAATAAAGCAACAATTGACTGTTTTGTAAAGATAGGAGGCTAAAATACATTATAGGCTTTCAGGACACGGGGACTCGTGGCCATATTTTCTTGGCAAATTAATGTTAGTCGTAGATAAAGCACGTTTAGTTCAAGACAAACTCATTATATGGAAGTTAGGAGTTGCCATCGAATGTGTGTATTTTGCTGATGTTATTGTTAAATTAATTTTAATGAAACTTCGATGTGTATAATGTTTTGGCACTTACCTACCAGGGTTGTGCGATTTGTTCGAAAGAGTCACCGCGGCCCTGAAACGTTAGGAGGAACGCGGATTGATTTTAGTCAGAAAGAGTATGACCACTAAGGTAATACTCTTTCAGACTAAAATCAATTCCGCTCCGCCCAAAGCAAAAGAAGTCGTTTGATAATTTCCCAACATTAAAAAAAGGTACTTACTTTTGGATTCACTTTTACTAGGCAACTTTCAAATGCGATAAAAATGTGCATTTCTTTCACTGCACCTTTTATCAAATTCGTTTACTGCTGACATTGTAGTTTTTTAGAATAGGTATTTTTATTTCAATCTAGCGACCGGTACTTTCTTCGTACTGGTGCAATTTACTGAACGTCATATTTTTTGTGTTGTGATTTTTATGCAAAATACTATTCTGAATTCTGACTTTTCTGGTGGATTTTTCGTTATATTTTTTGAATACTTGCTTTATACTGACAATTCCGAATATAAAACAAGTCAGTAAAGTTTTGCTACTTACTTCAAATACTTTAACCACAATGTTTTTCAGCTAGGCATTTTTTACATCATGAATGACGTCATAGGTAGTTGATAGACGCCAACGTCGACTTTACTGCGATTATCAGCTTGTCAGATTGTGATAACAAAAATGCACCCAAATAATTATTTGAATTCAGTTAAGTGTTAGAGATAACATAAGCCATGTTGTGTGTGTCTGGAATTATTTAATAATTAAAAATAAACAATAAGCAGCTAATAACCTTGAAATGACTGATCCGACTTTGCTAAAACATATCTAAGAACCATCGCTAGGAAACCACCCATTTAGGAGCCATGGTGCCACAAACAGACACACAGAGACGTCAAACTTAAAACAGCCCTCTTTTTGAGTCGTGGGTTAATGAGTCTGAGAGCGCCATGAGCAAGCGTGGTCATCAATGCTCATGCCTTCTCTGTATGAGAAGATGCCTTAGATATGCAGTGGGACAATAATAGTGTGGAGTTATTATTATAGTTTAAACACTAATTTTTCTCGGCCTTGTCGGGTAGAACTGATGGCAAGCCTAAGCACACTTTTCACCAGTTGGGCTAAAAGTTAAAGAAGTAAAAATAGCGCGGTTTTGCGCTGTAAATGGAATGGAATAAGGGTGTGTTTGTGTGGGTCAGATTCTATAAATAAAACATTCATATTATGAAAGAAACATTTTATTTTTTTTATAGTTTTTCACTAACAGTGCATTCACAGTTAAAGTTTCTTACGGCAAGAAACTATTTATTAAAAATTAATAGTAAAACAATAAAATACATTTTTCGAAACAGCGTGAAATACAAATAGCTTACATTGATAGTGAAATATATATTTTTTTCTCTAATTTTATTAGACTTAAAGATTCGTGACTATTATTATTATTCTCTACAGAAGGCCGTGTTCTTAGGCATTAATAATAAGTTAATAATTTTATAAAACAATAAAGATTATGCGTTACTTACCGATGCACAGAAGTATTCTACAAGATTTACATTTTTTTAGACGACAGATAAAAGTTTCAAGTTCTCGTTAATATACATATACATGTTAACACTATATAGAATGTATATGAAGTTAGATATATATGAAGGTATATCTAAGTACTTATATACAGGTAATGAAATATTCTCTAGGAGTTGTAGTTTTGTATTTTTTCGCCGAACCTTGAGGTGTAATCGTTATTTATTTGCTTTTTAACCGACTTCATAAAATGAAGAGGTTATCGATTCAGTTGTCTGTTTTTTTTTGTGAGGTTACTATGCATATAAATACCAGTATATTTTTAGCTGTTATATAAACTAATCTAGAAAGTTTTAGAAAAGATAAAGATACATGTTATTATTATTCCTAAATAAGAATGAACTGTAGACGAAATGAAAATAAAAATATCTATTATTTTGAATAGGTATTTGGTGTTAAAATATCAATATTATTTTCCCGTGGCGAAACGATTTACCATCAGTAGGTAGTCTATCGAAACAAAGCTATAGTTTGAAATAAAAATGATTTATGTTTTTAAATCATTATTCAAATAATCATTGTTTTGGAAGCGCTTTCGAGTTTTGTTAACATCATTGATAATACACAATTTTTGATACAAAAAAAAAATACAGTTGAAATCCATTCGTCAAATTACTATTTGTTGCTATTAAGTTCTAGTGTTTTTTTTAATATTATAGTTTTTTTTTTGTTATCTTATTTATTAAATCTGTAAAGATTGTAAAATAAATCTTAATACGTAATGTATTAAGATTTATGTTTATATTTGAGTATTATTATGGCATAAAATTGTACTAGGTACCAAAACAAAATCATAACGCTGCGGGAAAGCAATGTTAAAATTTCACGATGTATATTATATTAATTAGTTATTTTCCTGTATCAAGAAAAAACTGAATCAAGATAAAGGTTTCCTAATAGTTCGTTATTGTTTTGGAGAGTTTTAATTAGAGTGAGTTTTTTTTATTGTCTATTAGAGTAGTTACAGATACTATGTATTTATTTTAAATATTATTCTCTAAATGTTAATATTAATGATGACTAGTTCAAAAAATCTGTCATGTTGTATAACTCTGTAAGTCCGATACGATCGATTTTTGTTTTTTTTTTGTGTATTTATGTTTTTTTTTTAAATTACTTCCTACGAGTATAGATTTGTTTTTTCAAATTTCTTTAAGAGATTCAATACAATTCGTTCTAATAGAAAATCTAAAAAGAAAAACATTTTTGCAGAGTCATACAAAACAACAGAGTACTAAGCTACTTAAAATTAGTGACTAGATGAGAATGTTAAAAGTAACCTATGCGATATGTGACGCGAACGCTTTAAAGCATAGCATAATGAACCTTACTCTAATAAACATACGGTTTATAATTAAATCTAGTACGCTAAATCACAACACTGCAAAATTTAAACGTGTTTACGAGTGGAATGTGTATACTATAATAGTACTTATCGCTGAAGAATTATATTATGATTAAATAATAATCCCGTGTACACATATAGAACATTATTTTCTTACAACTTATTGAATTGGGGAAAGCCATTATGGTCTTTATTGGGTCGCTCTAAAAGAGAAAAAAGCCTGAAAAAGTGGTAGGTATAAGATGGAAGTTTACTGTTCCCGATATATCAGTGTAAGCCAATATTTATTTGGGTTTTGGTAGAGCCTATGGAATAAAGTTAATATATCTTTGGATTGAGAATATACAGGGTGGAAAGAACGGCTCCTGGAAGGAAAGTAGCTACCTTAAAATACGGTGAAAGGGAATATTATGACACAAAATTTTACTATGGATTTTCGGTACAATATGATTCTAGATTCAACAGCGTTAAGACTTTTCGTCGGATATAGTAAGAAAGAGTTGCAGATTTTGGAAAAGCTGTTATTTTATAACAGACCAAAAGTCCACCTCTAAAGGGTTTAATTTCACTGCATCCAGGGTAAAAAATTGCGTAACCATGTCCTTTTCACCTTGTATAAAAATGTAGCTCAATAGAAACACTTTTTCATTTTTTTAAACTGATGTATCGTACTTACGTTCCTGCCGTTCCGTGCCGTCGGAACCTATTATTTTTTTGACGTAATTGTTCTTACCACCCTGTATAAAGAAGTTCTTAAACCAATATAGTTGGTTTTTGGCTAAATGAGGTAATTGTACCCGTAATACGCGAAAAGTGCCGCACCAGAATATTGATACGAAAAATGAGTACTATTTTATTTAACATTTTAAATTACAATATCTAATAGTATTCAAGGTATCGCAGTAAGCACATTAACTATTTTAGAACATACGCTTTTTTGTAAGTATGTATATTGTTCAGAAGTCTTAATATAATAATATACAATGCTTAAAACTACCAATAATAAATATTATAATAAAATAAAAAAATAGTATAAAACTTTGTCGTTTTGGAAATCTTAGTATCGAGTTAGGTACTAACATTTTTGTTTCATTTTGAAAATATGAAATAGTACATCGATTATGAAGATGTTAATTTGAGTGACAATCCGCAAAATACTAATACATTTTAGCATTGCCAAATACTTTAGAAAACAAAAACAATTTTAATCGCTAAAAGAGACATGATTAGCATTTTTTTTTTTGTTTTGGTCAATTAAATATTCGCTTTTTCTAAAATAAGCCGAATTATCTTACATAGCTACCAAGTATCCAATACAGCAAACAAAATCTTTTTTTTATTATTCTATTAATCCGAAAAAAACTACAATTATTTTCGTTCCAACTATTATGCTATACAGGGTGCAAAAAGACACTCACATTGCCGAGCACAAAATATTGCTGGGAAAAGACATTTTTTTTTACTGTGACTAATTACTGTTTATTTAGCCACGCGATGTTATGCACACAATTCTATGTGTTTACAGGTGCATCCAACAGTAGGGTTTATGACAGAATCACATATTTAATTTAATAAAAAAAAAAAAAATGGATTTTGATCTTTAATATTATTATCTCTATAACCAGAAGGATCCCTGATATGTTTCAGAGCAAAAAGAAAAACATTTAAATTTCGGCTTTGTTAAGAGTCTTTCTACACCCATTATGTTATGACGTCAATATGTTACTTAACTTTTAATATCCTAATATAATCTGAATGAATTACCTCTAGAAGCGAACCACATTTTGCCTTAATTACTTTATCTACAGCGTCGCTTTAAATCTATGTAAGTCGTAATTATCCCAGGTTCAACTTTATATACATATTCCTTACGATTATATAGTAAAGCTTCACATAGATCACTAGTAGTTACACCTATATGAAAATGTGTTGGTACAAACACGATAGAAGATATATGAACTACGTTTTATATGAGTTTAGGTACAGAATACACTTGAGATTAAGATAAGACATGAGTCTATCTTCAGCTTAATGTAATTTTTGAAACTTCACTGCCCTATCGACATCTTAAAGTCACACTAATATCAAGATATTTGCTACGACAAAAAATCAACCGAGGACAAAAACACAGCATCAATTTCTTATCTCCAAACGATCGATGATTATGTTGTTATCAACAGTGAGAACAGTACAGTTATCTATAAACACGCAATAATTCAGCATCACCATTTGCACTATAATTACATCTATAGAAAAGCATTCAATATCAACCACAACAGCCATATTAACCTTAGCACTAAAACGACAAAAAACATCTCAAATACAAAGAGCATTATAGGTCTACGCAGACCGGGATGGCATGGCAAGAGATTTCAAATTTAACCAATGGAAATTCAAACGTTTCGTTATAGAAATACGACATAAATCACTATGCTCTAAAATGATGCCACGGCATCGAGAAATCCCATTTTAAAGCATAGCAATTTTAGCCGTATTTCTATATTGATATGTTTGAATGTCCATTGGTAAAAATTTAAATCTCTTGCCAAGCCATCCCGGTCTACGTAGCCCTTAAATCTTCCAAGTTTAGTGATATTTTTACACAAAAACAGTTGATGAACAAAGTTTTTAATCAACGCTTTACAAAGCAATTACAAGATAAGTATTTACAATGGCGACAGTTTCCTCCAATTTGAAACTTGAAACGATTTTGGTCTAATTTTAATTCTGAGATTCGGTTGCTCCACTCGATTCGTCGTTATCAATATCATCTGGTTTCGTTTGCCCAATGTTGAAATATTTCAACGCATCCTGTATATGTTTGACCTGTCAAAGAAAAATGTATTACAAAACTTTCCTACTTAGAGTCGTAAATCAAATAAACGTGTTGGAACTAAAATAAATGTAGCAACTAACTTGAAGTTGGTAAAGAAAAAAATCCATATAGATTCGTACACTATCAAACATTCATAGGATATCATAAAGTTTATCCAATATCTGAAGGAAGAAAGTTGTAGAAACAAAAATGGTCGTATCTGACTTTGATGGAATTGAAAAGTTGTATTTGTTGGATATCAAAAGTAATAAAGCCTTCGGATTTATTTAACTTATTTTTCGAAGCGAGAAGAAAGTTGAATGCGATTACAAATGGCGTTGTGTTTTTCTCACAGATTTGCTCGCTTTTCAAATTTCATTCTGAATTTAATAATACTGGGTAGAAGGGACATCGTTACCAAAACTTTTAACACATAACACATCATCACGCCTATATTCCCCGAAGGATTAGGCAGAGGTGTAACCAATGTAAACCCACAGTCCAACGGTATGTTTAGGTCCCATGTAATAGAGGGTGAGCCTATTGCCATTAACCGGGCAAAAATCTTAACTCCGAGCTTCTACTGAGAATTTCATCGAAAAACCCAATAACACTTAGCTCGACCTGAGAATCGGATCACTAAAAACCATTATGGCAAAATATTTGTTACGACGTCCTATCCACCCTGTATACAGTTTGTATACAGCGTATGAACTAATGATGTGTCATACAATAATACAACCAGCGCCCGCAAAGCTCACAATTATAAAACCCGAGTCGCTTTTATTAAATTTTTCCCACTTCCCTTCAATTGCAAATGTTACCCTATTTTTCTTTATTTTAAGTTGCAAAATCCTTTGTCCTCTGACCTCTATTTATGCCAAGGTCTTTATAACTTTAGAAATATCCACAAGAACATGAACTGGGGCTAGAACAGTAATTAGTTTTAAGTACTTTATAAATATTCAGGACCTTGTGAAAATGAGTGTAGGCCTATGAAATTATATTCAACCTCGTTTGGTATGCAACGAGAGAACTTTGTCAAGTTAATTATGTTGCCAAGATTAAGTTAAAGCTTTTTTATTTTATTTTGTAACATTATTTTTTTTGGAAAATTTGTAAATAGATACGGTGGTTCTAACTAGTAGATTGAACATCGTAACATGAATAACTTCATCTCTGGGATAGTCTGGAATTATGTATTTGTTCTTCTTAACGTATTGATGGCAAATATAATTATGATAAAAATTTTCGAAGTCTCTTTTACCCCATATTTTGTTTGTTAAATGATTTCCAATTTAGTTCCAAGATTTAGTAATCTGATTCTCATTAATTTGCCTAAAAAAAAATATAAAAAAATATACCATCACGCCTGTATTCCCCGAAGAGTTAGGCAGAGGTGTACCAATGTACACCCACAGTTCGCCGGTATATTTAGGTCCCATGTAATAGGGGGCGAGCCTATTGCCATTAACCGGGCACAAATCCGAACTCCGAGCTGCTACTGAGAATTTCATAGAAAAACCCAATAACACTTTTTGCTCGACCTGGGAATCGAACCCGGGACCCCTTGCACAGCAGTCGTACTTGCGACCGCGAGACCAACGGGGCAATTTGCCTAAATTACACTGCTATTTCAAGATATAAAGAAAATAAGCTGAAAAGACACAGGAGACACAAGATATTTTTTTCTAGAATTTGGTATATTAGGGGTCTTTCAATGAAAGCGTTTGGTGACGGACTGCTGCGGTCTCGGAGCGGTGCGGGCATCCAGACAAATCCCTATTCTTATAAAGTTAACGTGTGACATTTGTCATCCAGCCACCGTGCGTGCGCTCTACCGTGTAGCGCTCTCTACAGGTCAATTGTATGAAAAAAAAATACAACCATACGCGTGCAATACAAAACTCGCATCATTCCAGTGCCGCAGCAACCCAAACTTTAGACCCGTACTCCCAAAGTTGACTGGAGCGCGACTCACCTAACAATATAATCCAATTTCGGAAGTCACCTCTTGGTTTTCATTAAGAAAAAAGAGGCATGTCTATACATGCCTCTTTTTTCTTAATGAAAACCAAGAGGTGACTTCCGAAATTGGATTATATTGTTAGGTGAGTCGCGAATGAATGAGGGACTGTTCAGCAAAATATAAATAAATCACTAAAAAAGAAATAAAGCTGTCCACTTAAAAAAACATTATCACCTGTGAGGCTGTAGGGTCGGTGCCAGGGTGCATGTACTTGTGAAGGAAATAACACGTCCCCGGGATGTCCTTGGGGAACGAATTTGGGAGACAGGAACGGTCTCGGGCCTCCATCTCGAATCCCGGGAATTTTATTAGCCAGCTGTCAAAAAAAGTTGTGTTTAGAAACTTATGGTTGAAAATTTATCAGTGTTTTTGTGCAGGTAACAAAAGAGTTATAAGAAATAATTATTTTGTACATAGTTGAAACATAATCAGCCTTACTTATAAAAATACCGCTGATTACTAATCAGCTACCTCTCAATTGAGTAACTCTTAAGTCCTTAAGTAATGATCAACTTTTTTTTACTTATAAACCACTTTCAATGGTATCTCAGGTGAACGGTCGTTGAAAGATGAAACACTATTTTAATCTGTCAACACTTAGACGGTCAGCATAGAGCATGACCAAATTATCCGACTAAAGAACGAAATCTAACGAACTGATCCCGTATATATATGATGTACTCTGTGGAACTGATCATGGTCAAGTGTCAAAATTTTGAAGTTGACTTTAACAAATGACATTTGTTTGGTGTCGATTGCCGCCTTGTGTTCAAAAATTTTCAACAATCTTAAAATAATATTAAAGTTTAAAGTATTTATTAAATAACAACATACATAAACATGGAGCAGATGGAGCCCCCAACAAAAGGAGCGCGCTCCATCAACTGGTGTGAACAGGAAAAGGTTACTAATACATCAATAATTAATTGTGAAGTGGTCAATAAAATTATTCTGTAAGTACATAAATTATATTTCAATATTGCACGTTTAACATGGAAGGCTGTTTTAGATTATGTTCAGGAAGCTATTTCTCGAGCGGGTGGCAATTATTGAAAATAAAGGGACCACGACGATTGCCAATAGCGCCAAAAAAGTTGCTTGGGAGGAGGTTTTGTCTAGGGTGGTTTTGGCTGTTTTTATTTTTGTAAAGTTCTTCATTTGCATACGTATCTCATATGTACTTATTACTTTCAGCTTTAATGCAGTCAGCCCCACCAAACGGGACATGCCACAATTACTGCTAACGCAATGGCGTAATATGAAAAATCGTGCAAAAAGAACTGAGTTTTCTTATAGAAGAGCCAGAAATATGACTGAGGCGGGCTACCGCCTCCAAGTCCGCCACTGCAACTGGAACTTCATGATGGATGATCGTATCACAGCCGTGTTTGGACTTGTTAGAAAGGTCTTGTAATGAACGTTGACCATGATTAGGTTTCAAGATCCGATGATGAAGCCGGAAGATAGGCACTAGCATTCCATGATGAAATATCGTATCATAGCCGTGTTTGGACTTGTTAGAAAGGTCTTGTAATGAACTTTGACCACGATAAAAAGCTAAAGCGTGTTTTTTTTGTGTTTTTTAAACTATTTATTTATTTTTTAAGTCAATTAAATTAAAGGCTGTGATTTATATGTATAGGCTTTAATGTAAAAAACAATGTAGATTAATTATTAAAATAGGTTTGAATGAAGGCGTCTCTAGAGATGTGTGCGACATTATCGTCTTGGATTGCGTGAGTTTCTTCTTCTGGTTGCTCAATTACCAACGCTGGTTCTTGTGCTGCATCTGTAAAGAAGAAAGTCGTATCTTTTAATTTTAATTGTACACACAGCATAATATGAAGCTAAACTGTAAAAATGTTGCTTGTTTACAATTACTTTTAATACAATTACTTTCGTTTTAAGTATCAAATTTTGTTGTATTACTCTTGTCGAACCTGCCATATCAACTCTTCACCACCTTTGGTTGACTGGTTTAAATAAATAAATAAAAATATATGTTATAGAGAAAATATTGTATTTTTAATTAAACTAGCACTGGTACATACCTTGTTCTTCATTAAAAAGAATCGCTAAATTATGCAGAACAGCACAAGCGATAATGGTGATTTTTATTGTCGTGTAAGAACCCCTCATGATCCCCTGAAGAATGCGAAACCGTTGTTTCCACACCCCAAAACATCTTTCCACAACGTTCCGAGTAATAATATGGCTGTTGTTGTAGCGTCGCTCTGCTTCAGTCTGGGGCCTTAGCACTGGTGTCAATAAATAAGGGGTGCAGGGGTAGCCACTGTCACCAATCAGCTTCCCCACAAACTCATTTTCTTCAAACCGTCGTTTGATGGAGCTTTCCCGAAAAATCCTGGCATCGTGTGTACTGCCTCTCCAGTGTGCCACAATGTCACAGATTTTAAGGTCAGCATCACACACCACCTTAAAGCAATTTTTTATATTATTATAGTTAATATTTATTTAAATAGCTTTGTGTTGATCGGCTAAGCTAAGGAATAGTATGGAAGCACTATAATGTCTTTAATATGTATGTGAAAGTCAGGGCATGAAAGGGTTTAAAATTGCATGTTTGATTCTTGACCCTGTCAATGTCTGTATGTCTGTCGGTCTGTCGATGTTAAGGCCTACATATTTCAGTTGATATAAAAAAGTATCAAGAAACTTACTTGGGTACGTGTTTATAGAAAAATGCCCCTTTCTGTTGATGTGATACTGACCCACATCACCACCAACCTTTCTAATTTTAATGTGTGTACAGTCAATGGCACCACTTATGTGCCGAAAGCCACAAATCTGTTGGAAGGCTTGAATCGCCTTGCTTTCCTCATTTAAGTTGGCTGGCATTTTTATGTAACGTGGACTTTTGGATGCCAGCGCAATCGCCACTTTGCGACACAAACGTGACAGAGTCTGTTGGCTCATACCATGTATGTCGGCACAATCCTCCTGAATCTGTAAGTAATCTGTTACTAACTGGCATGGCACATACATGCTTAAAAATGTATCAAAATATTAGTACGTACCTCGTGACGGCCCCAGTATCGTAACACGGCCATGACTTGCAGCTCCACGGGTATACCACCACCTCGGGTGTCCACCTGCAAATCCCTCCCCACAATACTGACAATTCGGTTCATGTTTGCTTTCGAGAAGCGGTATCGCAGCCGAAATTCAGAGTCGGAAAGATCTAGCAGAGGATTAAACCGCACTTTATAAATTTTCCTCCTTCGTCTTCGTGGAGTCGCAAAGTATCTCAGCTCTGCCACGTCATTTTGAAAATCGCGGGGTATACTGTACAACTCCATTATTGCTTATTTATAATATTATATAAATTTCACAAATTATATTATAGACACTAATGTCAACCTCGTCACAATAACATAACGTCAAATCGACATGTCAATGTAATCGTCTCAGCTGATTGAAATCCGCCATCTTGAACCAGACTTAAACAACGGGTCGCCGCTGTTTAGATTTGAGCAGATGCTCAACAACTTCTCAACGCTGATTAACGTTTATAAGTGAGATTTTTGCTGATCAGTCACTGATTTATGTTTAACTGTTTCTCAAATATTTGAGACTGCTTTATAAGTAGGGCTGAATATTTTTACACGTCTTTTTTCTAAATAGGACAATGCTGTTCCGGTGTCGTAGTTAGAGCTTTTGCACACACAACAGCTGTTTTTCTTTTCATATTTTGGAGTTGGTTCCATTATGAAAGTTGTTTATTTTCGGTTTTAGGGGGTAAAAGTATTTACCCCCTAAAACCAGCAGGTGAATGAAAAGTAACACTGTATACAAGAGCTCAGATCTTTTTGGTGATAATACCACATTTTTTAAATTTTTTCCTACCTATACCTACATAATTACGAAGTTAAGATACATTGTATTAGAAAAAAACATTTTTTTTCTATTTGAATTCTACCAGACCTCAGCACGAATAGAGAGAGATAGTAAGACACACTCAAGGAAGTAGTGAAAATAATTGATTACATTTTCAACATTGTATAAAAACAAGTTGCATGATGGCTGCCTGTAGAAGCCAAATAGCTTGTTCGACTGTACCTTACATGGAAAAAGTGTAAGTAGTCAATGATAATAACCTAATTTGTTCAACAAATCAGCAAATAATAATGTAATTCAACAAATCTATAAAGTAGTCCCAAGTAAATATACTTGGGACCTACTTTATAGATTAATACTGTGGTATTTCAGAGTTTTGCTTTTGTACTGAAAGTGTAAGCGTAGGATGACGAGAACGTTTTATTTGATGTACCTACCATCAAAAAAGTTTTGTGTTAAATTAAGTTTCGATATTAATTTGGGCCGTCCGTGAGATTAATAAAATTTGATGGATGAAAAACTTGCTTAGCTAGTATTCAACTCGATAACAAAACGAACTCACTTCACTGAGGCAATTCCTGTAAATATAACTTCGATCGCATTTTAATTACAATCTCAATTTGTCAAAGAGACCTCTTATTTGCCTACACTTTTGGCACACAAGATACACATTTAATTGTTTGAATACAGAATACGTTACAACTTCTTCTTTTGCCTCCCTTCTTCTTGAATGAAATGTGTATATTTTTGTGTAGTTAATAAAATTGTTGTGTTTTGAGTAGCCAATTAAAAGGTCCGCGCAGCGTTGCGTCGCGTCTAGGTGTGAACTAACCCTGTATTATTCGAGTTAAAGTGATTTTTACATCGATTGATAAAATTGTATAGATGTTTAATTCAGAATATCGTATGAGATACATCATCATTTTGATTTGAATTTTCTGACGAGAAACTGACTAACCACAAGCCTATCTAACAAAATTTAATCGAACTTAATTACTTATTGTCTAGACTACCACTATATGCAGCGCAGTTTCATAAAAGTGCTCTTAAAAGACTTAAGTTATTATCCAAAAGAAAAGAAAATTTAAAATAAACCCTACTAGCTTATACACACACATCATATCATAAATTTCTCGTACGCCCATATAAAACCTCTAAAAAATGTATGCCAGTAAGGTCATAAAGTACACACCCCTTTCACGCCAAAAACTAATGGATCATACAGGAATGCCGCTATGAATTTTCATGAATAAAGTACCTCTTCTGACAGCGCCTTTATACATACATACATACCACTATACATGCCTGTATTCCCCGAAGGATTAGGCAGAGGTGTACCAATGCACACCACAGTTCACCGGTATGTTTAGGTCCCATGTAATAGGGGGCGAGCCTATTGCCATTAACCGGGCACAAATCCAAACTCCGAGCTGCTCCTGAGAATTTTATGGAAAACCCAATAACACTTTTTGCTCGACCTGGGAATCGAACCCAAGACCTCTAGCGTAGCAGTCGTGCTTAGGACCACTAGGCTAACGAGGCAGTTATAGCCTTTATAGTAGGTACCTAACTTTTGCCCATTTTAGTTCAAGGAAATCGGTTTTCTAACGTAAATAATTGAAAGGAAATGGTTTTTTATTACATTGAAATTAAATTCGTGAAGTTAATTAAGTAAAACTAAAAAAAAAAATGGTTAAGTCCAAATAATAGAGTTCAAATTAAACTTTTTTTGGTCTCAACCGTTTTATTTTGGGAAACTGTCGGCGAAGTAATAAGTTGCTAATAGGCACTGTGAAGGTTGTACACCTCAACAACCTGGCTGAAATAGTTTTATTCCAAACATTCAGTCGCCTTTTTCGTATTTGAATGTAGAAGAAGATGTAAGTAAGGTACGTGACAAGTGGTGTTCTGATAGTTTCTGCCTACCCCCATGGAAAAAGGCGTGAGTTTATATATGTATGCAAGAAGAAATAAAATGATTTTTTAATACGAGTATATGGGGCATTAGCTGCTTCTGCCCATGACTTCGCCCTCGTCAAATTTGATATATTATCCCGAGGGAACCATACATTTTCCGGGATAAAAAGTATCCCAAGTGTTATTCCACACTACAATCTATCTCAATAACAAATTTCATCCAGATCCGTTTAGCCGTTTTTGCGTGAAAGAGTAACAAATATCCATCCTTACAAACTTTCGCATTTATAATATTAGTAAAATGGGGCGCTTTGGCAGTTTGGCCACAGTCGAGTCATGCACATATAACTTCTAGTTGCAATCAATAATTTTACAAGTACGTGTGCTTTCAATTAATGTAATTGCAACCGAAGTAGATCCCACCACAGTAAATATAAGACATATTGCGATAACAGACTACTGTGTACTGAATACCTAATATTGACTTTACATATATTGCATTTGTGCGCATTATACATAGTCACTGATCAAAGGCATTGCAATCACTCCAGTTCATCAACAGATAAAGATTATTATTCCAGCGCCTCAAAGGACCTACTAAGCACTGTACTATATTAGTAGGTATGTATCTACGCAGTACACACATAGATGATATTAGATGCTTAAGGTATACTTACACGGGTAACTTAAATTAATTGGTCTTTAATTAATTAATTTGGTCAATGATATTTTCACACTACACTGAGCATCTTTTAGTGCTCAAGTACTTTTAAAATAATACGAAGAACTTTTATAATTGGATCAATTTTATTATTGCAGAGTATACGAAAATACCGTGAAAAATGATTGTAGTGGAAGTTTGGTGAAAACAGCTGTTTTTTTTTAAATATCATGCAGTTAGTCCATAATAAAAGATCTTAACTTTCACCCCCGATATTATACGCAGTAAATTAAAATTCAGCATGTAGATTATGTTAGTAACTTAATAAACAATAAAATAATTAAGAAAAAATTGAAATCAATAAAAAAAATTGCTAACTACCCTCAGCAACAGATGCCAATTACAACTATCACTCATATAACCACTTCCTTAGCTAGTACTGGACCAATTAGTATCACGGAATACAAGGAATATTGCACCACATTAAGATGCCAATCAGACTCCTAACATCCATGCAGTGAGCCGAGGCGTGAATAGAATTCCACCTGATTTGGGTAGCGTGCAAGCATTTCGAATTCAAGTCGGGTTGGCGGCTATTCAACAAATTGGCCAATCGATATTGTGTATCCATTTGTATTAAGTAGTAACTGGCTGTAAGTACTGCTGGATATTGAGCCACTAGAGGCGTACATTTAATAATGACACCAGACCAATAAAATAAAATAAAGTGGTTTATCGGTACCAGAAAAAACATTTACAATATTATTATTTCTAAATAAAAAGTACGTTAATCGCAGCAGATAATAAATACTTGCTTTGTAGTTGTTGATGTTTGATATTATTTCAGAATAAACCTTAACAATTAATTAACCAACCAGACCACAGTTAACTGTAACCAGAGTTTATTGAATTTGGAACAAAGAAGTAAAAAGGTAGGATTTCCGATCAGTACCGAGTTTCAGACCAAACTGATAATGCCATAAGATCCATAATATCGACACAGTACATTGGAATGGTAGTCAGCCATTCTACTAACAATTTAACTCTCTTAATTATAAACACGGAATAAAGTTATACGAGAAATAACAAAGGCATAACCATACGTTTTCATAGGTTCATACATGAAATAAGTTTATTCTGTGTTTATAAGTAAAAGGTTTGACAGATCGCATGGCGACCAATTGCACCCACTAGTCGCTTAGTGAGCGGAGATTTTTTTTAAAAATAAAATTAGCTTCATAAAACGTTGTCTCCATCACACAAAGTGGCTCTCTTTTAAAAGCTTGAATAGTCACGTTAACCACCCGATACCACAGTGTGTTTGTGAAGGAAACACAGCTTTTAATAAAATAAATCATAACAATATATTATTAAATTAAATTTAACTCGTTTATTTCATTAAATTCTGCAAAATTAAAATTAAATGCATTAAGTTCGTTCATAATGCGCAACTCACTGAACAGGATTTTATTTAATTAAATTTAAACAGATTTAAAAAGAATGTTTGTGAATTTGCTTGAATAAAATGTTTTAAAGTTAATTAAATACGGGAAATGGAATGAATGTGGCATTTTGTCGGGATTTAATTTTACATTCAATGATTTTGATACTATGATTGTGATGTGAACGAGAATTATCGAACAGTTCAATGCTTATACAGAATATTCACGCGTAATTCACGTTCATTAGAGATTAACAATTCAAATCGTGTTAATGTCGGGAAAATCGTGTAAACGCTCAAATATTTAACTAAAACTGGGTCTATTCTACCAAACGACCCGTCTCTCTATAATTAAATTATTTACGTCAAACTAATTCAATCTGCCAAATGTGTTACGTAGGTAACTGTCATCTGTCATCACAAACTTACACTTAAAATATGCTCATAAAAAATTATCTGCTCTAAATACCCATATTAATATAATTCCTTAAAAAAATAGCGAAAAATATTAATTAATTAGTTAAATTAGTAATTACTTTTTATTTCACGACTTCGTCTGCGTCCTTAAACCTAGGTACTGTTGCACGGACGAAGTCGCGAACAAAACCCAGTAAAACAATAAAAAAAAACATGTAAATAATAACTTACTCATAAGTAGTGGGACTGACGTTGATCTTCAAAGGTTCAGAGCCGGACTCGAACTTGTTGGCAAGAGTAACGTTGTGTCCAAACAGACAGTACTTCAACATCGTCTTGCCCACGACTCCAGCTAGGACTGTACCGGTGTGCAGGCCTATGCGCATCTAGGAAGAGAAGAGAAAAAATACATGAGTTTTGGATAATTAGGTATTCTGAGTTTCTAAGTACGGCCCTGACTTTTACTAGAACGTGTACAGAGGTTGGAAGAGACTCAAAAACATTGTTGTATATTTTTGTACTGAAAGTTTTGTTGAAATTGTTTCTGAGCTTCTTATCTTAGTGGATGTATAAATAATCTTAACGAAGCTGAAAGCAACATGTTTTACCCATCACTGAGATATTTTTTTTGCTCTGGACTATACATGAGAAGTCGCTAGTTAATGAAAGTCAAAGTTTAAATTACTGTTTTTTTGGGTACCTATTTTACGAAAATAGGTATGAAATGTCTGTATGAAAATCTTTAAATGAACCCATAACCCCTGTAGTATTCGAAGAATACATAAGCACAAGCACAAAAAAAACTAAGCACAATGTTTTAGGAGCGGGAGCATTATACGGTTATTTTTTACACCAAATTAAAGGTCGATTCTCAGCAATAATGTTCGCTTAATGTTGCTTAGTGTGTAGTGAACAGCTATTTGTCTTCTTACGCCCTATATTATAAAAGGAATTACTACGTATTATAATGTGAAAGAGACGAGCTATATTGATACAATTACATAACTCTAAAGTCGTAACTATTTCCTTTTAAGGTTTATTTTTAATTCTACAGAAATATCAGTCGTTAAATTGAAATCCAAACACTATCAGAGACATAAAATTTTTCCTGAGAATAACCTAAAGTACAGCTAAAATAAAATATAAATAATATAATAGTTTATGGCAACCATAAACTACGAAATAATCCACCTCTAAATATAAAACTACCGTTAAACCATTTTAATACTATTTTCAAGTATTGAGATATAAACTTTATAGACTTTTGCTGAAAGATATTTATTTTAATACTTATACTTTTTATTATTCTTTCTAGAACTTAATGATATTAATAAATGTATAAAAACAATTTTTAAATAAAGTCTCCTTTGTCTAAAATTTAAACTCAAAATATTTATAAACCATTTGAAATTAGAACCAATGAAAAAATGAAATTCGAATTCGAGTTTCGAAATTTAAAACTTTGAGTAAGTACACATAATTTCTTTCATGAAAAGTGTATAAAACTTTGATTAAGCTTTACGTCAACGTTAAACGTGTGAGGGCAAACGTAGATGTTTACTTAGGGAGGCATGCTGTTGATTCTTTGAAGGAAATAGCTCGCGTGAACACGCAACTGCTATCTTTACACCTAGTTCTACGTTTACCGTGCTTTTATTAGTATTAAAATGAAATGTTGACTAATGTCGGTAGGTAAAAACAACTGAATAAAATCTGTAGGATTTTATCTGTAATACAATCATATTTTATTGTTTTTTAAAGATGTTCTGCTGATTGAAATGTTAAGTTTTTTTCTTAATTTCGTTGCAAGCAAGCCGATGGCCTATCTGATGTTAAGTGGTCACCTCTGCCTATAGACATCTGCAATATCAGAGGCCTTGCTATTGCGTTGCCACTCCAGAGACAAAGTTGAAATATCTCATATGCCTTTAATTTCACCGACATCCATACTCTTCAAACTGCAGTACAGCAACGTTGCTTTGCGGCAGAAATAGGTATGATGGTATTTAAAAAAAACCCCTCAACACTAAACACGCTTAAATTATGTTCTTTATTGCATCTGAATCAAGGCTTGTTATTAGACACAAAATCCTGCGAGTAAGGGCACGATAAAGCTTGTCTAGCCGCTCAAAGTATACTGTGAGTAAGTGTTCTTCTATAGACGAGCTCTTTCACAAAGACCTATACTACTACTAACTGTGTATGGTGTAACTAGGTATCGACGGTAACATAAAACCTCAAAAAACAAAAGTATTATCAAAATAGGAATACATAGGTACCTTTATCGGGTTCCCTTCATGCGTCAAATGTTGCGCACACGTCTCGACCATGCGCAGTGCCATCCACGCTATCTGCGGGGCGTGAGTGTCAATCTTACGATGAAGCCCGCTCGCCACGCAGTAGGCATCGCCTATTGTTTCCACCTAGGTAAGACAATTCAGATGTTAAATTAAAAAAAAGTATGACGTAACTAATTGATAGTCAAGTTACCGGAGAAATTGGACAAAGTTTTAGGGTCAATCTCAATCTTATCTGAGTTTTAGTCTGTCGAATATGCCTCTGGCGTATTAACCTACATTTTTTGTCATTGATTGTCGCTGAGGTGAGATAGCAACTAGATCTTAAACATTTTTATTAGTAGAATTGGCTTTATGACGTTTGGAATTTTAAATAAACAATAAGAGAAAAAAGATAGAACGGTTTTTTTGTGTGTCATAATTAAATTGCACTCGATAAGTCAGATCAAGAAAAGCTCGCCGCTTGATTGAAAATGGAATCAATTCCAGCAAAAAGTGTAGCAAAAATCAACCGTAATAAGTACTTTATCATGACAATCTTTGTAAAATTCAATACCTGTCTCAGTTAAAATCCTCGAAGAATAATATATAATAATTATTATTCATTATTTATATAGAGCTTCTATATTATCCGCCATCCTTCAAATATATTAATAACAAGAGAAAATTATCCCCAGTAAACGACTATTAATTATCCAGAACAGTAATTACAATTATGTTTTAATTATTATTATATTAAAGCATGGATCACTGGCTACAATTTTGTTTGTATTATTATTTTGATCTACAAATCTGGTCTCTGGTATCACTTCGTTAAGGCTCTTTGATGTTTCTTTTTTTATAAGATGAATCAACCGATGGCTGCCTACACACTTAAAATTTGAAGTTTTTTTTAATCAACTTTCTTTTTTTTTCGAAAATGTGGTTGGAATTGGCATTGCAAAATTGTTCTACAAGAACACTCTACTAATTAAAAACGCTCAAAATGTAGTCATAATCTTATGTCAGCGACAATCAATGTAAAAAAAATGGAGGTGTAATTATAGGCATCATTGACTGATGGAGACAGGTTATTTTGCAATTGTTCCTAATACTATATTGTTTTAAAGAAAGACCAAAAAAAATATCGGTTTGATATTTTTGTTGGTCTTTCTTTAAAACTATGTAGGTACGTCAAAGTCAAAGTTAAATCATTAATTATTTCAAACAAAAGTGCCTTTTAATAGCCTACCATTAGAAGGCACTTTTGAACGTCACAAAAAAGCAAAAAAGAAAATCTACTCCTAGCATTAGGAGACAAAACTTTAATATTTATTTATTTCATAGATCTTACATTTAATTATAATGAAAAAAAAAACTAAATAATAATTAAATTACAAACTATGTACAGTTAAAAAAAAATAAAAAAGTAAGGTCAAAGGGCGTCAAAAAACTCATCCGCATCGCTGTCAATGGGGCATGTGCCCAGAAGGCTGGCAGCATTGCCACGTTGTATGGCAATGCTGATTCTTTGGCCAAAGAATAGGCCAGCCCTCTGGTCACGTGAAGAATCGACCAGTCGCTTCGCGATGTCGCGATAAACTAGATGAGCGCTCGGTCCCCATGGCCCTAGTGTTTCAACCCCAAACGGCTCAAACATATAACTTTCATGAAGGTTAATATATTTGCGCCGTTTGAGATTTTCCGCACCAGACGCAGCCGCCCCAGCACAACACGTCGTGCAAGGAAGATGGGATGGCGCAAGGGTGTCGACGCATGTTGCATCCCACACCAGAGGTCTACCCAACTTCCAGGGCAAAACTTTAATTAAAAATATTACTTAAATTCCTCAAACACACCTTTACCATCACAGTACCCAGAATCAAAATTTCTTCATCAATTCTACGAGACGGCCTTCACAAAACTCCTTCATAATGAACGGACTGAGCCGACCATTGAAGTATTTTGTTTCCAAAAGGCAGAATTTCATTCTAATTACTAACGGTAATTGTATGCTCCTTGTTTCAAATTACGGAGCTGTTTAGGTTAATTTGAATGTCAAAAGAGAGCAATTTTCCGACAGTCTTTAGTATGTTACGTGAACATGTAGGGTTAAAACCCCTACATGTTCACGTAACTCTTTCATTTGTGAGGTGGAGTTGTTTACTTGAGTGTTCCTATTAGTAAATAGGGATACTTTTTTTTTGAGGAGATCCGTGGACGAACTAAAGTCGCCGATATAGCCCACCGGATTAGCAAGCTGAAGTGGCAATGGGCAGGCCATATTGCTCGCAGAGCAGATGGCCGATGGGGTCGAAAAGTGCTAGAATGGAGACCACAGACTAGCAAGCGCAGCGTAGGACGTCCACCAACAAGATGGATAGACGACCTAATAAAGGTCGCCGGAAGACGCTGGATGCAGGTCGCTTCCAACCGGTATATGTGGACATCTAAAGGGGAGGCCTATGTTCAGCAGTGGACGTCCTATGGCTGAGATGATGATGATGATGGTGATGATGATACTTTTTAAGTTTCTCGTATACTTTTCTGAGGTTGTCTGAAATGATGAAGTTTTATTTTTGTTCATTTAATTTAGCGAACTGTGGGTGTATCGGTACACCTCTACCTAACCTTTCGGGGAATACAGGCGTGATGTTATGTATGTATAAATATGATTACCAAAACATCAGCATATTATAATCTCGTGAATTGATATGGAACATTCCTGCAACTGCCAGTTCCGTAGTAGGTACCCAACATTTTTTTTTGAAGGGAAATTCCTGTCATCCGTACATTTTTAAGAATTCCAAACACAGCCACAGACCGAACGCCATTTATTTGGTTAATTCATTTTACATTCAGCTCAACCCCCATGCTACTTACAAGTTGTTCTTTCATAATTCTATTACATTTTGTGCTTCGATTTCAATGTTTTTTGGATTCCAATTTTGGTTCCACGTCTTCTTGCGTAGTGTCTGACATTATCTGACCCATTACAAAGAAGCTGAGAGGAATAGGCAATTCAAGGAAGTAACCGTACTTTTACGTACTTTTTTTATTCGAGATGGCTTAGCTCTTGACTAGCTTGCTCTATTCTTGGTCAGAAGTGACATAGAGAAAGTCTACGATGGAGTGAGCTTACCCAGAAGAAGCCTGTTCACTCTAACTTTAAAGAGATAAGGTTGAATGCGTTCGGAAATACAGACGCACGTTCCACTACCTACATACATACATAAACTCACGCCTTTTTCCCAGGGGGTAGGCAGAAACCACGGACCGCCACCTGCTACGATCCTTACATACTCCTTTCGCCTCGTCCTCATTCATACATCTGTTCCACTACCTATAGTCCATAATTAGATTACTCACCTTATAAACATCAAGTTCCTCACAAAAGATGTCAAACACGCTGTACAGGTCCTCGAGCATAGCGATGACCATCATGGGCGTGGCTGTAGCACATATCGATGTGAAGCCCACTATATCACTGAACAGCATCGTGACGTCATCGTGGCTTTTAGCTTCGATCTTCTCACCTTTGAAAGAAATGGTTTTGGTTAGAATAGGTTCTTCTTTTGGTGTTGCAGTAATTTTTATCAAGAATAGCTTTTGCCCGCACGAATTTCCTTACGGATCCGATTAAAAAAAATATATAGCCTATGTTACTCGTTGATAGCTTAACCTTATTAAATATTTATTTTTTTAACGGTTATGTTGAGTCTGTATATGGCTTTAATAGCTTCTGCCCGCGACTTGTAATATTTTCCCACAGTAACCGTAAATGTTTCCGGGATTAAAAGTATCCTATGCATTATTACACACTAGTACAATCTATGTCAGTGACAAATTTCATCTAGATTCATTCCGCCGTTTAAGCGTGAAAGAATAACAAACATCTATCCATCCATCCATCCTCACTTTCACATTTGTAATATTAGTAGGAAGTAGGATTATATATTAAGTAGGATACACCTGAGACCATAACATTACATACACAACCTACTACAAACAATGATCCATTACAATTAATCCCATATAATTATTTATCCAGGTGTTATAAACATAATGGAATTATAAAAGTTTGGCGCACCTGTCTCTCAAAGTGCACACTCAACGCACGATTAAAGTTAGTAATTAATGTGTGCCAACTAACAATGGTTTACAACCCCGTTGTGGTGGTGTAAGGCGTGTGACATGATATAAAGGAGGATGGTATAATAGAAGTACAGTCAACAAAGCTATTCAGTATACAGACACCTAACTTGCGATTACTTTTAAACAATGTTGTAAGTGCCTACGTGGCCTACTCAATTGACTTACTAATTATTGATTTTAAAGTAAGTAAAAATCTAATTTTACAATAAATTGAAAATGAATCGGTTTTCATGGGTAAAATAAAGTGCTTTTTTAGAGAAGTTGTGACTTGAAACTCTCTTAAGTGTGTCATAAGTTTAAAAAGTAAGTACGCATACAATTAAAGTGAATATTGGCAGTGTAGTAGAAAGATGAATATTTTTGCCTGTATATCAAATAGTTTTGTTGGCTGTACATACAGTGTTATGGTGATGACTGACTTTATTGTGTCGTTGTGACGTCATCATTCGCAGTTCCCGGACTATACAATATTGAAGTAAACGTAGATGTAGTATATGGCGATATTGCGTAGGTAGGTGATAATGATGATAGATTTGAAGAAAGCTTCTAAAAGAATCTTCTGGTAATCTTTGGTATGTGCTTTATTATTTAACTAACTTAATGAAATATAGGTATACAAAACTTAGTAAAAATAATAAAATGATAAGGTATGAAGAGTTTATAAAAGAAAAAAAGGGAAACTCATTCGCATCGTTCTCAGAAAGAAAAGTGCACAAAAGGTTAGCAACATTGCAACGCAATGCTGATATTTTGGCGTTCTTAAATTTATTTTGGCTCAGATTTTCGCAAAACAAGAATTTAAATAGAAAAGTTAAAATCAGCATCAAAATTAAAACACCTTATTAAACCTAGCCCCACGCAATAACAGTCATAAATCCAGCAAAACTTTTACTCACTCAGCATCATAATAATTTGTTTTAAACGTGACACTTAAACTCAAGCCCACGCCAACTAGCTAGACAAATTATCACAAATAAATTTCGCAACAGACGATATTACTCGAAATAAGGTTTTGTAAGCATTTGACATTAACATCAGTCAGTTTACATGACAAAATTGCGTGATAACTGGTAACGTCACGCAATTCGCCGAGTCAAAACAAATGTCTCCGAGTGAATGGGACGCCTCAGTTTTGGTTTATGACTGTAATAAGGGTTCGTGGAAGTAAAGGCTCCAATCTTGAGTGGTTACGTGTGGTACGAGATTGGGATCTGTATTTAAGTATTCGAACAATGTTATGTAGGTCAACTTTTAATTGAAGCACGGCGATTACTGGAGAATTAAAAGCTAACTTTGAAATCTACAATAAAGCTAAAAAAGTTTTTATGAATGCGCTAAACTCTGAAACTACCAGTCTGATTGGAAAAATAATGTATGTATATGATAGCCAGATTTAAAAGGAACAGTATAGGCTATATACCATTATACTACGACACACAGGAGAAGAGCAGTAACCAAAGACGTAACTTAACGCGAAACGTGAAAAAATACGTAAATTAAATAATTGATTGTAATGAGTTTGTATAAAGTAAGAAAGAATGAAATAAAAGAGAAAACGATTAAACAATGTAACAGACGAAGAATAGAGGCTATAAATAACAAAGACAACGCTACTTAAGAAGATATCAAAACTTTTATACACAACTACTAAACTGCGCCACAAGACACCACTTCGAAACAAGTTTGACTCGCTAAATTCCTAACGCCTAACTCACTTCAATTCCCAGGAAGGGAACTTTAATCAAACATAGTGCGTACTTAAATTAAACCATACATAAATCAATTTCAAAGTGTACGAACAGATAATTGACTTACAAACTTACCTAACCACAGTCGCTTGGCTATGTGGGGAGGGAATATTAAGTGTAGAAGACTGACGTTCTTTTGTCTTTCCTTGTCAACGGCTTTGCTTGCTTCTTCTATTGAGTTCTTTAGCTTGTCCATGCGTCTTCGGAGTCCATCCTGATTGAAAAATAAATACATTTATGAAGAGACTGCAAAAATTTATATCATAGTCTTATGGGTACAAGTTAAATCTATAATACTAGCAGCCTATTATTATGCCTCTGTAGGGCAAAATACTCTTCTCATACAGAAAAGTCACGAGCATTGGTCACAATACTTGCTCAAGGCGGATTGGTATTTTCAGACTTATTTTCATTATATATCTAAGTTTCTTCACGAAGTTTTCCATCACCGATGTCAGTGATAACCGAAAGTGCATTTGGATTGAAATAGGCACTTTAGTGCTTGCAATTCTACGGCTTGTTTTGGTATCTTTCATACTATTTATTTTTACTTCACCATCACGGCATACTCCGATAATAGTCTAGACTAAAAATATAGTCACATTCTAATTACTAGTTCTAAGTGCAGCTGTATCGATGCTCAATGAATAGTTACAGAAATAAGTCTCAGTTGGAAAGCTGCCAACATGCACTGATGTAAAGAGTAATTTCAGTTGCACTGTCGCCAACGTCCATACCATGTTGAGAACACCGGTTCTCGTTCCGATCACCGAAGTTAAGCAACATCGGGCGTGGTCAGTACTTGGATGGGTGACCGCCTGGGAATACCGCGTGACGTTGGCTTTTTGCGATTTTTTGCTTATGTATCATTGAGACTTTTATTATTATTGTCTTGTTTGTTATTACCTACTCCGTTTTTGTCTACAACTCCAAGTTTGTTCAAGTGTCTAAGTTTTATTTTTCCAATTAATTCCTGTAAACTTTACTGCCGAGTTGGAAAGTGAGGAAAAAAGATCTTTAGCATCTTGCACTCAAGTCCCTGATGCGGCAAGTTTGAAGCACTCTGCCACAGACATCGGACTTGAAGACGTTCAACAAGTGTGAACTTCAAACGGGTGTTTTAAAACTACTTCTAAAGTGATGGTACTGAAGTTTTTGATACTTCTTTGGTAATTCTTGTACTCTGTGTCTCAGATTGTTGTGTTCGTATTGTCAATTCCTCGTCTTTGAGCTTTGTTTCATTTCTTCATCTCAGATTTTAGTACAATTTCTTCTTGAGCAGTATAATATTTGCCGAACCTTTCCCAACTACATATGTTGGGTTCGGCTTCCACTTTAGCCAGATGCAGCTGAATACCAGTGATTTACATAGAGAGACTGACTGGCAAAAGCTTTTCGGTACTATTCCATAGTTATTTTATTGACAATACGTGTGTTATATGGAACATACCATCCATAAATTCTGTTCCCTATCATGAAAAATCTTGATTTATGACTATGCCATTTCAAAGTTCGCACAAAACATTGGAAAAGGTTATTTATACTGACAATGTTTGTATTGCTGTTGGCAACTAGATTCAGTTTATTTTTCGTTTTCTTGTAAATGACTTTCAAAAGTGCCTTTTAAAGGTCAAATTTGAAATAAATAATTTGAATTTTGTTTTTGACTATGTTATCCTTTACAAAGTTTTTAGGAAAAAATTCAAAGAATGTATTTAAATGAGAAATTTCTTACCTGAGCTCTAGCCTGTTCTCCGACCAAGATGACATCTCTCGTGGCGTCATGCAGAGGTATATCAGAGATGAAGAGACCTCTGCCAGTGAGACCCTCAAGTCCATCAAGGAACGGAGAACCAACGAAGAGAAGTGAGTCCGACTCCGAACAGAAAACCATCTGACCTTTAATCTCCAAACCCTGTTGACAAGAAGAATAGGTAAAAATAATAAAATCTTAAGTTGTTTAAATTTAAGAAAGGTTATTTACTGTTGGGTCTACAGCGAGGATCAGGGGAGACCCTCTTGCTAACTACCCGGAGTTGTGCCCTTGCTCAGGACGGGAGAACCCTTCCTGAGCAAGGGCACGGGCCGAGGAGTAATATTATACTATTAAGAGGAAACGAAATTGTCCTAATGTATTGTACTATCAGCACATTACGAGGTCGCCAGACCATCAGGATGGTTTAGGGGAGTATGTATCCCACAGTGCCTGGTCTCATCCTTGAAGAAAAGGCGTCTTTTAAAGGTTTCTACCCGAAAACAAAATAGAAAGATGAAAAATGGTGCCCGTGGCTTTCCGTGGTTAAATATGACCAAAATCCTGCCACAGAATAATTTCAATTAAAAAATGCAGCTTCTTTTTTCATATTTAAAACTTATTTCTAATAATGAATATTTATGCTATCCTTAGTTCAAAGAACAGGATAATAATCTAGGCAAAATAGTAACTGGAACTAAAATGGAGAAGATGAATATTCAGCCGGTTTTTAGTCTTATCTAGTCTTTTGACTTTGTTGTGTTTCACGCTAAAAGCTGAAACTTAACACGTCGGCGGCAATTAGAGCCTGATTGTGGTTTTGATATGGAGCCGTGCCAGAATTATTTCGTTACGAAACTTTGTACTTTAGGCAATTATCATGTTCATCTTAGATCTTTTATGTTTGGTTATAAATAGATTACTGTTTTACACAATTAATTCCAGCAAAATCACTACCTGTAAAATTTTACAAAGAATACAATTTTACCAAAATTTTACAAAGAATACAATTTTACCAAAATTTTACAAAAAGTAGGTACAATTTTACCAAAATTTTACAAAAAGTACAATTTTACCAAAATTTTACATAAAGTACAATTTTACCAAAATTTTACATAAAGTACAATTTTACCAAAACTTTACAAAAAGTACAATTTTACCAAAATAGTCCAAACGGTGTGTTAAAGGATAAATCACAAAGCGGTTAACTTTGCACCCTACCCATACCCTACCCATTAGACTAAGTAGTATTAAACAAAAAAATTTGCTAGGAAACGACTTTGTTTGGTGTGAATAGCACTGTTAAGTAAAAGTAAAGTTAAAGTAGCGCACAATGTAATGCATACAGAACATTGTACTTAGGGGTGAATGCAACAGTACTGGGTTAGTGGGGGTGTATAAAGTTTACCTAGAATATTTAAAATATGTTTTCATAAAATTAAGTTGGAACTGCCTCGTTCGCCTCGTGGTTCTAACCGCGACTGCCACGCTAGTAGTCTTGGGTACGATTCCCAGGTCGAGCAAAGTGCTATTGGGTTATTCTATGAAATTCTCAGTAACAGCTCGGAGTTAGGATTTATGCCCGGTCAGTGGCAATAAGCTCGCCCACTATTACATGGAACCCCAAACACACCGGCTGACTGTGAGTGTACAATGGTACACCTCTGCCTAACGTTTCGAGGACTACATGCGTGATAGTATGTAACTTTGACCATCTATATCTCCGTCTTCAGACAAGTCCCAGGTATGTCCCAGAACCAAAAAAAATTCGCAATGATGAGAAAAACATGTAACTTTCGACTTCGTTCAGTTTAATCAACCACGCTATACATGTTTTTTAGGACACACTGCGTATAGCAGCTCAGAAACAGTTTCACAAAAAACTTTCTGTACAAAAATATAAAACAATGTTTTAGGGACCCTCTTCCAACCTCCGTACACGTTCTAGCGAAAGTCCGGGCAGTCCATTCCGAAGTTCCAACGATGCGGGCGTAGGAGGCAATTTTAGAGCACGTAGTATAAAAAGCGGTTACTGCAACACTTTGGGTTTTTTTTTTGTAAGTAAAAGAAAAAAGTTTGTTCATCTTGCCGTGAAAGAAAAAATGGAGCATGAAACTGGGCGACACGGTTATGATCAATAATGTTATGTTGGATTAACAAAGGACTAACAAAAGGAATTTAAATGGCAGATGTGAGTGGAAACGCCGGGATTAGACGCCCTAGAAAGACCTGCCCTGACCTTATTGGTGAGGTTCTTCAGGTCGGGTACGCAGTACTCGTAACTGGCGTGCTTGTATTAACGTGAACGAGTATGTAAAGATCGTAAAAGCTGGCGTTCTGTAGCTTCTGCCTATCCCCATAGATAAAAGGCGTTAGTTTATGTATGTATGTGTATAAATTTGGATGCTTTTTATAATAGTTGTAAAAAAAAGAGAGGGTTAAAAAAATCGTAACACGTTTTGTTTATAAATACATATTTTTTAAACAACTTTTTATGTTGCATTATTATGTAATGTGTATGTATATTCAAAATTCCAGTTTAATCGAACACTGAGAAGTAGGTAAAAACTTGTAGGATTTGATTAAGTTCCTACTGTCTCACTTTTCGGCTCCATCATCAGACCAGCTCTGATATATCATTATATTGAATTGTCATGCTAATTGCACATTTTCACAAAATTTCAGCTCAATTCAACACAGGAAGTAGCTCAAATTGAACTTAATTTTTATTATACCCTTAGATACAAAATACACACGCAAAAAATCAAAAAAAAAAAAAAAAACAAAATATGCACTATATTAAGATAATACACTAGTCATTCTATTAAATTCAGAAACAAAACACAGTAAATTCTCTTTTCTCTCTCAAACTGTCTACTATTTTCCCTTTACATTTGAACAAAAATAAAACAGTATTCCATTTGGGATGGAAAGGTGTGAAAAGTTTCCGGGTCAGTCCACTTATTTACAATGTAAACAAAGGTTGGGTCCCTGTCCTTTCTGTACGGTCAAGAATTTAATTCTATACAGAAAATAATATACAGTTTACAAATGAACAATAAACTTACGGAATGACATTAAAATGTATTTGTTAGAAGAAGAGTTTTGGGTTAACTTGATTTCGTTAACTGTTCTTTAATCATTTATTTTAATTGTGTGGGTAGAAATCATAAGTAAGATTTTAAATGTACAATAGGACTATAATATATTGTCCCACTACAGGGCAAATGCCTCTTCTCATAGTGAAGGTACATACGAGTATTGATCACCATGCTTGCTCAAGGCAGATTGGCGATTTCAGACTTAGAAAATACATATTATGAATAGAAAAAGTCATTTTTTTATATATTTGGTTGGCAAACATGCCTACTACCCACCTGATGTTAGGTGGTCACCGCTGCCTATACACATTTATTGCAAATGTCTGAGGCCTTGCACATGAGTTGCCATCTCAGAGACAAGTTGAAATGTCTCATGTGCCTGTAATTACACCGGCACCCATACCTTTTAAAACGGAACACAGCAACGCTACTTTTGCGGCAGAAATAGAATATAGTGGTAGTACTTCCCCGGACGAGCTCCTTTACAAATAGCTCTTCAACTACTACGTTTACTATAGCCAATAATTAATTAGTAAGTCTTCATTTCGTTCGTGTGTCCCATTTCAATTTCGTTATTGCTTTCAACAATTCATTTATAAAAGCTACGAGTATTTACCAAACAAAAGCATTTAGGCTTATTTTCTGTTCCGACTTAAATTTCGTCGATTCTTCCTGGTTCGTACATATATGAGCTTTTAAAAGCTTTCAGAAAGCGATGCAGAAATAAGGAAAGAGGTTTATTTATTTGAATGATAACCAGCCTTTCATCTTTTTGCCAAATGCGATATATCAACTCCGTCATTGTGCCTTTTTAATCCCACGGGAATGAAAGGAAATGTTTTGCTCTTTTCAAGCGACTCTTTTGTATTTAAAAGATAAATGGTAAACCAAATTATTTACAACAATGATTCATTTGCTTTTGTTAAGTTTTGCTAGCTTTTGCTCGCGATCTCGTCCGTGTCAACGTTGATATATAGTCCCACGGGAATGGTAGATTTTTCTGGGATATAAAGTAGCATAAGTGCTATTCTAGACTACAGCCTATCTCATGCCAAATTTCATCTGGATCCATTCAGCCGTATAATAAGACAAGAGGGGTCCTCATTTAGAAAAAAAACCATTTTACTTACAAGATTATTCAGTGACTTCTTCAAAAATACGAAACTAAATAAAATATTCAACGGTACCCTAACATTTTAGAAGCGTTTAGCAATTAAGAAAGGGACCAAGCGTCGGTCGTTTAAATAGTAGAACAAACAGACTGCCTAGGAGTTGTGGCTGATAAAGTGAATCCGGTACAAAACTAGGATTAAGCCATTTCCATTAGTTGTGGCTTTACGGCTGGGGATGAGGAAAAAGGATTGTGGAAGTTTAAACTAATCGGTTTATTCAGGAGACAAACAGATTCGGTGCTGTCTCGCGATAATGAGGGACCTTTCTGTCTCTAACGATCCCTCTGGGAAAAGGTGAAGAAGCTAGATTTTATTTGGGACTATAAACCTTGGAGGTTGTTGTGATGGC
Source organism: Caradrina clavipalpis (assembly GCA_932526535.1). Lineage (NCBI taxonomy): Eukaryota > Metazoa > Arthropoda > Insecta > Lepidoptera > Noctuidae > Caradrina > Caradrina clavipalpis. The sequence goes on from OW052105.1 coordinate 5,063,967, forward strand.
TTGGTTTAGGCACCCACCTCTTGTATATTAAGTTGTAGGTTGGAAGGTTGGCAAATATTCACGTGAGTTTTCTAATACAAATGTATATAGATACACAATTGGACTGCCGCGTGCCGCAACGAACACTATCGAAACTGCAAAAATCAATTTTTGCTTTTTTACATTATTGAAGAAATAATTTAAAACTCTGTCGGATAAATTAAAAAGTCATAATTGAAGAAGTTTTTAATTGAACAAAATCGATACAGAGCATGTTGTGCGACTCTTGTAAATCGATTTAAAACTTTGAATTACTCTCCTGTGAAATAGGTGATTTGCAGTTTCGATAGTGTTCGTTGCGGCAGTCGAATTATGAAAGTCAGTCTTCCTAAAATATGTTGGACATCAGTGACATTGGTGAATGAAAACATCGTGAGAACAATACAAGTCTGAACTCGCTAATCCGCCTTGAGCAAGCGTGGATACCGATGTTCGCGCCTTCTCTGTATGAGAAAAAGCCTTTAGCCTACGGTGGGATAATAATAAGCTGGTGTTATTGTTATTATCCTACTTTCTACTTATTATTATCCGTACTAATATTATAAATGCGAAAGTAACTCTGTCTGTCTGTCTCTTCTTCACGCCAAAACCACTGAACCGATTTCAATGAAATTTTGTACAAAATGATATAGTCTGGGACCCGAGAAAGGACATAGGATAGTTTTCATCCCGGAAATCCCCCGGGAACGGGAACTATTAATCCACGCGGACGAAGTCGCGGGCAAAAGCTAGTAATATTATAAATGCGGAAGTTTGTGTAGATAGACGGATGGATGTTTGTTACTCTTTCACGTTCAAACGGCTGAACGGATTTGGATGAAATTTGGTACTGGGATAGATTGTAGTGTGGAATAACACGACACTTTTTACCCCGGAAATATATACGGTTCCCGTGGGATAATATGTCAAAGTTGACGCGAACGAAGTCGCGGACAGTAGCTAGTTTTTAATGAACCTTCGGCCACGGTTTAAAGGTTCTTTTTACATGGCAAGTGACATCGATGGCGGGCAGAGCTAGACTCTTTATATATATACCATCACGCCTGTATTCGCCGAAAGGTTAGGCAGAGGTGTATCAATGTACACCCACAGTTCGCCGGTATATTTAGGTCCCATGTAATAGGGGCGAGTCTATTGCCATTAACCGGGCACAAATCCAAACTCCGAGCTGCTACTGAGAATTTCATAGAAAACCCAATAACACTTTTGGTCGACCTGGGAATCGAACTCCGGATCTTTAGCGTAGCAGTCACGCTCAGGACCACTAAGCTAACGAGGCAGAAGCTAGACTCTTTAGATAAAGAGTATTCCCAAACAACTCTAGATAACATGAACATGATGATGAACAGAGAGATTCAGGTTAATAATAATAAACTTTAGATAAAACAAAAGAAACGCAAAAACAAATATTAGTGTAGTTACCTCTTGGTCGTTTTTTATTACCTGACTAGATTTAGTAGATCCCGAACAAAGAACGAGTTTACTGAAAAAATACTCGCTGAATTTACGTGACATTTGTAAAGATTTAATGCTTAACGCTTAATTATGTTAGTTTTGTAGAACACGGCTTTTTATATTATAGCTTGTATAAAATATTGTTGCCGTAAAATTTTGTGTAACTGAGGACAATGGCGGTTGGCCACTTTGAACTTTATTACTTAGAGCGTAAGTGTCAAAAGTGATTTAGCGCTATTGTCTGCAATTGTACCTAGGTCAAAAAATATGCTAACCTAAATATTTTTAGCTATGCTTTGGTAGTGAGGTTTTATTTTGGTTTTTGTATTTAATAGTGAACGAATTTGTTTATTTGTTTATTGGATAGTCGTATGCAGAAGAAACACTTATAGTTTACAAATTATCCAACTCATAGATTGATAAGTAGGAGTAAAAACTGATGGCTGATATTTTTTTATTTATTGTAGACAAATAAAAGACAATCACGTAGCTGTTATATACGCCCAGTGCTCATTAATATAAGGAAGTAAGTAGCAATTAGCAAAAAAAATATTGCAGGAAAAACAATTTCTATTTTAGGTGTGAAAAATCACGCATTTAGTTAACGCGCAATGTAACACAAGCAGACTACTGTGCTTACTGATGTATGCTACCGTACCGGGGTCGTAGTAGGAATGTTTAAACTTCTGGTATAATAATTAAAACATGTTTTCGTTAAAGAACGTAATAAACGTTGAAGTTTTTTCCCTACCCAAATAGTCTGAATGGGACCCATAGACCCATTGCTCTCACTCATACGCTCATCTGTCTGTCACTTTGTCACAGAGCTTTTTTTTTTAATAGTAACATTTGTACTCTTGACATTTTGACGAGCTTCAAGACCACCGTAATCTTCCCAGGTATAGTCCAGAAAAAAAAGACTACAATAATGCGACGAAAATGTAACATTTAGATCCGTTTAGTGTATTTTTACACCCGTTATACTGAAATAATCCAACAAACATATCCGAAAACTAGGCAATTCTGGCAATATTACATACATACGGGTCGAATTGATAACCTCCTTTTTTTTGAAGTCGGTTAAAAATAAAATAACATACCATCACGCTTGTATCTCCCGAAAGGTTAGGCAGAGAATATGTACAAATGCACACTCACAGTTCACCGATATGTTTATCAAAATAAAATCAGCATTCATAATACATTTATGAGCTTCCAACCATTTGATTCCAAACAATGGATCATTTAGTGAATAATCAAACAAACTTCCGTCCTACAGTCTGCCAAACAAACTTGTACTCCCAACTTTTGCGAATAAACGCAAATGAATGCGCCAAAAGTTGTGCGGTATAAAACAAAGGAGGATCCAGACTGGCGGGCAGATTGGCGCTGAGACCTGTATACTTCTAATTAGATACAGGACTTAGTTTATGAAGTACAAACAGTACCCCAGCTGTTAGAAAGAGTAGATAGATTAAGTTATTCATTGCATAAGGATACAGATGAAAGAGTAATAATATACAGGCTGAAAAGGTCATCTATAACATATATGACTCAATGGTAAATTAATGAGGGGTAATTAATTTACCATTGAGTATAATGACCCCTCATTAATTTACCATTGAGTATTGTCATTTTTCGTCATGTTGTATTACCTGGACAATTAAAATCATGGGGTTGTTGCATCATTGCACACACTTGAATAGAGTGTAACCTTTTTTAACTAGCCTTTTATGCCCAACTGTTAGGCAAAGACTTCACTTAAGTCCATCCAAATACTTTTTTCTTACGCCGCCTCTATTGTAACCTCACATCACTTTTTCCTTTTTTGGTGTACCTACATTCTGGCTAATAAAGCATTAATTCATTCTTGTAACTTTTAGGAAAGTTAAGATTGTAATCTCAGTTTCAATCTGTCAAAAACCCCTCTACTTAACCTACATTTTTGACATTGATTGTCGCTGTGATGAGATTGCGATTAGATTTCGACCGTTTCTAATTACAGGAATTGGCCTTTTGATCTGGCAATAGGGTTAACTAAAGTACAATGGACTTTGACCAAGATAACAAAGAGAAAAAGCTTTGACACTTGCGACAGAATGAAATGGATAATGATGTAATAGAACTTCAAATGCTTTGCTATTATGTTTCTTGTATAGAAAATGTCGATCAAAGTAGTCCTAATCCATTAGTTAATGGATGTCACAGAATAACAAATATAGGAGAAAAAGGAAAGTTTTTAAAAGAATTCCTATTTAAGTTAGATAATAGATTTTACCTGACCGAATGGTTAATGGTTAATAAATTGATTAAAGTGACCCCTATTTACGTCGTATTGTGGATATATTGAACTAACAAAGAAGTAGGCTTGCTAATATGATAAAGGGATTTAGAAGTAATGATTTCGAATTTATAGAAAGCGTACGCAAAAAATCTGTTGCGTAGTTGAAAATATCTAAGCGTACCTACAGAGTGACAGACGGCGGGTAGCGACTTTGTTTTATATTATGTAGAGATGCCTTCTAACTTTTTCATGGATTTAGATTTAAGTTGTAAAATAAATATATCATTCAAACAAAAATACGTAGATAATAATAACAGTGTTTCTAAAGACGATATTAATATGCAAAAGTATAGACCCACAATACCAAAGAAAAGTCAAAGCATTTATGTCAACTACACCATTTACAGGCACTTTTGAATTGTCAAGAAATCGGTCAGTTATTCAGAAATTTGAAACTGGTTGCTCTTTTCAAAACGTAACGAACGAGCAAGAAACTCCACAAACACTTTTTTAAATTTAGTTTTTACAATATTCTTATTTCTTCGATATGTGAAAACGATGAAGGTAATATAAAACTACCCTAAGCAAGTAAGCACCTCGTGAGTAAAGTAGGCATAATCTGCAAAACTTCAATTACGTAAACAAATGTATACAACAGAGGTATCCTATAGCACACTTGTCAACATGACAGTGATGAAGTGCTGGTAACATGACGATATGAAACCATTTACTGTTGCCGCTATGTGAACAGTGTCACATGATGTACTCAATTACATTATGTATGATAAACGATATACAGTGATTAATAATTTACCCATGTATAATATCCCACTGCAGCGCCAAGGCCTCTTGTCATGCAGAAAAGGCATGGCTATTACTCCCCATGCTTGCTCAAGGCGGATTGGCGATTTCAGACTCATATAAATTATAAGTCCAGGTTTCCGAAATAGAAAAAATCACATTGGTACTTGCCTATACTCGTTTGCAAACAGCCATTACATTTTTTTTTCATTATTTGAAACCAAATATTGTGATACCCACTCAATCGTAGGTCCAACATCGATGTATTTTTATTCAAAAAGTTAGATGGCGATGATAAAAAAAATATAGTGTAAACGAGAAATCGGCCAGTATGGAACCAGCAGCACAATATTACAGCACTATATTTAACAACACATTAAAAAAACACATTACCTATATGGGGTGGGGACCCATTTAATTTATCCAATACTTTTATTTGATTAAATTTGTCCTTTTAGCCGTCATACACACTCTTTGAAACGTGATACACACTCTGTGAAAATTTCAACTATACCTGTTATGAGTCATGAGATACAGTTGCTGACAGACAGACTGACGGACACACGATCTTAGGGATCCGTAGGCACTCTTCAAGTACGGGTCCCTACTAAGCTTTGAATAAAACTTTATCATTAAATTAAAAGAAAGTAGAAAAGTGACATTAGCATTAAGAACAAAAATATCTAATTAGATAAAAGCAACTTGGCTTCTACAAAAGAATTAAGTACAAAGTGGTTTATTTACTATGGTAGAAACGACAAAACCTTTCCATTCTTTGACAATAGATACAATTCCACATTCAGACAAACGTAATCTTTGTGCAAACTTTTTGGGCGACCAGCTCAATTCCCTATACAAACATAGTTAAGGAACGGACAAACAGACGGATCTACTATTTACATTACCTAATAAATCTAAAGTAACGAGTTCGGGGTATTTTTCTAGTTCGATTGCATGTAAACGGCGTATTGGATATTTTAGTAGGCAGGAAATATAATATTTGATTGAATGATAACATTGTTTCTTTTTTTTCAAGCATAAAACTTATAAACAATAATTTAATTTCGAAGTATGGACGGACGACCTGATTCAGATCGCAGGAAGACGCTGGAAGTAGACCGCTTCCAACCGGTCCTATTGGAAATCTATGGGGGAGGCCTATGTCCAGGAGTAAACGTAGGTACTGCGGGTGATATGACGAATAACAAAACTCTGTACAATTTATTAAAAAATTGGAGCTCATAGGGTATCAAAAAACTGCCTCTCATGCCAGTGATTGCGAGTTTAAAATCGGCCATGTTTCTGCCAATGTATCTTTTTCAATTCATATTTACTTTCTAAGTTTATTATGGACATCTTATACATCGGTGAAGAAAAACATCGTGCGGAAACCTGGACAAAAAATAATGTTGTCTATGAGTTTCTTATGTATCGTGGGTGCCTTTACAAACACATAAAACTCACATACACAAACATCCAGACCCGGAACAACTATCTGTAGATCATACAAATATTTGATCTGTGCGGGAATCGAACCCGCGACATGCAGCACAGCAGTCGATCGCTCAACCATTGCACCAACCGTGTCGTCAAACTAATTTAACACTTCAAATTAATATAAGTCTGAAATTGCCAATCCGCCTTGAGCAAGCGTAGAGATCAATGCCTTTTCCGTATAAGAAGAGGCTTTTGCCCTGTAGTTGGATAATAATAGGCTGCTATTATTATATTATTAAACTTTATGCAACTAAAACCTTTTGTTGAATAAAGACGAATAAAGTAAAAGCACCAGGAAGAATATTGTCAGTCCCTAAACAATTTTCACGGGCCATTGTCCATCCAAAGACATTAATAGTCTATTGTGTCTTGCTACGCGTTTACACACACACAGACTCTTATGTGACACACTTCTAAGGTAGGTCACTGGAAAAACTGTTGTTGCAAGCTTTTGTCTAGCCAGCGCTTTCCTTTGTTGATACGTAATCAGAGCTAGGGGGCGAACGGGGAAGTTTGAGAGGGTCTGTTATAATGGACCAAGATCCCACCCGTCGGTGGGCTTACGTCATTTAATAGTGGAGCGCCTGGGGCGTTAAAAACATGAAAACCTAGGATTTCTGTTACAGTGAATGAAATTTTATAATTCAAAGTGGAATGTTTAGCTTATAACATATACAAAAAAGTTTACCTATTAAAAAATTGTGATCTCGATTAGAAAAAAAAATTATGAAATTACTATCATTTTGATAGTTTAAACGATACAATAACTTATAATATTAGGCTGTAGAACATTTTTCTACACCAAAATTAAATTAATTTATATATTCATATAGAGATATTAATTAGGAAAAAGAAATAAATGAAGGAAAATGAAAGAAAAAAAACAGACTCCGCATTCGGCCACCGAATGCGGCGGTCATTGAGGCGGAGCTGTACGAGGGATACAGAGAGGCGAAGACCGCCCTCAACGAGGCCATCTCGCGTGCCAGGCTCAGGCCCGCGAGGAGTTGCTGGGGACTCTGAACGCGGATCCGTGGGGGCGCCCTTACAAGACGGTGCGGGACAAGATCCGCACCTGGGCCCCCCCGCTGATGCAGAGTCTCCGGCCGGAGCTGTTGAGGACGTGGTGAGCGCTCTGTTCCCCTCGCGGGGAGAACATCCTCCCCCGCCCATGGCTCCGCCGCCTGCGATGCCGGAAGCGGACCACACTGACGACGACACACCAGAGGTGACTGGGGTAGACCTGAGGGTGGCGGTACGTAAACTGAAAGGCAAAAATACCGCCCCGGGACCCGACGGCTTGCCTGGGAAAGCCTGGGTCCTGGCCTCAGAGGCTCTAGGGCCCCGATTGGAGGGGCTCCTAAGCGCATGTTTGGAGAGGGGCCAGTTCCCACTTCGTTGGAAGACGGGAAAGCTGGTCCTCATTCGGAAGCCTGGGCGCCCTGCGGACTCACCGTCCGCATACCGGCCCATCGTGCTGCTCGACGAGGTGGGTAAGCTCTTTGAAAGAGTTATCGCGGGCCGCCTCGTCGGGCACCTATCTGGGATGGGGCCGGACCTTGCGGACTGCCAGTTCGGCTTCCGCAGGGGGCGCTCTACGGTGGATGCCATCTTGCGCGTGAGAGCTCTCTCGGCGGGGTCGCTGGACATCGCCAATGCGTTTAACTCCCTGCCCTGGTCCTGCATTAGGGAGGCACTCCGGTACCACCGGGTGCCGAACTACCTCCGTCGGGTGGTCGGGGCCTATCTGTGTGATAGAGCCGTGATCTACCCTGGTTGAAATGGTGAATGGAACCGGCGAGAGATGTCGTGCGGTGTTCCGCAGGGATCGGTGTTAGGGCCGCTCCTGTGGAACATCGGCTACGACTGGGTGCTACGTGCTGACCTCCCCGAGGGCGCCAGCGTAGTCTGCTACGCGGATGACACGTTGGTCCTGGCGCAGGGGTGGTCGCACGAGGCGGCGGCCGACCTTATGACACGCGGGGTTGCGATAGTCGTCGAGAGGATCCGGCAATTGGGTCTCGAGGTGGCCTTGCACAAGTCCGAGGTCCTGTGCTTTCATGGGCTTCGGAACGCGCCACCTTCGGGATCCCAAATAACGGGAGGAGGAGTTTTCCGTCGGCGTCGGGTCGACGATGAATGATGATATATTCGTAACGTTGTCATTCCTTTATTTTTTTTTTAATAACACCTAAATCTGAATTGGTTTCGGAAGATGAACCCATTTTTTCACAGATAAGGCAGCTGTGCTCATTACTTGTACTACTGGTCCTTGATTCATCCATTGTTAGAAAACTGTGATAGAAAACAATTGAATACATGAGATGATTAATTTATTACATTTTTTTTTTCTTTTACTTAAATTAATCTTTAATTATCTATGTACCTATTATTTAATTTATTATTTAATAATCATTATGGTCATATTATAACCATCATGATCATATAATAAACTGCAGATTTTTAATGAGATTACTTACCAAATGAACAAATAAAAAATCCAACATAGAAATTCGATAGAAAAAAAACGTCTTCAATAAAACTTTTATCAGAAATAAACAACAAAATACACAACTTTTATTCTCAAATATATACAACATGCGCAGAACACGTGTCATTTATAACTAAAAAGTAGCTAGAAAAATGTCGTTTAGTTTTGGAGCAGCTGGTGTTGCCGTTCTCCCCTCTCCACGTTCTACTACCTGTCCAAGGTCGTTATGACCCTTCATACGCTCCAACATTTTAAAAAAATATTCATTTATGTCTATTTAGGTATTATTCAACGTATAGATACGAAAAAAAATTTACTTCAAATAAAATTACATGCTCAAGTATTAATTTTTTATAGTTTTTGTTTAAATAATAAAAAAATCAAAAGCACAAAAAAATTTTGGGTAAACTTTACAAACCATAGTATAAAAAAGAAAACCCCCCCTCGACCATTTAAATCCATTCACTGTAACAAAAGTCTGAGGTCAAAACCCCCAGACACTCCACTATAAGCGTGGATGAAATTTTGAGATTAGTTTGAGTAATATATCGGGTGTAAAAAGACACTTAGCAAAACCGAAAGTTAGATTTTCTTCTCATAGTTACGTTTTTTCTTTGTTTTGTACCATATATATATATATACATATACCATAAATAAATAAATAAATAAAATATCTGAGAACCTTTAGCTTACGTATATTGTCAAAGTCAAATCATTTATTTCAATTAAACCATTTAAAGGCAACTTTGAACGTCATTAAGAAGAAAGAAAAAATAGTAATATTGAATCTAGTTGCCTATTCCAAAAGGTAGTTTCGTATGGAGAAGAAGAAGGTCAAAGTTCCAATTTTATATGATGTTCTTTATATGAAGTTTTAAATGTTCTAACTAAACTTTAAATACCACACGACCTCTGTGTTTTGGAACAAGCAAGTCCGTGTACATTCTTAAGAAAACATTCCTCAGTTTATTCTATGTAAAATTTTCAGCCATGTTAAAATTACGTGGGTCTGGCGTGTGTACGATCTCAGACTATAATAAATGTAGGGGAAATAACAATAAAAAATATTCGGAGTAGCTTTATGACTGACATGACATTATTGTATTTGGATGTAATCAAGGAATCGCTTCTTGAATGCTCCACTATTCTGGTATTCGAAAGAAATTTATATGCTCACTAACTTATTCTCAAGACTTCCTTTGCGTGAATGTCGGCTATTTAGCTTTTTCCAAAAAAAAACCTACATTACTCTTTATAAGATCAGTTATCTACCAGCAAAAGTCTCGTTAAAACCGGTCCAGCTGTTTAGGAGATTTGCCGGATCAAACAGCCAGACAAAATAACAAAAATATTTTTTCGGTGCGCCGTGTAAAGTTTTATGTACTTACATTTAGTAAAAAGCTTTTATTTTGCAATTATATTTACTTTTAAAGATTTCAAACCAGACGCGCTATATTTAGAATCCCCAGCTCCTTAAAATACATCTTGAACCACACAATTTTCTTCACCCTTAAAATCAGAAACAAAACTGCCAAGACGGGCGCCATCATAAAACAATTTCGAAAACAAACAAGCACCAATTATTTCCGTAATCCCACTCCTATCACAGCCTTTGTAATCATCTTAACACCGGGTTGAACCATCAATATTGGAACAGGGTTTAATCACGGCCTGTGTAAGTGTGTTTATATTGATCTTATCTACGAAACACCTAAACAAATTTGGTCAGAGAGCAAATAATTCGACGGTGTCCATTCGAAACGTTATTGTGTGCAAACTTGGTAAGTGCCTTCATACAAAGGGATGCTCTTGGAATGGAAGTGTTTTGAGGGTGGCGGACAAAGAAAGCGGATAAACATAGTTATAGAGGGTTTGGTAACATATGTTTTGAGATCTATTGTGTTATGGAACATGGAAGAAGGGTTTTCTAAACGGATCGGTTTGTGATGATAGTTTTACATATACATATGTTTTGTTCATGTTTATGTAGGAGTAAGATATGAAGGCGTTCTTGTTTTGTTTGGTAGTTTTAAATACGTTGGCTTACGTTGTATAATACTAGGTTTAGCACGTGAGTCCGTCTGCGTGAAGTTTCTTATAAATCTCACTTTTTTTTGGTTGATTTAGTTTATACTACCTACTCAGAGATAATGTAGCTTTTTATTAGCGAAATAATTTTTCAAATCGGAATGAAAGTTCCAAAGGTTAGCGCGTTTAAACATCTTCAGTTTTGTGATCATAGTACGGTCTATATATTATTTACATAGTATAAAACAAAGTCACATCCCGCCCTCTGAAATCTATTAAAATACGCAACGGATTATATTGCGGTCATCAATAGATAGTGTTTCAAGAGGAAGGTTTATGCGTATAGAACATCACGCTACAACGAGAAGGAGCAGAGCAGTAACTAAAGACGTAGACGTAACTGAACGCAGTTGGTCACCCCGGGGTATACAGCTAGTGTAGATGATTGATTGCTGTTTTTTAATCCAAAACATGGGCGTTAAATATAAATAAAACAGACTTCATAATATATTAAAACCTGTTTTGAACTTGTAAAACTTTGTCAAATCGGGAATAATAAATTACTAACTTGGCGCCACTTCCGTTTCCTCGGCGGCAAAATTTTGTTAAAAAAGATAAAGATAAGATTATTCCGGATAACATTTTGTTGCTTCAAAGATTACTCGTTTAATATTTAAATAAGTTTCGAATTAAATACTGAACAACACGACGTTGTAACAAATAAACTCCATTTTGTGTAGAACTTTTAATTTTATTATTTTATGGTTCCGTACCCAATATGTACCAACAAGATAGAGGGACGGACAGACAGCAACGTCATCTAGTAACTTTAAAGAACGTTTGCATTCTAATCCGTCTAAACTTGTAAAAACCTACATTTTTGACACTAACTCACCATCACGCTTGTATTCCCCGAAAGGCTAGGCAGAGTTGTACCAATGTACACCAATAGTTTGCCGGTATGTTTAGGTCCCATGTTTTACCACAGGGGGCACAGATTTTAACTCCGAGTTGCTACTGAAAATGTCACAGAAAAACCCAATAACATTTTGCACTTTTCGTAGCAGTCGCGCTTAGGACCACTAGGCTAATGAGGCTGTTATATTAAATACAAATAATAATAATACCAGCTTATTAACTGCAGGGAATATTCTTAAAAATCCAGGTTCGTATATTTAGCGCTGATTAGTTTTAAATCTATTCTAAATATAGGTTCAAGATGTACATTGAAATGTTAATTCTGTATATGTAACACTGAGCTGCTATGGAGAATTTCATAGAAAAACCAAATAACACTAATAACTAATTGTTTTTGAAATGAGATTGCGACTAGATTATAAATGTTTTTAATTAACTAAGTCGAATACGAAAGTTCTTAAAAACACCACTTTTACCCCACTGGTTTTCTTCTTTTCAAGCAACTTAATAACTTCTACTTAGCAAGATTAGCATAGCAAATGTTCATTATCTTCCTAAATTTTTTCCTTCACAAAGCAAAAGAATTCTAATTAAAAATTCCTCAAATTAAATGGAAACTTTGTACGTTTATTCCTTAAAAAAGTGTATTAAGCTTTTTCTTTGCAGATAAGCTTGATTTAATGGTGATTATAACTAGGTCGATATTCATCCCGTCTTAGGAGTTGGTAACTTAATCTAAGTAACTCAGCGTTCAATCTGAACGGTGTATTAGATTTTGATTGGATAATCTAAATTAAGTCATTTAGGGCCCTCTGTGCTCCGTGTGACGTGAGATTCAAGAGTCAGACATTATGTTATTTTAGCATGGCTGAAATTTGGAGAATAAACAACCTTTGTCTTTTATTTACCAGAAACCTGAAAGGGGACATTGTACTCATCATTATGAACAACTTTTAAGTACTATTGGAACATGAAATCGCGAAGAAATTATCAGCTGGTCCATACATTTACTGGGCAAAATGTTTCAATCAGCAAATATGTTTTCGGTGTTAAAGAATTGTGCAGGTTAAAATGATCAGCAGACTTTTTTTGGTGATAAAAGATTGCGTATTAGTTCTGAGGCACCTAACTATATTTAAAAAAAAATACAGGCGAATTTAGAACCTCCTCCATTTTCGAGTCTTAGTCAGTTAAAAAGGTAAGCGTACTTTAATGCAAGTATTACGTAAAAAACAATCTGAAAACACAAAACAAAACACTATAGCTGTCACTTACCTCAGCTGGAGACGAAGAACCAGGCACCTTCAAGCAGAACATGAATGGAGTGTTGACTCTCTTCAGGATCTCGCGGAAGTCGAGAGGAACTCCTCTTGGGCGCAGCAGTCTGAAGTACGTGCCTAGTGAGGAGCCGTGGGATGCGAGGTAGGTGCCGAAGAGACGCATGAAGCCAGCACCTGATGATAAGGAGAAGAGATATAGAGTAACATTCTCCTAACTGAAATGCGGTCACGGTGGCGGAGACTAATTTCAATGGAGACTAGAACAGTCCGCAGGAGAGTAATTTAGTGCACATGTGTGTGCGCAAACATAGATACTCGTCCTTGTACTCACTTTAATAATTCATGTAATGTCATGTCGACAAAACGCATCGCAGCAACAAATAAGGTTCAAAATAGCGACGTAAGTTGTATCGAATAACCACTAAAATCAAGTAATTATGAGGTTTTTATTAAATTGAGAATAAAATACACGGGGCATTGGAATAATTTATAGATATGTCTTTAGTTCATGAAATTCCCTATAACATCATTACATATAATTATATAGTTTAACCCTAAAATGTGGAGACGAACGCGACGAAAATTTTTTTTATGCGTTCCTTATTGTTTTTTTTTGCCATGATACTGCTTTATTTTGATGTAATCTTAAATCTTTTCCTTAAACCCTTGACTATACACTAATTTTTTTTCAGGTTTGTATATTTACCAATACGCCAGACTCGTATGTGACAAAAATATGTGTTATGGTATTTAGGGAATTCAAAGCATTCACAACATGCGTTTTAATAATTTATTTTTCTTAATATTTTATTTTTCTTTATCCGTTTATTATAATTCAAACTGTCATTCTACTTTTATTCTAACAATATTTGAAATCGTAATAGGTTAATTTAATTTAGTGTGAATAATTAATCACTATATTCTTGTATTCAAATAGTTATATGGTCTTATATAATTGAAGGAGCACACGTAATACAAACAAATTGTACCGAATGTCATGTGTCTGTGTATCCTTTGTTAGAGATCCTAAATAAATAAAATACTTGATTACAGACGCGTTCGTAAACGAATTAAGTACTAGCTCATACAACATAAATAAAAAGTCTGAAAGTCATGAATAATGCCTTCACAAAAAGGCACAAAGTTAGTAGGTTTATTTATAAAACCACTATATCAAAAAGCTTGTCTAATGCTTTTACTTACGTAAATTAATATTTTGTTGCCTTTTCATTACGTTAAACATACCGAATGACAACAATTCCACTAAGTATGACGTGACAATGTCACACAATACATTTTTTGCTGACTTCAAATAGCTAAACTCATTTTAATTAGTTTTTGCTACCACCAAAGGAGACATAAAGTCTAATTTTGTATGTCAACTTAATGAATACCTAGAAACTAAAATGAAGTTTAAAAGTCAAGGCAAAATGATAAATTAATTAGTTTTTTTATTTACACAAAATAGGTTTCGCGCGTGGAAGACTTTTAAGTATTACGAATTCAGTACCTACATAATTGTTGGGGATAAAAGTTTTCGTCGCTTATTAAAAAAAAAGAAAAAGTTCTTTTTACGTAGATATGACTCTGTGATGTTTTTTTTTGAACTTCCTTGAATGGCAAGCATGCCGACGCCGACGGCTCACCTGATGTTAAGTGGTTACCTCGGCCTATAGACATCTGCAATACCAGAGGCCTTGCAAATGAGTTGCCATCCAAGAGACAAAGTTGAAGTGTCGCATGAGCCTGTTATTACACCGGCACCCATACCCTTCAAACCGGAATACAGCTACTCTACTTTGCGGCAGAAATATATTTGTATGGTGGTAGTACTTTCCAGGGCGATCTCTTTTACAAAGAGCTCTACTACTACTGTCTAGAAAAGAAACATAACACATAACATACTATCACGCCTGTATTTTCCGAAGGGTTAGGTGATACTGAGAATTTCATAGAAAAACTCAATAACACTTTGTTCGACCTGGGAGTCGAACCCAAGACCTCTATAGCGTAGCAGCTGCGCTTAGAGCCACCAGACGCTCGAGGCAGCCAAGAATTAAAAAATAAAAAGTCTTGTAATCGTTCTAAACACTCACACACATTGACAAAAACAGCATATTTTCTCTTACAACCTACACAAACAAGAGAAAATCTAAACAAATACATCTAATCGTAGCATACAATTTTAAGCAGTTCTTGTTTTGTACGTTTATTTTGGTAAATGTTACACATTTGTAACGTTACATGAGTACGCTCATTTATTATTTGTTCAGTGTCCTCATCTGAGGCAATTCGTCAAATTGCGTTCCCGAATAAGCCTCCCTTGTTTTGACATTGCTGTGAATCATTCATATTTTGTGATTAATCGTGTGTGTCGCTTTGGTATAAGAGTCAGTTAGTCATGCGGGAGAATTGGGGTCCGAAACAGGATTGGTAGCAATATTATGACTTCTAAAAATATACAATTGTTCTGACTTGGTTTTTGACGGTGAATAACGTAATTTTGCTACAAATTAAATTTCGTACATCAATTAACATAATTGTATTGTCATTTGTTATCTATTCTTGTGTAATCGATAAAAAGACTAGCTTTCATCCGCGTGAATTTCGACGTCCACAGCTGGACATACGCCTTCCCTAAAGATAGCCACAATGACCGGTCCTTATTATATTGATTTTTATCGCGGAGCTGTAATTATATTTATAAAATAAAAGTACTCCTTACGAGTATAAAATCAGTTATCTGGCGATGAAAATCTCCTTAAAATTGGTCTAGCCATTTTGAAGACTAGCTGGAATAAACAGACAAAAAATGCCTTTAGTACCGTTTAAATATTCATATGCATTGAGTAAAAAGCTGTTATTTTGCCATTACAAACATACGATTCAATTTCATATATGTACGAGTATTTGTATAGATGCAAAAGTCTTGATTACTTACTATCTACTGTGATTTCGCATCCTCGAAGTGGTGACATTACACGTTAATTATTCAAGGGTCTTCCCCTTGAATATTTAACGTATAATACGAAATTAGACTAATGAAGACGTGAGTCTAATTTGGCCTCTAATCTAATTGTTTTGTAATAGATTAAGAGCCTTTTTTTAAGGATTGGAAAATATCAAATGACTTCTTCTGGTCTGGGTGGAGCGGAAGGGAGTGTCAGACCCATCCGTGTTTCTTTTAATGGCCTTTGCGTTCCACGCCCGCGCCGCGGTGACTCTTTTGAACAAATTCCGCAACCCTGGCATGCACTGGCCTTAGCAGTCCCCGTCTAAAGAGATTAAGAGCTACTCGTACATACCTAAAAAAATGTTCTTAATAATAATTATTCAAATAGTCGTAATTAGTTCTATAAACATAAATTAGTTTAATTGTATAGCTAATGTATACTAATTAGTAAAGCTAGGAAAAGTATTTTTGTTTGTTTGTCTAAACGCGATAATCTCTGAAATTACAAGTCGGATTAAAAAATATTTTTGTGTAAGATAGCCAGATTCAGGCTAAATAGTACAGGCTAACATCACGCTACGTCTTACGGGAGCGGAGCAGTAACGAAAGACGTAACTGAACGTGGGTGAAACCGCCGGGTGCAGCTGGTCTTAATTAATCTCATTGTTGAATTGAATAATTTTACATAATTGATTAATATGTAATAATATAGCTTTTGCATGCGTTACCGTTACTTCGGGCTTTTCTTATTCTCATAATAAGAAAAGCACCTGTACACCTGTGTTTGCGCACATACTTATGCACTATCCTATCTCTTACGTACCTACTTGAATACTCTCCATAAAGATTTATCGACCGGAAATCGGTCGAGAGGATATTATCATTAACCCAGAACTATCAACAATATAATCACCCTAAAAAAGTAGGTACTTGTACCCTCGTTAACTATTATGGGCCAACAAAGGCAAGAAAATGAAGGTTGTATAGTAAAAGACCTTTTGCCGGTAATCACCGCGGGTTGCCGTAAATTTAACGGCTCCATTTTGAGAACCCTATCAAGTTTTGGGCTGAAACTATACAGTAATTCACAGCAACCGAACGATGTCCTATTTATTTTATTCGAGATTTTATTGGTGAAAACACTATAAAGATAATCTTATCTAAAATAGACTTTTTGTTTCAATGGAACTGCTGTTTCGATTCTGAAAATTCTTTCGCTAATAGAAAGCTAAGTTATTCTGGAGTGCCACAATCACGCCTGTATTCCCCGAAGGGTTAGGCAAAGGTGTACAAATAAACACCCACAGTTCGCCGGTATGTTAAGGTCCCATGTAATAGGGCGCGAGCCTATTGCCATTAACCGGGCACAAATCCTAACTCCAAGTTGCTACTGAGAATTTCATAGAAAAATCCATATACTTTGTTCAACTTGGTAATAGAACTCAAGACCGCTAGCGTAGCAGTCGCGGTTAGGCTAATAAGGTAGTTCAGTGAGGCAGTTTTTGAAATTAACACAGAGGAAGTCCGGAAAACACTTAAGTTATTCATAAACCTTAACTTTATCACTCACAATTTGCCAAAAACCCTTTGAACACAGATTTTTAAGAATTCATAGCCAAATATTCATGACCATTAAATATAAAATTCAAAAAGATTAAGTAGATAAACGATTCCCAACGAACTTTTATACACCGAGCCCTTTTTAATTAATTACCAATTCTTTGCGGAATACTTTCGTTAAGACCATTTAAAAGTATCTAGACATTATTCATTTCAATTCCCAGATGGATTTTTACAGAATAAACCTCATCTTACTACAGATGCAAAATTTTGGATGGATGGATGGATGTTTGTCAGTCAATCACGCCAGAACGGCTGTACGCATTTGGGTGAAATTTTGCACATAAGTAGATTATAGTCTAGAGTACCATATAGGCTACTTTTTATGCCAGAAAATTCTCAGTTTCTGTGGGATAATATACCTATAAGCTATAAGTACAAAGTCGTGTGCTGAAGTTAGTCTGCTAATATTCCGATTCTGAAAATCCTGATGCTAGTAGAAAGTTAAGAGTACTTAAGCTACATTTTATTTTCACAAAATCAGGAATCCTTAAGACCATATACGCAAACAAAGTCTCAAGCATTACATAGTCAAGAATATAAAAGCTAAAACTTTGCGCGAAAATAAATAATTAATGTCTGTTCCGAGATAAATCTCGATCCAACGGGGAGTAGTTAACTTGATGGTGCCAACGAAGTGTTCAAGAAAAGAGATGAATCATTTAATGGAGACTTCATTAATTAAGCTGATACCGATTATAATAAATCTCTTGGAACACTTTTAGATTTTATTCTGTGAGAGCTAGATGCAAGTTTCAAAGAATTTTATGGTAAGAAAACTTAATTATAAGATAGATACTTGTGTAGATAATGGTTAGTGCAAACGACTGGTTTTTTTATAGTTTCAAGTCTACATCGACGTAGTAGTAGTTTTGATTTCCAAAAATAAATAAAAAGCTATAAATCGTATACAAATAAAAAATAATACTATGCTATAACTGTCCCTCTGCTGGGCAAAAGCCTCTAGTTATACAAAAAAGGCACGAGGCGGATAAACTATTTCAGACTTATATTCATTACAAATCCAGATTGACTCACGATGCTTTCCTTCACCACCGTCAGTGTTGAAATTATAAACAATCACATTTCATACTTTACTATAGATTTTTATAGAAACCTTACAGCTTTCGTGTGCCGCGAAATAGCAAAAATGTCTACCTTGTAATCCGTGTAAACAGAAACAAATCTAGAACACAGAATTGACATTAAAAATACGCAAATGCCACTCTGAGACCTTTAACCTTTTCAGTGAATACAAGCCTAATCTGAAAGCTAAATTCTAAATTCTAAAATGAATGAGGAATATACTAAGCTTTATAATTCTGAATTTCAGGTTCCACAGACCAAGCATAAACGTCTAAATTTAGAGTGTATCATGTAGGTAACAGAATTCCATTTCCAAACATTTCATTTGCAGATGAACGTAATCTGAACGCGTAATAAATGCAACGTCCGAAGATCATAAATCAATAAAATGTAAATAATATCTCTAGGTCAGATATTTTGAGATATTCCGTTATAGAATTCTATTCGCGGACAAACGTTTTATAAGAAAAATTGTACCGACTATTCACAACTTGCTACATATTTTACAGTTCTTCGAGCGCAAAAATATCGTCTTGTGTAGCTTTTAGTGAGTTTGAAATTTTAAGATTTTTGTAGAAAATTGTTTGGTGTTTTTTTTAAACCCGAACAAACAGTGTATTATTTTATTATCAAGATCTGACATACCAATGAATATAATACTACCATTGTACCATTGTACATTCTATATTTGATGCAATAAATGTATTGAATTGATTTGAATCCTTGCCTTCTATAAGTCAAAGATTTTTTATTTTCATTTATTTATTTAGCCTGCTTATACAATACATATTAATATTATAAAGCAGACGAGTTTGCATGTTAGAACATGCAAATTTTTAGGAACTTCTAGTACAATTTGAAAAATCGTAAGTACGTTTACCGAGGAAAAAAGGCTATATCATGCTACTATCCACGGGAGCTTAACATTAACCAAATACGTAATTTAACGCGGATAAAACTTGGATGTATGACTAGTCTATACTAATAATATTATATATAACTAGCTGTGCCCCGCGGTTTCACTCGCGTTACGTTAAGTTTTTGGTTACTGATCCGTTCTGTGGTTCATAGCGCGATGTTATGTAGCCTATAATATGTTATTCTGATGTTTCGCAGAGCCATTATTTTGCGGCTAAGTTATTTTAAAACTGTGATATCTCCTAAGATATTCATTGAAGTTAAATGATGTAAAGGGCAATTTCATTCAAAATTAAACACTTGTGATGAATAAAGTATTTATGATGATAAGGATTAATACTATTTCCATAAAAAACACCTTCGCAAATAATGCATTATTTTAAAACAAATTTTCTGGCCATAAAAATGGCTATAGTGAGTCAACCTTAAAAGTTAGGCATTTACCACTGTAGACTTTTTTTTAGTATACTTTAAGAGGAACAATTCTCTCATACATTATTTTTCCGTAACTTTAACCGTTCACGCAGCGCACGCAACGAAAGCTCTCAAAAAGAATATTTTTTCCCGTTTTTGCTACATTTTTCATTGCTGCTCCGCTCCAATTGGTCGTAGCGTGATGTTATATAGCCTATAGCACTCACGAATAATGTAGCTTTCTACCAGTGAAACAATTTTTAAAATTGGTTCATTACTTCCGGAGATTACCCCCTACATACAAACTTACAAACTTACAAACATACAAACTTACAAACTTACAAACAAATTTTACCTCTTTATAATATTAGTATAGATAATATATACTAGAGGTTGGGTTTTTTGTTTGTTTGTACCAAATAAGCTCCGAAACTACTGTACCCTTAACCATTCTTTTCGCCAATAGATAGCCAAATTATTATCAGCCAATTATAACATAGGCCATTTATATCACGCTATTACACTTGCGCGGAGCAGTAACAAAAGCCGTAACTTAATGCGGGTAAAAATATCCAAGCGGGCGAAGTCGCGGGCAAAAAATAGTGTTATAATGTATATAACACTACATAAATTAATGTTTCATACGACTTGAATTTAATGTAATTATGTATATACGTATATGTAATTCCTTAACATGAAATATCACTTCAATTAGTGAGAGTAATTTCACAGAAATGGAAATGTTCCTTTCTAGTGCCACTATTGAAAAGAGGCTTTCCAAATTCATATTAATTATTCATAGATTCACAAAGTTAGTTTGAGATCTCAAAGAATAGTATGAATATGTTTTATTATTCTTTTTGTACTTCTTTAAGTGGTTTAATATATTATCTATTTTTAATATAGTTTTAAACTAATTCTTTTATATTATAGTGTTGGGATGGCTCAGTATATCATTAACAGCTCATACCGGGTATGTGACAATACGTAACTTTCTAAGTTTATCTTGGACTTCAGCGATGGAAGGAAAACATCTTGGGGAAACCTGCACTTTACGGTATAAGTCTAAGTCAAAGTCAAAGCATTTATTTCAATGGTGGAACTAAATAAGCTGGTATTATTATTTTAAGTCTTAAGGGAGAACGCCCACGGTGACTATTAGCAGCGATTAAGTGTTTAATTGACGCGCGTCTAAATCGCTAATTTTGGCCGTTTGTCGCATTATCAACACGCGACTATATAGCGATACAAACGCGTGACTATTCAGCGTTGTCTCAATCGAGCCGATTCGATCAGATCGATTCCGATTACGGCGACTAATTTTAATCTAAAGCAGCCAAGCCCGACGTTCAACAGTCGTGCTTGCCACCACGAGACCCATAGGGCAGTTGAGTCACTGGAGATATAAGACCAACAAAAGGATCTCGACTGTATCGCGAACTTTATGCGATTGTATCGCTAAAAAAGTTCGTGAGCGGCTTCCTTAATTATTCCATCTTCTTTCTGTGGAGCTTAGCCTCGGATGGCCTTTCACTGATTTACAGAGCAATAAAATATTCTACTAAAGACCACTTTATGAGGTTCTTAGTATCGCCCATGAAAGCACTATGATGGTATTATAAAGAAGTATGGAGCCATTAATTCACACATATCTCATATTCTTTGTGAAGAGAATCAAATATATGTTTTTTCTCATTACTTTTATTACTTTTATGGTTGCTGGTAAACGTACGAGTATTTTTCATGTAATTTCATTTAATATAATACTAGATGAACGCTATAGTTTTAGAAGAATTTGCTGTATTTGATAATGGAAGCACAAAGAACTTCAATTACTTAACAGAGCTTTTGTAAGTGTGTTTCTATTCTTTTACTGATTAAAAACGACGCTATTGCCTAGTGTTTGGATATATTTTATGGTAGATATACTTGACTTCCACACAGAAGAAGTCACGGGCAGAAGTTAGTTAGTAATCAAAATGAAAAGAGGTAATGAAAGAGAAGATCAGAGGATGAAAAGTGAAATGTTTTGACCAACACCTAAAGAAAATTACGCTCAACAGCTGAGTCAAGATCCGATGATCAATCTGAATCCCTAACCATCATTAGCTTTGGTGTTACCACGTCTCGCCAGGAGTGAAGCACTTTTTGTGTACATAATTATTTAAAAAAATATGAATTATTGTTATGTATTACATACTAGCTTTAGCCTGCGATTTCGTACCCGTAAAGTAAATACATTATCCTACGACAATCATAATTTTTTCAGGGATAAAAAGCCTATATGCCAGACTATAACCGAACCCTGTGCCAAATTTCATCCAGATGCGTTCAGCCGTTCTGGCGTGATGCATTACAAACATCTATCCATGC
The DNA here is from genome assembly GCA_932526535.1 of Caradrina clavipalpis. NCBI lineage: Eukaryota > Metazoa > Arthropoda > Insecta > Lepidoptera > Noctuidae > Caradrina > Caradrina clavipalpis. The sequence continues at coordinate 5,086,124 of OW052105.1, forward strand.
AAACTTTCACATTTATAATAGTATAGTAGTAAGATAAGTCATTTCTTCTTAATTTATCAAAAGAAAGAGTATGTAGAATAAAAAAGTACATACCCAATTGCACCAGCTCCAATCGCCTGTCAGTCACAAAATGCCACGGGAACGCCTTACAGAAACTGGCCACTCCGATCCTCAAATCTGTCACCTTTGTTGAAGTAGCGATACAAGACGCCTCTGATTGCTCGCAGTCACTGTCTTTTGACTTCTGATGTAATGGCACTGCGTTTATTTCGTACCTGAAATTTAAAACAATTGAAAAAACTGCCTAAAATATTTTTATTCGCTGCTGACTTGTCATAAAATGCTCAGCAAAGCAACTGCTGCGTTGTTAATGCAGTTGTGCGAGGATCTTCACACAGAAGATTGGTTACCTAAACCACATCATCATCATCATCATCATCTCAGCCATAGGACGTCTACTGCTGAACATAGGCGTCCCCTTTAGATCTCCACATATACCTAAACCACATGCGAGCTCACAAACGACAGCTACAGCGGAGCTAAAGCAATCGCCTTGGCCGAAATCGGTCGGATAACATCAAGTGTTATCGCGGATTTGATTTCCGCACGTAACAAATATTTGTATGGCCTAAAGATGGTTGTTTCAAATCTAACTGTTTGAGTATGTTAGTTTATATGATTGTGAATGCACCCACGATAAACGAGAAATTCCTTATGTGAGGCGTCGTATTTTGTTATCAATAATAAAGAGTTTAACAGTGGGCACTGAATTCTTGAAAGCAGGTTGCGCGTAAATGTATACATTCCTGTATAAACCTTCTTTTCATTAAAAAAAACAACTTTTCAAGCAATTAAAAAGGGATCGCCTTGTTAATGGAAGTTGATCGAAGGAAGGAGGTAACTCAAATAATAACTAATTTCCAAGTTCCGAAGGGATGACTCATTATTCGTTCGCTCGTTCTATTTTCGCTTTCGGGCTACGTTAGGTTTTAGAGTTTGATTCCCAGGTCGAGCAAAGTGTTATTGGGTTTTGCCATTAAGAATTTCTTTGTACTAGGCTAGATTTTGAAAGATGTTGCTGTGACAACCCCGTTCTTCAGAAAGCACATAAATCTATTGTTGTAGCTGTCAAGAATGTTTACAATTTTGTGTAAACAACGGGTTTAAAAATAGCATAACCTAAAATGCCCACGGAAATAAACCAGAGATACCAAATATAAAGCTTCATGAAAAATTCTGACTCATGTGCAGAATGCAGATAATGCTATATTTATAATGATATTTCATTATAAATACAGATTACAAAGGATTAAAAAACATTATATAGCTTGAGTCGTAGAGGAATTATGATTCAATGACATTTAATATGAAAATCGGGATCGTGCACTCGATATAATGTTTACTTTACGTCACAAAGGTTTAAGGTTTAAAATTGAGCTTATTATTTTGAAGCTGTTTCATTATTATGCCAGTCGTTTGTAAACAAGAATTAATGATTCATTTGGAAGTCAGTTTTCCGCGAAATGTGAAACTGACATTTTGTTCAATGCTTTTAATTTTATGCTGTGCAACCATTTTTTATTTACATTTTCTCGAAATTTATGGTCGTCGTTTACATGATTATTTTCATTATAGAAGTGTCATGTCAATATTTTAATAATATCAAAATAATTTTAAATAGCAGAAGTATTATTATATAGCTAAATTACTACGACCTTATTATTTTTTAAGGAGTCATTGCATTCAACATTATGTACAACTTTTACTAAAGCACCAACTCTGAAATCGCGAAAAAAATTATATAAATTCCTATAACAATTTAAAAAAACCTAACAATGTGGCATAAAAGAAATTATAATATCAAGTAATGTGACCAAGACTGCCACTGTCATTGCCACGTTGAATGACAAAACTTAGCCCAAAATAATATCTCTTTGTTCTCAACAACAACATACCATCACACCTGTATTCCCCAAAGAATTAGGCGGAGGTGTACCAATGTACACCCACAGTTCCCCGGTATGTTGGGGTCCCATGTAATAGGGGGCGAGCCTATTGCCATTAACCGGGCAAAAATCAAAAAACTCCGAGCTGCTACGGGAATTTTCATAAGAAAACCTAATAACGCACACACACAAACACTCTTTCATACTTACTTAAATCTTCTAGGGTCGTTAGTATAACTGGTCAGTCTTATATCCGTCTGCGTATCATATAACAGCCTCGCTATTGATTTTAAACTGCCAACTAGAATATACGCGACTGGCTCACTTTCTGTTGTCAAGTGAAGCTGAATTTTTCCATCTTGAGACGTCGTACAAACGAAATTAGCTTCATATTCCATTGTTTCATCTTTCTGAACGTCATCCTGTGGGAATACAATGGCGTCATTATTCATGTTGATTTCTTCATTAATGTTTTAAGTGGATGTCTAACTGTTTGATTTGTTTGGAGTTGGTAATGCTTTGATCTTTAATGAAGAGAGTGTCTCGTTAAAGTGATGTTGTAATGATCTGGTGAAGAATTCAAAATGCAATGTTGTGTATTTTTACTTTGTATTTGGGTATAAGTTTTTAGTTAGGTTTTACTGGGGTTTATCTGTGCATATATTTTTTGTTATTCCCCCATTTTTGAGATCATCATCTTGCACGTAATTTATTGTTTTTGTAGAGAACTCTATACATAATATATGAGATTAAACAAGTTGACTTTTAATTCACTGCGTATCTTTCAGAGAGTGAAAGTCTTCATAAATATGAACAACTTTTACTATGGGACCAACTCTGAAACATGAAAAACATCTGTTGTTCCATACATTTACAATTTCTTCATTTTTATAGGGAAAAGATAGATTTTCTTATATATCAAACTTGACCCCGTAATAAACAAATCACTACCTGAAAAATCCGTTATAAATTTAAAACTATTGTACAACTAAGTTTTAAAATAAAACTGCACTTACCTGGTCATGCAACACATCATGAACGCTGTCTAGGGTAGTGAGAAATTCAGTCAAATTGGTGCCTAAACATTTAAACGCTCTCTCAAGTCGACAGTTATGTGAGAATGCCGTTAAAATTAAATATTCCCCTAATTTTGCCATAAAGTCCTTAGTGCTAACACCTGCAACAAGTAATAGAAACTTTAATACGTTATTATTATGGTACATAATGTAATAAAACCCGTGTTATGGTTGACGTATGCGCTTAATACATGTTTATTATAAGACGAAATGGAATTTAGAATTTTATAGCAATTCTGAAAGTGCTTAAAGATGGCAATGTTCCCATTAAAGCTGTCTGAATGAAAAATGAAAATAATTGTCTAGGTCATAAACGTTTAATAACAAAAGGGTCAGGGTGTGCGTTGAAAATTATATTAAAACAAATGAAGTTTAAACAAAAGAAATATTGTGAAGAAAAAGCCGAATATCATCAAAATATGATATTTTCTCTTATTAAAATATTGAAGGCAGTTTCGTTTGGGGCATAATCATTATTTCTTGTCTTTTTGATAGTACACAAACACTTTTGAAGTGATATTGGTTCGAGCAAACGTATTGTAAATAAGCTACATGTATTATTGATTATATGAAAATAATATAGGTACACACGCAGCGTGTTAACAATGCAACGAACGTTAGTCAAAGTCAAAGTCAAATCATTTATTTCAATGAGACCATTAAAAGGCACCTTTGAACATCATTTAAAGAAAACATAATTGAGTCTATTGGCCCCTTTCAAAATATAGTTTTACGTTTGGAGAATGGGGAAGAAACTCCATGCAGGCTCTTTTAAAATATGTACATGTTTTACTATTGTTCAACCAATGACCAATGAACCTTATTCTAGTCTGTATCTACTGTTTTCGACAAAATGTGAGTTGGAAAAATCTGACAACCACCCGGGCTGTGGAGGTCAGATGGGTAGTCGCTCCATGTAAAACACTGGTATTCAGTTGCATCCGATTAGACTGGATGCCGACCCCAACATAGTTGAGAAAAGCCTAGGCAATTAGGCAGTTTTAGTTAGTTGGAAAAATCTGTAACCTATATTTTGTTAAGACTTTTCACCCTTTAATCCAAAGCTAGGTTAAAAGTTCCACTAGTACACGTTTGAATCATTTTGAAAAAATACTCTTTCAAAGTCTATATTTCCCGGTCGTCAGATGTCAGTCATTTAAGTCCGACTGTGAATCTCGGTTTCATGTTGACACAATGTTACTTCAAAGCGACGGTACCGTGTATGTTAGCTTTGTAACATGGCAAACTTTTGTGTGTTGCCAACACGACATGGCGACACGGTGGCGTCAAGGTATTTTGGGAATCTAAAAGTGGTTTTATTTTTATGAAGGATGGTGATTTATTATGTTTGAAAGGGGTGAAAATATACACTAGGTTGTAATTTGTTGGAAAGTAGGTAACTTTACCTTGAAGGATAAAAAAAATTACAAGAAATTTGACATTAATGAAATGTTTTTCATAAAAGTGTAAATCAATGATTTATTTGCAAAAAAAATATGGTAGTTACATGAGTTGTAATCCACCAAAATTACTAGTATGCAAATACAAAAACCAAAGAAGATTATTTTCCCTGAATTAATAAAAAATGATAAAACATTCGAAGAATTGTGAATAATTTTTGCTATCAACGGATTGCATCTTTCATAAACAATAACAAAAAACAGTAAAATATTTCTATATACAATGTTCTTTATGGGATGAAAGAGACTGAATGACATGATTATTATATATAAACCCTCCAGCGTTAACATGATTTTAATAATCAACAAAAAATTTCATCCCTTGGAGGTTTAGAATCACGTACTGGATCTATGGTAAAACTTTTCATAACGATGTCCTTCCATCTTTCCATCCAATATAACAATGTGATAAATGCACGTCCGTTAGGCGTCGTATCACCCTCTTATTAATATAACTTTCATACAAAATTGAATTATGACAAGCTGCCAAAAGTTAGCCAAGTCCGTGACAGACGGAAAAGTTACGAACGATAGGGAGCAAAATTAATGTCAACCATTTTGGAAACTCATATTGTCAGAATGATTGTGTGTGATGGAGGTCTACTGGTATGGTATCGGTATCTAGGATGGATATAGGACATGTCTCAATAAAACATGAATACTTAATATTTGGTTCTATAGGAGTAGTATCCTCCAGTATAAATTGAATTCTTGACTTAAGTTTTTTTGTTAATCAAAATAATATAAATGTGATATGATATCTCCGCTTTTAAAATCACAATGACTGTGCGTGTGCACAGCCAACAGCAAAGTGATTGTTTTTAATTTATAGAAAAAATACAATTAAAATTCAATTAGCAGTAGCAATTATTACATTGTTGCAAAATTCCTAGGACCTTATTCGATTAATTAAAAAATCAATAGTTCTATACATTTTGACAGTGCAAGTGTTTTATTTTTACATTAGTTTAAACAACAACTTTTTTTATAACTATCAAAAAATGACAATTATAAAACTTTGTGTGGCGACGACCCGACAATCCATGTCGCCGTGTATATTTCTTTTACATACTTTATAATAAATTCAAATGGTGCTATTCTTTGCCGAGTATAAATTATCAGGCTGTTCCAATATCAACTTCAAACGTAGGTTGTGTACAGAATTAATGTCTCCATTATTTAAGATAGTGATGGATGAATACTTACTGTCTGTTGCTCGTACCGCATCGTAAATTTCTTGTAAATACGCGTAATTCCTACAAGTTTTTACATCGTCTGGTAGCCTTCGTCTGCAAACAAAATGGATGCTTTTATATTTTTGGGTTCATTAAGAAAGGAATGGGTAGGCTATAACAATAAAAAGGGAATGTTTCTATTTTGTTTTATGTCTTGTTTCTTACAAATTACACTTTGAGTTATTGCACTTTAAACAATTTGCTGTTAAATCAAAGACGTGACGAAAGTCAATTCTACTTAACTAACATTCAGAAACGTTCGCAATCAAAACTCAGTCGCATTTCGTGAAAAGTGCCTCAAATTTGCCAATTTTTTTTTGACATATTTTGAGATGAAACTGCGACTAGATTTTTAACGTTTTTTATTAGTAGAATTGGCCTTCGGTTCTTTTTTGAAAATCGAGTGCTGTTTACAAAGATCTAGAATTGTTCTTATTTTACAAATACATTCTGATTGCTACATTACACTGCTACATTTACTGCCTATTTACGGTACAAGTGAAGGCCCTTATCATCAGTCTATCTTAGTCCTCCTTTCGTACAAGATTATCTAGTAGAACCTTTTTTATCTGTATCTTTGTGTTTCTTGTGCCTAATCCTTCATCGAGATGGATTGTGACAGGCTCGTTTTGAAGATTACTCTTAATAACTGTCATAATAAGTTTTAAATAAACATTCTGTTTTAACCCACCATTTAATTTAAAGCTACTTTGAGCTGTTTCTAAAACAAACATGAAACAACCGACAAACAAACATTATAATTTCGCCTACATCTCATAAGCGTGTTACACGACCAATTTACGTAGTCCCTGTAATTAAAATGAATCTGACAAGTGGAAGTTAATTGTAAAGATGCTTATTCACAACTGGGTGTGTCTTTAATTTAATCGATTTGTATTTATAAATAATGCTTTTGATTTTGAAAAGCATTGGTATTGTGATTTTAGGCTATAGTAATGTGGCCTGTTTTTTGTTGCAATAGCAGGCATTGTTAAGAGAAACTGACCAAGTAACCAATAAGGGCTGAGTTTTAATTCTCTAGTCATGTTTAGGAGGTTAATATAAACTACTTTTGCTATGCCAACTTTGAAATAGGGAAAATTATCTGCTGTTCCATACATTTTAATAGTGTTGTAATTTTGTATAAGTACACATGAAAGATGGCTACTGAATTTAATTCAGCCAGTTTAGGTAATTTGGTCAATTCCTCTACACGATGCCCGCCATTGTGTCAATTCTGGTCTGGCCTGCCGATTTACTCTGTAAAAATCTTCCTCGGTGAATTTTGATGAAGTGGTGTTAAGCTATCATCACATCGATGCTAGGAATTGGCAGCTCATATCGGTGCTATGACAGCTTAACCCAAACTTACTTCACGTAAATTCACGGAGAGATTGGGGCAGTAGACACCAATTAATTGATATACTTTTCATGAGCTACCAAAACGTGATTCCCCGTGAGATTTTGACAATAGCAAACTACTGTGATGTCACTTATTTGCTTACTCAATTGACTACGTATTTTTTGTTTTAAATTTTACAGTTAATTCAAAATTTATTGGATTTTCAAGGCTAAAATAACGTATATAGGGAAATTGTGTCTTGAAATTAAATTTATTGATTAATAGTGGTTAAGGTACTACCAATTTTTACAGAATAGACTGGCTGAAGGTTTGCAGTCACGACCGTTATTGCAACTTATGAGAAGTTGATGATGAGTAGCCAATATTAAAGGTGGTTTCACATCGGCGAGGCAAGGAATGGGTTGGTAAGCGAGAATTAAAATTTGTCAAAATTAATAAATACTCTGTTCACACAGCAATATAGTTCAATGTTGTAGAATTTTGCCAATCTTAGGTGTAAAAGTACCTGAAAGCACTTGGATGTGAAGGCGAAAATTGAAATATTTGTGCGTACAACATTGAACTGTATTGTTGTATAAATAGAATGTTTGTTCCTTCGAAAAATAGATACACAAATCTCGCACGTGCTAGGCACGTGGACGGCGCGATATATCTTTTCGTTTGAAAGGTGACCCTTTCAACCAAATAAAACCAATTGATCACGCTGAAGTGTGACTTCAATTCTCTCCCATCCAATCCATTACACGCTTCACCAGTGTGAAACCAACTTGAGGGCAGTATGTGCTAAAGCAGTGCCAATAACCATGTTCGTGACAAATATGGTGATTCGGAAGCCGACATCGATATTATGCACATAAAGTTACAATGAATTAAGAATCACAATATTACTCACGCATGGTTGACTCTTGTTTTACTGCTGTAGATCCTCATGAAATACTTGGCTATAGTTATCCATACCTGTTTAGGCTGGTTGTCGACCCTGATTTAGGACCAGAATAGTTTTGTTATACAGGGTGGAAGGGATATCGGAACTAAAATGTTACCATACATTCAGCATTCTGTCTAGAATGCTGAATCTATTGTAACGTTCACAAAATTTGAACTCTAGGGGATCTTTCCAGGGTTCAAATTTGTCAGTTATTGAAACAAGTATTGCTTTTTTGTAACATCTTATTTTTTGCTTCGATTTGGGCGCGTTGCGATGTCTCTTCCACCCGCTAGTTTTAGTCAGTTTAATTTATCGATAAATAGTTTATTGTTCAAGGAAAGCTCATACGAGAAACCCTGTCGAACGAGTAATGTGTCAAAGTGAGTTTGAGGTATACGAAAAATGCTTGTTTCACCATTTCTGGATAACTTCTATTGCTAGTCCCTTACTATCCCACTGCAGTGCAAAAACCTTGCGGCGGCTGCGGAGGCCGGTTTTGCGGGGGAGGTCCCGCAGCTTCGGGCGGAGGTGGCGCGCCTGTCGGCCTCCATGGAGCTCCTGGTGGCAGAGAACAGGAGGCTCCAGGCGGACCTGGCTGAGCTCCGCGGGACCGGCTCCCGCCAGGCGCCCAAGGCGGGGAGCCGGAGAGCCGAGCCAGTCGAGCCAGTGGACGACCAGGTGCTGAACCTGGTTCAGCTGGAGATGGCGGCCTTCCAGGCACGGTTTTCCGTCCTGGAGGGCATCGTGTTGCGTCCCCCACTGGCGGCGAGCGGGACGACCGCGGGCGACAGGCGGGCCTCTTATGCGGCCGCCGCGTCTGCGCCGAGGCCGGGAAGCCAGCCCCCCAGCAGGGCGGGGCCGACCCCTGCGAAACCGGCTCCGGCAAGGCCGGTGCCGGCGCAAAATGCGCCCACGAGGAGGGGCAAGGCGGCATCCCAGCCGCCTCCACCCCCTCCGCCACCTAGCTCCAACCCTCCGGCCGCGGAAGCCGAATGGCAGGTGGCCGGGGCTAAGGAGAAGGGGCGCAGGGCGGCCAGATCGGCCAGAGCGGCCACCAGACGGGCGGAGGAGCGGCGGCGACGCGGTGAGCGCAAAGCCGCGGCCAGGCTTCGCGCCCCGAAATCCGCGGCTGTAGTGGTCACGCTACAGCCGGAGGCGGAAAAGCGGGGCGTGACATATGCGCAGGTGCTCACCAGGGCCAAGGCGGCCATCAACCTTGGCGAGCTAGGGATAACCGGCCTCCAGCTTAGGGTCACCGCAACTGGGGCCCGAATGCTGGAGATCCCCGGCGCCACCAGCGGCCCGTCCGCGGACGCTCTAGCTGAGAAGCTTAGAGCGTCCCTAAACGCGGACGAGGTGCGGGTGTCCAGGCCCGCCAGATGCGCAGATCTGCGCATCATGGGTCTGGACGACTCCGTTTCCGCGGAGGAGGTGGTGGCCGCCGTCACCAGGGCGGGTGGATGCCGTGCCGAAGAGGTCAGGGCAGGCACCATCCGCCCAGAGCGCACGGGCATGCAGACCATTATGGTCAGCTGCCCAGTGACGGCGGCTAAAGCCATTGTTGGGGGGGGCCGCTTACTGGTGGGCTGGGTGTCGGCGCGGGTTCGCCTGCTCGAGCCCAGGCCCCTGAGGTGCTACCGTTGCCACGTGGGGAAGCACGTGGCATGTCGGTGCGCCTCGGAGGTGGACCGCAGCGCCCTGTGTTTCCGCTGCGGTCAGCCCGGTCACAAGGCCGCGGCTTGTGATGCCCCGCCGCACTGCGATGCATGTGCGGGGGCTAACAGGCCGGCCGATCACCGGGCTGGGGGCAAGGCCTGCGCCGTACCCGCCAGGTCCGGGGGAGGGCCCCGCGCCGCCGCCGCCGCCGCCGCCGCTGCCGCCGCCACCGTTGCCGTGGCCGCACCCGCCGCCGCCGCTGACGCCGCGTCCGCCGGCGCAATGGATTGCCAATAATGGCACCATTGCGCCTCCCGCAGGCGGACACCGTAGGCACGGTCTGTGGACGGTGAGCAATGGGTAGCTCACCGTCCGTACGTTATTTAACGACAGACCGTGTTGACGGCGCGTTCATGTTCCGCGCAAAGAGGTGTCAGCACAAGGAAGGGGCCACTAAGGGCCAAGGCCTGCCGGGGCTGCGGGTTGTTCGAAAGAGATTCCGCGCCCCCGGAACGCAAAGGGCACATGAAGGAACATAGATGGTTTTTAGTCAGTAAAAGTCTGACACTCCCTCCCGCCCCGCCCAGGACGGGGGGGGTCATTTGATGATTTTACCATCTTTAAAAAAAAAAAAAAAAAAAAAAGTGCAAAAACCTCTTCTCATACAAGAAGGCATAAAAATTTATTAAATTAATTATCAGAGGGGCAATTCTCGTAAGCTTCGATCACAATCTAATCTTAGTCTCAGTCTGTCAAAAATACCTCCAATTTACTGAGGATCACGGATGGGTTTTAGTCAGTAAGAGTCTGACACTCCCTTCCGCTCCGCCCAGAGCAGAAGAAGCCATTTGTTGGTTTCCCACCCAAAAAAAGGTACATGAGGATTTCCCCAAGAACACAAACATAACCCTCCGTTCTTCCCAGGTGGAAGGTATCTCCCACCTGGAAAGAACAAAGGATTATAGAACTACTAGCTTTTGCCCGCGACGTCGTCCGCGTGGATTAATAGTTCCCGTTCCCGGGGGATTTCCGGGATGAAAACTATCCTATGTCCTTTCTCGGGTCCCAGACTCTATCTGTACCAAATTTCATTGAAATCGGTTCAGTGGTTTAGGCGTGAAGAAGAGACAGACAGACAGACAGAGTTATTTTCGCATTTATAATATTAAGTACGGATTACTGAGTAAAACACCACGGTTCCTCCTGCTACCATGAGTCGAGAACCCAGTATTCGCTTGACAAATGATCCGCCCCCCAGAACCCTCTTCAATTTATCTACACTTTTGACGTTGATTGTCGCTGAGACTAGGTTGCGATTAGATCTTCAATGTTTTAGAATTTGCCTTTTGATACCTTTTACAGTTTTTCATTCTTAGTTTATTTGTTAAGTGTTTATCCAGAAAAGGTGAAATGGACCTTAAATGTTTAGTTAATTAGGTTGTTTACTTACAAACAGTTGTATTTGTCGTAGTGTTCCGATTGGTTCTTTGTCAGTGCTGACACCGCTGTGTGGAGGCATTCGTTCTGGAAATAAAGAGAAAATTTTGTTACTATAATAATTACAAAATGAATACCTTGCCAGCAAGCGCTACTGCTGAGCATGGGGTTTAAGGTTCGATCGTGTACTTATTTATACTTGTGACTGTGTACCCATAGAAATAATGTTTCTGTTAATGTAATTTTGTTGCTAAACGCGCGTACAATAATTTGCACCTGCCGTAATTTCTCTTCACCACCTTTGGTTGACTGGTAGAGAATGCCTAAGACATTAAGTCCACTTTTGTGCTATTTTGTGTGCGGCGAACTGAGGGTGTATATTGGTACACCTCTGCCTAACCCTTCGGGAAATACAGGCGTGATAATATAATAATAACATAACATACATTTACAACATTCCCCTTATTTAAATCGATTTGATTTATGAAGCGTAGTACGAAACAACCGCATCTTCACCCTTTCAACTTCACTTTAAAATGTCACAAAGTCTTCAAGATCATTCAAAGAGCACAAGCTGACAAATATATAGCCATCCCTTTTGGTCCGAGCCTACGAAGCGTGAAAGGACCAATTTCCCCACAGTTTCTTTACGAGGCGTCGTGCGTACTCAGGCCCCTTTAAATGTGGTTGCTTGATGAATTGGCTATGGTAAAACAAAAGACGAGCATAATCCTGGGATGTTTTGTTTGTGATTTATTTGTGGTTGAACCGTGTCTTGGTTTGTTGAAGATATTTATGTTTGGTCCTTATTTGTACCAATGTTGTTTGTTGTGTGCATACTGGCCTTCATACTAAGTAACTTGGAGCAAAGATTGCTGGGAAAAGACTTGTTTTTGTTGTGAAAATTACTGTTTATGCTAGTGTGCAATGTAATGCACCAGTCCAGACATTGTACTGTCGGGTGCATGAGGTGCTATAAAGTATTTAAAGTTTAGTTATTACATTTGAAACTGCATTTGATTTAAAAAAACTTGTAAAAAGTTGGAAGTTTAACATTTAATATCTTCGCTATCAGAAGATTTTCTAGCTGGTTTTTCTCCATAGAGACCTACGTTTTGGAACGAGCAACTAGCTTCAACTAACAGTAAACTTCTTAACAATTCAAAAGTGACTTTGAAGGTTCCTAAGGTATGGTCTAGAACCAAAAATTATCGCAATGATGACAAGAATATTATGTATCTTTCGATTTTGTTAGGTATCTTTTTTCATTTGTACAAAATTACCTAAATTTTTAAACGATTATGATACCTGATAAATACTTTTACGTATTTAGGTATCAAATTGACATCTACATTGATAGATTAACAAAAAGACGCAATATTCTATAGACACCTATTCACAATATTGTAAACTTGTACAAAAATAGATAGCCTATGTATTAACGAAGGCGGCTTGCAGCCCTGCACTATGGCTTCCTGTCCTTACTAGTCAGCTTACCGTACCCGGTGATCCGGTTTACACCCGATATAATTCTACGTAGAACGGATATTTTGAAGTGTGCGATATCATTTTAAAAGGAAATTATATGAAACTGAAATTGTAAGACTAATTCTGCTCAGGTGTCTTTTGATAAACAACACTTCATATAGAGGTGGATCGTGAATTTGTAGAGACCTGTAGTGCGATTCTCTAAAATGCAAACTCGAAAACGAATCTCACCGCTCTCACTTCCATAACGAACCCACTTGGCCTTGGTTTAGTATTCGCTCGCCGTGGTGACGTGTTTAGCAGAGTACCATTTTGTAATCTCACTGCGGATTCAGCTTTCGAATTACGAAGTGAGGCTTGGAGAATCGCACTGCTGAATTAACACTCAAATCAAATCAAATCAAATCATTTATTTCAATTAGACCATTTACAGGCACTTTTGAATTGTCAACAAGTTACAGTTTAAAATTGAAGCTAGTTGAGTTGCTCGTTCCAAAACGTAGGTCTCTATGGAGAAGAACGAGCAAGAAACTCCATGGACACTCTTTTCCTTCCATTTAGTTTTTACAAAGTCTTGGTTACAATATTCTTGTTGCTTCTATATGTGAAAACAATGAAGGTGAATATAAAAAATAACAAAATTATAATAACGATGTAAGACATGGCAGTTAAGAGATGGCCAATCCCAACTACTGGGACTACTACTCCAACTACTTAGGGGCCTCCCTAATTAAACAAACAAATTTTCTCAATAGCCAAAAAACTTTTAAAGTGTCAGTAATAGTCCATTACGATACAAGTGAACCAAGTTTGTCATTATATTCAAGGTAATATTGCTTACGAGAGTGTAACGATAAAATAGCAGGTATTTTATGTTTTCATGAAAATAAAAAAATCTTCAATGGGGACTGGCGGCCCTTTATATTCACGGGGCCCTAGATTGCAGCCTATATATAGAAGCGCCCCTGAGTTTGAAGGCCGGATTAAAGTTGAAAACGCGCAAATTGCTTCTGACTGAATTTCAGGGCGAAAGGAACATCGATGAACAAACTTGTACCATGGGCTCAGTACATGATTCTAGAACCGCAAGATCAAAATTTAACATCACTTATTTAAGAAAAAAAACTTCAGGCCGGTTCCGGCCACGGCAGCTAATCTTAATGCAGACCAGCCAAGTACGCAGGAGATAATTATAGTGCACAAGTGTGTGCCCAAACATAGGTGCACTCGGTCATCTCTACTCTCGTAGTCCGATGGGACGGCGATTCTATATGCCCGGGAAGAGAAGGGGGTCTGATCTGTTAAAAAACAACTGTCGCAAAAGATATTGATCTTGTAGGCACTTTTTTATTTTATGAGTGACTTAAGATTTTTACCTCTGTTGAGTTTCAAATCTTGTAGTATAGTTCCTTCCACCGTCTATATATTCAGTCTTCGTTTATTACCACAAAATCGAAGAAAAACAATGTAATTTTATCTGAAAAAATATTGTCTGTCTAAATGGAAAGTCACCGACACCTTAATGTCATACTTGATTACACCATCTCAGTAGGTATCTCTTTACAAGAAGCCTTAAAAGTGTTTGCCTTTCCCAGGATAGGTATTATTATTTTTCATTTTAGACTGACCCGTCAGTCTTCTGGTCGTAAGTGTGTCTGCTGTGTAGGGTACTGGGTTCGATTCATAGGTCGGGCGAAAAGAATTATTGGGTTTTTGTATTAGGAAATGATCAGTAGCAGCAAGGAGTTTGGTAGTTGGTATTGTGACTCCCACGTGTCTCAGAAAGCATGTTAAGCCATTGGTTCTGCGCCCGATGAGCGGATTGCTGTCTCATCGCATAATTAGCTTAAAGGCAATGCCGTAATTAATAACGTTCAAAACCTAGGGACAATCTCAATGACAATTAATGTAAAAAATATAGGTCAGTTAGAAACATTTTTGACAGATCAGGACTGAGATTAAATCATGATCGTTCCTAAAAGCAAAATTGCCCCCTGATATCCGAGCCATTCGAAATTTGTATAAAAAAGGTATACTAAAGCAAAAACCCTCAAAAGTTTTAAAACAGCTAACAAATAAATCAACTCAATACTCAATTGGATTCCCGGGTTCGCTTAAATCAATTAAATGAAAACTTTTGACAGTTTTATCTGGCCCTAGAATGAATCCATCAAAATAAGTTGTCCATTTCAATTAATTGGTGAATTGGCGGTGTTGGGTAAATCTATTCATAAACAGCTAAAGGGTTCTTGTAATTTAAATTAATAGGAGAAAACAAAGACAGGGTAGTATTATTGCAGTTTAGTCAACGGTTTAATAGCCTGAGTGATATATTTTATTATTCGAATTCTATTATAAATGTTGATATATTGGTGATATATTTTATTATTCGAATTCTATTATAAATGAACTCTGCCTAACCCTTCAGGGAACATAGGCGTAATTGTATGTTGTTTGATTATATGTATATAGGCTGACTTTAAATTCTGTCTATTTTTCACATAACATAACATATCATCACGCTTGTATTCCCGAAGGGGTTAGGCAAAGGTGTACCAACGTACACGAAAGACATCTGCAATACCAGAGGCCTTGCATACACGTTGATATTCCAGTTCATATTACTGTAACGTAAAGATATAACATTCTAAAAGACAAAACATTTTACCGTCACCAGAGACATGATAGACATTTGAGCCGAAATCATAACAAGAATCTCACACTTCCAAAAACACTTACTCGTCCCACAAAAGACTATAATAATAATTATAAAGGACCAACATAACTTCACTTAGCAACGTGTAATAGTACACCTTAAGTGAACGTGCCAAGTCCGTGACGTCACGGGTAGATGAATGGTGGGAAATGGGGGAAAATGGCTGATATAAACGTATCGAGTTTCTAATGGATAGGGTGCTAACTACTAAGTTTGTTTTGATTCCTCATCGGTAACCCATTTAGGTTAGCAATTTGTGGATTCATTACTTTGAGTCATAATATCGTGGTTTTGAATTTAATATGAGCCCTTTCTTTCTACTATTATCGCGATACTTTGTAAGGATTAATGGATGAATGGATATTTGTGTGGGTGGATACATCCACTGGAACTGCCTCGATGGCCTAGTGTTCCTAAGCGCGACTGCTACCCTAGAGGTCTTAGGTTCGATTCCCAGGTCGAGCAAAAAGTGTTATTGGGTTTTTCTATGAAATTCTCAGTAGCAGCTCGGAGTTTGGATTTGTGCCCGGTTAATGGCAATAGGCTCGCCCCCTATTACATGGAACCTAAATATACCGGCGAACTGTGGGTGTGCATTAGTACACCTTTGCCTAACCCTTCGGGGAATACAGGCGTGATGGTATGGTGGATATTTATGTGGTATGTCCACATTATTTGGCACATCTCTGCATAACCCTTCAGGAATACAGGCGTGATGGTATGTAATGGACATTTGTTACTCTATCACGCTTAAACTGCTGATCGGAATTAGATGAAATTTGGCACTCCACTCCATTGGGTAAACCAGAAACTTAGCCAAAATCTGAAATAATTTTGGACTTCAGCTTAGTTCTGCTTAGTTTAGCAGACAAAGTCGCAAGCAGAAGTTAGCTAAGCTAAGCATTTTGAGAAGCTGTGTATAAGCTTTATACGTGTAAGTTCATAATTATTGTGTAAGTTTTCGGGGCATTGAAACTACATATTAGTTGCTATACCATAATGCTCGGAATTGACAGGTCACCTCACTTCATCTTAATGTACTGTAAGAGACTCTGACTCAATAGGAGACATATAACTATGTTGCTTTGATATAATTCACTATATTTTTACCATCACGCCTGTATTTCCCGAAGGGTTAGGCAGAGGTGTACCAATGTACACCCACAGTTCGCCGGTATATTTAGGTGCCATGTAATAGGGGGCGAGCCTATTGCCATTAACCGGGCACAAATCCTAACTCCGAGCTGCCACTGAGAATTTCATAGAAAAACCCAATAACACTTTTTGCTCGACCTGGGAATCGAACCCGGGACCCCTTGAACAGCAGTCGCACTTGCGACCACGAGACCAACGGGGCAGTTTTTTTTTATTAAAATCTTAATAACCTACTTTCTTCAGTTTTCTCATGTAATTGAGACATTTTAATTTATTCTGCAAAGAATCATGAGTCCGAAGGCTAATAACTTAATGAAGTTTAAATACAAGTCTCAATCTAACTTAGCTATGAATTAAAACATTTATGAATGATTAGCTTTTGCCCGCGACTTCGTCCGCGTGGATTAATAGTTCCCGTTCCCGGGGGATTTCCGTAATGAAAACTATCCTATGTCCTTTCTCGGGTCCCAGATTATATCTGTACCAAATTTCATTGAAATCGGTTCAGTGTTTTAGGCGTGAAGAAAAGACAGACAAAGTTACTTTCGCATTTATAATATTAATACGGAATAAATGAATGTGTACGAGGCGAAAGAAGTATGTAAAGATCAAAGCAGGTGGCGTTCTGTGGTTTCTGCCTACCTCCATGGGAAAAAAGCATGAGTTTATATATGAATGTATGTATGTAACAACATTCAAAAACTTGTATACCGCCTGATCGACAGTATTCTGTAGAACACAGAGAACTTTACGCTCATTGTGACGATAGTTGGCTCGAACGATGATCTAATACCCAAGAGCTTTCAGAATGGTTGCCAAGATTGATTAACATAAAAAAACATAACAAGGCCTAAGTCTCATGAGGATAGGGTAAGTATAATGAAATACCTTTTACGCGAAATATAATAATACATTAATACATTAAATTACACGAAATATATTTTGAGAATCTTCGTAATTGATGGTTTTGTATGACAAGTATCACAGATGAGGCCTATTTGAAATGTGATAATGTGTTTTGAGATTTTATAGAAAGGCAATTTTCATCGTATAGGTAATTTTTAATTATAACCATCTTTATTGGTGTAAATAGACATAGCCGTTAACTATGCATCGTCATCATCATCATCACATTAGCCGAAAGTCGTCCACTGCTGAATATAGGCCTCCCCTAAAAATAGCCGCAATGACCGGTCCATCCACATCTGCATCCAGCAATTTTCCGCGACTTTTATCAAATCGTCATCAACTGCACAAACTGCCCATCAAAGTTCAAGCTATTTTTTTTTTGTAACACCTATTGGAACTTTAGACGACTTCTCTTAACATTTCATTGTTTGTTATTGAAGTCAAACCGAATGAAAAGTACAACCAAGAGGTATGAATTTAAGATGCTTTATACTACAACGTAGTAAGTACGTATACCTACGGCTCGTAATAATACACCTCGAAGATAAAGAAGAAGAATTTGTTAACCATGTCACATATCGTGTATAAAAGCGTGTATGACATGACGCATACATCATCAGTAGCAATTACTTTGTGGAATTTTAAGGACATGAAGAGATAGGAATTGGTACAAGGTACAAACTAATAGAAGAATTGTAACAGCTCAAAAAATGGGTCCAAAAATTACAATCCAATTGAATTTATAAATGTTTAATAAATAACATAATATACATATTAAACAAATAATGCAGGGTTAATATAAAGACATAATGGTCTTTAAGTCATCTACAAAAAAGTCGCAGTCTAGGAAAACTTCGACTTGGTTATTTAGTGTGGAAGCAACGCACAGGTTTATGATCTAGTTCCCGTCTACCTCCTGGTCGCAAACTACAGTTGTCTATCTGGAAAGCACTGAATGGACCAAACCTAAGTGGGCGACAGTGAACATAATTTTGCGAAATGGGGCATCATAGACCCATCTGACATAGCAACAGGCGTAGCCACACAGGCTCAAGTAGTTCAAATCATCATAGATGTATCAGGAATGCAAAAAAAAGAAGAAAATGGTGTTATTTAAATAAATAGTTTGTCTTTGACTTTGCCCGTAGGCAAAATATCCAAAAGACCCCTTAACCCTTGGATCTTCAACCACTTGAATGAAAATACGGGTCACGGAATAAAAAAATAAACATACGTTCAACTCGAAAAGGTACCACTAATATTTTGTCAAGTTTATCATGCTCAAATATATTCTGCCAAGTTTCCCAGCCAAGTGTGAAATGAACACTTGATCCATATAAATCCTGCCGTTTTAAGCTTATCCCTTGAGCCAAGTACTTTACTTTATTTACAAGAGACGTGTTAGACATAGTTGTGCGCTGGGAATTGCCTGCCATCTGTATAATTACAAGCAACCGATGTACCAAGTCTCGCAAGTGTTCAACTATTTACTGGGTTGATTAGTTTTTAGATTGGTTCAATCAGTATAGGGTTATTAGTTTTTTTGTTTTAGATTTGTACTTAGTGTGTACGGTATAATACCTAAATTATAAACCGAGGGCGAAAAATAATGTAAATACAACATTTTTAATCTTTGAAACGATTTATACACTTTTAGTGTTTTCACACGAAAAGTGTGACAACATACAGTTTATTGTAGTACGCAAAACATTGTGCTTACAGGGTTATATTTAACAGTACAGGTGTCATAAATATGAAAATGTAGTTATAACATTTAAAACTGCATTTTAGCACGTAAAGCCTTTGTTTGGTCCCGGCATTCATTCGTAGATCTTTTACAGTCGTTACAGATAGTCAGAAGCCGGGAAGTCAGACAACCAGTCTAAGCAAGAGGCATCGTATTGCATAGTAACTGGGCTGTGGAGGTCAGATAGGCAGTAGCTATATGTAAAACGCAGGTATTCAACTGCATAAATATTATGTGGTGCTCAACAAAATTTTAATAATTTTATTCTCCTATCTAACTGCTTCGTTAGCATAGTGGTTCTAAGCGCGACTGCTACGCAGTGGTCTTTGGTTCAAAGTGTTATTTAGTTTTTCTATTAAATTCTCAGTAGCAGCCCGAAGTTAGGATTTGTGCCCGGTTAATGCCAATAGGCTTGCCCCCTATTACATGGGACCTAAACATATCGGCAAACTGTGGGTGTACATTGGTACACCTCTGCCTAATCCCTCGGGGAATACAAGCGTGGTGGTATATTATATTCTCCTGTATTTCTCTGAAGGAACGGAGTAAAGATGTAAATATTTGCTGACTCATGTTAATGTAAATATTAAGTACGTGCTTCTGGTATTAGGGCGCCATCTAATTTCCGACTTGCGGTGCTATCGCCGGGTATTCGCACTGCCATGGAATATTTAACGAGCAACGTTTCAAATACATTAATAACGTTTATGAATAAAGATTTGTTTATTTACATAGCAATAGAGTCTAAATTGGAACCTAAAATCTGTTGAGATGGAAGTGAAAAAATAATGGAAGTGTTTGTTTGTAATGTCTAAATAACAGTTTTTTACTAAATGCATTATGTTAACTACTTTAAAAATAAAAAATGTTTTGGTCTATTTGTACGGACTAATCTCCAAAACGGAAAGATCAATTTTGATGGGACTTTCACTAGCAGATAACTAATGTTATAAGGAGTAACTAAGGTTAAAATTTTAAAAGAAAATAGGGCTCCAAGCAAATCATTAAAACCCCGCAGAAAACCAAAATTCACACAGACAAAATCGAAGGCATAAGCTGAAAATAAAATGAAAAACAAAAAACCAATTTACCCCTTTTTCATTAGCCATGCTACGAAAACCCTCAAAACTTTTCTTTCATTCTAGGGGATGAACTGAAAAACGGGGATGACTAAAAAACGAACCTAAATAAATGACTACATGTCAGATATATTCCCCAACTCACAGGTGAAAAGCGTACTGCGACATCCATTTCGCCCACAATCTGAAATGCCCAACTATTTCAATCGAAACATTCCTGAAGGAATGGGCAAAGTTTTAGGGAAACGAATTGCTGTCATTTGTCATACCCATCTGCTTATAATTGAAAAACACACCTGTGTTATGGGTAATGTAAAAAATGTATATAATTTAGGGTAGGTATTAATAGTGTGGAATTGCGTTTTTTTGGTTAGGTTATTTATTATGTCTTGCTTCTTTTAAACTTTAGTATCTTGTGCAGTATTTGGTCAGGTTAAATTAAGACATGTTGGTAATAAAATTGATTTTTTTAAACCTTGCCCCATTCTAGCAATTTCCTCTGGCGGTGTGTTTACAAACATCTAAAGTCACACCTATTTAGTCCTTGCGGGAAATGGACCTGCAAGGACTTTTCTTAAAAAATATTAAATTAATTAATTATTAACCATAGCCGCCTCGACTGCCGTTTTGGCTGCCTGGTTAGCCTAGTGGTCGCAAGCGCGACTGCTACGTTAGAGGTCTAGGGTTCGATTCCCAGGGTCGAGCGAAGTGTTATTGGTTTTTTTTAATGAAATTCTCAGGAGCAGGTTTGTGGCTGGTTAGTGGCAATATGCTCACCCCGTATAGGTAGCATGGGACCTAAAAAACATACCGGCAAACTGTGGATGTACACAGATACACCTCTACCTAACATTTCGGAGAATAACTACGAGCGTTATAGTATGATTGTGTATAGAACATCATGTGACCTTAATATGAGCGCAATGGAAGATATCGATCACCATCAACAAAAAGAACATTATTTGACGTCTGTTTTTCAATTGACCTTAACATTGAACTAATAAAACTCAATAGATAAAACAATGTTGCAATAAAATTAAACAGTAGCCAAACAAACATTGATCGTTCCACAGAAGTAGAATAGCTTTGTGCGATGTTCATGCGTCAAACACTGCCAAATAAAAACACATCTGGCTGTTCTATTTTATTTAGTAGAGTAGGTAGGTGGTGAGTGGGTGTTTAACCAGATTTTGATTGATATAATTTATTATAATGTTGATCATCTTATGTACTTGACTATAATATTTTTTCTCTTATATTTTTAATATTTCATAATAATTTGCATGCCGTAAGATAGATTGTCGCTGATCTCAATAATGTATGTACCTAAAACATCTTGTAACTGTACCTATAATCAAAGCAAATAAAGTTCTGATTCTGAAAACACTTTGAAACTGACTAATAAACTTCGACTAGTAATTTGCTCCTGACCCATAGAGATTTCGTACTACATAGTTAAAAAACAACTAATAAACGTCAAACTTTTATTATGTATTCATATTTCATATCAAATAATAATTAATGATTTTTATTTATATACCATAATGTGTAAAAAGATGTTGCATAAAGCTAAAGTACAGTTATGAACCCAATTAGGCCACAGCAACATGATATTAACATAAAATTAAAAATAAGGAACAAGGTTTACTTGGGTTAGCATTCCCATTCAAGATTTTTCATACAGTTGAACACGGGAGGTGTTCTTTGTTTCTAGCCTTTGAGGTGTTTAATTTGCAATAATCTTTTCTTTTAACTAACTTCTAGCTGCGATTTCGTCCGCATAGAAGTTTAAAAAACATGGTACATAATATACTGAAACATCTAAGTATTATAATAAACGTTAACCTAGTGAACCAAAGCTCGACTGCTGCGCTATTGGTCTTGGGTTCGATTCCCAGGTCGAATGTACAGTTATTGGGTTTTTATTTGAAATTTTTCAATAGCAGCTCGGAGTTAGGATTTGTGCCTCGTTCATTAACGAACGAGCCTTTTGCTATTATAAAAGGCTTGCCCCCATTACATGGGATCTAAAAACATACCGGCGAACTGTGGGTGTACATTGGTACATCTCTGCCTAACCCTTCGGGTATTACAGGCGGAATGGCATGTTTCATTATAATATGGCACACGTCAAACACATAACGTTCAGTTCAAAAAACCTTTACTTCCAGACTTTACTTCTCACAAACAAATATACAATTTTGCCTCATTGTAATATTAAATTGAATCGAAATTTGCGCAATTCTTGGAATTTTGATATTGCCGTAAATTGTTCGGTATATACGAGCAATATTGAGCAATTTGGTTGCTCATATAAAAGTAGGCAATTTTTCATCATTCCATTCATACATTTCATTCATTACTCTTAATATATTATCATCTCAGCGTATATAAAGCCCTTTCATGTTCTTGGAGCTATTATTTACAGCCCCATGATTGCTATCAATACCTCGCACCATTGATAGCACAAAAAGGTGGGTAGGTATGAAAGATACGGAACCTTGAATGAAATCAAAGAGATTCATTAATCACAAGTACATTTGGGATATCTTATGTTAGGATTGGGGTATTAATTAACTACTAGCAAATCGCCCCGGTTTCACATGAGTGCAAATTTATTTTATTTTTCGGAAAAAAATCCAAAAAATCTTTTAAAAACATTGTCCGGGAAATTATGAATATTATATATAAAAGACATACATAAATACAGTTGTAGTAAAGCTCTTTGTGAAGGAGCTCGTCCAGGAAAGTACTACTACCATACCTATTTGTGCCGCAAAGCAGCGATGCTGTGTTGTATGCCGGTGTAATTACAGGCACATGAGACTATAGGCTTAATAGGGTTTTTGATATTGCAGATGTCTATAGGCATCCGTGAGCACTTAACATCAGATGTTCCAAAGGATTATTTGCCATTCAATGATATTTAAGTAAAAAAAAAAAATACCTACTATTTACAATTTTTTCTGTGCTCAATTTTGAGTTGAAGTCATTATTTTTTCTATAATTCAATAGTCATAATGTGTTAACGCTACCGCCCATGTTACCCGCTGCTTTAGCGACCCAAGTATTGAGTTCTGCATGGTTTTTTCCCCGCTTTTCGTACCTCGACGCTTGAGAAATGATATTACATTCAAAACTACTTCTAACTTCCATTACAAACTCCTTTTATAGCTGTCAACTTAATATCACCGTATAATGTGCCTTCTTCGTATGAACATGGATATAAATTATGGTAACAAATATTAGAGGAATCACTTCAAGTAGGGATTATATCAAGAAGATGGATAGTAGAAGTATGTAATTAAATTACGCTATAGTAAAACGTCATGATGTGTTGCAAACATAAAAAATGCTACGAGCAATAGGCAATAAGGTAGCTTGTTATAGGAACCAAGGCAAAATTTAATCACGAATACTAGTTTTAATAATTTCATGCATCTTTTTACGTGTCAGTATAATAATGTAGAATAATAATTACTCTCTTTTGAGTTTATATAAAAAAGTAAATGTTAGTAAGTACCAACATAAAAAAAAAAATTTTAGCTAAAGCGAAAAGGAAAAGATTGTCAAGGAACGTGAATCTAAGTTAAACAGATTATTGTCCGGCAACAATGTATTTTTTTCAATGTCTTGGCCAATGCCAATATAAGTTTATTCACTCTCTTCAAACTACTGCTTCAATAACAAATGTGATAATAAACTTAAATATAAATTGCTTAAAATATTTCAACAAAATCATTATACAAACTTTTTCCCAGTTTGACAGCCAGCTGTCACTGTCAAACTGACAAATTGCCCTAACACAGATATTGATTGGTATTATATTTTCCGGTAATGTTACCGGAAGAGATTCGATTCGATTCATCAAAACAAAATTTACTTTGATGAATGGAATCTGACAACAACACCCGCGTTGAACGGAAAATGATCCGTTAAAAGGCTGTTTTTTTCATATTGGCCTTTATATAAAAAAATATTATTTTGAAGAGGAAATAATATTAAATGTTTGGTTTTTATAAGCCTCGGTTGATTTTGAAAGTTGAAACAGATAGGCTAGAGATTCCAGAGTGCCATACAACATGGCAATGCTGCCAGCCTTTTGGGCACTTGACCTATTGACAGCGATGCGGACGAGCTTTTTTGGTGCCTATTAGCTTCGTCGTTCCTTTTTATATATATTTTTTTTTTATACCTCTGAAGGTAGCAAACGAGCTAACGGCCCGCCCGATGTTAAGCGGTCACCGCTGCCTATGGACACTTGCAACACCAGAGGCATAAATTGCTATAAATTAATTTTATTTTAAAAGTTTTGGGCCTTACTTATAAAAATAACGCTGATTCATACTCAGCTACCTCTTATGTGACTGACTGAACGATGAAACACTATTTTAATCTGCCAACACTTAGACGGTCAGCATAGAGCATGACCAAATTATTCGACTAAAGAACGAAATCGAACGAACAATTGAGCATAATTGACAAAATTTACAATAGAATCCATAGACCAAAAATGTCATCGTCACAGCTGATTGTAATCCGCCATCTTACTTCCGAACTATACTTAAACAACGGGTCGCCGCTGTTTAAATTTTCTGTCACTTAGGCAACATCTCAACGCTGATTAACGTTTATAGGTAAGATTTTTCACCTGAGACACCGTTGAAAGTGGTTGCTATGTGAAAAATAATTGATTTTTAGTCAAGGATTTGAGAGTTAATCATTTGAGAAGTAGCTGAGTATTATTTAGCGTTATTTTTATAAGTAAGGCTGAAAATGTTCAGATTAATTATTACAATCGAAATACATAAATCTAACACTTCCAGAATAACCCCTTACATTAACTTAATAAAATTAACTATGGAGGTTCTTGCCCATTATTATCCATACGAAACTACCTTTTGAAAGGAGCAACTAGATTCAATTCTTTTTTTCATGTATGTGAGATCAAAAGTGTCTTTTTATGGAAAAAAATGAAATGATTCGTCTTCGACATAACGTCAAAGTAAAGTTGTAAAATAGGTGGAGATATTATGTATTTTTTCTTGTAATCATTGTTTTGATTTGTGTTTGCAATTATACGCAATACAATTACGTTGTAATTGGAATTATTGCATTGTATTGTGTATTTCCATTTGTAAATAGCACAAAAACTGGAACGGTTGCACGTGCGACGTTTATGACGCGATTTTCCATTGTACTAATTAAATTCAGTTACTGCTAACTGAATATAATCCACTTAATACTTTTTATTTATTTTTATATTATATGCGAAACTTAAGTAGCTAATAATTGCTCTAAACACAAAAGTTATAAATAAGAATAAAATTACAAAGAATAAACAATTAAGAAAAAAAAAATATTTCAATTAGACTTTTAAATTGCCAGTTGCCAAATAAGTTCTTCTTTTAATTTTTTTTCTGTGAGTGATTGTGTTTTTAATAAGGTAAGAATAAAATAATATTTCTTCACCTGATTTGACTGGCCATCTTTCAGGCAGAGAAACTATTCATAAAAATAAAGAACACGGTGGGGTCCTGGGTTCGATTCTCAGGTCGAGCCAAAAATGTTATTGGGTTTTTGTATGAAATTCTCAGTAGCAGCTCGGAGTTTAGATTAGTGCCCGATTAATGGCAATAGACTCGCCCCCTATTACGTGGGGCCTAAAATCTCTGCCTAACCCTTCGGGGAATACTGGCGTGATGGTAGCATGGGACCTACCATAAAAATAAAAAATGTGCCGTTCCATACATTCAAAGTCAGACTGCATAAGGTACCGCATTAATAACTGAGTAAACTCAGGCTCAATTTCTATACCTCAAGGCATAACAACATGATGAACTAATCACCAATCACGTCTAAACTCTCTAGATTAATCCGAAGGCGAGCCAATCAAACGCTACCGTTTGCTTTCGTACGCCAACTAGTGTGTTCTGTACTCCTTCAATTTTTAATTACTGCGAAAAACCAAATATTTGTTTGCTAAGCAACATAGTTGCTAAGCTATTAGGTGTAGATATTTGTGAGAAAGTTTTGGATGACCCAGGAGGGCGCAATATAAGTTAATTTAGTTTGGTGACTGTCTGTTTTTTTGGTTCTTGTTGCACCTTTTACATTATAGCTTAAAAATATAGTGTTTAAATTTTCTACCCATCTCCTAATCTGGTTTTGTTCTGAATAGTAAACCAATTCAAAACAAACTTTATAATGTTACTTCTGACTCACTGCACCAACCAAATGGAAATATACCGTAAAACATCTTATGACACTCAGCAATAGAAATGCTTTCTATAAGTACAACATTTTTTGTAATCGGACCAGCATTTCCAGAGCATAACTAATCAAATAAAAAAACATACCAACTTTCCCTATTCATAATTTTACTATAGATAGTTTAGATTATATACACATCACGGTAATGTACTACCAAAGTCACAACTCACCACAAAAGATTCAAAAGAAACCTACAAGACTTTCTATCAACCACAACACAGACTAAAATACTAAACATTTCATTCAAAAATGCACACGAATGCTCACACCGGAGTGCAATCGCCTAAAGCCCCAATTAAGCGAGTCCCAATCACGGCGTTAGCACATTTCCAGTTCGCTTTCAATCGATGTGATCGGTACATTAGTCACCCGATACGATTTCCGTGGCTGTGCGACGATTTCGGACTCGTCTATTAAGGCACTAATAGTTCATTGTTCTGATTGTATTACGTTTTATGTAATGGTGGGTCCACACGATACAGACTTTTGTATGTACAGATATCTGCACAGACTATGAAGTCTGAGTAAAAATGTTTACTCAGAGGTCTTTACCAAATGTCTGTGCAGACTTTTCATCAGTTCAGACTTCGCTTTAATTAATAAATTAAGTAATTCAGACATGTACGCAGACTTCCGACTTTTCTGGTACACCGATATTTGTCTGTACTGATTTGTTGTACAGACAAAATTCAATAGAAGTCTGTATCGTGTGGACCCACCGCTCAATGTAGGTGTCGCCTTTTTTATTGTTGTCAATGAATGAATTTGTCGTCATTGTCTTTGTGTCTCATGTGTTTTCCTTGTATCTATAGGTATGTAAGTAGATTGAATTGTGTTGATATGAAAAAGTAATATACTGAGAAGGTACGAGCAGTAACCACCACTTTTAGTCAAGGCGGATTGATGAATTTAGACTTATATTCTATACTTTAATTATTGTAAACATGACAGTTTTTGAGGATGGATGTGTTTTTAAACGACTTGTCACAAATAAGTTTAAATAACACACAACAAATACATAATAGATTTTGATGAAACTTAACACATTTTGTTATCCCGCTTTTGTGTTTCGTAGGATAACTTAGGGCTTAGCTAAATTCTGTTTACGCAGACGAAGACAGCGAGCAAAGTAATACATTTTATTAAAGAAATGCTACAAAATAGGTAACCTTTTCTGTATTCGTTTTCAAAGCAAGATATACGTGTTAAATCTACAAGATCAAGTAACAAAGAGAGGTGACAAAATTACAAGTACTTGTTCAAAACAATACAGCACTCGAGTAATGCAAATCCAATCCTAGAACAAAACGTTGAGACGAAGAACAATGTTCCTACCAGACCATACATCACTACCCAAGTACAGGGAGTTTCATTAGTATAGCACTGACAGACAAAGACAGATAACTCAGCCCAACTCTAACCCAGCTGCCGAGTGACACAGATTTAACGGAATTAAACCGCGGATCTTAAGACCAGTTTTAATTAATACCCAAAAATAGACTTCAATTCACACAGAGCTTCTGTAACTTCGAGAACGGAAGCAATGAAGTGTGAAGCCCACACAAAGACTCGGTTTCAAAGATTTGTTCAATCGATTCCTTTTTCTCGATTCGTGATTTATTTTTTGGAGATTTATGAACGAGTTTTAGAGGAACCAGAAGAGTATTAAAGAGATTTATTACGTTAGTCTGTCAGCGCTGAACTTGCTTAATTAACAATCCTTTTCAAACTTTTCGTATTAATTTTGTAAATTAATTTACTTCACTATGTAATAAGTGGATGTTAAGTGATGGATGAACACGGTACTAGAAAACGTGTTATGAACTTAAGGTTAAAAATACCTTCATTATTTAGTGATAATCTCCTTTGCTGTTTTTCAAATAAGCCTTACCGATTAAAAATCTTCTACTCTATAAATAAAATTTCATTTCGTGGCTAATAATATTATTCAAATAATTCCACCATCATAAATGTTATGATCAAACAGAATGCCACTGAGACCATTCGTAAAGATTTCATTTCACGGCATTTGATTTAAAACCAAATTACTTCAAAGCCAAATTCTGAAAGGGAATATAATGAAAATGTCGCAAAAATGTCCTTTGATAAATATCAAAGAGATCGTGACGACAAAACTTATACAAATTCGTGGTTCACATCGCGTGAATGCAACTCAATCCGTGTCACAAAAGAACGTTTGGAAAATTCATAAGGGTGCTTTATGTGCCATATGGCTGCCGAGAACGGGTTGGATCACACGTCACACAAAGAATATGGTCTTTGGAATTGAAATGTGAATTTATGAGTACAAAGGAATAAATGCCTTTCTAATATGCTTTCCATGAAAATATTTTATCCTGACTGACAGTTTATTCTAAAATGAATTCGAGCGTAACCTTTTAAAATGAAAACTTTAGCATAAAAAGAACACGTTGAATTAAATCCCAAAAATGAGCGTAAAAGGACCAAAAATCGATTCGTACTCACGAAACAAATCGTCCGTAAAGCCCGCTCCATTTACCTCACATGAGACCAAAGGGGAAAAGTTTAAAACCATTACGTATTTGTAAAACAATTTTCTTCGCTGATGCTCAGTGAAAACCCATGCAAAAGTTGGCGAAACTCCATAAATGTTGGCATGAATACTTGTACAATCAAAAGTTGGGTAGACCACCAACTTCAGAATATTTGCAACCTGCTGTAACTTTGTGTGGGGTACTGTAAACTATCCCATTCTGGAAGTTTCCATTCTCATTCACTGTGGAATCATCGTGTTGGCCCAATGGTTAAGGTTGTGGGTTTGCAACCAAGCTCGGGTAAGTCCCAATGTGACTTTTTCTATTTCATATGTACTATCTAAGTTTATCTTGGACATCACTTCTTCTTCGTTATCGTGAGGGCAGTAAGGTCTTACGACCGCACACACCCTAGTGTCGGAGTTGCTAAACCGCCTCAAGGGCCTCTGACATGGTTACCGATGTGAGTGATGTGCAAGATAAACTGGATGGGCATCACTGATATTTGTGAAGGATAACGTCGTGAGGAAACCTGGACTTAAGTTAATATAAGTCAGAAATCCCAAATCCGCCTTGAGCAAGCGTGGTGATCAATGCTCGTGAATTATGTTTGAGACACCTTTGCCCTACAGTGGGAAAATAATAGGCTGGTATTGTTATTATTTAATCATTGTGAAGAGAGGAAGTGGATAGTCAAACATTCGTGTATGACTGACAATCGAATTATTTGGTTTATAAAAGCTCGCTTGTGAGAACGAAGAACATTTTGTGAAATGATTGTGAAACATGTCTGATCGGACAGAACAATAATGGAAAATTGAAATGAGGTCAGTCGATCAGTTTAACGAAATGAATTCGCTTACAGTTCGTTAGTTTAACACGCACATTATTGTGAAGAGGGTATTGCTTTTTAGGAAATTAACTCTGCCTTCGGCTCACCGCTTACATAGTCTGTCACATGGTTACCATTTTAGCGACCTGCTAAATAAATATGAACTTAAAACTTACGTAAATCGGATTAATTATATTTAAGGTTGCGTAGTTAACAAGAAATTGTTTGGTTTCACCATGTCTGTCTGTCTAGCTGTACGCGGCTTAGCTCAGACTCGCTCGTTAGTACGAGTAGTAGAAAATTTTGAAAATAAATCCTCTACACGTATTGTGGAGATAATTTTTATTTCATCCATATGGTGCATCCTATGGTGCTGGGCGCATTTTTTTTTTGTGGTTTATAGAAATACCAAATTACAATATTGAAACAATATTATTAAATGTACTGAGACGAATAATTATAGCAAATTGCCTCCATTTTATCAAGCAGCTATTATCATTTATTTATTATCATCGGAAGACGCTGGATGCAGGTCGCTTCCGACCGGTATATGTGGACATCTAAAGGGGAGGCCTATGTTCAGCAGTGGACGTCCTATGGCTGAGATGATGATGATGATGATGATTATCATTTTATTTAAAACAAGCAACTTCCCGTAAATTGCCAATGATAGCTCACTATGCGGTATACTCCCAACGGCCACCACTAAAACTGCCACCAGTGGTGGCCGTTAGAACAGTGCATTAGTTTTGGTCCCAACGGCCATCAGTGGCGGACGTTGGGACATTCCAAATAATATTTGTCTCAACGGCCACCACTAAACTGCCACCACTGGGGGTCGTTAGGATTAATATTATTTATTGTGTCAACTGCCCCTACCTTGGTTAATATCGCATCAGTTCCAAAAAATGACCCGTAGTAATTTCATTCTGCAACAGTTCCATTTGACTTCCTTGTATAAATTTGTCATATCCCAAATGTTTTTTTTTTAAATGAGTGTAACATCCTTTGACTTGAACGGATGGAAATACACTCTTTATAGATTTCATGGCAGCTTTATCGAAGTCCATTTTATTTTTTTTTGGTTTCCAATCAGGTATTTGGCTTTTAATCATACTAAATAAAATCTCATACGATTTTGCGTCTCTACGAGTCATGAACGCATAAATGAGCGGAATAATATTTGTTTAATTTTGAGTGCTCAACAAATTATTATTTGATAAACTCGTTATATCTTCATCAACAGTCGGAAGACACCCAATACTAAACCAAGTCCTCCCCCACATCACGCCATTAATGTTAGAATGTAATAATGGTAGGTACTCACTCTGACTTTGATCACTCCTCTGCATTTTTTTTTCTTTCTTGCAGGAACACTCCCACACATTAAGCCCACTTTTGAATTTACGCTTAATCGTATACTCATGTCCTGCATGCAATAAAACTGTTCCACCGTTTCTTTGAATATAATTTAAAAATATATTTCCCGAAAAGGTACCTACTTGCACCAGCTAAATCCGACATGGTTACTACGACATGGTTGCAGGGAGTGCACTAACTAATGCAATAATTTGTAGTACTTTGAGTGACTTTTATTGTTGATAGATCGTTTTGACATGCATATTTTTTTGTAACTACAACAAAATATAATACGTTTATTTTTTTTAAGAGTATGTATGGAAATCTTCTCAAGTTATAGGTACATTTGCTATAGTTAGATTACATTGACAAAACACTGAAAATAAATATTATTTGGAATGTCCCAACGTCCGCCACTGATGGCCGTTGGGATCAAAACTAATGCACTGTTCTAACGGCCACCACTGGTGCTATATTTAGTGGTGGCCGTTGGGAGTATACCCACTATGCCCTAGAGATGCAGTATCTCACACAAGATATAACAATTTGATGTATGGCTTGACCCAGCAAATAAATCTCGACTATTAATGGGATGGCCACCGCGTCGTTACCGCGCTAATTGGACGGTAATTGCTGTAAGAGCACTTTTATACAAGGTGTTAATAGTCACATCACACACAGAGTGACCATGGAGTTTCTTGCTCGTTCTTCTCCATAGAGACCTACGTTTTGGAACGAGCAACTAGCTTCAACTTTAAACTGTAACTTCTTGACAGTCAAAAGTGCCTGTAAATGGTCTAATTGAAATAAATGCTTTGACTTTGACTTTGACATTACATAGCTGTTAAAATACGCTTTCTGTCTATCATACTAAATTACATTGAGCAAAATGTTTTGTTGGGAAACAACTTCTATTGATTGTGGGAAAAATCACTGTTGCGCGCAATGCAACGGAAGCAAAACATTGTCTTTACGATTGAATTCAACCGTCATGAGGGTATTTAAAATACCTAAAGTTCGAACATTTCAAATTACATGCATACCATCACGCCTGTATTTCCGGAAGGGTTAGGAAGAGATGTACCAATAAACACCCATAGTTTGCCGGTATGTTTAGGTCCCATGTACGGGGCGAGCCTTTTACCATTAACCGGGCACAAAACCTAACTTCGAGCTACTACTGAGAGTTCCACAGAAAACCGAATAACACTTTTTCTCAGTCGCGGTTAGGACCACTAGGCTAACGAGGCAGTTCAAATAAGATTACAATAAAAAATTGCTGAAATTTTGACCTTCAATATCTCCGAAACCAAAAGGTTCCCAGTATAAAAATAAATAAATATCTTGGGACAACTCACACACGGCTATCTGATCCCAAGCTAAGCAGAGCTTGTGTTATGGTAACCAGACAACTGATATACATACTTATATAATTTATAAATACATACATATTATAGATAAATCACACCCAGACACAGAACAAACAATCATGCTCATCACACAAAGTTTGTCCTGGGTGGGAATCGAACCCACGACCTCCGGCTTAGCAGTCAGGACCGCTAACCACTAGACCAACAGGCCCGTCTAAGTATATAGCAATGATGGAAAGACCGTGTCACATTTGGGTTAATTAACTATCTTTTTACACGTTTTATGACTTGACCCAGCGAATGAATCTCGGTTATTAATGGTATGGCCCCACTAGGCCGTTGTTACAGCGCTAATTGGACCTAAAATTGGTGTAAGAGCACCTTTATATTATTATCTACTAGCGGACCCGGCAGACGTTGTCCTGCCCTGAAAGTCGGTACAAAAACCCAGTTCCAGCCTACTCTACCCCACCTACCTACCTACTTACCCTACCCCTACATACCTACCCTACCTACCTACCTATCTACGTACCCTACCCCTACATACCTACCCTACCTACCTACCTACCTACCTACTTACCTACCCTACCCCTACATACCTACCCTACCTACCTACCTACCTACCTATCTACGTACCCTACCCCTACATACCTACCCTACCTACCTACCTACTTACCTACCCTACCCCTACATACCTACCCTACCTACCTACCTACCTACCCTACCCTACCCCTACATATCTACCCTACCTACCTACCTACCCTACCCCTACATACCTACCCTACCTACCTACCTACCTACCTACCTACCTACCCTACCCCTACATACCTACCCTACCCACCAACGGGATAAAAAGTATCACATGATGTCTTCAGAAAAAAAATAAGTTGTGGCTTAAAGGCCTCAGCATCCAGGCCATAAGCTCAAAAATAAAAAAAAGGTGTTACACTATTTGACAGGATTGGACAACAAATGTTTGACATGTAATAAACAAATCAGCATCTATTGAAATGATTAATTATTTATTACACATATCGAGTTTTCATTATTTTTAAGATGTATTCTGCTATTCGGGACGGAAACAAATCCAACAAATCAAAAACCATGGCAATCGGTCCAGCCGTTCTCGAGTTATAAGTGTTGTAACAAACACGACTTTCTTTTATTATATATAGATGGTTATGTTTGTGAGTTAATTTGTATTAAACTTTTTATTGAAGGTATAATTTTCTTCTTAGAAATAAATTATAATAGCGCTAGTATTCTTCAAATGGGTAGGCAGAGTTGACTGTTCTTTTGGTCTGGTGAATGATGCTATGAGAGAGAAGGAAGAAGGAGTAATTTTTTTATTTACGCACACACTGGTGCTCTGTATAATAATATCTCCTGCGTACTTGAGTAGTCTCCGTTGAGATTGGCCGTTCTAACCAAAATTCGATAGGGACAATTTTGGGCAGAGCTATTTAAAAGTGTACCTGTAAGTGCTCGTTTTGCAATGTATGTAAGTGGCAAATTTATTATTTATTCTCCGAATGAAAAAAAAAGGTTTTATCTAAACATATCCAATGTAATACAGAGGTCAATTTTAAGTCCTGGTTCGATTATAAAAAATCTCTCACTTACAGAAAGCTATTATTGTGAAATGTCAATGGATGTTTTTTGTGGTAGCTACACTTGACTTTTCTTCTTCTTCTTTTTTGGATAAAGTCAGGGGCAAAAGATAGTCATATAATGTTAAAATTGAAGATTCATATTATTCTCTTTACAAAAAAGAGAATTATACTTTTCATTAATCATTGAGTTTTCCTCAAAACATTGTTTTGAAAACCAATCTAAAACGTAAAGTTAAATCCATTGAAAGAGAATTATCTACTACTTTTGTAGGCAATGAATAAATATCAAACATTTTTCACAAGAATTTATTATCAAAGGAGTACGTTTTTTTGTTCTAATTACTTTACCAAACTTCTGATTACAAACTAGATACTTACCTATCTTAAGATTAAGTTACCTACTATTTGAAAATGGTGAAGACAACAAAAATCTCTATATTAATAAATTACGTCTCGTGTCTAATAGTTACAAACTTTACAAAAAAATATAACTTTCGCATGTAACTAAAAGAGTTATGAATTTAAATGTGGATTGATGAAGAAGTAGAGATGGATAGATCGTGTGAAGAATGATACGAAGGAGAAGGTAGTCCGTGATGTGTTCACGGGACGAAATGAAAGAAGAAAACGTACTGCACGGCCCCAAGTAACATGGGATAAGGGCAGGAAGGTGATGATGAAAATATACTATAGGCTACATGATTCAAGTCTTCGGATCTCCGGTATAAACTCGTGCTTATTAAAAGAGGTCTAGAATAAAATATAAAATAATGATAAACAATAAAAACAAAATGAAATTGCTGGGGCAGCTAACTTAAATGACTAGCCCCAACTGACGGCACCCGTTCACTAATGACAGCTAGCGACATCTATTAGCCTCTAAGATGAAACACGTAATATTTAGATAGATTCTCATCTAACGCGCAAATGAAACTGAGGAATAATGATCAACGACGATGGAGTGAGCTTACCCAGAAGAAGCCTGTTCACTCTGACTTTGAAGAGATTATTGTTGAATACGTTCGGAAATACAGACGCAGGTAAAAAGTTCCACTCCCACTGCTTGACGCTGTA
Organism: Caradrina clavipalpis; assembly: GCA_932526535.1. Taxonomy (NCBI): domain Eukaryota; kingdom Metazoa; phylum Arthropoda; class Insecta; order Lepidoptera; family Noctuidae; genus Caradrina; species Caradrina clavipalpis. The sequence goes on from OW052105.1 coordinate 5,121,356, forward strand.
CATCACCTTATTCTCATCATTCATTCAGTTCAATAACACATATAGCTACTTTCATTATACTGGTTGAAATACTCACTCTACGAGAAAAACTGACAATACAATTGCAACAAAAAATCTGGTTACAATCAAGGGAAAATTGCAGCCGTTACATTTTTAAGCGCACTACGCGCGTATTTAATATGCTGTAGACCTATTGCACTATACAGGCACGGTAATATTATAATACAGTACTCCAACTTCATACAAACGGACGAAACGCGAGCTATACCTACGCGCCTCGATCCTGGGGTGCGCGCGCGGTGCAGACACATTAAAATACTGGAGACAGGCAGCCTCTAACGCATGTTTACGTACCGCGCGGCTGTAGGCATTTATTTCTGTCATGCGGCCGAGTTACACTACTGTATTATTATATTACCGTGATACAGGCGACCACACAATGTTATGCAAATTTAACGCGAATGCAATTGTGTGTGTAAGCGTACGTATGGTCTGATAGTAACAAAATTGTTGGCAGTTATTTTGTGTGTGGTAAGTATAAAATAACGTTTAATTTTTTTTTTTACTTTATTCGTATTTTTTTCGTTTTATTTGAAATTCTCGGGTTAAGATGGATTTTAACAAATTTGTATACGGTCAATTGAAACTTATGTATTACAGATTTGCAATTTTGATTGCCCATCTTCGCCAAATGACTGAAACGACTAAGGGTGGAGCCAGACGAGCGTAATTTTTCGCGTTGTGAGTCGCGTAATTTCGATAATAATACAAAACTCCTGTTTCTTTCAAACGAGGTCGGTCACCTTCAGTACAAAGTAAATTACGCGACCGAAATTCTGCGACTAAGTATTTCTTTAAATTAAGTGTCTTTCTATAGAGAACAAAATCACCGTCTTTTTGTGTCTTAGGTATACCTACCTATAACGAAAACGTAAAATCAAAAATATCAACAACTTCCTTCGTAGAAGAAAGGTAACTCAATAAATATGCATACATGTGTCACCATTTCAGAACGCAGATTGAATTTAAATCGCGTTGTAAAATTTAATGATGTCATCAAAACCCATTCATTGTATGTGCTTCCGAATAACGACCGGTACTAATATTAACGATGCTTATATTGTAGCCAGATATCCTGCATTTCCTTGTTATTGATGAGAGCTGTTATAAGTTATAATGAGCCACAGTTTGATTCCCTGGTTTGGTAATGTAATGTGATGATAGGTAATACCATGGTTTAGTACAGGGATGAGATGGTTTTTGATATGCTGTGCTATACATTGTGGCTATGTAAGGGTTGTAGGTACTTATGTATGAAACAGCAATTTTTTTTTTTACTAATGGAAATCGTTGGCACTTTCTCAATTTCCTATATTTTGGAACGAGCAACTAGCTTCAATTTTAAATTGTAACTTCTTGTCAATTCTAAACTGCCTGTAAATGGTCTAATCTGAAATAAATGTTTTGACTTGACTTGACAAGGTAAAATATGTTCTTCCGATGTTAATGGAACATATAAGAATTAACTGATTGATTAATTAATTAATTGTTGAATGTAGGTACGTTTTTTCTTTTCTCATCGGTGGTTATATTTAATTCCTCTTCACTTGGCTGGGTTATGCGACCATATTATCTCGCGTTAGTGGACTTATACTTCCAAAAACAAAACTAGGCAGTGTGTCTATAAGCAAATCAAAAGCAGTTTGATTGACACTTTGTATACTCTTAAATCAATTCATTGGCAATTAAAAAACAACCCAATCGTTTAGTAAATACAATCTCTTTTTCAAATTACTGTTGTCTCACACCATCTCATTTATTGTTTACTTTTGAGCAATAGGTCTATTCATGAAACTTTTAAAAAAATGTTTATCGGGTAACTCCATTATACCAATTAGCCTTCGTATTGCGCATTTAATAAAAGTGACAATACTGTTACTATTAGAATCATAATTATTACTTATTATGTTACATTAATGACATGATGGCTAAGGCGCCTGTCTCTCATGCACGAGGCCTGTGTGTTTGTAACCGGGCGAGAACAAGTACCAATGTGAATTTTTCAAACCATCGGATGGTAACATTAACTTATAATTATTATAATTCTGAAATAGCCATTTTGCCTTGGGCAAGCATGGTGATCACGAGACAATAATAGGCTGCTATAATTGGTAATGTGTGTAAAACTCCAGCTTGAATTGATTTCAAGTCACCCGTGCCAAAACGCCAAACTTTTCACTTGATTTAACAAAAGTTAACTGAGTATAAAATAATAAAACAGTCTCGGAACTCACGCCCGATGTACGTTACAATATTAATGGCATAAGTTCTCTTAGACGACTTAGGCACCGTCATTTCATTAAAAGAAATCTTATACTGAAGTGGTAAGGCTTAAATTGGAACGGTAAGATTCGAATAAGCCGCAGTCAGCAGCTGCAATGCTTCGCTTAAGCGCTTAAGCGTCAATATGTTTCAACGTTCCTCACCGATAACTTTCAGAGTAAGTTTCGACAGCGAACCTTAAGATGGAGTGATAAAGTTCAAACTGGAACGAAACGATTAACTAGAGGCACAGTCAGCTTGCCTTCCTCTACGATTATGCACCGATGACTCACAGCTAACCCTTTTATATTTAGCTTTATGTCTTTATAATAAAGTTCAGAATGGAACACCAGAGCTCAGATATGTAGTTACTCGCCTCACCGATTCTAAGAGGTGCTAAGCTTACTTTTCGTGTTTCATCTTCATGCAAGACAAATAGATGAATCCAACAACTTCCATTCAGAATCCCCAGCTCAAAATGAATCTTAGTCCCTGAAGATACAGTCGAAATTACATTGGAAAACTTACCGAAGGTGCCGTGAGGAGTTGAAGTGCCTCGCTCAAGTTCTTGAGAGTTAACGTGTTTCTTTCGCCGTCTTCCTCTTCAGGTCCTGGGAGGTGGACTGAGGACTGTCGAGAGCGGAACTCCGGTTTCTTAGTACCACTGGAGCCACTCCCGTTGGCAAACTGATGTTGAGAGGACGCTCGGCGGAATGGACACGTCATGGTGGAATTGGATTTGATTTTAGTTTCAAGTCATTTGTTTTTAAGGGGAGTTTGGAACACTGGGTTAGCACTGACACGTTGGAGATGGTATCTGGAAAGAAAGGAAAGACATGTTATTAATTTGAACTTTTAATGACATACTTTGACCCATTTTCGTCAATAGCTCAACATAGAGTTAGCTGCTAACACTAGGTCATATTACAAAATTTCATACATAAAGCTAAATGCTACCTTACTGTAGTTTTTTTTTCTTTTAAGCCGTTTTTTACTGGTATGTTACATAAAACAGATAACGAAAGCTTGCTTAAATTATAATAAATTACATACGATTATAAACTGTTAACAGTTCCTTAATGATATCACAAGATAAGGTTAGATTTTTCTATATTATAACGATTTTTAACATAACATAACAATCACGCCTGTATTCCCCGAAGGGTTAGACAGAGGTGTACCAATGTACACCCACAGTTCGCCGGTATATTTAGGTCCCACGTAATAGGGGGCGAGCCTATTGCCATTAACCGGGCACAAATCCATACTCCGAGCTGCTACTGAGAATTTCATTGAAAAACCAAATAACACTTTTTGCTCGACCTGGGAATACGATGCGATTACGGGGATACGATTTTTAAATACTATTTAATTTCTTGTTACAACTAAAACAGTTTATTTTCGTTTCATCATTACAATAATTTGTTGTGACCACCGAAAAACAAATCGTACGGCACATCTATCTATTCCTAACTCTATAGTCTTCTTATTAAACTACTAATCCTGAAATGTTTAGTTAAAATAAACAGAAACTTGTGAATACATAGTTAAGAACCCAAAACTAACAAACGGTCCTTCACAAAGTAAATACCATAATGGTCGACTCCCTGTAAATATTTGAGAGGTTTATGAACAAGTAATACCTATTTCGTGTTAATTACTTTACACCGATTTTAGACAATTACTTCTTTTAAAAAGAGCAAAAAGTGTTATTGGGTTATTTAACCCGGAGTTTGGATTTGCGCCCGGTTAATGGCAATAGTCGCCCCCTATTACATGGAACCTAAACATACCGGCGAAGTGTGGGTGTACCTACATTGGTACTCCTCTGCCTATTGGTTTTATTTATGACTCTCAACAACTCTCGGACTTAAGATTTGTGTCCGGTTAATGGCCTTGTTACATGGGAATTAAGCATTCCGACGGACTGTGGGTACATTAATACACCTCTGCTTAACCCTTCGGGGAGTACAGGCGTGATGGTATGTTATGTGTGTTTAAAATTAATCGGTTTTTAGGGCTAAAAAGTGTTTTTAAAAAGAAGTGACAAGTCTTGGAATTATTATTTCGTAGCGTCTACTATCCAACTGTCGCGTCTGTCGGTTCTCTCGTAGTCTGTATTAAGTTTATTTCAGCGCTCCAGAACAAACAAAACAAAAACATAGTTTTAAGAGAATAATTATTATAAAAATGTACTAGTAGTTTATAACACCCATTTCATCCAATTTTAGATATCGTTACAATAATGATTTTAGATAACAAAACATTATAATCAAATACAAAATTAGAATCAATTTCGTCAATAAATTGCCTACAAACCCACACAAAGAGGTATTAATTTCAATCACTTACAAGAAATCCAATTTGTCAATAGATATTTGATGTAGGTATGTAGTGCAAATAGTTTTATTAATCCTTATTAAGTTCGAGGTCGTCATATATTGGCAATTTTCTGCGAGGACACAGCCCTGTTCATGAATACGTATCAAACATTCTTCTTAATATTCATTACATTCAGTCAAGTTACTAAGTACGTGTTGGACACTGAGCATGGCGGTGGAGAGCTTTGTCATGCTCGCTTTAATGTCTCGCTGATGGTGGCGCGTGCATTGGATCGTTCGGTTCCCTTCAAGATGGTTGAGCTAAATGGTGCTGATGCCATGCTCGTGAACGGGTGCTGTCAGTTGGGATTGGTCACCTCTTAACTGCCATGGCTTACATCTTTATTATAATTTTTTAACTTTTTATACATTCACCTTCATTGTTTTCACATATAGAAGCAACAAGAATATTGTAACCAAGATTTTGTAAAAACCAAATTGAAAGAAAAGAGTGTCCATGGAGTTTCTTGCTCGTTCTTCTCCATAGAGACCTACGTATTGGAACGAGCAACTAGCTTCAATTCTAAACTGTAACTTTTTGACATTCAAAAGTGCCTGTAAATGGTCTAATTGAAATAAATGCTTTGAGTTTGAGTTTATTATAAATGCGAAAGTAAGTTTGTTTGTTACCTTTTCACGCCTAAACCACTAAACCGATTATCTTGAAATTTTGCATAAACGTTGTTAGGTTTACAGAAAAGGACATAGAGTATTTTTCAACCCAAAAAAATGTACTGTTCCCGAGGAAAACAACAATAACGTTCTTAGGATAATAGATGGCGCCACGTGTTTTTGGAATCATGATTGATTTTTAAATATAACCGACATTTGCGCGGACGAAGTCGCGGGCAAAAGCTAGTCTTCTATATTTATATTATGATAATTTATCGTAGGTGCGTTCACAAACATATAGACTTACATACACAAATAGACAGACTCGGAACAATTACTAACAATATGTATACCATACAAAAAATCCTTTGTAAAAACTTTTCAATAGGCTAAACCTGAATAGACAAAAAAAACTAGGCCAAAAGAAGCCTTTAGAACGAAAACGATCGATTTTTTAAACATAAAGTTTCAAGAACCCACAAAAATGAGAAAAAAAAACAATTAAAGACGAACCGAATAAAATCTCTGTCTCAAATCTAAATCTTCTTAAAGTTGAAACGACTCAAAGAACAAACGTAGGTAGGTGGCCAAGTAATATTATAATACTATATATTACTTGGCCACCCAAGTAGGCAACCTTGTTATAACTTTACCTATAATAATAATTGACTTAGTTTGATTATAACTAAATAGAAATGTTACAATGGATTTACTGAAGTTGTATTCATACGATTTGACTGGCTATTTGGTCGTGGGTTCAATTCCCAGGTCAGGTCAGCTCAGGAATGTCTGAGTAACAGGTCAGAATTTGGAAGTTAGTGGTGTACTTGATACCTCCGTGTATTGGAAAGCCGTTGGTCTCGGCTGTTGTTCGTAGATCTTTGACAGTCGTTAGGGGTTGTCAGAAGCCAGGAAATCTGATAACTAGTCTAGCCATGTTTCCCAGTAACTGGGCAGATAGGCAGATGCTCCAAGTAAAACACTGATATTCAGCTGCACCCGGTTAGACTGGAAACCGACCCTAATATAGTTAGGAAAAGGCTTAGCAGATGATTTGGCCTTCGTGACCGAAATCAGTCTACAGAATAATATTATTCACACAATTACCCTGTTTCATGGAACACAAAATGTTGTGTTTATTTCAAGTAGGCAGTCCTCTTGTTAATCCAGTTTTGTTCTCAAATGCTTTCAGAATTATAATAAAAAAGTCATGATATTGTGAGTTCAAATTGGCTTTGTGAAAAACAGCCCGAAAAACAAATGAGTACGGTTCCAAGGATTCTCAAATTGTTGTGATAATACCTGCTTCAGGCTTTAGGCACTTATTTATGATGTAGCTTATTTCACAGTATTTTTTATTTTATCTTGTAAGCTCTAAAGCACTTAATTAAAAATGGTTTTATAAAAGTAATAATATCTGCCTATTTAGTCCACTGCAGGGTTTGGCCGCTTCCCACATAGAGAACACAAGGGCATTAAACACCACGCTTGTTTAAGGCGGATTAACGATTTCAGTAGCAAATCAATACTAATATAATAAAGCTGAAGATTTTTCGTTTGTTTGTTTAAACTCGCAAAAATCTGAAACTACCAGTTGGTTTAACAAAAAAATATCTAGAATCATGAAGAATAACGTAGATTATATATCATCAAGCAACGGCCCATTGAGGCGGAGAAGTAACCAAAGCCATAATTGAACGCGGATGAAACCGAGTAGTATAACTAGTTGATTATAAATTTAGATATCCATACGCTAATTTTTGTTGAGTAACTAACTATAACTACCTTTAACTTTTTACTGATCGGCTGCCTGACAATTAAAAAGTCCCAGTAATTGTTATTGTTGTCTTTTAAATAAATTATTTGAGTTGGAATAAGTTAATTATTTATTTACCAATCACCCGACTTCGGCCCCTGAATTAACTGCAACGCAATAAAAGCGACGAGGCAGAATATTGTTGTATTCTGCTTAAATTGACTGTTTACACAACGATGACCTACATTCGGAATGCTGTTTTCATTTGTAAACTTCATGAATTAACTTTTGTTGTACGGAAATGCTTGGTTAAACAATAATGTATACTAAAAGACATTTTCACAAAGTTTAATGTTGCATGTTCTTCCTAATATTGCTTTACTTTTTAGTTGTTTTAGAGCATACTTTTTTGTGGGCGCGGTGGAAGTCCATGAGGTTTTCCACCGCGCCCAAAAAAATGTCTGGGGGCACCGGGGCATGCCAGTCACTTTTTGGATAAAACCACTGGGAAATCATCAAATGACCCCCCCCCCCCCCCCCCGTCCTGGGCGGGACGGGAGGGAGTGTCAGACTTTTACTGACTAAAAACCATCTATATTCCTTCGTGTGCCCTTTGCGTTCCGGGGGTGCAGTATCGCGCCCCTCTTGCTAGACCATAGGTACCGGGATCTTTTTGGTCATTGAAGGTCAAACTTCACAAATTTTCTATTTTTTTTACAAATACGTTATAAATTTACTAAACTCCAAAAACCCCCACGACTCCTGTACTATTGGATTTCCCGTAAACACAATGTTTTATGTGAGTTACATTGCGCGCTACTATAAACATTGATAATTCACATAGAAAATGAAAGCCGTTTCCAAGCACCCATTTTTCCTCAATGTTATGTTATATGTTTGTAAGCGCACCCGCAATACAGGAAAAAGTCCTAAAGTGGGGCAATGTTTTTCTTTTAGAAAAACAAAAAATCCATAGAAAAAAAGATTAAGCTTTTTGAATAGGAAGATCAAAACCTTTTAAGAGATTTTATCACAATCAAAGATACTGCCTTACAGGTAGGTAATCTAGACAAACTGAGAAAAACATCCCCAAAAATACATTTTATCAAAATTTCAACTGCTTAGGAATTTGCGACCTCAGAATTCCCCAAAAGAAAATATGTACCGCACTCGGTACATATTTTTTTTGGGGAATTCTTCCTACCGTATGTGTACCCACTGGTACATATACGGTAGGTATACATATTTATGTTTTATGGTATGTTCGCCTTTCAAGCGAGCAAAGTCGCGGGCAGGAGCTAGCAATGTAATAAATAAACTCTTTTATCCGCCGCCCTCTGGTATTTCGCGTTACATGTGCCATGTTATGTGCAAACATCCAAATATTCAGAATGCGGAACAAATATGTTCCAGGGTTGCTAGAACCTCTACCAGGGCTGCGGAATTTGTTCAAAAGACTCACCGCGGCCCTGGAACGCAAAGGGCATTAATAGGAACACGGATGGGTTTTAGTCAGTAAGAGTCTGACACTCCCTTCCGCTCTGCCCAGAGCGGAAGAAGTAATTTGATGACTAATTCTCTTACTAAAAAAAAAGGATTGCTACTCGTAGAACCTAAATTCTGAACGCCGAAACACCAGCCAGTTAAGCCGGACTTTTGATTTAATGCCTGCATTTAAAAAGAAAAGATAATATTGCATTTGCAAACTCTAGTATTACAGAAATGTTTATAAGCAGCGGTAACCACTTAACATTAGGTGGCCATGCAATGATAAAAATAAGGGTTTTCTTTACTTTCCCATACAATAAACTTCTAATAAATTAAATATAAATTCCTTACAAAAGTCGGACAAACCGGACACCGACTAATTTGACGGGACACGCAACCAAAAAGCCCGACTATGTCCGGCTTTACCCGAACGCCTGGCAACCCTACACGTGCGCCCTGCAAAAATATTTTGGGAATGTTACGTGCTATTTCGTATAATTTTTGTGTACACTAAGTGCCCTTACACGCCCCGACCCGGTTGCTGTAGGTACCCGGTGGCGAATGTATGGGTTAGACTTGTAAAAGCGTTTGTACCTACACTACCCTGTACCTGCGACTTCATCGGTGCGTTTTTTCTTTACATATGCAGAATTATATTTTTCAATCCGACTGGTAGTCCTGAGATTAGCACGTTTAAACGAACAAAACGCTTTTGCCCACTTCGTCACCGTGAAATTTGTCCCAGGGAACCATACATATTTCCATGATAAAAAGTATCCTATGTGTTATTCCACACTACAATCTATCTCAGTGCCAAATGTCATCCAGATCCGCTCAGCCGTTTAAGCGTGAAAGAGGAACACATATACAAACATCTTTACAAACTTTCACATTAATAATATTACTAGCTTTTGCCTGCGAATTCGTCTGCGTAAATGTCATTATATTGAAAATTCAATCATGATTCGAAAGACACGTGGCGCCATCTATTATCATAAGAATGTTTTATTTTTTCGGGATGAAACGAACCCTATGTCCGTTTATGTACACCTGACACGGTATATGCAAAATTTCAGGCCGATCGGTTCAGCCGTTTAAGCGTGTAAAGGTAACAAACAAACTTACTTTCACATTTATAATGTTAAGTAGGATAGTATAGAAGGTCCTCGAACATTTTGCGATCGAGTATTCAACGCCGCCTTCCCTAAATGGTCTTATTTCGTGATAAAACTTTCGGCACAGATCCTAATGGTTTTCGCTCACATTTTAAATTGCCATTCTTAATTTGATTGCTATCTGTATCTTTTTTTTTCAGCAAATAAATGACTTTAATAGCTTTTTAAATACATTTGGTACCGTTTTTTTATGTAAATAAATACGCACTAACCGTGTATGTAATCCTATATACAAAATATGTATATAAAAGAGCAAGTATGCAGTTTCTTTTACATTTTTGTCTATATGAAACTACCTTCTGGAATTGGCAACTAGATTCAATTCTGTTTTTCTAATAGGTACCTACATCAAAAGGACCCACTCATGGTCTAATTGAGCTAAATAATACTACGAAATATACCGGCGAACTGTGGGTGTACATTGGTACACCTCTGCCTAACCCTCCGGGGAATACAGGCGTGATGGTATATATATATATATAATACTACGACTCCACTACTACTACTACATGACTTCGGCTTCACTTATGCAGTTAAAACCTCTAACTGTTAAAATTTCAGTCAAAATCTCCGACCACAATATTACAAAATTTTCGCCTTCAATTTCAACAAAAAAAGCAAAAATATATATCACATTTCACAACAGCAGGACAGTTTGATTCAACTTATTTCCTCGCTTCAATATCTGGATCAGATAACCAATTTCCTGTCATTTAAGACCATTTTCGCGTGACGTTATTGCCAGCTTTTAGGAACACGTTTCGTCTAAAGGTCTCGGCTTTGCCCAATTCTATCCACATGTAGCCTTGGGGATCCCCATTCAATCTTGACCTTTCGCTGTGTATTTCAGGTAGGGTAGCCATTTTGAGTCAGGTAGAATTTATTAAGTAAGAAAAGGGATATTGGAATTATTTATCAGATGGTAGTAGTAGTAGGTAGTTATATAAGTTATGTCTTGTTTGTTTTTGTTAATACTTGGATTATAGATTAGATCCCGAAAACATTATTACTTCTTCATTTACAATACATGTTAAGGAACATCTTATTAAAATAAAAATGTTTGAAAATATAAAAAATAGTAGTCCACAGGCATCGGGAACAGGGTCCAAGCCACCAGTGGTCAGGGCTCCTGAGAAAGGAATCTCTCAACAATACGCGCCGTGTCTAAGATTTCTGAATCAAGCCATTAGCCGTCACGACTTTCGGCATAATTATTTCTGTACTCACATTCCATAATGTTATTATCAATACACTATTTCTGCCCAATAGTAAAAAAAAAAAATATTTCGTTAACAAATAAGTTCAGAAAAACCCTCATTCAATTTGAAATAGCAATATCGAAAAAGAATAAAACAATAAAATAGCATTCAAATAATTTAAGCTCAAATAACTTTAAAAGCGGAACGCAGAAATACAGTAGCTCAAAAAGCTTTTACATTCATTGTTCTGGTTATTGGCCAGAAATACTAACATTATGCTATGACACTGGTTGAATAACGACACGATGAACGCAGTGGCTGAGCGATGGGCTACTGCACTGCGTGCCGCGAGTTCAATTCCCGCGCGGTACAAATATTTCCACAGAATATATATTATGCCATTGGATGACAAACAAGCCGGAGGCACACCTGATGTTAAGTGGTCATCACCTATACTGCAATACCAGAGACCAAAGACAAAAAATTAATATGTCTCATGTGCCTGCAATTACACTGATACCATACTCTTCAAACCGACACACAGCAACGCTGTTTTAAGGTAGAAATAGGTATGGTGGTTGTACTTCAGCGGACGCGGTCCTCCTTAAAGAACTCACAATTCATAAGTGCCTTTATATGATCTCATTAATTTATTTCAATGAGACCATATATAGGCACTTATGCTTTGACTTTTGACTTCAGGCTGTTAAGGTGTATAAGTTTAGGATTCCCTTCATGATGGTTCAGCTAAACGGTGCTAATCCACATCAGGTTCATGTACATCTTTATTATAATTTTGTTTTTATTATTTTAGATTAACCGTCATTCGTACTAATATTATAATTATAAATCTGTACTATAATATTATAAATGCAAAAGTAACTCTGTCTGTCCGTCTGTCTGTTTGTCTGTCTGTCTCTTCTTCACGCCTAAACCACTGAACCGATTTCAATGAAATTTGGTACAGATATAGTCTGGGACCCGAGAAAGGACATAGGATAGTTTTCATCCCGGAAATTCCCCGGGAACGGGAACTATTAATCCACGCGGAAGAAGTCGCGGGCAAAAACTAGTTGTTTTCATATATAGAAACAACAAGAATATTGTAACCAATATTTGGTAAAAACCAAATTAAAAGAAAAGAGTATCCATGGAGTTTCTTGCTCATTCTTCTCCATAGAGACCTACGTTTTGAAATGAACATCTATCTTCAACTTTAAACTGTAACTCTATGACAGTTCAAAAGTGGTCTAATTATAATAAATGCTTTGACTTTATAATATTTGCAAACGCACCCCCGTTACAGGAAAACCTCCGATATTACAGTAGGCTCCACGTGTAGTCTTACACACCTACAAAGGCGAAACATACCTATTACAAATTCGGTAACTCAGTATCTTCAAAAGATCCCAAAGATGTAAGATATCATGAAATTTCCTGTTTCCCCGAACTTGTTCAGTGATGTAGTTAATTTTCAGTGGCGTCGTGTTGAATGGAAGTTGATGTAGATATATATCTACGAGAATCGAACGTTTGAACTTAGTCCTGGTTCTTGCTACTTGGAATTGTATTGTATACTAGCAAATCGCCTGCGACTTCGTCTGCGTGGCTTTTTCATCTGCGTTATGTCTTTGGTTTCTGCTCCGCTCTCGTTGGTCGTAGCGTGATGTATAGCCTATGTTACCCAGGAATAAACAAAAATATCCGCTCCGCGCTAAATATAACTGCTCCGTTGGTCTCGTGGTCGCAAGTGCGACTGCTGTGCAAGGGGTCCCGGGTCGAGCAAAAAGTGTTATTGGGTTTTCTATGAAATTCTCAGTAGTAGCTCGGAGTTTGGATTTGTGCCCGGTTAATGGCAATAGGCTCGCCCCCTATTACATGGGACCTAAATATACCGGCGAACTGTGGGTGTACATTGGCACACCTCTGCCTAACCCTTCGGGGAATACAGGCGTGATAGTTTTAAACAAAAATATATACAAATCTTTATAATATTAGTTTAGACTAGGTACTATGGATTGCCTAGGTAAGCTTACTGGGACCTCCACGCGCCTCCAAGAGGATTTGTTTTGTAAAGGATTGTGAGCATTTTATTCTGCGGCCGTTTGTTACGTTAGCGCATTCCTTGACACGTTTCTAGAATTCCCCTCTTGTTCTAGCAGTTTACTGAATTTAAACACTATGATAGAATTCATAGCGTTCCTCCGAATACAAAAAAAAAAGAATTTATAGTGTTCATATTCACTAAACTGCTCGAACGGTTACAGAAGAAGTGCTTGCTAACGATAATTTATTTTGATTTATTTTTTCTTTGACATTAATTTTCTACTTGGCGATAACTGTGACTCACAAACTGGTCGACACATTATGTTCGAGATTCTAATACATACTCACTAATTCGTTGTCTTTTGTTTAGGAGTGATCGTCTACGATCACAATATTGTAAGCATGTGAGCACCATGTATCTATAAACATAATTAATTTAGCTCTCATTACTTTATTTGTAGCACTTGGTACCTATCGCAGTAAGCTGTTGGTCCCGGGTGTCATTCGTAGACCTTTGACAGTCGTTACGGATAGTCAAAAGCCAAGAAGTCTGACAACCAGTCTAACCAAGGGGTACTGTGTTACCCAGTGACAGGGTTGTGAAGGTCTGATAGGCAGTCGCTTCATGTAAAACACTGGTATTCGGCTGCATCCGGTTAGACTGGAAACCGACCCCAACATAGTTGGGAAAAGGTTAAGCAGATGATGATGGTACCTATCGCTGTGCCTACCTACTTTAATTGATTTTAATTTTAGTTGCGTTTTCACTTTCGTATAATTATTGAATTAATCTGCCTTTACAAATGATTGTAAAATATTTTTATTAAAAGAGTATTTTTATTTATGGGGTTTCTTACGCGGCAATGGGCAGCTAGAATCAACACTATTTCTTGTAAACGTCACACAAAAGTGCCATTTAATATTCCAATCGAAACAAACAAATTGACGTCAAAAACAAACAAACCAAAAACACCCGATGACTTAAATCTTACACGTAGAAAACAAGAATTCTTTCCCCGACCAACCTAATAGAAGAAAAACCAATTTCGTGAACCGAAACAAAAGGCTCTCCAGACGAGAGAGGGGCCATAACTTTTAATAACAGCGCGTCCAATTTTCTACGAAGCCTTAAAACAGTTTAACAAGTAAAGGAAAAGACAACGTCTGCACTTTGCAGCATTGCAGTGCAATATAAACTGGGAATATGATTCAGTGATTTTCAAAACCTACACCACCTAGGTAGAGTTTGTTTATTTGTAATAGGTAATCTCTAGAAATATCTACTGATGTGATTACTAATATTCTTTTACTGATAAAAAAACTGCACCATTGCGGGTGTCAAAAGACGGTTGATGTTGAAACTAGTTTAATAGCAATAAGTTATACAACCATCCATCACCATCACGCCTGTATTCCCTGAAGGGTTAGGCAGAGGTGTACCAATGTACACCCACAGTTCACCGGTAAGTTATACAAGTTAATAATATTGACGTGGGTTAAATATTTTCGGCCTATTATTGTCCTACTGCAAGTCAAAGGTCTCTTTACATACAGACAAGACACGAGCATTGATCACCACGATTACTCAAGGCAAATTGACGGTTCAGTCTTATATTAATGATGTCATATACATATAGTACCTTACTTAATATAGTGCCTAAAAACTTCTACGCTATAAAATTTTGGACGAAAGCCTCTGGCTTGCCTGTGGTAAAGATTATGATGTAAATGAAGATTAAATACTAAGCTTATTTAGTAGGAATACTTTGCAACCACAGCCGAGGTAACTTAGCCAGTGAATATTTTAGGAAAGTAGGTACTAATTCTGTTGCCTCTGTTATTAAACAATTTTATGTGCCTACTATATTCTGGCCGCGACTTACTTTGTGTAAATTTTTTGTAATAAGTTCTAAAGTATCCCAACAATTTATTCGTCGAGGTCACGGCAGGCCATGAAGGAGATGGCGGAACCAAGTACATGGATTCCTCCAAAATTGGAGAGATGAAGTACTGATATGTGAAGGATTAAACGAGTAAAGGGAGGCCTTTTTCCAGGAATAGGAATAGGCTGATAAAAAAATCTACTAAAAAAGTTTGTTAGGATGGATGGAGGGATGCTTGTTACTCTTTTCAGATTAAACGGCTGAATGGAATTAGCTGGAATGTAGAACACATATAGCTAATATTATTGGTTTTTCATCACGTTTTTGTGTAACCATCGTGCATATCCCCGTATGATATTTTTTGAATTTTGAAGGTAATTCGGAAGGCTACGCAAATGAAGTTGCGGGCAGAATCTAACTTTTAATAATCTGAAATTATTACTCATAAAACAAAACAAAAGAGGCAAAAACTGGAAAAAGTAGTTTGATTTCCGACGGCCTAGATAAGCTCCTTCGTGATCTTGCCAAACGATGCGTTCAAACCTTGTCGTCAAATTCTCTATCCGCCATTTTGTCCAAAGACAAACGAGTCAAAATTTACCCTGTTTCATCAAAATTCTAAGGCTTACCGTAGAATTTATTAGCTTGAGTCCCGCGTTTGATAAAATTGACGTCTTTTTTTATGAAATGGAGGCAAAGAGGTAGGTAATTTTGAGACAAGATAATATAATATAATACCCACTTGTCAAAGAAGTTTATTGTTGGTAGGATATCTTTTAAATTTATTCGAATCAGATACCTGATAATATTGAATTATATAATTCGTCTTAATTTTTGAATACTTAGTGTAAAAAAATACTCAACGGAGCCGAAAACTACATGTTCTTTCCATTACTATATCTAGGAATTTTCTGGTTGCGGAGATACTGAAAGCCAAAATTCCAACTCTTTTTTTTAGGTAATCTTGTTTGAAATGTTCAAACTTAATCTTAAATATTATAGCTCTTGTACTATTGAACATATCCGTAAACATACATACATACATACGTTATATATGGTTTGCGTTACATTACATACTTACACTAAAACATGTAATTTTCACTCCAACAGTAAAAGTCGCATTCCAGCAATAATTTTTGCTTAATGTTTGATGTGCAGTAAACATAGTTAATGGGTATGTGATGTACCATTTTACACCCAGTATCTGGTAAATATTGTCTATTGAGATCTTAAGTCTTTAAATTCCTATCCAATATTAAGATAACTAAATAAAGAAACTGGAACACCATCCCATAGGCCATTATGCGACAAGTTCACGTCATTAAGAGTACCTATCCTGAATTTGGAACTACCCGTTGACTTTTATACTTCCAGTGGCGACGCGCATTGACTACTAATGGAAATTTCTTGGTAGCTAGAAATACTTTTTCGTTTTTATCAATTTTTTCAGCAGTACTTAAAGAAGTTTTTCTATTTCATACGTTTTTATAAAATGCTGAGTTGGTTTCTCGTAATAAATAGGTACGTGTTGGTACATGTATCTCTGCCGGGGCTGCGGATTGTTCGAAAGAGATACTGCGCCCCCGGAACGCAAAAGGCACACGAAGGAACATGGATGGGTTTTAGTCAGTAAAAGTCTGACACTCCCTCCCGCCCCGCCCAAGGCGGGGGAAGTCATTTGATGATTTCCCATCGGTTAAAAAACATGTGTATGTGCATGTATCTAAGCTGAGTATGGTATTTAGTATAATAATGATAAAAACTGTACTTAAGACTAAATCTAGATCAATGTGGGTCATTCAGTTCCGTTGTCCATTTCAGTGGATTCCCATCAGCCATTTAAAAATAGATAAACAATGATCCATATGTACAAGGTTACTTTTCATTCGACTGCTGTATTTTAAATACTCACGAACAACTTTTGCTAAAGGACAAACCCAAAAATATGAAGAAAAGAAATCGCTGTTCCAAACATTTAGATCGTGTTGTAGACGTTTTGTAGTGCACTTTGTAGAGTACAGTTATTTTTTTTTAATATTTCAGAATTTTTATTTTTTTAAAGTAGGTAACGACATTTAATTAGAATGAAAAAAAAACTAAATAATAATTAAATTAAAAACTATGTACAGTTAAAATAAAAAAGAATTGGTTCCATGGAAAGTCATCATGTTTATCAACAGAAATATTTTATCCGACCTAACAAACTTTCTCGTTTATTGTACTATGGAAGAGCTCCTCATAATATTTAATATTTACCACAATAATACCAAATACACCAATTATTTACCATAACAATACCAAGCAAATAGATTTCTATGCAAAACCAAACCAAATGCGTTTTGTATGGGCAAAGTTAGCGCATTGGTTTTACGACTTTCACGAACATGGCTCGTTATTTATGACAGCATGATTATGTCAAACACTCGCATATTCCTAAATGACCCTTACCTAGAGGACATAAAGCTCAAATTCGTAAACAAAAACACTACTAAAACATATAATGGATCATCAATAAATTGTTTGGCAATATTCGCGATGAGTTTTTCCGAGTTTATGGTGTATTTATCATTCGAATAAGGCAACTTCCTCGTAGTATTGTGGGTATAAAAGCGCGCAATAAATTGCTATAGAGACGCAATTTTGTAGAAAAAAATGTTCGCATTGAAAGAACGTTGGACGCTTGTGTACTTGGAGGATTTTTGCTATTCATTGGCTATTTAATCTTTATTTTTGTGGATCGAGGATTCAATATGGCGGCGATAAAGATGATTAAGTGTTCGTTTTTGCTTTTCTCTTTTGTTGATCCTTTGAAGGTTTTTTTCTGTTCGAAAGTAATTTGAATGTTCGCTGTCTACAAAACATGTTAAGTGTTTGCTAATTCATATAATTTTGTTTTATAAAATGGTTGGGGCAGGTTTTCATACAAATTTTGTGTAGTTCTGACGAAACAAACAAAGAATTTTTCTATGGTAATATAATACGTATATTTCAAAAAGATTGACGATCGTCATACCTCGCGATTGTTGATAGTTTTAGAGTTATATATATGTTTTTGCGTATTGTCAATGTTTTGGGAACCACTTAAAAAATCCTCATGAATCTCTCTGTATCTAGATGTCAATATCAAAGAAAAACATAAGACAAATTCTGACAATAAAATATTATAGCAACCAAAATCAAAGTCAAATCATTACTCACACCTGGCCCTTCTAAATACTCATTAATTCGCGATGAATACAAAAGTATGTGAATATAGAATTGTCATTTTTCCGCCTTCCTCGTCCCCAGAGAAAGTGCCAATTGCCGTGATAAAATACGGCCATATTGAATTTATACCTGGATTCATTCGCAACGAAGCTGAATTCTCCGATAAATATATGGACTACTAGCCTTTGCCTGCAACTTTGTCCGCTTAGGATAGGTACTTTGGACCGTCTTTATTTTTAGTTAGCGTTAGCCTTGTGTTCCTAAGCGCGACAACTACGCAAGAAGTCTTGATTTCGATTTCCATGTCGAGCAAAAAGTGTTATTGGGTTTTTCTATGAAATTCTCAGTAGCAGCTCGTAGTTCGGATTTGTGCCCGGTGAATGGCAATAGGCTCGCCCCCTATTACATGGGACCTAAATATACCGGCGAACTGTGGGTGTGCATTGGTACACCTCTGCCTAACCCTTCGGGGTATACAGGCGTGATGGTATATTATTATTATATTTTTTAAATCAAATACCTAAATACAACGTTTTATGGTTTTAACTTCAATAATGACTCCCAGTCAAACTTTCATCCCCTATTTCAAGCCCTTCAAGCCCTTTTCTCACCACAAAATGTTTATAGCCTTCTCCAAACTCTTATCTATGTCTGTACCAAATTTCATCAAAATCGGTTCAGTGGTTTAGGCGTAAAAGCGTAACAGATAGACAGGCAGACAGAGTTACTTTCGTAGCAGATAATCGCATGAATAATTCTCAGTATAATTGAATTCAAATCGGTAATTGTGACCAAAATGTAATGTCGTATTTGAGAATGCGAAAAGTGTTATAAGTGCCTCGTTTTTGGATAACGACCTACCATTTTAGACGGAATGAGGGGAATTTTCTCGATTTCTTGCGTTTTACATATTATTATTAGCGATTTTCACTCGTTTGATAGGTTATATAACTGATCTGTCTGATTTAGTGATACGTACTTATGTACCATCACCATCACGCCTGTAGTCCCCGAAGGGTTGGCAGAGGTGTACCAATGTACACCCACAGTTCGCCGGTATATTTAGGTCCCATGTATTAGGAGGCGAGCCTATTGCCATTAGCCGGGCACAAATCCAAACTCCGAACTGCTACTGAGAATTTCTTAGAAAAACCCAATAACACTTTTTGCTCTCTACCGACCTCTAGCGTAGCAGTCGCGCTCAGGACCACTAGGCCAACGAGGCAGTCCACACTTATATTATAAACGAGAAAGCCTGTCTGTTTGTTTCTTACCTCATCACTCCCAAATAGCCGAACCGATTGTAACAAATAAACTCGAAACAAGTAGCTTAAATTTTGGATAAGTGCATATGCTACTTTTAAACTTAAAAAGAATGGGCAAATACTTGTATAAAATAAATGCAAATGCAATCCAACTTTCCACCAATGTCAATATTATTAAAACCAACCGTATATAGGTCAAGTGATTATGCTAATTTGTAATTAGTAGCGGTCACGAAATACAATGTAATTATAATCCCTAAAGTTAATTAACAGACGTCCTTGCGTGTATGGTGACGTCACTGAGTAACAAGAACTCCTTCGTAAGTGGATGTTAGATGACGTCACTCTTGGCATTGATACCGTTCTGCAATTGTTTTCTATATTGCAACCGTTGACACACTTATGTATATCAAATGACGTTGAATAATGTGGAAGTGTGTTTTTGTTCTAATTTTTACGATTCAAATACGAGTTTTTGTTTTTTTATAAGTAACTAGCGAACTGGCCGCGTCTTCATGCGCGTGGCTTATTTCACCCGCCATAAGTTACGCCTTCGGTGAATTCTCTGCTCCCGTAGGTCGTAGCGTGGTGTTATAATGTAGCTCTCTATTGGTAAACAAATGGTTAAAATCGGTCCAGTGGCTTCGGAGCAGTCGTACGTCTTTATAATATCAGTATAGAATAGCTTTTGCCCGCGACTTCGTTAGTGTAAATGTCGATTATCGTAGAAACAGACGAAGTCGTGGAATAAAAAGTAGTCTTTGTCCTTTCTTGGGGTTCAAACTTACCCCGTACCTATAAAATTTCATGAATATCCGTTCAGTGGTTTAGTCGTGGAAGCGGAATAGACTTGTTACTTTTCTAATTTCTTATTTCGCTTTTACCTAATAAATTATGTTCCTTTTATTGTCAAAGATTTATTTTATTTTCAATCTCAATATGCAGTCCACTCATCGCCTACAAAAATCTAGTCAAAGTCTCACAAAACCCAACACGAGACACCATGACATTTATCTCTCTGAAACAGGCGACCAATAACAGCAGACTACTAAACATGAATGGCGTTATATCCCCCCGTATCCCCCACACCGTTATCCCCCAGTACCCCATACATGGTGCACCATAACGGTCTACGACTATTGTTTTATCATTATGGGCTATATTTCCACTTATTTGTCAGTTGTCTCATAAAAAAGCTGGCAAATGTGTGTCGTAATAATAGAGTAAGGTTCTGTAGTTTACGATTATTTGATTTAAAGGTTTATGATTTTTTCATTGGTCTGAGAATTCAAAAATACGATTTAAACAAAAAAAAAAATTAAAATATCTGATTGTTTTTGTAGTTTTTTATTAGCCATGTTGTTTGTGTGTAGTTTCCTTTTTTCTCGTGTTTTCACGGATATGTTTGTCAATTGTAAACAGAATTTAAAAGTCTTTTTGTTTGAAGGGTGTACTTCTGAAATGGTCCCATATTAATGTCGCGAAGTTCAGATGTACATTTACAAAGATAGACAATGAAACTCCTCAATAACGATCAGACGTATTGAGATTTGGTTATTGTATTCAAAATCAAAGATAATCGCTTGTTACCGCTGACTACACACCAAAACCATTGAATCCAAACCCACGGAACCCAAAAACCCAGTCCATTGATTCCCTATTAATAGGACCATAACGCTATCATTTTAAGAGGTTATTTTATGAGACGACCGATTCAGTCGTACTAATATATTTTTATTGCCAATGAGGTAATATTTACTGTCAAAGATTGGCACTATACGATTGGTATTTAATCAACGGGGGAGTCGAAGGGTCCCCCACTGATTAAATGCTGGACCGATTGGTTCCATTGGGGTGTTTTTGTAGGCAATAAAAGGGTAGTTTGCAGCGTGTTACATTCCTGATTGATGTTAGATTCGATCTTGTTTTTGCGAAGTTTTATTGGTTAAGTTGCGGAGTTTTGTGGAACTAATTCGATAAGGAATGTTCAAGTGTTTTTTGTTTTGGCGAATATGTAACTGTAGATAGTATTTATACTTGAGGCACCATGGTACCATGGATCACTAAATAAAAACACTAAACGTGTTTACGTAGAATATCACTCACTGTCCAATTATTTGTAATCATACGAGTAGAGACAGAATAATGTTTTAAATTCATTTGGCACTAAACATATTTAGTATATAAAAAAATACATAAAAACGTTACATATCTGTTAATAGCCCATACTGCCTATCAAATTAGTAAAGCTAGAATAAAAAAGATGTTTTAGTTTGAAACTGTACGCAAAGTGTAACGCAATCAAAACAACAACTTTTGGATGACGTGTCCTAAGCATTTACGCAGCAACTACAGCATTGTCGGAATTTAATGCAGGTGGACATAAGACATTTGAAACGCCAACACAGTCTGAGACAGAGAGAGTTAAATTATAGTCTAGACATGGCACTAATTCACGAGAAAAAAATCTCGCGATATTATGCGTATCATGATGTTATCTGGCAGTATCAGGGCTCCATGTAATAGTTATTTGAACCCATAGTTCACTGGGCGTGTGGTAAAAACGGCTCCTATTATTTACCTTTCTTGTAACTTAATAAAAATATTGTATCTTTTTCCATTATTATGTATAACAGAATATATAAAAACAGCCGCAATTTCCAAGAAATTTTCACAATGGATTATTAACTCGACGCGATATTCTTGATGAAATCAGCTCCTAAACAAATTTCATGGTTCATTGATAATTTTTCTCATTTCTCGCCCCACAACTTTGTACCTTATCTCTTTAACATAAAGAAGGTTTTAGTTCGTGTGTTGAGTACATTTTAGAGTAAACGGATTTTAGGGTAGGTGCGTACTTATAAGGTAAATTGGTGTTGACAATGTAATTTGGGTCTCATTTGCTTCATACAACGTTAATTCGTGTTGTACTTACAAGTATTATTTAATCCGATGTGTAAGTAAGTTTGTATTCAATTAAACTGAACAAGGTAACCGCTGTTTACGTGGGAATGCTTCGAGTAATTAGCGCGATTTTCTCTGATTACACGCACTTGTATTTAACTAACCATATCTTCAAACTGGAGATATGGTTTTCTTCTTCTTTCATCTGCTTCAAAGAGAAGAGGCCTTTGCCTGCAGTGGGACATTAACAGGCTTGTGTTATTATTATTTTCCTTTATATATTAAATATTAATATTAAAATAAAAACTTACTTAAACTTAAAAAAAATACTAGCAGTCCACCAGCAACTCAAACAGAGCCCAAGCCACCGGCAGTCAGGGCTCCAGAGAGAGAAACCTCTTAACAATGCAGGCTGTGTCCAGAAGCCCAGGCCAGCCCGGCTGTGTGCGGGTGTGGCTGTGTGCCTTCTAAATCAAGCCCTTATTATTATTATCTTTAAACTGTATTTGGGAAACAACAAAAACATTTAACACGGTTGTATGCAAATACAACCTAGTCAAAAGTTAGTCTAATATTTTTTTCCCCCAAAAACAAGAACAATTGTAATCCCCCAAAAAAGCACAATATCTACCATAAGCAGTAATTTTTCACGCCAAAATTAAAAGTCGCATCCCAGCAATAATTTTTGCTCAATGACACCAATTCTAATTGCAATATACTTAGTTAGCGGCTATGTGATGTATCTTTTAACACATTGTATGTGCCAGGTAAAGAACAGCCATATCAAACAATCTAAATTATTCGAAAAGTGGAACAGTAGTTGTAGGTCGTACCCATTGATAGATCCCGTAAGTCTTCTGTCTTCTCTACAAATCATTACTCTTTGTCCGAAACATTAACCACCTTGTGTACATTTCATTTTATTTGCAATAATTTTCACCCGCCGTGTTATCTCTTCTCCACCTTTGGTTGACTGGTACAGAATGCCTGAGGCATTAAGTCCGCCCTTGTACTTTTCTGTGCATAAAGTTTAAATAAATAAACCACCGCCTTACCACGTCAACCCATATTAAACCTTATTGCCATTAAACTTACCTAACTCTAATAAAAACTCCGCTGCAACTTTCTGCACCTCGTTACTCAGTTCCCATTTAGTCGGAGATAAAGCTTGAGCGACGCGTCCACGGAGGAAGTATAACTCAGTGACTTCACATTGTCTGGCCGTACGACCCATTTCCAAAAATAGCTGCCTAGCGCCTAGGTGCCTACGAACGGGCCCAAAACTTAGGCTTGCAATGTAGGTCGCATTTCTGACGCGCCGCCAAAATCGATGAGGTTATTTTATTCCTGTAGTGCCTAATTTAGAACTAGTGACTAAGAGTTTGGTATAGAATTCCAACTTGGCATGGAATAGACTTTTATAGCAAGGAACTTGGACGTGGAGAATTATGTGAATACTTTTATTTTTCTCTCTTTTCTTTCTTTAAGAAACCTTGCCCCACATTCTATGTCTTTTCCTATATTGAATGTGCATTTACATACACATACACTCACATACACAAACAGCCAAACCTGGAATAACTAACTTAAGGCCATATAAATATTAATGTTCCGTGCTGGAATCAAAGCCACGGCCTGTACGGATCTGGATGAAATTTGGCACTGAGATAGATTGTAGTGTGGAATAACACATAGGATACTTTTCATATCGGAAACGTGTACCGTTCCCGTGGGTTATTTATCAAAGACGCAGACGAAGTCACGGACGCTAGAGGTCCTGGGTTCGATTCCCGGGTCGAGCAAAAAGTGTTATTGGGTTTTTCTATGAAATTCTCAGTAGCAGCTCGGAGTTTGGATTTGTGCCCGGTTAATGGCAATAGGCTCGCCCCCTATTACACGGGACCTAAATATACCGGCGAACTGTGGGTGTACATTGGTACACCTCTGCCTAACCCTTCGGGGAATACAGGCGTGATGGAAGTCACGGATAAAAGCCAGTATATCTATCCTCAAAAATTTAACCTTGTGAAAATCAAGTAGGTAAGTAAGTACATCCACTCTAAGATCTCAGTCCTAAGTAAAAATAAAAATAACAAAAATAAGTAACAGAAAAACAATTGAAAACCCAAGATCTAGAACAGAACATTAAAATTTCAGACAAACTAAGTTAAACTCTTGCACTAACAATCGCTTAAATGTGTTTCTGAAACACAATTTGCTATAGTTTCTACATTATATAGCACTTATGCGACGATGCAGTGCTCCAAAATATACATAGGTGCTATTATAAATACAGTTTCAAGTCATGCTGTACTAAATTCCAATATAGTTGGGAAGATTGGGCGCCGGAATGTGGAGTGCAATTTTATCTCGATGTATTTTGTGGGCACTTGCAAGTTGAAGTTAAGAAAACGATTTATATCTGCAAATGTTGTGGGGAATTTAAATGGTTTTGATGTAAATGTAAAAAATATCAAAATCAAAAATCAAAATCAAAGCATTTATTTCAATTAGACCATTTACAGGCACTTTTGAATTGTCAAGAAACACCTATAACCTCTGGAGTTATTTTTTAGCCAGTCGCAATAGTTCGTCCTTAGTTCCTTTACTTATTTCCCGTGTTCTGAAAGGTTTTTTCTCTTGGCCACATTAACAGTTAACAGCAAAACGAAGGAAAGCTTTGATGACATTTTTTTTAGTTTAGGTAAATTATTAGAGAAAGGTAGCTTTTGTTCGTGACTTCGTTCGCGTTAAATTTGATGTACTATCCCACGGGAATGGCACATTTTTCCGGGATAAAAGTATCCTATGTATTATTCCACACAACAATTAACCTCAGTGATAAGTTTCATCCAGATCCATTTAGCCGTTTAAGCGTGAAAGAGTAACAAACATCCATGCATTCATCCTTACAAACTTTCGCATTTATAATATTAAGTACGATTAGTAGGATAGTAGGAAATAGGATCTAAAGCCAAATACGCCTGCACATTATAATCATAAAAAATCGTAAACATACGCAATATGGGTTATATTACATTTGTTTACCATTTTTTTACTTCAAAGCTGCAACACAAAGACAAGAACGGCATTCTTCAGAACTACAAACAAATCATTCTCTTTCATAAACCGAACATTTCCGAGGAACGGCGAAAATACCCGATGATTTACGATGCATAACTACTGAGTCAATTTACCAACTCAAGTTGGTTCTTGAAGTTTCAAGAGGTTTTCATTGAGTATCGAAAATTGGTATGATAGATTTTTATTAAACTCATTTAGCGTGTTTTTTTTTTGTTTTTATTCAATTATTGCCTTTATGACTAGCAATACTTAGAGGAACTGTACCACTAGCGTGTGTAATGTGCAAAAGTATTATATTATGGTCAACAAGTAATTAACCTATTATTAGATATTCTGCACATCAAATAAATTAATTAATATCTAGGCTTGTGTTTAGTCGGTTTTCTGTCTAATAATTTAATTTTAAAAGACATGAGACACTTTTTTTAGTTTTCGGAAAGCTTTGCCTTTCTGAATATTTCTTCTGTATCGTCGGTGTGTTTACGAAAATAATATAAACTTACATACACAACAACCAGACCCGGGGCAACTACCTATCGGCCAGATCATATTATACAGTCATTTGTTCCGTGCGGAAATCTAACCTACGACACGCAGCCACTTATCATACATACATACATACATAAACTCACGCCTTTTTCCCATGGGGGTAGGCAGAAACCACGGACCGCCACCTGCTACGATCCTTACACACTTTCATATATCTGGTCATACAAGCACGCCGGTTACGAGTACTGCGCACCTGACCTTTCTGAAGAATCTCACCGATAAGGTCAAGGTAGGTCTTACCACCATCACCACACGAATCATCGTCTCTCAACAGAAATAATCAGTAGATATAATTACTGGTATACGATGTAACCAATGCTATCTACTTTGTTTGGTTTTCTTGATTGCTCAAATTAACTCACAATCAAGATAAGGACTTACAAATTGCCCTATATACCTACTGTGCGTTAAAAAATGGTGTCTGTGTGTGTGCACTTACATGATTAATTGAATACAGATTCATGTCACGTCATATAGTATGAGACAAAAACCATGTTTATAGAAAACATTACATTATACCTAACTATAGCGTTCATAATTTTGAACAATACACATGTTTTATAGGTGGGTACTATTTGTTCAAAATGGTTATGTAGTACGAGTAGTGTTTTGAATAATAATGCTTAATGACAGTAAATTTTCCTAATAAAAACTACCTACTTATTTTGTTCATTTCTGTTTTTAAACATAAAAATGTTTTATTCAGCTTATAATTTTAATTTTTTATTTTAGCTAGAAATAAAAAATTAAAATTATTTCATTGACAATTCATGTCTTTAATTTTTGCTAAAAATGTTTTATTCATTTAATAATTTACAACTTTATTTTTTTACTAAAAATATTTTATTAAAAAAAAAAAACTAACCATTAACTAAAAACAAGGACCTACAAGAACAACTCTGGACACACACAACGATCAATACCTACCTACATTAAAACGTCCTCAGCATACAGAAAAACTCCTAACTCTTATAAAATTCACGTCACGTCACCGTTAAACTACTAAAATGCAGTCTTCCCGAGGCCACTGCCGCGCCGCAAACGAGCCCAGTCCAAGGCCTCCAACTCAATAAAGACGGAATTTGTTCAATGGCACAACCAGATAAAATGTGGAGGACTGTAAATAGGGGAAATTGAACGGAGAAGTAAACGTTCCAGGTTTAATGGTAGTCTGTATTTTATGTCAAGGACTGATGAGAATTTGGCCTGCAGTTGGTTTTATTTTGGCTGGTCATATATTACCTACTTCTTTTTAAACGTGAAAATTTGTGAGGATGGATGAATGGATGTTTATTATTGTTCTATGGTTTTTTTTTTTTACACATACAGACATTAGATCTAGCTTAACACATAGGATAATTTTTATTCCATTCCTGTTGGATAATTGAGGACTTTGGCTTAAATATGAAGCCTACGTAGACAGTCATAGGTAGAAGCTAGTTGAATTTAAATACAACGTTTTTTGAATGTTTACTATGTAATGTACTATTCATTAAAGATAGTTAAGTTGAAGGCCATCTAATAAAATATTCCCACGCATTTTGATACAAACATTTATAAGTCAATAGAAATTAATTCAGTTACATTTATTTGAATAAAAAAAATGTCCAATAAGTACCTAATATCGCTGCTTTGCACGAATAACAGCACAATCCAAAAACACACGTTTTGCAGGAGAGCTATTTGAAAATTAAACAAAATATTTACTGCCATAACTTTTCTTGTATTTAATCATTAGAATAGTAGAATGCCTAAATCGAAAGGACATTAATAAAGGTTTAATTCAAATCTAAAAATTCTGGTTTTGAGCTGCGAATACCTTAATTAATAATTAAAAACTGCAAGTTATTCGACTTGTTACAAAATGAGTTTTGGTATATTATCATGAATAGGAACATAAATCAAAATAATACAAATGAGTAGTTCTCAATTTTAGTTTTACAATGGTTTAAGTGGTAATATGATCTACAAGATATAAAAAAAAATCTGTAATAATAACACAATTACGATTAAGATAATATTAATGAAAAATATGTTCAAACCCAAATCAATTTATTTGTTTTATGTTGAAGCCGTTGGAACGATGTTTTCTGTACAATAACACATTTCTGATTAAATAATATATATATACCATCACGCCTGTATTCCCCGAAGGGTTAGGCAGAGGTGTACCAATGTACACCCACAGTTCGCCGGTATATTTAGGTCCCATGTAATAGGGGGCGAGCCTATTGCCATTAACCGGGCACAAATCCAAACTCCGAGCTGCTACTGAGAAATTCATAGAAAAACCCAATAACACTTTTGCTCGACCTGGGAATCGAACCCGGGACCCCTTGCACAGCAGTCGCACTTGCGACCACGAGACCAACGGAAATAAACCTGTAGAAAAGTGTTATTAGATAGTAAAGTATAGTAGTTTTGTGCTGTAATACAAAATATACATAACAAATTAATAGAAAGATTAAAATAGTCCACATTTCATAACATTCATTCCGGATTATTTGTAGGGTACGGGGATTCGGCACTGTAAATAAAAAGAACAATTCATAAAATAACGAACCACGCCATACTATCAGGCCTCCGTCACTCGTTGAAGGTTACTCTCTTAAGTGCCTACGGCTCACCTGCGCCCGGGCGCAACGAATCCAGTCGGTTGTCACGCGCTCGCTTGAGTGTACTATACCTACCGCAACAAAATCAACGACACTCGCGCATGTCTAAACCTCGCAATGCAATTTGTAGTGTATAGAAAATACATATTTCATTACATTCTTTTGTGTAATCATTTCTCAGCATAGATAGCCCTAGCGCTGTGTTGTATGACGCGCGTTATTGCTATCTCTCTCTCTCACGCACGAACGTGTTGTAGGTAATTATAGCGTTAAGTGTTGGGTTTTCTCTATGGAGTGAAGTATCTGTACTTATTTATTTGTGATACTATGTCGTGGTTTGGCATGCCACACCAACATCACAATACAACACAACATAGCATCATCGTGCGGTATTCCGCAGGGATCGGTGCTGGGGCCGCTCCTGTGGAACATCGGCTACGACTGGGTGCTACGTGCTGACCTCCCCGAGGGCGCCAGCGTAGTGTGCTACGCGGACGACACATTGGTCCTGGCGCAGGGGAGGTCGCACGAGGCGGCGGCCGACCTTATGACACGCGGGGTTGCGACAGTCGTTGAGAGGATCCGGCAATTGGGTCTCGAGGTGGCCTTGCACAAGTCCGAGGTCCTGTGTTTTCATGGGCCTAGGAACGCGCCACCGTCGGGATCCCAAATCACGGTAGGAGGGGTTCCCATCGGCGTCGGGTCGACGATGAAGTACCTGGGACTTGTCCTCGATAGCCGGTGGAACTTCGTGGAGCATTTCCGACGTTTGGCTCCCGAGTTGGCACGGGCTGGGGCCGCTTTCAAGCGGCTCTTGCCCAACTTGAGGGGGCCAAACGCCTCCTGCCGGAGGCTCTACGCGGGGGTCGTGCGTTCGATGGCCCTTTACGGGGCCCCGGTGTGGGCGCGGGGCTTGAGGCGGCTTGCCGCCCATTACCTGAACGCGTCCCAGCGGGTGATCGCCATAAGGGTCATCCGCGGATACCGCACGATCTCCGGCGAGGCAGCGAGCCTCCTTGCCGGATTGCCGCCGTGGGATCTGGAGGCGCTGGTCCTCACGCGCCTACACGAGTGGCGCGCGGAGGCACTGGGTCGGGGGGAAACTCCGCTGCCGCGGCAAATTGCCGCCCAGCGGACGGACCTCCGGCTCGATCTCATGGCGACATGGAGAGAGCGACTGTCGCAACCTCGTGCAGAGGGCACGACTTGATTGAGGCGGTAAGTCCCTTCTTTGAGGAGTGGCTAGAGCGGCGCCACGGCGCCCTCACCTACCGCCTGACGCAGGTCCTCACCGGACATGGAAAGTTCGCGAGGTTCCTGCATATCATCGGGCGGGAGGAAACGCCCGGGTGTTACCACTGCGAGGATCGCCCCGAGGACACGGTTGAACATACTTTGGCGGTTTGCCCCGCTTGGGCGGAGCATCGCCGAGTCCTCGTGGCGGCCATCGGCGGCGGCGACCTCTCGCGTCCGGCACTGGTTCAGGCCATGGTCCGGAGTGAGAGAGAATGGGAAGCAGTCGCCTACTTCTGCGAAGCTGTAATGCTAGAGAAGGAGGCGGCGGGGCGGGAGAGGGAGAGGACAATCCCCCGTCCCAGCAGCCGCCGCGGTAGACGCTCCGGGCATCGGGAGCCGCGAGACGACTCCCGGCCACCGTAGACGCGGGTCTGTGGACGGTGAGTAATGGGTAGCTCACCGTCCGTACTTTCACTGATTAACGACAGACCGTGTCGACGGCGCGTTCGTGTTCCACGCGCGCCTCAAAGAGATGTCAGCAAACTTGGATAGGGCCACTGAGGGCCGATGCCTGCCGGGGCTGTGGGTTGTTCGAAAGAGATACCGCGCCCCCGGAACGCAAAGGGCACATGAAGGAACATAGACGGGTTTTAGTCAGTAAAAGTCTGACACTCCCTCCCACCCCGCCCTGGGCGGGGCAAAACAGCATCATGCTATGTTTTTTCTGCTATTCGTCGGGCACAATTTCTAACGCGCAGTTGCTATTAAGTATGGTTTAAATCAAAAATGACGATTAACCCGTTTGCTGCATGAACCAGGATTTAAACCCGGGACATCACTGTTATATAAGGACCTATGCAATTATAAGCCACGAGGCAACTAAAGATAAAACAAAACACGTTATAATTACAGTATATCGTTAAAAATAACTTAACTTGCTTTCGGTTCTAAATTGTTGAGCTTTATTTCTAAGCAATAATAACCTATTTCATAAACATGTTAAAAGATTTTGTTGTTTCTATCTTGAATAAACAAATAAAACTAAATAAGTATTATTGTCTTACTTAATTTTTCGTGAAGAATGTTGTAGCAATAAATGCAGCACTTTTCTCAAAAAAAAAGATCGAAAATTGTCACAATTTTATCTTAAATAATCAATCAACTCAAAATGAATGAATATTGCAGAAAATACAACTAAACTTTTCACTTTAAACACACGATTATTTGGTAATGTGCTATTATTCCCGAAAGTTTTGATGTGGACACGCGAAAACAATAATATCAACTGGCGATCGTCGACTATTGCACAAATATGGCGTGATAAATCAACCAATGACATAACGACATTTTTACGCGCCACTACGTCAGTTTTGCCGGTATGAATGTGAGTCTTACATACCATAAAATACGGACTATTTTGCAAGTGACTGTGTTATAAACAAGTATTTTCAAAATTTTGGTTTGTGCGTGTATTCATGCAAAGCAGCGATATGTATTAAAACTGAACAATGAAAGTTATTCCTTAGTAAATTTTAAAGATGAGTCATCCCAATTACACGTTATTAAAGATTTCTCGGTCTAGTCCTTGAACTAGAATGTAATATGTTGGGCCTGGAAACGGCCTCGCGGGATTACACACCCTCTGGTTCAATAGTGACGTGACGTGAATATTATTACTATGTTAAACATTACATCTAGTCGCATAAATATCTAGTGCGTAAAAACACTTCCCTAAAAAAATAGAAAGGAAGGCTTAAAATACTCCTTATAACATAAACTGTATGTCAGTAAAAGTCACGTTAGAATCGGTCTAGCCGTTTTGGAAATTAACTGGAACAAACAAAAAAATAATGAATTTTTGTTATATTTAGGTACCGAGTAAACATTCATAATAATATGCAATTTGTTGTTATTTTAAAATTACAAACAGACAATTTAATTTTATGTGTTTGTGTAGATTTGACTTTAACATACCCCTCAAGAATAAGCGTACGTTATTTGTTCTAACTTTATTTTCACATACTGCAGAATAATTACATACTACTAACACTCTCTTTATTTTTAATAACAGTATAAATAACGACTATTTGTAACACGCGATATTGTCACGCTACACATTATTTTTAACTTAAACACGTTATAAATACATAAAAGAGAATGAAATATTTTTAATTAAAATTAAAAAGTTTTGCCTTGAGACTTCATATTTATATGACTATATTTACATATCACTCAAATGTTTGAGTAAGAATGGTTATGATATACTTGTAGTATCCTAATAGGTTTGATACATACATACTATCATATGTAATAACTAGCTTTTCCCTGCGATTTAGTCCGCGTAAAAGTTGATAAATTATCCCAAGGTAACCGTACGTTATTTCAGGATAAAAGTATCCTATGTGTTATTTCACACTACAATCTATCTCAGTGCCAAATTTCATCCAGATCCGTTCAGCCATTTGAGCGTGAAGAAGAGACAAACATACAAACTTTCGCATTTATAATATTATAAGTGGGACTATCATATATGTAATAATCCTATGACCTCGTTTGAGGATATAGTGTTTGATCTTGACAATTAGCAATGGAAGTACTTACCATGTATATGACGAGTAAGTGTGTAATTTGTATGCCCCGTTGGTCTCATAGGGTTCGATGCCAAGGCCGGGCGAAATGGTATTGGGTTTTTGAAACAAATTTCTCAGTCGCAGCTCGGAATTTGGAACCTAATGGTACGATACCAAGTTACCACGGAAAGCGGGTCTTGCATCTTGCATCTTGCGAGGAACCCAAATTATTTTTTTCTAAACTAGAGGGCTTAGCCATTTCGGAGTTTAGCCGGAATAAGGAGACAGACAGACCAATAAACCGACAGACAGAAGGACAATTAAAAAAAAAAGTTTTTTTTTTTGGTAAATATCTTGTAAACTTTCATATATATTTTGTGAAAAGCTGTTATTTTGACGTGACAAACAGACGTTACCGTTACCAGTTTATTTATTTGTATAGATAATAATTATGTAGAAGCACTTATCACTCAAGACACTTGCTCTTAGGAATATCACACTGATTCAGTCGTCTATATACATTCCATTTAATTTAATTTTACGCCTAAGCTAGATGTATTAATTTATTTTAATTAAAATTGATGAAGCGAGATGCCAATTAATTTTAACTGAATATTATTAAAACAGGCTTCTGCTTAATGAAAATGGAGAATCTGTCTTAAATTTTTTTCTCGACATACTAAACAACATACAACATTTTAAGGAATTATCGAAACTGTTGGTTGACTCTTCCCGTGACCTAAAGGGTGGTTTTTACCTTGGCCAGAGGCTAAGCATTGCCATCCAACGTGGCAATGCCGCCAGTCTTTTGGGCACGTTTCCAGTTGACGGTGAATAGGAGGCTTTTTCTTTAATGCCATTTAGTTTTAGTTTCTTTTTTAATTATTCATGTGTTGGGTAGGTTATCCTATTTATTAATTTTTTAAATATTGTACAAACTAGCCTCTGCCTGCTACTTCGTACGCGTGGTTTATTTTTAACCTGCTAGCGCTCTAAGTTACGTCTTTAGTTTCTGCTCCGCTCCTGCGTGTCGTATCGTGAGTTTGTGTGCTCTATGAATCTGTCTATAAAAAACGAATTTTCTAAAACCGACTGTTAGATCCAGATATTAGTGCGTTAAAACAAACGAACAAAATGCTCTTTAGCTTTATTGTATTTAGTACACATAAAGATATATTCCATTAGACATGAATAAGCGTCAAATAATATATGTTTAAGCTGACACTAATTATAACTTACATAGCAACGTTTGGGGGTTAACGTTCAAGGTAAAACTTGAGCATTAACTTAGTGTTTTGTGGCTTCTTTGGCACGGATACCGTTGTAGTGGCTGTCCAAATTCTAAATTATACAACGCCGCTTGAAATTAATTTACATGGTTTGCTAAATACGCTTAAATAAGCGTCGTGCCTTTATTATACATACATACCATGACGCCTGTATTCCCCGAAGGGTTAGGCAGAGGTGCCCCAATGTACGCTCACTGTGCGCTGGTATCTTTTCGGTCCCTTGTGATAGGGACGAGTTTATTAAAGCCCTTTATTATACAAATCTGAAAATTAGTAAAGTAATCCACAGCAGTTTTGAATTATTACTGAATACCAAAATATGTTCCTAATGAATAGATTAAATATAACCAAAACTGTTTCATTAAAATTTAACATATTTATTTTGTTTTTGGTCTTATACCTACTCATTTAACTATCTTGGAAAAAAAAACTTGTTTATTAATTAATAAAATAAATAAACAATAAAATAATAATATGAGTGACAGAATGATTTTCCTTTAAATGATTGCGAGGAGTGATTAGTGAGGAAGGATGAATGCTTGTTTGTTACTCTTTCACGCTTAAGCGGCCGATCGAAATTAAATATTGAATTCAGAATACGTTGCACCTTCTCACAATGAAATCTGTATCTTTTCGTGTAGTAAATAAAGTTATATTTTGAGTAGCTCTATTAAAAGGTGCGCTCAGCGTGACATCTCGGTGTGAACTGAAACACTAATACGTACTTATCGACTATACTCTGAAAGATGGACTAACGCGGCGCCATTTTGTAAAGGCCATTGTCCATGGACCAATATCCGCACATTGATCGTGATTGATGGCACACTTATCGTACTAAACACGAACCTTTGTTTACTAAATATTTCATCACTCAAATATACACTTATAATACAGACTAGCTTTTGCCTGCAACTTCGACCGCGTTACGTTACGTATTTAGTTACTGCTCGGCTCCCGTGTGGCGTAGCGTGATGTTATGTAACCTATGATATTCGTCATGAATTTGTATACAGGATAAGTTTTTAACCAGTGCGTAAATTTTTTTTGGTAGTTCAGTGTCAGTAATAGAACACATTTCCGTGTTTAGTTAAAAAATAAAATAAAAAAATTTTCATCCTTATCCGAGTTTGAAATAAGCAAAACATGGACATAATCTATTCGCCATACTATCAATGAAAGCTCGCGGCCGCCGCCCGGGCGCCTGGCTGGTGTGAGGGGGTGGGGAATGCGCTAGCGCCGAGTGACAATAAAATATGGTTTTTAAGTTAACATGTTTCGTAAGCGATAACTTTTTTTTTTAGTACTAAGACATATCAAAATAAAATATACGTGTTTAATAAAACGTGTTGAAGTTTATTATGGCAAAATTTACGCACTGGTTAAAAATTTTTCCTGTATAACATACTAAAAGATGCCTCGTTAGCCTAGTGGTCCTAAGCGCGACTCCTACGCTAGAGGGCTTGTTTTCGTTCCCAAATCGAGAAAAGTGTTATAGAAGAAATTCTCAGTAGCAGCTCGAAGTTAGGATTTGTGCACGAGTAAGCACTATTGCCATTACCTGGGTACAAATCTATACCATACTATAGTCATTAATTTAAACATATCGACGGAAAGTGGGTGTGCTTTGCTACACCTCTGCCTAACCCTTCGGTGAATGCAGGCGTGATGGTAAGTATGTTTGCTAAAAGATTTTTCCAATTCCACTAGTACTTCCAGAAATTAGCACGTTCAAACAAACAAACAAAAAATCTCTTCAGCTTTATTTTATTAGTATAGATTATCTAAAATTAGAAGCAACCATAATGTTCAATGTTTTCTAAACATATTCTTGAGAAGAATAATGGTTAGTGTATTACGGTCCATTACGTGAACTTACGCGTTTACGTAAGAGCTTTTCATAATATTACGCTCAATTTTACGGGAAACGATCTTTTGAGGCAACGCTTTCTGAATATTTCAGCTGATATTTTTTTGTATGTAAATCTCAACATAGTATAAAACATAGTTGCTTCTTGCCGTCTATCTATCTGTTTGCTTAGATTTCTTAACGTATATATGCAACCAATTTTAGTGTATGTTTTCATCTTTAGATAGAGTGATTTAAGAACTGCCCCGTTGGTCTTGTGGTCGCAAAGCGCGACTGCTGAGCAAGGGGTCCCGGGTTCGATTCCCAGGTCGGGCAAAAAGTGGTATTGGGTTTTTCCATTAGGAATTTCTAACAGCCCGGAGTTTGGAAGTTGGTGCTGTGATACTCCCGTGCCTCGGAAAGAACGTAAAGCATTTAGTCCCGGCTGTCATTTGTAGATCTTTGAGGGTCGTGACGGATAGTCAAAAGCCAAGAAGTCTGACAACCAGTCTAAACAAGAAGTATCGTGTTGCCCAGTTACTGGGTTGTGGAGGTCAGATAGGCAGTCGCTCCATGTAAAACACTGGTATTCATCTGCATCCGGTTAGACTCGAAGCCGACCCCATCGCAGTTGGGAAAAGGCTAAGAAGATGATGAGATAGAGTGATGTAAGAGGAAGGTTTATACGTATATGACATCAATCTACGACCAACGGGAGCCGGGCTGTAACCAAAGACGTAACTGAATGCGAGTGATATCGTGGGATATATAGTTAGTCAATAGTATAAAACTTGGTTCTACATATTTTGTGTATATTTTATGGTGACAAACAATGCATTAAATAAAAATAAATTATCGTATGCATTAAAAAATTTTACTTTAGTTGAGGACATTAACTCAGCCGATTATTAGAACATGGTATTTTTATACGGAAATCTTAATAAAATAATGGTTCTGTAAATAGCACTCGTGTAAAGCCGGGACGGGTCTCTATGGGTTGCTTAATTTTAAAAGGCGATCCCAGTTTTAGTGTTTTGAACTTTATCCTGAGAAATGTGAAGTTAAATTTTGAATTTTGAACGTAACTATGGTCGAAATATAGATTTAAATACAAAAACTAGTTTATAGGTTCATGTTTGGTGGTTAAATAAGGACTAATTTTGTAAAAAGACTATTATAATAATTTTGCGCGGTAGTGGCGCATACACATTATTGTTATTGTTTTTTTTTTGTGTTGTGCGTCGCTTTCGCAATGAATAAATGGATTTTCTTTCTTTCTTTGATCTGCAGTCACAGCACTTTTAAACATGAAGGAATATTTAAAAAGCATTTTCGAAATACCGACTTACCTATTCTTACTTATAAACAATAATTGCAAAACTTGACTCAACAGAGCAAATAGCTTACTGTCGCCCCATACGCAAAAGGTAATCAACCTGTCAATACCGAGGTATTGCAAAAACCCGCCCGATGCGTTACTGCTTGACCCGTTTCGATATCGACACTCCCTGATTTGAGTGGCTACGACTAATAACGCTCGCAAGGGGGAAAATACGAGTGCTTTACCTACTTGTACGTAATAAGGTAACCTTTATTACTTGTGTAGGTCTCTTGTGAGGTGAATGAGAAATGTTCTTAAAGTGAAGGAGTCTGACAACAACTGAAGAGCGACTAGCAAACTGCATAGAAAAAATGGGTGGTTTCTCACAAAAAATATATGCCTGTGATAACTGACATTCACACAAACGAAGTCGCAGTGATGTTATATAGCCTATGATACTTATAAATAACGCGTTTTTCTATTAGTAAAAGTTTTTTTTAAAAGCAGTTCAGTAGGTCTAGAGATTACACCCGCTTTTATTTTTTTAATCAGAATCAGAATCAGAATCAAAAATCAAAAAAATAATGGATAATGGATAATGGATGGAAAATCATCAAATGATGATCACACTGGGCGGAGCGAAAGGCAGTGTCAGACTCTTACCGACTAAAATCAACCGTGTTCCTCCTAATTCCCTTTGCGTTGAGCCGCGGTAACTCTTTCGAAAAAACTCCGCAACCTTGGAGAGATTACTCCCTACAACCTCAAAAACTCACAAAGTCACAAGTTATTCCTATTTATAATATTAGTATAGAAAAGTAACATACCTAACTACAGGCACTCTGGCCATACTACTGTTCTTACTTAATAATCTGCGGGCCGTTAGCTTGTTTGCCACCTCCAATGGTATAAAAATAAAAAAGAATAAAAAAAATCTGAGATACTAATAATTATTAGCTATTGATTTGTATCTCAGATTACAGAGCAATAACAGTGGCATTACAACCTCATATAAGCTTTAGATATGTGTTTATGTGTGAATATAATTGTAATTAATACAACAAATATGAGCTATTAAGCTTCTCTAAGGAAAAAAAAAATGTTAACCACCAGCTAGAGTAATGCGGATAGTTTAGAAAATTACTATCATACTAATATAAAGGCGAAACTTTGTGTATTTGTCTCTTCTTCACGCTCAAACGACTGAACGAATCTAGATGAAATTTTCCACGGAGATAGATAATAGTGTGGTATAAAGGATACATTTTATCCCGGAAAAACGTACTGTATAATATATCGACGCGGGCGAAGTCGCGGGCAGTAGCTAGTTATTTATAATTTACGGAATTGAGATTCAAAATCGTTGCTGGGTTTGAGTTTCTTTTTATGAGAACTGGTTGTCTCATCAACCTTATTCTCTATAAGATTAAGTTCAAAATCGTGTATGCTATAAAAATACGTAAATATTCATTTATACACAGCTCGGTACTTATTTTAATATAAGTTTGTAATAAATTGCGAAGGTCTTTGAGTTTAATAAAAATATACGAAAACTTATTACTTACAAGTACCTGCCTACAACGTAATTCTCACAAGAAAATGAACAATTTTCTCGGAATATTTATAAAAATTTGATGAGAGTAAGAATCACTTTATTCGGCCAAGAAAAAAAAACAATTTATTACATTTTCAGGAGAACTTTTATTGCGATTGCTAAAAGAAATAGGTCACAAAAAGAATGACAATATGAGAAATGATTACAATACAACAGTAAGTAATTTTACAGTAATTTGTTCAAGTGACTTTTCATTACTTATGAAAATAAGATAAATCAATCTCATCTGTGCCTTAAATGGGAACGAAAATCAAATATTTCTTTTGTTATTTGCAAAATAAACGCTTTTTTTTTCAAATATTTAATATCTCTGACGATTTTTAAAGAAACAACACAAGGATTCTTCTCTCGTGTCTTTAGTTAGTTTAAAAGACTTTGAATTTAAAATATTTATATATTGTTATTTTTTCTCAAATTTACAACAACAGGGGCTAGTAGGTAGCAATGGACTTTTTTTTATTTCATAATAATAACTGCCTCTTTAGCCTAGTGGTTCTAAGCACTACTGCTACGCTAGTGGTCCTGGTTTCGATTCCCAGGTCGAGCAAAAAGTGCTATTGGTTTTTTTTTATGAAATTCTCAGTAGTAGCTCGGAGTTTGGATACGTACGAGTACGCCTTGTATTGGCAATAGGCTCGCCCCCTAACACATGGGACCTAAATATACCGGCAAACTGTGGGTGTACATTGGTACACCTCTGCCTAACCCTTCGGGGAGTTTAGGCGTTATGGTATATTTCATAATATGCTATGTTTAACTTACTAAAACAGGCAGGTTATTAATTACTATTTTTTTGGTTGAAAAAAGTGATCTCTGAGCGTATTTACTGGTCCGATTACAAATATTAGTTCACTAATAGAAAGCTAGACTATTGTCAAATACCAAAGTATCTATTTCATGAAATACTCGACATCCATGCGAACGAAGCCACGAGAAGAATCTAGTAATTAATAAAAATCTGGAATCGCCAATCCACCTTGAGCAAACGTCGTGATCAATACTTATTTCCTTCTCAGTATAAGAAGAGGCCTTTGCCTAAACGCATACAAACCTAATGGTCTAGTCAACATCATAATCATCGCATTAGCCGCAAGACGCCCACTGCTGTACATAGGCCTTCCCCACCGATTTCCAGAAACTAAATTTTTCAAAAAATTTTAAAATGCATAATAATCTAGTATTATTTCGAAATTAAAAACAATAAGGAAGTCATTAGCATTTTCGTCTTAAACAAACTAATAATTATGCTTTACCTCCAACTGAGATTGCTTTTCTAAGAACTACCAAATAATTATGCACTCATTACCACACTGGTTACTTCAACTGAAATATGAATAACATTATAGTCGGTAGCATACCATCACGCCTGTATTTCCCGAAGGGTTAGGCAGAGGTGTACCAATGTATACCCACAGTTCACCGGTTTTTTTAGGTTCCATGTAATAAACAGCAAGCCTATTGCCATTAACCGGGAACGAAAATCCTAACTCTGGGCTGCTATTGAGAATTTGATAGAAAAACCCAATAACACTTTGTTTGACCTCGGCATCGAACCCAAGATCCCTAGCGTAGCACTCGCGCTTAGAACCACTAGGCTAACGAGACAGTTACTTGGTTAGTTTAGACTAACTCATAAAAGTCTGAAATCATCGATCCACCTTCAACAAGCGCCGTGATCGATACTCATTCTTTGTAGACAAAGAGGCTATTGCCCAGACGCATACAGACAAAACAGTCCAAAATTATTTCAAATTAAAAACAGTGGGGAAGTCATTAGCAATTTCATCTTAAACAAACTAACAATTATGCTCTACCTCCAACATAACTGTTACTTTGAATCTGCTTTTCCAAGAACTACCAAATAATTATGCACTCATTACCACACTACTTCAACTGAAATATGAATAACATTACAGCCGGTAGCATTAAATGCATAATTAATATTTCTAGTTAGTTGCCTAACGTTAGGCGTCGACTAAGCGGAAGGGCCGAGGCGCATCGCAATTTAAAAATTGCGCTAGCTAAAACATTTTAAAGGAAATTGCGTCGACTAGAAGCACGGTGGGTCACGGTGGGGCGCGGTGGGGCGCGGTGGGGCGCAGCTGTCAGCTGTCAAAATGGCAGGCCGATTTTTGGGGTCCGACCCTCCCCTAATGGATGCCTGGCTTTAAGTAACACGGCCCGAATGTAGGTACTCTCTAAATAAATTAGTGTAGAGTGCAATTTTGCGATGCACTTTAGATTATAGATGAGATTGATTTATTTCATAATTGCTCGGTACTGCTAACTAGATAATCTCTGTGTACGGGTTAAGGTATATTTAAATGATAAACTGTGTTTATGATAGTTTTGTATATTGCCCGAAAAATGATAAAATGATCGGCGAATGAGTCTTTTTACCGATGATATGCAACTACTCTACGATTACACAAATGTGTGCGTTTTATTCATTCGGTGTGCGTCGATGTCAGCATAAAACTTAAGCAATTGATATTGTACGGGTTTGCTCGTACACTCTGTATGAAAAAAAATCGTTTGTGTGGATTTTGGATACGAATTTCATACATTTAGAAAATAATGGATGACTTTTTCAGCAAAAGATGAGATGATAATTAAGTATACACGGGGTGTAAAAAAACATAATTATCACAGCATCAAAGACATAATTAGCCGTTAACTACGCATACTGCACATTAAACTAAGTAGGATAAGTTTTAGCATTTGTTTTTTTTTTGTTGGGAAACGCCTTTTATTTTTGGTGTGAAAATTCAATATGCTTATGTGTATGTTACAGCACAAGTTGGGGTATTTCAAGTTTAGTGATAATATTGAAAATG
This sequence comes from Caradrina clavipalpis, assembly GCA_932526535.1. Taxonomy (NCBI): domain Eukaryota; kingdom Metazoa; phylum Arthropoda; class Insecta; order Lepidoptera; family Noctuidae; genus Caradrina; species Caradrina clavipalpis. The sequence goes on from OW052105.1 coordinate 5,162,559, forward strand.
TATTTGTAAAAGTGTATTTTATTTTGTTTCAGGTAAGTCAGTTTTGCTTCGTTAAGTATCACTTTACATCCTTCATATAAGACACAAGTAACAGGAGATATAAGATTATTGCTATTTAAATAATTAATATTTCCGACTGTGATTTGTAGATCTTTGACAGTCGTTATTGTTAGTCAGAAGCCAGAAAGTCTGACAACCAGTCTTACCAAGAGTATCGTATTACCCATTACTGGGTTGTGGAGGTCTGATAGGCAGTCGCTCCATGTAAAATACTGATATTCAGCTGCATCCGGTTCGACTGGAAGCCGACCCCAACATAGTTGGGAAAAGGCTAGGCAGATGATGAAGTAATTAATATTTATTATAGCATACCTAATGATACCTAGAAATTACAGGTTGCTACGGAGAACTTTTACTAATATAATTCTTAAAATAAATCATAAGACTTACGAAGGTTAATCAGCCAGTGCTGAAATCATCCATATATAAACTTTTATTGCAAACCATAAACAAAACCAGAGTCTTACGGAAGTATAAATTACCATGAACAACTTTGGCGTTCGAAATGCGAAATGTTTTTTTTTTTTATTATCACATTGCTACTCACACGTTACGTATATGCTTTGCAATATTTCTTTTTTTGAATTCCATTTCGACGTTTGAATTATTCCGTCGCAAATGATTTGCAGCCTTACTTATAAAAATAATGCTAAATAATACTTAGCTATCTTTCAATTGACTAACTTTTGACAAATGCTCAATTGTGTTTTCGATTTCGTTCTTAAGTCGAATAATTTGGTCATGCTCTATGCTGACCGTCTAAGTGCTGGCAGATTAGTTATTCGTTCAGTTAGTCAATTGAGAGGTAGCTAAGTATTAATAAGCGTTATTTTTATAAGTCCCCTTGATGTTTAGCTCTTTGGGTATCGATTGGAATTTTTGAATACTAATTCCATCGCCATCGTAATTCCACGGTTTCCGTGACGTTGAAATTCTAAATTGTAGTTGTAACTTCACATTATAAGTTTTGAAAAATTAAATAGTTCTGTGGCTGTAAGACAAACCATAGTCTAAGAGATATGCTCAAGTTTTTTTTTTTTAACAATTACTGTTTTATTTATTTCAGCTCACTACTTCGCTTGCGTTTACTTCAGAATAAAGCTAAAGTCATTTTAACTTATTTTATACAAAATAGTAACCAACTGTCACTTGAAATGTAGCCAAGACAGGGAGGTAAACCGCCAAGACTTGCCTTGACCCAACCTCGATTGCACTTGGCATAGTTCATAATTGATATAGTTTGATAATAGACTTGTATGGTCCTGTTCTGGTATGAAATTCAACGAGATCTACTCTCGTTGAATTTCATACCGTCGCCAATCTTTAATGGCGTCTCTATTTTCACCGAATATTCAAAAATAAAAGAAATACCCTTCATAGATAATACATATTCTTCTTACAGAATTTCCGACTGCCTATTTCAATAGGGATTATCCAAGTACGTTGGAGATATTACATACTAACAGTACACAAGTGTGTGCGCAAACCTAGATGCGCTTCCTCTTCCCTCACTCTCATAGTTCGATAGGACAGAAATCCAACACAACTGGAATGAGATCAGTCGCAGAACCAACGACTTTACATACACGGTGGAGTCATACCACTAACTTCCTAACTCCGGGCTGTTATTACCAATTAATGAATTAATTTTACGTGACCTAATTATAAGATGATGGAGAATCATCAAATGATTTCTTCAGCTGTTCTTCTTTTTTACTTTACCTGACCTAGGAATCGAATCCAGGACCAAAAAAGCAGGGTAAAACAGAAAAAAAACTACTAACACAATATCAATGCTTCTTTGATACATAAAATAGCGACGTATCATTTATAACTTCAAAGAATAGTTCAAGAAAAGAGGCAAGTTGAATTGATCACCCGAACAATGCACGAACATTCTCGGAAATTCCCGACAAGCGGTAAATCGGAGAACGTTAGAGATTCTCGTGAGATTTGTTAGGAAAAACTGAAAGTGGAACTATTACGAGCTTGATGGAGATCTGGAATTTACAGAAAGAATGTTGTAATTTTATTTGTGATAGACAATTTTATCTACATACATATCATTACGCCTGTTTTCGCTAAGGTGTTAGGCAGATTCGAGGTGTACAAATGTAAAAGGGTACAAGTCGCTTTCCTTGTAGTTTCTCGTTAAATAGCTTAATTTTAAAATAATAATACATACATACATACATCCATGCCATTACACATGTATTCCCAGAAGGGTTAGGCAGAGGTGTAACTAATGTACACCCTCAGCCAGCCGGTATGTTTTAGGTCTCATGTAATAAGGGGTGAGCCTAAAGCCATTAACCGGGCACAAATCCTTATTCCGAGCTGCTACTAAGAATTTCATAGAAAAGCCCAATAGCACTTTGCTTGGCCTGGAAATAGAACCCTCTTGCGTAGCAATCACAGTTAAGATAGTCACTACTTAGCTAACGAGGCAGTTTAAAAATTTTACCTCTTTTTAATAAAGGGTGGATGATGAAAAAATCTGCTGTTTAAATTCATCTTATTACTATTATTAATGTAAAAGTTTTAGCGGTTAGATGTTTGTTATCGGATGAACGGATCTGGATGAAATTTGGCTTAGAGATGGATTATAGTCTGAAAATAGCAAATAGAATACTTCTTATACCAAAAAAATATACGGTTCCCGTGGGATAATATATCAAGTAACACGCGGTGGAAGTCTCGGGCAGACGCTAGTTTCAAAAGTAATTCAATATCTCGAAAGAATATTAGAAATCATTATTATTTTGACTGGTACGCTGGTACGATTCCCAGGACGAGCAGTGTTATTTGTTTTTTTTTTCATGAATTTCTTAGTATCAGCTCGGTTTGTGCCCGGTTATAGCAATAGGCTCGCCCCTATTACATGTCAAGGAACCTAAAACATACCAGCAAACTGTGGGTGTACCTTGGTACACCTCTGCCTAACCCTTCGGGGAATACAGGCGTGATGGTAAGCATGTATTTATGTATTATTATTTTGAAATTAATCTTTTCGACGGAAAACTACAAGCAAAGAACCCCTGACTGTACCCTTATCTAAAGATGTTCGTCAAGTTCAATTATCTATCAACCAAAATATAACTAGACTACTTTTGCATAGAGCGCTCTTTCTGTATCTACTGTCCCGTTAAGAGGTATTATAGGAAGCCCGTGTTTAGCCTAGAAATTATCACTAGACCGTATACCTAGCTGTACTAAAATCCTATTAGAATTAATTAGGTATATTATCCTCGGTTTACGATAAGAAGCGGCGCGTACATATTACATGTCCAATAATTATTATCAAAGTATATCCTAGGTAGAATCCAAAAGTAGTCAAAGTAATACATCTTCGAAATAATCCAGGAACAGTCAAAGAACATCATAGAAAATACCTTCAAATAGTCAAAGTATATCACGGAAAGAATAAAAAAATACCAAAATATATCATGGGAAAAAACCAATGTTTTATTATGTTACTTCCGAAATCATTATAAAAACGTTGCATAAAAAAATCTCTAATATCATAGAAATAGTTTATTTAATCCTTTTACCGAACGCAAAACCTAGTTTTCTTTTTCTATCTAACCACCATGTTTTAATGTCGTAATGGTACGGCGCATTCTAGAACTTTAAGCAGACATCTTCTTCCCTTAATTCTCATAAAATATATCGAATACCAAATAGGATATAATTATATTAATATATAAAGCCTAATAATCCAATGCTAACTAAATCCATGGTTTAATAAAATAATCGATGTAGCAGTGGCATTTTGTTTCTTTTTAATTAAAACACGTAACGTCGTATGACATTATTAAAAGACAAAGAAAAAAAAAGAAGTACGTACTTATCTAATTAATAATTTTGAAAAATGGTTATTAAAAAAAAACTAAGTAACTAATTTTTTTTTTTTATTACAAAAACAAAAGCCAATTTTGCTAACGATATCCAACCAACCCAACACCAAATTGTTTTGTTTTCATTTTGCAATTATTAATTATTTTCTCGTCTTACATTAATTTATGGTGCTAATGTAAAACGCTTGAAGGTTGATAAATAAAATTGGACTTAAACTGGCTATAATTTAAGTCCAAAATACTTCCTCAACAAGGATTTAAATGACCTTACTTATTTTATTAAATAATAACTCTTATCACCTACTTATTACCTACTAATAGACGCTACAATTAAAAATCAAATATCCGACATTCTTCAACTACATGCAATAAACTAACCAACGAAAAAAAAGTTTCAGAAAACCTCAATACAAAAGTAAATAAATTAATCCAATTTAAAACTAGGTACCAACCTGTTCAGTAACTTCGCGAAGCCACACAAATTTTAAAAGAAGAACTATTATAATAGTCACCTAAAACACAGCACTAAAAACTAAAATTAGTCTTAAATGAATATTTTTTTTTTACACACTACACGAAGATTATTTACACAGATAAATGTATAGTATAATTTGGATCGCGATCGGGCGTTTCGTAGCCGATTAGACGTAGAGTCTGTAGCGAGGTCTACGCGGCACTGCTGCTACGGCGGACTATGAATACCTACATCTGATGTGCGCAAGCTTAGGCCTTGTACAGATGGTGCGATTGGGTTTAAGCCGTGCGTTTTCTCGTATGTCCGGAGTTTTTGGTGAAAATGGGTAATCTTCTTGCGTTTCAATTTGTTGATATAATCTGGGTTTTGTGTGTGTTTTTTTTTGGTGGCTTAAAAGTCAATTGATATTTTCTGTATGGTGATGAATTTTAAATGACTTGTAAGTAATCACTTACAAGTCGTTTAAAATAAAGTGTAGACATAAAATGAACTAATAATTAGTACCTACAAGTCTCATTCAAATTCAAAAGAAAAAGCAAATTCATGTTTATGTTCATGTTTAGTTTAGATTTTATTAATTATGAAAAGAAAATTAAATAAATAAAAATGCTATACCTGAGCACAAAACACAAATAAAATAATAAACTGAAAATATAAATACACAATCATCTGTATTTACCATCAAAAATCTAAGAAGAACAAATAAAATAACATTATTGCCAAAAAACTCGCTACCTACTACAAATGTAATTCTCCAGACCGATTCCGGCAACGGCGGCTAATCTTAATGCAGACTAGACACGTACGTAGGAAATATTATGGTGCACAAGTGTGTGCGCAAACACAAGTGCATTGCATTGCAGTGCATCATTTGTGTGATGAGCATGATTGTTTGTTCTGTGTCTGGATGTGATTTATCTATAATATGTATGTATTTATAAATTATATAAGTATGTATATCAGTTGTCTGGTTACCATAACACAAGCTCTGCTTAGCTTGGGATCAGATAGCCGTGTGTGAGTTGTCCCAAGATATTTATTTATTTATTTTTATTTATTTTATTTATTCCCTCTTCCTTAACTCTCATTACCCGATGGGACGGAAATCGGACACAATCGGAGAGAGACTAGGCGCAGGACCAACGGCTTTACGTGCTTTCCGAGGCACGAGGGTGTCTCACCACCAACTTTCAAAGTCCGGGCTGTTACTGAGAAATTCCAAATGGAAAAACCCAATAACACTTTTTGCCCGACCTGGGAATCGAACCTGTCTCCCCTCGTTCAGCAGTCGCGCTTGCGACCACGAGACCAACGGCCCCGGGGCAGTCTACTACAAATATTTAATATAGAAACATATTAGTGTCGCGGTTCCATACGACCACGACAACTCCTCGCGTAACTATAAAATAACTTCATCTTTATTGCCTTCCTTACAAATGGCCATTGTTAGTGATTATCAAGATTTCTTGTGTGATAACATTTGAATGACTTGCTAATGGCTTTAGTCAATTATTAATGTTATTTAATTTCATATGATCGATGTTATGAATTAAGTAACTATTAACAACCAAAATTTCTTCTATTTTTCGACGTAGGTTGAAATGATGCGGGTTTTGTTCGAAAGAGTTACCGCGGCACTGGAATGCAAAAGGCATCAAGAGAAACACGGATGGGTTTTAGTCAATAAGAGTCTGACATTCCCTTCAGCTCCACCACCTGCTGAAGAAATCATTTGATGATTTCCCATACTTATTTAGTAGCAGAGTACTTTGTGAAGGAGCTCATCCGGGGAAGTACTGCCACCATACTTATTTCTGCCGCAAAGCAGCGTTGCTGTATTCCTGTTTCAAGGGTATGGGTGTCGGTGTAATTACAGGCACATGAGACATGTCAACTTTGTCTTTGTGATGGCAAACCATTTGCAAGGCCTCTGGTATTGCAGATGTGTATAGGCAGCGGTGACCACTTAACATCAGGTCGGCCGTCGCCGTCGGTTTGTTTGCCATCTAATGACATAAAAAAGGTCATTTCGGATATTAAAGCTAATCAATTTTTAATTTATTCTAAGGCTAAAATTTGAATGTATTTTATACGGTTATTGCTGGACAGTAATGTCCCACATTTGGCATATTGAATTAGTTCAATTAATTAAAGTATTGAGAGCTTGCAAGTTGGCTCGTTTTGACAAAACAAAACTCATTTATTTCTGATAATGATATTACTTTTTGTTTTATTTGAAAATTGCCTCCAAAATATTAATAATAATATGTATTTCAGAACGTGCTATTGATCAAACAGTTATGAATTCAATATATTTCAATATAAAAACGTTAATACATAATAGGTATTTTTATGAGAATTTTACTCATACCTACTTTACATTTGGGGTGCGAGCCTATTGCCATTAACCGGGCACAAATCCTAACTCCGAGCTGCTACCGTACTAAAAATTTCATAGAAAAAACCATATAACACTTAGCTCACCTGGAAATCGAACCTAAGACCTCTAGCGTAGCAGTCGCGCTTAGGACCACTTTAGGCTAGCGAGGCAGTTAAAAATTAAAACATAAGTATATTTATGTTCTTCAGTAAGGTCAGGTGCGCAGTACTCGTAACCGGCGTGCTTGTATGACTAGATGTATGAGTGTGGAGGAGGCGAAAGGAATATGTAAGGATCGTAGCAGGTGGCGTTCCGTGGTTTCTGCCTTTTTTTTTTGGTACGCGGTGGAAATCCTCATGGACTTCCTCCGCCATGGGGAGTGACGAAGGGGCATGCCGGACTCTTACCGGCTAAAACCACCGCGGTGTTCCACCTCTGGCCATAGTTTCTGCCTGCCCCCATGACAAAAAGGTTGAGTTTATGTATGTAAAACATATTATACCTGTTTTCAAACAACATTACACAGTATAAAAATAGCACATACCTTCACACTTGGATTCCCTGACACGTGGAGGATCTCCTTCGTGTTACAAAATGGAACTACACTACATTTGTATGGAGCACGCTGTTGGTACAGACAGCAACAAAAGTAGATCAACATTTAAGAATTTTTCTATCCTTTTTCATCATCATCATCATTATCTGCTTAGCCTTTTCTCAATTATGTTGGGGTTGGCCTTCAGCTTATCCGGATGCAGCTGAATACCAGTGTTTTACATGGAGCGACTGCCTATCTGACCTCCACAACCCAGTAACTGGTGAACACGATACCTCTTGGTTAGACTGGTTCTCAGACTTCTTTTCTATCCTTATTATAAAGTACAATATCAAAGGAAACACAAAGTGTTTTAAATTTAAGATAAAATGAACTCTTAGGTATTGGCTGAAATTCTGAATAGCAGTGAACTGTGTTATTTTGTGTCTATTTAATTATTTATCTAGAAGTTATTTACCTGATTGTTATATAATGCAAGGATATTCCACATTCGATTTACCGCCGTTACTCTTTAGGTACATCTCAACGAAGAAACATTGTTAATCGACTTTTCTTTCTGACCGTACAGTTCTCTTAGCAGTGGGTGTAACCTTGACGTTAAAGAAATTTTATTAAAGGTACTACCACACTATTAGACTTAATACCCAATTTATTTATGTTACAAAAATAAACATGATCATTGAAACCCACGGGCAAGACTTACAATTCCCGCGGTATAATGAAAATGTGGGTATAAAGCATAAAAAGGAGGATTATGTACAGGCCACAAAATAGTTAGGTAAGTGCTAAAGTAAAAGTGTAAGTGTAGTGTTAAGTAGTTAAGTAAAAGTGTTATTGGGTTTTTCTACGAAATTCTCAGTAGCAGCTCGGTGTTTGGATTTGTGCCCGGTTAATGGCAATAGGCTCGCCCCCTGTTACATGGGACTTAAGAACATACCGGCGAACTGTGGGTGTACATTGGTACACCTCTGCCTAAGCCTTGGGGGAATACAGGCGTGATGTACTTATGTGTAACCGTGGTCATTCGCAGTGGTGAGGTATTTTTTTTTATTCGAAATGGGTTTGCTCTTCTCTAGGTCAGAGGTGACAAAGAGAAATTCGACCAGTTTCCCTTCGGAAGTTCAAAACTGAAGCGACATATATCACTCAACAGGCGAACTACTACGACAAACTGACGTTTCTTAATCGCGCTGTCAAAGTTCGCTATGATGGCGACGTTAGCTTATATACAAAATCCCGACAACAACCGTTGGGCAGTAGCCCACCAGACACAACACCTGTCTAATCAGGGGTTCCTGCCTTTTCAACGGAGGATGAGAAACTTATCACTCTGTTTCTCATACATCCACAAAATAACAGCTACTACAAAAAACGGCACAGTCAAACCTACTATTGCCAAATATTATTGTCATTTTAATTCATTGTTAATTTACAACGGTTAAAGCAAGGGTCATACTATAGGTATTTAAAAATAAACCTTAAAATAAAAACAACAGTGTTTAATTTGGTTTTCTTTTGGTTTGGCGAGGTTTACTTTGTTTACCAAAACAGTACCTGATAAAACTAAGTAATTTTTGCTTCTGCTTCCATTTTACGAAAATAGACTCTCTGCCATCAGACGCTAGATTGTTTTTTTAGAAACTAATGGAAGTTTTCGAAATTGAATTTAAATTATCGAGTGTTTATTTTCTGTTAACTAAATTAAATTTTAATCGAAAATATTCTTCGGTTTTCGGGCTCTTCCAATTTTAGTTCAATGCCGGACTAGTACAGCGTTGTAGAGGTACAGGTGTTGCATGGCACTCCGTCGGTTGTTTTCTACACTTAATAATTAAAAAGAGGAAAGATTTGTATTTTTGGATGTAATGAATAAACTTAAAAACTATTGGACCTATTTCAAAAAATCTTTTGCCGTTACAAACCTACATTATCACTGAAAAACATAAACCACATAACATCACATCACGGTCAACGGGAGCGGAACGGTAACCAAAAATGTAACTTAATGTGGGCGAAATAAGCCACGCGGACGAAGTCGCAGGTAGTTCGCTAGTATTTCATATAGTTGACACGTTAAGAGCGCCGTGCAACACCCGTACACACGACAGCAGGACGACAAACGTCGCGCTTCATTTGTATGAAATTACTCTCCGGCGACGCAACAGTCCGTGCTGGACTGTTACAATTACAAACGTTAAAATTAAAAAAAAAAACCCTTTATGAAAGTCCAATGATAAATGCGATAGTAACTTTGTCTAGTCTTATACGCTTTCACAACTAAAATACTGAACGATCTTGATAAAACTTAGAACGGAATAAGTTTGAACTCCAGGAAAGAACATAGGCTATTTTTTAATTTCACAACTACACCCTCTTCTGCGTCCGCGACATTCACGTGGACGACGGGCAAAAGCTAGTCTCAACAATATTTGACTCTGATCACTTATATCTTTTGTTGCCTGTACATTGATTCTATAAACGTAGCAAAATAGCGTGAATGATGAACGCGTACTTTGGCGCTAATACTTTATTTTTAAATCGAAGGTCGATACTGTTCCGTACATCTTTTTTTATTGATCTTAATGGAATTGGAGTAATGATACGCGTTCTGTACAGAATCGTATAGATATTTATATAAAGCGTGTATTTTTAAACGACTTAAAAAACTGGTTATTATGTGCTACGAAAGAAATGTTGAAATACTCGCTCCTTAGTTGTTTCATTTCTTTTTGTTTGTACAGAACAACTTCTGACAGTCTAGCCACAAAAAAAATCTAATACTCAGTTGAAATTCTAATACCTAAAGAATACATACATATCACGCCTGTATTCCGCAAAGGGTTAGGCAGAGATGTACCAATATGTATATTGGTACATCTCTGCCTACCCCTTTGCGGAACCCTTTGCTTTTTTTTTTATGTTAAGATCAAAACTCCAAAATTCCGACTATAGGTACTATTATACTACTCGTATTTGCTCGTTTTTCTTTTTCGACGCTTTTCTTGCTCGTTCTTCTCCATAGAGATCTACGCTTTGGAACGAGCAACTAGCCTCAACTTTAAACTGTAACTTCTTGACATTCAAAAGTGCCTGTAAATGGTCTAATTGAAATAAATACTTTGACTTTGACTCTGACTTTGCTTACAGCTCTAACATTATTTGTGGCGCCTAAAATATTTATCATAATTATTTGCCGATATTTAATAACCACAGTTACGTAGAGAATTTCTATTGAAATATTTAATATTGAAAGCGGCTTAATCCTTCCGTAGAGAGGTAGGTCTTCTGTAATGGCGCCTCCAATGTTGTGAGGGGAATTCTCTTTTTTATTATTATTTGGTGATAAATTGTTGTATTTTTGGCGAAAATGTACATTGTTTTTCTGGGGTTTTTCTTTGTTATGATTCTGTCTCTTTTATGATGGAGGTAGGTTGATACCTCGTGTGGGGTTAGGTTGATTGATTTTCAGATAAAAACCTATGCTCACTTAGATTTAAATTGGGGTTAATTTGCTAACCTATCTGTTCATAGTTACACTGACATAGAACGCATTTTCGATAAATATGCAGGGTTAATTTTGAAACATTATTTTTCCACTCCGAACTAACTTAAATGCGCTAACGTATTTAAAAAATTTAGTAATAAATAACCGTTTGCGCTTTATTTTACAAGTAGAATCACTTCTACTGCAGCAATACACACATGCTTGCTATGAAAGTTTTTCCAGGCTGCCCTCAAAGGTAGAACTGGTTCCAGAGAGATTTTCTAGCCTTCGTCGATTTGGGTGTCGGTTATTGTGGACACAGAAGAAATCGTGTATAATAGTAGCTCATATCCTTATCCAGATCCCACGCTACTTCTTCTTTTCGTTACCATCAATGGTTTTGCTGTAATAAGTTAACAAACAGAGTTTTATATCAGTGTGGTTTTACATGGGATAAAACTGAAATCCTATTCCTACAAAAATAGGATAAGAAAATGTTCGAACGAAAGTCGCTAAAGCATATTTCCTATACGGTTCAATTTATCAGCTACTGTATAATTTATAGCAGTCTACGTAAGACGGTAGTCTGAAACTTTATATTGACACTTCACTTCAGAACAAACTTGAAGTACCTACCTACGAACTAAAAATAAACCTAGTACATTCAGAACTTCCTCTTAAGCGATTGTTTAAAGCTGGCAAGTTATTTTAAACTGTAATACTTTTCTGAGAAGGTGTACTTTCAGATTAAAAATTGTAAAGTAAGAAAAGTTTTATCAGTCTGCATTATAAATAGAAATATCATTTACGTGTAGGGGTGGGCCGAGCAGAAAATATCAGCGAAAATGCAAAAATATGGTTGCTTTTTTATTTTGCTCTCCACCGAATTTCTGTCAAAGCGGCTAATTTTATGAGACTAGCCAAGTATGCAGGAAATATATGTTATAGTACAAAAGTGTGAGCGCAAAAAATAGTAAACTCCTTCTTCCCTCACTTTGATAAAGATGACTGGGGAGGCATCAAATGCAGGACCAACGGCTTTATGTGCTTTCCAACCCACGGGTATGAAACACTACCAACTTTGAAACTTCGGGCCGCTACTTAGAAATTGCAAAGACTCATTTACACCTTTGCAGACTAATTATTAAAGGCAGATATTTTATCCCACTACTTTGATCTTCCAAAAAGAACCTCATACTTAAAAGTTTAAGGTATAAATTCTACAAACTCACAATAACATAGACCGCTGAACCATAATTACAGTTTCCACAGCCGCATATCTTGTTAGTGAGCGCGTCTCTAACACGAGAAAGCTAAACATTCTAGTACCTTCTGTAAGTAAGCCGGAAGGGATCATGGCGGAGTAATAACATGTACCTATGCTGTTATAATTTACATATAGTAAGTTTCAACAAATACATACATACCATCACGCCTGTATTCCCCGAAGGGTAAGGCAGTGGTGCAACAAAATACACCGTCTGCCGGTATGTTTAGGTCACATGTAATAGGGGGCGAGCCTATTGCCATTAACCGGCCACAAATCCTAACTCCGAAGTTCTACTGAGAAAAACCCAATAACACTTTTTGCTCGACCTGGGGATCAAACCTCTAGTGTAGTAATCGCGCAGAACCACTAGGCTAACGAAGCAGTAATAGTAGACATCCAACCAAAATACATATCAAATGCTAAGCTCACACAAAATTTGCCACCACAAAAATATGAACACACACCATTGGTTGTCCAATAAAGAAGACTGAATGTCACCAAATGAAGACAAACAACATCTTAGGGATACCAGCACCAAAATATAAACACAATAAGGAAAGTCGAGTTTGTGAATAAACGTCAAACAATAACAGCCTTACTTATAAAAATACCGCTGATTACTAATCAGCTACCTCTCAATTGAGTAACTCTTAAGTCCTTAAGTAATGATCAACTTTTTTTTACTTATAAACCACTTTCAATGGTATCTCAGGTGAACGGTCGTTGAAAGATGAAACACTATTTTAATCTGTCAACACTTAGACGGTCAGCATAGAGCATGACCAAATTATCCGACTAAAGAACGAAATCGAACGAACTGATCCCGTATTATATGATGTACTCTGTGGAACTGATCATGGTCAAGTGTCAAAATTTTCAAGTTGACTTTAACAAATGACATTTGTTTGGTGTCGATTGCCGCCTTGTGTTCAAAAATTTTCAACAATCTTAAAATAATATTAAAGTTTAAAGTATTTATTAAATAACAACATACATAAACATGGAGCAGATGGAGCCCCCAACAAAAAGAGCGCGCTTCATCAACTGGTGTGAACAGGAAAAGGTTACTAATACATCATTAATTAATTGTGAAGTGGACAATAAAATTATTCTGTAAGTACATAAATGATATTTCAATATTGCACGTTTAACATGAAAGGCTGTTTTAGATTATGTTCAGGAAGCTGGTTCTCGAGCGGGTGGCAATTATTGAAAATAAAGGGACCACGACGATTGCCAATAGCGCCAAAAAAGTTGCTTGGGAGCAGGTTTTGTCTAGGTTGGTTTTGGCTGTTTTTATTTTTGTAAAGTTCTTCATTTGCATACGTATCTCATATGTACTTATTACTTTCAGCTTTAATGCAGTCAGCCCCACCAAACGGGACATGCCACAATTACTGCTAACGCAATGGCGTAATATGAAAAATCGTGCAAAAAGAACTGAGTTTTCTTATAGAAGAGCCAGAAATATGACTGAGGCGGGCTACCGCCTCCAAGTCCGCCACTGCAACTGGAACTTCATGATGGATGATCGTATCACAGCCGTGTTTGGACTTGTTAGAAAGGTCTTGTAATGAACGTTGACCATGATTAAGTTTCAAGGTCCGATGATGAAGCCGGAAGATAGGCACTAGCATTCCATGATGAAATACCGTATCATAGCCGTGTTTGGACTTGTTAGAAAGGTCTTGTAATGAACTTTGACCACGATAAAAAGCTAAAGCGTGTTTTTTTGTGTTTTTTAAACTAAGTATTAATTTATAAAGTATTAAGTCAAATAAAATAAAGGCTGTGATTTATATGTATAGGCTTTAATGTAAAAAAAATTTAGATTAATTATTAAAATAGGTTTGAATGAAGGCGACTCTAGAGATGTGTGCGACATTATCGTCTTGGATTGCGTGAGTTTCTTCATCTGGTTGCTTAATTACCAACGCTGGTTCTTGTGCTGCATCTGTAAAGAAGAAAGTCGTATCTTTTAATTGTACACACAGCATAATATGAAGCTAAACTGTTAAAATGTTACTTGTTTACAATTACTTTATCTCTTTCTTGCATTAAGTCTTTTCTTTGTTTTAAGTATGTAATTTTTTGTATTATTCTTGTCGAACCTGCCATATCAACTCTTCACCACCTTTGGTTGACTGGTTTAAATAAATAAATAAAAATATATGTTATAGAGAAAATATTGTATTTTTAATTAAACTAGCACTGGTACATACCTTGTTCTTCATTAAAAAGAATCGCTAAATTATGCAGAACAGCACAAGCGATAATGGTGATTTTTATTGTCGTGTAAGAACCCCTCATGACCCCCTGAAGAATGCGAAACCGTTGTTTCCACACCCCAAAACATCTTTCCACAACGTTCCGAGTAATAATATGGCTGTTGTTGTAGCGTCGCTCTGCTTCAGCCTGGGGCCTTAGCACTGGTGTCAATAAATAAGGGGTGCAGGGGTAGCCACTGTCACCAATCAGCTTTCCCACAAACTCATTTTCTTCAAACCGTCGTTTGATGGAGCTTTCCCGAAAAATCCTGGCATCGTGTGTACTGCCTCTCCAGTGTGCCACAATGTCACAGATTTTAAGGTCAGCATCCTCCTAAATCTGTAAGTAAATGAATCTGTTACTAGCTGGCATGGCACATACATGCTTAAAAATGTATCAAAATATTAGTACGTACCTCGTGACGGCCCCAGTATCGTAACACGGCCATGACTTGCAGCTCCACGGGTATACCACCACCTCGGGTGTCCGCCTGCAAATCCCTCCCCACAATACTGACAATTCGGCTCATGTTTGCTTTCGAGAAGCGGTATCGCAGCCGAAATTCAGAGTCGGAAAGATCTAGCAGAGGATTAAACCGCACTTTATAAATCTTCCTCCTTCGTCTTCGTGGAGTCGCAAAGTATCTCAGCTCTGCCACGTCATTTTGAAAATCGCGGGGTATACTGTACAACTCCATTATTGCTTATTTATAATATTATATAAATTTCACAAATTATATTTACGAGACACTAATGTCAACCTCGTCACAATAACATAACGTCAAATCGACATGTCAATGTAATCGTCTCAGCTGATTGAAATCCGCCATCTTGAACCAGACTTAAACAACGGGTCGCCGCTGTTTAGATTTGAGCTGTTGCTCAATAACTTCTCAACTCTGATTAACGTTTATAAGTGAGATTTTTGCTGATCAGTCACTGATTTATGTTTAACTGTTTCTCAAATATTTGAGACTGCTTTATAAGTAAGGCTGTTAGTGATTGTCTGGAGTTGTTCAATTGAGAATGGACTTAAGTCAATAAGTAGGTATAAAGTTATTTATTAAGTACCTACTAGCTTTTTCCCGCGACTTCCTCCGATTCTAATTTGATATACGGGAAAAGTAAATTTTTCTGGGATAAAAAGTGTCCTATGTGTTAATCTATACTACAATCTATATCAGTACCAAATTTCATTAAGATCCGTTCAGCCGTTTAACCGTGAAAGAGTAACAGACATACACTACATTTTTCAGGCTTGTAATATCTACCAATACGCCAGACTATGCGACAAAAAAAATATGTTTTCGGTGTCCTGTGTTCGGATAGCCCCTTGAATCCGCAGTCTCACGTCATTTATGTGATCTAACAGTCTACGTCATAATATTAATTAGCCGCCGTATTTAATTATACTTAAATGGTTCGTGACTAAAAAGGTCCGGCATAGATTAATCTACTTAGGATCTAATTTGGTATTATTTGAATCCGTTGTTGATACTTCTTTATCCAGTAATTCATTAACGAGCACGAAAAACCATTTGCTCTTGTACCAAAAATGCATATTATGACGTCATCATTTCAGTTAGTAAAACTGTCAGAGGAAATTAAGTAGGTACGAAAGGCAATATTGTTTTATAGCGTTTTGTACAAGGTGGACCGACGATCTGATTAAGACCGCAGGAAGACGCTGGATGCAGGCCGCTTCCCACCGGTCCTTTTGGAAATGTGTGGAGGCCCATGTCCAGTAGTGGACGTTCTGCGGCTGATATGATGATGATGACTTACTAACTAAAACCCATCCGTCTTTCTACCAATGGCTTTGACTTTGCCATTTGCGGTCCAGGGTACAAATTCCGCAAAATTATCATCATCATCATATCAGTCGCAGGACGTCCACTGCTGGATAACATCAGGTACAAGCATCCCCCATAGATTTCTAAAAGAACCAATTAGTTGGAAGTGGCCTGCATTCATTGCGTCTTCCTGGGGTCTTAATCAGGTCGTCCTACGCTACGCCTGCCGGTGCGTGGTCTCCATTCGAGAACTTCACGGGCCCATCGGCCATCAGCTCTGCGTGCCACCGCCAAGCACCCTAGTTACAGGTAAATTCAACGATAAGCTATTACCTCGATATATTATTATCCAATGTCAAATGACATCACGAAAATGACTCGCAGTGCGACATAAGAATAATATTTGTTAAAGTCTCCGGTTAATTTAGTAATGGACACGTACTTTCGGGGACAGAATTGTTTTATTTATTTGTGGATTACCAACAGATGATATAGGTGTTAATATAATCGTATACAAAATATGAACTATTCTGAGTCTCAGTATTAAGTCTTCAACGTTTTTATATTTAAAAATCATCACGGAAAAGTACGATATTCATATTAAAAAAAAAAAACAATGAAACTTCTTATTTGCCAAAAGTCAGTTTGTCAGTTGCTCCATGTAAAATATTGGTCTGGAAGCCGACCCCAATATAGTTAGAAAATGGCTAGGCAGATATCCTAATCCAAATTTCTTAACTTAATATCATAAATGCGAAAGTAAGTTTGTTTGTTACCATTTTTCGCCTAAACCACTGAACCGATCATCCTGAAATTTTGCAAATACGTTGTCAGGAGTACAGAAACGGGTATAGGGTACCTTTCACCCAGAAAAAAAGTACTGTTCCTGAGAAAAACAACAATAACTTTCTTTTGATAATAGATGACGCCACGTGTCTTCCGAATCATGATTGAATGTAAATCTAGCCGAAATTTACGCAGGCAAAGTCACTGGCAGAAGCTTGTAGATATATTTGTCAAAACAAAACAAAATGCGAACTTGTGGGTTTAAAATTTTATAGATATACTTACCTAGACGTATAAGTTTCATATTTTGTTCATGTATAATTTTTTCCCAAAACACAAATTTTCCAACATACTCTCTCCCTATTTAACAACTCCCTCCGAAAATAAACTGCCACCAAACCACATAATTAAGCCAAACAAAAATATTTGTAAACAATTTTGTTCGCGACGATCCCCATGCCACGCATTTATTAATCAAATTATGCCTGCGTGGTTCGTGTTATTTTCCATCACATTTACCTTCGTTGTGTACTTATATATACCTATGTACATAAATTATGACAACATGTACTTCAGGATACATAATTAAGGACTTTAAGCTGTTTGACAACGCACTGAATTCAGTCTAATTTAAATTGTAATGAGTCAATTTGCAGAACTGACCGCTTACTTTGAGGTATTTCAGTTCATGAGTACTTTCACCCCCTGAAATATGGCAGGTGAATGAAAAGTAACTTTGTATTATTACGAGTATATTAATTTAATCCATATGCATAAGTGAATAATAATAAAAAAGTCATTCAAAGACGTTGATTGCTTAACTTGACACCACCATAGGCACTACGATTTTCTTCTTCTTAACGTATATGTACTATGTTAATCCAGAACTTAGCCACGTCTGTTAATGCACAAGATGGCGGGGTGCGGGGCCCCTCCCCCTCCTTACTCCAGACAACGAAGGTTTTAAATGTGCTTGCGCCGCGGTCGACCCGCGTGTCTCTTACCATTGCATTGTATAATAATTGGTAAATTTCGCTTACTCAAGAAATCATCAAAAATTGAAAAAAGTATAAAGTTTAAACTAATAAATGTATAAAATCGTCTACGAGTTCTCTTTTAGCTCCCTGACTCTAGCTTTTAGCGATAGGTTTTAGTCAGTAAGAGTCGGACACTCCTTTCCGCTCCACTCAGTGTGGAAGAAGTCATATGGTGATTTTCCATTTTTTTTTAAAGGCAGGTTTCTGTTCTTAAGCTCGCCCCCTACTACATGGGACCTAAACGTACGCGAACTACGGGTGTACATTGGTACATCTCTGCCTAACCCTTTGAGAATTCAGGCGTGATGGAAAGTAATAAATCTCTACCTTAGATACCTACCAAACCAAGGAACCACAAAACCATTCTAAAGCCAAACCAAAAAGGCAAAAAGTATTTCATCTTCAACATATTATGTTATGAATCCCTTAGCATCAAACATTCGTATCTCTAAAAATGTCAATTGTAGCGTACTAAATTAAATAAATTATAATCTCCCGAGGCAAAAAGGAGGTGAAATGTGGCACAATAGGGTTGGGAAAATGTACCCTGAAATATTATTTAGATATGTTCCTCTAGGGATGTTTCTAAAAGAATTTGCGGATAATATACTAGTGAATAGGTAGGTAGATTGTACAATGAGATTCGTGGTATTTAATTCGATATTTCATCATCATACCATCGCGCCTGCATTCTCCGAAGGGTTAGGCAGAGGTGTACCGATGTACACCCACAGTCCGCCGGTAAGTTTTTAAGTTCCATGTAATAGGAGGCGACCCTATTGCAATTAACCGGGCACACGTCCTAACTCCTAGCTGCTACTGAGAATTTCATAGAGAAACCCAATAACACTCTTGACCTGGGAATCTAAGGCCTCTAGCGTAGCAGTCACGCTTAGGACCACTAGGTTAACGAGGTAGTCGATTTCAAATAATATTATTTACGACCTTAAACTATGAAGAATGGAAATTAATATTATGTGTTTTTTTAGGCTTAGATAAGCCTTACGAGGAATGAGACGCATGTGACCAAAAAAGTTATGAATATAAATGTGGATGGATGTAGAGGAAGAGGGAGGCCAAAGAAAAGATGGATGGATTGTGTGAAGAACGATATGAAAGAGAAGGAAGTCAGTGATAGTATGACGGTTGACAGGTTGGCATGGAAAAAGAAAACATGTGGTGCTGACCCCAAGTAAAATGGAATAAGGGCGGGAAGATGATGATGACAATCACGCGAGAACGGCTGAACTTATCTTGATGAAATTTAGCACACAGATTACCTACTTTTTATGCCGGAATAATGTACGGTTCCTGTGGCAAAAAATCTCAACTTTAACGCAGATAAAGTCGCAAGCAGAAGCTAGTCCGACATAATTATATTGCGATAAGGCATCAGCTGCTCACCTATTTTTTTTACAAAAAAAATTAACTTGCTTCTCAAGATTCTTAAGAAGATTGCATAAAGCAGCCGTTTTTGTTATGCAAAGCGAGTTCCAGCGATAAGTTCAGAAAAGTTTTCTTTGTGAAGAAAAAAGAACAATTTTGATCGATACGAGATGCACAGATGCAGTTGCTAGGAGTAATGTAACTTTGTGGAAGACTTTGTGTGTTTTATTGGCATTTTAATGACCATCTCTTAATAACAGACTATTATTGCCCCATTGCAGGGCAAAAGCCTCTTTCCATATAGAGAAGACACAAGCAATGATTACCACGCTTGATCAAAGCGGATTGGCGATTTCAGTCTTATATTCAGTACATAAGTCCAGGTTTCAGCACGATGTTTTCCTATACAGATGTCAGTGACGTCCAGGATGAACTAAAGTACGAATAAAATACAAATAGACACACATTGGTACTTGCCCTGTGCCCGGTTGCGAACCCACCGCTTCGTGCATGAGAAGCGGGCGCTTTAAACAGTGAGCCATTTCACTTCTCTCCACAGAAATCTTCTAAATATGTCGATTGGATGTACTTTTTTTTTAAAACGTCGCTTCGGGTTCTTCCTGTATCGTGGGTGCATTTACAAACATATAAACTTACATACACAAACAGCCAGACCCGGTACAACTATCTGTAGGTCGTACAAATATTTGTTCCGTGCGGGAATTGAACCTGCAACACGCAACGCAGCAGGCAATCCCTCAGTCACTGCGCCAAACGTGTCGTCTTTACCTATACAAGACATCTCCTCTCCGTTATTGTGGAAACCTGGCCTTAACCTTTCACCCCAGCTTTCTTATCTCGCATACGATAAGTTTTATATTTCGCCTCCGAAATCATATTTCATCGTTTATATTCAGTTTATCGCTGTTGAGTTATTGTGATAGATAAATGCTTGAATATCTTGTTGGGAGTGAGTGTTATTAATGTTTTTTTAAATCGGAAAAAGCCTGGGTGAAGGTCAAAGATCTCTGAGGTACATACACAGCTTAGACTTGAAGTGAACCTATCCAATCTACATAAATAAATATTAATAGGTAAATGTGTTTCTAAGCGTAAAACTCGAGAACAGCTGGACTGATTTTGCTGTTTTTTTTTTTGTTTAGTTCGTAATTTTCCGATTGTAAAAATTTGTTTTACAGATTTTTTCGGTAGATTCACTGAAAAAGGCGGAAATTTACACTCGTGCGAAAACGGGGTGAGTCACTAATATTTAAAAAAAAAACCTATTCTGTGAAAATCTCAGGCGGGATCGATTTCAGGTCTGATGTTAGCTCACCTTAAACTCAATTAACCTGAACTCAACCAAGGATAACTAACAAGGCCAATTATGACATTTTGTAATTAAACCCCTGGTTAGCAATTAACTCTAAGTTAGGGTTATGGTGCTAGTGGGCTTTACCAGGTTAATAATAATAGGTAACGTCTTGCAATAAAAAACAAATCAGCTTTGTTTTCTGACTGTAATAAATATTATTAGGCAGTAACATCTAGATTGCTGTCCTATTGTTATAGTCTTAATCAAATATTTATCACATCACTATAAGTCACAAAAGAAACTATAAATTTTCGACGAAAACAAAGATAAATTTTTATCCTTCTGTAGTAAAAACTTTTCTACCTTCAAAACAAAATAAAGCCAAATAACCACACTATTTTTTTGTAATCCCTACTCATATTATAAATGCAAAAGTAACTCTGTCTGTCACGCCTAAATTGCCGAGCCGATTTTGATGAAATTTGGTACAATACCGATAGATTAGACCTTGGATAAAAATATTTGAAGTGATTGATGGTGGTTTGTTGCGGTTTGGTGGTAGTTTTTATGGGAGTCCGTCATTATTGAAGATGAAACTTTGTGTTAAGTTTTTAACATTAAACGCAATGGCTACACATAGCCACAATATAACAAAATATTTCACTGTGGAATAAAGTACACGATTCTAGACCTCCTAGTAAAGAAAATCATCGGTAATTATAAGAACCTGAAATTGTTATTAATATAAATCTGAAATCAACTTTAAACAAGCGTGGTAATCGATGCTCGTGCCTTTTCTGTATGAGAAGAGGCTTTTGCCCTGCAGTGGGACAATAATAGACTGATATTATAATATAAAAAATCTATTTCATACAAAAGTACACACCCCACTTAACACGATCAAAATGGAACAGCAGATTATAGACCCCTAAGCAATTAAAGAGAAAACGCGTCTTTTACCAAGCCAGAAACAACTTTATGCCCTAGAAAATAACTTCAACAAAATAAATCCTTTCGTTTTCCTTTCACAGTAACTAAAGAAACATTTGCTCTCCAACTGTAAATCTAACAGGCAGTTTCAACTGATTTTAATCGTTTAGAACAAGCTAAATTGATGTATCAGAAGCCCCTTTGCGCCACGTTACTTGCCCATGTAGGGTAGCCATGTGATCGTGTTTTGTTTGAGTTTAATAGGAAAAAGGGAATGTTTGGTCACTGTAGTAATAGTTGTAGGACTTCTAGCAAAGATAATTTGTTCCAAAGTTACCGTGGCTCTGGAATGCAAAGGGCAATAGGAGGAATATGGGTATATGACCATAACCCATGGTCAGTAAGAGTCTGACATTCCCTTCCGCTCCCCCCAGAGCGGAACAAGTCATTCGATGATTCCCCGTCCTTAAAAAAAGGACTTCTGTAGGTGGATATAAGTGTAATAAAAATAGATTTTTCATTTGATTCCCAGTTCATTGCTCAGATTTTCCCATAGTGTATGAATTTTTATATTTAACCTTGTTTTATTTATATATTTAGTATCTCCAACAAAACATGTAAACAATTATGATATTCAAACAATAGTCAACAGAAGGTATCAAATACGTGTACTCCTTCACTCAAAGGAGACGATAAAGTTAACAACTAGCTAACAATTAACTCTGAGTTAAGTTTTTGGGGCAAATAGGCCTTAAACATGTAAAGTAATAAAAACAAATTTAACAGTTCTAACTTTGCTCAGAGACCAATTGCCATAAGTAATTATTTGACTTCGCAAAAATTAACAACGATATCTTGAAAGGGACATAAGGTAATTTACATTCCAGAATCGTATCTAAATTTCGCCAACATACAACAATCGTATAAACAGCTTTTTGACATACTAAAATCAGTTATTTACTTAACAATAAAACGTCCTATTCGAATCCCAGCTAGTTATTCCGCAAACTGCACTTACTTACAATATGCCAATAAACAGAAACATTCCCACTCAGATTTCATCAAACAGTATTTACAGTTAATTTAAAATAAGCCAGCCAATAATAGCGTAAAGCTCTGCAGCGAACAAACTAGAGCAGTGGTTCCCAAAGTGTGCGTTGTGACCCCCCGGGGGGCATAGAGCTGTCTTGAAAGCGTCGCGCGATGGTAGGCACAGATCGGCGCTCCCGGAACGCGATTTCTTACTTACTGATTGTGAAGTACAATCATTGTAGTTTTATATTTTCTATTAAACAATAATAATTACGTGTTCCTGGTGCCAGTGAGCATTTTTAAATGTTTTTATTTTTAGATAAATATATCAAAATCTTATATGTAACGTATTACTGAAAAAAATACTGCAAAATAAAAACTAAAATTACCTATATTTTTTAAGACTTTTCTTTATTACTTTATTAACTGTTACTCACTAAAATCACTTTAAGAAGGGCGTTGCAATAAAAAATACTGCCTTTACGGGGAGTAGCAATACAAAAAGTTTGGGAACCCCTGAACTAGTGCATTCAAGAACACTTCCTCATATTCTAGTGCTACTATTCACTGTTACCGGAGAAAAATTAAAACATTTAAATGTACACAGAAAAATGAACCTTATCACACACGCTTACAATTCAACTTTCAATGACATCATTGTTTTCTCACGCCGTTTTTCCACATTCAGCGTTTCCCTATTACAATTTGTATTGTCACATCGAACGGAAATCTTTTATGGTTGACTTGAGAGTTTGGACTTTGCTGCTAACGCAATTAGGTTGATTGTTAAGTGGCAGGGTGGTTAGATAAACAGCTCTGAATGGCTTGATGCAGAAATTGCATTCAGAAATGACATTCCTTGTGATATAAAATCATGTTTCAAAGTACTTTTGGTTATTCTTTGAATTGTTATTTCTTACTAATCGTCATCCTCGTAAAATATCAATTGATGATGATAATGATGATGATGTTGATTATTGTATCAATTTTTTTTTAAATAATGGGAAATCATCAAATCACTTCTTTCGCTCTGGGCGGAGCGAAAGGAAGTGTCAGATTCTTACTGACTAAAACCCACCCGCGTTCCCCATGCACTTTGCATTTCAGGGCCGAGGTGACTCTTTCGAAAAAATTCCGCAACTCTGGCAGCATGATGTATCCCTATACAAAGACTTTGATCAAAACAAAATTTTCCTTTTTATTTAATTGTGCGTTTGCGAACATAAATCTTACATACACAAACTACCTGTACGCCATACAAATACATATTCCGTGCTAGAAATGAACCAGTGCCTATAGCCATTAATCTGCTTTCCCCATCGTATTTTAATAGACAGATCCTTCCATAAACGTATCATGCCCAATAGGCTTACCGCCACCAGAAAATAGAACTAATTAATTTGACCACACAAAAGGTACTTTCGCATACAAAACACAATAATGTAATTGAATATAGTGGCAAATGGTCCGCGCTCTCCGCTATTAACACTAGCACTCATCTAATTTCACGCCTCGACTGTACCTACTGTCAGGGCTGTCAATTTATACAAGCTTTGGTATTTTGTTTGATTAGTTTATTGTCGTGGCAATAATAGCTATTATTGTATTGCCCCACTACATGGCAAAAGGCCTACACAGAAAAGACACGAGCTTTGGTCATTTGGTCACATTACTATACTAACTCAGTGCTAAATTTCGTTCAGATCCGTTAAGCTGTTTAAAACGTGAAAGTGAACGTGAAAGAGTATAACAAAAATCCATCGATCCTAACAAACTTTCGCATTTATATTATTAGTAGGGTAAAAGGAAGTATTAAGTAGAATAAGTAAGATAAGCCCAGGATCCCGGACACCACCCTAATGCCAGGGAAGTCCAAGATAAATATCAAAATTCCATATGAATTCAGAAAGTCACATTGATACTTGCCCGGTATTGAACCCACAACCTTATGTAATGTGACATCCCTAAAACGTTTCAATAATGAGTCCAACCAGATTAAAATAAATAGATATCCAACGTAATTACGTCGAACGGTATTCAATGCTAATACTAATAACAGGTCTACCTAATAACGTTGATATGATGATTAGTTCCATTATTATGAAAATATGCATTGGCCATGTTACGCTGTACCTAGGTCTTTCTATAAAATCCTCAGTAGCACCTCGCTCGTAGTAGGGTTTGTACCCGGTTAATGGCAATGGGCTCGCCCCACTAGGCTCGCCCTCTATTTCATGGGACCTTTTCATGGGACTGTATTCCCCGGAGGCTTAGGCAGAAGTGTAACAATGTACACCCACAGTTGGTTGGTACGTTTTATTAAGTACCATGTAATGTAAACGGGCGAGCCTATTGCAATTAACTAGGCACAAATCCAAACTCCGAGCTCCTACTGAGAATTTCATAGAAAAACACAATAACACACTGCTCGACCTGGGAAACAAACCCAAGACCTCTAGCGTAACGACGACTACGACCACTAGTCTAACGAGGCAGTTCAAAAAATAAAACAATACCCTATCATCATTATCATCATCTCCTTAGCCTTTTCCCAAATATGTTGGGGTCGGCTTCCAGTCTAACCGGATGCAGCTGAATACCAGTATTTGACATGGAGCGACTGCCTATCTGACCTCCACAACCCAGTAATTGGGCAACACGATACCTCTAGGAAACAATACCCTATATCGGTACCATTATTATAATAATTATGATCTTCGTCTCACACAATCACAAAACAACGCAATATTCTCTTCACCTACACACTACAAATCCATATAACAATGTCCAACTCAATATCTGGGCGAAGTTATCTCATCGTGATTGCAAGTTCGATAGTTCCGGATATATACTCCCACAGACAGTTAGACGGGTAAACTTTGTAATATGTATTAGTTTATGTTGTACCCGCATGGGATGAGCTATGTATATCTGTCTAAGGATGTGTGGTGGTGTACCATAATAACTTATGTATGTCTTATTGGGATTATGTACATAATTAATTATGCACTAGATTCTGTCTGCGTCTTCGTTCGCGTGTTTTTTTTTTTACCAGGCTTTAGTAACGCCTTCGGTTATGTTTTTGATTAGGTAAGAGATTGTGGTTTGGCTCTTTCTGGCAGAATTAAGCTCAATTTATAATTAGCCTATCGATGGATAATAAAAGAATATAAATAAATAGAAAATATGTTATAAATTTTATGTTTGGCCCAAAATTCAGCTATGGCAATTTATACTGACTAACCGAAAACTTAGATTTTGTAAAGACTAAGGATAGTCTTAATTTTTTTTTACTTTCTATGTATGTATATTTTTTAGCTAAAATGGTATTAATCATAATAGTAGAATTTGGCTTTTCGTAAGACGATTTCATTATAAGTACATATTAATTGGTATTTCACATACTTAAATCAAAATTGGTTTGAAATCGACCCTTAAAAATTTCATGAACCTACCAACTAACTTTGATAGTAATCCAACCTAAGTAAGGTAATCAAAGTTTGTACCTATAAATAAAGGCACCTTATTTTGATCGTATCAAGAACCCTTTTACCACATCAAAACCTCGACCGATAACTCAACACGGTCACGTTATCGGATACTTTGATTAAATATTCACGTGTCACTAACACTATGGCACTATTACACGATTCAACCAAATTGATTTTATTTTGGTTGAAAGGTGCAGATTCTGGTGAATGTAAAATGAATCACTTTTATGTGTAATACCAACCTATTATTTGTCTTATGCATATTGATAAGGCATGAGCATTGGTCACCACACACACTCAAGGTAGATTAATGATTATATTACTCCCAGGTCCAGGTCATAATTACGTCATTTTTCTACACCGATGTCAGTGATGACCAAGATAAACTTAGAGTATACATATTAATTGAACTCATGCATGAGAGACCTCTACGTTGACACGATTAATTTGGGTTGATTCATCCAAATTGAACCGTGTAATGACAGCATTATTACCGGTACAGTAATATGCTTAGGTGTGAAGTGTCAATCGTCCCTATTGTTTAAGAGACCCAGTAAACATTGATTGACTGGTCCCTAATCAATGCTACCCGAAGGCTAACCTGATTGACATCGCTTGTATTATGTAGATTAATTTCGGGTACCTATGTTATGTGTGAAAACCCATAGGGTACGTTAAGTAGTTTAAACACTTTCTGAAGTTTCACAACGTCAACGTTTTAATTGATTTGGTTGAACAATGAATTAGGTTCATATTGAAATTATAATATTATGAAGCGCCAAGATTTGTGTTGTTGTTTGTTATGGATTAACTCAAAAACTGCTTAACCGATTTAAAAAAATCTTTTAACCGTGGTAAGTTACATTATCAGCGAGTAACAAAGGCTATATTTTTTTCCAAACAATAAGGCTAGGTGCTAGTTAATTTTGCTAAAAGTGACTAAAACAAGATGAAGAATGTACTTCATGATATGATTTCAAAAAATAGTAAAGAAACATTCCTATAACAAAGACTATGCAAGTAGAAGTTAGTTCTTTGAAGAAAATAGTGCAAAACTGAGGTCTGTTTTATTGTTAGTCGGAATACCCTTTTTTAATCTGAATGGCGAAGCGTTAAACCAACACTTTAAAAAAAATTATGATATTTTTCTGGACACAAATCACCTGTGGATTGACTGTAAAAAAATATGATGGACGCCTAAAAAAATCCAATACCGTGAGCACTAAGGTTGAAAATTCAGCACTTTAGACTGACACATCAAATATACGGGGATGTTCAAAATTTTAAACCATCTGGCAGCAACAACTGAGGTTGTTACGTTGCTCTTGTTGCCCTAATGGCCTGTTGGCAGGCCAGGCCACAACTGACGTCGTCTCGCTCCATTTTGGGGCCTTTTTGCACTGTCACAATCTGTGAACGGGCGCGGAAAAATTGACTTACATTTTGTACAATTTATTTTTCCATAAATTCGAACGCGAGTTGAAAAATGTTTGGTAAATAAAATGTTGGGTGGTTTTGATTCTTAGGTAGTAGGTACTAGTATAGTTGTGACTGGTATGGTATATTTAAATATACCTGAATTGTAAAGGGTACATGTTTATAAGTTAGTTAGTTCCCGAAGGAAGTGTACCAATGTATACCAACAGTTCACCGATATGTTTAGGCGCCACGTAATAGGGGGCGAGCCTATTGCCATTAACCGGACACAAATCCTAACTCCGAGCTGCTACTGAGAATTTCATAGAAAAACCCAATAACGCTTTGCTCGACCTGGGATTCGAACCCAAGACCTCTAGCGTAGCAGTCGTGCTTAGGATCATTAGGGCAATGAACTATACCATAATTTGATAATAGGAGATGGCTTCTATGTAGATACTTCTGTTTAAAATACTTAAAGGCTTACATTTCTCTTTACAACATAGGTGTCCTAAATACGGCGAGTGACTAATTACCAACACATTATAGGTGAGGTATTGTGGTGTCAAATCACCATACAAATTACTTACCTTGTAGAACGAAGTGACCACACACACACACACACCTTAATTAAAAGAAAACAGTGTAGGCAAGTCCGTGTAAAGACAAGAATAGGGCTGAAGCAATTACGTGATTTTTATTACACCTCAAGTTTATATTAACGCTTTTTATGACAGCCCTAATTAAGAAGCTTCTTTTTAGAAAAATATCGAATGGTTTCAAATAACATTAGGTATCTACACATACATACATAAACTTACGCCCTTTTCCCATTAGGGTTGGCAGAAACCACGGACCGCCACCTGCTACGATCCTTACACACTTTCATACATCTGGTCATACAAGCACGCCGGTTACGAGTACTGCGCACCTGACCTTTCTGAAGAACCTCACCGATAAGGTCAAGGTAGGTCTTTCTAGGGCGTCCCCTCCCGGCATCATCATTGACGATAAAAAAGGTAAACTTTTTCATTCTTTTGTATATTTATTTCTTTACCTTGTTAGTCGGAGTGACTGAGTAATTGGCTGCTACGCTACGTGTCACGGGTTCGATTCCCTCACTGAGATATATTTGTATGGCCTACCGATAAATTTATTTAATTTGTATTGATTGTGTAAAATCACGTCCATACAATACAATACACTCCAACCATTGTGGGGTGACTCACTAATAATAAAGTTATTCAAGTCATGACACGGAAATTCTTTCTTTTCGTATGAAATATAATATTTTCCTGAAGAAAGCTGCTTAGTCATTCTCGTATGAAAATCGTTAGATCGTTTGCCTTAATACATAGTTATGGATTAGGGTATAAATAATAGAATATCTTGTATATTTGATAGTGTTGTTTTTCGGACCTTTGACTTTATTTGCGTGGAAAATTGAACCTTCTGCTAGAACTGTACAGGGTCGTGTTTTCCGTAAACGCTTTCCCGGTGCACCTGAACACTATAATAAGGAAAATATTTTCTTTGTTCTTCTATCTTTATCTTAATCAATTACCCTAATCGTGACCGATGGTGCTTGTGACTTGTGATTCGCCCTCTCAAGGTTTCAGATAATAAACTTGGTGGTTGGTAGATTCGCAAAGATTGACTTAGATACAACAATAGCTACATCTAAACAAATTAATAAAATTGAAGTGTCTGTGTGATGTCAAAATATCAGGTTTTCACTAAATGCATATAAATGATTAATCATGTTTTTTAAATATTTTCTCTCTGTCTGTATGTTTAGGCTAATCTCCATACCGGTTGGACAGATTTTGATGGGACTTTCACTGACAGATAGCTGATATTATACTTAGTAACTTAAGCTATTATTTAAGAAAATGATTTAGGGTTTTGCGCAAAATAAAAACACCGCAGAGAACCATCATTTTTATTTTCATTTGGTAAGATCAATATTAAACGATCCTATTGAATACTTTTAAAACTGCCTAGCTTTTTCCCAACTACATAATATGTTGGGGTCGACTTCCAGTCTTACTGAATGCAGCCACAGACCAGTGTTTTACTTGAATCGACTGCCTATCTGACCTCCACAACCCAATTACTGGGTAACACGATACCTCTCTGTCTCACCTTATTGAATAGGTACTTATAGAAATAACTTTGTCCTATTTTAATAAGTTTCCAATTCAACAACAAACAACCCTAGAAAATGGTCCCCGAGACCAAGTCATTATAAATATTGTCTTAACCAATGCGTCCGCTGTGAAATTGTTATGGTTATCGGCTGTAGTTCGGTTCGTATGGCACAGCCATTATTGAACACCATTCGACTGTGCCAAGGGAACTATTGTGAGCAATACAATCCTAGAAATTGATACTTTCAGGCTTGTCGCGGTTTCGACATCAAAATAGATTGAGAACGTGCGTTTTTACATTCGGATTTATTCATAAATGTTTGTGAAGATATTTTTATAGTTTGGGTAGATATCTTGGCTTGTAGGTAATAAGATTTAAGCTGATAAAGTAAACGGTAAGCTAAGAACTTAAAAACGGTATAGAAATAATTCTGTATGTTTATTTATTTAAACTTTATGATACAGAAAAAAAATTAAAGGCGGAAAGGGTGAGGAATGTTAAGCTTATCGTGATTGCCCCAACGGTTAAGGAGCCCGCCTCCCATACACGAAGCTGCTTTTCCTATTTTGTATGTACTTTCTAAGTTTATTTCGGACATCACTGACATCGGTGAAGAAAAACGTCGTCAAGAAACCTAAACTTATAATTAACTAGCGAAATACCCTGTTGTCGCCCGTTTTCAATTACTACTTTTTAGTTACTACTCCGCTCTCATTGGTTATATCTTGATGTTCTATACCTTCCCCTTAAATCACTTTATCTGTTGATGGGTAGCTAGATCATTTTATTTGGACTTTCAATTTCATTTCAGTCTCGTATAATTTTAGAACAAAATGAAGATTTTACGATTAAAATTAACCCCGTGATAACCCATATTGACACAAACGACTTCCCGGGCAAAAATGAGTAAAGAAACACACAATAACAGCAACGTATCAGAAACATGGCAATGCCAAAATGAATTACCAATGCAGATCCGTGTGGTGGCGAGTGGTTTGTATAAGCCCGGCTTTTGTTTACATATGTGCATACAGTATGCCCAATTTACATACACCGTGAGTCGGGAAGTGACGGTGGGCGAGCCTGTAGTTCGGTTATTTTTTTATTCTATGTATGTGGAATGGAAAGTGGTCGAGAATTTGGTGTATTTTATTTATTTTTAGATAGATGTTTAAATATTTCTCGTCGGTTGGAATATCTTTCAGTATTGTTACAGTGAAGGTCATGATAGCCTGATTTAGGCGCCCGCCTCTCATGCATGAGGTTATGAGTTCGATATTTTCAATTCACATGTAGGTACCAGATGGATTCCTCCAAAACTGGAGAAACAAAGCGGTGAAAAGAGAAGGATGGAAGGAGTGGAGGGAGGCCTTTGCCCAGGAGTGGGACAGAATAGGCTGACAATAAAAAAAATCTAGGTACCTACGAACTTTCTAGATACACCTTGCACATCTCTGACATCGCGAGGAAACCGAGACTTATATTTAATATGTGTCTGAAATAGTTAATCCTGAAAGTGGTGCTCAATGTATTTGCCTTCTCTGTATGAGAAGAGGGATAATAAAAAACTAGTATTTTTATTGGTAACCTACTCAATCTAAGTGAAGTTGCAGACAGAACTTTAATACTTTGTGTTACAACACTATATCGTCAGTATACTGTTTCATGTTCCTTAAATAAATAAATAAATAAAATCCAGGTCAAGCACCTACGGGTACAAGAAAGTTCCAATATGAAAGCCTGGCGTCTTACGGCGAGGTCTTGTGGTTTGCATCGCGGCGGTAACTCACGGCTTACCGAGATATATTGCGACTTGTCGCCGAACACAAATTGTTATACAGGTACGGTACGATGCAGTTTATTTATATTTTCTCTAGCTTTTACCCGCGACTTCTTACGCGTAAACGGCTGTATTTAAATTCAATCATGACTCGAAAGACTCGTGGCGGTATCTGTTATGAAAAGAACGTTACTGTTTTTTACCTTGGACACCGTACTATTTTCGTTTTTTTTTGGTTATGTCTGTTTCTATACACCTGATAAGGCAAAATTTTAGGATGATCGGTTCAGTGGTTAAGGCTTGAAAAGAAGAAGTTTTGAAATTTTACAAGACAAAGATAAAATCAGCGTCGTCATGGCCCAGTGATTCGATACACGGCAAGTACAAATTTAACTTAAAAAAATCATAATTAAATTATGTACCTTCTACGTTTATCTTCGACATCACTGACATCGGTGTAGGACATCTTAAGGACTTATAATTAACATAAGTTTTATATCGCCAATCCGCCTTAAGCAATTGTTTTTATCAAAGCTCGTTCGCCTTCTCTGCATAAGAAGAGGCCTTTTAGGACAATTTTATTCTATTCAGGTATTATTATTTGCCTATTATATAAAAAAAAAACATTCGATAACCCACAGCGCACAACAAAATTAATTGCCATTACACAAAAAATAGATAGGTATAAAAGAAATAAAAAAGAGAATTCGTTTATGTATCGATACAATGCACCCGTCCACATTGTTTTATGTATAAAAACAATACGCTTGCCAATCTAAATGAAATTTAATGGGGCAATAAAATTTCGCGCCCCAAAATAGCTTATTTTACCCTACATAGATCTAAATTAATTGTTTCCTCTCCTTCAGAAAGGAGTTGAATATCCTTTGTTGGGTTCTGTTTTGTGAATTTTCATGTCATTGTGTGTTTTCAGGGTTCAAAGGTCCCACAGGTCGTTTGGCTGTCTGTCACATGGTGATGTCTTTTGAACCGTAATATGACGGGTGTGAAAAGGTAAAAACAAAGTCGTAAGTTATGTCAAGGAACTCATGTTTTTCTGGTTATGGAAATATTGAAAGTTCCAACAATGGTATTACCGTTTTTTTATGATTTTTTTATGTTATTTCATAACATACCATCACGCCTGTATTCCCCGAAGGGTTAGGCAGAGGTGTACCAATGTACAGTCACAGTTCGCCGTCATGTTTAGGTCCTATGTTATATTATGGTAAATGATAAAACTAAAGTTTAAATACTGTACCTATGTTGCTAGTTTTACGACGATATTCTCGACAACACACATTTTAATCATTTTCCAGAATTGACATTTAGATTTAGAAAAGAGACTAAATAGTGACGAAAGATACACTTATGGATGACGGATGAAAGAGCTACTCAAAATGAAGAGGGTAAAATAGGGGAAAGGAAGGCCTTTGCCCAGCAGTGAAACAACACAAGCTAAAATAAATAAAGTTTAGACTTATTTTAAGTCTACACTTTATTTATTTTTTACCCTCTTCATTTTGAGTAGCTCGTCCATCCGTCATCCATCACCACTCATCCACTACCAAAATATGAAGAAAAAATCATCAATGACTTTATGTTAATACTACGTTCAACACAAACAGACCAAGCCATCTTGATCCCAAAAATTTCCATACCGCAGTTTTAAAACCATCAAAACGTAGATTCCTGAAAAGGTACAGTCAACCCGCTTTAGAAATGACCCTAGATCTACGAAACCACTTTGCAACTCCAAGAAAAAAGGTGTTATTAATGTTAAGATTGGTATGTTGGGCGTTCGGGTGACTGTACATGGTGCAATGTCATTGAGTGATCGCCTACATAAATTAAGAAAGGCTTTTTGAAGTCTTCCCCCCCTTGCCATTAGCATAGGAATGTAAGGGTATCACGAAGAACGATGGAGGAGGAAGAATGTTTGTTGATATTTTAATTTACTATTTACAAACCAATTTATATTTTTAACTGATAACGAGTCAGTAAAAAAAATAATTTGGTTTGTATGTGGCCTTGTGGTCCTAAGCGCGACTGCAACGCTAGAAGTCAAGGGTTCAATTCCCAGGTCGAGCAAAAAGTGTTATTGGGATTTTCTATGAAATTCTTAGTAGCAGCTCGGAGTTAGGCTTTGTGCCCGGTAAAGGCACCAGGCTTGCCGTCTATTACATGAAACCTAAAAAAAATATATACCTGCGAACTGTGGGTGTACATTGATACACCTATGCCGTGTGGCTGACTCTGGCTTGGCCACCATCAGGGATTTTAATTTTGATAACACAAATATTTAGTCGCTAATTAGTCGAAATTAGTCGCCAAATATCAGATTTAGTCGGTCACTGGTTCAAAAGTTAGAAGGGTTTATAGGTGGCCGATCTGGAGAGAGTCTCCCCAGCTTGGCCACATTTATATCTCAAAAACTAGGATACCTAACGAAGATCTGTTTTCTCCCAGATTTAGTCGCTAATTAGTCGAAATTAGTCGCCAAAAATCAGAATTAGTCGATCACTGGTTCAAAAGTTAGAAGGGTTTATAGGTGGCCGATCTGGAGGGACTCTCCCCGGCTTGGCCACATTTATATCTCAAAAACTGGGGCACCTAATGAAGATCTGTTTTCTCCCAGATTTACTCGCTAATTGGTCGAATTTAGTCGCCGAGTCACAGATTTAGTCGGTGTGTTATTAAAAAGATATTAAAGTAATAAATTTCTCCATACATTGGTACAAGCATGTACAAAACACTTTTAAGTAGTTTCTAGACAATACGTATTATGTCTTAAGACGCTACCCCGACCAAACGACCTTGAGTATTCGGTCCTTCTCTGTCCCGTTGATAAGTCTCGCTCTGTCTCGCTCACTCCGCCCGCGCATTTATCTCAAAATCCACAAAAAAATTGGAATTCTTTTAATAAAAAAAGATAAGCGATCTTTTCAAATAAAATAAAATGTGGAATATTTAGATTTTTAAATTATCTATCCATTGGTGTAATTCTTAAATTAACAGAACGTCAACTTTAGCAAAAGAAGCATGCTATCAATAATTTTAGAATTAGAGCCAAATGGTGTCATATTAGGTATTAGATACCTAATATATATGTCGAAGATGGAAAATGATAGTTATTTTTAAAAAGTCGCAGAACCGCCGACCTTATCATGGTCTTTGGTTCTGCTATAGCTATAATGGAATTTACTCTAGCCTATAGGCAAACTTAGGGAATTCAGCAATAAAAACAAGTCACATAATTTCATAATAATTATTATTTTACCCAAACAAACATAGATTCTACTCACAATGTTTTCACTCCAAAAATCGGCAGCAAAGTGAGCCCCGCGCTCGAATCACACTCTTTTATAACCTCGCCCTACCGGCGGCAATCGTTATTTTACAAACAGATTAAATTTAAATATTAAGTTTTTATTCTTACAATAATGTTTCAATAATTTTAGGTTAATTAAAAATAATCACAATTTATTTTTTTAAAAGCGTTTATCAGATTTAATTAGTAACGGTTCCGACATTAATAAAATGTCAACACCGTCACCAATCAAATCATTTACTTATAAACATAAAACTTCTCTAAATAATAGCATAGATAAAACAGATTTATGATTAGTAATGAAGTAATTATTTTGTAGTAAGCCAATTAAATCAGATTGGTAATTAAAACAATTTTTAGTTATCAGCAGAATAATCTTCGCGGCGACACGGCCATTCTGAAGCGCAATGCGTGCCCTGCATTGCTCCTGTTCTCTTCTGCAATAGAAAGATAAGTTTGTGAGGCCAGGCACTTCCACAGTACACACAAGCCTATAATGTAAAAGGTTACAACAGAAATGTTTCACTCCTTGTGAACACAAATCAAGTAAACGTTTTATAATGATGACACAACATGGGGGCCTAGTACTCATCTCACATGAGATCCATAGGCTTAAGTTTGTTTTCCTTCAAATATTTATTTAATTTTTAGCAATATTTCTGCTCATTCCACATGACAACAGATTTCAATATATTTGTAAAAAGGATAGGATAGGTGGTTGAGAGGTCGATGCTGTTTAGAACAGAGGCTCTAGGGATGATGGGATAGGTCGATGCTGTGCTCTGGGCGGTCTCGTGCGCCGTGGTACACAGGGGATTTTTAATTCTTTTAGGATAGATTTGTTAAATGGCTAATTGGACGGCTCCACACGCCAATAGCATCTTTTTGTTTATAAGAAGTTGGCTTATTGGATGGCACACCATTCAAAAAAGCATCTTATTGTTTTTGTTATAGAATAAGCAACAATCAGTGGTTATAATTTGGAAGGCTCTCACCATTATTAATTTTCATTGTTGTCATCTGTGGGCGGTGATACATCGGACGTGGTCAGTGGTTGCGAGGCCGCTCCGACGCCGGACGGCCCGGCTTGTTGGTCGTCTGGAGGCGACACGGCCACCTGGGTGGTTCCTCCAGGTTGTGGGGCACGCCGCAGCTGGTCATGTGCGACCTTGCGTGGTCGACCATGTCCGACTACCTTCTTCACGAGGTAGCGGTCATTATCAAGAACCCTGTGAACTTCGTAAGGGGCACTAAATTTAAGGTCAAGTGAAGTCTGGTTTCTGGGGTTGTTTTTTATCAAAACAAAATCGCCTCTTTGGAACCGTTGAATTTTAGCTCGACCTTTGTCAAACCTTTCTTTATCTTTAGAAGCCATCTGCGTCATTTTTTGGTGCACATGACGATCGAGGGCTTCAATGTTAATTATTGCCTTGTCCAAGTTAACCAAGCTTAGTAGCTCTGGTGGGGCACAGTTTTGACGACGAGTCAGAAGAGCAAGTGGGGCCACGCCTGTCGTTCTATGGGCAGTGCAGTTGAGAGCGAGTTGAAGGCTTTCCAGTGCTGTGTGCCAGTCTGGAGTCTCATAATTTTTTATCATTACAAGACCATTCTTTAATGTTGCCATCACCCGCTCCACTTGTCCATTTGCTCTACTAACCCCTGGTACTATGGAATGTATCTCGATATTAAATGTGTCACAATAGTTTTTGTACTCTCCTAGAAACTCGCGACCGCCATCAACAATTATTTGCCTTGGAGCCCCAAAAAGGTGAATGACTTGCTTTAGGGCCGCTAAAGTGCTGTGTTGACTCTTATCGTTAGTGTAGCGCAGTAAGACATACTTAGTGAAAGCGTCCACCGTAACCACAACGTACTCTTGCTCAGTAGGAGTTCCCAATTTGCCCGTGATGTCCATGTGAATTACTTCAAATGGAACTACTGGCTTGGCAATAGGATGTAATTGTACCTGTGTAGCTCCCGATGTTTGCTTTGAAGTTCTACATACAATACAGTTGCTGACAAATTCGCGGATAGTGGTGCTCATTTTATCAAAATAATAAGTTTCCCTTATTTTGTGAAGGGTCTTTTCCCAGCCTGGGTGTTTAAGAGCACAATGGAACGTATTGATTAGGCTCCACTGGAAAGACTTTGGTACAACTATGAGTTTTTGTAAACCTAAGACAGCGTCTAGCCTCTCATATTTAAGGACGTTGTCTTCGAGGCGGTATCCGGGGACATTTCCACCACCATGCAGAGCATCTATGATAGACCGCAAGTGGTCATCGCGTCTTTGTTCAATATTTAACCAATCCAGATTATTGGTCAAGACGTTGACAGTCAAAGGATCTGGATTTCTACTTAGATAGTCTGCATGTTGCATCCGCTCGCCCTTTCTGTACTCTATTTCAAATTCAAAATTTTGAAGATAGGCCCACCATCTATGAATACGGGGTAGTAGGTCCTTTTTGTGTTTTGAGGCTTTAAGAGCATTGCAATCGGTAATCACCTTAAACTGACGGCCATAAAGAAAGTGCCGAAAATGCTTGATGGCTCGGACCACGGCCAGTGTCTCCAGTTCGTAGGAGTGGTACCTACTTTCGATGTCTGTCGTACGCATACTGAAATACGCTACCACGTGCTGTCGACCTTTAATAATCTGAACGAGTATCGCTCCAAAGCCAAGACTACTGGCGTCAGTAAATAGTTCAGTGGGTTCCCCTTCTTGGAATATTGTTAAGACCGGTGTAGAGGTTAGGTGATAAATTATCTTTTGACGTGCCTCTTCATGAACATGAGTCCATTGCCACTTAGCGCCTTGTTTAGTTAATTCGTAAAGGGGAGTCATAGTTCGAGCAAAATCAGGTATAAAGCGACGAAAATATCCTGCAAGCCCGTTAAATTGCCGAACCTGTTTAACGGTAGTCGGTACTGGGGCCTTCTGTAAGGCTTCAACCTTTTTTGGACTGGGACGAACTTGGCCGTTTTCTATTACGTTACCGAGATACTCAATTGACCGTTTGAAGAACAGACACTTATCAATATTAACTGAAAATCCCGATTCACGTAAAGCTATGAAGATTCTTTCCAAGTATGCAAGAC
The DNA here is from genome assembly GCA_932526535.1 of Caradrina clavipalpis. Taxonomy (NCBI): domain Eukaryota; kingdom Metazoa; phylum Arthropoda; class Insecta; order Lepidoptera; family Noctuidae; genus Caradrina; species Caradrina clavipalpis. Next base: position 5,200,455 of record OW052105.1, read on the forward strand.
CAGATGAAAAATCGCGACATTTACTAATGACGTCATCTATGTATACCTGAGCTACGCTATCATTATGGGCTTTATCTGCGCTACCTGGACTTAGGAGAGGGCCTAAAGCACGGTTAATGCATCTCTGATACACTGAAGGTGCGTTACACAACCCGAATGGCATGGTTTTGTACTCAAACAGGCCATCTGGAGTCACAAACGCCGTTTTCTCTATGGAATCAGCGGCAACAGGAATCTGATGGAATCCAGATGCCATGTCTAGGGTCGTGTAGTACTGACCACCAGCCAACTGGTCAATCTGGTCTGCGATTAAAGGGAGGGGATAGTGATCGCGTACAGTGTTTGAATTCAACTCTCGGTAGTCCACACACATGCGGTCATCACCGTTTTTCTTTTTTACTAGTATAATGGGACTTGAATATGGGGATTTGCTCTCCTGCACAATGTCATTATCTATTAATTCGTTAACAATATCTTTAACTTTTTCACGCTCAATTGGGCTTAACCTGTAAGGTCTACGTTCCACAAACTTATTTGGGTTTTTTAAACGGATCTCTAACTGACCTGTGTTTACACGAGATCGAGAAAAACCACGCGTAAAAATCGAAGAATATTTATGAAGGAGAGTTAATAGTTGGCCAACCTCCGATGCATCGCTCAAGTCATGGTTTACATTATCAAATAAGCCGGTTGTTGATTGCATATGCATGACGCGAGGTTGAGTACATAAAGTCGCGCTATTTTGGGTAACTATGACAGTTAGTCCAGTTGTGTTTAAAAGATTTGCACCTATCAACACATCTGCAGTCATTTCGTAATCGGACAAAATATGAAATTCAATCTCTACATTAATATTATCAATAACACATACTGTTGTTAATAGACTTGTGGAAACCACAGGAAACGGGCCTATTCCCCGTAAATAATTAACTACTTGTCGACGTTTCCCTGGTAACTTATTTGCAATGGATTCGCGCATCACAGAGCATTCCGCACCACTATCGAACACGGTATCAATAACTGTATCACCTACCCTCATACGCATGGTATTTAAACTATGTTTATTTTTTATAAATGAATTGACATTAGAGGTTATCTGTTTCTCGCGACGGAAACAAGTATCAAATGTATGACCGGGTTTTAAGCAAAACGAGCAAGACCTATTGTCGCTTTGTTTAGACGTTGAGGCACTAGGGATTTTCTCGGTTGTTTGTTTTTCAACAGTTACCGCAGTATTTTTATTACGACAATCACTAGAAGCGTGCCCAGACCTTTTACAAAAGTTACAATAAGGAGCGGTTCGATTATCTATAGCGTATTTTAAACGTTTGCTTGGCGGCTGGTTAGATTGTTGAGGATTGGGGCGTTTAACGCGAATAGATGAAGCAACGGAAATTAATTCTGGCACTGAGGTGGCTCTGGCGTTCATGAGTTCAATCCGAAGGCGTTCGTCACTAATAGTTCCTATCACCGCTTCTACCGCATCATTGTCGTCGAGTTTATCTTTAGTAACTCGTCTCCAGAGAATCCATGATCTCGAGAGAAACTCGGCAATGTCTTTGGTAGGGTCATAATTATGTTCCCTAAACCTTAACACATCCTTCGAATAGCGACTTTCGGGCTCAAATGTAGTAATTATATTCTGACGTAGCTCGTCCCATGTGGACGTAGTGACGAGCCAGTTATCAGCCCACATCTTAGCCCGGCCTTTCAGTAAACTAGTCACTTTCATGCGGATATCATAATCACTGAGCTCATAATTAGTTTTAGCCGAGGAAATATGATCGCACCACTCGCGGACCCCAACGTTGCCGTCTGGGTCATATGAAGGCAAAAACACATCAGTAATTCTGATTTTATCGCGATGCTTTGACAGTCTTTCACTCATAGTTTGCATCATGGTCATCATGTGTAAATAAAATTCAGGAGGTACGTTACCGCCCTGTTGTTGTAGCGGCGCCACGTTGGCAGGTGCAGTTGGTCCAACATCCCCGATGTCTGGTCCGGATACGGTGCAAGTACAGCTTGGTGGCGCCGATCCATTCTGGTCTGGTGTATCCATCGTGTCACGCAGAATAATTTGTTCAATGTAGGTAGTCTGAAAAATAAAAAATAAAAAGGACAGAAAGACCTGGTAAGCATCCCACTTCTGATGTCGAAGATGGAAAATGATAGTTATTTTTAAAAAGTCGCAGAACCGCCGACCTTATCATGGTCTTTGGTTCTGCTATAGCTATAATGGAATTTACTCTAGCCTATAGGCAAACTTAGGGAATTCAGCAATAAAAACAAGTCACATAATTTCATAATAATTATTATTTTACCCAAACAAACATAGATTCTACTCACAATGTTTTCACTCCAAAAATCGGCAGCAAAGTGAGCCCCGCGCTCGAATCACACTCTTTTATAACCTCGCCCTACCGGCGGCAATCGTTATTTTACAAACAGATTAAATTTAAATATTAAGTTTTTATTCTTACAATAATGTTTCAATAATTTTAGGTTAATTAAAAATAATCACAATTTATTTTTTTAAAAGCGTTTATCAGATTTAATTAGTAACGGTTCCGACATTAATAAAATGTCAACACCGTCACCAATCAAATCATTTACTTATAAACATAAAACTTCTCTAAATAATAGCATAGATAAAACAGATTTATGATTAGTAATGAAGTAATTATTTTGTAGTAAGCCAATTAAATCAGATTGGTAATTAAAACAATTTTTAGTTATCAGCAGAATAATCTTCGCGGCGACATATATATACAGATAGGTATATACATCTTTGATTTAAGAGCGCTGGGTTCCCGTGCTAGCATAGTATTAGGTAGATACATCATATATTCTTATTTGGAAACAGAAGTTTTATTATTCTAACGTAATTTAGGCCTTAACATTATAATTTGGTAAAACAGTTGTATGCGACTGTACATCTTGACACCAAATAGGCCAAGAGCCAGGTGTAATGTTTTCAAAGAAAATTAACCTACTCTAACATAGCAATTTATAACATAAACAAAATTATTTAATTGAGAATTTATATCTCTCTGACATTTCTAATGACTTTAGACCGATAAAACGAGAAGTATATTACACATATTAACAGAAATATTTTTATCTTGGCAATTTTTCGTTATCTTTTCGATCTAGCTCTTGGACTATACCTTAAAAGTTGAACTCATTTTATCTTCTAAACTAAGACCCGACTAAATCTGTGACTCGGCGACTAATTTCGACCAATTAGCGAGTAAATCTGGGAGAAAACAGATCTTCGTTAGGTGCCCCAGTTTTTGAGATATAAATGTGGCCAAGCCGGGGAGAGTCCCTCCAGATCGGCCACCTATAAATCCTTCTAACTTTTGAACCAGTGATCGACTAATTCTGATTTTTGGCGACTAATTTCGACTAATTAGCGACTAAATCTGGGAGAAAACAGATCTTCGTTAGGTGCCCCAGTTTTTGAGATATAAATGTGGCCAAGCCGGGGAGAGTCCCTCCAGATCGGCCACCTATAAACCCTTCTAACTTTTGAACCAGTGACCGACTAAATCTGATATTTGGCGACTAATTTCGACTAATTAGCGACTAAATATTTGTGTTATCAAAATTAAAATCCCTGATGGTGGCCAAGCCAGAGTCAGCCACACACCTATGCCTAACCCTTCGGGGAATACAGGCGTAATGGTATGATATTTTTCACATAATATAAGTGCTTAACTTCGTATTCTTTAAGATCTAAAATTGAATATCATGTTATCAAAATTTAACACATAATTGAATTTACGTAAGTAAACAATTTTAACAAGACAATCGAATTACAGATCGTTTAAAAAAAATGTATCTATTTTATTTTAATAGTTAGAGTACAAAATAAAATTATAAATTGCGTACGTTTGTGACTTATTATTAAGTAAATAAAAATTTTAAGTCAAAGTACTCAATGTTTTTCAAACGTCAAAATGATTTCTATTAAAAAATAAACTTCTTCTTAAAAGTGAAATACTGTAATTTGAACCAAACATGAACCATAATAGCTAGAGAGTTGGAATTTTCACAGAGTGTATATTTCTATTGCTGCTATAACAAACAAAAAAAAATAAAGCTTCAATGAGGGGTCAATATAAGGCCTGTTTTTGTACGAAGCTCTTCGTATGCAAGTGCGACCGCACTTGGCCGGCTAGTTATCTCTTCAAATAGGAATCCCACCAAACTGAAACAATAATTCTAAAACTTTGCAACAAACAAAGGATATCCAACGCCCTCTTAAAGGAGATGGCTAAATGGAAGTATCGATCACTGCCCCACTGCCCCACAGTAATATATAAATATGGTACCTAGCACAATGTAATGCTGAATGGCTAAATATCAGTATTTCATGTAAAACAAGTTTCAGGTACTTTTAGGGAATAACAATAAATGGTAAAATAATATTGCCTAAAAAGGAAAGAAGCTGTGTGTATATAATTTTCTCCCACTGACACTTTGACATTTTCGAAAAAGAATAAAATTAAAACAAAAATGAGGTTGTATATGTATAAGCGAATGGTAGTGATGAAAAAGTTTTTCATCACAAAATTCAGGTATTCAAAACATATTTGCTAATTAGGATTTCCTTCTCAAATAAAATCGATATAAGTTATAATACAGCATACTTCACGTTAATTTACTTTTAAAATTAATCGCGTGTTATGTGCGTTATTATAATACTATTAAGTGTGGAAGGACCCACGCTTCGTTTCATCAAGTCACATACAAAAATACTTTTTATTTTTTTTACTTGCAATATTACTTAAGATTTATTTTTAAGATTATTGCATTATGGTTTTTACACAATTCTGTGTGTTATAGTTTTAAAAAAGGAAGTTTTTTTTTTTCGTTTCCTAACGAAACGAGGCTATATAATTAGGTCGAGTTATACGGTTCTTTCTTCATAACATAACCTTATAAAGTAGCAATCAAACAAACTCCCATTTAGAGCACGTACTAGCCATGTTAGGTTTAATAATGTATATGGAAATAACACATGACTGGAAAAGGTTGTTTACAACTGCCTCTAACTGCCAAAAAATCAGTTGCCTAGCAACGGTTTGTTTATTCTTTTTCCAATGTGGAGAAATGTCAAACATGGTCTGCCAAACAAAAATAGCTTAAAAAGCAATTGAGATACTTTATTATGTTTAATAGTTCACGAAAGTGCTAGGAAAGTATTAAACACTACATAATTTATGAATGATTTTTTAAATATCATGAGGATATGTAAGATTCTTATACATTTCAAGTGCTTGACTGCCCCGGGGCAGTCATTTAGCCATCACCTTTGACCGCCCAAATGACGTCACCGCAATCGCCTAGAAGACGTCATTATGCGCCTACAAACATACCACATTCACCTTCACACTCTTTATGCTCTAAAAAATTAGGTTGAAAATTGCGTGAACAGTAGACAAACTAAGTTGGTATTTTAGGTGTCATTGATGAATCTGCCCATTACTCATCAAGTATCATTAGGAAATGTCACCATCGGTTGTCACGGGCTGTCATTTACGTTGTATTACAGAGAATGTACCCTCAGTACGTAGGGAAGGTAATTTCGGGTTTACGTGATCGAAATGGAAAGGGACTGCCTTTATTATTCCCGTAATGATATTAAGAGGGATTGGTGGATCAAATTAAGGAGTATAAAGGCCACGATTCGATCCTGTCAGGGTACTTTTGTTTCTTTTTTGACAAACTGATTTGGGTAGGTTTTTGTACCATTTCTCACAACCCTCCTGTGTTTTCTTTTATGTTTTTAGATAAACCTTCTACTATTTCCAAACCACTGAAAACTATGCCAATGCGCCGACTTGAGGAGTCCTGAAGAAACGATTCAACTCTCTTGGATACCGCAATGAAATTAATCAAAACGATTTGCAGAGATCCATCTGTCATCTATCCTATGTTTCACAAATAAATTATTTGATTTGATTTGGTTTGAGAAGTAAGAGAAAACATAATTTCCACTTCCCTCCGACCAAGCAGGAGACAGAGCCGAACTAGACCAATAGCAACAAAAGGGATGTTTACAACTGGGAGAAGCCCAGATTGCCAAGCACCACAGATTGCCTCCGCTAGGTTGTAGGTTTGATACTGGACAAGTACCAATGTGACTTTTTCAAATCATATGTTCTACGTTGTGTTGGGGAAAGGCTAGGTAGATGATGATGACGTTCTACGTTCTAAGTTAATCTGAACATAATGACAGCGCTTAAACTACTGGAACTATCACGATATAGTTTCATTAAAATAAATGTTTTGACTTTGATTGTTTTTGTTTCTACAAAGATACCATACCATGACGCCTGTATTCCCCGAAGGGTTAGGCAATAACAACAAAGACAACAACAAAGATAGACTCAAAAAATAGCACTGGCTATTTTTTATTTACTTATAAGCTGCTTGCAAAATCCAGTTAATAACAATATAAATTACAGAATTAAATTCACCTTTAATAAACCAGTAACCATCATTAAGCTCATCAGTTACGGTAATCATTTTAATACAGTAATTAACTTGCACTCATGAAATTGGTTTCTGTCCAACTGACAATTACTGGGTATTCATTCACATTTAATTACTGTAATTACTGGTTAAAGTTATTTCGTTACATTGGTATATTAATTGTAATTATTTGAAAACGGAAATCTGAAACACGAATTAATGCAATTGTGGATTATGAAATGAAATTGTATTTGTACTTTTTTTATGTTTGCTTTGAGTTCGTTTTTTTTTTTAAAAGACTGATTGTATTTATGTGAATTTAAAGTAACTTGGTCTCTATATTCATACTCTGAAGGAATACCATTCTACCCATATACTATTCTGAAATAAAAGTCAAAGCTTTTACTTCAATTAAACCGTGTCCGTGGAGTTTCTAAGTACCTACATTTTGAAACGAGCAACAAGCTTTAACTTCCTTTCTAACTGACCTACTGCTTGACATTTAAAAGTGCCTGTAAATAGTTTAAATGTAATAAATGCTTTTTTTTTTGCCTTTTACTACTATACCACACCATATTTTTGATATTATAATAATATCCTTAAATTCTATACTTTACTACATTTAGTGTCGTGATGGCCCAGTGGATAAGGCGCCCGCCTCTTATGCACGAGGTTGTGGTTTCGTAACCGGGAACGGGCAAGTACCAATGTGACTTTTTCTATTCATAAGTACTTTTTAAGTTCATCTTGGATATCACTGACATTGGTAACCATCTCAGAGGCCCATGAGGCGGCTTAGAAACTGACACTTGGGTGTGTGGGGTCTGTTGTTAGACTTTACTGCCTACACTATAAAGAAGAAAGAAGACTTTACTACATTTTACTATCCTGTATAAGATCCTAAAAATGCCAAGGCCTTCCTCTACTCATAATAAATGCACATAGAAATTGAACATCATAAATCAGCAAAGCAAACCAATAAATATTTACCGCTTCCAATTTACGGAACTAAAACTACAAATACTAGAATCATCATAAATATCTAGACTAGACTTTACTCCTTTAATAATTAGTTTCAATATTGACTCCTGCCAACAATGTTAGTTGAGGTCATAAAATTTCCTTGAAACACCCTCGTAAAATTCTTCAATGTCAACAATAACTTGACAATGTGTGGTTATGACGCGACCGGTATATCTTGACGAATGGCAGAATACTATTATTACCTCGACGGAAGACTCTCTACTTATCAGAAGACTAGTTTCATGGAGATAAGGAACGAGAAATAAGGACGATTTCAGATGATAAAACTGAAAACTTAGAAAGTACTTTTTTTTTACTTTGTAAGAAAGATAGTAAAATATTGTATTCATGAAAAAGTGACGCATATAATATATAAAAATATTTACCCACACTAGGAATTTCTCCTTTTTTAAGTGCATTTACAATCATAAATTCACATTCACAAACAGCTAGACCCGGAACAACTGTCCGTAGGTCATCGTAGGGAATCTTACTTGCGACACGCAGCTCAGCAGTCAATGGCTTAACCACCTGCTCCAACTGTACCGTCTAAAATAATGAAAAACCCACATTAGTACTTCCCCGGTTTCGAATCTACAGTCTCATGTATCAACAAAACCATCTCTTGCGATCATTAGACCAAGTAGGCTCACCTGGAAAATTAACCATTTAATTTATTTGTTTATTTTTGTAAAGATATACCGTACAAAGGCGGGCTCAATGCCTTGGGCATTTTTACCAGTTCACCTTAGGGTGATGCAGAGATAAAACCTAGATGCTATGTTTTTGTGTGATATGCTACATACTACTTATTACCTTAGGTACACGTGAGCAAAGCCGCGACCATAGCTAGCAAAGAACTAAAACTAAAATGTTCCTTACTATATTTTTCTTCCTTCTACCCTAGTGCCATAAACACGACCCATTTAAAAAAGACATCTGTTGTCCGCCCATAAAGTTCAAAATAAACTGGTCACTCAATAAAAATACTTTCTATGTAAGGTTAAGTAAACATTTTTGGTCTCACCTCCTTGGAAGTAATGGGGTAACTTTGGCAGTAAAATGATTTAACGGCCATTTTCTTTGCGTCGTCTTTATGGGCCACTTAACTTTTTAATTTATAGACGTAATGCACCTCCGTTGGCAGGTCTCGTAAGTTATCGCTGGGAAATAATTAAAAATACCTAGGAAGTGGCGTGTGAATCTGACGCGTTCGATTTATGAACGTTTTAGTGTTGTTCTAAAATCTAGTTACAAAGTAACTTTTTGAAGTATAGTTGTAATCACTTAAATTACCTTTCTGCTAATATTATAAAGTTTTTGAGGATTGATGGATGAATGTTTGTTACTCTTTTACGTTTAAAATGCTGAATTGAATTTATAGCTTACATACTTACAACCTATTGATCTAGCTTCAAACAAAGGTTATTTTTATCCTGTTTTTGTGTCCCCATGAGAATCATATTTGCTTAGTTCTGAAGATAGCACACGCGAAGTCTTCCCATATTCGAAAAATTGATGAAATAGTTCATATATTTTTTTCTATAACATAGATCAAAAGAACCAAAAATAACAGACGTAAAAACTTAACCCTTCAACGCAAAGCTAATAATTACTCCAAATACATAATTAAAAGAAGCAAAAAATCTACAAATACACGTAACACACTAACATTACGCAAACGGATACAAATTAACGAGGTACGGAACAAAACTAACATATCAAAGCAAACAGCGGAGATACCGCAACATGTTTCCGTAGAAAAGAAACATAAACATCGAATAAACACATTTGAACAAAACAAGAATAAACATTAAACATTGTAGTTGGTTGTTCAGGAATGTAAGTGGTACTAACAGCTGTACATTTTGATCAACACTGTACTATGAACTTAATTTATTAGGTTACTGAAGAAGTTCGATGCAGAAGTCTTAGTTTTGTTATTTTGTTCTACTTGTTTCTCCCGCCGTAGGTTATATTGAGTCGTAGCCTCATGTATGTTATGTAGCCTATGTTACTCAGGAATAATGTAGCTAAATGTATGTATGTAGTATCGGTGAAAAAATGGTTAAAATCTGTCCAGTAGATCTATATAGGATCTATATAGGACTAGCTTTTGCCCAAGACTGCAACCGCGTGAGTTTCTTTTTTTGCATCGAGCCTATAATGTCCCACTGCTGGGCAAAGGCAAAATTATTTGGCAGGATATTGGGAGCAATGTCCTGCCAAATATTTTTTTTCCTGCGTCACCTCGAACCAGCCCTCCCGCTGCAAGTCTAGGTCATCTCGCCACCTCTTCCTGGGCCGGTCTCGGCGACGCCGACCATCCTCAGGCATCAATTGCGGAAATCTAATTTCTTTGATAATAGCACATATCGCATTAGTATTTAGGCATAATATAGCTTCCTATTAGCGAAAGAATTTTCAGGATCGAGCTAGTAGTTCCGGAGATTTACACATTCAAACGACTTTAAGCTTACAGGCTATATTTTCTTATTAAAAAGATTTGAGATCGAGAAGAAAATTCACGCAGATGAAACCAGCGGCAAAAAAGTCTTTATACTTAACATCCAGAGTTCAATATCAGTCTGTAAGTAATAGAAAAACATAAAAGAGTAGGTAATTATGACATTTTACATGATTGAACACCATTTTCATAATATTTTAAGCCTTGACCACCGTACGTATGGACACGTACACAGTTCGGATATTTGATAATATCGTCAGATGGCCCAATTCCGAATTGGCAGCATTGCCAAATTGGGTAACAATGCTAATCACCGCGTAACCTACTAAATTGCATTTTGATGGAGTGACGAATCGATTACTGACTATATTAGTTTATTTATTTATTTGTTTATTTATACTTTATGCAACAAAAGGTACAAAGGCGGACTTAATGCCTGAGGCATTCTCTACCAGTCAACTAAAGGTGGTAAAGAGAACTTTATACTTAACGTAATAAAAAATATTTCAAGACACGAAAGTTTTTGAGGATGGATGAATGGATGTTTGTTACTTTTACGCGCTTTAATGGCTATAATATGTATCATCTGAAATTTTACATACATACAAATCAAGCTAAGCATCTAGCTTAACACGAAAGATACTTTTCAATCCTTTTGTGTGTTCCTGTGGGATTAGTAATTTGGCGTTTTTGTGAAGTCTATATATTTAGATAAAATTGCAAGTAATAAATAGCTAAATGTAAAAGCAAATTGTCTACGCCGTCCCATCCCTAAACGCCGGCCCATCACTATCGCCACGACGGCCGGAAGCCGGATGACAGCGCGTGAGCAGACGCGCTCCCACTCCACTCCACTCCGCCATCAAGCGCGCACGCAATCATATATTATATTTGCCAATTACAGTAACCAGTGCACAATCACATTACATTCAATTCAAGTAACTATTTGGTATTGTAATTCAGTAAAGTCATTACAGTTTTATATTCAAACAACTACAAGGTGTTTTACTTACCACGCTAACAATCAAATTACAAGAAGGAACAAACAACTACACTCAACAAGATGGCGACCGTGACACGACTATTTTCTGTGCGGGAAGCGCGGAATAATTAGAAGAAATAGAAGATAGCTATCCACGGAAGTACGGACCAGTCGAGATTGGAAGTGGAATCCAGGGCCTGGCAGCAAGCTACATCAATCACAAGGTGTGCCCGTTCCTTATTCCTACCTACCAGACATACCCGATTCCGGTACCTATCTATTCTTTTGTTTGTGTGAGCATTGTAATTGCTAAGAATTTCGGCTGCGAGTGTCTAGCTTAACTGGGTGGAGTCAGTGCTTGCACATAATATTCTAACCGTACCTATTATATACGGGGCAAATAAAGTGGTACAGCTACGTCTAATGTACATTCAAGCGCATGTACGTACATATACTGTAATGTAACCCCAATTACCTAACGCTATTGTCTCTCTTATCTGTCTATTTTATTGCCATTTTGCATTCCCCGCCTAAAGAGACGTTCACGTACATACTTCTGTGACACGTGTCAACACGTAACACTGCACGCTGCTAGCTTTTGCACCGCCTTACAGCGCATCTTATAACCATTTTCAGCTCAAGCACCTACCTAAAGTACCTAGGCATAGGTACATACATAGAGCGCACATCGGCCGGCGCACGTGGCGAGTAACGCCTGCCTGTACCGGACTAACCTCCCTGCGCACGTGGCGATTGTACAAGGCGAACCGGAGCGCCGGGACCTCAACAAGTGGACTACTGACGCTGGTTTGCAGCTGCTGCATGTATGGTCGCAAGGTTTGCGTGGAGATCAGGTATTCAGTTAACGTTTTTTACTAATTTTGGTGGGCTTAAGCCAGTGTACTTCTATTTGCATTATGTCTGACACGGAGTTAAAAGAATTGAGACGTCAAAGGGGATCCATAAAGGGAAGGCTAACAAATTTTAAAAACTATTTAAGTGAATTTAAATGTGAAGATTCTTTATCTAAACAGCAATTGTTGGAATTAAAATTAAGACTAAGTAAAATTGAATCGTTATTTAGTGACTATGATGTAGTGCAAAATAAAATTGAGATAATAGATTCCTCTGAGGAACTAGACTCAGACAGAGTTTCAACTGAAAATACTTTTTATAACCAAATAAGTTTAGCACAAGAATTATTATCTAAATCATATAATGCACAAGATACTTTTGAAAGTACTGTATCACAGTGCGGTGAGAAGAACTTCAACAATATTAAATTGCCTACAATTAAATTACCCAATTTCGATGGAAATTTCAATAAATGGCTCGAGTTCCATGACACTTTCAGTTCGTTAATTCACAATAATCCAGATTTAAATGAGATAAACAAATTCCAATACCTTAAACTGTCACTAAGCGGTCAAGCAGCATCAGTAATTGAATCATTAGAAATTTCCACATGTAACTATGCAGTAGCATGGAAATTGATTTGTGATCGATATAATAACACAAGACAATTAGTGCACAACCATTTAGTTTCACTTATGAATATACCAACTTGTATAAAGAAATCAGAAACATCACTAAGAGCACTAGTTGATCACATGTCAAAGCACATGCGAGCATTGAATAGTTTAAATGAAAAAACTGAAAATTGGGATACCTTAATTATCTTTCTATTCAGCCAAAAATTGGATTTAATTACCTCCACCAAATGGGAGGAGTATAGAAATAGTTTACCAGATAAACCTACACTGGATAATTTTTATGAGTTTTTAAGAAATAGTGCTGATGTATTGGAAATGGTCAATGCAAGCCACGGTGACAAACATACTACCAATGAAAAGCCACAGAAGTCAAATGATAAACAATCTCGTTCTGAACGGTCTCATAAGACTTTTGTTGCCGCGGCATGCCAAGACAATCCAAATAAACCTAAATCTAAATTCTGTGTAATATGTGGAAATGAACATTTAATTTACTATTGTGAGAAATTCAATAGCCTGTCTATCGATGAAAGAAATGCAGAAGTTTCTAAACATAAGCTGTGTACAAATTGTCTGCGGAGTGGGCATTTTGCTCATCAATGTCAAGCCACTCCGTGCAGATTTTGCAAAAGGAAACACAATTCCTTGTTACATAAAACTAATTTGTCTAGTTCTAATAATGTAGAAAGAAAGGATAATGCTAATCCTCCTACACGTGTATGCAATCCAATTGCACTATCAACCTGTATCGAAAACCAGGTACTTCTATCAACGGCAATTGTTATATTAAGTAGCAATAAGCAAAGCCATGAGATCCGATGCTTATTGGACTGCGGCAGTCAGTCATCATTCATATCGGAATCTCTAAAATCTAAACTATGTATTGATGGCCAATCTATTAACACGGTATCTGTAACTGGCATCAATAACATGACATGTGCAGCTCTAGAATGCTGTAACATAACTATTAAATCTTGTACTAATTCATATAGTAAAGAAATTAAAGCATTTGTTATACCACATATAACAAGTAGCTTACCTAATTCTAAAGTTGATGTATCAACACTAAACATGCCCAAGAATATCACACTTGCAGATCCTACTTTCTATAACCCGTCGCAAATAGATCTGTTGTTGGGAGCTGATATTTTTTGGGATGTGATTTGTCCTACTAATCAGATCAAATTGGGAAATTCTAATCAACCTGTACTACAAAACTCCCAGTTTGGTTGGTTAGTAGTGGGGCCCATCATGTGTCCTAACTATGTACCAAGTAAGGAAATTCACTGTAATTTCAGTCAAGCCATACGACAACAATTGAAGCAGTTCTGGGAACTGGAGGAGCTGCCAGAGACATCGAAGCTAACGGTGGAGGAACGTGCTTGCGAGGACCACTATGTGCAGCACACGCGCCGCCAGGAAGACGGCAGATTTTGTGTTACGTTGCCTTTGCGTGATAAACCAGAACTATTAGGTGATTCTCATGCTCGAGCTAAGCATTGTTTGTATTCACTAGAAAAAAGACTCAAAAGGCAACCTGACATAAAGGAACAGTATGTAAGCTTTATTAATGAGTATGCTAGTCTAGGTCATTTATCTGTAGTGGAGTGACCTGACCCAGTGAATCTATTGCCACATCATCCAATCTTAAGAGCACAGAGCGAAACGACAAAATGTCGAGTAGTATTTAACGCTTCTTCAAAAACCGAGTCAGGTCTCTCTTTAAATGACTTGCTTATGGTAGGGCCTACTGTTCAGGACGATATTTTCTCAATATTGATCAGGTTTCGGCAACATACGTACGTACTGACTGGCGATATTGAGAAAATGTACCGTCAAATTCTAGTAAAAGAATCTCAGAGGTACTTGCAAGTAATTTTGTGGCGTGAAAACGAGGAGGAGCCTATGAAGTACTTACAGCTTAACACTGTTACCTATGGTACTTCATCGGCCCCCTTTCTAAGTACGCGATGTTTAATCCAGCTGAGTCAGGAATGTGATGACCTGTTGATCAGAGAGATAATGTCTCATGATTTCTATGTAGATGACCTGATTACTGGGTGCAATGATGAGTCCACACTTGCAGAAATATATCAACAGATCATTACAAAACTAGAGTCAGCTTGTTTCAATCTTCGAAAAGTCAAAAGTAATTCTAATAAATTTATAAATTCTATTGCAAGTACAAGTAATTTTGAGCAAACAAACTTTAAGATTATCTCATCACCAAGCCATGCACTCGGAATAGAATGGAATCCAAACACCGATAACATTTTAATGGTATCCTCTAAACTATATGATTGTAATAATGATACTCCATTTACTAAGCGTTCCATTCTATCCCTTACTTCTAGTCTATTTGACCCTTTGGGTTTACTAAGTTGTTGTACTATTGTATGTAAAATAATTCTACAAATGCTATGGTCTCAGAAACTAGCCTGGGATGATGAGATACCTCCTAACATCAATCACATGTGGAAAAAATTTATTGATAATGTATATCACTTGCAAACTATTGCTATACCTAGAAATGTTTGTTGTGCTAATCCTGTAACCATTGAGTTACATTCATTTTCGGATGCCAGTATGAAGGCTTATGCTGGATGTGTGTATGTAAGGTCAACTGATGCTCTAGGCAACTGCACCGTACGGCTTTTGTCCGCTAGAGCTAAGGTGGCGCCACTAAAGACGACAACCATACCCAGGTTAGAACTTTGTGGGTCACTTCTAGTTGCTCGCTTATGCAACAAAATTTGTAAATCACTACGTTGTGATATTTCTAATAAAACATATTGGTCAGATTCTAAAATAGTACTGGGTTGGCTGTGCACACCTTCTCATAAGCTGCAAACTTTTGTTGCTAACCGTGTAGTATCCATTAATGAACTGTGCAATGACAGCAAATGGCTGTATGTCCCTACATCACAGAACCCGGCTGATATAGCCTCTCGTGGTGTTTTTCCAGACGAAGTGAAATCATTGTCCCTATGGTGGCAGGGACCTACATTCATTCACGACGGCGAAGAATATTGGCCAAGTCAAGGCAGTAATGTAACTTATGTAACACTACCTGAAGTGCGGGTAAACACTGCATGTGTCAACAAGACGCAATCTCCTAATTTTGTAATAGATATTAAGAATTATTCTAGTTTCACTAAGTTAAGACGTATTGTTGCATACATATTTCGTTTTTATAATAATATAAGGAATCCCAAGAATCAAATTAAACAAATGTTAACTGTAGAAGAATTAGCATATGCAGAGAATAGGGCACTTCCTTATCGGAAGATCTATGACGTCGCTGCCAGCACCAGATCTACAGGAAGCTAAGGGCAGCAGCCTACACCGGTACGCCCGGATCGAGCAGGCCAGGCAGCACTTCTGGCGTCGATGGAGCCACGAATACGTCTGCGAGCTACAGCAGCGCACCAAGTGGCAGAAGCGCCACCCGAACCTGTCACCTGGTCAGTTAGTTCTGATTAAACAGGAGGCTACCCCACCATTGAAGTGGCCTCTGGGAAGGATTGAAGCTGTTTTTCCAGGCTCTGATGGCGCCTGTCGAGTCGCCGACATCAAAACCACCAAGGGCATCGTGCGCAGAGCAGTGAATCGTATATGCCCACTACTAGAAGATGACTCTTGAAACGAGAAGTTTCAAGGCGCGGGAGGATGTCTACGCCGTTTCATCCCTAAACGCCGGCCCATCACTATCGCCACGACGTCCGGAAGCCGGATGACAGCGCGTGAGCAGACGCGCTCCCACTCCACTCCACTCCGCCATCAAGCGCGCACGCAATCATATATTATATTTGCCAATTACAGTAACCAGTGCACAATCACATTACATTCAATTCAAGTAACTATTTGGTATTGTAATTCAGTAAAGTCATTACAGTTTTATATTCAAACAACTACAAGGTGTTTTACTTACCACGCTAACAATCAAATTACAAGAAGGAACAAACAACTACACTCAACACAAATAATATATTATAACTAAATGACAACTTTCCGAACTACTGCAATTTTTTTTCATGGGACAAGGCCATCTTCCTATTTCCTACCACTGTAACTCCTAAAAGCCAGAATTAACAGCGAAGACCACAGAAAAGCAAAAAACAAGGAAAAGAAACGATATAACTGCCAGAACTACTGCACTACCTGTACATTGTACAATACTGGAACTAAAACATAATAATTCACAGCAAGTATCAAGATCGCTTGCGCCACAAACAACATTAGTCCCGGTGTTACAAGAGACACCTCTAGTGCCAAACCGACGCTGAGTTCTTGCACTAAAAGTACACAGATTTTCTCTTTGGTTGAATTCCCAGAGAGTAACTTCATTTATTTACTTTGTAAAAGATAAAATTATTTTTTATAAGATTTTGGTAATGTAAGGAGTTTGGCAGGACAATTTTGGTTTTGGTATTAGTATACGTATATATTTTTGATTGCCGCGTTGGTCTTCTGCTCGTAAGTGTACCTGCTGCTCATAGGCCTTTTGTTCAATTCCCAGGTCAAGTAAAGTGTCATTGGGCTTTTCCTTTTGGTATTTCTCAGTAACAACACGGAATTTGGATGTGGGTGGTGTGACACCCCTGGACATCGGAAAGCACATAAAGCCGTTGGTCCCACCTGTCATTTATAGATCTTTGATAGTCTTTCAATAGGCTCGCCCCCTATTACATGGGACGTTGGTACACCTTGCCTAACCCTTCGGGGAATACATGCGTGATGGTATATTTTTTTTGAAGAAAATTAGATTCATCTACGTTTTGTATACTTAAATCGTGATGTCAATAAAGTAATCATAATGCTCTGTATCTAAGCCAACAAACACTATGAGTGACTTAATGTGTTTTATTGTATTGTTTACGTCATTAAATTATTATTTTATTGTGTTTATCGACGCAACTTGGTTTTTATTAACACTCTTGTGAATTTAGTCATGTATGCTGATATAAAGCACTTCTATCACTTTGTTTGTTATTTTTTTATGACGGAAATTCTTCTTATTTGTGACAATATATTTTTCCTATGGCTTTCATCCTTGTCGTGATGGCCCAGTGGTTAAGGCGTCTGCCTCTCATGCATGAGGTTGTGGGTTCGATACCGGGTAAGTGATGTAACTTTTTCTAAGTTTATGTTGTATATTTTTATCTGACATCTATAAAGGAAAACATCGTCAGAAAACCTGAAATTATGCAAGCGTAGTAATCAATGCTCGTGCCTTCTCTGTACGAGAAGAGGCTTTTTCCTGGTAGTGGGGCAATAATAGACCGGTATCAACCATGGGCTTTTTCTGTTTTTTATAGGCTATTCCGATTTCACTTTTTACACCAGTAAAATTGTCGACATCGATCATTATATAAACATAGAAAAGACAAAGAAGTAATTAGCTCAGGGACCAGGGAATTCAAATAACTAGGTCTGAATGAAATGCCTATAAATATTTATTTTATATTTTATAACCATCTATCTATTTTTATTTTGACACTTTTTATGTTTAATATAAACTCCCCTCTGCCTCGATAATATAACTCCAGCTATCGTCTAAAGTCAATCTGATGATAGAATTTTTTATGCAGGGGGACATCGCATTCACGTGTGATCCATACAGGATTATGGATTGTGTATAGAAATAAAACATTGATTTCAAAAGAGTAAGTATGGAGTTTCTTGCCAATTCTTTTCCGTACAAGCTTTTGGAAGGGGCAACTAGATTCAATTCTCTTACTCTCGTATATGACATTCAAAAGAGCCTTTTAATGGCCAATTATTAAAATAAATGATTCGACTTTGACTTTGATGCAATCTAGTTCACTACCACCGAGATTCTGGTGATTTTTTTCTGGAAACCTAACGGCTCCCTTAGAACTTGTTGACAAGTAAGCATGTTTGTTTATTAACCATTGTTACAGAGGTTTCTTATAATTAGGTTAACATAGTATAAAAAATCGTTAACAGTAGTCCACATTTCTAGTAGAAAACAAAACTAATTCTTGTTACTTTTCTAGAGCTGTCTCCGACACCCAAAATAAGGTTTTTTAACCTACAAAAAAGATATGTTTAACCCAAAAATTTCGCCACTTCAAAAAACCAACCCCAAAAAAAAAGAATGTTACACACAAAATTCCCTTTTTGAGGCAAACCATTAGAGCCATACATCGTACAACACGACACACTAAGCACCCGCCATCTTGACGTAGATCGAAACAGAAACAAAAGCCGACTAACACAAGATTTATTACCAGAAAAAGTGGCCTTTTGAAATTGTCAGCTTATTACGTTGCGCACGAATAAATAAGAAATGGACTTGAAGGCAATGAGTCCAAGTAAATGTCCCCGAAAGTTGGCAAGGCAGTATTGTTTAGTTTGGTTAGTCGGCTTAAGTGCTAAACAATGGACGGATAGATTTTGTTGACTGGCGTTTGCCCGCGACTTTGTCTGTGTAAACTTTGGAATTAAACCTGAAAAAAAATAATTTTATAATAAGAAACTGTTTTAAATTTGTCCACGATAACACAAAAAATAAATTAGTTATGCTAGACCAATATAAATGTGTTCCAAATAACTTATTTCATTCTGCCGTTACTTAACAAACATGCTGACATTCGAACTTTTACAATTACACTCAGTTGATTCACAAAGAATCAACTGAGTAATAACTAAACATGAATAATAACATCAATTTCACATAAGAATTGAATAATATATATAAAATAACTGTTGGATAAATATAATCTTCATTATCTGTAACTGTAAAGATTTTGGATATTTTACTCTGATTAATTTTTAATTTCAGTAAACCCAATAGTAATTAAATTTATTTGTGAAACTGAATTAGTTTGACGTCATTTATTAAGAGGTATTGTGGGTTAGTTTATTTTGGCAGAACTAACCTCACTTGACCGCGTGTAAATAAATAATTTAGCTGTTGCTTGCGGCCTTTGTAAGGATGACTAATTACTTAGAAACTAATTTAGTTTACTTGGTTAATTTAGTTTTTATTTGGGTCGTGTGAACATCAAAAGAACTAAAAACCTAATATTCTCTGGACTGAAAAATACATATACATACCATCACGCCTGTATTCCCCAAATGGTTAGGCAGAGGTGTACTAATGAACGCCTACAGTTCACCGATATGTTAGGTCCCATGTAATGCGTGCCTATTACCGTTAACCGGGCACAAATTCTTACTCCGAGCTGCTACTGAGAATTTCATGGAAAAGCCCAATATCACTTTGCTTGACCTGAGGATCGAACCCAAGACCTAGACCACTAAGCTAACGAGGCTGAAAAAGATGTATTTCTGTCAAGGTATTATCAAAAATATTGCAGTAATATCTGCTTTAATGTATTTTAAATTTAAATGGGAGCGGGCGGCGGTATCTTTGATTTATTATAACCGTATTTCATAACTCTAAAGTTTTTTAGAGTGCGATGATGAGTTTTTTTTACTATTATTTTTTGGAACCATTCTGGGTCTAATCTTATTTTGGAGGAATGTTTCGGAAACTTTTTTTATTCTCAATTCTCCTCTTCTTTTTCTTCGTTTATTTAAATAAAATATTTTAGTTTCTTTTTTGCTATGAAATATTTAAAACGTTTACAGATTGTGTAAGAACGCGAAAATTATTGCATGATTAAATAAAAAAAACTATGATATATTTTCATATTATTAAATAAAATATAATCGTCACTTTAGGTATTTCTTTAACTTTATATACTTTTTGGTACATAAAAAAAATTAAAATGGTAATTTAATTGTCTTCGCTGGCTATAACAAAATCGATATAAACGAGAGCTATAGGGCTCCGACCAGACCCTTAAGAGACGAATCCCTAAAAATTGCATAAAATGTATGATGCGATTTATTCACCAAACTACTTTTAATATAATACAATTCTAAAATCAAACACACAAAGCAACACAATAACAAGGCGCTTAAAGCAAAACATTTTAATATAAACGTTCCAAGAAATCCATTGCGCTGCAAACTTAC
The DNA here is from genome assembly GCA_932526535.1 of Caradrina clavipalpis. Classification (NCBI taxonomy): domain Eukaryota; kingdom Metazoa; phylum Arthropoda; class Insecta; order Lepidoptera; family Noctuidae; genus Caradrina; species Caradrina clavipalpis. Next base: position 5,220,916 of record OW052105.1, read on the forward strand.
ACAAACAGAAAAATCACACAGAGGAAAAGTATTAAGTAATACATATTTCTTTGTCAACATCAACTACACAAGCACTTAGCAGGAAAATGACACTTCATCTTATTTACTCTCCATACAGCATTGAGAGACGTTTCCTGAAAAAGATATAAATAATTCAAGATACAAAATCTGTTTGTATGTTTAGTACTAGCGTTTGCAAGCGATTACTTTATAAATAAAAATATAAATATACCGTCACGCCTGTATTCCCCGAAGGGTTAGGCAGAGGTGTACCATTATACACCCACAGTTCGCCGGTTTATTTAGGTCCCATGTAATAGGGGGCGAGCCTATTGCCATTAACCGGGCACAAATCCAAACTCCGAGCTGCTATTGAGAATTTCAAAGAAGAAGAATGATAGCTATAAGTGTGAGATAAATAAATAAATTTCATAGAAAAACCTAATAACAGTTTTTGCTCGACCTAGGAATCGAACCCAGGACCACTGGCGTAGCACTCGTGCTTAGGACCACTAGGCCAACGAGGCAGTCATTACTTTCTCAGAGAAATGTACTGTACTATAAAATCTCCATCGTCGACTTTGTCTCTGTCACTTATAAGCGCTTACCCATTACGAATAAAAAAAGAGTGGCAGAAGAAGAAGGCAGATGTGTAACTTTTATCAGTGAACATTTTTTTTTTATGAGATTAATCGACCTTATCGATTTCTTCGTGGACGAGTTCGAGGAGCTCGTGGCTAAATAATTACAGCCGCATAGACCGATCTTCCGGGTTAAGCCACGCTTGCCGAGGTTGGTCTGTGGATGGGTGACCATTTACCATAGCGAGTTTCCTCCGTGCCTCGGAAAGCACGTAAAGCCGTTGGTCCCGGCTGTCATTTGTAGATCTTTGACAGTCGTTACTGTTAGTCAGAAGCCAGAAAGTCTGACAACCAGTCTTACCAAGTATTACCCTTTACTGGGTTATGGAGGTCTGATAGGCAGTCGCTCCATGTAAAATACTGATATTCAGCTGCATCCGGTTCGACTGGAAGCCGACCCCAACATAGTTGGGAAAAAGGCTAGGCAAATGATGATGATCGATTTCTTCGTAGATTTACCGCTTACAAAAAAATAACGAACTTTACTTTTTATAACGTTATGGTTTTTTTTTCTTTTTCTTTTAAGACTGGAAATCATCAAATAACTTCCCCCGCCCTGGGCTGGGCGGGAGGGAGTGTCAGACTTTTACTGACTAAAACCCGTCTATGTTCCTTCATGTGCCCTTTGCGTTCCGGGGGCGCGGTATCTCTTTCGAACAACCCGCAGATAACGTTATGGTATGATAAAACTATATTCTACGTAGTTCTATGGCAAACACAAAATCCAACTGATTAGTAAAGCCACATCAATTTGAAGTGTTTACAAAAGCGGATCGCCACATTCGGTTCGGCATTTTGAAAATATAAAATTGAGTATGCCGAACCGAATAGGCCGATCCACAAAAGTGTATAGCGACTTACTGCCATTATTTTAAACCAATAAACTAACAGTCAGTTTGTATAATAACGGTTCAGTAATTGTAGGGACATATGGACAGTCAAAAACGTAACAATTTATTACTATTATTACCTTGCTACGGCGTAGCAGATGGCGTAGCGCTCGTCAGCTACGCCGTAGCATCACGGAGTTCCTTTTCTTAGATACTAATTATGTGATGTGCTTTAATAGTACCTGCAAAAATATTCGATACTTTCGATAACAATGTTCTCAAGTTTCGACTTTCCTTTAATTAACGAGAACATGTTTTTAGGCGGATTAAATGCTACGAAAACGACTTTCCATGTATACCAATATCAAGAGAGAGTTTTTGTTTGTTCGTTTGACGCACTAATCTCTAGAAATTCCTATTGGATTGAAAAAAATCTTTTTGTATAGAATACCCAAGTTCATGCGGAGTAGACTATAGTATACAACATCAAGCTACAGCCCTCGGGAGCGGAGCAGTATCCAAAGATGTAACTTAAAGCGGGTACAAAAAACCACGCGAATGAAGTCGCTTACATAGAGACTAGCACAGCTAGTTTTGAATAAAATTTAAATAACAAATTATTTTGCCGTTTAATTAGCAAGATAAAAATATTACGTTCTTTTTAAACACACTTACTTTCGCATTAGTACAAAATCCAATCAAAAATTTTCATAATTTTCTTAATAATATGTAAGTACCATTCATAATCCAATCACTCAAATAAAATCTGTGTCAACAAAATCACCACCACAAAATGTCACCCTAAAAATCTGTCCTATAAGTAAAAAAAAAACCGTAACATACAACCCGAAACTACTCCTATTAGAGGTCCCCAACAAGGGCAATATCGACACAAATTGCTCAAGTGAGAGATGTCCCGGGCAATTTCATTAGGGAGCCGTTTTATAGCTAGTTTCACTGAGATACACCGGATCTTTCCAATCACGAGCGAGACTCGGTTGGGGAAACATGTTTTGAGTTTACCAACGGTGATTGAGAAGGCGAATTATGTAGGAGAGATCTTGCTTTTAGTGACTTGACTGTTATGGGTTACATCCTACTATTCTATTCTAGAAATCCTACTTCCTACTTATACCACTAATATTGATTATAAATGCGAGAGTTTGTGAGGATGAATGGTTTTTTTTTTAAGACGGGAAATCATCCTATAACTTCCCCCGCCCTGGGCGGGGCGGGAGGGAGTATCGGACTTTTACTGACTAAAACCCGTCTATGTTCCTTTCATGTGCCCTTTGCGTTCCGGGGGCGCGGTATCTCTTTCGAACAACCCACAGCCCCGGCAGGCAACGGCCCTCAGTGGCCCCTTCCAAGTTTGCTGACATCTCTTTGAGGCGCGCGTGGAACACGGTCTGTCGTTATTTAGTGAACGTACGGACGGTGAGCTACCCATTGCTCACCGTCCACAGACCCGCGTCTACAGTGGCCGGGAGTCGTCTCGTGGCTCCCGACGCCCGGAGCGTCTACCGCGGCGGCCGCTTTGTTACTCTTTCACGTATTAATTTGGCACTGAGATAGATTGTAGTGTGGAATAATACATAGAATATTTTTCATCCCGGAAAAATGTACGGTTTCTGTGGGATAATATGTCAAATTTGACGCGGATTAAGTCGCGAGCACAAGTAAGTCTTTATTATTATTTAATTGGTATTTATATTTACCTTTCTTTTTCCACATATATATAGAAGCAATAAGAATATTGTAACCAGGATTTTGTAAAAATCTGATTGAAAAGAGCGTCAGTGAAGTGAAGAGGCCTACCTACGTTTTATTCATCTTTCTGACTAACTGAATAGAATTCAAAATTACATTTTTAACGACGACGTGGAGGCCCACCTCTCTTGCACGAGGCTTTTGGTTTGCAACTGGGCAGGGGTAATTACCTATGTATGTGACATTTTCTAATTCATATGTACTTTCTGAGTTGATCATTCTTATTTGTTTTATAACGAAACATTACGCCATTTCGTGATTAAGTTTTATAAATCCAGGTTGTTTTTCTTAATGCACATCTTAATTCAACACACAATAAAACAAAAAGATTAATCCTTATTATCTTCATCAGTATTCCGAGAGAACATTATAACCCAGCCTAATAAAACGTTATCTCATTCAACGAGGCACTTTTAGTTTCATAGACATCTAAACTTGGTCGGGTTATCTGCAAATTGTCAGAACGGTGCAGTGATAGTTGGGGAGCTAGTGATGTTGGTTGATTCTCCATTATATTTTTTTTCTTTAAATTAAACCAGTTTTTACCCCATGACTTTGTCTGCAGAAAATGTCGGTTATTGCGGACGCAGACAAAATAAAAAGTATCCTATGTAAGGACATAGGGTACCCCAAGAAAGGTCTTGGGGTTCAAAGTTACCTAGTACCAAATTTCTTAAAGAATCGGTTCAGTGGTTTAGACGTCAACCGTAACAGACAGACAGAGTTACTTTTGCATTTATAATATTAAGTACATACTAGCATAGATGAGTGAAAACATGGTAAATAAACCTAGGCTTCTTTTCAAATATTATTCAGATAAATAATATAAATAGTATTTTTTATGCAAGGTTTGTGTATTCACATGCAATCCTTTATAATCCTATAATAAACAAAATATTGTAAATCATTTATTTTAAAAGAGTAAGTATGGAGTTTCTTGCTCATCCTTCTCCATACCTTTTGGAAGACACAACTAGATTCAATTACACTACTACTACTACTTTATTACTTTTTCTTATACAATGACGTTCAAAAATGCCTTTAAAACGATTTGACATTGACTTCACACACAGAGGTAAATCATTTCATTATTCCGCACACTAGCTCCCTGACTACAAGGATTATCTTGTGTTGCGATAGCAGTTTATGTTGGATGTAGCCTGCAACGGATTATGATGGAAATGATACACGGAGTGTGTAGATACGAGCGTTATGTTCTAGTTTGTGTTTATCAAACCTCGTTGCAGTTAAGCCGTCAAAGGCTCTTATTTAGACCCTAGAGATAAATCTTACAAAACTACAAATGTGAAAATTTGTACGATTGGATGTTTGGATATTTTGATGTTGACAAGTTTAGGATGACCTCTGATCAAGGTTAACAGTTTAGGAGGTTTACTTTGGTGTCATGGTTTATTTTAGATGAGGACTTTTGTCTCAACAGTCTCAACTTAATGTTTATATTACTAAGAATTAAATATGCAATCCCAGATATCAAAGGATTGATAAAACATGTGTCTTAATAAAAACGGTATACTTAAATAAAGTATGTCGTTAGCTTAGTGGTCCTAAGCGCGACTGCTGCGCTAAAGGGGTCGTTTGCCAGGTCGAGCAGTGTTTTTGGGTTTTTCTATTAAATTTCAGTTGCAGCTCGGAGTTAGGATTTGTGCCCGGTTACTGGCAATAGGCTCGCCCTTTTTACATGGGACCTAAACATACCGGTGAACTTTGGGTGTATTTTGGTGGTTCACCTCTGTCTAACCCTTTGGTGAAAACAGGCGTGACGGTATGTGGTTTTTTTACGAATAAATGGAATCAGTTGAAATTCAAACACACATATAGATATTGATCTAGTTTATAAAGTAAGGATATTATATTATGATACTATTTTCGTGTTCCCGTGGGAATATTCAGGACTTTGTTTATCTGATGGTTTTCAGATATGGTCCAGGATAATAAATATGATGATTGCAGTGATAAGAAGAACATTTCATTTCATTTTGGCTTTGCTAAATGTCTTTTCATACCTGTTATAAATACAAAAATGTCGTTTGTTAGTAAATGCGTCCCTTGATTCAACATTTTTAATGGTAGTAATAGTGTAAGTCACCAGCAGTAGGACATTACAGACAAGTAAAAAAATGAAATATGTGAAAACAGTACGGCGTTTTTTGGCAACGTCGCTCGGGCCGGCCGGTTGAAAAAAATTAAAAGGGCATAATTCAAGTCTTTTCAAATTAAATGCTGCATTTAAGTCTAATCATTTACTGGCAGCTTTTTCAAACTGCCCCATTGGTCTCGTGGTCGCAAAGCGCGACTGCTGAGCAAGGGGTCCCGGGTTCGATTCCCAGGTCGGGCAAAAAGTGGTATTGGGTTTTTCCATTAGGAGTTCCTCAGTAGTAGCAGCCCGGAGTTTGGAAGTTGGTGGTGTGATACCCCCGTGCCTCGGAAAGCACGTAAAGCAACGGCTTTACGTGCTTTCCGAGGCACGGGGGTCACTGTCAATGATCTACGAATGACAGCCGAGACCAACGGGTCCCGGCTGTCATTCGTAGATCATTGACAGTCGTGACGGATAGTCAGAAGCCAAGAAGTCTGACAACCACTCTAACCAAAAGGTATCGTGTTGCCCAGTTACTGGGTTGTGGAGGTCAGATAGGCAGTCGCTCCATGTAAAACACTGGTATTCAGCTGCATCCGGTAAGAATGGAAGCCGACCCCAACGCAGTTGGGAAAAGGCTAAGCAAATGATGAGCTTTTTCAAAGTGCGGTTGTTATTATTTTATGAAATAACCGAGATCGGTACTGTGGCGTTTTGCTATAAAACCACGAGTTAAATTCATAAACCTATCACTTACGTCTAAATAAAACCATAAAAGTTGATAAAAGAAAACAAAAAACAAAAGTATAAAACCTCTATTTCAATACACACAGAATTTTTGTAAACAAACAAAACAAAACAGTCCCGAATTTATTGTTGAACAAACAAAATGGTTGCCTCAAAACTTCTATATTCAAAAGTTAGTTGTACTAACTCAAACGTACTTTATTTTTGAAATTTTCATCCGGGTTTTTTGTCGAAAAACCTTGTGTTAGTAAAACGTGTTTCGGGTTTCTGGTATTTGAATATATTACAAGTTTAAATTGTTGTATTGTGTGCCTGATTTTGAATGTCGATTAAAAGTGGTCCTTTTAAATCATTTTTTAAAAGTCTGCTGGGAGAATTATTTTACCAATTTGATATTAATGTATTATCTATAGTGTCATAATAAAGCTGAGGAGTTATAATTTACAAACGTGCTAATTTCTGGAATTGGTAACAGTCGAATTGGCAAAATATTTTTGTATATGATTCCAACCACCACCACCACCACTACCACTACCACTGATTTATGAGGAAAAGTATAGGCTGTATTATGATCATGCTTTCAAACACGGGAGCAGAGCACTAACCAAAGACGTAATTGGGTGAAACAAACGCGGGCAGAAGCTGGATGGCATCCTACTAATATTATTAATGCTTAAGTTTGAATAGATGGATGTTTCTATCAAGCCCAAACGGCTGAACGGATCTGAATGAAATTAAACTATGAGATAGATAGTCTGGAATAACACACAGGCTAATTTTTATGACGAAAATGTACGATTCCCGTAGGATAATATATTAAATTTGGCGCAAACGAAGTCGCTAAAATGTCATATTTTAAATCTAGTTTCAGATTTAAAATATAACATTTTAGCGACTGTTTCCATACTTATTGCAACTATTTCGAAAGTACCCACCACACTTGATAAATATCAACAATGTACCGGATAGTATGGTGTGCAATAAATCATATAAATCTTGATATTTTGTATTCTATACCGAAGCTGCGTACCTACCTATGATTTATTGAAACGCTCGTTGCTATCGTGTAGTCGTAGATACTCGTAAAATGTGTCGCTGGTCGATGAAATATATGTTAGTTCAAAGCTGACGCCATTTTTACCCGACTGTGACAGAAGGAGGGTTATGTTTTTCGAGAGTATGTATGTATGTAAGTATGTATGTATGTATAATTGTTTGGCACGCACTGCAGCCTGAACGGCTCAATGGATTTTAGCTTTTGAGGTGTCGTTAGATTCGTATTTACTGTGAGAGTGACACTGGGTAAACAAAAAATAAAAAAAGTAAAAAATAAAAAACAGTAATTTATAAAACTAAAAAACCCGACTGCTTTTCTAAGTATTTATGAAAAAGCCCTAAAACAAGAAAGTCGTTGTACCCGATTGCACTTAAAATTGTAGCAGTCGGGACCCATTCTAGAAATGGAGGCTTAGTGTATTGAGAGCACATACCTATATTACATTGCAGATGGTCCAGAATGGGTCCCGACTGCTACAATTTTAAGTGCAATCGGGTACAACGACTTTCTTGTTTTAGGGCTTTTTCATAAATACTTAGAAAAGCAGTCGGGTTTTTTAGTTTTTTAAATTACCGTTTTTTTTACGTTTCCTTAGCGTATGTTTCGAAAACAAACGTTGAAAAACAAGCACCTATGGTTTTTGAAAAATAACCAATAACAGTGGTTAATACTGCCCCTCATGCATGAGATTGTGGGTTCAATACCGGACAAATACCAATGCTAAATTTGTTATACTAACATACTTACTAACTTGTACTTTACTGTTGTTCATATTAAACATCACTGACATTAATGAAAGAAAATCATTGTGAGGAAACCTGGGCGTATTACTGGTATTACTAATATAACCCAAAACCAGCCCAACCGCATTCAGCAAGCATATTTTCTCTATTTGTGAAGAGGCCTCTCTTTGCAGTGGGACATGACTGACTGTATTTTGAGAATTATATGCCATACATAATATACCAGCTGTTATTACCAAGCTCTTTATCTTAAAAGCTAATTAATACCACCAATATTCCCATATTAGCAGAACAGCGAGGAAAAATTACATTATACAAGAAATTTAATATGCACCGCGTCTAATAAATCTGGTAAACAACGCAGGAGCCTCCGCCGGTGATCGATAAAGGTATGTTAACAAATTTATCTTCACCGCCGCGCGGCTTTTACGCACATCTAAAGGTAGGTGCCCACTATTGCCGCGGCTGCGGGTTGTTCGAAAGATATACCGGGCCCCCGGAACACAAAGGGCACATGAAGGAACAAAGATGGGTTTTAGTCAGTAAAAGTCTGATACTCCCTCCCGTCCCGCCCAGGGCGGGGGAAGTTATATGATGATTTCCCATCTATAAAAAAAAAGGTGCCCACTATGGCGTGCCAAATGTGTAAATGGCGTACTTTCGTGTTTGTGTAAGTGTCAGAATAGAAACACAAGTTCCCATTATTATTTAATAAGACACTTTTATTCGCCACTTCGTCCGTGTAAATGCTGATAATTGCGGATGCAGAATAAATACCAGTACAAAATTTCATCAAAATCGGGTTAGCGGTTTAGGCGTGGAAGCGTAATTGACAGACAGAGTTACTTTTATTACATTTATAGTCTTAGTTTGGGTAATGTGTGTGTAATAGCATTGTGAAAATAAATATTTGCACATCATTGTATATTAATAAGTAGTAATCTGTGAAAAATGTAGTGGGTAATATACTTGTTCATACACATTGTATACAATGTGGCCCATGCGCATGTGACCGCCCGTAATATTCTGAATATTCAGGAAAAAATGTCCAAAATAAACTTCAAAAGGGGGGGGGGGGGTCTATCTATAACTTTTTTATACTAGTTTTTTAAAAATAAATAACTTTTTTACAAACATTTTTAACGAAAAAATGACTTCGATTCCGTCTTTTTTTTCGTAGTCGACAATTTTTAGTAAAAATGTTAATTAACCTGTTAAAACAACTCATAAGCTTTTGGAAATAATAAACAGAATCCAAATCGACCCATAAACTTCGGAGATGTGTCAAAAAAGAGAAAGCGAATCTACAAACTCTAAAAAATTGAATAACATGGAAAATGTTATAGATAGACCCCCCCTTTTGAAGTTTATTTTCGACATTTTTTCATGAATATTCAGAATATTACGGGCGGTCACATGCGCATGGGCGACATTGTATTCTTAGTAAACTACCTACTGTTTGTTTTCCTTATCAAAAATTAATAATACTAGAATGTAAATGACCATTTTCATTTTCCAATCACGCATTGTACAGGTTTACAATGTGTGATGTGTGACAGATTTATTTCCTAGAATATAGGTACATTCTAGCAAATAAATCAGTTTGAATTTGACCCCAGCACCACGACAAAGCAGCTTACCTATTTAGTAACGTTCCTGTGTTCCGGTTTAAGTGATATATATGGGTGCCGGTGTAATTACAAGCAGGTGAGACATTTCAGCTTTGTCTCTGGGACAGCAACGCGTCTGCAAGCCTTCGGAACCTACTGTAGATATTTAAGGGTGGTGGTGACCGCGTTGACCTGTTCCCCATCAAATGACATAAAAGAGAGCAAAGTCGAAGCCAAATCTTCATTTTCAATTATTATAAGTGACTTTTCAGCGTCTTAAACAAGAAAATAGAATCTAATACAGTAGCCTCTTTCAAAACTGCCTCGTTAACCTAGTGGTTCTAAGCACGACTGCTACGCTAGAGGTCCTTGGTTCGATTCCCAGGTCGAGCAAAAAGTGTTATTGGGTTTTTCTCTGCAATCCTTAGTAGCGGCTTGGAGTTAGGAATTGTGCCCGGTTAATAGCAATAGGCTCGCCCCCTATTACATGGGACCTAAATATACCGGCGAACTGTGGGTGTACATTGGTACACCTCTACCAAATCCTTCGGGGAATACAGACGTAATGGTGATGGCCTCTTCCAAAAGGTGATTTCGTATGGAGAGGTCTTGGCAAGAAGCTGAACCAAAAACTCCATACTTAAAACAAAGCAGATGCACGAATTACAATTGGTGCGCAAAAATAGTGGACACCGAGCTTTATGTAAATACATCTAAGAGGTAGCTATCGATTCCTAATTGAAGCAAAGTGGTACAAGTTACAAGGTACAACTAACATAAAATATTAAAGCTATTAATAAGCAACTCGATTTTGAGGCTTGTACCATAGGCCTTCGATATTCAAATTAGATCAAAAGATTATCAATATTAAATCCTCCTCGATTTTGTTATAATGGGATACTGAAATGTGGTTTAATTATCCGAAACACGTGTAATGATAATGGTTTCTAGTTTAACAAGGTATTCATTTGGGAAGGTTTTAGTTGACTTTGACCTATCTGATCCTTTTAGAGGAAAAAATTTCGAATATTATCAGGTTACTTTTTACCCGACTACAGCGAAGCAAAAAGGAGGGTTATGAGTTTGAATGCTATGTATGTATGGATGTTCATCTGTTCACTCATAACTTCTAAACCATCTATCGTAAATTGCGCTACGATTTCGTTATAATGTTCGTATATACGAGTAGATTAATTATTAGTTACTACAAAATGCATCAATGCGTGGACGACTGTCGCTTATATTTTGGTATCTATGCTAAATAATATAATAATTTAATAATTTTTGTTTGATGAGCGCACAAATCTCAGGAAAAACGGCCTGTTGTGTTACATAGCTTAATTAGTTATCGCGGTAAACCGCGTGATACAGCTCGTTACGTATCATTTTGACAAACAGGAAAAATTGCTGCTGTATAATTATAGTTTTACCATTCGTTCGTGTTTAGTAAATTTGGTAACACATAAAACAATTAAGTGAGTCTATTACCGTCGACTGTTTCAGAAGCAACACTAGTTTTTTTGTGCCCGAATGTGCTTTACGGCGAACTGTTCTCAATACTTCTAAAATATTGAAAACTGCGAGTGAATCTAACTATCTGTGCAAGTGAAGTTCGCTACGTGCTAGTTTGACCACGGTATCTCCGAACAAAAATTAACGACAATTTATCTAAGCAAGTACATCTCACCATGTTCGCAGATGACTACTTTACGTTCTTGGCAAAAAAAAACAACTATTTATCTGAGCAAGTAAATCAGACCATGTATGACTACGCTGTCCTCACGAAAAACTTAACGGACAATTTATCTAAGCAAGGAAATCTCACTATGTCTGACTACGGTATCTTCATGAAAAACTTAACAGACAATTTTTCTAAGCAAGTAAATCTCACCATTTCTGACTACGGCACCTGCTTGAAAAATTTAACAGACAGTTACTCTAAACACGTGGAATCTGCTATATCTGACGACAATGCTGAAATACAAATTTTAATAGAATATATATTTAAGCAAATAAAGTTTGCTAAGCGTGTCTACGATACCTTCGTACAAAACTTAAAAGAGAATTCACTTTACGGAGCGGCCAGAGCTGAGTTTATGTCTCTCGCCCCAAAAACTGATATATTGTTCTTTCATACGAAACTGAAATTCGCTAAGCCTATGATAAAAGATATTATAAAAAAATCCTCAGTCGAGTTAAATAAGCAAATGGAATTTGTAATGTCTCATTACACTACCACCTCAAAACCACCACAAAACCTCACAGGCGATTTTTCTAAGCCAGTAGAATTCCCACTTCCTGATTACCTTTCCATGGTACAGAACATAACAGATAGCTTTTTTAAGCAAATGGATTTAGCTTTGTCTAAATACGATAATCACATAGCAGACGCTTTATCACAATTTGAGGATTTTGATGATTATAATTTATTTTGCAAAAAGCTACGTAAAGTTGCAAATATCGCTCACTTCACTGTGTTGGTGCTGACATTAGTTGCGTTGGTATGCGGAGTAGCGTCATGGTGCGTCATCAAGAAGTTCCGTAATTACATGAACCATGTGTATCTGAATGCTATTTTAGCAAACTTTCTATTTGTCTTGTTTACTGTAAGGGCCTCCGCCCACGACCGATTTTTTTGGACCGATAATCGGGCAGAAAAACGGGCCCGTTTTTTCAAAAATTTCAACGCCCACGACCGTGTTTTCGTCGGTGACTTTCGAGGGAGGAGCTTAAAATAGCGGTCAAATTTTATATCGCAACTTTTATTTGACAGAGTTACCGATAGTATAAAAATAACGTCAATAGATTTAAGGTTATTTAAGTTACAATTTATCGTTAAATTGTTTATTGACGATATTTTTATCGTTTTTTTTTAAACAATTGATCTTTCTAAGATGGAAGTAGCGTAGGACGGAGGTGTGGCGGGTCGCCCAGCTTAGCGTCGCGCTAATGTAGTGCCTAACAATACTTTGCCCGATTCTTACGAGTGAGAATAACACGCTTACTTTTACATCGTTCTGAAATCAAAAGTCATGAGATCCATCATAGTACCTAACAGAAGCTATTGGCACTATTATTTTCGATAAATAACAAAAATAAATAAAATAACACGAACATTTGTGAAATAGTAAGAACGCGAAGTAACGCTTCCTTGCAGTCAAGGCATATTTGTGTGTAAACCTTATCGACTATAAATGCGTAAGGTAGCCTTTAAAGAATACATTAATCGATCAGACAGGAGCGCTACTAACATTTAACTCGAATAACAAAAAAAAATACGAATTTCCAACATCTTCGAGACGTCTTAAAAAAAAAAACACGCAATTACAACTATTACTCGACTGGAGTTCCAGTGTTTCAGCTGCAGAACGATGTAAAAGTAACCGTATATGTTATTATTAGACCTGGTAATCGAACCCACGACTTCACGCTGATCAGACGCGCTTTGCGACCACAAGCCCAATATAGTTAGTCAGTGTCAATTAATATAAACGTACAAAACGGCAACTTACCTAATTTAACGGTAAAAATAACGATTAATTCATATTCTATGTTAATGTTCATTAACATTATATTACCGGTAATGTTATCAAATAACGTTAATAAAGTTACTTTTTTCAAAATTTTCGAGTTCATGGAAATTAACGTTACGTAACGATTATTATTTTTTGATTTCATAACGTTAACAAGCCCTGGATTTAAGTCAGCAAGCTTAGTCGTTGAAAACGAATGTTATTTTCATTCTTAATAATTTATTAAATTCGTTTGATTATATATATTTTTAATCCATTAACGTTATTTTTATATTAACGGTAAATCTGTCAAAGGTAATTTTATAAATATTTACCGGTATTTAAAACCCTGCGTAAATCAACACAATATTATTTACTTATTTAAATCACAGACGATTATTTTAGAAAACCTTGATTTACCATATTATTAATAAATAAATAAGCTTTTTAATAATAAATTATTGTTATTATTCAAATGCTTCAAACTCATAAGTACTAACTTAACATAACACCACAATTGTACACTTAATTCGCAATAACTGCTTTTGACTTTAGACTTTTGACTTTAGCAATGACACAACGTTCTTCCCTAGTAAATCCATGACGCATAGGGTAAGTGCCCCAGTGAATGAACACACCCCAGTGAATTGACAAATCTGAGTATTTTCCAAAAAATAATAAACTAAGATATTACCTTCTACTCAACGCAGTTTTTTTTTTTTGTAATTGCTGCTCTTTATTCTAACATAGTAACAACATTCATGTATTGCGATACTGTTCGTTTTAAAATGACGAGCGTTTAAAGTTGGCAGTGCTGGTGTAAATTTTCTTTGTTCGGGCAAGAATTTAGGACTTGGGTCAGACGCAAATTTTTTGATATCACTTTGCAGCCGTAATTAAAGTATGTACTATAAGTTATTTATAAATTCGAGTAATGGGTAGTTATAATATATGTATCAAATCAATTTCATTGCAATTTTTGCTAGTTTTAAGTAAATTATTGAGTGTTCCAGCATTGGCATTAAAAAACGTTTGAAATCCAGTGAATAAACGACCGTTAATTCACTGACCAATCGTTAAATTCATTAAATCTAGTGAATGAACTATAACATTTTCATCATGTTAAAATATAAGCTTTCGTCATAAAAATGTAACCAATAAATAAATGAATACCACATTTTGAGTTAGTAATCATCATTTTAGAGAACGGAGAACTAACAAATAGATCAATGCTCTGAGACTCTACTCCCAAGCTCATAAAGGAAAGACGGGAACGGAACGGGCAGTCTTCAGTGGGTACAGGTTCAGTTGGAATAAGCTCGGCTTATAAGGCAGATCCTGAAATCCATCAAACGCGACACACCTCAAATGCTGACGAAGCTGGAGACTAACGATGGCAGGATCATCTTGTCTAAACTAGAGCTTTTAAGGGAGGTAGAGAAGTTCTAAAAACCCGTCTCTAGTCCAACAAAAGACCCAAGAGCTAGACTGACCTGACACTACACCGATGAGATCGCGGACGTCAGCCTATATGAGATAAATATGGCTTCTTAACAACTTAAGGACAACAAGGTGCCGGGGAAGACGGAATCACTTCTGTACTACTGAAGTGCCTATGTCCAGCAGTGGACATCGTTCGGCTCATATCAAGATGAATTGATTGATGACGTTGGCTAGGCTTATGAAGGTATATAATGATTAAGTAAGAGTTTAAAGGCTTACACTTTGTTAAAAAAAAAATGATTGTAGCAGATTTAGAGGCTTTTTTTTATAGACGGGAAATCATCAAATAACTTCCCCCGCCCAGGGCGGGGTGGGAGGGAGTGTCAGACTTTTACTGACTAAAACCCGTCTATGTTCCTTCATGTGCTCTTTGCGTTCCGGGGGCGCGGTATCTCTTTCGAACAACCCGCAGAGATTTAGAGGCTAAGGATTTATGTTCATTTATTTATTCCATTTTGAACTGCATTTGATATAATAATAAGGATTTTTCGTAACTATTAATTCAACAAAAACTTGTGTTCATTCACTGGATCTAATGCTGTACATTTACTGGAAAATTTCATTCATTCACTGGGGTTTTAGGGTATTTTTCAATATATTGCCAAATATCTAAAAAAGTATACAGGTTATGTCGTAAAACAAAGTTAAAAAATATTCTTTAGTAGACATAGATTACCAAAATATAAAACCTTTAACTTTAGAGGCAACATAATGTAATGATTTTTTGAAGTCTGAAGAATGCTTAAGTGTTCATTCACTGGAGCATTTACCCTATTTTCTATTTTTCGCCGATAATCGGCGGCCAGGATGCGTACATTTTGTTTTTGGACCGTTTTTTTCTCGGCCGTGGGCGTTGATGTACTAGAATCCATACGTTCCATTCTCGCCGAGAAAAAATCGGCCGTAAAAAATCGGTCGTGGGCGGAGGCCCTAAGTTATGATTACCTTATTCAGAATCCCTTTCATGTATATAATACAATATACGTACTAAATTTCTTTATATCCTACTTATTTTTAGTAAAGATCTGCTGGTTATTGGTTATATGTCATTTGTTTTATGTAGACTTTGTCAAAGTGTTCGACGTGCGTATTCGAAGGAGATATTTGAAAAGTACTCTCTTTGCCTGGGGTGTGCCTTTTATTATGACAACCCTGTTACATTTACTTAATGCTTATTTGAATTCTTTTTTGGATGACATTAAGTTTGATATCCTTTCATTAGTAGAATTATTATTTATTGTTTTACCAATGATAGCCAACAGTTGTTTATACATCATAATTGTATATTCAGTTTGTCGCAGTTTCAACACGAGCGCACATACAGCTGCTAACAACTGGCGTCGCTTATACATAGCCACTTTGATATTTGTATTGGGCGACATCAATATGTTGTCTGCATTTGTAATTACCATAGCTAGCGCGTTTTCTGATTATACCAAATTGTTTATCGTTATAGAAATATTGTCTACAAACTTGAATGCCTGCGCATTATCCGTTTTTTTGATACTTGTGAAGAGTAACCGTAAAGTGTGGTATGAATTCTATGTGAAGAAATATAATCAGCGGTCACCTTCACGGATCTTGGATCCTGATATCAACATGCATGCAAGTATTCGTGTACCTGCTGAGTGATGTATCAATATTATAATTATAACTAATGACCTAATGAGTGCTGGCGTTATTACTAAGCATTTAATTTATTTCCGGCTTGGTACTGGATCCATCTCTGTATATAGGGAATGCAATCTCGTTCTCGCGAGATCTCGTTTTCGCGAGATCTCGGCCTTTTTTAACGAGATTGATCTCGGACGAAAAATAGGCGAGATCTCGCGAGTTCAACGAGATTGCACTTGAGCATAAAAACGTCTTATAAAAGAACTGTTTTATTACAAAAAAATAATATTTGATATTAGAAGAGAAGACTGGTTGTATCTTTCGTTTGTTATTTGATCGTATGTCAAAGTTTACTACTTAAAAGTTTAAAAAAAAATTATAGACAGATCATACGTCAAACAATGTTAGATGCATAAAAGTCTTTTGAAAAAATTCGCGCAAATAAATGTTTATCTTATAATACTTACAATATTTATATTTTTTTCCTAATTTATTCAAATTGTGATTATTTGCAAAAAAAAACACACCGAACTGCTAATCTCGCGAGATCTCGAAATTGGCGAGATCTCGCAGTATTGTTATATATAAACTCGCGGGATCTCGCTTGAGCCCCAATCTCGCGAGATTTGCATTCCCTATCTGTATATTTTTAGAGCGCGTCAAGTAATTATAATAATAAAAGTGATGTTATTAACTTTATTATATGGTACTTAAAATAATTATGTAGTAACTGTATTATATGGTAACGTTATAAATTTCTGAAAAGTGTGTTTTATTTACCCGACTGCGACAGAAGGAGGGTTATGTTTTTCGAGGGTATGTTTGTATGTATGTATGTATGTATGTATAATTGTTTGGCACGCTCTGCAGCCTGAACGGCTCGATGGATTTTAGCTTGAGAGGTGTCGTTAGATTCGTATTTACTGTGAGAGTGACAGTGGGTATATCAAAATAAAAAAACTAAAAAAAAATAAAAAACGGTAATTTAAAAAACTAAAAAACCCGACTGCTTTTCTGAGTATTTATGAAAAATCCCTAAAACAAGATAGTCGTTGTACCCGATTGCACTTAAAATTGTAGCAGTCGGGACCCATTCTAGAAGTGGAGGCTTAGTGAATTGAGAGCACATGCCTATATTACATTGCAGATGGTCCCGAATGGGTCCCGACTGCTATCTTGTTTTAGGGATTTTTCATAAATACTCAGAAAAGCAGTCGGGTTTTTTAGTTTTTTAAATTACCGTTTTTTTTCCTTATATATACGTACCATCACGCCAGAATCCCCCGAGGGGTTAGGCCGAGGTGTCCCAATGAACACCTACAGTTCGCCGATATGTTTAGGTCCCTATAATAGGGGACAAGCCTATTGCCATTAACAGGGCACAAATCCCAACTCCGAGCTGTTACTGAGAATTTCATAGAAAAACCCAATACAACTGCTCGACCTGGGAATCGAACCCAAGACTTTTAGCGTAGTAATCGCGCTTAGGACCACTAGGCTATCGAGGCAGTCCTATTAACTGCCCTAAAAATACTCTATCACCTCCATTTTGGCCATAGCGGCTAATCTCTATGGAAACCAGCTAATTATGCAGGAAATATTATAGTGTACAAGTTTAGTTTGTGCGCAAACACATTTTTTTTTCCCTCTTCCCTCAGTTAGTCAGTCAGTTTAATTATTTTCCGTAAAACTGTTATTTTCCGTATTAATACTGTTTTTACTGGTACGGGGGACCTGGTGAATCACTTCCGTATAAAAACATTTTAACAAAAAAAAAAAAACAACCGCCTTCAAAAACTAAAAAATGCAAAATAACTTTAGCTTTGGAAGTCGGCGGCGTTGGTTCTGTTTGTTGTTTTGTATTGCCTCCGACTTGCAAAGCTAAAGTTATTTTGCATTTTTTAGTTTTTGAAGGCGGTTGTTTTTTTTTTGTTATAAAGTTTTAACTGCGCTTTAAGGTAGGTATTTTTGAACATTTAGGTTTGAAATTAAATTAATTATAATACTCTGTAATAGTTTTTACACCTTCTATATACTGATAAACAAAACCTGAAGAGACTTTTTATTTGTTCATATAAACGCATTCCTCTCTGGAACTCCCAGTCAGATAGGGAAAAATATTTTTGTGTATAGCTATAAATTCACGCTAAATACGAGAGCGGAGCATTAATCAAATACAGTCCTTAATACGGGTGGAAAAAGACCACGAGAGCGGAGTCACGGGCAGAATATAGTTCATCAAATAAAAGTTATAAATCAATCCTAAAACGCCATTTTAAATTGACCGTAATAATCATTTAAATTATAATTTCCTTCACTACCTTATCCAACATACAAATAGGTACGGTCAACAAAAGAGATAAGTATCCGGACTGTCTAATATAGTTGAAGGTTTCTTTCAAACCGGTGGCCGTTTTCAAATGAAAATTAATTTAATTCTTAAAATGTTTACTGTCTATTAAAAAAAATAGAATTTATTAAACAACTTCTATCAGTTTTTGATGAACTTTTAATTGATTAGGTGACCCTGGTTACTTATCTATTTTGCTGACTGTACACAAACAAAATATATGTATGTATCCCGCACATTTTAAAATCCCGCTATAATCCCGGGCTGAAGTACAAGTAAGCCAGTTTGCTGACGTTAACTTAAAGCAATTACACAAGTGAGCCCCCGGGATCGGGTAAGTGACGTCAAGTTAAGGTGCCTGTATTAACATGCTGCTAAAGTTATGTCGGCTGAATCACTTCCATTACTTGTAGATTGTATTATGGTAATTCAAATGTTCAAATGGCTGTGGAGGTCTATAGATCATTTAAATAAATCAATTTTAATTTTCTGTGGTGTTGTGTTATTTAGATTAAATAAGATCGGAGGACAAAAAAAAATAAGTCATAAATATATTTACACACATACATAAACTCACGCATTTTTCTCATGGAGGTAGGCTTAAACAGAACGCCACCTGCTACGATTCTTGCATACTCCTTTCGCCTCGTCCACATTCATACATCTCGTCATACAAGCACGCCGGTTAAGAATACTGCGCACCCGACCTTTCTGAAGAACCTTACCAATAAGGTCAGTGTAGGTCTTTCTAGGGTGTGTCCTCCCTGCGTTGCCACTCACATCTGCCATATAAATTCCTTTTATAAGTCGCCTTTCACTCATCTTTTCAACATGACCTAACCATCTAAGCATACTCTTTTCAGGACAGTTGGAATTAGAATTCATTTAACTTGTATGAAAATAGAAAACAATAATTATGACCAGAATAAGTTTTTAATTCCACTTAAAACTCAGTGGGTCGTATTCGTTGAAAATTAGGTTATTAGGTCACGTCTGTGTGTATCTAAAAATGGATCATTTCTCACTTCCAGGCTTTTAGAGGCGACCTATTTCAGTATAAGCTCTATGGTTGCTAAAAAGCTTTGCCTTTCTATCCGCGATTGTCATAAAAAGGTCTGACTTTAGCAAAGGATCAGTAATTCATCTTTGGTTTTGTTTTATCTTTGTGTACATGTATCTACTAGCACGTCTATCTATATGTTGGTGTCTGTTGAATGTATTTCTGAGTAAATGTGGTTCCCTTTATAATGGTTTAACTCATTGGTCGATAGATTATGTTCGTGAACGGGTTGAGAATCGTCATATCTTAGCTTGCCTCGGTTATATTCAATTGATTTTGAATTAATTTATATATTATGTTCTTTTTAATAAAAGAAACATCGCCCCATACTAGAAAGGTAATGGCTAAATGACTGCCCCCGGGCCAGATACATTCTGGAATGTATATGAATCTTACATAACCTCATAATATTATTTAAAAAAATCACTGATATTTCACTAATATTTTCCTAGCACTTTTGTGAACTATTAAACATAATAAAGTATCTAAAAAAAAGAAAAACTTTTTCATCACAAACATTCGCTTATAAATATACAACCTCATTTTCGTTTTTATTTTATTCTTTTTCGAAAGTGTCAGTTGAAGAAAATTATATACTGTCAAACACACCTTTTTTCCTTTTTAGGCAATATTATTTTACCATTATATTATTCCCAAAAAGTATCTGAAACTTTTTTACATGAAATACTAATATTTAGCCATTCAGCATTACATTATGCTAAGTACCATATTTATACATGGTACCTGGCACATGGGGCAGTGGTCTATACTTCCATTTAGCCATCTCCTTTCTCCTATATCGTGGGTGCGTTTAAAAACATAATTATGTCCAGTAATTATGTGGCAGATGTGAGTGGCAATGCCGGGAGGGGTACCGGCATTGCCACTCACATCTGCCACATAAATCCCTTTTGTTAGTCGCCTTTCAATCATCCTCTCAATATGACCGAAACATCTAAGCATCTGTCACTACATCCTCTTTTAAGTCGCAACGTTCTCGTATATAATCTCATTCTTCACTCTAATGTTCAAAGTTACACCACACATACATACATACATAGGCATTACTGGATGTTTAAAATATTGGTAAACAAACACAATATTTACAATTCATTCCGTAAATAAACAAAAACAAAGTTCATTACTGCAATAATATCATTATATCACTGGATTTAATTCGTTAATCCCGCATAATAGATCCCGTGATCAATCCCGGTCTGCGGGCCACCTTAATTACCAAAGCGAGCAATAAAATAAATCCGATTATTCGATTCTCGGCCATCGTGTGGCACAACACTGAATTTAATAAAATTAATTACAATATTGAGCAAATCAAAGTGTTATTGGATTTTTCTATGAAATTCTCAGTAGCAGCTCGAAGTTAGGATTTGTGCCCGGTTAATGGAAATGGGCTCGTCCCCTATTGTAATGTATTGTAATGTAATTCTCCAGACCGATTCCGGCCACGGCGGCTAATCTTAATGCAGACTAGCCACGTACGCAGGAGATATTATAGTGCACGAGTGTGTGCGCAAACACAGGTGCACTCCCTCTTCCCTAACTCTCATAGCCCGATGGGACGGCAATCCGACACAACCGGAGAGAGATCGGGCGCAGGACCAACGGTTTTACGTGCTTTCCGAGGCACGGAAACCCCTATTACATGGGACTTAAACATATCGGCGAACTGTCGGGTGTACATTGATACACATAACCCTTTGTGGGAATACAAGCGTCATGGTATGTAATAAGAACTTTCTCTTAAAAAAAAAAATATACCATCACGCCTGTATTCCCCAAAGGGTTAGGCAGAGGTGTAGGTACCAATGCACACCCACAGTTCGCCGGTATATTTAGGTCCCATGTAATAGGGGGCGAGCCTATTGCCAAATTATTCTTATTCTTGAATATTATGAATATTCCTATTAAATTTATCAAATTCAGAGATTGAAATATAAAATGTTCTCGTAATTGACAAAGTAAGTTTTAATTGATGAAATTAACAATCTGGCAGCTATTATTGAAGTTGTCGACTTTAATTTGAGCACAAAATGTCTCGTGAAATTAATGTAGCTTAGAAACATGATAAATAAAATATGAGAAAATTATTCTCTTATATTTTTTCTTCATACATTTTTAGGGATCTCTAGTTTAAGCCTAAACTCACTAACTGCTTATGGGAATGCCTCGTTAGCGTAGTGGTCCTAAGCGCGACTGCTACGCTAGAGGTCTTGGGGTGGATTCCCAGGTCGAGCAAAGTGTTATTGGGTTTTTCTATAAAATTCTCAGTAGCAGCTCGGGAGTTAGGATTTGTCCGGAACAAATAATTAACGCAAAGAAAGAACATAGGCTATTTTTAGTCCGTGACTTTGTCGGAGTTCATGATAGCCTACATTCATGCAGACGAAGGTAAAGCTATTTCTGAATAAACAAAATGATTGTTAGTTTCCGTTAGACTAAAACGAGTAAAATTCATTAAAAAATAATAACACATGGCAAAAACTCAAAACGAACTAAAATTCTTGCAGCTAAAAAGCTAAAAGTCCTGCGACAAAGCACTGCTGATGAGCATCACATCCATTATTTACACCATCTGCATGACAAGCGCTAGTTCTGCGAACACCACAAAGTTGTGCCGAGCAAATAAAGGTCTTTATACTGCAGACTGCAGTTAAAAGTTCTAAGACTTTCCTAGAAACTTCACGTAGGTAGTAGGTAAGCAATGGTACTGTTTGTCGTTTACAGTATACAGGATAAGTTTTTAACCAGTGCGTAAATTTTTTTTGGTAGTTCAGTGTCAGTAATAGAACACATTACCGTGTTTAGTTAAAAAAAAAAAAAAAATTTCAACCTTATCCGAGTTTGAAATAAGCAAAACATGATCTACTCGCCATACTATCAATGAAAACTCGCGGCCGCCGCCCGGGCGCATGGCTAGGGTGAGGGGGTGGGGAATGCGCTAGCACCGAGTGACAATAAAATATGGTTTTTAAGTAAACATGTTTCGTAAGCGATAACTTTTTTTTTGTACTAAGACATATCAAAATAAAATATACGTGTTTAATAAAACGTGTTGAAGTTTATTATGGCAAAATTTACGCACTGGTTAAAATTTTTTCCTGTATTAGTCAAAGATCTTAGAGCCGCCAAACCAACGTCATTTAACATGGTTATAATTTTCAGAATGGATAGCGAAATAAATACAGTAAAATAATAATTTTATGCCTCGTTGGCCTAGTGGTCCTAAACACGACTGCTACGCTAGAGGTCCTGGGTTCGATTCCCAGGTCGAGCAAAAAGTGTTATTGGGTTTTTCTATGGAATTCTCAGTATCAGCTCGGAGTTTGGATTTGTGTCCGGTTAATGGCAATTGGCTCGCCCCCTATTACATGAGACCTTAATAAATCGGCGAATTGTGGGTGTAAATTGGTACACCTCTGCTAAACCCTTCGGGGAATACAGGCGTGATGGTATGTAATAATTTAAGGAGTGTAAAAAAAAGGATACCTCTAAGAATCTTATTCTCATCGATACTAATATTATAAAGAGGTAACGTTCGTGAGATTGTAGGGGGTAATCTCTGGATCTACTGAACCGATTTTGAAAATTCTTACCCGGATAAGAAGTCACATCATTTGTGAGTGTCATACGTTATATAACATCACGCTACGACACACGAGAGCTGAGCATTAACCAAAAACGTAACTTATGGTGGGTGAAATTAGTCACGCGGGCGAAGTCGCGGACAGTGCGCTAGTACTTACATAATAATAAAACTGAAGGGTTTTACAGTGCACAAGTGTGTGCGCAAACACACCTGTACTCCCATTTCCTCAACCCTTATAGTCCGATAGGACGTCACTCTGACACAACCGGGGAGTGAGATAAGGCGCAAGATCAACGGCTTTCCGAGACACAAGGGGTGTCACACCTCCAATTTTCAAACTCCAGGTTGCTACTAAGAAATTCGTAATGGAAAACCTTATAACACTTTTTGCCCGACCTGGGAATTGAGCCCAGGACCCCACCCTCAACAGTCGTGATTGCGACCACGATACCACCGGAGCAGTCAAAACAAATATATGGGTACTTCAATATAAATCATTAACACCATAATTAGGGATAATTAGCAATCATGCGGTAGTCAATAGATTCATTACCACACTAATGTTATAATTATTGTTATATTAATATGTCATTGTTAACAATACAATAGTCCAGTTAACAATTAAATGGATCACGTAATCGATTACAATATGAATCGGTTATCAGATGAATCGGTAAATTCACAAGTAGGTCGATTCGAATCACGCCGAATGAGGACTATTGAAATGATTGAATTCGTATCGATAAGCGTCGATGCAACTATTAAGATAGGTATCGATTCCGGAAATCGATTTAAGTCGGACAGGTTTATCGATAGAATTTTAAATGTGTTTCGTAAAACTCGGGCGTTGAATTTCGATGTCAATTATAAAGTTGCATTTTTTAAAACAAGTCCTGTATAGGCTTAGCATGAACACGCTAATGTAAAAATATTCGATTCGAGAGAATTTTGTAATTGGGAATTTTTACAAAAATGTAATTATTAGGTATCACTCATTGGTATAATATAGTGACGCTTCAAACTAAATAAATATTATAATGCAAAACGGGTGTTTCTAATATAAAATCGATTAATATTATTATCGTTTCATGTGGGGTTCGTACTGTGTACTAATGCAGCCTTTTCGTGTTTAAACGTCGTGATGCCCCTATTGATTAAGGCACTGGTGCCTTCTCTGTATGAAAAAATACCTTTGCCCTGCAGAGAGACAATAATAGGCTTTTTTTTTATAGAAGGGTAATCATCAAATAACTTCCCCCGCCCTGGACGGGGCGGGAGGGAGTGTCAGACTTTTACTGACTAAAACCCGTCTATGTTCCTTCATGTGCCCTTTGCGTTCCGGGGGCGCGGTATCTCTTTCGAACAACCCGCAGACAATAATAGGCTGGTATTAGTGTACCTAATAAAAAACCTTTTTCTTGAATCACTCTATCTATTAATGAAAACATTAAAATCCGTTGCGTAGTTTAAAAGATCTAAGCGACTTTCTTTCATGTTATTCACATTGCTCTAGCTAAAACAACATTTTTAGATTATTTAGTACACTAAACATACATACATGAACTTACACCTTTTACCCATGGGGGTAGGTAGAAACCACAGAACACCACCTGCTACGATCCTTACATACTTCTTTCACCTCGTTCACGTTCATACATTTGGTCATATAAGCACGCCCGCCGGTTAGGAGTCCTGCGCTCCCGACTTCTCTGAAGAACCTCACCAGTAAGGTCAGTGTGAGTCTTTTTAGGGTGTCCCCTCCCTGCGTTGCCACTCACATCTGCCATATAAATTCCTTTTGTTAGTCGTCGTTTTATTAGTAACCAAAACATTTAGGTTAAAACAAAAGTCCTTATCTAAAATAAACCATGACACCAAAGTATCCTAAACTTGTTAACCTTGATCAGAGGTCGTGTCATAAAATTAGTGGCAAGCTCAGTTTTACGTCACAGGCCTCCATTTTGTTTGTAGACCTACTTCAGAAGTTTGAAGGACGAGGTATCAAAGAGGAAATTACCTCTTTACTCGAGGTTATAATAAAGTATTGGATTTGAGTTTGCTTTGTATAATTATTTACTAAGAGGATTTTCCGAAAGCGTGCTTCATACAGTTGAGCCATATTTTAGTTGATAATAATAATATAGCGATCATAGAGCCGAGAGCGAATAATTATTCGCTCTCGGCTCTTGGCAATTGCCAAGAGCCTTGACCAACATCTAAGGAGACACTCGTTGGGCGGCTGGATCAAAGGCCTAAAAGGCCTGAATTAGAAGGCACTACTCCTAGACACTGCGCGTATTATGAAAGAGTCCTTTCTCAGGAGCCCTGACCACCGGTAGCTTGGACCCTATTCCCGATGCTGATGGACTACTATTTATATAATTAAATGAATATCTAATTCTTTTTTAAATGTTATTTATATATTATGGGATGTTGGAAGTAAATAATAAAATGTCAGACTTTGACCATATACAAGGTGGAGTTTGCATCCTCGTTTTTCAAGAGGTTGTCCTAAAAGACTTGATGAATAATTATTAAATTCCTACATGTTTTTAATTTAATTATAACCTACACCTCTTTCAAAAATCAGAAACGCCCCAAATGCTTACTTATATACCGTGTAAGCATTCATAAAAATAACAAGAAAAAGCTGTTATTTGTTACATTACAAACAAACAGACAAACAGACACTTCAATTGTATCTACTTGTTAAAAAAAGAACTCCCTATTTTATAAAAATTCTAAGTAACCCTACAAATCCAGACTATGGTTTTAAGGGTCCCTATCAATTTTTCGGTCAAAAAACCGAAAATTATTTTTTTTCAGTTAAAAGTTCTCAATAACCATGAGATATCTAGTTTAAAAAAGAAATACGCAGTTAAAGGCGACACAGGTCCATCGTGGAGGAGCCCTTGGGCGCGACTGTATGCACCGAGCGAGCGCATCGGTTTATAAGGCACTATTTAGATATTTTTTTACAATTAAATAAGTAGTTAAAGTAAAAAAAAAAAAATTGAGTTTGGTAGATAAACACCTTAAATTTTTAAATATTGAATACTTATTTTTTTTTTAAATAAATTCATACGCTTAGACAACGGTTTTGCACACAATTTTATTGGGTTTTTCCAGCATGTTTAGCATTTTTTTACCGGTAAAAAATGCATTTAGTTTGAAAAAAAAAATCGTAGGCTTACTAGTACACTATATGCACTATATTTAGGATTTTTTTTCAGGTTGATATTTGCTACCAATAAGCTAAAAACGCAGTTGAAAAACTTGGTGTTTCGTGCTTACGTAAAAACGTGTGTTACAATTTTATTTTTTGTAATTTATATTAAGTAGTTATCAAAATTTAATTTCGTAGGCTGACTAGATAAATAGGTGACAAGTAACTATGTATTTTTTTAAAAACTAGATATCTTATGGCTATTGAGAAATTTGAACTGAAAAAACAATAATTTTCGGTTTTTAGACCGAAAAACTGATAGGGACCCTTAAAACTCTTCAAAGTGTCAAATATTAGAGTGGCTTCCCAAGATTCAACTAAAAGCGCTTTTATTTTGTTCACTCAACTTAGTACTTGTTCTACTAAGTACCGGGTAGCTTTTAAGACTTTACTGTCTTCCCTTGAATGTTTTATTTTGTGCTTGCTTTAAATAACGTTGTTTTTACTTAAAACTTGCGATTTTATAAACTCGTCTTTAAAATGCTGTCCTTGTGTTTCTTGAGATGGCAATGTTACTCGTACAATTTAATATGAGGCTTTTAAATGATTAAGAATTGTTTATACTTCAAATTTTATTGTTGAATTTTAGTTTTAAGTTATTTCCTTTAATGTTGCTGTGCCCTACCAGGGACCATAATTGTACTTATCTACAAGCCTATTATAACATCTTTATGCACATTATGGAATGCAAATCGGTAACAGCTCGGAGTTAGGAATTGTGCCCGGCTAATGTCAAAAGGCTCGCCCCCTATTACATACAACCTTAACATACCGGCGAACTATGGGTGTACATTGCTACACCTATGCCTAATCCTTTAGGGAATACAGGCGTGATGGTATGTAGTATGTGTAATGTAACATTTTTTTTTTAATTTAAAATCATTAAGTTAATCAAAATTGTATGATTAACGACACAATGATTCTACGTATCTTTCTGACGAAGAGCTGACAATGCTATATCACATATTTTAATAATTACCTTCCATCAAAGACTGCATAATTATCTTTGATCGTAAAACATTATAATTAATATTTTCATACAAAGTAGGGAGCCTTTAAAATACTCTTTATAAGAAGATTTACAAAACATGACCGCGATACAATGTTTAATTAAAATTATGAAGTTGCATGGGATGAAATATGGTACGTATATTAATTACAACTCAATTTTGTATGTGATAAAGTATATTTTCCAAAAATAATGAGTGTCTGTTGTGTCGGTAATATATTACTTCTGCTTTGCTGCATATTTGTAAATATTGTTTTATTATTAAAATGAAAATACTATTCTATAAATGTTCTACTGCAGCAGCAGCAGGGCAAAAAACTCTTCCCATATAGAGAAGGCACGAGCATAGACTGATCACCACGCTTGCTCAAAGCGAATTGCCGATTTCACACTTAAATTATTTTGTAAGTCCAGGTTTGTTCACTATATTTTTGGTCTCTAAAGTCAGTGACGTCTAAGATAAAATTAGAGTACATATCGACGGCGAAGTGCCAATACCTCTTAACTGTAATTCTTCGAGAAAATTCACTTTTTTATCGTTTTGAATTTAAAGGCGTTCCGTAATTTAAATCCGCATGTTTTAGTGAAATCTTCTAAGCGTATTTTTGTTGCAACAGCATATAATTAAAATGTGGAAATATCTCCCAACTAAACCAACATTAACATGTCAAGAAATTATACGTTTTTTTCAGTTTGTGTAAATTTTTGACTGTCAGTTTGGTGTTATTGGCAAGTGCCAATAACACCAAACTGACAGTCAAAAATTTGACGGCGAAGTCGCCGTCGATATGAAACAGAAAAAGTTACATAGGTACTTACGCGTGCCCGGTTGCGAACCTAAGTCCTCGTGTATATTGTTATGAGGCAGGCCCCTTAACCACTGGGCATACTTTATTATAATACTCCCTTATTTTATATATTGTACTTAATTTTGCCCCGTTAGTCTCGTGGTCGCAAGTGCGACTGCTGTTCAAGGGGTTCCGGGTTCGATTCCCAGGTCGAGCAAAAAGTGTTATTGGGTTTTTCTATGAAATTCTCAGTAGCAGCTCGGAGTTTGGATTTGTGCCCGGTTAATGGCAATAGGCTCGCCCCCTATTACATGGGACCTAAATATACCGGCGAACTGTGAGTGTACATTGGTACACCTCTGCCTAACCCTTCGGGGAATACAGGCGTGATGGTATTTTTTTTTTTGTACTTAATTTTTATATTACATATTGGTGAGGTTCTTCAGAAAGGTCGGGTACGCAGTACTCGTAACCGGCGTGCTTGTATGACAAGGTGTTTAGACGTGGTCGAGGCGAAAGGGGTATGTGAGGATCGTAGCAGCGTTCTGTGGTTTCTGCCAACCCTTATGAGCAAAATCCATGGGTTTATGTACGTATATGTGTTGTACTTAAGTACTTCAATTTATCCAGTTTTAAAGTAACTCTGAATAAATAAAAACAAAATTTTCCAGTTCAGCGTTAAATAAAATATTCACGTAGGTATTTCCCAGATCAAATTAAACCAATTGTAGGTACTTTAACATGCTGAGTAACATAAATCAGCATTAATTCGCGAACATTCGCCGTAGATACCTCTGGGATTCAAAACGCAGAGGCGCCATTATATACGTACTTCACGAGGTAATAAATCGCTTAGGGAGATTTAGTATGGGGGAAAATTCTATATTATCAGTATTTGATTAACTGGGTACGTCGTTATTTTTCGCTGCGAAGTAACCGGCTTTGAAAGGACGTGTCTCGTGATTAATTTATTTTAATTGTATAGACTGCCTCGTTGACCTAGTGATCCTAAGCGTCACTGCTACGCTAGAGGGTTCAATTCCCAGGTCGTGCAAAAAGTGTTATTGAGTTTTCCTATGAAATTCTCAGTAGCAGCTCGGAGTTAGGATTTGTGCCCGGATAATGGCAATAGGGTCGCCCCCTATTAAATGGGACCTAAAACATACCGGCGAACTGAGGGTGTACATTTTTTACCTCTGCCTAACTCTTCCGGGAATACAGGCGTGATTGTATGTATGAATTGTATTTGAAAGGCTTTTTTTTTTTTAGACGGGTAATCATCCAACAACTTCCCCCGCCCTGGGCGGGGCGGGAGGGAGTGTCAGACTTTTACTGACAAAAACCCGTCTATGTTCCTTCATGTGCCCTTTGCGTTCCGGGGGCGCGGTATCTCTTTCGAACAACCCGCAGCCCTCAGTGGCTCCATCCAATTTTGCTGACATCTCTTTGAGGCGCGCGTGGAACACGAACGCGCCGTCGACACGGTCTGTCGTTGTTTACTGAACGTACGGACGGTGAGCTACCCATTGCTCACCGTCCACAGACCCGCGTCTACGGTGGCCGGGAGTCGTTTCGCGGCTCCCGACGCCCGGAGCGTCTACCGCGGCGGCCGCTGGGACGGGGGACCCTCCTTTCCCTCTACCGTCCCGCCGCCCCCTTCGTGCCGGACGCGAGAGGGCGCCGCCGCCGATGGCCGCCTCGCGGACTCGGCGGTGCTCCGCCCAAGCGGTGAGGACCTGTGTCAGGCGGTAGGTGAGGGCGCCGTGGCGCCGCTCTAGCCACTCCTCAAAGAGGGGACTTACCGCCTCAATCGAGGCGTGCCCTGCACGAGGTTGCGACAGTCGCTCTCTCCATGTCGCCATGAGATCGAGCCGGCGGTCCGTCCGCTGGGCGGCAATTTGCCGCGGCAGCGGAGTTTCCCCCCGGCCCAGTGCCTCCGCGCGCCACTCATGTAGGCGCGAGGACCAGCGCCTCCAGAGTATTTGAAAGGCTGCATGTACAATAGTTTGTTTGTAAATAATATTAATAAGGCTAGTTACAAGTTTTTTCAAACATAAAAGTAGACATACACGTAATTACAATAAGTAGTAGACAGAATTAACTTAGGATTATTAAAAACTTGAAAAACAAACAATGTGAAGACTATTTTAGGTTATCAAAAAATTTATTGAAAAGGCTCTTTTTAACTTATTATTTATGTTTAAATGCATTGGATTTAGTTGTAGTAGAGCTTTTTGTGAAGGAGCTCGACCGGAAAGCACTACCACCATACCTATTTCTGCCGTAAAGCAGCGTTGCTGTGTTTGTGTTTGAAGGGTATGGGTGCCGGTGTAATTAATAATAATAATATAATAATAAAGTTATTTATTACCTTAAGTTTTACATAAACACTTTCTTTAGACATAAAGTATTTCACCACACGTCGGTGTTTTCAATGAACTCTGGCACCCAATTTAAGATTTAACTTTTATTTAATTACTTTAATTACAGGCACACGAGGCTTTTCGACTTTATCTCTGGGATGGCAAAGCATTTGCAAGGCCTCTGGTATTGCAAATGGCTACAGGCAGCGGTGACCACTTAACATTATGTGGTCTGTAGGCTTTGCTTGCCATCCAATAATATAAATATAAAAAAGAGATTTACTATTTGGACGTACGTTCACATTAAAGTTAACTACAATTTTAATGATCACGACTATATTTACATTTTTTTTACGGTGGTTAACGTACCTACCTTAAAATAATAATAATACCAACCTATTATTATCTCACTGTACGATCATTGATCCAACACACTTGCTCAAAGAGGATTGGCGATTACAAACTTTTAATATCATTTTCCATCTGGGCTAAGGCTACAAATCAAAAAAATATAAGAAAAAATATCTAAAAAATAACTACATAGAATCCTTTTTCAATTACAGTCCCCGGTATTGAGGAGATCGTAAGTAACATGTTTCCTATGCATGTAACATGTAATCCTTAACCCAACTAGACCTCCAAATAAATCATGATGAACTTGTTCAGTTTGATATCCCTAACTGTTAGTTAATGCGAAAAGGTTTCGAATAATGGCCAACCCTACAAATGGTTTTGTAATCCTTACCACATAATAGATCGGTACAGAAGGTTTGTAGCAGTGTTAAAGGGTTAATTTCCATACGGGAATCCGAAGCGAAAACTGCTTAATTTTATTAGGTACAAAGTCAAAACATTTCTTTCAATTAAACCTTTATTTATTTATTTATTTATTTATTTATTTATTTATTTATTTATTTATTTATTTATTTATTTATTTATTTATTTATTTATTTTTTTATTTATTTATTTATTTATTTATTTATTTCTTTATTTATTTATTTATTTATTTATTTATTTTTTTATTTATTTCTTTATTTATTTATTTCTTTATTTATTTATTTCTTTATTTCTTTATTTCTTTATTTCTTTATTTCTTTATTTATTTATTTCTTTATTTCTTTATTTCTTTATTTATTTATTTATTTATTTATTTATTTATTTATT
This sequence comes from Caradrina clavipalpis, assembly GCA_932526535.1. NCBI lineage: Eukaryota > Metazoa > Arthropoda > Insecta > Lepidoptera > Noctuidae > Caradrina > Caradrina clavipalpis. Next base: position 5,252,608 of record OW052105.1, read on the forward strand.
TATTTATTTATTTATTTATTTATTTATTTATTTATTTATTTATTTAGTTATTTATCAGATGGAAAACCAACAGCTATACATAAAATGGATACGACAGTTGAATATGCTACATTAAGCCAATTACAGGTTCTCACGGGTAGCAATACAATAATAAAGATTCAGATGTATCCAACCCGTTTGGGCGGTAATTTGGCAATCCATAATGAGCACACTGAGTAATTAAAACCGGAGTAATTAAAACCGGCGAAAGTGGTATAAAGTAAGTTATAAAGTGCTTTTCAATGTTGTTTACTAGAAAAAATATGAATAGTATTGAATCTAGTTGCCCATTCCAACAGGTAGTTTCGTATGTAGAAGAATGGACAAGCATCTCCATACATACTCTTAAAAAATATATGTTTAACATTAACTTGCACTAAGTGCTACAACAGAAGTGATGAAAGGTAAGGCCTTTGCCTAGCAGTAGGACACTATAGGTTATTATAAAAAATACCATCACTCCTGTATTCCCCGAAGGGTTAGGCAGAGGTGTACCAATGTACACCCACAGTTCGCCGGTATATTTAGGTCCCATGTAATAGGGGGCGAGCCTATTGCCATTAACCGGGCACAAATCCAAACTCCGAGCTGCTACTGAGAATTTCATAGAAAAACCCAATAACACCTTTTCCTCGGCCTGGGAATCGAACCCATTATCTCTAGCGTAGCAGTCGTGCTCAGGACCACTAGGCTAACGAGGCAATTAAAAAAATACGAACATGGGCAGAAAAAATACGTACGTAGTAATACGAACTTTAGTTTAACCCTTTAAGTGCGGGCGACGCGCATACGCGTCAAAAAAATGCACATGTTTGTTGCCCGCACTGAAAGGGTTAATATTTTGACTTGAAGGAGTATATAAAATACCAGCAGTGTAGTGCAGTGTCTTAGAGTACTATTTAGCAATAGTAGATACTATACTGTCTATGCCATTCGTTAATGGCGGCAGCGTAACCGTATTTCCAAACTTCCAAAGGGAAGCCAGTAGGGATCAAGTTGTATGGGATCCTTGCCACTAAAGACAAGGCAAGGCGCGCACACACATTGCCACGACGTATGTACGATAATCTTAGACTATCTCAAACGAATGCCAGTGGCACACCTCCGGCTCTCTTTGTATACTAACGAACTTGTATAATTATTTACTACCTACTACTACAAGCGCACCAGCCTGTCTGCATAGGTTTATGTGTGTGGGTGAATATCGTAGGGCTAACATGAGCCTAAGTTGCGGAGTCTGTACGAAAGAGTTACCGCGACCTTGAACCGCGAGGGACACGGATGGGTTTTAGTCATTAAGAGTCTGACTCTCCCTTCCGCTCTGCCCAGGGCGGAAGAAGTCTTTTAATGATTTCCCATCTTACTAGTCTAAAAACTTTTTTACAAAAAAAGACAACCGCCTTCAAAAACTAAAAAGAGAAAAATAATTTTAGCTTTGTAAGTCGGCGGCTTTGGTTCTGTTTGTTGTTTTGTATTGCCACTGACTTCCAAAGCTAAAATTATTTTTCTCTTTTTAGTTTTTGAAGGCGGTTGTCTTTTTTTTGTAAAAAAAGTTTTTTATTTCTCGCTTTTTAGTATTCAATCTTTTCAATTTTTTTATCCAAATCCATGAAGGAACTGTCCTGTCATGTAAATTAACATGACACCATTAAAAAAAAGTCATAAGAAAGCAGAATACGCGATTTCGTTTACTTAGATGAGAAATTTTCAAATATTACTGTACTAAGTAACTCTTTCGAGTGTACAGGCGCGATGTTATTTTGTGTAATTGCGTAAACGATGCATATTTATGCGATAGCAGCAATCGCGGTTGATTTGCTGTAATTTTTTGAAGAGTTCCGTTGTCTGTCTCCGGAATCCATCATCAGATCCTGGACTGGTGAAAATGGGACCACCTGAGAAGTGATCACCTATCCAACAAAAAAAAATTTTGAAATCCGTCTATAATTGACGAAAATATCGGTGAACATACATAAAAAAAATATTATACATACAGACGAATTGAGAACCTCCTCCTTTTTTGAAGTCGGTTAAAAAAGAAACGTGAGCCTAAAACCAATCGAGTGGGACTATGAAATTTGAAAATCAAGTTGTTATTTGTATAAATTGTATTTTTCAACCACCAATTTACAGAACAATAACGAACTTTATTAGTATAAAATAAAGAACCCTTAAAGTTACTGTCTGTCTGTCCACGGCATACCTCAAAGACTCTTAGTACTAGAAAGTACTGCATTTTTTCATGTACATTCACATTTATATCCTCACGCCGACAAGGCGGTGATGTAAAATCATGTAAGAAAATTTGTATAGGAGGCACCCAACATTTTTTTTGGCATTATTTCCTACCGCTTTTCTATATTTTTGCCGTATTTCCATTGTTGTAAAGTGTCCCTCCGCCATCTGCCAGCTAAACGATGGTTGTTTTTGGATGTGAGAAAAAAATCACGGAGGTAGTAAAGAAAGGAGTGTAGTAAAGGAAATCACATCTTTACAAGTTTGCAAGTTAAAGAGTAAAAGTCGACCAACTTATATTACCGGATTTTTCTTTTTGTATTTGAATATGCGAGTGTTTTCGCTAATTGTATACACCCGAGCCCTCTGTACCTCTTTAATCTATGTCTGTACGGTTACGTACTTACCTATGTTAGCTTCTTGTTAGTAATTACCCGACCATAAGTTAGGGTTGTGGGAACGGGTGTTTAATGACCATATGCTGTAATAATATTGCTGTAAATTATCTGTAAGTGTTGTATTATGCCTATTAGTTTGGGGTTACTGTCTGTGTAGTTCAGGTAATGTAATGAGGAGTGTTTGGTCCTTTGCTAAATTGACTACGTACACTAGAATTAAGTCAAAAATATATTGGACAATATCCTTTTTTACCATGCGCCTTTTAAAAAATCATCAAAAGACGGAGCATAAGGAAGTGTGAGACTCTTAATGGCTATTAATAGTTCCCGTTCCCGGGGGATTTCCGGGATGAAAACTATCCTATGTACTTTCTCAGGTCCCAGACTATATCTGTACGAAATTTCATTGAAATCCGTTCAGTGGTTTAGGCGTGAAGAAGAGACAGACAGACAGACAGAGTTACTTTCGCATTTATAATATTAGTACGGATGTAAGTCTTAAATAGGCAATCCGCCTTGAGCAAGCGTGTATATTCCTTTCTCTATATGAGAAGAAGCCTTACTCCAAAATAAACTTAGAAAGTAGACATGAATTTAAAAAGACGCAAAGCCGTGCACAAGCATTTAACAAATTAAATTTTCCAGGTTATTATTTGTCTAATGCGTTAAGATAAGACATAGAGAATACACAAGGTGTTCACACAATGGGCCTTATCTCCTTACCATGAATTAATTACAACATACTGTATTCAGTAATCCCCCTGTCAGTTATAGAGCCATGACTGGTCGAAATATTAATCTAGATTATTGTAGGTGCACAAAATTATGTACATGATCGTCATCAATTGAACCCTAGTGCTTATAGGGAACACCATTTTCGCTAATGACTCTAATTATTATTTGTCCAAAATGTTTGATATCAAAATCGGTTGATAAATAACGGAGTTCTGTAGTAACAAATATTAGAAACAAACGAATAGAGGAACTCCACCTTTTATTTTTGAAGTCGGTTATAAATGTTTACTAGTATTTGCTTTGTGGGTGTACATTGGTACACCTCTGACCAACCCTTCAGGGAATACAGGCGTGATGGTGATGGTATACAGGGTGGAAATTTATTATGCTACCTGGAGGGAAAGTACTCTAAATACTTGAGTTAGCAAATTTTACTGAAAGGAAACATTCCTTTATTTTTTTAAAGAAACAAAACTGCATTTAAATAATTTTGAAAATACGCTTGCCACACCCGGGAATCGAACAGACTAAAATCGGATAAAATAGCATCCTGTACTTTTATGGCACTTATCGATAGGGTCAATCACAAGGATCAAATCTCTACAAACCTGGTAAACTAAATTTAACAAAAACCATGAAATTTCAATCTAAACTTATTTTATTCGGACGAAAAAAACGAGTACAGTAACTAATTTCATGCTGGAAATGAGCTTCACTTTCTTCGATGCACACATTCATTATTTGAAGGAATTCATTTTGAATAACTTTTAGAAGGGTGTTGTGGTGAATATTGAAAATTTTACTACGCTACCAAAAGTTACTTAAAATGATTTTTTTAAAGGAATAAATTCATGCATCCAAGAAATGAAGCTCATTTCCAGCAACTACTTAGTGAATTTACTCGTTTGTTTCGTCCGAATAAAATAAATTTACAATAAAATTGCATGTTTTTATTTTATTTTAATTTACCATGTTTGCAGGGATTTGATCCTTATGATTGACCCTATCGATTAGTGCCATAAAAGTACAGGATGCAATTTTTTCGAATTTTAGTCGGTTCGATTCCTGGGTGTGGCAAGAATATTTTCAAAATTATTTAAATGCAGTTTTGTTTCTTTTTAAAAATAAAGGAATGTTTCCTTTCAGTAAAATTTGCTAACTCAAGTATTTAGAGTACTTTCCCTCCAGGTAGCATAATAAATTTCCACCCTGTATATAGTATTTACTCGCGTGAAGACGCGGTATTTAGTATTTTATTGTGGCTTTTCTAAACTCTAAATAGACGAAGGTCTGTGTTAGAGTTCAGAAAAGCCAAAGTCGTGAATTATCTCATGGGAACACAAGAACGGGATAACTATTATGGACTATTAGTATTAAGCTGAAGAGTTTGTGAGTTTGTTTTTAGTTTGTACGTTTTAATCTACAGAAATACTGGTCCGATAGTGAAAATGTATTCCCTAATAGATGGCTACGTTATCCTTGAGTAATATGGATTAAATTTTTATGACTAAAATGAACTAAACATTAGGGATCCCTAAAAAAATTTAGGCGGGCATAGTCGCGAGGAAAAAGTAGTAGATAATTATTTCCAAACATAATTATAATTTAATAATAAAAACCAGAACAAAATAATACTAAAACCTTCAAAATACTAAACGTAGTCGTAAAAAGTGTGTTAAAGAAACGAATTTATGTACCTACGAAAAACATTTAAGTGTACTTTGCAAGTCAAATTTGACCTTAAACTAACATTAGGAATCCATTAAATAAATATTTTATCTTTAAAACTTTTGCAAAGAAGCTTTTTTACACACCTCTTGGGAATTAGGTACCTGGCTAAGTAGGGAATAAAGAGGAAATCAAGAAACTTGGTATGAAAATAATCACTGACTACCTCGCTAACTGCCTCGTTAGCCTAGTGGTAATAAACACGACTGCTGCGCTAGAGGTCCTGGGTTCGATTCCCAGGTCGAGCAAAAAGTGTTTATTGGGTTTTTCTATGAAATTCTTAGTAACAGCTCGGAGTTTGGATTTGTGTCCGGTAAATGGCAATAGGCTCGCCCCCCTATTACGTGGGACCTAAATATTCTGGCGAACTATGGGTGTACATTGGTACACCTCTGCCTAACCCTTCGGGGAATACAGGCGTGATGGTATATATACAAGCTGTTGATTTGCATCCTCGTCAAATTTTAGGAGCTTGTCATAGACAAAAAGAAGTAATCAAATATATTTACGATACCTGGCCAATATTTAATAAATGCTTGTTTTTTTAGTTGCAACTATCAAAAAAGAGTATTCTAGAAGAGTACTCCTCTTGCAAAAATCAGCATCACCCAGTTGCGTATGCGGTAGGCAGAGTTGTCGCGCGGCTATATCAATGTGTACATAGCGCCTAAACCCTCTGGCGAGATGGCTAGCTCGAATTTGGACAACACGTCAAAAAAAAATTTCAAATCCAATTTATTTTATTATTGATTCGTGTTAAGAATCACGAGCATAGTTAACTCCTTGAATTTGACGAGGATGCAAATCAACGCCTTGTATAAATGATAGTACTCCATACTCATTACTCCATGTTTACCTACACCAAACACTTACCTAACTTACCCTATATTGTTGTATGCAGCCGGACTTACATACGGTAGCAGTTTACTACTGAACTAACATGAGTAACTTAAGTTATATTGTGCCCCTTGTAAAGTGCTTTGTGTGGTACACAATTGCTACAAATTGTTGCAAGTTGTCGTTGTCGTGTGCACAGTGTATTCTGAAGTGGGTAATAGTAATAATACAGTTGTGCCGTGGTCAATTTGCTGTAGGCGGGGAGTGGAATATAATTTTGTTGATAGAATAATGTTGTTGCATTGTTTGTTGTGTGTCGCGGTTTCGATTGCTGTACAGGATAAAATTTGTATGGCTTACTACTAGTTGTTCCGGGTGTGGCGTTTGTGAGTTTTGAGTTTTTGTAAACGCACACATGATGCAGGATAAAGTCATACTGTGCGGCGTGTGGTTATGGAGAGAAACAAAACCGTCATCTGGAAATGTGCTCAGATGTGTTCCACGCGCGTCTCAAAGATATATTATGCCAGCATAGTAAACAGTGCCCGCTAGGGCTAGAGCCTACCATGGTTGCGGAATTTGTTCGAAAGACTCACCGCGGCATTGGAACGCAAAGGGCATTAGAATGAACACGAATGGGTTTTAGTCAGTAAGAGTCTGAGACTACAATCCACTCCGCCCAGAGCAGTAAAAGACATTAAATGATTTTCCATGGTTAAAAAACCCCAATAATTTGTTTTTTTTTTTTGGAACCATGAAAATCAATTTCTTCTTAATCTTATGTCTAACCGCCTAAGGCTGATGATGTATTGAGTAAAGACAAAGGGTGTTATGTGCTCACTAATAAATGACAACGCACAAAATATGATTGCGTCAGAACCTCGACTGTTGGCATGCCGTATCAGTATGAGTTGCGATCTTAGTTGGCCTCTGAAGACAGCGGAATTAAGTTAGGATGTTATTTAACACTTTAATTATTTCACATATACCATCACGCCTGTATTCCCGGAAGAGCTAGATAGAGGTATACCAAAGTGCACCCACCGTTGGCCGCAATCCGCATGTTTAGGTCCCGTGTAATAGGGGGCGAGCCTATTGCCATAAACCGGGCACAAATCCTAATTCCGAGCTGCTACTGAGAATTTCATAAAAAACCCCAATAACACTTTTTATTCGACTTGCGAATCGGCCCATGACCTCTAGCGTAGCAGTCGCGTTGTTATCTTTAACATTTTTAAGGCAACCTATGAGTATAACAAAGAAATAATAATTATAAAATCTAAAACAAAATGGCATCAAAAAATATCTACGCCTCACCGTTAACTGGAAATGTGACCAAAAAACTGGCGGCATTGCCACGTTGGATGGGAACGGAGGTGGGGTTTGGGCAGTTCTTTCCTGATTCTATATAACCTATCTATTAGAGTACGAGAAGAAGGTCTGTGTTTGCGCACACATATGTGCAGCATAATATCCGATCGGTGACCGAAATAAGGTCAAATTTCTGATACGCTGATCGTATAAAATCGCTGTTCTAAAGCCCGTTACTTAAGTGGGTACACGACGCTGTCACTGGTCTCGACTTTGATGGATTAAAGATACGAGCACACGCTCGTTACAAAGATATTATATACGGAACCAGCTGTTCGGTTGTTGCACTGTGCGTGGCATGCTCTGGATTAATGTGTGTATATATCTCATTTATTGTTGCGTTATACTCAGCTTGTGTGAGACTGGCTTAATGGAGCTTAAGAATGGGAAAAAAGAATCATGTTTTCCATTATTTTTGTTTTTGTTGATAAGGGGACTGAATCCCACACTTTTGGTACCATGGCGTTTGGCCGCGTACACTCTTATAATTAAAACGCTATGAATTGTTACATACCTCGCAAAATAGTCAAAATATTCTTGTTTCAAAAATAAATACATGTGCATGTTGAGCTGTGAATCTTTCAGTTTTTATAGCGTATAACAAAATCAAAGCACTATTATTTTTTGTCATTTAAATTGTCCGTCCGTCCGAAAATCGGAATAAACAAACATAATTTTCACAGATTCGAACACAAAAAAGGCTATGAAAAATAATATAAATAAACAAAGTTTTATTCCATGACAGTTTTAAAAGTGAATTTCGTTTCAAAAACCGAATACCTACATCTAGTTTTCGTTCGCAACTTTCTTTACAGATCCCTAATATTTTAAAAATAAAATTTTGCCTATGTGTATTGTCTCATTCTAACAATAGGGTGTGTGGAGTCGTTAGACCTTACTGCCCACACGATAAAGGAGAAGATTGCCTATGTTAGTCACAAATAATGTAACTATCCATGGGTGAAATATTTTTTTATATAGGTCAATTCGTTTTTGAGTTAATCCATGACAAACAAAAATACATAACTTTGCTCTATAAAATACTACTAGTTTAGACAAACATCATCATCAACAAAACAAACAACACATTCATAAAAACACATTCTTTTTCAAAGTGGAAAGTTAAATAAGCTTTCAAAGCAGCAAAACGAGCAAGCCACAGTCCAAATAGGTATGGAACTCGTATCAAAACAAAGGCATCCAGTTTGCCGTCGGGATATCATAGCAAAATAAATAAAAGCACCAAATCCCGGTAGATGGGGCTTCACTGAGGCGCATTTTAGACTGCAGTGCCCGGAGACATGACATGTAGGGATGAGACAGGAGACGACGTAAAAAACTATCGATAAAATAAATTTAAAATTATTTAACTTAACAGTTTCAAGTTTATATTTATTTATGTGTTTACTATAATGTGTATAAAAAATGCTACATAAGGCTTAAAGCTAAAATACAGTTATGAACCCTGTTAGGGTATAGCAACATAGTATAATTTTAAAATTAAAATTAATTGACCAATGATATTTCTTTATAGTAATCAAAAACAAGACAATACTAACTAAAAAGATAATGCGACCCTGCCAGGATTCGAACCTGGAATCTTCTGATCCGTAGTCAGACGCGTTATCCATTGCGCCACAGGGCCGGTTCTGGGCTTCAACCAAAAACGCAGTAACATACTGTTCAACCAAATGACTTTTCTTGCTTTTAGGAACCTTTTGGCATGTTGCCAGACTTCCGCTCTGCATCGTAGTAACTAACATCTTACTTGCAATCATTACCAACTGTGACTTTTCTTAATGAAAACCATTTTTAGGTAGCGGTACATTTTGTGATTGTTTTGAATCTATGTTTTTGTGCACACTTTGCATATGATATGTGTGTATATCTGTCTCACAGAACAGGAAAAGTCCTGTAGATACGCTACACCTTAAAATGTGTAATAAAAAATATTTTGTTAGTGTTTTTTGGTTCTTTTTTTTTGCAGAGCTAGTAAATTTTAATGGCGCTGTGGATGGCTACAGTACTTTACCTGTAATGTCTTAAATATAACCTGGCCATAGGTAGGTACTTAAAATGTTGCTGAAATACAAGGCAATATCGCCCAGCCTCTCTCACTGCCAGCTGGCAGAGTGGCCGAGTCATATACATAAGTAGCAACTTATATATATGATCACTCCATGCGCAATACCTTTTGCCAATGATACGCGGGCTGAATGGCCAATGATATTTTCCAATATTACTGAACACACATGAGTACAATTTTCTATAAGTATATTGATTGGATACCAGAGAGAGAGAGAGTAAAAAGATACGTCAAAGTGCGACGCACCTGTGCCTTGAAGACGATTTCCAATATATTAATCAACACCTTTGTGCAATGGACCATATTTTCCCTGATCACGCAGCGGGGCCCTTGATCGCCTCCCTTATCAATTCTATTGATCATCCCCGTCTTTTGTTACGGAGTCAGCAGAATTCAAAGGGACGGCATTGTCACAGACTTCAAGCGAATAACGATGACAATTTGTAGTGACTGTCGGTGTGTCATTTCTATTGTAGAGGTTCTCTATTGGGAAAATAAAAGGAGCACTTTTCAATTAGTGTAGGCACTTATGTCTATCTACGAATTTCAGTTTATACTCGCATTACATCATAATAATTCTAGGATCATTTATTTGACCTCTCGATAAAATAAGATTTCTTTATTTGTGTAATCATGTGTCATACAAGTAATTATCTTACCTAAAGGAATACTCAAGGGATACTTTTAATTTAGTTAGTTCTTTTGTTAAACACATAAGATACTTTATGGCTTTAATCAAGAATTAACCCTAATTCTGAAGTCTGCGAAGCTAGCCGTCTATAAAGGAATCTTCAGCGATGGTGGGTGGGTGCAACCCTTCTTTATCTTCAATACATCGGTATTATTATAATAATTATCCTGTAACTGAAGGATTACACCTACGTAACACCTTTTGTTGAGTATTATTAGTGTGACATGATTTGTTACATGATTTATACGAGATCCTAAATAAATTATGAATACCAAATAAATCAATAAATTTATCGAGCATGCCCCATCACTAATCGCTCGACAGACGCCGTGTGCAGCGGTGACCCCGCGAGATACCCGGAATTAGATTTGTAAGCTATCACAGCTCTACCGGGTCAGGCCCGGATATTATACTCGCTTTAAAACAATGCCTTTAGATAACACCCGGGTATACAAATGTCTTTCAACACGTGTGCCTTTGTAGATTATCGTTTGTAGTGTTTGGGGATGCTTAAGGGAAAATGTTGTATTGTTTAAAATGTTGTGTTACTTAAAATGCAAATACAAATTCATTTATTGCTTGCTACAGATGAAATGTCAGTTCGATAGTGTTTATCTTTCTGGTGGCCAACTGTGCTAGTAAAAACGTTAACCTGAATTAAGGATTTGTTAGATGTAGTGTGAATAAGGCATGATAGGGTTGCCGTGTCCATAGGGAACCCAAACTAACTAGTTACACACATCGTACATGTAGTTTATGTATATAAAATCACACCTTTTTCCTGTCATGGGGTAGGTAAAAACCAAAGAACCACCTGCTACGATCCTTACATATTGCTTTCACTTTGTCCACGTTCATTAATTAAAGATTTTAAAAAAATCTCGCAATTCCATCTCAGAGACAATTAATTTTAAAATGTAGGCTAATTAGAGGCATTTTGGACAGAGATTAGATTGCGATCGTTCCTAAAAGTTAGGATTGCCCACCTGTTTGGGAACAAGTACCTAAGTGAATTCAAGGTAGGCAGGAGCATGCTTGTTTGTACAATTATACAGTTATAAATCCTTATATACCTTCTGGTAAATACAACAAAATGACGCCTTCGCCAAAATAAAAAAAAAAATAACAATTAGAAGATAAAACATGAGTTTTTTGTTACTCCACCGGCACCTCTCAAAGCGTGTAAAAACAAACAAAATCTTTTAAATTAGAACAAGAATTATCTTCCTCTTAAAACATAACAACTTGTAAACATACGGAAAGTTTTTCCAGCAAACTTGGCCGAACTTTGATGAAAAACCTTGCCCATATTTCAGAGCTAAGACAAATTTAATGTAGGTACAAATTTTGTACTCGAGAGGCCTTTCTAATAAAACTTTTTTAATAACGTTTCTCATTTTTATCTCACTTATTCATCGATACAGGGAAGGTGAGATTAGTACGGACCTTTGTCAAAAATGTGGGCGTAAGTGACAAATTTTGTCACTTGGGACTTTTGACAGTGATTAGGATCGTCAATGATTTATTGGGTACGTGTTTGAACTGTGAGATGTTCACTTTACCCCTTTTGCGTCTGTAGCGTAAAAGGGTTGAGAACTGAATAAAGATACGCACGAATTCCTTTACTATTATGTTCTATATTTAAATAAATTATTATTATTATTTTTATTTATTTAAATACTTGTCTTCAGTATCAAATTATTTAAAATTCTTGGGCTTTGTGACTTAACTTGCAGGTATATAAGAAAATTTAAAGTATAAGCACCAGCGTTCCACAAATTAAATACACTACTTATTACTTATGAAAAATCGATCTTCGTAAATACAAAATTGTATTGTACGAAAATCGATTTTTCATAAGTAAAGGTCGGTAAATTTCTACTGACAGTAACCGGGCCCTGTGGCGCAATGGATAACGCGTCTGACTACGGATCAGAAGATTCCAGGTTCGAATCCTGGCAGGGTCGCATAATTCTCTTTTTGCAATTTATAATTATTTTAACAAATAAATGGTTTTTCTTTCTTTCTAATTTACAAAAGATATTGTTATTAACAAAATTGTTTTTAAAGTTTTGGACTTTCTGACAAAGCCTATGAAGCTAAAGTATTTTTTTAATGCCATTGGATGGCAAACAAGCCCACGGCCCACCTTATGTTAAGTGGGTACCGCTACCTACAGACATCTACAATACCAGAGGCGTTGCAAATGCGTTGCCTCACAGACTCAAAGTTGAAATGTCTCATGTGCCTGTAATTACACCGGCACCCATACCCTCCAAACTGGAACACAGCAACACTGCTTTGCGGAAGAAATAGGTATTAAGGTAGGCTACATGTTGCGGAATTTGTTCCAAAGAGTTACTGCGGCCCTGGAACGCAAAGGGCATAAGAAGAAACACGGATGGTTTTTAGTCAGTAAGAGTCTGACACTCCCTTCCGCTCCGCCCAGGGCGGAAGAAGTCATTCGATGATTTCCCATCCTTAAAAAAAAAAGGGTGGGCTATATACACTACAGAAGTGCCTTATGTCAGCTTATTGCGTTCATTCGTTAAAAGAGTAACAAACATTCATCCATCCATCCATTCATTCATGTTGCTGATACACGTAATTTGAATTTCATGAGTTACCCTAACGCTCTCGCCTTAAGTGCCATGACTGTTGTAACCAATGGCAGGTTAAGAAAATGGGTCAAGTACGAGTCAATCAAACCCGTAGGGTTCTGTACTACCACGGCACCGTACAATATTTCACACAGCATATTACGAAATAAATATGTTTTTTTTAATAATAACTAGCGAACTGTCCGCGACTTCGTCCGCGTGGCTTATTTCGCCCGCCGTAAGTGACGTCTTTGGTGAATGCTCCGCTCCCGTGGGTCGTAGCTTGATATTATATAGCCTATGTAACTCAGGAATAATTTAGCTATCTATTGGTGAACAAATGGTTACAATTGGTCCAGTAGATTCGGAGCCTACAAACTAACAAAGCCTTACCTCTTTATAATATTATACACTATAAATAATATCACCGTGTTCAAGGCGGATTAGTGATTTCAGACTTATATGATTGACCAATGTCAATCATGTCCAAGATAAACTTAGAAAATACATTTGAATTGAAAAAGTCACATAAGGTACTTGCCCGGTTTTAAACCCGCAACCTCATGCATTATTAGTCGTGGATTCCGTTGGCATTCTTCGAGTACATTAAAAAGTACGTCGTTTAAAGATCTACCACATACATACATACAGTCACGCCTTTTTCCCATGGGGGTAAGCAGAAACCACAGAATGTACGATCCTTACATACTCTTTTCGCCTCATACATCCAAAAGAAAAAAAACATGTTTTTCTATTTTTTTCCCGTCAAAACAGCAAACAGCAATAAAAAAATATCACACATACGCGTATAAAAAGAATTTTCGTGTCATAAAACCTCATCATGCAGCGATATCTTTTGATACGTGAACTTTGCATCAATCCAGGGGTTAGCAACGGCAATAAAACCCGTAACGACGGCAAACATGGTTCCGTATAACGCAATAAACGATTCTTTATACGGTAAACATATTAGAGAAATGTAAACAGGCCACGTCCTTGGAGATGGGGGGATACGAAAATGGCGTCTTTGGTGGAAGCTATTGTTCCTTATAAATATACTTAATATTATAATAAATCTGAAGACTGCTTTATATAACCGCGCTAGTTCCTGGAACTACCAGTTGGTTTGGAATATGTAAAATTATAGTGCACAAATATAAACTTCAAGCCATGGTGCATGCCCTCTTTCCGTCACTCTCATAGTCCGATGGGGTGGCAATGGGACATGACTGGGGACAGATCAGGCGCAGGACCAACGGCGAAACGTGCTTCCGGAAAGGGACACACGTCACACGACCAACTTCACAACTTCGAAGTACTACTGAGTTTTTTTTTTACGGAAAATCCCAATCACACCATTTGCCCGACCTGGGAGTCAAACTCAAGTTGCTCTGCGATGCTAAACAGGGGTCTGCTTAGCATCGCAGACCAACTGGGTTGTCAATCCAGGCAGTAAGTTAACATTTTAATATTAGTCATCATCATAATAATCATTTTAGCCGGACGACGTCCACTGCTGGTCATGGGCCTCCGCTAAAGATAGCCACAATGACCGGTCCTTAACATCAGTATCATCCTGAAAATAATATCACCAGAGTACATCTCAGAGAAATAGAACCCAAATCAAACGGAAAAAGATAAAAAGCAATCGAAGATTCCAATATATTTTTATTCCTTTCGCGAAAGGTAAGAAAGTGATTAGGGTAAGGCTACATTACTGTCAGGCCTGTGCAAGGTCAAGGCCTGGCCGCAAAAAGAGGGACGCGTTATAAGGAAGAGGATGGCCATAGGACTATAAATCAGCGTATTTTAGTCCAAAAAATTGAACCGGATTTTTTATTTTTTTAATGTGTTGATGACTCATTGGTTATAGCGCCCACCTTCCACTCAATCAATGTAGCTTTTTCAATTTCATATGTATCTTTTCTCTAAGTATATTATGGACATCACTGACATCGGTGAAGAAAAACATTATGAGAAAAACTGGACTGAAATTAACATAAGTTTGTAATCGCCATTCCGCCATGAGAAAGCGTGGTGATAAATGCTCGTGCCTTCTCTGTATAGGAAGAGGCCTTTACCATTCTCAACCATATTGTAACAACTAATACTGCATATTTAATAGATAAAAATATAGTAAAGGTAGAGATTGTTTTTATTTGAAAGTGTTAACTCCGGAACTTCTCGTTTAATTCTGACATTCTTTTGACAATATTTTGTTTGAGAGCAAAATGGTATGGTGGTATGGTATATTTAACCATCAAAAATATTTTCCGTGAGAAAATCACCAGACTTATACTTCCTAAGCACGGTATAAGATGAAAGGATTATTGAAATTGATCTTAGTTTTAACTTTCATCACCTATAATTATCCATTAAAAATCAAAGACCCTACCAAAAGAACTGAAATACAAAAGCCAATATCGGTTATCGCAATTCATTAATAGTTATGTGTGTGGTGTACCCTACCATCGCAATCTTATATCAGTTGCCATAAATAACTGAAGGAAATCTTTTTTGTTTTCCTTTTCTTATTGCTTCCATTGTCTCGGGAATTATTGGATTGTATCGTCGCCAGGTGGTTGTAAGGGTTATTAATGGTTCAAGTAGGTAGATAGCCTGTCTTGTTTTTTTTTATTGTAAAGGCATTTTTTTTTAATAATCTTAGGGGAACTTACAGCTAATCATATATAATAGTTCGGGTTTAGATACTATTAAAAAGGCCAATTACAAGGTGAATTACATAGGTAGTAGACACAATAAACAGGATTGTAAAATACTTGGAAAAAAAAGCAAATTAAAGACTATTTTAAGTTTTGAAAGAAGTTTCTAACTTTAATGGTTTTCTTACTTTAATTGGATTATGGTGACTGCCCCGTTGGTTTTTATAACTGAGGAACGGGGAGTTCGGTTCGCAGGTAGCGCAAGTAGTGTTATTGGGTTTTTCCATTAAGAATTTCTCAGTAGCAGCCGAGAGGCAGCCAAGAAAGTACATTATGAAATAGAAAAAATCAAACTGCCCCGTTGGTCTCGTGGTCGCAAGTGCGACTGCTGTGCAAGGGGTCCCGGGTTCGATTCCCAGGTCGAGCAAAAAGTGTTATTGGGTTTTTCTATGAAATTCTCAGTAGCAGCTCGGAATTTGGATTTGTGCCCGGTTAATGGCAATAGGCTCGCCCCCTATTACATGGGACCTAAATATACCGGCGAACTGTGGGTGTACATTGGTACACCTCTGCCTAACCCTTCGGGGAATACAGGCGTGATGGTATATATTTATTTTTTTAAATCAAATTGGTACTTGTTTGCTGATGGCAAACTCACAGCCTCATGCAAGAGAGGCGGGTGTTAACCACTGAGCCATAAATCGGACATAAATCGTTCGATTTTTTCATAAAAACTGTATTATTTACTTATTTACGAAATCGAGTGTTATAATAATAAAATAACCTACATGTCTTCAATATACTACATTAATCATAGCACTATGCCTTCGCGCCTGAGACAATGTTGAGCAGTCATCGTAGTTAATGACGAGGGGAGGTATGGCCTATTCGGACCACACGTTTTATAATATGAAAGACTAGCTTATGTTTACGAGATTTGCTTGTGTGAAAGATAAGTGTATCATAAAATATAGCCTTTGGCACTCAGCAACGCAGTAGACGTCTTGCAGTGTTTTTTTTTGTAATCGTACTTATGGAGATCACATACATACATACCATCACGCCGGTATTCCCTGAAGGGTTAGGCAGAGGTGTACCAATGTACACCCACAGTTCGCCCGACGAACTGTAAATAGCAATAGACTCGCCCACAAATCCTAACTCCGAGTTGCTATTGAGTATTTTATAGAAAAACTCAATAACACTTTGCTCGACCGGGGAATCGAACCCAGGACCTCTAGACTAACAGTCGCGCTTAGGACGAGGCAGTTCTACCTAACCCTTCGGGAAATACAGGTGTGATGGTATGTGTTAAATATTTATCTTTATTTTAATAACATATTTAACTTAACCCTGTATTTCAAAGTAAGTCATCAAACAAGTCACAAAAAATACAACCTAACAATTATTCCACAGAATGGCCAAGCCATACTAACTAAAAGATAATTATCGTTTTAATATCGTTTCATTATCGTAAGTG
Source organism: Caradrina clavipalpis (assembly GCA_932526535.1). Classification (NCBI taxonomy): domain Eukaryota; kingdom Metazoa; phylum Arthropoda; class Insecta; order Lepidoptera; family Noctuidae; genus Caradrina; species Caradrina clavipalpis. The sequence continues at coordinate 5,269,471 of OW052105.1, forward strand.
GTTCGGTAATCGCAATTACAGACCCACTGAACGAAATGTATGGTCCCTTCGCACGGCTACTTGGCTTTTGTTCGAGTTACTTGACGTTCATTTGTTTGTACTAGTGACTGATTATATTTATGTTTATTTGTAAGAATAATGACTGTCGTGCCAGTTGTACATTAATCATGCAAGTCACTAAGATAGTATGTGTTGTTTGGTATAGGTACGTTTTGTAAGTACCTTGTTCATTTACATTTTATTATAAAGAGGAAACGAATAAACTTAAAAACTACTGAACCGATTGATGATTGACCGAACGATAAATTCGTAAGATTTTCGATCAGGTCACGTGTCCTGACGCGAGTTTAACATTTTTTACCCATTCCAAAACAAGTGCACAACGCCGCTTACGAATTTTCGATCAGGGTCACGTGTCCTGACGCGAGTTTAAAATTTTTTACCCATTCCAAAAAAAGTGCACAACGCCGCTAAAGAAGTTTTCACTTCAAAAATAACACTTTGTTCAACCTAGGAATCAAACCCAAAACCTCTAGCGTATCAATCGCACTAAGGACCACTAGGTTAACAAGGGAGGTTAAATACCTAAATATAACTATTTAATTCTCAAATTTCCAAGCACCCTGACCTTAAGTACGTAAAGTTAATCAAGTAAAAGAAATTAAATAAAATTACTAAAATTGAAAATCAATTTCCAAAGAAAAACTTGCATAGAACACACAAACAGTCATATCAGCAATATTACCCACTAAATACAATTGATGTAAGTAGAACTAGCATGCTAGTAAAACACAAGAGTCCATACTAAACGCAGCATGGCCCGAAATCAGGCCAGTCATGTCACATAATGTGGTTAACTTGGAAACTGCACAATAACGGTCAAAACAACACTGGTTATTAAATAACCTTTCATTTATTTCTAGAACGAAGTCGGGATATTTGATTTACTTGCATAATTTACTTGATATCGTCGTGTTCTTGTTGCACAGATATCCCAAGCACCTTCTGCATGGAATATCTGTTGGTTTGATTACCTTAAACTAGCTTTCCAAATGAATTTATACATAATCACATCGCTTGTTGGAAATAGACATGATTTACAAAAAATATTGTTTATCAATAGGATAATGTGTGCGCTGATTATCTTACCTTCTTTTTCAGTAAGTTTTTTAATAACTGTAAAATTATTTTTTTGTTGCTTAGAAATCAATAAATAGTTAGTGAATTGAGTTGGTAAAAAAGTCTCGTTACAGTTTATTATTGTCTTAAAAATCTGTGGGGGAATTGCGGTTTGCGAACAGCTCCTAAAAAATAGGTCAATTGAATAGTGGTGTCATCTACCCAATTGTTTATTCCACTACCCGAAATTCATTTACTGTGAATATCTTCATTAGAAGTACACTACACAATTAACGTTGTAAGAAAATATCTAATTCTAAATTATCTTTATAATTAAATCAAGCACATGACCCTAAAAACTTAAGTTAATCAAGTAACAGAAATTAATTAAAATTACTGAAATTTTAAATCAATTTCCAAATAAAACTTGTGTAATTAATCATAGCACCCAGTCGGGTTCAACACTCGTTTCTCCCGATTGTTCCCTAAATATTGGATAAGAGCAACTTTCTTTACCAAAGACTTTGAAATCCTTGTCTTCGTAAACTTACCTTTGACTCTTCTGACGTCGAACAGACATTACAACGACAGAATATTGGGGCTCCCGCAGACAGACGATTTTAAAAAAGTCAAACCACATGACTTTAAAAACACGAAGGCTTTTTATTGACATGTGTCAATATGTTGGAAGGGATATCGTATCGAAAACTTTGACTAAGGATTCAGTGTTTTGTTTGTTTGTCACAGCCATGAAATCATCAAGCTATTTTTCGTCGGTCACAAGAAAAAAAACTACCTGCTTCGCCGGTATATTTAGGTCCCATCTAATAGGGGGCGAGCCTATTGCCATTAACCGGGCACAAATCCAAACTCCGAGCTGCTACTGAGAATTTCATAGAAAAACTCAATAACACTTTTTGCTCGACCCGGGAATCGAACCCAGGACCTCTAACATAGCAATCGCGCTCAGGACCACTGGGCCACTAAATTGCTCTCTAAACTATAACATAATTATATCCTAACCTTCTCAATCAACAGTTGCAACAATGCATACAACACACAATGTAAACAATGGATACTCAATTAGTAATTAGTGATACCTTGCGCCTTATCTGTGTATTGATGAACAGCCGACAGTGTGCAGGCACCCTAATCCTCAGGTTCAGGAGCCAAAATAAATTACTGCTTATCTTGTATGCCATTCAAAAGAGATTTTGGGTGTTGCTCCATAATCCCTAATAATGGAGGCCACCGATTTTTAGACATGGCTTAAAACTGTTTTGGGGTAAAAAAAGGTTTTTGTACGTTTTATTGCAACAGTTTTAAGTTAGGGTTCTAAGGATTTGTTGATTTTTTGAAAAAAAATATGTTGGCTCTCCCCCTATTACATGGGACCTAAATATACCGGCGAACAGTGGTTTAAATCAGTACACCTCTGCCTAACTCTTCGGGGATACAGGCGTGATGGAATGTGTATTTAATATTAGAGAATATTTTATATGGAAAATTGATTTATAAATTGTGTTATTGTTGTTGTGTTTCCTGTCTCGGCCGGATCGAGCGAGATTCAGCGGCCAAGTCACCTAGTAAGCCGTATTCGGATATATACAGGGTGATTTGAAATTGCTCGTATTCCTCTTGGGAGAAGAAACTATAACTAATTTAGAATGATTTAACCCCTATCACTTGGGGGTCGAAAATCCGCCATTTTCGAGAAAATCTACTTTGTTTTTATTTTTAGAAAAATCTAAATTTTGGTAATTAAATATTAATAAAAAAAAACTTCTCACTTATCAGATTTTTTTTTAAATTTATTGCAAGTTTTAACATACAACATAAAATGTAACAGTAAATTACACAGTTTTTAGCTTTAGAGAAGTTGGTCAATTAGTAAGCTATCAGATCATAGAAAATTTCAGGCTGAAAAGTGATAAGTTTTTTTTTAATTAAATTTTAATTACCAAAATTCGGATTTTTCTAAAAATAAAAACAAAGTAGATTTTCTCGAAAATGGCGGATTTTCGACCCCCAAGTGATAGGGGTTAAATCATTCTAATTACTCATAGTTTCTTCTCCCGAGAGGAATACGAGCAACTTCAAATCACCCTGTATATTGATTACTAAATTAAAATAACTGAAAAAAAAAACATCCAAGTAAACGAAATTGCGTATTTTGTTTTCTTTTGACTTTTCAGTGCTATTTCCTATACTCCTAAATAATTATATTGAAATAACACAAATATTTTCCACTAATTACAAACATTGGTCATTGGTCTCTAACAAATCACGCGTCCCCTAAAACCCGAAATGTAACAGTTTAATCAAGACTCGGCAACCATCGGAAACGTTCGGCAATTTACGACTTTACTTTTTATCGTTGAGTCTTGGCGCAATTATCCGTCAGACTGCCACATCCGTTTCTGGATATAAATTCATCGCTATTTATGTTCCTATTTGCATCTCAGTTTCATCCATTTCATCTGAGCTTTACGAGATTTGGTTGTTTTGTTTTTCAAACAAGTTTGCCTTTGAAATTTGCAATTCGGTTATTTGAATTTTCAATTCGAATGGTTTTGTTTCAGCGTTTGTTTTGCAATTTTTGTGACTGGGTTTTTTCAGCAATCTGAAAAGCAATCATGGTAGGTAATATTACGATTGTTCAGTAAAACAGTTTAGTTTTCGTAGTAGTAGATGCTTATAATATAAAAACTTATATTATTATAAATTAATCTACACTATTTTTTCTCCTAAAATATATAAGATGTATCATGTGTTTCACTACTGCCGAATACTTATCTAGCAGACAGATTCACACAAAATCCGTGTAAATTTTTATTTATCCGGTAAATAGTACCAATTCTCACGCTGTAAAACATAACCTTAAAATCGTATTGTGAATAATATTTTCTGGCTGTCTTAGCGTTAACATATAAACATTCAAATGTTCTTTATCTCCGCGGCTACCCTTATCACTCATTCCCTCACAAACGGTCTCCCCGTCATCGGACCGTATCGTGGAAACGCACTGATAAGTCTCGCTAACTCATCTCGCAGGGTTGTCACATTACGAATCAAGGAGGACAATAATATTGCTTGTTATCCGGCCAGAAATGTTTTTTTTATGTCAAATTATTATCAATATTAATTAAAATCAATTGCATGGCGAACAAGCCAACCCCAACGTAGTTGGGAAAAAGGTTAAGCAGATGATGATGGATGGTAAACAAACCGACAACCCACCTGATGTTAAGTGAAAAAAGTGTGAAGTGAAGTGGTTATCGCTGCCTATAGACATCTGCAATACGTCAGGGTTTGCAGATGAGTTGCAATCCTAGAGACAAGCTTAAAATGTCTCATGTGCCTATAATTACACCTATGCCCCTTAAACCGGTACGCAAAGCGGAAGAAATCAGTTGATGGTTTACCATCCTTAAAAAAAAGATGTATGGTATTATAATACTAGCTACTGCCCGCGACTTCGTTCGCGTCAAATTTGACATACTTATTATCTCATGTGAACCGTACATTTTACCTATCTCAGTACCAAACTTCATCCAGATCCGATCAGCCGATTAAGCATGAAACATTACAGGCACTTTTGAAGTGACAAGAAGTTACAGTTTAAAGTTGAAGTTAGTTGCTCGTTCCAAAGAGTAGGTCTCTATAGAGAAGAATGAGCAAGAAACTCTGAATGAAAGAGTAACAAACATTCATCCATCCTCACAAACTTTCGCATTTATAATATTAGAAGGATTTCTATAAAGAGATGCTTGGCAACCCTGTGTAAATTGCCTAAGGGACAGAACACAAAAGTTGTAAGGGCGGTGAGTGAAATACATGGCCACTGGTATTAAAATATATTGTTAAACTAGTTTGGTGGAAGGACTCCCACAAGAGAGTTGAATTGGGTTTGGTTTGCATTTATTTTTAGTTTTATACAAGTTTATTCATTTATTTTTGTTTGACATAACGAGCCAATAATATCTCAGTAAATAAATTAATGATTTGTAACGCTTTTTTTTAAGAATGGGAAATCATGAAATCGCTTCTTCCGTCCTGGATGGAGCGAAAGGGAGTGTCAGACTCTTACTGACAAAAAACCCATCAGTGTTCCTCTAAACCAACCAAATTCCGCAACTCCGCCAGGCACTGGCCTTAGCGGGCCAAAACAATATGTTTTTTTTTCTTCAAATTAATAGATTATTTGTTTTATTACCAAACAGAAAGTGTCGTAAGAATCGGCTTTATACTAAGTCAAAGAGAGTAAGGAACGTTGAAAGCGCGCGGCGGATCAAAAGGTCTGTTGCAGCACAAAGCCTTTACAGTTCACTGACGACCTGACTACATTAGGAGGTAATTAGACATCCTCCTGCCTCCTCTGTAATTGATTTTTATAGGTATAAAGATTCTTAATTGGTTAGGACATAAATATATTTTTTTATTACATAGCATATCATTGTCATAAATATAGTAACTCTAACTTAACTCTTATTACGTAACATACCAAAAAAAAAATACCATCACGCCTGTATTCCCCGAAGGGTTAGGCAGAGGCGTACCAATGTACACCCACAGTTCGCCGGTATATTTAGGTCCCATGTAATAGGGGGCGAGCCTATTGCCACAACATACCATCATACATAACATACCATCACACCTGTATTCCCCAAAAGGTTAGGCAGGTGTACCAATATACACCCACAGTTCACCGTTATGGTTTAAGTCCTACGTAATAGTGGGCGAGCCTATTGCCATCAACTGGGCACAAATCCTAACTCCGAGCGGCTACTGAGAATTTCATAGAAAACTCAGTAACACTTTGATCGACCTTTTATTTTGTTTTTAAGGTTGGGATATCATCAAATGTCTCCTTCCGCTCTAGACGTAGCAAAAAGGAGTGTCAGACTCTTACTGTTTAAAACCCATCCGTGTTCGTCCTAATGCCCGTTGCGTTCCTTTTTCGAACAAATTCTGCTTTGCTCGAACCCAAGACCTCAGCGTAGCAGTTGCGCTTAGGGCCACTAGGCTAACGAGGCAGTTCTATTTTTGTCGTATTTTGGTTTTCGTTTTTATTTATAAAACGACACCGCCGGTCCTATTTTTACCATTTTTGAGGGTCTCAAATTCAGACTATATGTGTGTACGTATACTAAAAGCAGACAAGGGCATAATATGTTAGTAAAACGCGCGTGATATTGCATAGTAATAGAGGATAAGGGGGAAGAGGTGATATAGAGTACGTACCGTGTGATAAAGTGAATAAATAAAAGCAATATGGCGGACAGAGTGACAATCTTAGACGATAATGTGTATTTTTAGTGGTGAGTTTACAATAGAGTGTTTTAAGGTTTTTTTTTTAATGTAATTGCGTTGAGTTCTTTTTTTAAATCGCATATTTTATTACTTTACTCTCGTATAATAATTTGCACCTGTCATGTTATCTCTTAGCTTTGGTTTACTAGAGAAAGCCTAAGACATTAAGTCCGCCTTTGTACTTTTTTGCTGCATGATGTACAATTTTTTTCGTATTCTCGAAAACAACCGACAACTTAAGTTGTTAGGCTTAAAATTGTAATTAGCTTGAGTTAATTCCCTTTTAAAGAATGAATTGAATTATTAATCACCCGGTTTACGAATGACATATGAATAAAAATATTGTACAATGGTTTTTTACAGCAATGAGTTAAACTAAACGCAGAAATTTATCACATAAAACTATAAGCTTAGAAACGTCTTTAATTTTGACAATTCAACAATATTCATTGCTTTATTTACGATGACGAGCAGACTGATTTTTCAAACATATGAAGCAGTGGAAATAACATAAAGGACTTTGAAAGGAACTTATACCTTTTCAAAATCCTTTGGAACGCAATTAAGGTACTCTTTTGAGATCTTGTGATCGTAGGTTGGTGCTACGAGTAGCTACGCCGTAGCTCGAAGCAAAGCGTAGCTTTGCCGAACCTCAGTAGAAAGCGTAGCGGGGATATAAAGACCTTTAACGTACTCGGAACAGAATCCAAAATCCAATAATTGGCTTAGAGGTTTAATCTTGGACTGAAGTTGGAACTCGTTATATACATATTTTGTACGACGAATCCTACTCATCCTATTCTACTTCCTACTAATATTATGAATGCGAAAGTTTGTTAGGATAGTTGGATGGATGAATGGATGAATGTTTGTTACTATTTTACTCTTAAACGGCTGAACGGATCCGGATGAAATTTGACACTGAGATAGATTGTAGTGTGGAATAACACATAGGATATTTTTTTATTCCAATAAATAAACGGTAAAATACTAAACTTCTCGCAGACGATGTCGTAGTCTGAAGCTAGTAAATAATAAAAATATCCTAATAGAAATAAAAATATAGATCTATATTTTATAGATATTTTCTAGGTATCTAAAGGTGATACAACGTTTTATGACAGCCACTTATTTACGACACATCTCATAAACTGGAATTGCTATTTACGATTAGTAAAATATTTAGTTTATGATTTATTTTATGACCTGAGTCTTGTTAGGTTAGGCGTTTTTATGGCTATAAGATAAGCTGAAACCTGACTTAGATATTTTCTTATCTAGTAATGAATGAAGTATTTATGCCACCATTTGTCTCAGATTTTTCGCTTTTCTGCAAAACGTAAGAAAAAGTTCAAAGTCCGCTTAAAATAAGATTAATCTATACTTAAAGTAACCACTACTCTTATTATACGGGTAATCATTATTGCATTCGTCGATTCATCATCTGCTTAACCTTTTCCCAACTATGTTGGGGTCGGCTTCCAGTATAACCGGATGCAGCTGAATACCAGTGTTTTACATGGAGCGACTGCCTATCTGACCTCCACAACCCAGTAACTGGGCAACACGATAACCCTTGGTTAGACTGGTTGTCAGATTTCTTGGCTTCTGACTATCCGTAACGACTGTCAAAGATCTACAAATGACAGCCGGGACCAACAGCTTTACGTGCTTGCCGAGGCACGGGGGTGTCACACCACTAACTTCCAAACTCCGGGCTGTTACTGAGAAATTACGCATATATTGCATTTGTCGATTGTAAAACAAAAATCTGCTGTTCTATATATTTTAACCGTGTAAGTATTGCACTTTTGAATTGAACAGCTGATTGTTTTAATAACTAACTTGAAATTCCACTAGGAGGTCTAAAATTATGTACTCCATGGCAAAAGTTTTCATTACTTTGTTTGTCCCAATCGTTATAAATATTGATCTAGCTTTAGATTTGACTTCTTTTTGGTCTGCCTCGTTGGTCTAGTGGTCTGCTACGCTAGCTCTGAGTTCGATTCCCAGGTCGAGCAAAAAGTGTTATTGGGCTTTTCTATGAAATTCTCCGTAGCAGCTCGGAGTTTGGATTTGTGCCCGGTTAATGGCAATAGGCTCGCCCCCTATTACATGGGACTTAAATATACCGGCGAACTGTGGGTGTACATTGGTACACCTCTGCCTAACCCTTCGGGGAATACAGGCGTGATGGTATATATTTGTTTGCCTATAACATATAGGCCAGGGATGGCGAACCAATGGCACGCGTGCCAGTAGTGGCACGCAACAAAATAATTCGGGCACGCCAATATATGACAACTGTATATGTATTTGATCGAAAACAATTTACAACAGCAGAAATCACACTAACCTTTTATTAAAATTACGATTCTTGTACAAACTAGTTGCAAACAAAGAGTGTTAACAGCTCCTAGTTGTATTTTTCTCCATTCAATGACTAAGCCGAGATTCTTTGATGGCACGTCATAGTCACATTATTATTTTTCTATAAAAAATGGCACTATCACCGATAAAGGTTCGCCATCCCTGTTATAGGCTATAAGATAATTTAAAAAAGAAACCAAATACAGGTGCACTCCCTTTTCCCTCACTCTCATAGCCCCATAGGACGGTAATCCGACACGACCCCGGAGAGATCGGACACAGAACAATCAGATTTTCGTGCTTTCCGAGAAACTGGGGTATCCCCACAAACGCCAGGCTGCTATTGTGATTTCCTAGACGAAAACCCAATCACTACTTAGAGAACAGAATCCAGGATACCAAACTCAGCAGTCGCAAAAAAGAGACTAACGAGCCATTAAAAAGGCCTATTGAGAATCAATTTAATTGATTCCATAAATTGGTTCCCATTAATTCAATTATAAAAGTTCAACGCATAAATGTTTCGCTAAACGAAATGGAACTAATCTCAAAATAATGAACTACAAAGTCCTTTCGCGTTAAAATAACTTTTTTTTAAATGGTTTGCTCAAATCCGTTTGTATAATTCCAAAATGTACGAACGAGGCTGAATAACTTTATCGACAATTGTTTGATAAAAAATCTATTATTAACTCGTTTCGTTTCTATCCGATTGGATAAATCTGAACTGAACGTAGATAACTGAATTTAGAAATGTCTGTAAGTCTATTTGTAACTACCTCGGTCCGTAGTCTAGTGGTCCTAAGCGCGACTGTTACGCTAGAGGTCTTGCAAAGTGTTATTAGGTTTTTCTATGAAATTCTCAGTAGCGACTCGGAGTTTGGATTTGTGCCCGGTTGTGGCAATAGGCTCGCCTCCTATTACATGGGACCTAAGCATACCAGCGAACTGTGGGTGTACTTTGGTTACACCTCTGCCTAACGTTTCGGGGAATACAGGCGTGATGGTATAAATAATTTTCTCAACTTCGTTCGCGAATATGTCGGATATATGCATTGTTTTATTTCTGAATCCTGTCGGGGCTAGCTCTGGCAGAAAGCTGATGTTATAAGAAGTAACTCAAGCTACTTAAATTTAAGAAAAAGAACAAGGTTTCCACACACAAAAATACCGTGGTAACTGATATTCACTTGGATAAAGTAAGTCATCATCATCATCATTATGGGTAGATCACCGTCCGTACCTTCACTAAATAACGACAGACCATGTCGACGGCGCGTTCGTGTTCCACCGCGCCTCAAAAAGATGTCAGCAAATTTGGATGGGGCCACTGAGGGCCGATGCCTGCCGGGGCTGCGGGTTGTTCGAAAGAGATACCGCGCCCCCGGAACGCAAAGGGCACATGAAGGAACATAGACGGGTTTTAGTCAGTAAAAGTCTGACACTCCCTCCCGCCCCGCCCAGGGCGGGGGAAGTTATTTGATGATTTTACGTCTTTAAAAAAAAAATCATCATCATTAACATAACAGCCGAAGGACGTCCTCTATTTGACATAGGCCTACCCTAAAAACAGCCACAATGACTGGTCCTGCGCTGCCCGCATCCAGCGATTTCCCGCGACCTTTACCCGGTCGTCGGTCCACCTCGTGGGGGCTTTCTCATACTGCGTGTTTTGTAAAGAATTAAGGTACCCGGCATAACTAAAATTGCGAAACTCAAGTGGCAATGGGCAGGGTACATAGCTCGTAGAGCGGACGGCCATCGGACAAAGCATGTAAGTAATTTTATTTTATTGTGTAAACTTGGTGTAAATACATTGCATGCAAGATACTAAATACAGAAATTTTTTGGTCATGTTCAGCCGTATATTGTGGCGTTGAAGAAGCCACATGCGAGCACAGGAACCACAACTACAGCGGAGCTGAAGCAATCGCCTTGGCCGAAATCGGTCGGATCACATCATCTTGATTATTGTGGCGTACAAATTAGTAACAAGAGATGGTGAAAGCCGCGGGCATTTGCTAGTTATAGAAATAAAAGCGTAAATATCGAGTTTTAAACCCAATAAATCATCAATGTGCTTAAAATGCTACAATTCCTACATTCCTTTCACCCCAAATTGATCCAAAAAAGGGGCCATCCTAATAAATAAAAGAAAAAATAAATCAGCCTATATTGTGCGATAAAAACGTACGGAATCCGCGGTCCATTCCAACATCCCAAATAGAGACGGGTTTTTTGACGAAACTAACTTCATTTTTCGTGTACTCAGCCGTGAAAAGGGCGTTCAACCTTCGAGAAAAGGAAACACCCCGTGTCGTTATTAGAATTTTGATAGTTTTCTAAGCACCACCGCCTTCGAGTTTATTGGAAAAAACTGGCCATGAGCGAGTGGATATTGTGTACTGAGGGTTCTTTCAATTTAGGCATGAGATGAAGAACTATTGTGGCGCTAGAGTAGTGCGGATGTCAGACTGCACATGGATGGTTTTTATCTTAGGGTTCGGCACCCAAAGGGTGTCAAACGGAACCCTAATACTAAGACTCCGCTGTCTGTCTGTTCGTCCGGCCATCCGTGGCAGGGCTATGTTTTTTAAATGTTTTAGGAAGACACTTAAATTTTCACAGAGTTAATTAAAGAGAATGTAGAAACGTGTTCAAACCTGAATTTATTTTTAGATTTTTTCTTGTATGAAAACCTTTTGGCTGGTATTTTAAATATAATATCCTGAATATTATCTTCATTGATAACCGTATTACGTTTCTTTAAATAAATATTACCTAGCTATTCCATTTCTTGCGACTATAATCAACCTACAGAAACACATACACTTAATAATCCGGTCCCGGCTCCAACCCAGTTGTCTACGGAACCCCACAAACAAAGTTTCCTCTCTATAGACCCTCAGATTGTTCAGAAAACAATTTCTTTGAGGCTTTGTTAGAACCTCGATTCCTGCTCGAGTACAAGTAATAGAAAAGTCTAAGCGTTTGATCTAAGAAGAGCTATTATTTTTTTATTTACAAGATTTTCTATTAGCCATGATTTGTTTTTGTAATGGAACTAAACTTTGTGGAAAATCCTTTCCAGTTTTATGTCAAAGACTTTAGTTAATAATGGTGCGAGATTCGCCTTTTATATATATAAATATACCATCACGCCTGTATTCTTCGAAGGGTTAGGCAGAGGTGTACCAATGTACACCCACAGTTCGCCGGTTCGCCTTTTCTAAGCAGTAAAATAATAACAAATATAACATACCATCAGGCTTGTATTTCCCAAAGTTTAGGCAGAGGTTTACCAATGTACACCTACAGTCCCATGCCCAGCGGGCGAGCCTATTACCATTAACCGGACACAAATTCTAACGCTGAGCTGCGACTGAGAATTTCTTAGAAAAACCCAATACTCAGCCTGGGAATCGAACTAAAGACCTCTAGCGTAGCAGTCGCGCTTAGAATATATATATATATATACCATCACGCCTGTATTCCCCGAAGGGTTAGGCAGAGGTGTACCAATGTACACCCACAGTTCGCCGGTATATTTAAGTCCCATGTAATAGGGGGCGAGCCTATTGCCATTAACCGGGCACAAATCCTAACTCCGAACTGCTACTGAGAATTTCATAGAAAAACCCAATAACACTTTTTGCTCGACCTGGGAATCGAACCCGGGACCCCTTGCACAGCAGTCGCACTTGCGACCACGAGACCAACGGGGCAGTTAGAACATTTCGCGCTTGGAACATTTTTCAATTAATTTAAAAATCATTTTGTTACTTTCTTTGAAGTCGAATTTCTAACTTGGCTAGTTTGGTCTGTCAATAAAGTATGTGGAGTAATTAGGTATCTCACTGTTTCTAATAGTTAGTATATATTAAATGAATTAAGAAGCTAATTGCTCGTTCCAAAACGTAGCTATCTATGAAGAAGAACGAGCAAGAAACTCCACCGTCCGTTTACACAAATAAACAAACTCTACAACAGCCTGCAACAGCCCACTGCTGGACATAGGCTTCTCCAATCGTACGCCACTTAGCTCGATTCTCAGCAACTCTCATCCAGTTGCTACCAGCTCCCAAATTAACTAACCCATGATCATAAAGCTTACAACCAACTTTAAAAAAAAAACCAGAAAATATTTTCATAAATAAGGCGCAGAATATTTTCCACCACGTAGTTTTTAAAACCCGCAAAATTTTCATTTTGATCTCTTCAGGCGGTAAAATAAGTACTAGATGAAAGCTGGGAGTTTTAGCCCTAAATTCGTGAAGGACTGTTGTTAGGAGTTTAGGTGTCGTGAAATGATGTCCTGTGGAATATTGTTAACCCTTTTTGTGGGTAACTTTGCCTTTCACAGCAGGTGAGGACGGACGAAAATACTTTAGAATTTTTTAGTAAATGAAAAAAATTAAATTAAAAATTTAAAAAACCCCCGACACAAAATCCTAAGTTCCCTTTAAAAAGTAAAAAAATAAAATACGTCGCGTCGGGGGACCGATGTTGCATTTAGGGTACGACCGTCCCAAGCGGTCCCCCAACGCGACGTATTTTATTTTTTTACTTTTTAAAGGGAACTTCGGATTTTGTGTCGGGGGTTTTTTAAATTTTTAATTTAATTTTTATTTTATACTTTTTATAGGTACATACTTATTATAATGTCGATTTTGTTAAACTGTAAATACATAGGTTCCTAATAATTTAATAACCCACATGACAAATCATTTTTAGTTTTTCTTCCCCACGTTCACCCCCATAACTTTTAAACGGCTCAACCGATTTTCATCAAACATGTCTAAGAACACTCGTACGTAAGTCACCTTTCATACAAAAAAAACTAAATTGAAATCGCTTCATCCGTTCGGGAGCTATGATGCCACAGACAGACAGACAGACAGACAGACACGTCAAACTTATAACACCCCTCTTTTTGCGTCGGGGGTTAAAAATGAATGTAATGTGTTGCGCATGTTTAATGAATTGTAATATTATTATATTATATTTATTTATATTTATATATGCTAACACGGGTCTGATGAGCCAATTACGCTAACATTACAGATGACAAATAATATCAAATTTATATAATATATATCTATACATATAAAAAAAGAATATAAAACAATTGAAATAAAGTAAAAAAAATATAATAATCAGATTGAAATGTTGTAATGATGTTTATGGCATTTCTTTTATATTTAGTAAAGGCTTTTAGTAGCTATAGTAGAAATAGAACCCTGCTGGTCTCAAGGTAGCAAGCACGACTGTTGAGCGTGGGGTCTTAGTGCGATTCCCAAGTCGTACAAAAAGTGTTATTGAGTTTTTGCATTAGAAATTTCTCAGTAACAGCCCGGAGTTTGGAAGTTGTTGGTGTGCACCCCCATGACTCGCAAAGCCAATGGTCCTGCGCCTGATCTTCACCCCGGTTGAGTCAGATTGCTGTCCCATCCGACTATGAGAGTGAGGGAAGAGGGAGTGCACCTGTGTTTGCGCACACACTTGTGTACGTACACAAATAAGGCTCTATAACGCTCAACTTGGCTTCGCATGGCTTACTTAACTTGCCTCAGGTTAACGACAAATTGCTTTAGGAATCAACACTAATAGCAATAATACCAATTTGGTACAAAAACAAATCTTCTCATTATAATCATAAAAGAAAAACATCTTTCCTTTGTAATCCCATTGTTGGCTCCCAAGAATGCCGCAAGCGTGAAATTGTCATAGCTACGGTTTAATACCCCAGCTTAGGCCTCGACTTGTTTCTTCTTTGAAGATCCTTATGTTCAATATGCGGTGTAGAAGGGACTTCGTTACGAAAACTTTTAATATGGATTCGGTAAATGAATCTAGACTCCGCCAGTGTAACCGCTGGGTACTTAAAAAAAAAATCTTATTGTAAGAAACAGCAATTTTTAAGGTTACAGCTAAGCACCTTAAGTTATTACTTTTTTACTTAATGGTTTTGACATTGTTGCGAATAGAATCTTTACGTAAAAACACACACAAATAAAATAATAATATAAAAGCAGCCTATTATTGTCCCACTGCAAGGCAAAGCCACACAATCACCACCAATGAATTAGCGAGTTCAGGCATATTTATTTTCTTTATCAGTCTAAGCTGTCCCACTGTGTTTTCCTTCATCGATGTTAGTGTCCAAGATTAACTTAGAAAGTACTGAAATACTTGACCGCGCCCGGTTGCGAACCATGGCCTCGTGCACGAAAGGCTACAGCCTTCACCACAAATAAAACATAAATTTATGTGAACCAAAAAATTGCGTCTGAAATGTATTAGGTCCCAACAATTTCAAGCTTCGATAAAACCGACAATATCCAACGGATCCTCTAAAAACATACTACGGATAAAATAAATCCGTTTCCGCATAGAAATAGCGCTATAACATAAAATATTGAACAACAAAAAAGTGCGCGGTTTACAAAATTCCTCTAGGAGAGCATTTATTTTCATTCGTTCATAGGTTCGACCGAAACCATTACGTTAAAGCCGAAAATTCCCTATTCGGCACTCGGCCCAAATAAATGGCAGTGCAAATAATTTTGGGGACAAACAACGCCGGACTAAATTCTTATAGACGCCTCTAAAGCTAGTAGCGTCAGCAAAGTCATTTTTATTTTTTAAATAAAGTAGTTTGACTTCCAGAGATGTCAAATTATCTGGAAGTCAAACTACTTTATTTAAAAAATAAAAATTACTTTGCTGACTTTACGTTTAGACTAAAAAAATAAGGATGGCTGATTAGATATGATGCGTCACTACAAAATATTTAACGATTTTAGATTGATCTACCAATTCCAGTTCACATTACCAATAAAACATAAATAGTAACTGGTTAACTGGAAATTCTGATCGATCAAATTTATTAATTATTAAAAACCAACACAAATATGCAACGTAATGTTCAGATTTACACCACACACGGAGTAAAATCCAACCTTGTAAAATCATGAAATGACTTTTTCCGCTCTGGGCGGAACCGGAAGGGAGTGTCAGACTCTTACACTTCTTCCACTCTGGCGGGAGCGGAAGGGAGTGTCAGACTCTTAGTGACTAAAATCATCGGTGATCCTCCAAATACCTTTTGGGCCACGATGACTCGTTCGAACAAATTCCACAACACTCGACTTTTAACATACGATCAAAAGAAAAGTCCTTGGTGTACATTGGTACAAACCAATGTACAAGAAGTACTTTTACTCCATTGAAAAAGTCTTCAATGCATCCAGACGGTAGATACAACTTTACATTTACATTTACATCGAAAACCAGCCTATTCAATTCCAGTGATGTGCACTATACCGAACCATGTGTGAAATCGTGCTATGGACAATAAAAATTCCAATCCCAAAACAAAAAAGATTATTTTATCTACCCCATTTTTTTGCCACCACTACAGGAAAGATATCAGCAGTACTACATTATTCAAGTTGTAGTGGCCATACCTTATATTGGGCGGTACGTTCATAGTTGGTCGCCCTGAATATTTTACCTGCCGACCGCGCTGTCAATTTTGTAGTAGCCTCCCACTAAATAAATTACTTTTCGCTAACAACATGGCTCGAATTTAGTTTACGATGAATGATGTTTAGTGGTTTTTTTATGGCATGATAAATTATAGTAATGAAATGTGTGTAATGAAAATGGTATGGAATTAAGTAGTAATAGGTTTATATTGGTCTGTTACTGACCCATTGTAGGTCAAAGGCCTCTCCTCATACAAAGAAGGCACAAGCATTAACCACCACAGTTGCTCATGGCGGATTAATAATTTCAAACTTACGCATATTAATTATATATAAAGTCCTGGTTTTCTCACGATGTATTTCTACACTGATGTACAGTAAGCGCTCAGAAATCCATACCCCCGCTAAGGTTCACTTTCCTATGAACACGGGCGCGATCCAGTCAGCGCGTGCGCATGTGTGTTTACGAGTGATGTCTCAACATTTTACAGATAACACACACTAATGAACCATCGTCGCACTACCCGAAATGGCATTATATTTCTGTTTACCGTACGAGTCCTACCCGACGCGCGACGTATTCTTACCATTGCATTGCTAAATTTCGCATAACTATAACATGTCCTGGCAGCTGGTTTGGATAAGAAAGGGTATACGATCATTGAATTCCGAGTTCAAATCTTATACTATGTGTGGCTGTTTTTTGTTTCTTGAAACCATAATAATGTTAGGCAAAATCTTTTTAGGTTTATGTTGAATTATTACGTATTCATGCTTGTTATTTATTTTTTATAAGAAGCAAATATTAGTTATTGTATTATTTATTTAACTTTTTATGTGATTTTATTTTAAGTTTTTGTAATTGGAAGTAGGAAAAAAAGGCGTGCTGTGTGATAACAAAAATTTATTTTTAAAATTAACAAACTTATGAGAATTGTAACGTCACATTCCTACCGAAATAAAAGAAGTTCTCTTGTAACTGTTCATAAGATTTTTTGTTGAATACCCACTTAGTCAATAAAATTCATAATAACATAATAAGAGAAGGATATTTTAATAACACAAATAAATTTGGTGATGCTCACGTATTAAGTTTCTGAATTGGTATTCAGCAGAGTTAATTGAAAACTAAACTATAATTCAGACTTTATGAACAGGTTTTTTTTATGTAACGTCACAATAAACTTAGTGAGGTAATAGTTTAATAATTCGTTTTCTTGATGAAAAGAAGATTGAAACTAAACCTCAATTTAAGATCATTAAATAACTATCTACGAATATATAATATAATTATGACTAAATATTTAGTTACACCGTCTAATTATTAAAACTAAAACATCCAGGTTATTAAATGTTGCATAACACCGTCTAATACTTCTTCATAAGTAGCACTGTTGCACGCCATCCCCACATATTAAAAACGAAACGTATTTTTTCTGGTTTATGATGCATGCTGCTGTTGTTGTAAACAGTATGTTATCCAGTGCGAAACCACCAAACTTAATCCACTTCGCTGTTGAGTAGGTAGGATAGGCTATCTATCCTCTTCCTCGTATTTCTTGCTCCGGAGACTAATAATAGTATTCCTCTAAAACAACAAAAAAAGTAATTTTAGGCATTTATAGCAAAATACTAAAGTGACTTAATTTTTTATATAATTTAATAATATTTATTTAATATAACAAATTTTAATATTTAAAACTATTTATTTATAAATTCCATAATAAACACATTTTTTTTGGCGTCATTATATATTTAAAAATCAATAATAAGTATTAATCGAAATGCCACCAAATAATTTTAGGTATCTTAGGTATAAATTTCAAATAAAAGTTTAATTTACAATTCGTTAATATAATACTCACATTCAGTCAGGTTTCATAAGATATTAATTGGGACCACTTTTATGCAGCCCAATAATAGTCGCCCTCGCCTCAGTAATATTATTTGCCTGCGTTTCGAGAATACTTACAATACCACTACGAGTATCTATTAAATCACTCGTTACTAACCAACAACCACAACCAAACGACAACGCTCATTCCAATCAAGTTAAATATGCACAAAACTCATGTCTACCTCACAGAAATCTAAATTCTTTATTAGTTTTCTATGACTACCCTTTTAAATTTACGAAATGTGTGAACAAAGCGAACAAGCTAAAGAATATTATATTTCTGTTCATTTCTTCAAATTGAGTAAAAACAAAAAGACAAAAATAATGTGAGATTCGAACTCGCGGCTCATTGATTAACGCCGTCAACTGGGCGCGCTTAACCGCTAGACCATCTTGTCTCATATAGAAATGTTGAAATTATGAACTACATTCACAACGATGATACATGTGTCTATTCTTGAAAGTAAAAGGTCGTAAGTCAAACTAAACGTCAACCTAATACGTTTTGAGATTGGGTATGGACTTTTGGTCGCCACTGTACGATAGATACACTTAGAAAGTACACATAAATTGAAAATGGCACAATGGTACTTGTTGGGTATCGAATTCACAACCCCGTGCGTGAGACGTGGATGCCTTAATCGCAGAAAAATAGTGAGACCTAAATAACTTCTGTTTATTTTCGCATGTCTTTGATATCATACCGCCACCTACACATAAGAAATAGATTACATAATAATGTGTTCACACGGACAGAAGATAAAATTGAAGAGTCTCGTATAATAGGAACAAGCGATACATTTCAAACATCACACACACACATCACATCGACAACATCACATTCATCATTACATCGGGCCTGTTGGTCTAGTGGTTAGTGGCCCTGACTGCTAAGCCGGAGGTCGTGGGTTCGATTCCCACCCAGGACAAACTTTGTGTGATGAGCATGATTGTTTGTTCTGTGTCTGGGTGTGATTTATCTATAATATGTATGTATTTATAAATTATATAAGTATGTATATCAGTTGTCTGGTTACCATAACACAAGCTCATTCAACAACCGAAGTGTTTTTGTTTCCTTTTTACCTGCTAAATCCTAAAATCCAATCACCAAGAATCTTTATCACAAAAATTACTTGTCTAACAGATCAAATACTTGAATAATTCATCTTTTAATACCTGAAAGTTATTCTTACGAACTGAGAGGGATACAAAATGCCGGGAGTCATTCAATTATAGAGAAAGACAGATTAATTTGGCTGAAGTCACAATCATCTAGATTGATTGTCGTTCATCATAAGGCTTTAATATTATTTATTTTATTGTAATACCGTCATTTGTTTTCACGACTCGTCTGCTTTAGTTAAATAAAAGATGGCTGTCGTTTGTTTGATGTTTCGCTTATATTAAATCAGTTGTCCCATGTTTTGTCGCTGGGTACAAATAGGTTAACAATATGTTTTTGTAGAATGAAGAGTAAAATTATTGTCATACTAGCTTCTGCCCGCGACTTCGTCCGCGTCACAGTTGATGTGTTATCCTACGGGTACCGTACATTTTCCCGGGATAAAAAGTAGCCTATGTGTTATTCCAGACTATAATCTATCTTTGTGCCAAATTTCATCCAGATCCATTCAGCCGTTTAAGCGTGAAAGAGTAACAAACATCCATACATCCATACATCCATACATCCATACATACAAACTTTCGCCTTTATAATAGTAGTAGGATAGAGCGAGCAAGAAATTGAAGAAATGATGAAATGATGAATGATTTGATGATGAAGAAATTAATCAGTAAATAAACTCAAGGGCTAATTGCATCCTAATTTTTTGTTTCCATATTATTTGTTCAAGATTATGATATTTCGGGGTCACGTTACTCAAGGTAACATTATTTTGGGTTCACGTCAATCGGAATAGCGTTCTTATAGTTTACAGTTTATTCAGGATATCGATTTTCATTCTAGCGTATAACAGTCATTTTAATAGTAGGTATCCATCAGTTGTTACACACAAGTATGGAAGCATGTCATGCAATAACAACAAAAATGTGGAACTAATTTATAACAAGGCATACATGAACTTTGAACTTCTAACTGCTCCGTTGGTCTCGCGGTCGCAAGTGCGACTGCTGTGCAAGGGGTCCCGGGTTCGATTTCCGGGTCGAGCAAAAAGTGTTATTGGGTTTTTCTATGAAATTCTCAGTAGCGGCTCGGAGTTTGGATTTGTGCCCGGTTAATGGCAATAGGCTCGCCCCCTATTACATGGGACCTAAATATACCGGCGAACTGTGGGTGTACATTGATACACCTCTGCCTAACCCTTGGAGGAATACAGGCGTGTTGGTATATATTTTGTTGGTATGAACTTTTTGAATAACTTACTTTAGCACAAATAACACATGAAAGCCAAGCATAAGCACGCGGAGTAAAAGTAATGGAAGTTAATTAAAGTTTTAAAATTGGAAATACCTAACATATACCATCACGTCTGTATACCCCGAAAGGGTTAGGCAGAGGTGTATCATTGTACACCCACAGTCCGACGGTATGTTTAGGTCCCATGTAATAGGAGGCGAGCCTATTGCCATTGACCGGGCACAATCTTAACTCCGAGCTACTACTGAGAATATCAAAGATAGACCCAGTAACACTTTGCTCGACCTCGGAATCGAACCCAAGGCCTCTAGCGCAGCAGTCGAAATACTAAATACTTATTTATTTTCTTTTAGTGAATATACTTATTTTGAACATATTATTGATTTGACTTGAAGGCATATCACCGTGACAAATAAATGTGCTTCTCAAATAAAATAAAAAGGCTATGGAATAGTCACATTTAAAATTCAAAAGTCGAATATACTTTGCGAAAACACGCTCGTGCTACACCCTAAGGACATAATTCTAAACTGCCACTGATAAAAGTTCACAAAGTATTATTAAGGCCACGCGACAAAGCCGAAAGAAATTGATTTTAATTAAAGTTTGAAGGTGATTCAGCATATTATTAATATTTTATCAGATCCAAGCGAAGTTTTGTTGTTTTGCCTTTGGGCGACTAAATATTTATAATTTATAAATCGGTACTTATACGAAGAAATACTTATAAATATTCCATTTATTTGTAACATTTTGGCATAAGCCTTGTATTGTTTTAGGGAAAATGTTTAAATAAATAAAAAGCAATTTGAGAAAATTAGGAAAGTTATTAGTCTCGAAAGCGAGCTTCCAGAGTATTATGGGCAGGATAAATTATAATTTATACTTACAGTTACACAGTAAGAGGCACTTGTGTTTGCGCACACACCTGTGCACTGTAATAAAATATCATGCGCACTTGGCTAAGTCTTCATTGAGATTAGCCGCCGTGACCGAAATTAAATCGGGAGAATTTTGTTATTATATTAGCT
This sequence comes from Caradrina clavipalpis, assembly GCA_932526535.1. Lineage (NCBI taxonomy): Eukaryota > Metazoa > Arthropoda > Insecta > Lepidoptera > Noctuidae > Caradrina > Caradrina clavipalpis. The sequence goes on from OW052105.1 coordinate 5,291,071, forward strand.
AGGTTCCTCCCGCGACTTCGTTCGCGTCAAAATTAGTATATTGTCTGACTGACGATAAAAACAACCTGTATACTATTCCAGGCTATAATCCGTCTCAGTGACAAATTTCACGCAAATCCATTCAGCCGTTTTGGCATTATTGACTAACAAACACACATCCTTCCAAACTTTCGATGTTATAATAGTACCATTAGTAATAAGATTTAAAACTCTGAAAAACGATCACAGTTTATGGTCTCCGCAATAATGTTTAAATCTAAGACAGTTTCGCTAAAGCCATTCCCTTTAGTTTGACGGCTAATGGGAGTTTTTCTTCGACCTATTTTCTCTATAAAGTAGTTTCAACTGTAATCTATCTTTATAAGAACGACTGTCCATAAAGGGATCAGCAGAGTCCCATAAATCTTTATTTGTAGCTCTTGTCTTACTCGTAGGGAATATTCAGGGTCAATGTTTTTATGTACAGTCGTAGAAACTATTTGGTTCACAGGCAAAAAATATTTCTAGTATACTGCCATTACGTTATTCTGTAAGTAATAACTTTTTGATCTTATGACATGCTTATAAGAGTGATGTGATTGAATGTACCAATCGGAACAAAAAAAAATGTAGAAAAACATATTTTTGTTCATCCGTACCGTGTGTGTTAAGCAACATAATTATAAATTCACATATACATACAATTTACATTTTTGACGAAACCTTACCCCTTAATGTACTGTGAAGGTTGTACACCGCAGCAAGCTGGCTGAAAAAGTTTGATTCCTAACACTCAGTTGTTTTTTTTTTTGGATTTGAATTTAGAATACCAAATGTTTAGGTTTTTTATATGGCACTTGTTTAGCCACCTTCGAGTCATGCGCATTATAAGTTCTAGATTCAATTCAATAAATCCTACTAACATTATAAAAGCGAAAGTTTGTGAGGATGGATGGATGGATGTTTATTACTCTTTCACGCTTAAACGGCTAAACGGATCTGGATGAAATTTGGCACTAAGATAGATTGTACTATGGAATAACACATAGGATACTTTTATCCCGGAAAAATGTACGGTTCCTGTGGGATAATATATTTTATTAAATTTGACGCGAACGAAGTCGCGGGCAGAAGCTAGAGTTTTAATAATTATATCGGCTCTCAGTTAATGCAATTAGAGCAATTCACATAAAGTGAAGCATATCCCGGTATTTTGATCACATACAGAAAGTGACCACATTACTGAAGCGTTGTCATGCACGTCACACTAAGGTTTAAAATTGAAGATCCAAACACCAAACAAACGTGACAATCATCACATTTTGTCATAAAACAAAATAATTTATTCACAAAACATTAATAAAAAATTATTTCACGAGAATCCAATTTAATTCATTCGAAGCCCATAAAAATAATTTCATCAGTAAAGTGGCTCGAAAACAAATTGAATACGAAATTGAAAACAACGGTCTAATTGAAATACAAAAACAAATGCTGTTTCATAATGAAATAAAATGACATTGAACTATTTGCAGATGCAAGCGTCTGCCAAAGTATTAAATAATGAATTTTGGGACCGACTATGAAAATGAGAATAAGTACGGTTGCCTAAATTGGCGGAGGGTTTTTCGTAAAATTCCTTTTTTATACAGGAAGGTACTATGTTGTGGTCGCTGTTCTTGAAATTTGGTATTTAGGCTGTAGGCGAGGCAATTTATGTAGTAATATAGTAAACTTGAAGAGTGTTTTGTTTATTTAAATACGCTAATCACTGGAACTACCAGTCATATTGAAATATGATAGCCGGATTCATAAGGAATAGGCTATAAAACATCATAGTTCGACCCACGGGAGCGGAGCAATAACCAGCGAAAATGACGCGGACGAAGTCGCGGGTAGATGCTAGTGTAACATTTAGTAAGTTTTTGATAACTTGTACCGCCAAGCATGAATAAATAAAATTAGCAAAAACAACTTCTTTCAGTCGAAGCGTAGCCTTTACAAGAAAAAGATTAATTGGGTTTAGTAAGCGACCAATGATGCGATAACACGATATGCTCCAAAACAGGAATCACCGATATGGGTATTAAGACTGCAAGGCTAAAGTGGGATTGGGCGAACCATGTAACTGAAATATCAAGTATCACCATCAAAACAATATCCTCATTTCCCACTATACTCACTGGCCATACCACCCAGCTAAAACGCAGTACCTAACCGCACAATACGGCGAGCCGTCCAAATGTTCAATTTGTTACAACACGCAGCTAAATTGAATTCTTTGCCATTTACAATGCTCCGCGTATTGCCATGTACGCACGCGGTTCAATGGCTTTCATTCAGTTTTATTGTTAGTACTGCCTACTTACGTATTACAGGTGGCAAGATATAATATGTTCAATACGGGATATAAGTATACGGAATAAAATACCTATAGTTTTCTAAGGTTATGTTCCTGGCCAGACTTTGTTAGTATGGTATATTATAACAATAGCAAGTTGACCGTGACTTTGCCCGCGTAGGTTTTGCCCAAGAAATAAGAATTTTCATAAAATGGAACCCCTCACTTTTCGTCCCTTTAAATGTTACATTGCACATTTTAACCAGCATGCAGGTTTCAACCATTTAGACAACTTAAGTACCAGCCTATTATTAGCTCACTGCACAGCGCAAATGCGTCTTCTCATACAGAAGAAGGCATGAGCATTGATCACCACGCTTGCTCAAGGCGGATTGGCAATTCCAGATTTATGTATATTAGTTATGGGTGCAGGTTTCCTAGCAATATTTTTCCTTCAGTGATGTCCAAGTTAAAGTTAGAAAATACAAAGTGAATAGAAAAAGTCGCATGGTACTTACCCAGAATCGAACCCACAATCCACGCGTGACAGACGTGGATCGTAACCACTGGCCCACCAAAACATGTTCAAAATAAAAAAAAACAACACGACGATTGATAACAAAACACTCCTACAAAACAAATAAAATAATAGCCCATGGCTGTAATCAGGTAAGAGCCCATGAAAAGAGACAATAAAGATATGCCCAATAGACAAAAATCTCATTATTATCCGAACAAGCAATATCCGACTATCAGCTTATTAACTATTAATAATACGGTTCACGTGTTCTTGAGGCTCTAACTTGCTTTGTATCTTCTTATTACATCTCTCTCATATTTTCTAAAATGATATTATATCTCTGTCAGATTTGTTTGGGAGGAAGCCCTCTACAGTACTTGCTTTGTGATTTATTTTTTAACATATCATAGCATAGCATCACGCCTGAATTCCTCAAAGGGTTAATCAGAGGTATACCAATAAACACCCACAGTCCGCCGGTATGTTTTAGGTCCCATTTAAATGGGGGCGAGCCTATTGCCATCAACCAGGCACAAATCAGTTGGAGCAGTATGGAGTTAGCCCAAACTGCTACTAATAATTTCTAAGAAAAACCCAATAACACTTTGTCCGACCTGGGAATCGGACCCAAGACCTCTATCGTTTTTTTTTTTTTTTTTTTTATATACGGGAAATTATCAAATAACTTCCCCCGCCCTGGGCGGGGCGGGAGGGAGTGTCAGACTTTTACTGACTAAAACCCGTCTATGTTCCTTTATGTGCCCTTTGCGTTCCGGGGGCGCGGTATCTCTTTCGAACAACCCGCAGCCCCGGCAGGCATCGGCCCTCAGTGGCCCCATCCAAGTTTGCTGACATCTCTTTGAGGCGCGCGTGGAACACGAACGCGCCGTCGACACGGTCTGTCGCTAGTGAACGTACGGACGGTGAGCTACCCATTGCTCACCGTCCACAGACACGCGTCTACGGTGGCCGGGAGTCGTCTCGCGGCTCCCGACGCCCGGAGCGTCTACCGCGGCGGCCGCTGGGACGGGGGATTGTCCTCTCCCTCTCCCGTCCCGCCGCCTCCTTCTCTAGCATTACAGCTTCGCAGAAGGAGGCGACTGCTTCGCAATCCCTCTCGCTCCGGACCATGGCCTGAACCAGTGCCGAACGCGAGAGGGCGCCGCCGCCGATGGCCGCCTCGAGGACTCGGCGGTGCTCAGCCCAAGCAGGGCACACCGCCAAAGTATGCTCCACCGTGTCCTCGGGGCGATCCTCGCAATGGTGACACCCGGGCGTTTCCTCCCGCCCGATGAGGTGCAGGAACCTCCCGAACTTCCCATGTCCGGTGAGGACCTGCGTCAGGTAGTCGCGCTTAGGGCTACTGACTAACGAGGGAGTCATTATTAGTTTATTTTTATTTTTATTAATCTTTTTTCAGCATTGTTGGCCCAGTATTTGTCCCCAAGACCCAACGTTTGAACAACACTGTTTTGAAAAATTTAGATACATAATATAAAATACCTAAGTACATAACTACTAATAAACGCAAAAGGGTTGTCCATCCCTTCGTTCCGTGGTGAGGGTCAACCCTCAACTTCTGAAGCGGCCGCAAACCGGACAGAATACAAATAGGCTGCTCAAAAAAGCCGATACTTTTGTCCGGGAAATATGGCGTACGGATTATGAAGGTTAGAGGACTGAGAAATGATTCATCGACGCGAGTGGGCCGGTTTTATTTTTTGTGGCCGTGAAACTATGTTGTAGGTATCTCTTGTGTTAGGGATTTATAGATAACTAGATAACTAGCTTGAGCATGCGACTTCGGCTGCGAAAATGTCGGTTATCACGGACTCACACTAAGTCACAAAAAAGTAGCATATTATGTCCTTTCTCACGGTTCAAACTTAAAAGGTAGGGGACCTTTTATTAAAATCGGTTCAGTGGTTTGGGCGTGAAAGCATAACAGACAAACAGACAGAGGCGTTTAAGATATGAGCATAGTTTAAGGTATTAATTTAGTTTTAGCTTTTTTGTATTTAGCCTCGAAATATAGGTCTAATTCACTGTTTTTTTTTTTTGTTTTTTTTTATTCTACTTTTATCAAAATTGCCTTACTTTTTCTTTCATTTTGGATTTACAGTCTACTAACTATGACCGTAAGGCTGCAAGTTAATCAAATTAAAAAAATTAAAAAATATTTACCTTTTTCTAGACACCGCCATAGTAGCTACTAAACATGACAAAATACCCACCAGTAACCAGTAGGTACTCCGAAATATTCTCATTAAAATATGCATGCAATAAATAATAATAACACTCAAAAACAAAGAAACCGCACTAGCTCAGTAAAAGCGTCTTCATCTTGACCGCAACAAAGCTAGATGTAGAAGGTCAACTCCATACAAGAACACATAGACACACGGACAAACATACAACAAAACATTGCGACTGTAGTCCACTGACTACAGTCCGTGACTTGCATAGTCTCCATTGATATTGGCCGCCGTGACTGAAATTTCATCACGCCTTTATTTCCCGAAGGGTTAGGCAGAGGTGTACTAATGTACACCCACAGTTCGCCGGTATATTTAGACCAAAATTCGATCTGGAAAATATGACTATGCGCTGTTTTCGCTTATATAGAGCTGGTCTTCTGTACCGACTGTAAAACTGTGACCGCTGACGCGCGTCTAATACAATTTGCGTTCACGATGAGATGCACCGCTGAGCAAGCTTGGCTTTTACATTTATTGTAAGATGCAATATAGACGGTGAACAAATGAAGAAAATATTAACGGGCCATGATTTGAATAATAATTGAGGAGGAATAGCAATCACAGCGACTGCTTTTTATTGTGTACTAATTTTATACCCCGCTGTGTCACCCGCGTTTAGTTATATCTTTGGTTATTGCCCTATTATGAGCTGATGATGCTGAGCAAATGGCTGTTGCTCTTGCATGTCGCGTGTTCGATTCCTGCACGAACAAATGTTTGTATGGCTTACAGATAGTTAGTTGTTCCGGATCTGGCGAAAGGTTTATGTGAGATTATAATGTTTGTAAACCAAAAATGCCTAGTATGAGGAAACGTTTTAATTTTCCCTTAAAAAAATATTTCGGCAAAATTTTTTTGCTCAATGTAGGCTGTTGATGTTGCTAGGTACGTAGTTTGCCGTACGCGTAGTTATTTAGAAAATAATTTCCACTATATTATATACTATATCGTTCCAAAACATAAAAAGGATTTCTTATAGAAATACACAAAAACTAAATCATAGAAGGAAAAGCTACGAATACTTCATTCCGTACCTTCGCGCGAAGATACGGAAAAGCGGAAAAGCGCTACGCTAAAATAAACCTTACTACTAACCAAATAAAGGCTTTTAATGCGTCTAAGCTTAATACAAAGGTGTAATTTAGATAGGTTTGTAGTAGTCTGACGTTTGATCGCGATATGAAATAGAATGGATGTACGGTTAACAAAAGAGATAAGTAACCAGATCGTCTAATATAGTTGAAGTTTTCTTTTAAACCGGTGGTAGTTTTTAAATGAAATTTAATTTTATTAGAAAACTGTTTATCTTTTAATAAAAACAAAATTCATTAAAAAACTTCTATCCGTTTTTGAAAAACTTTAAAATTATTAGGTGACCCTGGATACTTATCTCTTTTGCTGACTGTAGGTACTCTCAAATACTCGAAATTATCACCGTAAGCTTTTTTAGATGAGAAACAGAATTAATATGTTTTTATGTCAGAACAAGAGAAAAATTACCATTTTGATTTAATATTACCTACTCACATTGCTAGGAGGTACAGTCCCGAATATAAATATGTAACAATTAGATATGGTAGATATTAAAAAAAATTCGTAATAACCCAGCGGTTAAGGCGCCCCGCCTTTCACACATGAGGTTGTGGGTTCAAATCTGGGCGAGTACCAATATAAATTTCTCAGTGTAATTGTACTTTCTAAGTATCTTGGACAATGGTGAATGAAAACATCGTGAGAAAACCTTTTTTGTTTTCATGCGGAAATCGAAATGGATGCTCTCCATCTGGGGAGATTGGAGGGTAATGTCTGACTATCGGAACCCCACGGTTCCTCCTGTTACCATGAGTCAAGAGCCTGGTACTCGCTTGACCCATGATACGCTCTATATAAAAGTCTGAAATCGCTAGTCCGTCTTTAGCAAGCGTGGTGATCAATGTTCATGCCTTTTCGGTATAAGAAGAGGCCTTCACACTGCCGTGGGGCACAACAATAGGCTTATATTATTATTAGATATGCAAAATTTAAAACCTATCTACTCCTAAAATAACAATTGCAACTTAGAGATCCCTAAAACCTTTTAATTATAGTATAGTTTCAAAAATTCTATGTACAATATTTTAATATAATAAAGTTCCAGCTTTAAACTTCTTACTAAGAAGTAACTAGTCTACTTCGATCCGTCAAAATTACCTAAAGTAAGCTTGAGAAATTCATAATTTTCATCTTAAATATCTTTAGACATATCTTAAGACTTATTTTAACAATCAACCACTTTAAAGTTGAACCATCAGACGTAAACAAAGTTTTTGATCTTAAAGATTTAAACGTCACTAACAAGTAAAAGCTCTTTGTAATCTTTACAAATATTATAAAGCTAAAGAGTTTGTTGGTTTATTTTTTATTTGAACTCGTGAATCTTCGAGACTACTCGTCCGATTTAGAAAATTCTTTCGCTAATAAGAAGCCACGTTATCCTTGAGCGCCTTCGCTTACGTCCGATTTTTGTAGAACCGATTTATCGGACCGTTCAATAGATCCATAGTTTCGTGGGACAACTGCGTTGGTATATCGGAATTCATGTGTTCTATATGTGTCCGACAAAAAGTCGATCGACGATTGTCTGACGTCGATGGTGACCCTTAGTGCTATAGGTTATATTTTATTATTTAAAAAATTAAGGATCCATTGATCCTCGTTTGTGATTTAGTCGGTAAGAATTTTCTTAAGGAGAAAATTCTAACCGACGAAATCACGAACAAGTAAACACTAACATAGTACCGCAACTTTTTTGAACAAAATAGATTTTTTTGTTGTTTTAGAAACAAAAAAGAGTTGAAAAATAAGGGACGTCACTGTATACTTTAGGAAACCGCGTACGAATTGACTACTCAAAAAGTACGTCAATAAGATATTCGTATTTCAATAAGAAAATAAAACCAACAGTTCTAAAATCTTAGTATTTCTAAAAAAGGCGCCGAAATACTGAAATACTGTCTCTCTTAGATGTTATAATATCACTTGACTGACCTTAAACCTTTGCATATCGATCCCCAGTTGAGTTGAAGAGGTCAGTTACCCGTGTAATATTGAAAATATACTTGGAAGCCTAAATTATTATTCGGAAAGCTTTACTTGTCAGGGGAAATGGTTAGGTTATTGTCAATCCTATGTAACTGAATCTTTGTGATTATTTATAAAACCACTGTTTTAGGATCTAGTTTTGTTACTCGTAAAGTAATTTACACCTGCCATGTCATCTATCCACCACCTTTGTTGACTGGTAGAGAATACCTAAAGCATTAAGTTCGCCTTTGTACCTTTTGTTACATAAAATTTAAACGATTAAATAAATAAAAACATTACTAGAATTATGCTAAGCGCAGTCTGGAGTGCAATTTTTAGACAGTATTATTAGATGTTTCCATTAAAAACTTAGCAATTGCCTGGAGCTTGGAAGTTGTTGGTGTAACACCCCCCTTATCTCTCCCTGGTCATGCAATGTCAAATTGCCGTCTCATCGGACAATGAGAGTGAGACAAGAGAGTGTGCACCTGTATGTGCGTCGCATACACTCATCACCATCGTCATCATACCAGCCGGGCAGCCGTGAGACGTTACGTCCACTGCTGGACATAAGCCTCCCCTATAGATTCCCAAAAGGACCGATTGAATGCAAGCATACTACCACACTGAAATATCTCTTGCGTACTTAGTTAGTGTCCAGTAACCGGAATTCGGTCGAGAGTATAATTGTTGTAAGGGCCAATATGCGCTGCACTATGCGTTGTATGATGTTTCGCGTCAATGGGCTCTGTTTCTCAGTACCACATGACTGCTCTGGTATTGTTGTTACTACGCAGGACTGAGCTTGTGTGCAATGCTTGCGTGCACGAGGCGGCTGGCCGAAACGTAGACGTGACACCGCAAGTTGCGTTGCGTTTCGCTTGTATTAGTTACTGTAGAGACTGGTTGGTTTAGCCATATTGAACCATGTTTACTTACTTCATGACTTAAAATGTATAAACTAATGAGATAAACTTAGTTCTAAATAAGTAAATAAGGACTTGACCTACACAATGCATTTTACCATAATTAAGAAAAATCTTCCCTAATATTTTTACAATACTAGCTTAAAGTACTCAGGGATAACGTCGTTTCCAATTCTAATTCAAATTTTCAATATAGGACTATTAATTTTGAAGATTAGATAAACGCTCTAATCTTCAAAAACCAAACAAACTCTTCAGCTTTAAAATATTAAGTATAAGTATTAAGTATACATATAAAAAAGAAAAAAATATATACCATCACGCCTGTATTCCCCGAAGGGTTAGGCAGAGGTGGACCAATGTACGCCCACAGTTCACCGGTATTTTTTTTTTATACATTTATAAATTAAATATAGCAGAAATCCCAATATTTTGACGAGACATGTTGCCATACAAACAAGTATAGGTCTCCCAATTATTTTCACGTTAGTACCTACTAGGTATTCATATAGTCAAAAAGCCAATTCTGTAAGTCTTAATCCTTTCCCAGAAGTATTATTAATCAAAATTATGTAAAATCCAAAACAAACGGTAAAGTATTTGAATTAAAATCAAACCAAATGGATGAATTACTCGACTTAATTTGCATTTGTTATATCAAATGTTTCGGATAAAATTTCATTTCCAAAATGTAGATTATTTCGCCGGCAGACAGGGATTAAAGATTCAGGTGCTTGCTGAATTGGAGAACGGGGTTATAAAATATTATCTGGGCGAAATTGGGTGGACAATTCCAGTTCTCTACAATTGTTTAATATTTGAGCGAGAACGCAATATCAACATTATTTGTCTTGTAATAAAATTGTTATTTCCTCGTAGATGTTTAAGATAAAAAGATTATCAAAACAATTTTTAACCATCATTTTGTTTTATTTTATTTTAATGATATGATAAAGCCTTTGTGAAAGCGCCAGCTTCAAATACATGGAAGATGATGAAAACGATGATGATGCAGCGAAAGATACAAAGGCGTAATGCTCAGGGCACGCCTCGATTGAGGCGGTAAGTCCCCTCTTTGAGGAGTGGCTAGAGCGGCGCCACGGCGCCCTCACCTACCGCCTGACGCAGGTCCTCACCGGACACGGAAGTTTCGGGAGGTTCCTGCACCTCATCGGGCGGGAGGAAACGCCCGGGTGTCACCATTGCAAGGATCGCCCCGAGGACACGGTGGAGCATACTCTGGCGGTGTGCCCTGCTTGGGCTGAGCACCGCCGAGTCCTCGAGGCGGCCATCGGCGGCGGCGCCCTCTCGCGTCCGGCACTGGTTCAGGCCATGGTCCGGAGCGAGGGGGAATGGGAAGCAGTCGCCTCCTTCTGCGAAGCTGTAATGCTAGAGAAGGAGGCGGCGGGACGGGAGAGGGAAAGGAGGGTCCCCCGTCCCAGCGGCCGCCGCGGTAGACGATCCGGGCGTCGGGAGCCACGAGACGACTCCCGGCCACCGTAGACGCAGGTCTGTGGACGGTGAGCAATGGGTAGCTCACCGTCCGTACGTTCACTAGCGACAGACCGTGTCGACGGCGCGTTCGTGTTCCACGCGCGCCTCAAAGAGATGTCAGCAAAATTGGATGGGGCCACTGAGGGCCGATGCCTGCCGGGGTTGCGGGTTGTTCGAAAGAGATAGACGGGTTTTAGTCAGTAAAAGTCTGACACTCCCTCCCGCCCCGCCCAGGGCGGGGGAAGTTAGTAGTATATTATTGGGCATTCTATACCACTATCGGCAAGTTGCTCGGCGAGTACGCCTCGCTGCCGATAGTGGTATAGAATGCCCAATAATTGATAATCGACTCGCCTCTCCACTCGACCGATAAACTCGACCGAGACAGTACATTTTGCCGCGTACTTGATGAGCAACGATGATCATCCATCAACTCTCCGTTTACTTACTCTCTAGTGTATAACTGTATACAACCAATGATCATGCGAGTTTGCTATCGCTCTGAAGGGTGGTACAGAATGCTTAATAATGAACAATCCACTCGATCAATGACCAGTAACGCAAAAGAGGTTGTGGTAAGTTTATAAATGTTAACGTACTATATACATTCACTCATTTTTAATCGGTTCATTTCCAACAGTAATCATGAAATTTGTAAAACAACCGCAATCGCTGCATGTTGATACAGTCTGCGATGATATTTGTAAGACTAGTTTTCGTCATGGGGAATTATTACCTAACACAGTACGATGTATCATTTGTGGTCCATCCAATTGTGGAAAAACCAATTTATTAATTGGTCTTCTTATACACGAAAATGGATTAAGATTTGAAAATGTTTATGTTTATTCAAAAACTCTGCACCAACCCAAGTACATTTTCTTAGAAAGAGTTTTGCAACGGGTTCCCGGTATTTCCCTGCAGAAATATCAGGGAAATGAGGAAGTACTAAGCGTTCAGGACGCAAAACCCAACTCCGTGATTATTTTTGATGATGTTGCTTGTGAAAATCAAAATAACATGCGTGATTATTTTGCAATGGGAAGACACAAATGCATAGATTGTTTTTATCTGAACCAAACATATAGTAAAATCCCCAAGCAGTTAGTAAGAGATAATGCGAACTTAATCATACTTTTTAAACAAGATGAAATTAATTTACGACATATTTATGAAGAACATGTCAACACTGATATGACATGGATTGAATTTCGTGAAATGTGTTCGAAAATATGGAGTGAACCTTTCAATTATGTGGTGATTAATAAGGATTGCTCCAAAAATAAAGGATGTTATAGAAATAAATTTGACACTTTTGTTGTCTTTGATTAAAAATACTTATATTTAAGAGTGTTACCCTCGCGATATTATTATTCTTCAGACAACGCTTAATCAATCACGAACTTTTTGTTATTATGGAAAAATCACTGAAAAGACAAATTGTTGAGGCTGCAGATGCTGTTAAGAAGAAGGTGCGAAAGATGAGAGATGTTGAGGTTAACAATCAGCAAGTACTGGAATCAGTTTTCAAGCCGGTAACAGAACCACTCAATCAAATTGCTAATGTCAGTAAGCAGGCTTCTCTTCTGCATAATATAGAAAATGAAGAAACCGAAGTTCCGTTTATCGATAAAACTTTGCAAAAAGAACCCACAATTAGTAAAGGAACCAATGATAATAACGTCAATGAAGACGAATATGAATCTGATATCGAAAGTGACTCTTCGTACAAATCATTAGTTGAAAACAACCAAGGCATTGATACGTCATCCTGGTCAGTGTCCTCAGAAGCTCTGACCGATATTCCGTTTGGTGTCAGAGTAGAGGGCGGAAAATTGATGTTAGGTTCTGCTCGTATAACGATCAGTGATGAGTTTATCATCGTAGCTGGACGCAGATACCGAAATACGCCTGGTTTAAAACAGTTGCTGTTGAAAAAGAACGTCGATTTAAGCTTGGTTACAGAGAGTGATATGAAACATTATAAGTCGATGCTACTTGACACAAACGCACATCGACGAGACCATGAGCCTGGTAAACCAATCAAAAGTAATAAAGGACAAAAATATTTGCAAATTATTAAGCCTCTATTCCAACTACGAAGTACAATTCAGGACCACCAATCGAAAGGAAAAGGACTACCCTTTACAAAAATGTGGAAGAAAAACGTTGATTTTGTTTATTGGGACGATCCAAATGAACTGGTAGATAGGTTAAAATTACTAATTGCATCTCGAGATGCTGGTAACACAGGATTAGATAATGAAATTATATCTATCATTGAAGAGTTGCGTGAAAGTAAAGTTATAAATAAATAAATATTTAAAAATGTGTTTATTTTATTATCAGCCTCTCAATACAATACACCTTAAATATGAACGTAGACAAATTCGGACACTACATTCACAAAAGAATGCGTTTATCAGAGTTATTTGAGTTTAATGAGAACGCATTGCTAAAATTAGAAAACGGAGATTTTGATTTAAAAACATCAAGACTAAGAGGAGTTCGATCTCCAGTAGAAGCAGACGAAGCTGTGAACAAGGATTATGTAGATCGATTGAATGCTAACATGTTCAAAGAATTAAATAACATGACCGTGAACAAGGATTATGTAGATCGATTGAATGCTAATATGTTAAAAGAATTTAATAACATGATTGGTTCATTGCGCTCTCAAATCATAAAAGATACAAAGGGTACAGTTCAGGCTACTTTAAAAGCAAAGATTCCTGAGATTTCAACTCATTTGGAAGATAAGTTTTATACCAAAGCAGAGGTAGATAAATTACTACAAAAAACTCAGTAATGGCAAAACAGCAAATTGTTAATGAAATACACAAAGCAGCACGAAGAAATTTCGTTAGACGTGCTGTCATTCTAAAGGGGATCGATGACTTGTGGCAAGCTGATCTGATGGACATGCAAAATCTAAGAAAATATAATAAAGGTCATAATTACATTTTAGTGGTGATTGACTGCTTCTCAAAGTACGCTTGGGCAGAGCCCTTAAAATCAAAAAATAAACTTGATGTTACTCATGCATTTAAACGAATACTGATTAACAGCAATCGCAAACCGGTGAATTTACAAACTGATATGGGAACAGAATTTTATAACAAATCATTTCAAACGCTTATGAAGACGTACAATGTTAACCATTACTCAACGTTTTCTAGCAAAAAAGCTTCGATCGTAGAGCGACTGATTAAAACTCTTAAAAATAAATTATATAAATATTTTAGTCTGAATGGAAACTATATGTGGTTAGGTATACCGTTAGAGGTTACGTTAAAGATATATAACAACACAAAACATCGTACCATTAAATTTAAACCAATTGAAGTAAATAAATCTTGCGAATCTGTTATAAAAGAAAATATTAAAAAAGCGTTAAATCATGTAACCGTCCGTAGAAAACCTAAGTTCAAAGTAGGTGACTTTGTTCGTATCAGTAAATACAAACACCATTTTGAAAAAGGTTATACACCTAATTGGTCAACTGAAATATTTACTATAAAAAAAATTAATCATACCATACCAGTAACATATCATATACAAGATCAGCGAAAGCAAGCCATAATGGGAACCTTTTACGAGCAAGAACTTCAGAAATCTTACTATCCTGGTATTTATTTGATAGAAAGGGTTTTAAAAAGAAAAGGATCAAAAATGTTTGTGAAATGGTTGGGTCTAAACAACGATGAAAATAGTTGGATCGAAAAAACTGCAATAGTGGATTAAAATAATTATATAACGATTACTTTTGCATTATTTCTCTCATTACACTTTAGACAATGCAAGGAGGTGAACTTGTTAATACCCTAATTAATAATCTACCGTTCGAACTTCATTTACCCGGCTACAATTATTGCGGTCCCGGAACTAAACTGCAGAAACGTTTATTACGAGGTGACCGAGGTGTAAATAAGCTAGACGAAGCTTGTATGCATCACGACATTGCATATGCAAACCATACAGACTTACCCAATCGTCACAAAGCTGATTTGCAACTACTAAATATGGCTAAACAAAGACTTAAATCGAGCGATGCTGGGAAAGGTGAAAAACTTAGTTCCTGGTTAGTGAGCAAAGTTATGAAAGCCAAACTGAAATCTGGTTCCGGTATTAAAACGTTTAAAAGTTTCGTGTCAAAAATAAAAGCAAAAATAAAGAAACTGAATCCAAAGGACAGTAAAACTTTAATTAACGCTGCTTACTCAGCAGCAAAAAAAATAATTCCATGCATTCAGAAAATTCGAGTGCCGCGAGTGATACCCTTACCAAAGACTGGAGGTATTCTACCTTTAATCCCAATTTTTGCGGGTTTATCAGCTTTAGGAACTTTAGCTGGTGGTGCGGCTGGTATTGCAAAAACTGTTAACGATTACAAAGCAGGTCAGCAAAATTTGCGAGAAACACAACGACATAATAAGGCTATGGAGTCTTTAAAGTTAGGCCAGGGTTTATACATTAAGTCACATAAAAATGGTAATGGTTTATTCATTAAGTCTTCAAAAAACTGAAAAATAAGCTACCTAATCGTCCTCTCACTAATATAGACATCCAAAGGTATGCACGTAACATCCCTCACTTTCGAGGAGTATACATGAAGGATCAGTTACCAAGGACGCCAAAACGGGTTGAATGTGGTGTCGTTAACTTGGACGACTCTAAGAACGAAGGTACGCATTGGGTAGCTTATGTAAAAGTATGCAATTATTGTGAATATTTTGATAGCTTTGGAGATTTGAAACCTCCAATGGAATTAATGCGATATTTTAAGAATTGTAATGTTTTTTATAATTATACAAGATATCAAAAATTCAACACTGTAAATTGTGGACACTTATGTTTAGAATATCTGTGGAATTTTTGGAAATAAAACGTATAAAACTTATGCTTTTCTTTTATTTGAATCATTTGCAAGATGTCACTCACATTATCGATAACTGGAAACTCGTCAACTTTATCTACTTACTATCCTAACACGTTGCAACTATATGAACAGTATGAGTGTGCCTTATTGCATTTCGCAACATTTAATTCTATTCCAAACATTGACAAAACGAATAATAAGTTCTATTATGGATCTAACGAAGTTATTGAAATACCTGACGGCACCTATGAATTGCAAGATATTAATGATTATTTAAAATCTGAAATGAAAGATGCATCAATCAAACTACAGTGCAATAACAATACTTTAAAAGCTGCTGTATATTGTACAAAAGATATAAATTTTAATAAAGAAGGCACTTTTAGGAATTTGTTAGGGTTTAATAAGCAGGTCTTAAAAGCAAATAAATGGCATGTATCGCAGTTTCCAGTCAACATTTTACCTACAACAGTGATCAGGATCGAATGTGATATTGTAAGCGGCTCGTACACAAACGGAGAACCCAGTCACATTATCCACGAATTTGCACTCAACGTGCCTCCCGGATATAGGATTATAGAAATCCCGAAAAACGCGATATACTTTCCAATAAACCAAAACAACATTAGCTGTATACATATCAGGCTGTTAGATATAAATAACCGCTTGATCAATTTGCGCGGTGAAGAAGTGCAGCTGTATTTGCATCTCAGAAGAAAAAAATGATTGACTACAATAAATATATGCATCAACAAATCAAAAATATCAGTTCCGCTCAAGCTTCCAACCAAATAACAGCTCGCCCTAAGAAGAAAATTAAATTAACTAAAGAAAACAAGGCATTTCTCAAAGCGATCGGTTTGCTAAAATGAATATCTTAGACGTTTTATCTGCTCCGACTTATGACAACACTGTTGAAGGAATCGAATTTCATTCTTACAAGCCCTACGTAACTAGTTTCAATAGAAACGATGAAATCCGCATACCTATTAACCAACAGGACTTGTATATACTTCCGTCAGCTAGTACCTTGTATTTGGAAGGAACTGTTGTCGTAAGTAAAAAGGATATGAAAGAGAAAGCCACTAGTGTTAATTTTACGAATAATGCTCTACTCTACTTATTCCAAGATATAAGATATGAGCTGAATGGAGTGGAAATTGATAGAATAAAAAATGCTGGCATAACTACCACCATGAAATCGTTAATATCAATGAGTGAAAGTGAATCAAAGATAGCCAATGCATGGGGCTGGAATATCGATGGAATAAAAAATATTAATGGGGGTAGTTTTTCTGCTTCTATACCACTCTGTAACATCATCGGTTTTGCAGAAGATTTCAAGAAAGTCGTGATAAATAGTAGGCACGAACTGATATTGCTACGAAGTAACACTAATCTGAATGCTGTGAAACTTAACACCGGGGAATTTGTAGACGACGTTCAGATAAATAAAATCATCTGGCGTGTACCGCATGTTAAAGTGTCCGACAAAGAAAAAATAAGTTTGCTAAAACTGTTAGAAAAAGATCGACCACTCCAGATGATATTCAGAAATTGGGATCTGTACGAATATCCAGCTTTACCTAAAACTACAAAACATACCTGGTCTATCAAAACTTCCTCACAAATTGAGAAACCAAGATACATAATTATGGGTCTACAAACAAATAGAAAAAACAATTCAAGTTCTGATATGTCCCAGTTCGATCACTGTCATGTTCGTGACGTTAGAGTATACCTAAACTCAACTTACTTCCCGTATGAAAACCTAAATGTCAGCTTCGCGAATAACAGAATCGCTTTATTATACGAGCAATACATCAGATTTCAACAGTCTTATTACGGACGTCGCTCGGAACCCTTATTAAGTGAGAAACAATTCAAAGATTTGGCACCGCTATTTGTCATAGATTGCTCTAGACAAGCTGATAATGTAAAGACAGGTCCTATTGTGGATGTAAGAGTGGAAATTGAGAGTGATTCGGATATACCAGATCAAACTTCTGCATACTGCCTTATATTGAACGACTGCATAATTGAGTACAAGCCGTTGAGTAATACTGTGAGAAAAATATCATGAATCCGAATACTATCATATTAGATGTTCAAGGGTTTAAAGACCTGAACAATAATTTTATAATAAAAGAATTAGCTTTTGCAAGTCGTGATTATACGCAAACATTTTTAATAAAACCGCCATACTTGTTTAAATACTTAACAAGTGACGAAAAGAGACAAGTTAAATGGTTGGAAAGAAATAGAGGTATTTATTGGAATGAAGGATATATTGACTATAGAGAATTTCGGCGTATAATCGTTCCATATCTAGAAAATAAGGAAATCATTGTACATGGTTTGGAGAAGGTGAATTGGATAAAGGAACTGTGTGTGAATTGTAAAGTATCAGACCTTGGTACAGAACAATGTCTTAGTTTCTCTGTTTTGCATAAAAAATACTGTGAAGGAAGATCTAATTTTAATTGTAATAAACATGTAAAGCATTGTGCTCTTAAAAATGTGCTTTGTTTAAGGAAATATTTAGAATGGGTATAAATGTATGTGCTCATATGTGTAATGTATTTAGATTATTGGTTTTAAGGTTTTTAAATAAAAATCAAAATAATGTAAATTTGCTTTTATTTTGTTAAACACCCCCACGCTACTCCACAAATAACACAACCTAATACAAAATTAAATAAAAACAGCATAATGAAAATACAAATATTAACTACTTTACAAAAACGGTTAATAAAAGTCAGTACCTATTAAAGATTTTGATATTTTCTTAACTAAAGACTCAGTTTCGTCCATAACACTGTCGATGGGATCTTGAACAATATATTGAGCGTTTATAATAACGTTTTCACTGTCACTATCACTGTCTATGGTTTGAGGATTGTTGTTACACAGATCTACCACTGAAATTTTTATTAACTTAATCCCTTTTCGCTGTAGTCGACTCATAACGAAGGATTTTGTAGGTTTCTGCTTTATCGATTTTTCCCTGCACCTTTGTTTTGGTTTTTTATCTTTCGTGACTTGTTTGCTTTGCTCGGGTTCACTGCGAAACATCTCGGAGAATCCCTCGTAAGGATCCTGAGCATACTGGCTGAATAAAATCTCGGTGTCAGAATTCTGGAACAAAATATAAACACAATTTATACCACTATTCCGCTAGTATAGCGCTCGAAAGCGTTTTAATTGGGTTTTCAATCGAGAAAGTCTAAATTTAGTGTAGATTAGTGACAATAGGCTCTGGAAAAAATGCAACACAACACAGCTGCGAACACAATCTCTAGATATGAAACAATCATAAAAAAACGAATTAAAAATATTTTACTCACCGACATGATGACTTTTGATGGAAGTTAAAAAAATATTATACAGGTGTTCGCGCCGAATAATATTTCGTAAATGATGACAAAATAACTAAATAATTACATGTCATACTAATATTGTCAACTAAGCGTTTGTGTCTCTAGGCTAAGACCAATGAACTGCAACGTAGGTAACACTTATACAATGACAAATAACGCCTTGTAAGCATGTTACTTAATCGTAAAACGTTAGTTATTCGAATATCAACCTTATGATGCATGGTATTTTAGGTGCATAGTGAGATAACTGCAATCAGTGTTAACTTTGTTTACCGATTTAAAAAAAGTGTAATGATATTTTTTAAATAAACAGGACTTCAGAAATGAAACAAGTCAATAATTATAATAATTCACATTTTATTTCATTTTTGTATAACATTAACATTTATTATTTTCTAAAACTAAACTATGAGTAGGTAACACTTAACTTAAAATTATGATCAAAGTAATTCATTCTTAAAAATAAATGCATGACCCCAGGCTCGGGTTGATATTTGATCCACAGATATCGATCGTTTGTCATCATTTCTAGATAAAGCAACTTTGTTGACAGTCCGAGTAAATATTTCGTGCTTTATTGATTTAAACATATTATTTTTTCTCCGGATTACTCCACCATTAAATAAAATGGTTTCATAGTCTGATAAGTTTAAATGCCTGACCACGCATGATTTTACTCCTTTTGCTTTTTTAATGATACTATTAGGGGTTCTTATAGAGTAAAGTTTCGATCTCAAACCAACAAAATCAGTAATATATTTTCCTCCCATTTCATCTTTAAAGAGACCGGGAACCTTTTTATTTTTTAGCGGTATCTGTAAATCATTTGTGATTTCATAGTTACTGCTGTCAAAATACTGTAAAAAATTATATTTCAAATCATGGTAAAAATCGTTGGTGTATATTTTATAGACAAAGGAATCGGTATCTGTATAACATAGCTGCACTCGATCTTTATAAAAAGGCTTTACAATATTGTAATGAAAGTAATACATGTGTGCTTTTGAAAGTTCTAATACAGTGAAACCTATGTATATAGGTTTATCTAAAATAATTTGATCAGGTTTCATTTGTATTGCAACTAAATTTTCTGACAAAATAGATGCACTGTGGAAATAGGGGTTGGCTATAAGTTTCTCAGCGGATATAAATTTCTTAGTTCGATTGGACTGATCGCACCATTGATTAACTAAATGTACGGTTACTCTATTTTCAGTATTTTCTAATGTTTTTCCAAAAACACTGTTATTTAATAACTTAAAAAAGTCTTGTTCGAAGGAACTTTTTGCTTTCTGTCTTAATTGAGTATTTAACTCTATGTACTGTTTTAAATATGGACTCTGTCTAAAAGTAATTGCTCTATGAATTTTACGTAATATTAAACCATGTTCTAAACATTTTTTTAAATGAACGTAGTGAATCACGTAGTTGTACTTATTATACAAATTTGCTATTAATTTCTTTGTTTTACCTCCCGGGGGTACACATTTTTCGGGACAAAATGGTAAGTCATTATGGTCATTATGTAAATGCTCGGGATACAATAGATCGACTTCTAATATGAAGCCCCAGTTTGCGTTATCCTCTATAGTGGTAACATTAAAATTTGCTAATTCGTTATCACTTAAAAATCTGAAACTAGAGTATGGTAAATACTGACACATGCTAAAACCGTAAAGATTATTACAATCTAAATATACTATGAAACTCTCAGGATGTGATGGATTATATTCAGGCATGTATTTGTGATTGGCTCTAGCATGCCGATGGGAACACATGCACAAACCGCCGCGTATACCGCTTTGTATCATTCTGATGATAGCTAAGTCCGACACGAGTTCTAACTGAACGCCCGTTTTTAGCAACATTGCATCGAAAGATAAACTAGGTGCAGTAATGTAAAACGCTGGGTCAAGACTGTAATATTGTTTACAGGTTTTCCGAAAATTTTGAAATATGTCTGTTAACAAAAGCACATCCGTTTTTAAGTATAGATCCGTATACTCGCCGAGGTTATTAATATTGAATTCAGCCCAAACAGCCTGTGCGTGATTATAATCCTCATCTGTAATGTCTTCGTTAGTCAAAGAATTATAAAAATTACCCTTAGACGGCAATGATTTTTGTTCGTAACATTTCCAATTGGTCATGTAATCATAAGGATATATACCTTTTCTTGTCAATAAATTAAACTGTCTGTCTTTAGAAAAATGAAATCGAAGATTAACAAAATCTTCCACCTGCAATGTTTTAGCGAGCTTGTCTAAACTTGTCCCTAAAAAGTTGAATGAATCTAAAAATCTTATACAAATAAACTCGTTATCAGCAATAGGAATAAATTTGGTAAATGCGACGTATTTTTCTTTAGTCTTAGGGATTATTTTAATTGGGCCTGGAATTTCGCCTAACTTTTTTATAAATAAATGACAATCGTACCCGGATAAATTGTGAAAAAATATTGGTATAAATTTTGGTACTTTATGTTGCAAATTACAGTGTCGATGTGCTGCACCTCGATACAGGCCTGTAATATGACAATGATCTCTTACTTTATCGGTCAAGAGTAAATTGTCGCAAATATGACACCTAACGGCACGTTTGAACTCTAGAGAATTGTCATCAGTGAATATCATAGGCTCGCTTTTGGATATAATTTGATGTATTTGTTTTACATCCTCAGTAAGAAAATTTATAAATTTTGAAACACAATCATTGCCGCGGTAACTTCTATAGCCTTCAACGCTATCATTTTTATTTGATGACACGACATTGTAAGCGAACGCAGCCGGCACGTGGCGTTTCGAGTATGACGTATTAGCGGTGTTGAAATCATCGCCGGAAATGGGTTCAAGTAACGTTTCGAAATCGGCGTATATGACGAATGGAATATTTTGTTTCCTATCATAATTTTTAAATTTTAAAAATGAACCTTGTTCTGGTAAAACTGTGACGATCCCCCCACACAAGTGGGATTCAATTTGACTAAGCGTTGGAAAAAACAATAAACAAGTTTCACAGAAATATAGTTTACCATGATGTTTGGTCATCTGATTTCTAACTAAACGAGATAAATCTTTGATAAGACAGTAATGAGAATTATTATTATTTTCTATAAACAGTAGATGGATACTTTTATTAGACTTATTATTCAACGTTGTATAAAGCGGTCCAATAATTGTCTTCTCATTTTTTAAACCATACACATATATATTAACAGAAGGATTATTTTTCTCAAAGATAGCTATGTCCGAAAATGTGATTGGAAATGTCAAATTATTAACATTCAAAACATCCTGAAAGCGGGGATAAGACGAAATCCTATCGGGATGTCTATTTGTGGGGTACAATGCCGCGACAACACACCACAAAAAGCAATACTCATCATTGTTCCGAATATTCAAACAAGCTCTTTTACTTTTTATGAATTTCGGCAAAGTTAAAAATTTAGATCCGCTGAGTGGTTGATATTTATTAATATTTAATTCTAAATGTGAATTGCATAAAAAAGTCCAACCACTATCCCTTTCCTCAAATTCTTCAATTTTTTTTAGTAGTAAATCAATAGTTAGTTTATAAATAGAATCAAAATCGTAATTAAAATGTGTAATAATGTTGTTTGTACGGAATGATTTTAATTCTTGTTGATCATTTTTATACATAAGAAACGAAGCAAACAGTTCAAAATTTATTTTGACAGAGGTGTGTTTCTCTATTGAATTGTCTATTAAATGTTTGACTTGTGTACTAATACTTTTGAGAAACACCTCAGGAAAACTATGTATTTGTTCACCTGTCGCTATGATTTTGTAACTTTTGATTCGTTCTTTAAAAGAAGAATTAATAATTGCAATATTATCATACATAGGGGTAGAACTATTGTTTTTATGTACATTGCTACGTAAATGACCAGACCATCGACGATTGTCTACAAATACTTTACAATCAGAGCAGTGAGGCATTATGTTATTATTTGAAATCAAAGAACACTTAAAATTATTATTTCAATAAATTTAGATTAGATAATACTTACAACTAATATTCACCGTCTTAGGTATACCAGACAAAATATTTTATATAATTAGTACAACTTGGTCAGGACAATTTTAAGCTGATTTCAAGATCCTTGTGTAATTCTTCACAGGCAAGTCGGTAATTATGTTTAGGCAGGTTGTATCTGAAAAAATAAAAAAAAAAGATGCATTAGGTACATAATCTGATTAGGTAAGATAATGGTATATTCTGGAAAGAAAAATATATTTCATAATTACCTGCAAAATATGGAACTATGTATACATAAGAGTACGTGTATCTGCGTGGCCCAAATATGTAGGTATACTTCAGGTAATTTAATAATTCTTCACAGGCAAGTAATTAATATTATGTTTAGGCAGAATGTATCTGAAACTAAAAAAATGGTTTATTGAAAAATAGACATAATTATTATAATGTTCTAAATAGTTATCGTATTATTGTTGTGTTATATTTGATAATTACCTGCACAGTATGAAATGATTTATACATAAGATTATGTATTTGCGTGATCCAAATATGTATGTATATTTCAGCACCCCGATATGCGATATGCGAACACAGTTGCTCTAGGAGATGAAATTGTTGTTGTTTCTGGTGTGTGATCAAATAAATATTTATTTATAATAATTAACTTGATTGTACTGTAACAGTTTAGAAAGGTGCTCGCAGGTGCTCGCTCCGAGAGACTTTTGAGGTAATAAATAATATTTTAGGGTTTTTTTTGTTTTTTTTTTGTCTACAAAGCAGAAAAATATTTCATCATAAAAGTTGTTATTGCCTGATTGTTACACGTGTGCTAAACATAATTATTTATTTCGCAATCACAATAATCAGCTATTTTGGTTAGGGTTGGTAACAACTTGGTAGGCATTCAAATATACAAATTTCACACAATGCACTAAATCGATTAAAATATATCATAGTATGTCGATAGACGACATGACGATGACGATATCATATAACGTTCATGGTTTCCTCATGGCCGTTACCGTAGTTACAGGAATTATATTATCTATTTATTTTAGGAAATCTAGAGAAGTACGCGGTAGACGGCAGTAAGTTCATTTTTTCTACACGAAACCTAAATGTAGATGATGAAATAATTACCTTGGAAACATTTATTTACTTCTTTAAAATAATAAAATCCATCTGGTTTGTGGCGATTCCGTTCACGCTATCGTTTGGTCAGCCCTAGCTTATTTCGCTGCATCGACATTCGATACAGTATAAAATTTTCCTTCGTCTTCATTTTACCAACGCGTATAATACGACTATAGAAAAAGTTACTTTAACAAAGCAATACCGGATTGATTGTAGTGGATTTAACATTCCTAACTTATAATCCGATTTTAACTTATAAGCCACTAGTTTTTCTGTTCGGTACAAAGTTTTCGCAGTCTGCAAGTGCAACGAAGTGCTCTTGTATAATCGGTCTACAAACACTCCGTGTCGCCTACAATATCAGTGACGGCATTGTCGATAGTCATCCGCTGCAGTCATCACCAGCCAAGTCATCAAACCGAGTGGAACTTCTGATCGGAAAAAATGTAAGTCTGATAAAATAGTCTGTTCGTTTTCATGGATCACACTTGTGATTAGCCTGTCATTTATAACTACATATATTTGTTTGTGAGCGCGTTACTTCACAGATCACCCGATCTGTACATAGTATGACGAGCTCAGTCTCAGTGCTATCCCATTTAAATATTAGAGAACCAGTGTTTGCCCGAACACTTGTGTCCTATAGTATGCCCAGCGCAATGGACATTACTCCATTGGATTAATTAATAATAATTGTGTGACTACATTTCCTCTATCTTTATTTCAGGTCAGACTCTGAGTGTGATTACTCGCAAGCATCGATCACTGGACACAAAGTGAAGGCCTGTCGCAAACCGTCCGCAGACAGCAATGGGAAACGCAAGATGCAGTCACAAACAACAACCGTAGCTCGCAGCAGGTGAATAATATTTTGAATTTATTATCTCCTAGTTCTGATTAAATTAAAACAGTAAAGTAGTACGTTTCCACTAATTGAATTATAATAGTATAAGTATTCGATTCGCTGATTAGTCACTTGTAATATTTTCTACAGAAATATCCGTGGTGTCGTTCATAAAATATTATGAGATTGTGTGCGCTGCTTACACACCGTTGTAATATTTTTTACGTATTTTTTTTTTGTTTGCCCCTGCATCTCTCGTTCTAAACATTAACTAATAACAGTTTTCGTTATGATTTCAGTAAAAAAACCAACACTGGCGTGGACATATTCGGCATCAGTAAAAACCGCGACATCCCACACAAAGAACATTCATCGGATCACCTAACTTCATTCTTTGTGAACCGCGTAGCCAGCGGCTGTGAGCGCCGAGCAACGACCACCGACGGAGAGTACTACATCGACTGCAAGGTGTACAAGGCTGACGACGCTCGCCTCACCGACTCCGCCGAGCTGTGGAAGAAAGCGCTCGTCCGAATCAAGTTCCAGACCGACGCGGACTCTCCTCAGTGGCGAAAACTACAAGAGCTCGTGGGTGCGGCTGATATTTTGTTTCCAGACAAACCAACATTTTATGATAATTAAACCAAGTAACTAAGTTACAGTTGTTTATTATTTACAGTAACAACCCGTTAACGCTTTAGTCGCAAGCTTTGGTTTGTTACAATCATCAGCCACCATCACTCTCGCTCGACATTCTGTTAACAGCGAATACAAACTCGAGTGATCGGTCGAGTGCAGTAAGTAAACGGAGAGTCAAGTTGATAGTTCATCGTTCTCCGAAACGCCGCATACTGGTCAGACGTATGGAATATAGTGGTAAGGAGTAAGTTACTAGTCAATGGTCGAGTAAAGCTCATCCAGCACGCGACACAATGAACTGTCTCGTTCGAGTGTATCGGTCGAGTTGAGTGGCGAGTCGAGTATCGATTTGGTCGAGTTAATCGTTCCAAATCAAGTTCTCAGTACAATGTACTGTCTCGGTCGAGTGGAGAGGCGAGTAGATTATCAATTATTGGGCATTCTATACCACTATCGGCAGCGAGGCGCACTCGCCGAGCAACTTGCCGATAGTGGTATAGAATGCCCAATAATATACTACTGAAGTTATTTGATGATTTCCCGTCTATAAAAAAAAAAAAGGCGTAATGCTAAAATACCTGAGGCATACTCTGCTATACAACCAATGGCGGTGAAGAGATAACATGCCAGGGAAAAATGATCGTACGAACATAAAATAAGAACATTAAACATATAAAAAAAACACAAATAATGATCTAAGTAAATTATACTTTGTACACAAGAATAAAATAATAAGCAAATGCACTACTTCGCTCAGAATTAGTTGCATAAACGAAGTCAAATTACAAGATGTCATACATTATGGTCTCGCGTTAACATCATCATCATCATATCAGCCGCAGGACGTCCACTGTTGGACTTAGGCCTCGCCCATAGAACTCCATAGATTTTAATTTCGCGTTAACAACTAACTAGGAATTGAAATATAACCATGGCTGACGCAAGCGGGCCTTAATAAAATCAATATCAAACTAAAATCCAAAAATCGTTTCGCATAAACTGTTTTAATGAACTTAATATTATTTTCAAACAACGTGATACAAAATTCATACGTTATCGCATGGAAACAGGTTTATAAAATTAAGCATAGTAATTATTTTAACAAATTTTATACTGTATTAAGAGCGGTACATATAATTATTAAGCTATCAGTTTGGAACAATGTTTGTATCGGCGGAATAATGTGGCCAACGTTGGTGTTAGCCTGGTTAAGCTCACAAAGTGTGTATATTCCATAGGTTGGTGACAATTTAATTGGAAATCTTACTGTAATATAATGTTCCTTGCTTATAGAGCCAAACTGCTAGTTCGCAAACGCTTGAAACATAATTTTGCTACAAGATTCAATATTTAAACAATTTCCTCTCTCCCCTCTTTCTTTCTTTCTTTCCTTTTCTTTCTTTCTTTCCTTACTTCTTTCTGTCTTTTTGTTTCTTTCCTTTCTGTCTTTCTTCCTTTCTTTTTTGCCTTCTTTCTATTTTTTCCTTATGCCTTGTTTATTTGTTTTTATTTCATTTTTTTTTACTACCATCATCATCTGCCTAGCCTTTTCCCAACTATGTTGGGGTCGGCTTCCAGTCGAACCGGATGCAGCTGAATATCAGTATTTTACATGGAGCGACTGCCTATCAGACCTCCACAACCCAGTAATGGGTAATACGATACTCTTGGTAAGACTGGTTGTCAGACTTTCGGGCTTCTGACTAACAGTAGTAGTAACACTTTTTTTTTACTACCAGTACATAATAAAAAAATACCAGTCACCTATTACCAAATACATTGTCCAGTAAGCCACATAAACACAAAGACTCTACTTACAACCGGACACATGTAAATGAAGCTTCGAACCGCTTGAAAAATGACGATAATGACCATGACCATGAGTATTAGTTCATTGCCCTTCAGTGGTAGACCATTCCCATTAGTTTAGGATCCCAGGGTCACCAGACTCACGTCAAATATCGGTATCGCTGAGAGAAATATATGAGGAATATTATGTGGTAAAGGTGTGCTTAAATGCTTGGCTGTTTCTCAAGTAACGATGGCCATTACTTTAGATATATTTTTTTTTAACACAAGTTACATTAAAATATTTGTTTAATATCTATTATTTATTAATATACCCACGATACAATAGATAGGTATTTCTATTGTCATCATTACCATCATCATAATCAGCCGCAGGACATCCACTATTGGACCTAGGCCTCCCCCATTGATTTCCAAAAGGACCGGTCGGAAGCGGCCTGCATCCACCATCTTCTTGCGGTTATTTCAAGTGTGAAAAGTTTAAAAAAACAGTCAGAATTTCAGGTATAAATTGACGTAGGTCAGGCGGCCCTGGGGTCTTACTACATCCCCATCAACCCTCCATCCCCTGCATATTTATTTTTTCACCCCCATCTTTCCCCATAACATGGGGCTTGTTGGCATCGAACTTGCTTCCATGCTCATCAATCATCGATTATCAAAACAAGCCTTCGACTGAACTTCTTATCATAAACCTTTTGAATAAAGAAAATTCAAATATCAATCTTACACGCATATTCATAAGGAGGAATTTAGCTTGCACGAAGTAATATTTATCGTATTACAATTTTATTATGAGAGGTAGTTTGTAAAGTGATTATACCGCACATTTTGGTTGTTATATGGCAAACAAACACCTAATATGGCCGCCTTAATTTAGACTAGAATAATAGCAGTGTAAGAGAGCACGAGGGCTTTCTGTAGTTTTAAATATGTACAATAGGAAGATTAAATCTATAATTGTAACAATATTTGATTTTCATGTAAATATAGATGCTTTTGCGCTATCAAATGATGTATGTTTTGATTATCTAGTCCTAGGTTATTTTTAGCATTAATGTAACTTAGGATACATCTAGAATTAAGGTAAATATATGATTCTAGATTATAAGTAAATTTAATGACAAAAATGTGCATATTTGATTGGTGGAACATTTGTTGATGATGTCGCGCCCTACCCACTACTTCCACCACCGTAGAGACATATGGGAGAAATACTGTGACGTGATTGGTGCAAATACCTTTTGTTATTTTATTTGTCATGGCACTACTTGCACCCACGTAGGAAAGTCATAAATATAGCCGCCTCACGGCAAAATTTGTCAGTCGTAAGTCAGTCGTACTGTAGCAATCATCGGAAGCTTGTGAACAACAATATAAGTGGTTGAAGACTCTGCTCGTCTTTTATTTAATTCTTCGGAACCCTCGACCCGTGCGCCTGAATATTCTACAATTTTGGTCCTTCGAGCCGGATCCTGCGTCTGAAGAATTACATCTCAAGCCTGAAGAGTTTGAAGTTTCAAGCCTGAGAAGTCTGAAGCATTCAAGATGAGTGAACGAAGCTCAGTCGCCACGAGGAGCAAGCTGCGCAAATTGGAGGCAGCGTTGAACAAGCGACGAGAGATGGAAGCCGATTCAGGAGTGCCGTCTGAAATGGCACCGGGATCACCTTCGATAGCGCCTACAGTGTCGTCGGCATTACCCGCACCCGTGATTCCATTGGCGGGCCCCGGACGCGTGATTGACCATCGCGACGCGGCTGCAGTGCCTCGGGAATCGGAGATACTACGGGTGGTACGGACGCCGAGATCAAGAACCAGCCACGTCTCATCGAAGAGCGGCCAGAAGAGTGCCGATTACCTCCGCCGGAGGGCCGAGTACAAGGCTGAGAGGGAATTAGTGCGCCTGAGGGAAAATCTCGTCAAGAAGAAGTTGGAGGCGGAACTGGCCGAGATAGATGCCGTCGCCGAAGAAGACTCGTCCGATGAAGAAACTACAACACGCCGTGTGGAAGATTGGATCACACACTCAGTGCCGAGTGAAACACAAGTGATCGCAGAAGCTCACGACGCGCAAGAAACAGTGCCAGTGCCAGTGCCCGCAGTAGTAACGACT
The DNA here is from genome assembly GCA_932526535.1 of Caradrina clavipalpis. Lineage (NCBI taxonomy): Eukaryota > Metazoa > Arthropoda > Insecta > Lepidoptera > Noctuidae > Caradrina > Caradrina clavipalpis. The sequence goes on from OW052105.1 coordinate 5,320,451, forward strand.
GCGTACGGAGTGCCTGCAACCGAGAGTGCCGCGACCTCCCGCGGAGTGACAGTGACCGCGCCGCAAACAGCGTACGAACCACAAACAGTGACCGCGCCGCAAACAGTGACCGCGCAACCGCATACAGTATATACGACCTCGATATCTGCGCTCCCTCAGTGTGCGCCCGCGACCGTACAGTTCCGCGAATATACGCCGATAGTAACGGCTAGTGTTCCGCGAGTGCCACCACGTGAAGTGCCTGAATGGGATCAATCGTTCGCCGAAGAAACGGAGAGAAGCAAGCCGCGAGACAGGAAAATAGATCAGCTGGCAGAAGCTATTTCAAACCTAGCTCGTCCGCGGCCAGTACCCAGGCAAGCCTATGAGTTGCCATACTTCAACGGTGACCCGGCAGAGTGGCTATCGTACAAGAACATGTACTGGGACACAACAGCTATGTACAACTTTAAGCCGCACGAGAACTTAGCGCGCTTGAAAACGTCACTGCAGGGAGAGGCAAAAATAGCGGTAGAAGACTTATTGCGGACATCAACTAACCCATCGGAGATTATGAAGGCACTGGATGAAGAGTTCGGACATCCTAATTTAATATTGGAGTGTGCGTTGAAGAAAGTGCGTGCGTTACCGAAAGTAACAGAAAGTGGTCGTGAGTTGAGAAAGTTCTCATCTACAGTGAGGAATTGTGTGTCGCTGTTGAGGAATGTGCACGCGAATGGATACCTGAACAACCCACAACTGGTGAGTGAATTACTGAGTAAATTAACGCCTGTGCAGAGGGCTCAATATGGCGACTTCGCAATGGGTATGGCGGCGTCTCAGGGCATCGATGTGAGAGTGTCACCCAGCCTAGAGATATTATCTGAATTCCTGAGCCATTTAGCCCGAGCTACGTCATTTTATGTGCAGATGGACATGGGCGCTGCCGGTCAAACGGCTAATGTTAAAAGTTTGAGAAGCGCACATAGTAAGCCAGGCATTCACTTTAAAAATGTTCAGAGATTACATGTACAAAGCGACAGCGAACAAGATAATAAGAACAATGTGCAGTGTGCTATGTGCAAGGGAGATCATAAATTACCGAAGTGTGAAAAGTTTGCGAAACTAACTTCTGATGAGAGATGGCAATTTGTAAAAGATCAGAGGATGTGTTTTAATTGTATAATAAAACAACATGCGAAGAAGTTCTGCCGAGCAAGCAAATGCTCGAAATGCCACTATGCACATCACGACTTACTGCACGTAGATAGAGAGCATAAAACTGAAAGCGTCACTAATGTGAAAGAATATAACGGCAAAGCGTTGTTGAAGATAATTCCCGTCTCCGTGTCAGTGAACGGAAACGAACGAGATTGCTACGCTCTACTGGACGACGGAGCTACAGTATCGCTTATCGACGACTCGATAGCTGGAAAGGCAACGGGTGATAGAATACCTTTAGTGCTAAAAAGTGCGCGCGGTAATGAGGTGTCTGATAAATCCTCAAGGAAAATATATGTGACAGTGCGCGGGCCAAATAAAGTGAATCACAAAATAAGTGTGCGTACGTTCAAGAGGCTGGATTTGCCCGCCCAAACGGTGCCGGCTGCGTTGATAAAGGAGCTCGCCCACCTGCGTGACTTGGGCCTGGAGGAAATGTGCGGAGTCAAGCCGATGCTGTTGCTGGGACAGGACAACTGGGAGTTGCTGGTCGGCGAGGAGATTCGCCGAGGAAAGTCCGGTAAGCCAGTTGCATCTTTGACCAAGCTAGGCTGGGTTCTGCATGGGCCCATAGGTAAAGGGTTTAGGGTAGGCTACGAAGCCGTGAACTGTTTAGCGGAACCTCTGTCTGAACTGCATGATATGGTGAAAAACCAATTCGAATTAGAAGCAATAGGTATAACCGAAATCCCTAGGTCTCATAAAGACATCGACAGAGCTTTAAAAATATTAGATGAAACCAGTAGCTTCACTATTAACGGCGAATGGGAAGTAGGATTGTTGTGGAGGCGTGACGATCCACAGCTACCCGATAACTATGCTTATGCGCGACAGAGACTGTCGGGAATAGAACGTAGGTTGCATAAGAATCCTACGTACGCGGAAGCATATGAAAATCAAATTGAACGATTAATTAGCGAGGGTTATGCGAGTAAAGCGGACGGCCGCTTCGAAGATCCGGTGTGGTACCTACCTCACTTTGGGGTACAGAATCCTAATAAGCCGGGGAAATTGAGACTAGTCTTCGACGCCGCCGCCACTTTTCAAGGTACCGCTCTTAACGATTGCTTGCTCGCGGGGCCAGACCTATTAAATTCTCTTTTAGGAATTCTAATTAGATTCCGATTGGGACCGGTAGCATTCACCGGAGATATAGCGGACATGTTCCTACGTATAAAAATCAGAGAACGTGACCGAGGGGCACAGCTTTTCTTGTGGAATAAAAATAATAGTGGAGAACCTGACACGTTTGTCATGAATTCAATGATTTTCGGTGCTGTGTCTTCCCCTACATCCGCAATCTATATTTTGAATAAAAATGCGGCCAGATTTAATAGTCAGTATCCCGAAGCAGTGTCGGCTATACATAACAGTCATTACATGGACGACTATTTAGATAGTGCATGGTCCGTCGCGCAGGCTAGCAAACGCATAGAGGAGGTGGCTCACATCCACGCCGAAGGCGGGTTTAATATACGGGGGTGGGTCACCAATTCGCCACAACTCAGGGAGATTCTCGAAATAGAGATGCCCGACAGAGTCTCGTTAGAAAAAGACGAGGGCGCCACAGAGCGCACCTTAGGTATGATTTGGTCACCGGGGACCGATGAATTGGCTTTTGACCTATCATTTAAAAAGTTACCGAAGACAATTATAGAGGGTGACGTTGTTCCTACGAAGCGAGAGTTTCTTCGCTTCATAATGTCGGTGTTCGACCCGCTGGGTTTCCTGTATCCATGCGTCATTCAGTCGCGCATATTAATGCAGCAGATATGGCGTACAGGAATCCAGTGGGACGAGAGGCTGCATGAAGCGGAGGCAACTTTATGGTTCGCGTGGTTACGGAACCTTATAATCTTAAACAATATAACCATCCCGCGATGGTACGGTATAAAGTTATCAGAGGTAGAACTTCACGTCTTCGGGGACGCTAGTGAATCCGCCTACGCGGCAGTCGCCTACTTGGTGGGAAAAGATGCACTCGGCGTTAGGCGCGTTAGCTTCGTGATGGGGAAAGCTAGAGTGGCACCTAAAAAGGTGATTTCAATCCCACGCCTTGAGTTACAGGCGGCAGTGTTGGCCTGCAGGGTAGCCGACACCGTGGAGAAAGAGTTAGGAGTTGAAATCACCCGAAAGGTCTTATGGACAGATAGTAGGACAGTACTCAAATGGATCCACTCGGAAGCAACCGACTTCCAACGTTTTGTATCTCATAGGTTAGCAGAGATAGATAAAAGGTCAAAGATGAAAGACTGGCGCTGGGTTCCCTCGGCGATGAACCCAGCCGATAAAGGCACCCGGTTGGAGTGGCCCGTCAACAGTAATATGTGGCTTTCGGGTCCCTCATTTCTTTCCAGCCCACAGGAGCAATGGCCGGTGGACTCTGGAGTTGACGCAGTGTCAGAGGCAGACCTAGAGCGGGTACACAACGTGAACGTCACTACTAAGGCCGAACCCGCGCTGCCCTATGAAAGGTATAGTACGTGGACACGCATCTTATACGTAGTAGCACGTATAAAGGTCTTCACGGACCGCTGTCGCAAACGACGCGACTCGACAACCGTAACGGTCGACGATCTACGAGAGGCGGAGCTACGTTTACTGAAGATAGCACAAACTGAGAGCTTCGAGGAAGAATCAAAAGCTCTACAAGAAGCCCGCCCGCTACCACGGAACAGTAAGATTAAAAAACTAGACCCAATGTTATTTGAAGATGGTTTGATACGGGTACGCGGCAGGTTGGGCGCCTGCAGTGAACTTACTTTCGGAGCGCGTCACCCCATTATTTTAGACGGAAAGCACGCCTTGACTCGGCTTATCATTAAAAGATACCACACAACAGCGCTTCACGCCAACCAGGAAACCGTGGTAAACTCTTTAAGAGAAAAGTTCTGGATAACGAACTTACGGTCAACAGTGAAAGCAATCGCAAGAGAATGTCAAACGTGCAGGATTAAGAAAGCCCAGCCGTCGACGCCTAAGATGGGCGACCTACCCATCGCGAGATTGGAGATTAATCGCCGGGCATTCGTCCACTGTGGAGTGGATTATTTTGGCCCTATGGAGGTGAGCATCGGTCGGCGCCGGGAGAAGAGATGGGGCGTTCTATTTACTTGCCTCACCACACGCGCCGTACACCTGGAACTAGCGGCGTCGCTGAGTGCAGACTCAGCCATATTGGCGTTGCGACGCCTGATCGCACGTCGAGGATGTCCCGCGGACATATACTCCGACCGCGGGACCAACTTCGTTGGAGCACACGCCGAGCTACGCCAGGCCCTGCGCGACCTAGACGTGGGTCGCATTAGAAGCGAGGCGACAGGTCGGGGAATCGCCTGGCACTTTAACTCGCCAGCCGCCCCGCACATGGGCGGGAGCTGGGAGCGACTGGTGCGCTCCGTGAAGAACGCGCTGCGCTCTACTTTAAAAGAGCGCGCGCCTCGGGAGGAGGTGCTACTCACTCTCCTCGCAGAAGCCGAGCTGGTAATTAACAGCCGGCCACTAGCCTACGTGAGCACCGATGCTGAGCAACCCGTCGTGTTGACACCGAACCATCTCCTGCTTGGCACTGCCGCGGGAGATGCTCCGTGTACGCGTCAGCATGCCGCCGACATCGACTCGCGGCGCATGTGGCGCCAAGTAAACGCGCTGGCCGACCTCTTTTGGAGGCGATGGCTGCGCGAGTACCTGCCTACGCTCCAGCAACGACAAAAGTGGAACAGTGTAGTGCCGAACGTAAAAGTGGGCGATGTAGTGATAGTGGTCGATGACAACAAATCACGTAGTGAATGGACCAAAGGCATTATAGTCAAAGTGCATCCAGGTGCGGATAGTATTGTTAGAATTGTAGATATCAAAACTACAAAGGGTACGCTGCGTCGGCCCGTAGTAAAAGTTGTCGTGCTCCCTACTGACGGAAGCGCAATCGGTTGAACCCTCTTGCGGGGGGTGGAATTGTAAGAGAGCACGAGGGCTTTCTGTAGTTTTAAATATGTACAATAGGAAGATTAAATCTATAATTGTAACAATATTTGATTTTCATGTAAATATAGATGCTTTTGCGCTATCAAATGATGTATGTTTTGATTATCTAGTCCTAGGTTATTTTTAGCATTAATGTAACTTAGGATACATCTAGAATTAAGGTAAATATATGATTCTAGATTATAAGTAAATTTAATGACAAAAATGTGCATATTTGATTGGTGGAACATTTGTTGATGATGTCGCGCCCTACCCACTACTTCCACCACCGTAGAGACATATGGGAGAAATACTGTGACGTGATTGGTGCAAATACCTTTTGTTATTTTATTTGTCATGGCACTACTTGCACCCACGTAGGAAAGTCATAAATATAGCCGCCTCACGGCAAAATTTGTCAGTCGTAAGTCAGTCGTACTGTAGCAATCATCGGAAGCTTGTGAACAACAATATAAGTGGTTGAAGACTCTGCTCGTCTTTTATTTAATTCTTCGGAACCCTCGACCCGTGCGCCTGAATATTCTACAAGCAGTAAATAAGGTAAAAGCGCTGAGTGTAGACCAACTTCAAAGGAACATGAACTCTTAAGATATCTTTGTAAGTATTTTTGTACAAATATTTGACCTTTTACTCAATTAATTAAAGTGCGTTTGGATGGGTCAAAGTGAATAAAGAAAGAGATTTTTTCAACTTGAAAGAAATATAAAACAAAGGTTTAATAAGATCTACACTATTCCATTACTACACAATTTATGTAAACACGTGAACACTCTTTCATCTTTGAAAATAGTTCAGACGTCCATTCTCCGACAGACCGTGTCGACGGCGCGTTCGTGTTCCACGCGCGCCTCAAAGACATGTCAGCATCTTGGAAGGGGCCACTAAGAGCCGATGCCTGCCGGGGCTGCGGGTTGTTCGAAAGAGATACCACGCCCCCGGAACGCAAAGGGCACATGAAGGAACATAGATGGGTTTTAGTCAGTAAAAGTCTGACACTCCCTTCCGTCCCGCCCAGGGCAGGGAAAGTTATATGATTTGATTTAAAAAAAATCAAAAAATCACTATACATACAGCGCTAAATCTGTTTAAATTATCATTCTGTCTCTGTCACCTTCTAGCAATGTGACAGTGATACAATTATGTTCTAAATACGTTTAGGCACTATATGTTCAGTGATTTTGGTGAAAGTGAGCCTTAATTTCTAATACTTTGTACATATCATAATAAAGTAGTTTTCATACTAAACACATCATATTCACGTGTAATCCTGTATACAAAATATTGTAAAACATTTTTTTTTATGAGTAAGTTCTGGTCCAATCTTCTTCATACGCACATTTTGGAAAGGGTACATAGATTGAATTCCTTCTTTATGTAAATGACGTTCAAAAGTACCTTTAGTACGTCAATGTAATTTTCTGGCCCTTTGGGTTATAGGTACATACACAAAAGTAACAATAGCATTTATTGGTCTATAAATAATTTGACTTTAACCAGTTATCCCAAACGCTCTCTAGATTCAGAAACACAAAAAAAACTGTAGGAAAATTTTTGCCATTTATAGACATCAATATTTTATGACTGGAAAGGATAAAGTATAAAAGGTGAAAGTATATCTCGAAACTCGTGCACGCAGCATTTTCCAAATATTTCCCCCTCTGGCGTGACTTATATTGCCATCTGTGTAAAATATTTCCTCTTTGCTTATGAAATATCTTAAAAAAGCAAACAGCCTACGCATAGATAAAGGTTATGAAGAGACACTAGACATATTGTTCTTATTATTGCTAGCATTTGTTTTTTATTCTGCGCTTTAACTGGGGACCTTTTGGTTACGGAGAAATTGAAGGTCAAAGTTACAACTTTTGTTTACGTTCTTTTATGAAAATGTTACTAGTTAACTTTTAACACACGTACGTTTATCGTTATACTGTAAATACACCCAAAAAGTACAATGTTTATTGCACTATTATAAACGTGATTTTTCATACCAGACATAAAAGTCATTTCCCAGCAATATTTTTTGGTAAATCTTACTTAGTTCGACGAGCAATATGCGTAGTTGAACGGTTACGTGATGATTGTATTCTTTTACATCCCTTATATGTTAGTCTAGCATAAATCTGTGACTTCGTTTACGTAAATGTCAGTTATCACTAGGTTACTAAAAAATCGGTTCAACCGTTTCGGAGATTAGCCGGAACAAACAGACAGACAATTTTTTTTTGTTTTATGTTGTGAGTTTTAAATATTCATATTGATTTTGTCAAAAGCTGTTATTTTGACATTACAAACAAACACTTAAATTTTAATTATCTATGTTAATATAGAAGGTGTGACCAAAAATCATACCCAAAAAAAATCCCAAAGACGTCTTTAGAAAAGTTCAAAATTCAACCAGAGACAAACACTTTAGCTTTACGAGCTAAGATTGCGTTACTTTCGTCTGAAAGAAAAGAAATTACAAAAGTGTCATTTGTTAAAAGTTTTATTTGTTTTGGTTGATTTGACTTTCAATCACGGGCTCAATTCATGGAACAAATATTTTTATGACCTGAGGGCTTGGCACGAACACGTAAAAGAAGTAAACGTAAAAGAATACACACCTGAGCATTTTTTTGAGCTTTTCAATGTTATGTGTCGTTCTCACGAATGGTACAGCTTTCTTTTGTTTACGATTTTCTTTTGTTTTTTTTTTCTTTACTAATTTTCTACTCAAATTATTCGGACCGATTTCGGTTACGGCGGCACACTTCAATGGCGACTAGCTGAGAGACCATTATGTTTATTCTTACTCCTCCGCTAATCTTTTCTGATTAATTTCGTAGCGGGATCCAAGACAGTTGTATCGGTTCTCCGGTGAGGGGCCACTTAAGGCCGATGTCTGCCGGGGCTGCGGGTTGTTTATAACATTTGTTCATAACGTTTTAGTCAGTAAAACTCTGACACTAGGGCGGGGGAAGCGATTTGATGATTTTCGATTAGTAAAAAAAAAGAAAAGTCGTATCTCTGGCACTCGACAAGCTTCATTACCTTGGCGGTTTTCTAGCGGTGTCCACTGTTGATTTTGGTTATCAGGAGTTGCAGTGGTTGGCAATTGTGTGGCGGGCTAGCTAAATACGGAAGAGGAGGACCTCTTTTCTCATTCTCAGAATCCAATATGACAGCAACCCGACACGACCGGGGAGAGATCAGGCGCTGGACCAACTGCAACAATTACTTTATGTGTTTTTGGAAGAAAGGCATTAATATAGCTGCAGAGTTTTTTGTTTGTTTGTTTAAACCCGTTAATATCTGGAGATGCCAGTCGGATTACAAAAATATTTTATTGTAATGATAGCCAGATTTATGAGGGTACTTAGACTGTATTACATCACGCTACGACTTACAGGAGCAGAGCAGTAACCAAAGACGTATCACAAGGCGGGTGAAAAAAAAAACGTGGATGAAATCGCGAGAGTAGGTTTAATTTGTAACTTTTTGAATAAATATGTTAGGATTTATGTTTCTGTACGTATTCATTTTAGCTCACGATGCCTTTGTTAGATAAATAATTATGATTTAGGTACTTACGTAAAGTATTATGAAATCGATTTGACGCATAGTGATTACCTTTATCCGCTACTACGTCGTAGCTGACGTAGACAAGAGCTACGGCGTAGCACTTTACTACGCCATTTTCTTAAACGATCGCTTATTACAAAGCTGACGTATCAGGAACTACTAGACCGATATGAAAAAATATTTTTGTGCTTCAGCCCGTTTATCTAGGATAGTATATAAAATCACGCATAAACCAGTAATCAAAGATGTAATTGAATACAGGTGAAATTGCTCGATTTTGAAAATTATTTCCTTGATAGAAAGCTACGTTATCCCAGTATAAAATATAAGAATCTGTAAAGATATCATCGGTAAAAAGCTAGTACTTTCATAATCATTAAATATTACATTAAAGGTTATAAAACGAAATGAAAGAAAACATAACTCACGTCAACGTGCTTCTCGAAGCGTGGAAAAGTTATAGACTCTTCACCGATATTCGTTCACTGCGTTCAAAAAAATCGAAAACAAATGATTTTCATTTTCTTCTATCTCCTTCGCGTATCTTCCACATCAGATGAACCGATCAAAAGTTTCACGTGAAATAGCAATTTGCTATCAAACAAAATTGATATTTGGAACCATATCGTTCTAAGTGTGCCGTCTCGACAGAATTCTTTTAATTTACGATCACTTAGTTCAATGTTCTGTGTTTTATAGTCACCTGAAACATCTTTGCAATTTTATGCATAAGAGATTCTTTTGTGTAGGAGTGAAGGAGACAGAAGATTTACTTTGAACTAGTTGGTGTAATATGTACATCATCACGCTTCAGCTAAGCGATGGCTACTGTTCTGGGAATCGCACGACACAAATATTTGTATAGTCTAGTCTACTGTCAATCTGGGTCTGGTTGTGTTTGTGTATGTAACTATCTGCCTAATTGGTCTTCTGGACGGCTGAGCGTGGGGTCCTAGGTTGGATTCCCAGGTCGGGCAAAAAATTTTTGGGTTTTTCCGCTAATAATTTCTCAGTAGCAATCCGGGTTTTGAAAGTTGGTGGGTATCACAAACAAACAAAAAGTCTCTCCAGCTTTAGAAGAGTCCCCCGTCCCAGCGGCCGCCGCGGTAGACGCTCCGGGCATCGGGAGCCACGAGACGACTCCCGGCCACCGTAGACGCGGGTCTGTGGGCGGTGAGCAATGGATAGCTCACCGTCCGTACGTTTACTAACGACAGACCGTGGCGACGGCGCGTTCGTGTTCCACGCGCGCCTCAAAGAGATGTCAGCAGACTTGGAAGGGGCCACTGAGGGCCGATGCCTGCCGGGGCTGCGGGTTGTTCGAAAGAGATACCGCGCCCCCGGAACGCAAAAGGCACATGAAGGAACATAGACGGGTTTTAGTCAGTAAAAGTCTGACACTCCCTCCCGCTCCGCCCAGGGCGGGGGAAGTTATTTGATGATTTCCCGTCTATAAAAAAAAAGCTTTATTATTTTGGTATAGATTAACTAATCACCTTAACTCCTGTTACCCAAAGTCACGTATTATCTTGTAAACTGCAACAAAGTGACAATAGAGACATTGTTGCTTTGTGTATAGTACGACAACTTCACTTTGCATGCCCTCGCGAACTTACTCATTGAGCTATTTGACTTGCTTTGTCTAAGTTAATTGGGTATTTGCTGACAACTTGTCAGGACAAAACGCTGGAATACCAAGGAGTACTTGAGGAGCTCATGTGAATCCATTAACGTAGATAAGATATCTTGTAGTAGTAGAGCTCTTTGTGAAGGAGCTTGTTCGGGGAAGTACCACCATACCTATATCGGCCGCAAAGCAGCGTTGCTGTGTTCCGGTTTAAAGGGTATGGGTGCCGGTGCAATTACAGGCATATGGGGCACTTCAACTTTATCTCTGGGATGGCAACGCATGCTCAAGGCTTCTGGTATTGCAGATGTCTATAGGTAGCGAAGACCACACAACATCAGGTGGGCCGTTGGCGGGAAAATAACTTCGTCGGCGAGAACTTCTGTTGCAGATTAAGCAGATTGAGTGATCTAGCTTTTTCACTATAACTTTTTAGTTCAGGATAAACGTTTTTTTACTTTACCATCACATTTTAACAATTATTAATCATATATTTTTGGCTGCTCGTTAGCCTAGTGGTCCTAAGCGCGACTGTTACACTAGAAGTCTCTGGTTAGATTCCCAGGTCGAGCAAATGTTGGAGTTAGGATTTGTGCCCGGTTAATAGCAATAGGCTCGTTCCCCATTACATGGGACCTAAAGATACCGGCGAATTGTGGGGGAAATTTAGTACCTCTCGGCCTAACCCTTTGGAGAATACAGACATGATGGTATTTGTGTCCAACAAAACGTTAACATTTATCTTAAGAGACTAAAAACACTATTTAATCCTCATTTCTACCTACCACATTTCCCAATTACAGGATAACACACCCCATAACAACTAGGTAGGTAATAATTTAATACCTACCTTAGCACCACGGCAATTACGCCTAATTAATCACGCGCAATACCCGGACGATTCAATTAATATGTATGTACTGCTGTGTGATTCTGTAACACCTCGTTCTAAACTTCGAATCTGAATCCGCTGTGCCTTTCTTGATTAGCATTCTAAAAACTCGGTTGATAATTCGAATTTACACTAGCGCCACTCTTGCGAGCGTGTCAGCGAGTTGAACTAAATTAACGGGGAAATTTTAACAGATAAAGTATGAGATTACGTAAGAAGTGGCATTCTATAGGCTAGCCGCACACACGCAATAATATTGACAATAAAGTACGTATTGTCAATAATATTGTGTGTGTGCGGCCTGTATTGCGGTATTGTTCAATATTATTGTGGAAATCTTGAAATTCTGATCTTGTTGCGTCAATATCAGGGGGAGGCAGGGGTATTGTCAATAATATTGTCGTGTGCGGGTGCGCGGCAATATTTTAGTTGAGGGAAAGATTTCAAGGCAGGCGGACGTGCGTTTTTTTGTTCAAAATGGAGGACGAAAACAGTATCCATAGCGAAAATAGTGTTGATAATAGCACTCTCACGGAAAATCAATATTTGTCAGTATTTATTAAAACATGGGAAACTTATCCAGAATTATGGAATACGTCCTGCGAAGCATATCGCGATAAAGTTAAGAAAAATAATGCGCTCGATAAGTTGCTCGATATTTATAAAAAAATCAAACCAAATAGCACGAGAGAAGACGTAAAGAAAAAATTGAATGCCCTACGTACTAATTTTCGTAAAGAATTAAAGAAGATTCACAAATCGAAATCGTCGGGAAAGGGAACCGATGAGGTTTACGTCCCGTCTGCCTGGACGTATTATGAATTGCTGTTTTTATCAAATGATGAACAACCAGTAACGAAAACAATGGAGGTTAGTATTATATTTTAATAAAAAAATATTAATTACCTACTCTCATAACAGGTAGGTTAGTACAAAAAAAACTTAGATTACGTACTTAAGCTACAAAAGTACTGACAATAATTGTCTCTTATTATTTTAGCATTTATGGTCGCATTTCTATTTTGAGTAGACTGTAGATTAGTTATACTGACTGATGGTGATTCCTTTTCTTGGTTTAAATAAAGGTTAGCGTTTTCTTTAATTAAAAAGTTATGTAAGTAACAACAGGTTAAAGTCAGTTTCGTTGGTTTGTCTGGTTCTAGATTTATAGCCTTTTGAAAAATACCAAAACGTTTTGCCAAGATACCAAAAGCACACTCAACCGTTGATCGAGCCCTTGATAGTTTTTGATTAAATATTAGCTCATCAGAGCTGCAGTTTTTCTGTGAGTATGGTTTCATCAAATTTGGGCCCAAAGCGAACGCTTCATCAGCCACAAATACGTAAGGAAATAAGTGTGTCATGTTTGAAAGATTAATTGGGTTAGGCAAGTTAAGTAGACCTTGTTCGTAAGACTGCCAAAATTTTGAATAGAACAGGACTCCACCATCGGATATCCGACTATTGATACCAACATCAACCATCATAAATTCTTTATGAGCATTTACTAAAGCTAATAAAATAATACTATGGAATCCTTTATAATTAAAGTAACGTGAGCCTGAATTTTTGGGCATAATAATCCCAATATGCTTGCCATCCAGGGAGCCTAAACATGTAGGGAATCCATGAATGCGTCCAAAATTATCTGCCACTTCTCTCCACTCTTGCTGTGTTGAAGGAATCTAAAACAAGAAAATAAATAGACATTATAATAATTTGTAATAATTGTATTGTAATTTGCAAACTTTTTTTTATGTTATAGGAAGACAAAGAAAATAATCAAGACCAACATAGGTATTCGATTAGCTCAATGGATCCACCTCCTACTCCAGTATCGGAAAATAAGAAAAGAAAAAAGGACAATGACCAGCAAAACCTTTTACAGAGAACTTTATCATTTTTAGAGAAGGATTCTTCTGATGATCAAGAAGAATATCATCTTGCCAAAGTCTGGGCTGCTAAACTGACAAAACTGGAATGTACGCAAAAACTTTTTGCAGAAAAGGCCATTAATGATATATTATTTGAGGCACAACTTGGCAATTTACACAAAAACTCCGTTAAAGTTAATGAGCATGTGCAATATCCTTCATCGCCTTTGCCGTCTAGACAACAAGATCATTCCAGAGTAAACTTTATTCCCTCACCTATTCAGTCACCAAGCACACAAGATTCCATTTTTACATACAGCTTAACTCCTTCGCCACATTCCACACACACCAATGAACATGATACGGAAAATACTATTCTGCCGTCCTAAGAAAGAAGGGCACAACTAACATTTTGCAAATATTGAGAAAATCAAGTTTGAATATTTTTTTAGTTTTTATTGAAAATTACACCCCTAAACTATGTTTTTCGAAATTTTGTGAATGGCAATACATGCATTTATATAGTACATATAAGACCATGATCATTTTTAATTTTTAATTTTAATGCATTTAATAGATAATTAGCTTAATTTGTTTCATCTTAACATAAAAAATAAGTCAAAAACAATAATATTACGTTTAAAAGGCACAAACAACCAAATGCGCCTTTTTAATGTAACATTTTGAGGAAAATTTTATAATGTTACAATGAAAAGGCACATTTATTCAGTTGTGCCTTTTCACTGTTATATTAATAGTATAGATTTATACAGTAAAAATATTAGAAATTACTTCTATTTGAATAAAACAAGGTAAACGAGAAAATCAAACATTTATTTGAAAACGCTTATAAAAGAACGGTAATTTTTTGCCGATAGCGCACGCGACCGTCCGTCGCGGGGGCGGCGCAGATTCGACATTTGTATTTCGCTATTATTATAAGATCAATTAAACCTTCCTTCCTTCCTTCTAAGATTAATTAAACAAAGAAAACATGAAGTTATTTAAATTACTAGGTTGTTAGACTTTATATCTGGACTTTACTTATTTCTATCGAATCTAGAAATAAGTACTTAACAAAAAAAAACTTTTTTACAAAAAAAGACAACCGCCTTCAAAAACTAAAAAGAGAAAAATAACTTTAGCTTTGGAAGTCGGCGGCTTTGGTTCTGTTTGTTGTTTTGTATAAAAAGTTACTTTTCTCTTTTTAGTTTTTGAAGGCGGAAAAAAGACAATTTTATTTCTCGCTTTTTAGTATTAATTTCCTGTCATCCAAATCCATGAAGAAACTGTCATGTCATGTGAATTAACATGACACCACAAAAAAAAAGCTATAAGAAAGCAGAATATGCGATTTATTTATTTATTTATTTAAACTTTATGCAACAAAAAGTGCAAAGGCGGACTTAATGCCTTTGACTTATGCAGATTTCGTTTACTTGGATGAGAAATTTTCAAATATTACTGTATACATCGGTGTAACTCTTTCGAGTGTACAGGCGCGATGTTATGTTGTGTGATTGCGTAAACAATGCATATTTATGCGATAGCAGCAATCGCGGTTGATTTGCTGTATTATTTTAAAGAGTTCCGTTGTGTGGCTCCGGAATCCACCATCAGATCTATATGAAATTTAAATGGGACCCTCTTGGAAATATCTTCTTTCCAACAAAAAAAAAATCATTAAAATCGGTTCATAAACGACGAAGTTATCCGCGAACAAATGTAAAAAGAAAAATATCCCTATCTCAAAAACTACCGAACCGGTTTTGATGAAACTTGCTGTATTCCCTAAGTTGAACAATACCTAGTACGACAAAAAAAGAATTACTTAAATCGGACTTGTAGTTACGGAGATATGCCAACACAAACATAAAAACATACATACATACATACATACACGTTTGAAATTTGGCACATTTGTTCAGACGCTAATATAGACTAACATATACGAAAACTGGGCAGTTCTGGAAATATTACATACATACGGGTCGAATTGATAACCTCCTTTTTTTTGAAGTCGGTTAAAAATAATCTTACCAGAGCGCGGCACGGACATGCGTGGGTTCGTCGCCAGGCACAACTGGCGTAATCTCACTCATACCTCGCTCCCCTCATTTCATTTCTCTGTAGAGATGTTAAGTAGTAAAGGCATAACCGCCAGTTGTGACTTTCTTTCTAAATTTCTTGCTAAGGTGTTGGTTTAAAAAAATTGCACAATTGCCACATAAGCCCTTTATATTTAACGTGCACCAATTATGTCTTTTCAACGAAATATTTTAAAGACATAAATGTGAAATAGAAGACATATATCACAATGTGACCTTTTTCTTTACAAAATCTTAAAAAATGGTGCAGTTGTGCCCTTTATGCTTATGCTATCTCTGTTTGTTTTATTGTTGAAAATACACAAAAAATTAGGCAGATAGGCCTTTTTTCCTGATTCCGAATATGTATATAACTCGATTTCGATAAAAATGTTAGTTGTGCCTTTCTTACGACGGCAGTATTACTATTAGAGCTCCTCAGGCTTTGTCCAAGTCTCTAATTCACCAACAATCAATAGTAAATACCGGTATTCCATCACAAATAATATTAAGGCCTCCACTGACACGATTGCAACAGTTTGATTGTGTTCCACAAACACAAGACACAATGTCTCAAGATACTAACCAAAATAATATTAATATAACTTCTAATCATGGCGACGTACATACCGAATATGTTCCAAAAGATGATTTTTCAAATTTATTTCAGTCCTTTAAATAAGTGATTTGTGAATATTATAAATAAAAACAATTTATTACTACTACTTGTATTAATAAAAACGATTATAATATTTTGTTTGTTTTCCTTGAAATCTAAGTTAAAATTGGACGTAGTTACGCAAAAAGGATCCAACCCTCAAAGTATAGATACGCAAAAAGGATCCAACTCTCAAAGTGTCACTTTGAGAATTGGATCCTTTTTGCGTAGTTACACAAAAAGGATCCAACCCTCAAAGTGTAGTTACGCAAAAAGGATCCAACCCTCAAAGTGTAGATACGCAAAAAGGATCCAACTCTCAAAGTGTCACTTTGAGAATTGGATCCTTTTTGCGTAGTTACCCAAAAAGGATCCAACCCTCAAAGTGTAGATACGCAAAAAGGATCCAACCCTCAAAGTGTAGATACGCAAAAAGGATTCAACTCTCAAAGTGTCACTTTGAGAATTGGATCCTTTTTGCGTATCTACACTTTGAGGGTTGGATCCTTTTTGCGTAACTACGTGCAATTAATTTATTGCAAAAAACAGCAATATACTCTGTATATTAAGCTGTTTTTTGCAATAGCGTAGCATTGGTAGTAAATGTAGTAATGGTAGAATAATTATTATTACTATCTAAGCAACTATAGTGATTACCGATTACATAGCTTAGATCCTTAAATATAGATAATTACTACTTACTTTTAAATAATCTCGCAAGACGTAAATTAACGTGTTACAAGTGTCCAGAACTGCTGCGCTTATAGCCCTTGGGGATATTAAAGTGGAATACTTCAAATCTTCAAAACTTCTGCCAGTCGCTAAAAAGCGTAAAGTAACTGCCAACTTCTCCTCAGGCGTTAGCGATTTCCGCATTTGTGTATCTTTTTATTTCTTCAAGTAAGGTGAAACCCAAGATAATAGTTTTTGGAAGCTGCTATCTCTCATTCTCACATAATTTTTGAAATCATTTTCTCCTGTAAATCGTAGTTCATTTATTAGATTAAAGTGGTTTAGCTGAATTTTTTCTCATCCAGTCCTTAATCCATCGCTTCTTTCTTAATTGCTTTTTTTTAGTTAACAAAATGAATGCAATAGTCAATGCGACACATTTTTTCTTTCTGTCCATTATATTAAACGACCGCACACGAATGTAGCTGCGGAGTGACTGAGTCACGTTGTACCACGAAATATTGCCAATAATATTGCGTAGTGTGCGGAACCTTATATTGATGAAGATTATTGACAATATTGGATTGTCAATATTATTGTGTGTGTGCGGCTAGCCATACGGTAGTTCCACCGTCACTTCGACGCTCACTTCGCACTTCAAAGTGTCAAATAAATCAATGTCATTTTGAGCCTTAATCGAAGTGAGGGTGAATAGCGATGTGAGATGCGAGTTCATGTCTGAATTTTAAAGAATCGACGTACCCAGGTGAGAATTGCTCAATTCAGTGCGTTATTAGTCGTGGTCTAATGATGCTGATGTCAGGTTATAAGGTGAATGGAGATCATTTATAAGAATAACTGTTTATCTGTACTCTAACTATACTAATATTATAAAGAGGAAAGTTTTTTTGTTCGTTTGTTTGTACCCAATAAACTCCGAAACTACTGGACCGTTTTACAATTGTTTTATCAATTGATAGGTACATTATTTCTGAGTAACATAGGTTATATATATCGCGCTACGAAGCACGGGAGCGCAGCAATAACTAACATAAGGCTTATTGCGGATGAAGTCGCGGGCGGAAGCTAGTTGATTATATGTACACAAGGAACACGAGTGACTGAACTCTTATTTATTTTTGACTGCCACGTTAGTGTCGTGGTCGCAATAGCGACTAGAGAGTATGGGGTCCTTGGTTAAATTTCCAGGTCTGCCAAAAAGTGTAATTGGAAATTGGGTGTTATTAAAAATTTCTAAGTAACAACAGTAGATTTAGAAGTTGTTGGGTCCTGCGCCTGATCTCCCTCCGGTCATGTCGGATTGATAAAATAAACACCCCGAATAAATATCCTTCTTATTTTATTAATCGGTTATAAAACAAGATCCTTTTCATTCGCCCAACACAAGTCCCGAACAACCAGACAAACTAACAAGAATAATTAAAATATCCTCTTAGCAAACTGCATAGTACTGTATTACCTCGTTAAATCTTAGTTAGGTGCAATTATACACCCACCTCGTTAGTTACAGACAAGTTAGTTCAGCAGTTAACTGTGAAAGTTGATCAACCAGTCGGAAACTGATGTAATTATGCCTTGAAATTGAATTACAGTTAAAGAGATGTACGAAACTGACTCTCTGACTTCCTCGTTAGTTTTGTGGTCCTAAGCGCGACTGCGACGCTAGAGGTCTTGGGTTCGCTTCCAAGGTCGAGCAAAGTGTTTTTGGAATTTGTCTATGAAATTTTCAGTAGCAGCTTTTTTTTTATAGACGGTAAATCATCAAATAACTTCCCCCGCCCTGGGCGGGGCGGGAGGGAGTGTCAGACTTTTACTGACTAAAACCCGTCTATGTTCCTTCATGTGCCCTTTGCGTTCCGGGGGCGCGGTATCTCTTTCGAACAACCCGCAGCCCCGGCAGGCATCGGCCCTCAGTGGCCCCATCCAAGTTTGCTGACATCTCTTTGAGGCGCGCGTGGAACACGAACGCGCCGTCGACACGGTCTGTCGTTATTCAGTGAACGTACGGACGGTGAGCTACCCATTGCTCACCGTCCACAGACCCGCGCCTACGGTGGCCGGGAGTCGTCTCGCGGCTCCCGACGCCCGGAGCGTCTACCGCGGCCAGTAGCAGCTTGGAGTTAGGATTTGTGCCCAGTTAATGGCAATAGGCTCGCCCCCTATTACATGGGACTTAAAGACGTCCCAGCGGACTGTGGGTGTACATTGGTTACACCTTTGAAGAATACAGGCGTGATGGTATAAATGTAGTTTTTTGTTTAAACGTAACTCTGGAAGTAACAGTCGGATTAGAAAAATATTTTATAATTTATGATAGACAAATTCATGAGCAATAAGTAAAGGCTATTCAACACCACGCTACGTCACACGAAAGCGGATAACCAAAGATAGTAAAAAAAACACGCAACCAAAGACGCGGGCAAAAGCTAGTCAACCTATAAGCACCTACTCACTCCCAAAAAGCAATAACAAAGCATGATGAACGTAAAGGCATTACGCGAGTCACTCATCAGTGGAGACGTGCCAATCGATTCGTTCCCGATCATTCCCGACTGTGCCCGAAGTGACAATAGGACCATTGTCACCCAGGGTGCCGGTCTCAGAGGTTATCGGTACACACACGGTTGGAATTTGTTATTAACATACCTATGGATTGTGGATGAATTTGAATGTAGATTGCGTTATGGTGATCTGCTTGTGTGTTCTGTATTCAAATCTGGCTTGACAAATGAGGAAGTGTGTTTGAAATGTCAATAGTGTCATGTGATGGGTTTTGACAACTTACCTCAATCTCACTTTTATCTAAATTCATCGTGAGAGATTGCATTGCTGTCAAAAGTCATTTTATTCACTTTTTTCTTTAAAAGAAGATAACATAAAAAAAACGACGAGTTGCACTCCGGGATTGCCGGCAGAAGTGAAAACTTGAATATTAACGTTGTGCATTTTTATTTTTTTGGAATGGTTAAGGAATAATTTTGCACGAATTGCTTTAATTATGAATATAAAAGTACTATCATTTATGTGGTAGAATACAATATTATCGAACACAAACATGACAATTCACGTGTCCTGTGACCTGATCGAAAATCTTACGAATTTTTGATCAGGTCACGCGTCCTGACGCGAGTTTAACATTTTTTACCCATTACAAAAAAGTGTACAACGCCGCTAAAGAAGTTTTCACTTCAAAAATAAACTTAAACAATATTTTCATTTGATTTATTAGGGAAAACAAACAATTATACATTAAGGATAAAAAAAAGAAAGAAAAATGATACAAATGTGAAATCAACCACGTTCTCCACAGATAGACAATGAGACAATGTAGTAAATAACAAAAAAGATTAATACAAATAATGAAGCATCAAGCAATGAAGCTACTAATAGTGTCACACACTGAAATTACAAAGTCGCATTCGTTTTTCAATAAATCAAGCCATCAACATGGCATCAAAAAAATTCTCCGCATCGCCGTCAATTGGAAATGTGCCCAAAAGACTGGCGGCATTGCCACGTTGGATGGCAATGCTGTAGCCAATGAAAAGCCAGCCTTTTTGCCACGAGAAGTGTCAAGCATTTAAAGGTGGTACATTGTTGAATATTGTATAGTCAACCAAACTACATATTTGGTATACAAGCAAAATTATTCGTCTTTCTACTACACTGCCATTATTCATTTTTATTGTATGCGTAATAACTTTTTATGCTTATGACACACTTAAAAGAGTGTTGTAAAAGAATTGACTGCTCAGCACACTCACAACATTGTTTAAAAGTAAATGCAAGTAAGCGGTCTGTATGCCAAATAGTTTGGTTGACTATACATAAATATTAATTAAAGTTTGCATAATTAATTCTTAATTATTTCACATTATTCATGCTCCATAGTAGACTTTGTCTATGTCATCTCCTCACCAAAGCTAGCTTATTAAATACCCATAACAAATAAAAAAAAACATGTTAAAATTAATCAAGGTGTATATTTTATTTTTTTATTTTACCCTCGAACAATACTTATAAGGGCATACCTTTTCTAACATAAAATTCTGTTCTATCCAACAATTTCTAGTTCAGTAGTCAAACGCGACCCAGTTCTGCCAATCAAATCTATTGGAACTCATCTCTCCAATAAATGATATTATGTGAAGCTGGCACACAGGCGCCCCCGTGCGGTGAATATTAAGTACATGTAAGAATAATTACATGCACATACTTGAGAACTGACACTTGATCATTGGAAGCGGTGATGCAAGAGGTCTGAGGTATTAACTACTCCAGCGCTTTGAATAAACTTTGTTTTCTTGGAATTGGAACTCATAGTCTATACTTAATAATATTATAAATGCAAAAGTGACTCTGTCTGTCTGCCTGTCTGTTACGCTTTCATGGCTAAACCACTGAACCGATTTTGATGAAATTTGGTACGGAGATAAACTACACCTTGAAGAAAAACATAGGTCTTAAACTTGCACACACGTCTCCACTCTAATACATAATATTATCCCCTGCGTACTTTGCTAATCTGTATTAATTAAGATTATCCGCTATAATCCAGTCAGGGAAAAGTAAAGTAAATCATAATGCCAGTGTATTATTGTACCACTGAAGGGCAAAGGCATCTTCGCATACAGAGAAGGCACAAGCATTGATCACCACGCTAGCTAGAGGCGGATTGGCAATTTCAGACTTATTTTAATGTCAGTGATGTCAAATATAATAAAATGTAAAGATAAACTTCGGATTTAGAACGTCGATTACTCTTGGTCGGTAATATACTATTATTACATTCAAGCACTAACTTCTTAACATGTTTTTACTTGAGAATAAAAACCTACTACCAAGTTGTTACTAACGTTGGAATCTACATAAATAAAGTTATAGTGCCTCAGTGCCTCAGACCATCAGATCTCAGGAGACGCCCGCAGAAGAGATGGTTTCGTCTCACAAAGAAAACATTCTAGTAATAAGCTGCTTCAGGAAAATATACGCTTCAGAATAAATATAAGTAAATGTGGTACAGTTCCCTAGGTGCATGCAGTAGCTGGTAATTTTATGAGGTTGTTGGCTGTTTTGAATTTTAAAGGAACTTATAAGACGGAGTTTACTTGTCGTGAAGTAATGGAAACGGAGGTGCCATGGCAGTGAAGAATTTTTTTTTATTTTTTTTTTATTGTTTTTCAAAAAATGCAACTTAAGAACTCTTTCTTTTCTAATTTTACATTAACTTTAATAATAAATATTAATAATACAAAATAATAAACTAAAGTAAAAACAAACTTTTATTTCGAGTTATTCTCAGCAAGCTTTTTCATTTGATACCCATATTTTAGTAATGCAATATAAGTAAATAGTCCGCCATGTTGGATTTAAAATGACGTCACACAGCTAACCATGCATTTTCATCCAAAGTCTAAACGTCTAAACAAAATTTCAGCTCAATCGGTAGAGATATCTACTTCAAAATTGAGTTACAAGATTCCACCCGAACAAATATACTGTAAGAGAGCACGAGGGCTTTCTGTAGTTTTAAATATGTACAATAGGAAGATTAAATCTATAATTGTAACAATATTTGATTTTCATGTAAATATAGATGCTTTTGCGCTATCAAATGATGTATGTTTTGATTATCTAGTCCTAGGTTATTTTTAGCATTAATGTAACTTAGGATACATCTAGAATTAAGGTAAATATATGATTCTAGATTATAAGTAAATTTAATGACAAAAATGTGCATATTTGATTGGTGGAACATTTGTTGATGATGTCGCGCCCTACCCACTACTTCCACCACCGTAGAGACATATGGGAGAAATACTGTGACGTGATTGGTGCAAACACCTTTTGTTATTTTATTTGTCATGGCACTACTTGCACCCACGTAGGAAAGTCATAAATATAGCCGCCTCACGGCAAAATTTGTCAGTCGTAAGTCAGTCGTACTGTAGCAATCATCGGAAGCTTGTGAACAACAATATAAGTGGTTGAAGACTCTGCTCGTCTTTTATTTAATTCTTCGGAACCCTCGACCCGTGCGCCTGAATATTCTACAATTTTGGTCCTTCGAGCCGGATCCTGCGTCTGAAGAATTACATCTCAAGCCTGAAGAGTTTGAAGTTTCAAGCCTGAGAAGTCTGAAGCATTCAAGATGAGTGAACGAAGCTCAGTCGCCACGAGGAGCAAGCTGCGCAAATTGGAGGCAGCGTTGAACAAGCGACGAGAGATGGAAGCCGATTCAGGAGTGCCGTCTGAAATGGCACCGGGATCACCTTCGATAGCGCCTACAGTGTCGTCGGCATTACCCGCACCCGTGATTCCATTGGCGGGCCCCGGACGCGTGATTGACCATCGCGACGCGGCTGCAGTGCCTCGGGAATCGGAGATACTACGGGTGGTACGGACGCCGAGATCAAGAACCAGCCACGTCTCATCGAAGAGCGGCCAGAAGAGTGCCGATTACCTCCGCCGGAGGGCCGAGTACAAGGCTGAGAGGGAATTAGTGCGCCTGAGGGAAAATCTCGTCAAGAAGAAGTTGGAGGCGGAACTGGCCGAGATAGATGCCGTCGCCGAAGAAGACTCGTCCGATGAAGAAACAACAACACGCCGTGTGGAAGATTGGATCACACGCTCAGTGCCGAGTGAAACACAAGTGATCGCAGAAGCTCACGACGCGCAAGAAACAGTGCCAGTGCCAGTGCCCGCAGTAGTAACGACTGCGTACGGAGTGCCTGCAACCGAGAGTGCCGCGACCTCCCGCGGAGTGACAGTGACCGCGCCGCAAACAGCGTACGAACCGCAAACAGTGACTGTAAGAGAGCACGAGGGCTTTCTGTAGTTTTAAATATGTACAATAGGAAGATTAAATCTATAATTGTAACAATATTTGATTTTCATGTAAATATAGATGCTTTTGCGCTATCAAATGATGTATGTTTTGATTATCTAGTCCTAGGTTATTTTTAGCATTAATGTAACTTAGGATACATCTAGAATTAAGGTAAATATATGATTCTAGATTATAAGTAAATTTAATGACAAAAATGTGCATATTTGATTGGTGGAACATTTGTTGATGATGTCGCGCCCTACCCACTACTTCCACCACCGTAGAGACATATGGGAGAAATACTGTGACGTGATTGGTGCAAACACCTTTTGTTATTTTATTTGTCATGGCACTACTTGCACCCACGTAGGAAAGTCATAAATATAGCCGCCTCACGGCAAAATTTGTCAGTCGTAAGTCAGTCGTACTGTAGCAATCATCGGAAGCTTGTGAACAACAATATAAGTGGTTGAAGACTCTGCTCGTCTTTTATTTAATTCTTCGGAACCCTCGACCCGTGCGCCTGAATATTCTACAATTTTGGTCCTTCGAGCCGGATCCTGCGTCTGAAGAATTACATCTCAAGCCTGAAGAGTTTGAAGTTTCAAGCCTGAGAAGTCTGAAGCATTCAAGATGAGTGAACGAAGCTCAGTCGCCACGAGGAGCAAGCTGCGCAAATTGGAGGCAGCGTTGAACAAGCGACGAGAGATGGAAGCCGATTCAGGAGTGCCGTCTGAAATGGCACCGGGATCACCTTCGATAGCGCCTACAGTGTCGTCGGCATTACCCGCACCCGTGATTCCATTGGCGGGCCCCGGACGCGTGATTGACCATCGCGACGCGGCTGCAGTGCCTCGGGAATCGGAGATACTACGGGTGGTACGGACGCCGAGATCAAGAACCAGCCACGTCTCATCGAAGAGCGGCCAGAAGAGTGCCGATTACCTCCGCCGGAGGGCCGAGTACAAGGCTGAGAGGGAATTAGTGCGCCTGAGGGAAAATCTCGTCAAGAAGAAGTTGGAGGCGGAACTGGCCGAGATAGATGCCGTCGCCGAAGAAGACTCGTCCGATGAAGAAACAACAACACGCCGTGTGGAAGATTGGATCACACGCTCAGTGCCGAGTGAAACACAAGTGATCGCAGAAGCTCACGACGCGCAAGAAACAGTGCCAGTGCCAGTGCCCGCAGTAGTAACGACTGCGTACGGAGTGCCTGCAACCGAGAGTGCCGCGACCTCCCGCGGAGTGACAGTGACCGCGCCGCAAACAGCGTACGAACCGCAAACAGTGACTGTAAGAGAGCACGAGGGCTTTCTGTAGTTTTAAATATGTACAATAGGAAGATTAAATCTATAATTGTAACAATATTTGATTTTCATGTAAATATAGATGCTTTTGCGCTATCAAATGATGTATGTTTTGATTATCTAGTCCTAGGTTATTTTTAGCATTAATGTAACTTAGGATACATCTAGAATTAAGGTAAATATATGATTCTAGATTATAAGTAAATTTAATGACAAAAATGTGCATATTTGATTGGTGGAACATTTGTTGATGATGTCGCGCCCTACCCACTACTTCCACCACCGTAGAGACATATGGGAGAAATACTGTGACGTGATTGGTGCAAACACCTTTTGTTATTTTATTTGTCATGGCACTACTTGCACCCACGTAGGAAAGTCATAAATATAGCCGCCTCACGGCAAAATTTGTCAGTCGTAAGTCAGTCGTACTGTAGCAATCATCGGAAGCTTGTGAACAACAATATAAGTGGTTGAAGACTCTGCTCGTCTTTTATTTAATTCTTCGGAACCCTCGACCCGTGCGCCTGAATATTCTACAATTTTGGTCCTTCGAGCCGGATCCTGCGTCTGAAGAATTACATCTCAAGCCTGAAGAGTTTGAAGTTTCAAGCCTGAGAAGTCTGAAGCATTCAAGATGAGTGAACGAAGCTCAGTCGCCACGAGGAGCAAGCTGCGCAAATTGGAGGCAGCGTTGAACAAGCGACGAGAGATGGAAGCCGATTCAGGAGTGCCGTCTGAAATGGCACCGGGATCACCTTCGATAGCGCCTACAGTGTCGTCGGCATTACCCGCACCCGTGATTCCATTGGCGGGCCCCGGACGCGTGATTGACCATCGCGACGCGGCTGCAGTGCCTCGGGAATCGGAGATACTACGGGTGGTACGGACGCCGAGATCAAGAACCAGCCACGTCTCATCGAAGAGCGGCCAGAAGAGTGCCGATTACCTCCGCCGGAGGGCCGAGTACAAGGCTGAGAGGGAATTAGTGCGCCTGAGGGAAAATCTCGTCAAGAAGAAGTTGGAGGCGGAACTGGCCGAGATAGATGCCGTCGCCGAAGAAGACTCGTCCGATGAAGAAACTACAACACGCCGTGTGGAAGATTGGATCACACACTCAGTGCCGAGTGAAACACAAGTGATCGCAGAAGCTCACGACGCGCAAGAAACAGTGCCAGTGCCAGTGCCCGCAGTAGTAACGACTGCGTACGGAGTGCCTGCAACCGAGAGTGCCGCGACCTCCCGCGGAGTGACAGTGACCGCGCCGCAAACAGCGTACGAACCGCAAACAGTGACCGCGCCGCAAACAGTGACCGCGCAACCGCATACAGTATATACGACCTCGATATCTGCGCTCCCTCAGTGTGCGCCCGCGACCGTACAGTTCCGCGAATATACGCCGATAGTAACGGCTAGTGTTCCGCGAGTGCCACCACGTGAAGTGCCTGAATGGGATCAATCGTTCGCCGAAGAAACGGAGAGAAGCAAGCCGCGAGACAGGAAAATAGATCAGCTGGCAGAAGCTATTTCAAACCTAGCTCGTCCGCGGCCAGTACCCAGGCAAGCCTATGAGTTGCCATACTTCAACGGTGACCCGGCAGAGTGGCTATCGTACAAGAACATGTACTGGGACACAACAGCTATGTACAACTTTAAGCCGCACGAGAACTTAGCGCGCTTGAAAACGTCACTGCAGGGAGAGGCAAAAATAGCGGTAGAAGACTTATTGCGGACATCAACTAACCCATCGGAGATTATGAAGGCACTGGATGAAGAGTTCGGACATCCTAATTTAATATTGGAGTGTGCGTTGAAGAAAGTGCGTGCGTTACCGAAAGTAACAGAAAGTGGTCGTGAGTTGAGAAAGTTCTCATCTACAGTGAGGAATTGTGTGTCGCTGTTGAGGAATGTGCACGCGAATGGATACCTGAACAACCCACAACTGGTGAGTGAATTACTGAGTAAATTAACGCCTGTGCAGAGGGCTCAATATGGCGACTTCGCAATGGGTATGGCGGCGTCTCAGGGCATCGATGTGAGAGTGTCACCCAGCCTAGAGATATTATCTGAATTCCTGAGCCATTTAGCCCGAGCTACGTCATTTTATGTGCAGATGGACATGGGCGCTGCCGGTCAAACGGCTAATGTTAAAAGTTTGAGAAGCGCACATAGTAAGCCAGGCATTCACTTTAAAAATGTTCAGAGATTACATGTACAAAGCGACAGCGAACAAGATAATAAGAACAATGTGCAGTGTGCTATGTGCAAGGGAGATCATAAATTACCGAAGTGTGAAAAGTTTGCGAAACTAACTTCTGATGAGAGATGGCAATTTGTAAAAGATCAGAGGATGTGTTTTAATTGTATAATAAAACAACATGCGAAGAAGTTCTGCCGAGCAAGCAAATGCTCGAAATGCCACTATGCACATCACGACTTACTGCACGTAGATAGAGAGCATAAAACTGAAAGCGTCACTAATGTGAAAGAATATAACGGCAAAGCGTTGTTGAAGATAATTCCCGTCTCCGTGTCAGTGAACGGAAACGAACGAGATTGCTACGCTCTACTGGACGACGGAGCTACAGTATCGCTTATCGACGACTCGATAGCTGGAAAGGCAACGGGTGATAGAATACCTTTAGTGCTAAAAAGTGCGCGCGGTAATGAGGTGTCTGATAAATCCTCAAGGAAAATATATGTGACAGTGCGCGGGCCAAATAAAGTGAATCACAAAATAAGTGTGCGTACGTTCAAGAGGCTGGATTTGCCCGCCCAAACGGTGCCGGCTGCGTTGATAAAGGAGCTCGCCCACCTGCGTGACTTGGGCCTGGAGGAAATGTGCGGAGTCAAGCCGATGCTGTTGCTGGGACAGGACAACTGGGAGTTGCTGGTCGGCGAGGAGATTCGCCGAGGAAAGTCCGGTAAGCCAGTTGCATCTTTGACCAAGCTAGGCTGGGTTCTGCATGGGCCCATAGGTAAAGGGTTTAGGGTAGGCTACGAAGCCGTGAACTGTTTAGCGGAACCTCTGTCTGAACTGCATGATATGGTGAAAAACCAATTCGAATTAGAAGCAATAGGTATAACCGAAATCCCTAGGTCTCATAAAGACATCGACAGAGCTTTAAAAATATTAGATGAAACCAGTAGCTTCACTATTAACGGCGAATGGGAAGTAGGATTGTTGTGGAGGCGTGACGATCCACAGCTACCCGATAACTATGCTTATGCGCGACAGAGACTGTCGGGAATAGAACGTAGGTTGCATAAGAATCCTACGTACGCGGAAGCATATGAAAATCAAATTGAACGATTAATTAGCGAGGGTTATGCGAGTAAAGCGGACGGCCGCTTCGAAGATCCGGTGTGGTACCTACCTCACTTTGGGGTACAGAATCCTAATAAGCCGGGGAAATTGAGACTAGTCTTCGACGCCGCCGCCACTTTTCAAGGTACCGCTCTTAACGATTGCTTGCTCGCGGGGCCAGACCTATTAAATTCTCTTTTAGGAATTCTAATTAGATTCCGATTGGGACCGGTAGCATTCACCGGAGATATAGCGGACATGTTCCTACGTATAAAAATCAGAGAACGTGACCGAGGGGCACAGCTTTTCTTGTGGAATAAAAATAATAGTGGAGAACCTGACACGTTTGTCATGAATTCAATGATTTTCGGTGCTGTGTCTTCCCCTACATCCGCAATCTATATTTTGAATAAAAATGCGGCCAGATTTAATAGTCAGTATCCCGAAGCAGTGTCGGCTATACATAACAGTCATTACATGGACGACTATTTAGATAGTGCATGGTCCGTCGCGCAGGCTAGCAAACGCATAGAGGAGGTGGCTCACATCCACGCCGAAGGCGGGTTTAATATACGGGGGTGGGTCACCAATTCGCCACAACTCAGGGAGATTCTCGAAATAGAGATGCCCGACAGAGTCTCGTTAGAAAAAGACGAGGGCGCCACAGAGCGCACCTTAGGTATGATTTGGTCACCGGGGACCGATGAATTGGCTTTTGACCTATCATTTAAAAAGTTACCGAAGACAATTATAGAGGGTGACGTTGTTCCTACGAAGCGAGAGTTTCTTCGCTTCATAATGTCGGTGTTCGACCCGCTGGGTTTCCTGTATCCATGCGTCATTCAGTCGCGCATATTAATGCAGCAGATATGGCGTACAGGAATCCAGTGGGACGAGAGGCTGCATGAAGCGGAGGCAACTTTATGGTTCGCGTGGTTACGGAACCTTATAATCTTAAACAATATAACCATCCCGCGATGGTACGGTATAAAGTTATCAGAGGTAGAACTTCACGTCTTCGGGGACGCTAGTGAATCCGCCTACGCGGCAGTCGCCTACTTGGTGGGAAAAGATGCACTCGGCGTTAGGCGCGTTAGCTTCGTGATGGGGAAAGCTAGAGTGGCACCTAAAAAGGTGATTTCAATCCCACGCCTTGAGTTACAGGCGGCAGTGTTGGCCTGCAGGGTAGCCGACACCGTGGAGAAAGAGTTAGGAGTTGAAATCACCCGAAAGGTCTTATGGACAGATAGTAGGACAGTACTCAAATGGATCCACTCGGAAGCAACCGACTTCCAACGTTTTGTATCTCATAGGTTAGCAGAGATAGATAAAAGGTCAAAGATGAAAGACTGGCGCTGGGTTCCCTCGGCGATGAACCCAGCCGATAAAGGCACCCGGTTGGAGTGGCCCGTCAACAGTAATATGTGGCTTTCGGGTCCCTCATTTCTTTCCAGCCCACAGGAGCAATGGCCGGTGGACTCTGGAGTTGACGCAGTGTCAGAGGCAGACCTAGAGCGGGTACACAACGTGAACGTCACTACTAAGGCCGAACCCGCGCTGCCCTATGAAAGGTATAGTACGTGGACACGCATCTTATACGTAGTAGCACGTATAAAGGTCTTCACGGACCGCTGTCGCAAACGACGCGACTCGACAACCGTAACGGTCGACGATCTACGAGAGGCGGAGCTACGTTTACTGAAGATAGCACAAACTGAGAGCTTCGAGGAAGAATCAAAAGCTCTACAAGAAGCCCGCCCGCTACCACGGAACAGTAAGATTAAAAAACTAGACCCAATGTTATTTGAAGATGGTTTGATACGGGTACGCGGCAGGTTGGGCGCCTGCAGTGAACTTACTTTCGGAGCGCGTCACCCCATTATTTTAGACGGAAAGCACGCCTTGACTCGGCTTATCATTAAAAGATACCACACAACAGCGCTTCACGCCAACCAGGAAACCGTGGTAAACTCTTTAAGAGAAAAGTTCTGGATAACGAACTTACGGTCAACAGTGAAAGCAATCGCAAGAGAATGTCAAACGTGCAGGATTAAGAAAGCCCAGCCGTCGACGCCTAAGATGGGCGACCTACCCATCGCGAGATTGGAGATTAATCGCCGGGCATTCGTCCACTGTGGAGTGGATTATTTTGGCCCTATGGAGGTGAGCATCGGTCGGCGCCGGGAGAAGAGATGGGGCGTTCTATTTACTTGCCTCACCACACGCGCCGTACACCTGGAACTAGCGGCGTCGCTGAGTGCAGACTCAGCCATATTGGCGTTGCGACGCCTGATCGCACGTCGAGGATGTCCCGCGGACATATACTCCGACCGCGGGACCAACTTCGTTGGAGCACACGCCGAGCTACGCCAGGCCCTGCGCGACCTAGACGTGGGTCGCATTAGAAGCGAGGCGACAGGTCGGGGAATCGCCTGGCACTTTAACTCGCCAGCCGCCCCGCACATGGGCGGGAGCTGGGAGCGACTGGTGCGCTCCGTGAAGAACGCGCTGCGCTCTACTTTAAAAGAGCGCGCGCCTCGGGAGGAGGTGCTACTCACTCTCCTCGCAGAAGCCGAGCTGGTAATTAACAGCCGGCCACTAGCCTACGTGAGCACCGATGCTGAGCAACCCGTCGTGTTGACACCGAACCATCTCCTGCTTGGCACTGCCGCGGGAGATGCTCCGTGTACGCGTCAGCATGCCGCCGACATCGACTCGCGGCGCATGTGGCGCCAAGTAAACGCGCTGGCCGACCTCTTTTGGAGGCGATGGCTGCGCGAGTACCTGCCTACGCTCCAGCAACGACAAAAGTGGAACAGTGTAGTGCCGAACGTAAAAGTGGGCGATGTAGTGATAGTGGTCGATGACAACAAATCACGTAGTGAATGGACCAAAGGCATTATAGCCAAAGTGCATCCAGGTGCGGATAGTATTGTTAGAATTGTAGATATCAAAACTACAAAGGGTACGCTGCGTCGGCCCGTAGTAAAAGTTGTCGTGCTCCCTACTGACGGAAGCGCAATCGGTTGAACCCTCTTGCGGGGGGTGGAATTGTAAGAGAGCACGAGGGCTTTCTGTAGTTTTAAATATGTACAATAGGAAGATTAAATCTATAATTGTAACAATATTTGATTTTCATGTAAATATAGATGCTTTTGCGCTATCAAATGATGTATGTTTTGATTATCTAGTCCTAGGTTATTTTTAGCATTAATGTAACTTAGGATACATCTAGAATTAAGGTAAATATATGATTCTAGATTATAAGTAAATTTAATGACAAAAATGTGCATATTTGATTGGTGGAACATTTGTTGATGATGTCGCGCCCTACCCACTACTTCCACCACCGTAGAGACATATGGGAGAAATACTGTGACGTGATTGGTGCAAACACCTTTTGTTATTTTATTTGTCATGGCACTACTTGCACCCACGTAGGAAAGTCATAAATATAGCCGCCTCACGGCAAAATTTGTCAGTCGTAAGTCAGTCGTACTGTAGCAATCATCGGAAGCTTGTGAACAACAATATAAGTGGTTGAAGACTCTGCTCGTCTTTTATTTAATTCTTCGGAACCCTCGACCCGTGCGCCTGAATATTCTACATATACATACATTGCAAGTTAAATAAAAGCTTGTAAAAAGGAGCCAAGTTCAGTAGAAAAAGCCTCCGGAGTAATCGGTTTCGCCAATAAGAGTTAACAGGTGCCAAGACTGTCTTACTGAAGTTCAGTAAGACAGTCCAGTTTCTTCAATCATAGCTAAATACAATTTAATTGTATGTGTGTGTTGTTTTGTTTTGTTGTGTATTTTGTTGTTTGTTTGTATTGTTGTTGTTGTTTAATTTAATTGTTGTTTAATTCATTAAAACAAATAATTTGTTACTTTTGATAACTATCCATGAATAATAATTACTTATTTTATGGTTAGATGGTTTCCAAAGGTTAGTTAAATCAAGTGACAAAATTTAACAGTTAATTTCTAAAAGGAGGAGTCATTTTTCTTTCTTTAATAAAACGAACATAACACTAGGAATTTCTCCTGTGTCGTGGGTAGTCGGTGGGTGTGTGTGGGTGTGTGTGGGTGTAGTAATGTTATTACTTCATTAATAAATTGCAAGCATTGTATTATCGCTCTTCTCTTTCTTTTCTATGAAGTCTGTGTCTATCCACACTAAATCGTGTGTGTAAAAAACCGGCCAAGTGCGAGTCAGACTCGCGCACGAAGGGTTCCGTACCATCTAAATATATATAACTCAAAGGTGACTGACTGACTGATATAGTGATCTATCAACGCACAGCCCAAACCACTGGACGGATCGGGCTGAAATTTGACATGCAGGTAGATGTTATGACGTAGGCATCCGCTAACAAAGGATTTTGATCAATTCTACCCCCAAGGGGATAAAATAGGGTATGAAAGATAATACTTCTTAACGCGATCGAAGCCGCGGGCAAAAGCTATTATCTATAAAAACGAAAAAAAAACACGTTTGTTGTATGGCAGCCCCTTAAATATTTATTTGACTCTGTTTTTTATTATCTGTTTGTTGTTATAGAGGCATCAGAAATACATCATTTGTGAAAATTTCAGCTGTCTAACTATCACGGTTCATGAGATACAGCCTGGTGACAGACGGACAGACAGACAGACAGCGAAGTCTCAGTAATAGGGTCCCGTTATACCCTTTGGGTACCTACATAACCATAAAAAAACAGCAGACTTTATTCAAGCGAATTTAAAGCCAGCACACAGAAATTCATACGCAGCAAAGTTATTTTATTCTTAGCAACAAAACTAAGACACATAAATCGTGTCTCCTGGCATTCTGCCGAAACACATTCGACGTTTTAAGACCTTACACGTCTACTCACATACGACTCACCGTAAACATAGGGGGACGTAAAACTAGGTCCCGACTTTGGTACTTATTGAGGTTTTATTTTTGGTGTCCTGTGCCGCTATTTCGGAAGTGAACTTGAGGTGAGCTGTCGGGCCAAATGATGGTAGGAATTGACAGTCTACCTTATGCTCACTTTACCTTAATTCACAGAGGAAGATTTTTGGGTTCAGTACGAAAATGGTGGCAAACGGAACCCTATTACTAAGGGTCTTAGTCTGCCTGTCTGTCACAGGGCTGTAAGGTTTAAACCGTAAAAGATAGACACTTAAATTTTTCACAAAGTGTGTATTACTAATGGCCACTATAACAACTAATAATGGACAAAAAATTAAATTTAAAATGAATACAAAATACGTGTTTCTGCGGAACCCCTTCATTTGGGAGTCAGACTCGCAATTGGCCGGTTTTTTATTTAGTATAGACCGTTTTAACGTTCGGAATATACCATTTTATTCAGCGCAAATGAGAGAGCTTACTTAAATGTCTATCTACATCACATTATTATGCAAAAATAAAACGTTATACGGGCTATCTAGCTTAAGAAACGTAGAATTGAAATTATTTTGGATAATGTGTAAAATGAAAGCTTTAAATATCCGGCGAAAAATATCATTGAATCTAATTGCTCCCTCTAAGAAGTAGTTTTGTATAAAAATATAGGCAAGAAACTCTAAAAAACATAGTTTTGTACTACTTTATGTATAAGTTATTATACATTATTTTTTATGCATTATTTGTACAAAGGACGATGCTTGAAAACGTCCCCCCAACCTTACTTCGACCAACAGAATCGCAATGTATCTCAATCGAAAGCTGATAAAAAGTTGATCATTTTTTACTATGACGACATTTTTCTAAAGTATGGGAGATAAGCAGAAAATCAAGTTTTAAAAGGATTATTTTGTGGTACAAAATAACAGTTTGTTTCAAAGTTTTATTATAGTAACCATATTTGCCCCGTTAGTCCTGTGGTGGCAAGCACGTCTGTTGCGCGTGGGGTCATGGGTTCGATTCCCAGGTCAGGCAAAAAGTTTTATTGGGTTTTTCCATTAGGATTTTTTCAGTAAAAGTCCGGAGTTTAGAAGATGGTGGTGTGTCACCCCCGTGCCTCGTAAAGCACGTAAAGCCGTTGGTCCTGCGCCTGATCTCTTCCCTGTTATATCGGATGTCCGTCCCATTGGACTATAAGAATTTGGGAAGAGGGAGAGCACCTGTATTTACGCAGTCACTTGTGCACTAATTATAGTGCTAAGATTAGCCAAGTACGCAGGAGAGTAGGATATTAATCCTACTCTGTATCTGCATTATGATTAACTGCCGTGATCGTAATCGGTCTGGAGAAGACGTACATAATTAAAATAATGTCTTTGTTATGTATACCTTTTGTATACTGTTTAGCAATAAAGCAGTGGTCGCAAGCGCGACTGCTGAGCAAGGGGTCCCGGGTTCGATTCCCGGGTCGGGCAAAAAGTGTTATTGGGTTTTTCCATTGGGAATTTCTCATTAGCAGCCCAGAGTTTGGAAGTTGGCGGTGTGACACCCCCGTGCCTCGGAAAGCACGTAAAGCCGTTGGTCCTGCGCCTGATCTCTCTCCGGTCGTGTCGGATTGCCGTCCCATCGGGCTATGAGAGTTAGGAAAGAGGGAGTGCACCTGTGTTTGCGCACACACTTGTGCACTATAATATCTCCTGCGTACGAGGCTAGTCTGCATTAAGATTAGCCGCCGTGGCCGGAATCGGTCTGGAGAATTTTTTTTTTTTGCAATAAAGCAGTCAACTATGTACCAGTATCGTCATTGAACACATACAGTCCTCCCCAACATCTGTTAAGAATCAGCAAAATATATTAATGATCGGCTGCAGGTGATGCCTAAAGCAGCGCATTTGCAACTTATATCAGCAACCCCGCCCGCTCTAAGTCGTCGTAAGTAGAAGGAAGAAGCGAAGACCCTCCTACCAGGCCTCCAAGGCCAAAAAAGCCGCGACCACCACCACCTCCGCAGCCCCCCGCACTCGCTCTCCCAGCGACCAGCCTTCCCTCGAGCCCCTGAG
This sequence comes from Caradrina clavipalpis, assembly GCA_932526535.1. Classification (NCBI taxonomy): domain Eukaryota; kingdom Metazoa; phylum Arthropoda; class Insecta; order Lepidoptera; family Noctuidae; genus Caradrina; species Caradrina clavipalpis. The sequence continues at coordinate 5,355,429 of OW052105.1, forward strand.
TACTCCCCCCGCTTCAGCTTCCATACAAGACAAGGCAAAGACAAGGCGAAGTGGCCAAGTGGTGTAACGATCGCAAGATCACATACACCATTCATCACATGCACCTTCCGCTATCGTATCGAGGGCGCACCCCATAAACGCGGGGATCCCTCAAAGCCGTAACCCTGATCCTTTCCCCTGCACTCCCCAAAACTCCTTAGGCACTCGGTCCTGGAAATGGGGAATCGAGGTCGACCCCGATAAGAGTTGAGCGGTCTTTTTTTCAAACCGGTCAAATTCGGTGCAATTGAAAATTCAACATGATAAGGCGAAAATATCAATATTTTTGTGTTCAAGTAAAGGCTAATGAAAATTAATAATAACGATCTCACATCAAGTTTCGAGCTCTTTGTCATGTTTAATTTTTGCATTATGGTGATTCTGAATAGTTTAAAAAGTTAGGCTAACTTTTTAAAGTAGATACTACTACTAAATACTAACGTTATTATAAAAACAGTTATATAGAGCTCATATTGCATTAAAAACTTGATGAAAATCCGTTGAAATTCATTGTTATCAGCATTCACTTGAGCAACTGCCTCGTTAACCTAGTGGTCCTAAGCGCAACTGCTACGCTAGGTGTCTTGGGTTCGATTTCCAGGTCGAGTGGCAAAGTGTTATTGGGTTTTTCTATGAAATTCTCATTAGCAACTCGGAGCTAGGACATGTGCCCGGTTAATGGCAATAGGCTCGCCCCCTATTACATGGGACCTAAAACATACCGGCGGACTGTGAGTGTACATTGGTACACGTGCTCAGCCTAACCTTTCGGGGAATACCGGCGTCATGGCATGTGTTCACTTCAACACTAAAATATTGATACACACATACATACATACTATCACGCCGGTATTCCCCAAAGGGTTAGGCAGAGGTGTACCAATGTACACCCACACTTCGCTGGTATGTTTTTAGGTCCCATATAATAGGGGGCGAGCCTATTGCCATTAACCGGGCACAAATCCAAACTCCGAGCTGCTACTGAGAATTTCATAGAAAAACCCAATAACACTTTTTAAATATTGATATTTTCGCCTTACCATGTTCAAGTTTCAATTACACCGAATACTGACCAGTAAAATTGGTTATTTACCGGTTATTTGAATTGTTTTGGAAAGCTGAGGGTCCGTTAAAGTTGTAAATCTACTTTGAGGTACTTGCCACCCGTCTTTTGTTTTTTTGTTTGAGTGATAGAAAATCTGGAACGAATTTAAAAAATAACCCTTTGAACTTAGTTTTAGTCGCTTTAGGAGATGAAAAGACAGTCAGATTTTATCGACCGCAGGTAGACCTCAGGATTCATTATTAAAAAAAATGTTACTCAAGAAGACTAGAAACCATCAAGTTCTGATGGTCAGGTAAGAATATCTAAAAACAAAATAAAAAATCGTCTAATTCCTAAACCACAAAAATATCGTATAACATACATGGGGGCCACCTTGTATACGTATTATTTCGTTTTACGTGGTACATGGGGCTTGGGCAGTACATTCGATTTTCATCCAGCGGCAGAATTGCTGAATAGAATAATAATTAATGACAATTAATATACCTATTTTCCTTATTTGTAAAATATGTAGGTAACACAATAATTTGATTTACAATCTTTAGCTCCGCACGGCGTTCGGTGTAACTGTATACACTTCATAATAGCCTTAAATATTGTTATTTTAGTTCTTATAACATAAGTGTAAGGAATTAGAAGTAAAAAAAAATTTTTTTTTTTTAGTTTTTTTTCTAAACCCCATGGATTTTGGAGTTAAAACTGATTGCTGGTCTTTTAATAGATACTTAAGCACCCCCTGACACATACAAAACATCTGTTGGAGGGGGGGGACGGGTCCCATACAAATTTTGTCATCGTCCTTTGTGATTTACCTGAAATAGAGATCACTCTAAATACAGTAAAATAATTAAGAAACAAAAAATCAAAATCACAAAAACCCCACATCAACACTTAAAAAGACAGAACAACATTTAAAAAGATATATCACAGCATTAAAACATTCCTAATTCCATTCAGAACACCCAAACATCCAACAAAAACTTTTTCATTAAAATGTCGGGAAACATCTTGAAGGGAGTAGCACCAAAATGTATAAAAACCACAGTTGAACCGTTAAGATAAAAGTTTACTCGATTTATGAGACATTCGGCGGGTCAAGAGCGTTGGAGAAAGGTTTAGGCGTGAAAAGACGCGATAAAACCAGCTGTTTTCTGCTAGGCTGTGGTTTAAGACAATGGTTTAAAGCGGGACGACTACCCTTGCTTATTAACTTAGGGTTTGTGTTCTGTGTTGTCAGTTGTGACGGAACTTTTGAGGATCCTAAACTATAGAAACATTCTCAAAATTATAAGAGATAAGAGCGTTTGCTTACGACTTTGTTCGCGTCAATTTACTTTTTATGGATCCTTAATAGACACTGATAATTGTCGTGAATCTAAAGGCTGCCCATCTAAAATGGGAGTGGGCTGGAAATGTCTGCTGCATGTCAAACGATCTATGGGCCCGTCGAGCCCAAGATTGGTATCCCGAAATGGTGAGACGAGGATGCGGCAGGCCTCGAAGGAGATGGTCGAGAGAGGTTGGTCGGCTTCCTTGAGAATTGGCAAGACATAGCGCAAAACCCGCATCAGATGGCAGAAATGAGTTTTGGTTACGGTGGCTATCGTAACCAAAACTCTGTTTGTAAAATTATTATTATTTTTCACGTTGAAATGTGCAAGCGTAAACTGAAGCAAGTATATCGTAACGTATGCATTTACTCAACACAAATGACAACGTAAATTAGATTGATTTTGATATTGGAAATACCCATTTTGCACGTTATATGTATTTAGTGTGAAGGCTTTATTTTGTTTGATAGTAATTATTCTTCTCTCTCTCAAAAGGAATAAATACTTTTACTCTAGCGTGCTCCTGGGTGATATGGGTATATGGGTTAGTTTATAATTATGTAATTATATTGTTTATGTATAGTATTTTTAAGTTATTGTATGTACTAAAATATGTATTTTCTATGGGCCTTGATGCCTGATTTAAATAAATAAAATAAACTTTGGCAATAGGGTAATAAGACAATTTGTGTATTTGCTGCAAACTTCATGTCATTCTTTTGATGCGTGTATTATGTAAGAACTAAAGTACTTATCACTCGCGCACTAGAGCGTAACGTACTACATGTTAGGAGAGATCCATCTTACATACAAGCCCAACAAAAACCTTTCTTCACAACATCACCAGAAAAGCGAAAAAAAAATACGAAAATAGAACGATAACAAACCGCCTCACCCTAACTTGATCTCTATCTCACATATCGAGTCACAATGAAAGTATATCGAGTAGAGGCTTTGCTCCGTTCGATACAATCGGGATTCAATCCCGGGCCGAGCCCAGTATTGGAGGTTAGTCAGGAATTCAGTTGTGACTACGTGGCTCGAATGGTAACATTTTTGTAACTGTATTTATGATTGGCTGTGCAGAGGGTTTTGTGGGGAAATAAACTTGGTTATGTTCGGGGTGAGTTTGGTATGGAAATGTACTTTTTTCTGGGTATAAAGGTGAAAAGGTCATCTTTTTTTTTTAAGACGGGATATCATCAAATAACTTCCCCCGCCCTGGGCGGGGCGGAAGGGAGTGTCAGACTTTTACTAACTAAAACCCATCTATGTTCCTTCATGTGCCCTTTGCGTTCCGGGGGCGCGGTATCTCTTTCGAACAACCCGCAGCCCCGGATGGGAACCCCTAAGCATTAACATTTTTCGTTCATTATATTCTGACTGTAGGTAGTTGACATAGGTTTTGTACTTACTTAGCACGTAAAACCGGTGGGCCCGGCTGCCATTCACAACATCCATCATCATCATCACATCATCAACAGCCCACCATCAATATCATCATCATCCTCGTGATCATGATTTCATCTATAACAGCCGTTACGGATATTTAGAAGCCAGGAAGTCTGACAACCACGTTTCTAACCAAGAGGTATCGTATTGCCCAGTAACTGGGTTGTGATACCTAGTCAGATAAGTAGTCTCTCCATATAAAATACTGGTATTGGTTAGACTGGAAGCCGACCCGAGCAAAGATGGGAAAAGGCTAAGGCTACTTTTATACGGAACCACAATTTTTAATAACCGACGTAAAATGTAAACGCTTGGAGATTTAGAATCATGGCTGTACTAAATTCTTGGTAAAAGTTTTCATTATAATATCTCTTCAACCCTGTATTTCAGGAGATTTGTACCAAGTTGATTAATTAAGTGTCCAGTCTACGGAATCGTGCAAAAAATAGATCGTGATATGGTAAATTGTATCTTGTATCTTTATTTATGGAATTAATTTTCTTTTGCTCAAGTTATCCTCACGCAGAGGGCGTAAGTGACCGAGGCACAAAGCTGTGCAGTCACGCGATTTACAAATCTGACAGCTGCTTCCACACTGTCAATCTGACATGACTGCGGACGTCCGAAAATATTAGCTAGATACCTAAAGCTACTATATAGCATTATATGATAAAGACCCATATCAAAACGTCATGTTTTGTTTTCGAATACTTTTTACGTATTCCGTAACGTACCTACCAGACAAATATTTTTTACGAGGTCCTGCCCGCGAATTCCTACGCTTCATGTTTGATATATTATCCCACGAAAATCGCATTTCTTTTTCGGATTTAAAAGTATCGTATGTGTTATTCCACATTACAATCTATCTCAGTGCCAAATTTCATCCAGATCCGTGCAGCCGTTTAACCGTGAAATAGTAACAAACATCCTCACAAACTTTCATATTTATAATATTAAGTAGGATAGGATATGATAATAGGAGATTAGTAGGATAAAATCTAAATTTTACTAAGGGGAGTTTGGTCTTTTACTTTTTACGACGACATTACTCCTGTAAAAAGAAAACATCCATACAGAATTCTAACTTAATTACAATAATCCACTACCAATTGAAAAAAGTATTTTTACGAAAAGTTTTCAGACTTATTTATTACAGGTCCAGATTTCCTCACGATGTTTCCCTTCACGACGTCAAAGATGTCCAAGATAAACTAAGAAAGAACATATTGAAAAAAATAAAAAGGATAATAAATTGAAAAAGTCACATTGGTTACCCGGTATCGAACCCTCAACCTCATGCCTGAAAGGCAAGCGTCTTAACCACTGGACCATCACAACAGAACACGACTAAATGACAAACAAAATTGTAACGGAATTCATTTGAAATTATCTCCCAGATAAGTACACAGGAAATTAACTGGAGGCGTTGTCTGTTAATCTTTTCGGATCAGCGATCTGCAACACAAAATATTATTTTCAATTATCAGTTTGTTTGTTTACTGTTGAGTGGTATGAGCACTAGTGTCATGGCGGGAATTTACACATCCCTGCCATAGTATGTTTGCATGTCCAATTTACTAAACAAATACTGTGCAACAATCACGCGTTTTTATATTAACTTCATTCTCGTATTTGTATTGTTTTTTGAACGAATTTACTCAGAAACTACTTCGAGTTTGTCATTATCCGACTGCGCCAAAATAAGGGTTATGTTTTTCGAGTGTTTGTATCTAAACTAATATAGTAAAGCAAAATAGTTACCTACCCATATTTTAAATTAATAGTAAACGCGATATAACATCACGATACCACTTCAAGGAGCGGAGCAGTAACCTAAGACATAACGCGGCTGAAAATACGGCGCAATACTCAAAACACTCAGTTTAACCTTAAGTTTAAGTTTATCCAACAGCTGAAATGACAAAGTATTTGTGCTGTTTTAAGAGACGGTGGTAAGCTTCCAAAAACTGTTCAAAATCAAACCTTTGCCCAGCAGAGGATCACAAAAACAAGCTAAGAAAAAAGAAATCAAGAACATCATTAAGCAATAATTTGGAAAACGATCTTGCCTTTGATTTACTTTTATTTCTATACCATAAAATGCTAAATCATTATCTGTACAACAAATAAAGATATACCGTCCATTTATTAATTTACGAGGCAATAAAACGGTTCGTTATCAAGAAACTACGTATATTCCACGTCTGGCCTAATGTTCGATGTGGTACAATCAACAAAAAAGCTTGGCTAACAAGAATTAAATAAAAAAGTGAGAATGATCAAAATAACAATAAGAATTTAAAAAAAAAATCTGGGCCGCATCAATATAATTGATAATAATAGTATATTTATTTATTTATTGTAATATAGTTTGTCATTGAAACGCTAAGAAAAACAATAAGAATAAATTTATTTTCAGATAGATAAATAAATACATTATTGAGTAGTACGTTATCCCTGAGTTCTATAAGCCCTTTTAATACACTATACCAAGCCGTGCCATGCCGTGCTATAGGCCCTTTTAGAAAAAAAAATAGGTATCAGTTAAAATCATTTACGCAGACGGGACAAGGGCAAAAGCTAGTACTAAAAAATAATTTATTGCTCTCATACATGGTCTCACACATGGTTATAAAATAATATAATATCTAAATACGTAAATAATAAGATTCAATTAGACAAATATTTAACCAACCAACACACAACATAACAAAAAAAAACATTTGTTAAATAAAAATAAATAAATATCTTGGGACAACTTACACACGGCTATCTGATCCCAAGCTAAGCAGAGCTTGTGTTATGGTAACCAGACAACTGATATACATACTTATATAATTTATAAATACATACATATTATAGATAAATCACACCCAGACACAGAACAAACAATCATGCTCATCACACAAAGTTTGTCCTGTTGTACTCCCATGTATTACCTATACCATCCAAACTATATTCTATTATTAACTATTTACTATTTTCTATTATTACCTATTCTGCTGACAGTACATCATTATTCCCTCGTTTCAGTATTTTGTTCACGAAGGATTTGTGTAATCGGGTCAGACAGATAAAATAACGATTCTTGCCTTAGGCTCTGTTTACATAAGGGCCGTATGAGTACCACTTTACCAGAAACTAAATACCCTTATTTACTGAAATAAAAGGTAAAGTTTTAGGTTTCAGTCGGTCTTTGTTACATGAGGGACTAAAGAGAGTTTGTATCAGTTTTAACCTTTTTGTTAAGCGTCTGTGATATTAAATTAACATTTAATTTATTTATGTGGAGGCTGGGGAATTGGAGATGGTAGATTAGTAAAATGAATTTAAAAATAAAACAAGTACGCTGGAAACTGCACATTAGTGTGCTCAAACACAGATGCACTGCCTCTTCACTCACTCTCATAGTCCGATGGAACGGCAATCCCACACGACCGGGGAAAGATCAGGCGCGAGACCAAATTCTTTACGTGCTTCGTAAGGTACGGGAATGTCACACTACCAACTTCCAAATTCCGGGGTGCTACTGAAAAACTAGTATAGGTAAAACCTGATAGCAGTTTTTGCCCGACCTGGAAGTCGAACCCCAGGTCTCAAGCTGTCGCTCTTGTGACCATTAGACCTGTGAATTAAATTCTCAAAGGAGATTTTACAGAATGAAACTGCAGTATCGTTCTGTAAAAACCTTTCCTTTGAATTTAGGTGAAAGAAAGTAAAGCGTAAAGTGAGCAATCAAAACCCAAGCAAAAGCAAAAGGCTGTCTACCACTCTTATAACGCGAACAACTTCAATCAAAAATTCAAACCCCATTCCAAATTCAAAAAGAAACTTCCGACCAATTTTAATGAACGCAACTCAAAATGCATTCCAGTACTACCAACCTCATAAACAAGCAGGCATCCTATTGAAAGCTGTGTACAAGTCCTTACGCTATCTCTCAAACCGGCGAAATGAATTTTGTGCATGACGTATTCACTATTATACCAGTTTTATTCGAGCTCCCATTTATTGCTCCAACCGGTTCGGGCATCTCCGGAAATCTTCGGGATTGTGTAGAGCAGAGCTTCTCAACCTGGGCGCCTGGAAAGTACATAGGGGCGCCGCGAGGAGCTCCTGTGAACTTTAAAAAAAATATCAAAAAATCTTTACAAAATTCAATGAACAATATTCTATTCAAATTATTGATTAACATTATGTTAAAATTAATGCTATTAGAGAAGGGAAGTACGCGAAAGGCGCGTTGTTTTAGTCTGTGAGAGTGACAGACCCCTCCCCCCCCCCCCCCCCCATGACAAACTTCAAACTTATAAGTGCGTCGCGGACTAAAAAAGGTTGGGAGCCCCTGGTGTAGAGCGTTTGATTGATGTTTATCATACAGAAGGGATCGTCACACGATTGAGCACAAATTGTTTGTTTTGACATATCGTGAGGCCATGGATTCTGTTCATGCTAAATGATTTTCGATATTTGGAAGTGTGAAGTTTTATTTTTGGGGAAGAAATCGAGGCCTATGTTTATTTTTCTTATGGATCCACACACACATACCATACATACGCCTGTATTCCCCGAAGGGTAATGCAGAGTGGTACTTATTTGCATCTACAGTTCGCCGGTATGTTTAGGTCCCATGTGATAGGGGCGAGCCTATTGCCATTAACCGGGCACAAATCCTAACTCAAAGCTGCTAATCAATGAAATGATATAGGTATGTTTATATTTCTTGTTGATAGTACCCAAGATATTATACAAAGTGGAAGGAACTTCAAGAGTCAGACTTTTACCGTGGATTTAGTGCTGGATTGTAGACCCCACCAGGGATTTAATAAAAGTTCCGACGAAAGTCAATGATGTCTACAATCATGTTCCTATTGCTCGAAGCAAATTAGTGATTTCAGACTAATGTTAATTACAAGTTCAGATTTCTTCAAGATGTATTCCATCACCGATGTCAGTGATGTCTATGATAAACTTATAAAGAAACTGAAAAATCACATTAGTACTTTCCCGCTTTACAATTGACACCAAAAAATAACATCTAAAATGGAATAGTTTTCGATTTCAATATTAACTGCAATAAATATAAACGTTTGGTAATAAGTATGCCAATTGATTCTAAAATGTTTTTAATTAAATTACATAAATACTAATTACCATGATCCGGTAAATTAATCTAGGTACATAATATTATCCTCCAAAATTCAAGCAGCATAATTGATTCACTGAAAAAGGGGTAAAACCGCCTAACTCATAAATATTATTTATTACAATGTAAATAAAATGTTGAAAGGAAAAGGAAACATATTTTTTCCAGTATCACGCCTAAATCAACGGATTATTAATTACTCTTTCAACCCTTTATACATCTTTATTTGACGGTTTGATGCCTCTGGTGAAATAAAATTAAAAACCAGGGCCTGGCAGCCGCAAGCCTACTTAAAAATGTTTTTTGCTTTAAGCTTATCGTTTAAAATTGAAGAGGTACTTGCGCTAATTAACATCCAATCTCTTGTTGAAACATTTATTATAGCAAGTGTAAACAATTGGGCTATTCTTTATTTTATGTTGATATGTTAGTTGGTAATTTATAAAATTAAGTACTGTGTATTAAATTGATTGGTTGTTTAATTGACTGATTGTTTGTTTGTTGTAAATTATCTGACAGCATATGTCTGCGAACAGATTTATTATTTTCTTTAGTAACCTGTGGAAAATTTAGTGGGTGGTATATTTTTTAAGTTTAGTTTTAACTACATTTTGTATATTAGTACCTAATATACTACTGTTTGTTTTCCCTAATAAAATAAAGTATTATATAGAAGCAATAAGAATATTGTAACCAGGATTTTGTAAAAACCCAGCATAAAAGAGTGTCCGTGGAGTATTTTTTTCATTCTTCTTTATAGAAGCCTACCTATGTTTTGGAGCGGGCAACTAGCTTCAACTTTATTATATATAGACTCCGAAACTATTGGACCGATTCAAATCATTTTTGCCAATAGATAGCTACATTCTTCCTGAGTAACATAGGCTATATAACATCACGCTAAGACCGACAGGAGCGGAGCAGTAACTAAAGACGTAACTTAACACTGGCGATTAAAATCACACGAACGAAATCACAGACAGAAGCTAGTATTAAATAAAATGAATGCACATACAATATAGACTTGTTAAAAGCGCTTTGAAGGTGTTTAATCTTCTAACATTTGAGAGACGCACCTGTGCGCGACTGCTGACACAATAGCTCTGTCATTAACGATGTATTACTTTTCTAGTCAAGGGTGAAAATACTCACGATTCTAAACAACTTTCATAATGGAACCAATTCTGAAGTATGAAAAAAAATTCTGCGGTTACCAACAAAAATGCACTATTACAAAACGATCAAACTGTATGTGCATTGCCGTCGAATGCCACAAAGTTGAAATGTGTCATGTGCCTGTAATTACACCAGCACCCATAACCTTCAAATTGGAACACAGCAACACTGCTTTGCGACAGGAAAGGATTGGTGGTAGTACTTCCCCGGACGACTTATTCACAAAGAGCTCTACTACTACTGTTACTATCTGACAAACTTTGTGTCTTCGATTGATTTCCAATTAAATACGATATACTAAACCCAAGAGAGAAAAAAACTTTTGTACAAGTTCACAGTGCTTCTTCATAAACATAATCCATCAAACCTTTCAATACATTTTAGAAATATTCTTCCACAAAAGTTTCTCTCTCAATTTTTCAATAGAAGCGTATGTAATGCGACAGAACTTGGGCGGTGCGCTGTTCATATGCTAATGTGGCAGAGGACACGGGCAGTGGCAATTGTAGGATGCAGATTACAGCCTTTGTGGCACGTCTGGGACTGGACGAAGACTATTATAAAACTATACTAGCTGTTTCTTGAGGTTTTACCTGTAGAAGAAACTTGATTTTACTTTAAAATGATGTAAGAATAATGACGTAATGATAAATAATGATGATGATAAAAAATGAATGAATGAATGATGTTGATGTGATGAATAATGATGTGTAATATGATGTAATGATGTGTGTGATGATGATGTGTAAATGGTGTAAGTTGTCATGACATAATTATTTTAGTGAAAAAGTTGTAAGTCTTCTATAAATTGTGATAAATAAAGACACATTCAAGAATAAGTATAAAAGAAAAAGAAAATAATTATTCATATTATAACCTTATCATCTTATAATTGCCCATTCCAAAAAGTAGTTTCATATGGAGAAGAATAAGCACGAAACTCCATACTTACTCCTATAGGTTTTACAACAAGTTGTACAGGTACATACATTCAATAAACTATTCACTTCAATATTAAACACATTTATTTAAAGAGTATCATACATATTTAAACTTATAATAAAAATGAAAACAACAAACAAACTTAGTCTCCATTATTTACTAAAAAATGTAAAAGAATACGGAAGGTGTTTTAAAATAATATACAAGTATACGTTTCATAGAAATCCTCGAGAATTCAGCGAAGTGAAAATTTTCAACTCGAAACACAAAGGCAACGCTTGTTCTAAGTTTTATAAAAGACGCGTATTAATATGAGCAAAGCTTTTAAATACAAAGGAAAATAAGTTGTTTGTTTATGATTACAATAACGGCTGTAAAGTTCGTTGAAACGAATAGTTTTACAATGCTGAAAAGATCGTTTATTTTAATCAGACCATTATAAGGCATTTTAAACGTGGCAGGCAAGAAAAAAGAATCGATTCTAGTTGCCACTTCTAAAAGGTAGTTTCGTATGGAGAAATAAAGAAACTCTATACTTACCCTTTTATAATATTTTTTTAAGATATTTTATATACAGGTTTCTAAAGGATTACCGACACGTGTATGCTCATCAGTGAAGTAATTTTTCGTTGAATATGACACAAAAATCTTATGTTTCGAACAAAAGAGCAACGCGCCTACACGGTCAAGATGTATGGAATAGCTGTTTTTTTTAAATAACCGACGGAAAATACCTGAAAACTGGTTTTACAATAATGTACCGAATCCAATGTACAAGTTCTCGTTGCGATGTCCGTTCCTCCATTTATTTTTTTATTTAAAACTTTATGCAACAAAAATTACAAAAGCAAACTTAATGCATTAGGCATTCTCTACCAGTCAACCAAAGGTATGTATGTATAGATACCAACTAGAAATAAATAAGCAGTATCAAGTTATCCCACGAAGTTTTACTAATTAATTACAAGTAACCTTGCCCAAAGTAAAATAATTGTGTTTTGATATTTTATTGTACTGTCACTGTGATGTCGCTTCCAAATATGTTCTTTTTTTTTTTATCTATCAACGTTAATTATGTTCTTTTTATTTATTTATTTATTTACTTTTATATGTAGTTGTGTAGTTTTAAAGTTTTAATGGACTTTAAGAGTATTTGCCGATCGACGTCTTTTTGTGTCCTGATTTTATTAAAATGTTGTTGTCCGGTCTCGGAACTGTGGGTGATGTCGTACTTTACAGTTCCGAGACAGCAACACGCCGGCTGACGCTGAAAACCAGCGCTGTGGTTCCGTGTCTCGTGCACGGACCACGGCTTTATGCTGAGCGTCAGCCTTTTCGCGCGGTAGTGGCGCACATTATTGTTATTGTTATTTTTATAATTATTTTTATTTTTGTGTTGTGCGTCGCTTTCGCAAAGAATAAAAGGATTTTCTTTCTTCTTTCTTTCTTTCTTTCTTTCAAATACCTCAAATAAGATTATTTTTTTCATTCCACGGAATATTCCAAAAGTTGATCGACAACAGCGATGAACCCTCACCAATAATATATGAAAGGAACCCACGTAGTACTCCGCCGTACCTATTCGGAAAGGACCATAATGCTAGATGCTACGTGAGTGTATTCGAAATTGGGATCCAACATACCGACCGACCTTAGCCTTTATATCATATCCAGGTATGCCTATATACAGTATGACTGGTTGAACGCGTACCTACGCATAAATAGTAAAAATTATAAAAATGCCTATGTATTGTTCCACTGCAGGGCAAAGGCCTCTTCTTATACAGAGAAGGTATGAGCATTGATCACCACGCTTGGTCATTATGGATTGGCTATATCAGACTTTTATTTATTTTAAATCCAGGTTTCCTTTAGATGTTTACTTTTACCGAAGTGAGTGATGTCCAAGAAAAAATTAAAAAGTACATTTTAAATAGAAAATATCACATTCAACTCATAGCCTTGTGTATGAGAGGCGGGCCCTTTAATCACTGGACCATCACGATATAACCTGACCTACCTACGTAGGTATAACTAAGATAAACACCGAATATTCATACCAAAGATAAGTAATTTTCTATCAATATTGTTTGCCCAATGTTACTTATTCGACAGTTTTTGCTAGTATTATTTAGAACCAACGATTTTTTTTTCATGATTTGCAAAATAACATAGTATAATCAGATTACTTCATATTTAAAATCATTCTAATAATTTATAAACGACGACCCCTAATTACCCAAATACGATTTTAACAATGAAAATTCAGGGAGGTTTTAATTACAACAGCCGGGTAATATTTATACAACAATTAGCGGTTTGCTAATTATATCAATCTAATAAATTAAATATAAAATCTCGTAAAAGTAGCTAATTATAGCGCTATAATACAATGTTACAACTGCCTCGGTAGACTAGTAGTCCTAAGCGCGACTGCTACGCTAGAGGTCTTGGGTTCGATTCCCAGGTCCAGCAAAAAGTGTTATTGGGGTTTTCTATGAAATTTTCAGTAGCAGCTCGGAGTTAGGATTTGTGCCCCGTTGATGGCAATAAGGCTTGCCCCTATTACATGGGACCTAAAAAACATACCGGCGAACTGTGGGTGTACATTGGTACACCTCTGCCTAACCCTTCGGGGAATTCAGGCGTATATTTATGTAACACAATGTTGTCGGTAATATTAACGATGTTATAAATCACTGTTCTATAATTATGAATCTATACTAACATTATAAAAAGATTTTTTTTTTGTTTGTTTGTACCGAATAAGCTCCGAAACTGCTGCACCGATTTTAATAATTTTTTCACCAATAGATAGCTACTTTATTCCTGAGTAACATACATACAATCACGCCTGTATTCTCCGAAGGGTTAGGCAGAGGTACACCCCCAGTTCGCCGGTATGGTTTTAGGTCCCATGTAATAGGGGGCGAGCCTAACCATTAGCCATTAACCAGGCACTCAAACTCCGAGCTGCTACTGAGAATTTCATAGAAAAACCCAATAAACACTTATTGCTCGACCTCGACCAACGCGGGTGAAAAAAGCCACGCGTACGAAGTCGCGGACAGTTCGCTAGTAATTAATAAATTAAACTAAGCATGGAAATGATTGCTATTTTTCTTTCATTTTCATTATATGAAATGATGAGTTTAAATCATATGATTTCACATGTGAAATTTCACAGGCAATGATTTTAATTCGCAGTGTTATAAAAACAACGAGCGCCACGAACACGTACGACGTGCTATCTAATGAAATCACAATGAATTATGACAAGGAAATCTAAACCTTACACCTTTAAGTTTAAAGTTCATATTTAAAATGCCCAGTGTCGTCCGTCATCACATCTCTTGTCCTTATCTAACACGCAGATAACCAAATCATTCCTTCTTTCTTACTCGCTCGGTCGCTTTGGTAGACAGCAGCGCGCCGCGCACGAACTTCGCTCGAATGAATAAATGAAATCATAATGTTACGTGATTTCGTTGACTGTGAAAAATAGCAGTATAAGTGAAGGTAAATAGCGGGTGTGATTAATGATTTTTTCATATAAAATTTCACCTGCTATTTATGAAATGTTCCATGCCTAAATTAAACCTAGCAGTTACCATCCTTTATTAAAATAATTACTGGTTATTTTAATTGACAGTTTTTGTAGTAAATTACTCTACTGGGTGGATGTTTTTATTTGCATGAAGATAATTACCGCTTTAAAATTGCTTGTAGAATACATGTCATGACTAATATATTTAACTAGCTTGTGCCGCGACTTCGTCTGCTTGAAGGTCGGTTATTGGCAAGTTATTGGAGATGTTTGTGTGTTTTGCGCGGAAACCCATTACTTAAAAAAACGTATAAGTACGTTACGTCATATAACATCAGCTATCTGGTAATGAAAGTCCCGTTAAAATCGGTCCAGCGGTTTAAGAGATTAGCCGAAACAGGCAAAAGTTTTTAGTTAAGTACGCGTAAATATTCATATGCGTTTGGTTAAGAAGCTATTATTTTGACATTGCAAACATACATTTTATTTTTATTAATTTGTAAAGATTACAATTTTTGATGATGCGGTAACTATTACTAATTTGAAGAGTCCATAACTTAATTTCAGGCATACATATTATGATAATTAGGATTAATTATTCCAAAACGAGCCAACCCACAGTAGATCCAATATCTAATACTTATTTAAATCATTTAACAGAAATTATAGTAAATGTGCTTGGTACCGCCAAAAATCAACCAACAACTTAATAATCAAATTAAAAAAAACGTAATCACAAAAAGGAATTCTTTTTTCATAACAGCAAAACACATTTTCCCAGAACTAGGCAACAAAGAAGGCGAAACAAATAACGCTAATCGCAACCAGGGCAGCAGAACAGTCCATAACTTCATTATTGTACTGCGCTTCCCTTATTACGTAGAGCTTATGAAGAAAAAAACGTTTCACTGTACAAGTTATATTGTTAATTTTAAAATGTTATGAACAATTTTCTTGTTCCCTGGAACTTTTTTTGCGTTTTTACAACGTTAGAGATTGCCTTTTTATGGAGATAAAGCTTGTTATATTTATTTTTTTATAAACTTGGTTTTCTTAATCAAGTTTTCTTCTTCTTTTCGTGTTGATGATACTTCTTACTATCCTACTAACACTAATATACAAGTCCTACTTCCTATTATCATATACAAGGCGTTGATTTGCGTCCTCGTCAAATTCAAGGAGCTAACTATGCTCGTGTTCTTAACACGAATCATTAATAAAATAAATTGGTATTGTTTTTTTTTTTACGTGATTTTCTATTTCGAGCTAGCCCTCTCGCCAGAAGGTTTAGGCGCTATGAACACATTGATATAGCCGTGCAACAACTCTGCCTACCGCATACGCAACTGGGCGGTTCTGAATTTTGCAAGAGGAGTATTCTGGAATACCTACTGTTATTTGATAGTTGCAACTAAAAAAACAAGTATTTATTAGATATTGGCCAGGTATCGTAATTATATTTGATTACTTCTATTTTTTTTATGACAAGCTCCTAAAATTTGACGAGGATGCAAATCAATAGCTTGTATTTAAGTCCAGTACACGTAGCTCTCAAAATTGCAAAACTCGAGTGGTAATGGGCAGGGCACATAGCTCGTAGAGTGGACCAACGTTACGGTCACAGGACGGCACAGAGGGGGCGTACAAGGTGTACTGACGACCAGGTGAAGGTCACAGAAGGTTGCTGGACGCAAGCCGCTTCCTACCGATCCTTTTGTAAATCTATCGGGGAGGCCTATGTCCAGCAATGGACGTCTTGCGGCTGATATAATGATGATGATGACGGGCCCAGTAGGTGGCCACGTTTACTGCAGCGTCGTGGGTCGTCAAGGGTGCAGATAAATGGCCAATTGTGCCACTTAATTATAACTAGAAAGTTATAAATATTTTTTATTATTAATACATAATCATCATCATAATATCAGCAGAACGACGTCTGCTGCTACACATGGGCGTCCCCTAAATAACACCAATGGCCACTCCTGCGCTGCCCACATCCAGCAATTTCCCACAGCCTTTACCAGGACGTCGGTCCACCTCATGGGTAATATAATAATAATAATTATAAATAGTGGTGGTGGATCGCTTAGAGAAGCGCGCAATGATTGTTGACATAACAGTCCCACATGACGTGAACCTCGTGAAAGCCGAGAATGATAAGAAGATCAAGTATCTTGACTTGGCTCGCGAGGTTGTCGACATGTGGGATGTGGACTCAGCGATTATTGTGCCGATAGTCGTCTCAGCCAATGGCTTAATTGCCAAGAGCCTCGACCAACATCTTAGGAGGCTCTCGTTGGGCGGCTGGATCAAGGGCTTGATTCAGAAAGCGGTTCTCCTAGACACGGCGCGTATAGTTAGGAGATTCCTTTCTCAGGAGCCCTGACCACCGGTGGCTTGGACCCTGTTCCCGACGCCGGTGGGCTACTATATTTTATATTTTTAAATGTTTTTATATTTTTTACTAATATTTAAAAATGTAATTTATATGTTTGTTTAATTGAATAAATGGAATAATTATAATTTATATTAGTTTTTTTTTTTTGAGGTTATAAATAGCGTATTCTGCAAAGTGAATGAAACTAACAAAAAAATATATGATAGATCCCCAAACAAAAATATCCAGCTCTATAATTTTTACTTCCTAATAAAATAACCAAACTAACGTAGACGTTCAAAACAAAATAACTACAAAGATAAAACTGTCTACAAGCGTAGTAAAACCGCTCTGCTCGTAGCTATAAATTTTCTAGGCTGTGGCCAGTTTTTCGCTCCATGAGCTTCCTTTCCACATAGTAAATGTATCAATCAGGTTTTTTTACTCTGTGGTAAACAGTTACAAGCCATAAATTAAATGGAGCTGGGATTTATTTATGGTAGCAGCTTTGAGTGACTACAATTTATGGTACGATTCACTAACATATTGGGTTTTTTGTGGTTTTGTATAGGGCTAACGTATTTTGTTTGGACAATACAAATTCAATTCATCAGACGGGCCTGTTGGTCTAGTGGTTAGCGACCCTGACTGCTAAGCCGGAGGTCGTGGGTTCGATTCCCACCCAGGACAAACTTTGTGTGATGAGCATGATTGTTTGTTCTATGTCTGGGTGTGATTTATCTATAGTATGTATGTATTTATAAATTATATAAGTATGTATATCAGTTGGCTGGTTACCATAACACAAGCTCTGCTTAGCTTGGGATCAGATAGCCGTGTGTGAGTTGTCCCAACATATTTATTTATTTATTTATTTATTTATAATTAGGTGCTATGGAATGTTTGAATGATGTTTACCGTTTTTCGAAATGGTTTTTATTGGAATTAATGATTGATTCTTTAGCCTTATCTGAAGTCTGTTTACAAAAAAGATTAATGGATTATTGGGAGTTTGAATTTGACAGTTTGAGCATTGTTCTTTAAATTGCTAACTGCTTCAAATAGAAGTTTTAAATCAACTAATTAAAAATGTTTAAAATCTACAATCTCAGCTCAGCAACAATCAATGTCATAACATGTACGAGTATGTGGTTTAGAGGCATTTTTGACAGACAGAAACTGAGATTAGATTGCGATTGCAAGAATAATAATAACACTAATCAAGTTTTCTTTTTAGAAGGTTCTGGCATATAAATCTGTAGTAGACACCACCAATCGATTGTCATTTTTTTATAAGCTGCCAAAACGCATTTTCCTATTAATTTTGTGACAGTGACAAATTGATTTATTTGCCTACTCAATTGGCTATTTATTTATTTCAAAGCAACTAAAATTCTTATACATAGCGCTAAGAAAATATATCATATCCATGATAATATAAACGGTCTTTCTTCTTTATCGTGTGGGCAGTAAGGTCTAACGACCCCAAACACCCTAGTGTCAGAGTTTCTAAACCGCCTCAAGGGCCTCTGACATGGTTACCGATGTCAGTGATGTCCAAGATAAACTTAGAAAGTACGTATGAATTAGAAAAAGTCACATTGGTACTTGCCCGTGCCCGGTTGCGAACCCACAACCTCTTGGATGAGAGGCGGGCGCCTTAACCACTGGGCCATCACAACGATTAAACGATATTATCATGGAAATGTTTATGAACACTAGCTCAACTATTACCGATTTCGATTCGATAGTATTGTCTAGTAGATTAGTCGCTTCCAACGATCTTTATGAAAAGAAAGTATGATTCTATTCATGGGCAACACACAAAAGTCTGATAACTTAAAAATATTTCTTCTAGATATTGAAGCTCCTACAATATTCTTGTCTGAATTTTTCATGTTCCTTCTGGCAATCGTCCAAACTAGGCTATTGTAGAACCAACTTTCATTGCCATTCGCGAATAAGCCGTCATGAAAATGTGTACCTTATTTTAGAGTGGTAAAATTGATTTTTGCGTGACCGTGTGTTGTGTTAAGGTATCTATATTTTGGTTGAGGTGCGCTGTAAGTTGTCGAAACTCCGCCCTTGATATTTTGCCAATACACGTAGATGTCAAAGTTTGTAGACTTTGATCTGAAAAAATGGGAACTTTTCTATCGGCCATAAATACTTGAGAATGTTTGGTTTGATCGGCAACGGTGTACGAACACTTTATATTTGTTAGAAATCTTTCTTTGCCCTAAGTTTTTCTTTTAACTTCTATTCGTTTTTGTTGGGTTGAATTGTTTTCAATTTTGAGGATTTCTTAAACAGGTTTCTTTATGTAGAATGTGCAAGGTACTTAAAAATAATAATAATCATTTTTTTTATACTAATATTTAAAAATGTAATTTATATGTTGAATAGTGAATAAATGGAATAATAATAAAAAGCTTTATTTGGTAACCATACTAATACAAACAAAGAGATTGAAGCCTCCTTTTAAGCAAAAAATGCCTGTATTAGGAATCAATTAATCATTGCTGTTTCTTTTTTTTTTTGTTCTGAATAATATACCTTTTTTTAAGGATGGGAAATCATCAAATGACTTCTTCCACTCTGGGTGGAGCGAAAGGAAGTGTCAGACTCTTGCTGACTAAAACCCGTGATCCTAATGCCATTTGCGTTCCAGGGCCGCGGTAACTCTTCGAACAAATTCCACAACCCTTGCAGTCTGGAAACCTTTTCGTTACAATACATTTTAAACGTTAAAGTTCAAA
Source organism: Caradrina clavipalpis (assembly GCA_932526535.1). NCBI lineage: Eukaryota > Metazoa > Arthropoda > Insecta > Lepidoptera > Noctuidae > Caradrina > Caradrina clavipalpis. The sequence continues at coordinate 5,375,267 of OW052105.1, forward strand.
CATGTAACACCTTGTGGTTTAGTTTTTTTTTTTTGAAAAAGTGTCTTGGTGTTATTAGTTAATCGTTTCTACTACTAAATAGGTCATTTATTTATGGTCAATACATGATAAAATTAGTATACAAAAGTACATGAACAGTCTAATAAATTAACCGTCAAAGGTCACAAAATAACCCGCCCCTAATCGTTCCCGGCGCAAAGGTGCCCATAACACTCGCCGCATTGCCACGCTGAACAGCGATGGCCAACCTTTGCACCAAGAACGACCCCGAGCGGGAGTCACCGGTTGCCTCCCCGAGCTTGCGGCCCAATTCCGCCACAAAACCCTTCGCTGCCCTACTCCAACTACCCAGGGTCTCCACTGCTACCGGCACAAAATAGTAAGGCCGCTCCAAGGAAGCGTACTTGAGCCTTTTTGCAGAGCAGGCGTCCTCAGCTGCGGCAGAGGCAGTGTGCACGGTGCGACTCAGGTGACTGGCAGCGACAGTGCAGGTTGCGATACTGCTCGCAGTCTAGCCCTATCGGCTCCTGACGCACCCTCTAACAACTGCTCTTGGAGCAGCCCTACCCCTATGTCATCCCACGCCCGCTGAACATGTGTTGCTTCGGGGATTGCTGCACCCGAGTTGAGGGTCAACCAGGCTGACACAGCATCCGACACAAAGGGAACTACTAAATTCCCTTTAATCTTTAAAATGTGATCGAGTGACTAAAATCCATCCATTCATCCATCCTCACAAACTTTCACGTTTATAATAGAACTAAGATACTCATCAAACATATCTAGGTCAGGACAAGGTCTTCTCGAGGAAACCATAGGAAAATGTCTGCCTTCAAAATAATTTCGATCACGACAAAGTTTTCAACTTCGAAACAACTAAGTACAACAAAACTCATGGTATTGTAAACGATCTCCAACAAATTTAATTAAAAGTAACTAAATTAATTAATTATTGAACCGTACGAAACCCATACATACGTACGTATAACTGAATAAAACTTCGAAGTTTATAAGACATCTTCGAAAAATTTAAAGGACCATGATTGTTTGCTCCTACTTTTAATTGGGTTCTTGATACTTTACTTTAGTGTCATAATAATACTAGCAGATGGAAGGAACATAATAATGAAATAATTGAACGAGACACTCTAACGATGTAATGATTCGTCGATTAAAAAAAAATAACAAAAAAAAATAAAAAAAACATTTTAGCTGAAACAAAAAAGTTTTTTTTGAAGCTGTTATTTTGACAAATCTTTTTTTACCAAAACTAACAGAAACATTAAGTATTACAGAACACTGCAAAATTTTAGGACAAGAAATTATAAAGTCTGTCATGAACAATAGGTAAATTAGTGTGGACCAGACTTAAATAAAATAAATCCCATTCAATTCAATATTCCAAGCATTTGTAAGTAAAACAATGAGCTTAGTATGTATTATGTAAATTGGCATCAGATAGCAGATACAATTAGCACAACATAGAACACACAGAAGGTCAGTTCCATACAATTAGTGAAAACATTGCACACACAGATGTGCTTCACGTACAGCGAGTACAAACACATTGACAACCGCTACTAATTGTTTAGTTCTCAGTTCTTCGAAAGAAAAAAAAACGACGGGTTGCACTCCGGGAGTGCCGGCAGAAGTGAAAACTTGAATTATTAACGTTGTGCATTTTTGATATTTTGGAATGGTTAGGGAATAATTTTGCACGAATTGCTATAATTATCATTATAAAAGTACTATGTATACAGGATAAGTTTTTAACCAGTGCGTAAATTTTTTTTGGTAGTTCAGTGTCAGTAATAGAACAAATATTCGTGTTTAGTTTAAAAAAAAAATTAAAAAAATTTCATCCTTATCCGAGTTTGAAATAAGCAAAACATCCAGGACATAATCTATTCGCCATACTATCAATGAAAACTCGCGGCCGCCACCGCCGCCCGGGCGCATGGCTGGGGTGAGGGAGTGGGGAATGCGCTAGCGCCGAGTGACAATGAAATATGGTTTTTAAGTAAACATGTTTCGTAAGCGATAACTTTTTTTTTTAGTACTAAGACATATCAAAATAAAATATACGTGTTTAATAAAACGTGTTGAAGTTTATTATGGCAAAATTTACGCACTGGTTAAAAAAAATTCCTGTATAACAGAAACCATTAAACCAAGCACGTGTACTATTTAGTCCATCCGTCCATCCGTCCATCCGTCCATTCGTCCATCCGTCCATCCGTCCATCCGTCCATCCGTCCATCCGTCCATCCGTCCATCCATCCATCCACGATTTTCCACGATTTTGCACGATTTTGCGTGCGAATCGTACAAATTTGCACGAAAAATCGTGCAAAATCGTGATTTTTTCACAAATTTTTCGATCAGGGTCACGTGTCAAGTTTTCACTTCAATAATGTGTCAAGCGCACATATTCTGCGGCTGTATTTAAAAGCTACTAGAATTTACAACCAGGATACTGTAAAACTTATTGAAAAAAGTGTCTATGAAGTTTCTTGCTTGATTATGACTTTGATAATTTTGTCAACCAATCACAGCACCACACGGTTGACGCAATGGCTGAGCGATTAACTGCTGTGCTCGCATCGCAGGTTGAAATCCGGCACAGCCCAAATAACGTAGCCATAGGCGTTTAAAAATTTCTAACATTAATTTTTAATCGATAAACCGGGAGATTGAGAGATTGTTTAAAACCACCGTGCTTACGCGTCTTGGTCTCGCCTATTTGTATGTAGCGAACCTTCTGATTCTTCTTCTTTTGTATAATTAGTGTTCCTTGGCACAAAGTGAAGGACAATGGCCCTGTGATTAGGCTCGCTAGCAGTGACTTAATGCATTTATAGTATTTGTTTCATACTTGGCGCTTGTTTCAGAAGAACTTGGCAGAGGTCGTGTTCTGATTAATGGAGATGAAAGGAATAACTTAAAGTGTTTTATTAAAATGTGCATAAGAAAATGGGCAAAATGTGTAAAAATGGGCATGAGAAGAAAGTATAGTGTAATATCAAAAGCTAGACTTCTTTGTCTGTACAAATGTAGAAGAATGCAAAATCTGAAGAGCTTTTTTGTTACTTTGGTCAAACGAGGTAATAATTGAAACTTCCAGTCGGATTTGAAAAGTTATTTTTGAATATAATGGCCAGATTGATGAGGTTGATTGATAGTTCAAGTATAGACCACTGTCCCATGTGCCAGGTACCATGTATAAATATGGTACCTAGCACAATGTAATGCTGAATGGCTAAATATTAGTATTTCATGTAAAAAAGTTTCAGATACTTTTTGGGAATAATATAATGGTAAAATAATATTGCCTAAAAAGGAAAACAGGTGTGTGTGACAGTATATAATTTTCTTCAACTGACACTTTCGAAAAAGAATAAAACTAAAAAAGGAAATGAGGTTGTATATTTATAAGCGAATGTTTGTGATGAAAAAGTTTTTCTTTTTTTTTAGATACTTCCTTATGTTTAATAGTTCACGAAAGTGCTAGGAAAATATTAAACACTACATAATTCATGAATGATTGTATAAATATTATGAGGTTATGTAAGATTCATATAAATTTCAGAATGTATCTGGCCCGGGGGCAGTCATTTAGCCATCACCTTTAAAAACAAAATATTAAAGTTTAATTTTTATATCCAGAATATACTCATAAATTAATACAACGGTTCATAATTACAACGCAAATAGAACAATCATAAAAAAATACGAATGGTAAAAAAAAACATCGTGATTTTTCATACATCCATTTATAAATGTCAAACTTAATTACCTGATATTACGAGTTGGTCCTTAAAAAGCCATTAAAGTTCATTTCGTCATCATTTTAGACAGAATAATAAATTACAAGTAAGTTCAAACTGCCCCTGATGCCAATCTGTAACCGTCTCATTTAATAAAATATTGAAATAACTGGCGGAATGAACAGTATTCATAAGTTATTTAACACAAATTAGTTGTTTCATACAATTCATGTAGGTGCTGCACTTTTGTTAATAACAGGTGATGTTGAAAAAAAATAACGACGGGTTGCACTCCGGGGGTGCTGGCAGAAGTGAAAACTTGAATATTAACGTTGTGCATTTTTGACGTTGATTATTTTGGAATGGTTAAGGAATAATTTTGCACGAATTGCTTTAATTATCAGTATAAAAGTACTATCATTTATGTGGTATAATACAATATTTATTTATTGCAATATTTATAAATTCGTAAGATTTTCGATCAGATGTGTCTTTAAAGCATGTCCTTGCCATGTTCTCTCGGTCGACGAATTTTTGATCAGGTCACGTCTCCTGACGCGAGTTTAAAATTTTTTACCCATTACAAAAAAAGTGTACAACGCCGCTAAAGAAGTTTTCACTTCAAAAATTGCTTTTAGTAAGAGCAAACTGCTTGAAAAAGCTCTTTGAAAAAATCTACCTAATTAAAATTACTAACATAATATTTTCAAATACGGGGAAGGCAAGCGCAGTCTTGTACTATGAATTCAGTAGGTTCAGTCAGCATCAAAAGTCTTTTAACAAATCTTACATTTACCACCATCATACCATCACGCCTGTATTCCCCGAAGGGTTAGGCAGAGGTGCACCAATTTAGATACACCTACAGTTCGCCGGTATATTTAGGTCCCATGTAATAGAGGGCGAGCCTATAGCCATTAACCGGGCACAAATCCAAACTCCGGGCTTTTATCTTACTTTTACATATCATTTAATCACACGAAATAACACAATTCACTGATATTTAGAATTTTAGGCAATATCTAAGAGTTCATTTTATCTTAATTTTAGATCCATTTCATATTTTCTATGATATTGTGCTCAATAATAAGGATTTAAAAATCATAAATGTGTATTCTAACCCCCCATTCGCTTCGTTTTTTCGCGGGTAGGTGTAAATAAAGTTAAGACGTATTTTTTGCTCCTCAATTTTTATTTAAATAATATTTATAAATTTTTACAACATTTGTTTGCTTTAATCACATCATAACTGTTTAAATACACTGTACTTACATTGGTAAAGCAATCAATGTAAATTAACTGTTTGCACAAAAACACCTGCCGGCTCATCACCAGTAACTTCTCAGAAGCAAAATTTCACAAAACTGCAACATCACTATGTCTCAATTAGAGGACATCCAATCGGCCCAGAGGAGTCTTGAGGAATGCTTCCTAAAGAAGATGGGACAGCTTGAGGCACAAATTCAAAGTGCTGGACCAGCGAAGGACACGGTTGCCAAGATTGCCGAAGAGTTCCGGACGTTTAGGGAGCTCATGTTTGGCATGCTGGGCCTACTTCGGAAGCAGATCGTGGAGTGCTCTAGAGTGGTTGACGGGTTGGAGACGCGTTCTCGCAGAAAAGCATTGATTTTTACCGGCATTGCTGAAGCAGAAAAGGAGGATTGCCAGACTTCAATAATGGACTTACTGAAGAGCAAGTTGGCCTTAAAAGACATCACAGAGTCCTCTATCACAGTGTGCCACAGATTAGGAAAGTCCAGCAGTGGTCCTACCAGGAGCAGACCCATTCTGGTAAGGTTTTCTTCCATCACACTTAGATCTGCCGTCTGGAAAGCCAAGGTTCTACTCAAAGGCTCAGCTGTCACCGTGAAGGAGTTTCTAACCAGATCTAGACAGGCTGTGTTTGGTGTGGCTCGCTTGCATTTCGGGATGCCGGCTTGTTGGACTCAGGATGGGGTCATAGTTATTAAGTCGCCAGATGGAGAGCGACATAAGATCACTTCATTGGAGGAGCTCAACCCCCTGGTGACGAAATACCCCAAGAAATCAGCAGACACAGTTGGTACTACGACTAAAAATGCGTAATAGTGAGGTTGTTTCAGTGTTTGTTCTTATGATTTCGATGTTCGGGACGTGTTTCTATTTAATAATATTGTTTGTAGGGTTGGTTTCGCTTCGCACTTGTTCACCCACATTTTTTTTTTTTTTTTTTTTTTTTAAAGTTTAATATTCACTTTTTATTCCTTTTACTTTGGGGGTAATTGGTTTACTTTTATATTCTTTAATTCATTACGAGTTTTGGTTGTCATTGATATTTTGTTATATTGACGTCTGTTAATTTGACATATGTCATAGTGTCAACAATGACAGCCGATATTCGTTCCGTTCTATGTTAATATGTTGTGTTGCACTCCGTTTCACTGTTTTTAATATTAACGCTTCATTTTATTTATTACTTTTCCCGAACATTTGACTCTTTTCCTGTTTGTTGCCATAATGAATGTTCTCTTTGCTTCTGTTTTATTGTTATTTTTTGTTTGTTTTGTTTTGTAATTTACTGGTGTTGCCGGTGGGTGGTGAATAGACAGTAGGTTTGACTAGGCTGCTTAATTTAGTCATACTTAATTTTAATTTTTTTATTTTTATTATTTATATATATTATTTTATTATATTTATAGTGTATTTATTATGATGTCTGATGATGATTCTTTTTGCTCTGCTATTGGTTCTGTTAATTCGTCTGCTAACGCTAGTTATGACTCCTTGCCAGATACCCTGGGTGACTTTGTGCGTCAAATCTTTACACATCCCAGAGGACACCTGTTTAATATTTGTCACATAAATGCTCAAAGTATACCGAGTCATTACAATGATCTGTATGACACCTTTTTGGATGTCAATGTACATGCTGTTCTGGTATCTGAGACTTGGCTTAAACCTCATCTCCTTTCTACAACCTACCCTCTTCCTGGTTTCATTCTTGTTCGCAATGACAGGGTTGGTAAGGGAGGGGGTGGTGTTGCTATTTACATTCGTTCCGATTTCCCTTTCAAAATTCTTGCCTCTTCCCCTTCTAATTACAGCGCCAGCGCTGAGTATCTCTTTCTTGAGGTTTATTTCAAAGGTGTAAAAGCCCTCCTGGGTGTTGTCTACTGTCCACCTGCTGTTGACTACTTTTCCAACATTGAATTGGCTCTAGAATCTGTAGGGTCGGAGTATGCACATTGCATCATCATGGGTGATTTTAACACCGACCTAACTCACCATACTCCTCGTTCCCGTAAACTCCTTCATATCCTCGAATCCGTCAGTCTCCAAGTCCTTCCATTGCAGCCTACTCACTGTAACATCTCAGGTGAAGACACTTGGCTTGACCTAATCCTAACATCCACTCCTTCTCTTGTTTCCTCTCATGGTCAGTGTCCTGCTCCTGGTTTCTCCCGTCATGACCTCGTCTACCTATCATATGTCCTTAAACCTCCCAAACCTCTCCCTAAAGTACTGCACATGCGTTGTTTTGCGCGCATGGATGCGGAGAAGCTGCGCCAGGATGCGTCGGAGCTCAATTGGGAACACCTTGCAGCGGCGGGGACCATTGATGACAAGTTGTGTGTTTTCAATCAGACTGTCCTAGCGCTCTACGACACCCACGCTCCGGTAAAAAAGGTGAAGCTAAAACGTCCGCCAGCCCCGTGGATAACGAGAGGGGTTAGAATGGCAATGAGGCGTAGGGATCGGGCCTTCCGCAAATTTAGGAAGGAACGGGGTGATGAATACTGGAAAATTTACAAGACAGCTAGGAATCGGTGCAATCAGATGATACGCAACGCTAAACGCCGCCATATTCTTGAGAATATAACGTCATCTTCTCCTGCTGATATCTGGAAGTTCCTTGGTACTCTGGGTATCGGCAAACAGCGTCATATAGATTTCCCTAAGACTATTGCCTTAGATGATATCAACCGTCATTTTACTACCACCAGTCACTTGGATCCCCAAGTATTGTCACAGACGGTTGATTTCATTGCAGGCTTAGCTAGGCCTAACGTTGAATCCTTTAAGTTTTCTCCAGTAACCGAGGATGAAATTAAAAAGATTATCCTATCCATCAAATCCATGGCCGTGGGTTGCGATGATATTAGTCGTTTCATGGTCACTTCAATCCTCGACTTTCTACTTCCTCCCATTACCTATATTGTTAACTTTTCCTTAGATTCCGGAGTATTCCCATCCCTGTGGCGTAGAGCTTATGTCCGTCCTCTTCCTAAAATTTCAAATCCCAGTCTTCCTAGTCATTTCCGGCCCATCTCCATTCTCCCATTCCTGTCAAAAGTGCTTGAGGCCTGCGTCCATAAGCAATTTTCGGGGTATGTTTACCGCAACAACCTCGTGAGTTCTTTTCAGTCTGGATTCAGGCCTGGACATAGTACTACATCTGCCCTCCTTAAAGTGACTGGTGACGTAAAGGAAGCAATGGAGAATACAATGGTTACTGTTTTGGTATTAATTGACTTCTCCAATGCTTTCAACGCTGTCAGTCATGATGTTCTCCTCCCTATGCTCTCCCATCTTAAAGTTTCATCTGAGGCGCTGGAATGGTTCTCTTCATATCTTCGGGGACGTCAGCAGTCGGTTCGCGTTGATGAGAGTTCATCTAGTTGGCGTGATCTTGGTGCTGGTGTTCCTCAAGGCGGCATTCTCTCTCCATTATTGTTTTCTATTTTTATTAATTTTATCACTCCTTTTCTTCAGTGTGCGTATCATTTGTATGCCGATGACCTTCAGTTGTATACGGCATCACAGGTGGAAAACTTGTCAGTGGCTATTCAGGATATAAACCGGGATCTGGATGCCATCAACAATTGGTCTGACAGATTTGGGGTGTCTGTAAACCCCACAAAATGCCAGGCCATTGTTATAGGAAGCCCACGTATGATGAGCAGAGTGGCGGTTTTATCCCTTCCTTCTATAGTTTTAAATAATACTGTCATCCCAGTTAGCCCCAGCGTGAAGGATCTCGGTTTATATCTTGATTCAACGCTAAGCTGGCAAAGTCAGGTTTCCAGTGTTTGTCAGAGAGCCAATGGAACTTTGCGTTCTTTAAATCGCCTGAGGAACTTTTTGCCTGAGAAGACCAAAGCAATGCTTGTGCAGACTTTAATTTTTCCTATAGTTGACTATGGTGACGTGTGCTACTTTGACTTAAATGCAGTGTTGTTGGATAAGCTGGACAGGGTTCTAAATAATTGTATTCGGTACATTTACAATTTACGGAAATATGACCACGTGTCAAGCTTCAGGGCGGAGCTTAAGTGGCTGCCCATTCGCCAGAGAAGAAGTTTACGTGCGTTAACCACGCTTTTCTCCCTTCTTAATTCTCCTTCTTCTCCTTCTTATCTTATTTCTCATTTTCAATATCTTTGTTCTACTCATGCTAAGAGTCTGCGTTCCTCTAATAATCTTCTGCTTAACTGTCCTTCTCATACTTCTGATTTCATTCATTCTTCCTTTCACATCCAGGCTATTCTTCTTTGGAATTCACTTCCTCTCGATATCAGGACAGCCTCCAGTCGGTATGCTTTCAAGCAAAAATTGCGGAGTTATTTTCAGAACCAATAGTAAGAGTTGTCTCATAATCCTCCTCTCTACTGTTTTCATAAGATATGTGTTTTATATTTGTATTTAATTATATAGGTATGTATGTATTTATGTATGTATGTATGTAGGTATATAGTTATGTTTTATGTATGTATGTATGTATATATTTTCGTTTGGATAATTTTAGTTGTTTTGTACTTGTGTACAATTAGTTTGTCTATATAATCGAATTGTGTTTTTTTTATTTTTTGTTGTTTAAATATTGTTTTAATCTCTTACGATTGCACCTGCCATGATATCTCTTCACCACCTTTGGTTGACTGGTAGAGAATGCCTAAGGCATTAAGTCCGCCTTTGTACTTTTGTTGCATAAAGTTTAAATAAATAAATAAATAAATAAATTCGCCGTGGGACTTCTTCACAGAATACTACAACAGGTAGACGCATTGTTTCTCTGTTTAATTGAAGTACTTCACTGTTTATCTTCTTAAGATTTAAGTGTCTTTCGACATTTCAAGGCGAGAAAGGAGTCTTTATTCTGTACCAGGAATTAGGGGGTTTATCTAGTAACTTTTAAGAACGGTCGCTTTATAATCTTAATCTGTCAGAAACGCGTCTATTTTATTTCAATATGAGACATTGATTGTCGCTGAGATGAGATTGTGACTCAATTGAATTGGCTTTCTGTAAGCTTACCACGAAAGCGATAGCTTAAACCATATTTAGTTCAAGACGATTTTCGAACTTGGAAATACGACTACCTTACAGCATTTTAGTTTCACTTTATTAGTACTATATTTATTGTTAGTATCTACTTTATTAGTACTTATTACGACAAACAAAATGAGTAGTAAGTTACCCATTGATATAAATTAAGAAATCATACTAAAAAGAAAATATTTACCTAGTACAAAACATTCCAATTTCAAAATCGATACAATTTACGATACGTCTAAAAATTCGTGACCTTGTTTGTATTTACACAAAAACTAACAAACGCCAAAAAATATAAAAAAGTAAGAATTCATTCAACCTTCGTACACAAAGCACACGCAACGGAACCCTTAGAACGAATGCCCCTAATTTGTTATGTCCCAAGAATCTTCCAAATTAAGTTCCGTTGCGCACATACCACTACTAATTTTAGTCAAGTGGTATGCCAATGGATTTAGGTAACACTATTTACTCTTGTACAAGCCTTGTTTATTCATCGAGTTAATTGAGAGAATAAATAAGAGCAAGGAGTTTACGCAGTGCGGTAGATTTCGTAATTAGAAGGGGCTTGAGAAATTAGGACGGCGTTTGACATTTGTTTTTTTTTTAAGGAAGGGTATAATTATGTACATCCTCAAAGCTCTGAGGTCCTAGTACCTACGAGCGCGCTGAAGTCAAAGTCAAATCATTTATTTCAATTAAACCATTATAAGCCACTGTTAATCGCAGGATGCGGGCAGCCGAGGACCGGTCATTGTGGCTTACAAGTCAAAGTCAAAGCATTTATTTGAATTAAACCATGTACAGGCACTTTTGAATTGTCAAAAAGTTACGTAGAAAGTTAAAGCTAGTTGCTCGTTCCAAAACGTAGGTTCTCTATAGAGAAGAACAAGCAAGAATCTCCAGGGACACTCTTTTCAATTTGGTTATTACAAATTCTAAGGCTATCTTTAGGAGACGCCTATCTATGTGTGGACCAGTGAACCATCTATGTGTGGACCAGTGAACCAATGGATGTCATTCGGTTGATATGTTGATGATAATAATTTATTGATTTATTAAAAAAACGTTTGCCGACAGCTTCTATGTATAACATATTTTATATTAATGCAATTACATAATCAAGGCACTTCTAAACGTAATTACCACATGTACAAAAAAAATCTAGTTGCTTCTTTGAAAAATTAGTTTCCTATGGAGGAGAATGGGCAAAAAAATCACCTCGTTATTTACTCTTTAAATAAAATAGTTTTCCAACAGTTTCAAATAAAGCCGGTGACACAAATTGAACAACTCTCATGTCAATTGTGATTGAAGAGTCAATCGAATCTCATCCAATCGATGGCTGTCAACTGGATGCTGAAACTGTACAGTTTTTAGCACGAAATAAATTGAGTGATGTTGCAAGTGTTACACATTTTGTTCATTTCAGTAATCTAGTGAAGCCAGGTTTATGAAATCTCTTTTTAAAACTTATGTTTTGGATTAGAGAGAAATAATAATCGGCTGTAGTTCTTAATTTTTAAGACACCACAGGAAAGTCCTATTAATCAGCAGACAACACCTCTTTTTTTTGTACTGTGGTGGATATTTCCATGAATGTCCCCCGCCCTTAGGGAGAAGAAAGGGTCTATTTACTCTTACTGTCTTGTTGACTGGGTCGTGATGGCCCAGTGGTTAAGGCGTCCGCCTCCCTTGCACGAGGTTGTGGGTTCGCAACCGGGCACGGGCAAGTACCAATGTGACTTTTCCTAATTCATACGTACTTTCTAAGTTTATCTTGGACATCACTGACATCAGTAACCATGTCAGAGGCCCTTGAGGCGGTTTAGAAACTCTGACACTAGGGTGTTTGGGGTCGTTAGACCTTACTGCCCACACGATAAGAAGAAGACTGACAAAAAATCACCCCAGTGTTCCCTACGCACACTTCGCTGGCGATCCCGGGAACATACGGTCATATCGTGATCCCCAACTAGTGCTGGTCCGCCCCAGCAATGTTCCTCATGCCGGGGAGTATGATGTTTGGCTCCAACCACGACATCAAAGTGGGGTGCACGTGGAGCCAACAACCTCCTAGATTGACGTGCGAGATGTCAAACACAATAAAAACATTATTTCTACCGATACAATACAAAAACTACCTTTCTAGTTTTGCATCACAATAACTTAACGCAACACATTTATTTACTGTCTATTTTATAACTTATCTCCATAACTGGACAAACGTATGTATTTTTAATCCTTTCCTAAACCGGTTGGGAATACCCGGTCCGGATAAGAGATATTCTAGCAGTAACTTCCGGTCCACCGGCTCCGGATTATCCTGTTAAAATATAACCGGGTGTCCAGCGAACCGCGAAATGCGTATTGGATTGAGTTTCCTATGAATTTTATTTACAGTTGTAGTTTTCTGAAAGTATATCGTCTGTTTTCGAAGAATTATATCTATACATACAAACAAAATTAAAGTGTTTGTTTGTTATTTGTAATAACATCTTTTTACCAAATGCCCATTTATAATTATGATTTTGGTCGGTTTTGATATAAAAAAATTGCAATTGAGCATTTCGTCGAGTATAATTTTAGGAATTTGCTACTTTAAAAAAATAATTCTTAGGTACAATTAATATCTTGCACTCATTGACATCGGTGAAGGATATAAGTCTGAAATCGCCAATCCGATCCTAGCAAACGTGGTGATCATTGCTTGTGCATCGCTTATATGAGAAGACTCCTTGGCCCTTAAGTTGCAGTGGGATAGTAACAGGCTGGTATTAGAATAAAAAAACAATCTTATAACATACCAACACTCCTGTATTCCTCGAAGGTTTAGGCGGAGTTGTACCAACGTACACCCACAGTTCACCGGTATGTTTAAGTAACATATACTAGGGGGCAAGCCTATTGCCATTATCCGGGCACAAATCCTAACTCCGAGCTGGTACTGAGAATGTCATACACAAATCCAATAATACTTTGCTCGACCTGGGGATCGAACCCAAAAAGCGCGAACCAGTCGCGCTTAGGACCATTAGGAAAATGAACTGGGACATTTATTAGAATAAAATGTCAAACTTTACAATACACATACATACATACAAATACACATTTTTACCATGTGCCTATTCAATACACGATTGAAAAGAGTTAGCGATATTTTTTATTATTCAACTAAAACTTTCATACGATAACGATTATTTACTTCAATGTATTTCTTGCAACGCAATTGCACATAAACAATGATAAGTTATGCATCACAGTGTACTCTGGAACAAGCTATTACTTGGCAAGAACTTGTGCTAAACTGAACAAGAACAACATAATAATACGTTATCATTGTACAACATTGAATGCTGAAGTTTGGCAACAGCCACATCATTTTGACAGGATTGACTTTTGAATTTATTCACGTGCAAAAATAAAACAGGTCAAATGCGAGGTATATTTGCACATGACGGGTTCCGTACCACCTTACACGAAATGACCCGTTTCTTGTATGTATTGATCTTTTCTCTTTATTTTATTTTTATTATGTGTTGCTATAGCTGTAAATATGTCCCGTGTATACAGTTCATGAAACGATAAGCGAGAGTGATAGGGCTCCGTTTAAACCATTTAGGTACGGAATCCTAAAATTGGGAAATTTTGCAAAATCCATAAGCGAAAATCAAATGATAATATGCTCACTTTAAATAAAAATTCGATGATCAGTGATGTCCATGATAGACTTAGAAACTACATATGAATTAGAAAAAGTCATACTGGTACTTGACCATGCCCGCTTAGGAATAGACAACCATGAATACGCATGAGAGGCTAACCAACCACTGAGCCATGAAGATACGCGACTTACGCATAAAGAAATATTTCACGAAATTAAATCAAAATCACGTTAATCACTTACTCACCTAGTAACCTACGAACTGACACAGATTGCCTTTTATTAAATATTACACAAGAATAAGCAATACAGATTCTAACTCAACAAACTAAACTAAACTAAAGATACGTCGATCAAAAGATTGATAATAAACTTCAGAAAGTTGCATGTAATCCTTGCCCGATGAAGATAACACAACTTTCTTCATTAGGGAACTGTTATAAACCAAATAATAGAAATCAGAACTTGGATATCAGTCTGCCTTGTGAACGTGACTGTACTTCTGTATTAGAAAATACTGTAGACGTGAAACATACTGATTGGAATGGTCTCGGAGAACTACGTCATTTTAGTATAGAAGGAATTGTGATAATAGATTGAATGCTGGGCCCTTTTTCGGGTATGAGGTACAAAAGGTACCTTGCCTACTTCAAATGTGATGGTTGGTTTTTGTAAAAGTTCAAATTCACATAACATACGATCACGTCTGTATTCCACGAAAGGCAAAGGTGCACACACAGGTACAGCCACAATGTTTAGGTCCCATGTAATACGGGGTGAGCCTATCACCATTAATCGAGCACAAATCCTAACTCTGAGCTGCTTCTGAGAATGTCATAGAAAAACCTAATAAATTTTTTTGCTCGACGTGGGATACGTACCGAAGACCTCAAAAATAATGTTTTTCTAATTATGGCAAGGAAACCGACGGCCCACCTGATGGTCACCTGATGGTTAGTGGTCACCTCTGCAATACCAGAGGTCTTGCAAATACGCTGCCATTCCGAGACAAAGTTAAAATGTCTTACCATCATCAGCCGCAGGACGTCCATTGCTGGACATAGGCCCGCGAGCAGTCACCTTATTATCTTGTCATTACAAAATTTATTTTAACGCACACATTTTAAAGCCCTAAATTGAATGGCAAATTTTTCGCCATGTCTCAGTGCTATGCTGTTATATTGAGCGATAACCTACCATTATGACCACAGCAGCTTCTATTCTTGGATGTCTATACCACGCACTTATCTGATCCCTTCCGGACGGGCGGACATTACATGGTTATCTCAAATTTATTATTCAATCCTGTTATATTGCCTAACACAGATTAGGTGTGAAATTGAGGGTCTATAACATCCCCTATCTCCAAAGAATAATCTTGGCAACCATTGGACCGAATTTGATGGTGATTTTATCATTCCAGAGTTTATTATAATTAGGTTTTGGGCTATAAAAATTTACTGTCTTCCAAGTATTAGGGCCTCCGCCCACGACCGATTTTTTTGGACCGATAATCGGGCAGAAAAACGGGCCCGTTTTTTCAAAAATTTCAACGCCCACGACCGTGTTTTTGTCGGTGACTTTCGAGGGAGGAGCTTAAATAGCGGTCACATTTTATATCGCAACTTTTATTTGACAGAGTTACCGATAGTATAAAAATAACGTTAATAGATTTAAGGTTATTTAAGTTACAATTTATCGTTAAATTGTTTATTGACGATATTTTTATCGTTTTTTTTAAACAATTGATCCTTCTAAGATGGAAGTAGCGCAGGACGGAGGTGTGGCGGGTCGCCCACCTTAGCGTCGCGCTAATGTAGTGCCTAACAATACTTTGCCCGATTCTTACGATTGAGAATTATACACGCTTACTTTTACATCGTTCTGAAATCAAAAGCCATGAGATCCATCATAGTACCTAATAGAAGCTATTGGCACTATTATTTTCGATAAATAACAAAAATAAATAAAATAACTCAAACATTTTTGAAATACTAAGAACGCGAAGTAACGCTTCCTTGCAGTCAAGGCATATTTGTGTGAAAACCTTATCGACTATACATGCGTAAGGTAGCCTTTAAAGAATACATTAATCGATCAGACAGGAGCGCTACTAACATTTAACTCGAATTAACAAAAAAAAAGTGACGAATTTCCAACATCTTTGAGACGTCTTAAAAAAAAACACGCAATAATAACTATTACTCGACTGGAGTTCCAGTGTTTCAGCTGCAGAACGATGTAAAAGTAACCGTATATGTTATTATTAGACCTGGTAATCGAACCCACGACTTCACGCTGATCAGACGCGCTTTGCGACCACAAGCCCAATATAGTTAGTCAGTGACAATTAATATAAACGTACAAAACGGCAACTTACCTAATTTAACGGTAAAAATAACGATTAATTCATATTCTATATTAATGTTAATTAACATTATATTAGGTACTGGTAATGTTATCAAATAACGTTTTTATAAAGTTACTTTTTTCAAAATTTTCGAGTTCATGGAAATTAACGTTACGTAACGATTATTATTTTTTGATTTCATAACGTTAACAAGCCCTGGATTTAAGTCATTACATATTTAGCAAGCTTAGTCGTTGAAAACGAATGTTATTTTCATTCTTAAGAATTTATTAAATTCGTTTGATTATATATTATTTTTTTAATCCATTAACGTTATTTTTATATTAAAGGTAACTCTGTCAAAGGTAATTTTATAAATATTTACCGGTATTTAAAACCCTGCGTAAATCAACACAATATTATTTACTTATTGAAATCACAGACGATTAATTTAGAAAAAATTGATTTACCATATTATTAATAAATAAATAAGCTTTTTAATAATAAATTATTGTTATTATTCAAATGCTTCAAACTCATAAGTACTAACTTAACATAACACCACAATTGTACACTTAATTCGCAATAACTGCTTTTGACTTTAGACTTTTGACTTTAGCAATGGCACAACGCTCTTCCCTAGTAAATCCATGACGCATAGGGTAAGTGCCCCAGTGAATGAACACACCCGAGTGAATTAACAAATCCGAGTATTTTCCAAAAAATAATAAACTAAGATATTACCTTCTACCCAACGCAGTATTTTTTTTTTGTAATTGCTGCTCTTTATTCTAATATAGTAACAATATTCATGTATTGCGATACTGTTCGTTTTAAAATGACGAGCGTTTAAAGTTGGCAGTGCTGGTGTACATTTTCTTTGTTCGGGCAAGAATTTAGGACTTGGGTCAGACGCAAATTTTTTGATATCACTTTGCAGCCGTAATTAAAGTATGTACTATAAGTTATTTATAAATTCGAGTAATGGGTAGTTATAATATATGTATCAAATCAATTGCATTCTTGCAATTTTAGCTAGTTTTAAGTAAATTATTGAGTGTTCCAGCATTGGCATTAAAAAACGTTTGAAATCCTGTGAATAAACGACCGTTAATTCACTGGCCAATCGTTAATTTCATGAAATCTAGTGAATGAACTATAACATTTTCATCATGTTAAAATATAAGCTTTCGTCATAAAAATGTAACCAATAAATAAATGAATACCACATTTTGAGTTAGTAATCATCATTTTAGAGAACGGAGAACTAACAAATAGATCAAAGCTCTGAGACTCTAACTCCCAAGCTCATAAAGGAAAGACGGGGACGGAACGGGGAGTCTTCAGTGGGTGCAGGTTCAGTCGGAATAAGCTCAGCTTATAAGGCAGATCCTGAAATCCATCAAACGCGACACACCTCAAATGCTGACGAAGCTGGAGACCAACGATGGCAGGATCATCTTGTCTAAACTAGAGCTTTTAAGGGAGGTAGAGAAGTTCTAAAAACCCGTCTCTAGTCCAACAAAAGACACAAGAGCTAGACTGACCTGACACTACACCGATGAGTTCCCGGACGTCAGCCTATATGAGATAAATATGGCTTCTTAACAACTTAAGGACAACAAGGTGCCGGGGAAGACGGAATCACTTCTGTACTACTGAAGAGGCCTATGTCCAGCAGTGGAAATCGTTCGGCTCATATCATGATGAATTGATTGTTGACGTTGGCTAGGCTTATGAAGGTATATAATGATTAAGTAAGAGATTGAAGGCTTACACTTTGTTAAAAAAAGAAATGATTGTAGCAGATTTAGAGGCTAAGGATTTATGTTCATTTATTTATTCCATTTTGAACTGCATTTGATATAATAATAAGGATTTTTCGTAACTATTAATTAAACAAAAACTTGTGTTCATTCACTGGTTCTAATGCTGTACATTTACTGGAAAATTTCATTCATTCACTGGGGTTTTAGGGTATTTTTCAATATATTGCCAAATATATAAAAAAGTATACAGGTTATGTCGTAAAACCAAGTTAAAAAATATTCTTTAGTAGACATAGATTACCAAAATATAAAACCGCATACTTTAGAGGCAACATAATGTAATGATTTTTTGAAGTCTGAAGATTGCTTAAGTGTTCATTCACTGGAGCATTTACCCTATTTTCTATTTTTCACCGATAATCGGCGGCCAGGATGCGTAGATTTTGTTTTTGGACCGTTTTTTTCTCGGCCGTGGGCGTTGATGTACTAGAATCCATACGTTCCATTCTCGCCGAGAAAAAATCGGCCGTAAAAAATCGGTCGTGGGCGGAGGCCCTTACGAAGAAAACAATAAATTTTGACGTTTTAAGTGTCAAATGAGAGTAAAATTTTAGTAGTTCTTTGCTTTAAAATTGTGAATTTCTTGTCCTGTTTTTGTTGATTCTTTGTACCCTAGGCACCATATCCACGGGCGAGAGAATCGGGGTGATAGTTTTGTCGTGCTATCAAGTTGGGTTAGTAGATAATGTCAAGCAATAATTCCATGAAAATGAATGACGTACGAAATCGCGGGCAGAAGCTAGCTAGAGCTAGTACGTAATATAGCATTACACTTTGTTTTAGAATAGACACAGAAACAAGAAACAAAGCATAAGCCTCTCCGCCCACAACCGACTTCTTGACCGATTGTTATGTCGGTAACGATGGAACGTATGAATTCTAATATACAAATACAAAATCGGTCAAAAAGACGGTCATAGAGGCTTAATCGTTCAATAGTACATGATACTAATTATGTTTTGAAAGCTGCTTACATAGTTACGCCATTTCACAGTGTTCGTCCCATCAGATAGTTGACCATAAATAGACATGGCTATAATACTATCCGTCTCGCATGTAGCCGGATATTAGTATATCAGTCAATACGTACGGATACTCAGCTAGTCAGCCAGTATGTGGTTAGACTGTGGTCCGAACCGGAGCGACAGTCATCCGGTTCATTGAAGCTCAAATTGTATTCAAATGATAGATATTCCGAGATTGATAATATTATCTCTTCCGATTGAATATCAGTCACGGTGGCAAATCTGAATAGAGACTAGCCTAGTACACAGGAGATATTATAGTGCAATATTGTAAGCGCAAACATAGGTGCACTCCCTGTTCCCTTACTCCCGTAA
Organism: Caradrina clavipalpis; assembly: GCA_932526535.1. Taxonomy (NCBI): domain Eukaryota; kingdom Metazoa; phylum Arthropoda; class Insecta; order Lepidoptera; family Noctuidae; genus Caradrina; species Caradrina clavipalpis. Next base: position 5,394,529 of record OW052105.1, read on the forward strand.
TCTGATGGGACGGCAATCTGATACAACCGGGGTGAGATTAAACACAGAACCAAAGACTTTATGTGTTTTTCGAGGCACGGGGGTGTCACACCATCAACTTCCAAACTCCGAGCTGATAGTGAAAAAATCCAAATGGAAAAACCTAAAAACACTGCCCGACCTGGGAATGGAATCTGGGATCCTTCGCTCAGCTACCGCGCTTGTGACCACGACGCCAATTGGTAAAAACGATTTCGTAATCAACCTTCTAAAAATTCACAGTCAAACACGCCTTAAAGAACCCATTTTAATTTGTATAATGATTTTTTGTCAACTCTAAAGCAATGTGTACACTACCGATAAACGAAAAACATTACAATTATTTCGATACCACAATGCCACACGAGTCATATTATGTCGTACCCTTATTAGAAAAGGCCATTGACAGTAAGACTTAACTTAGAAAAAAAGGCTTCTTTTATTCCCTAAATCTACTTTTCGCCTCACATACCATAAATAGCTTTAGAAAAGCCCAATATATTACAAACGAGCTTCTTCCACTACCCTGACGCCCTGAAAACACAATTTACACAATTTTTAAAGGCGACTGGCGTTGAATGCGCCGTCGGATATTGACCGGCTAGGGACATGTTACCCGGAAATTGATCGTTAGACGCGACCTATGTGAACGCGCCCTTTTGTACTTAGGCACTAACTTTGTTTAAGATTTTAAAAGAATTTAAAAAGGGTCGCTTGGATTCAATTTTCTTTGTTAGTGTTCGCGTGTATTGTAGGCTCTTTTGTGGGTGTTTTTAGTGATTCTGTTTCGAATCGCCCTTGATCAGTCATATTTTTTTATCGTAATAGGTAGGCACTTGAAATTTTTACAGAGTGTGTATTACTATGGCCGTTACAACAACAAAATAAGTTAAGTTTAAAGGTCCCCCATTAATCACATAAAGAAAAATATTTCTTTTAAGGAACTTTTCGTGAAAAAATCTGTCTGTCAATAGGCAGGTTTTTTACTATAAATAAACGAGAAAAATAAGTAATTTTCTTTTCTCACGTGCAGCAATGAATAAAACACAACATAATAAATTCCACCCCGCTTATCCAACAATAAAATTAATAAACTCAACTAAACTAATAAACTTAGTTGAAACCAGCGAACCGTAATCAATGATTTAAAAACTTCCTGAAACTATAGAAGTTGAGAAACAAATAAATAACAGTTTTAATTAAATTTATAACTCTTGTGTGGAACTAACTTTAGAGTTGGAAGTTAACTCGCTCATATTTCCCGATTATTCGGTTTGGTATCCGGTACCTAAAACTTCGTGGGTTATTTTTAAAGGAATATAATCCTTTTCTAGAACCACGGTAATGAGGCTTTTCTAAAACATTACAATTGATACCGAGATTTTTCGGTACCAATACCTATACCAATATCGATACCGCCACTACACTGACTAATGAGTATGCACCCTTATGTTGCCTAGTTTTTATTTATATTCATCGCAGTTTATGATCAGACTAACATTATTTCACTATGATTTTGTAATTTTTGGTGTAATTAAGATACGATAGCAGTATTTTTAACCGACTTCTAAAAGAAGAAGGTTCTCAATTTGCCTATTTGTTTTTTTTTGTATGTTTGTTACGCGATATTTCCGCCAATTATGGATAGATTTTGATGATTCTTTTACCCATAGAAATCTACGTTATTTGTGAGTGTCGTAGGCTATAACACCACCCTACAACACAGGGGGGCGGACCAGTAATCAAAGATGTAACGTTTGGCTGGTGAAATAAGCCGCGCGGTCGAAGTCATGGGCAGTTCGGTAGTATTATATCATTCAGTAGGTAGGATGTAAATAGTTACATCCATTATACCGACCTCTATTCAACCATAAGTCAATAATATCAAAAGCCGTTACAGACGATATTAAATAACAGTATCCCAGCTCTTTGCTATGTAAATGTTGTGTCGAAGTGCATTCGGTATTCAATACTTGGGCGCCATCTTGAGACACCTGTTTCTGTCAAAGGAGAATATTACTGCTTAGAATTTGAGTTGGTTGAAATAATAACAGAGAAATGGTGGTTGGAATTGCTACATAAATGTTTTGTATTGAACTGGTTTTAGATACCCCGTGGTTCTCAAGAAAACGCGATATGCTTAACGTCGGATCTCGGTTTCGGTTCCCAGGTGTTATTGGGTGGGGTGTGGTTTCAAAAGACCTCTGGTGCACCCTGAGTACGGGCGACAATCTCTTCATGGAAGGTCTTAGTATGGGGAGATTATTGTCTGTAGAAATCTTCTGGACAAAAAGGGAGGGGCCAGTTGTAGTTCTGGAAGAATTATGTTACAAGTCCCTTTGATTAAGCAGATGATACAGAGGAAAAGGAATTATTGGGTGTAATATTCCCGTGCCTCGAGAAAGAATATGAGAGTGAGTTAGGAAGAAGCACACCTGCATTTACGCACATAATTTTACGCGCGGCTTAGTCTTCTAACTGTATATTAGAAACAATCGCAATTTAAATCTCAATCTGCCAAAAATGTCTATAATTTACATTATATTATGACATTGATTGTCGCCGAGATGAGGTTTCGACTAAACATTGAGCGTTTTTAATTAATTGAATTAGCCTACAGAATAGCATAAGTCAGCATCGATCTCCAAGAAAGATCAAATTCCATTTGCAAAGTGTGTGCAAAAGCCTGAATAGAATTCAAACTACGGATTTATACTACAACAGTACCTACCTACAGTAAGTTCAACACTATCAATAAACACGCCACGAGTCCCGAGCTCACTCAACAATATATTTTCGTGATCCCTCGTCCTTTCAGACCTCCAGCTCTCCTCATTAAGTCCTGACGCGTCCCCGCAGACAATGATATATGCGGCTGCACCTTCTAAAGCTTTTAACGTTATATTGCATTTGTGTGGGGTTGGACACTGACTAATTTGACACTATTTCAACAGAACCGCAATGTAAATCTCAGTTTTTTCTGCAGTGGGAATTTTAAAGGACTAATACGGGGTGTTAATGGTTCGAGGTGGTGCAAGAATAGAATATTTGAAAGGATATGGGGGAGGTTTGCCTAGCAGAGGGACATTATAGGCTAGATAAATAAAATAAAATACGGGGTGCACATAGCTGTTAACTATACATACTGATCAAACTCACATTTGGCTAGCTAAGAAACGACTTTTATTTTTGGTGTGAAAAATCAATGTCCATGGTAGCGCACAATGTATATTGTATTTTATTGGGTTCATGCAATAGTTAATTCACTTAAAACCTATTAGCGTAAAAGAAGAGTAAAAAAATTAAAACTTTATAAACCAGAGATGGTTCAAGATACAAATACTCGTATCATGGCAATCGTTAAGTGTCTTGTTACAGCAGTAGAAAAAGTAATATTGGACTCAAATATTTTTTAAACATATTTTTGGGTTTTGATTAGGTCCTCTATAGGTTTTACTGAGTCCAAAGCAGGGCAATCAGCATACCGTTATTAGGTTTTTGATTGGTAGCTAGGTAAAGTCCGGAGTCCGGATTTCTGCCCGATTTTGGTCGCATACATATTAAAACACTTCTGCTTTCTTCTTCGGAGAAACTAAGCCTGATGTATAAGAGACTTCTACAATTAAATTAATTGCAGAGTATCTTACATTCACGTTCTATTATTAACAAGCATCAAAGCGTAAATCCCTACAATTTCTCCACAAATCATAACACCAGGAACAATTAATCCAAGAGATAATTATGACACAAAGCAAAATCCATAATTTAAGCCGACGACGACGCCTCAGAGAATGGGGCTAAAAACTCCAATTAGTGCCGTTGCGAGGGCGAAACAATAGCTTTTGATGAAACGACTTCAAAGATGTGCACCAATATTAAGATCTCAAACTGGGACGAATTCAAAACGGAACGGCTTCAAAATGGGACGAAAAGGAAGCGAAGAAATGGGCCTATATTGCCTAATGGTATGCAAGAATCGAGGATTTTGAAAGCTTATTACGGCTCAAATGGAATATTGATTATGGGTAATTGATGAGATAAAAGATCGCTCTTTTTTGTGGTTCTCGGTCAAATTATACATTTGGGTTTAGATTTTCGCCTACTTCGCCATTTTTACTTTAAAATAAAATGATTGATGTTCATTTCTGAAGATTTATAAACCCTCTACGCGAAAAGAGGGTTGTTGTAAGTCTAAAGACTTTGTCTTTTATGTGTGTGTCCGTCTATAGCTATGTAGGTAACTCCTAAGTCGATGATCCTATGAAAACTAAGTGAGGTAAAAACAACATTCTTTTTTATCGTAATCGTTAAAATAACATCAAAGAAGCGCTTCAAATCTACTATCTAGAATATTTAAAGCAAAGCTAAAATATGCTAAGACAATGTTACTCAGAATTTCTTTAGTTTTACTCCCGAATTCTGACTCCATTGAATAATTCATTTGGAACGTTTCAGAAGATGATGAAATTAAAAGTACCCGCACACTGACTCGAGTCACAGAATAGACAAATCCAGAATGTCGACTCCATACAACGAGTGAAAACACGCGTAAGGATACAGACTAATATGTGTTTTAGGTACATCGTGTACATCATATCAGCCGCAGGGCGTCTAGTACTGAACACCTCCATCAGCGTCCTTTATAAATTTCCAAAAGGACCGGTTGAAAGCGGCCTGCATCCAGCGTTTTCCTGCGGTCTTCATCTTCTTTACATTCACATAATTATTAATGTACCCGTACAAATTATGGAGCTTCTTGCTTATTTTTCTCCGTAAGAGACTAGCTTTTCGGAGGGGCAACTAGACTAGGTATGTTTTTATTGTCTTTTAATCATGTAATGACATTGACGCGTTTGTATAGCTGGAGGTCACAAACTTTAGCAAACATACCTGTCGCACGGTGAGAGTCAAAATGGCGGGTGTACCATAGTGAATTTAATGCGCTAACCCCAATTGACGTCAACGTACTATATCTATGTGTGCGTGCGGTTTCACTCGTTGCTGTAGAAAGCTGACCTTCTGTATCTATATATTCTACGACACGAGTTTTGAGGGTGGCAATATAATAGATTAAATTCTCTTTGACTAATTCGCGTTTTCCCATCCTATTAACGTTTCTTCTCTGTTTTGTGAATCTGCTAAGACTTGAGCAATCTTTTATGTTATTGTTTGTCTCTTTTTTATGTTTCAAAGGACATTTTAACTTTGTGCGCTAATCTTGTTGTCACCACGATTTTAATGGTTTATCGTCTTACTGTCGGGTTGAAATGTAATTTACTACATGACTTTGTGTGGTGATGCGGAACCTGCTTCGTTAGTTTAGTGGTCCTAAGCGCGACTGCTACGCTAGAGGTCTTGAATTCTAGTTTCAGGTCGAGCAAAACATTTTATTGGGTTTTTTGAATAAATTCGCAATAGGCTTGTATTACATTATCTCAATTACATGGGATCCAAACATACCGGTGGAGTTTCGGTGACCATCGGTACACCTCTGCCTTACCCTTCGAGGTATACAGGCGTGATGGTATGTTGTTGTTATTGTAGATACATTAAAATTATCTTCTACAAAATATACACTTGTACAAGTTACATTATTCTACAATGCACATTCGATTACAGGTAACCAAAGCTTACACATTATCGATTAATAATGTACAGTCACCAAAAGGGAAAAGTAACCATGCCGTCACATAAAATATACGTTTTTTTAGACGCTGAAGAAGATTTCTAATAAAATTTGATGTCATGATTAGAAAACGAACAGTTTATAATTAAAATCAAATTAAATTCGCAGACATCTATCAGTTTTGAAGGCAATGTCATTATGTCAACTATATCTGACAACTCTGGTTAACTTATCGCATTTGTTCACCGTACATGCTTTAAATAAAATGCTTTTTTGGGCGTTATTATTAAGCCTTACCTAAGCTATCATAAAATAATGTCCCTAAAAAAATACGCTACACAGATTATATAAAAATCCCTATTTATAAAACCATACTATGTAAAAAAAGACCTTCTTCCTCAATTTAACCTACGAGTAAGTTCATTCATTTTAATATACACAAGAGCGCTAATATTAATAAATGGTGGTATGTCAGAAGGTCAGCAGCGAGCCCCACAAGGCCCCTCCATCTTTCTTGGAAGTCCGTTGCATAAAGGAATCCAGGCCATTGAAAAATTGCTAGGAATATTACAAAAGATCGGCGATGTCTGGATATGAAAGAAGCGATTATTTTTCATGTTGGTGGTGTAGAACTGGTGTTAGTGAACGGGGTAAGGGTGTAAGATAAATGTAGTTTTTCTTTTTTTCTTTTATCTTCGTATCCATTATCTATCTACTTAAAACAAAACGAAATGTAACTCTCAAGACCGGTTCCGACCACGGCGGTCATTCTTAACGCAAACTAGCCAAGCACGCAGGAGATATTATAGTGCACAGATGTGTGCGCAAACACAAGAGCACTCCCCCTACTACTACCACCTCTTACTACCTCCTCTACTACTCCTACTACCTCTCTGCTATCTACTTTCATTTAACCTCGAAACCAGCAATTTTACCGCGACTTTGTCCGCTTAGAATTCATGCTTCCCTTACAAACCCAACAACCCTACCCCCTCGAGTGGTTATTAAAAAAAAGTCAAAAATTTTATTTACTTAGGTTCCCATCCGTGTCAAGTTTCATAGCATATCATATTATTCATATCACATATCATATTTCATACAATGAAACTCTCTATTTGCACCCCGTTAAGGATTAAGCTTCCTTAAAACTTAGCACTAGATTACATTATAAAATAATACACTGTTAACATTTCAACTATCTATACCTATAAGACATAAGACAGACGGGCAGCGGCCTAAAAAAGGCTTTCATATTATTGCCCTAATTAAGTTAGTTCATTAATTCCATATTTTATCTAATACACTTAACAAAACGCTACGAGCTTCCTGAACAATACTTCCCACAAGTAATTCAATACTTTCTTTCGACGAAATCTTTAAGGTAAACAAGTTTCCACGATTCAATTAATTTTCTACTCCTCAACTTTTGTCCCTTGGTTTCCTGTTAAATTGTGAACCTTGATGTTATTTAATTAAAGTTGATTTTATTATTTACCCTGGCTAATAAAGTTCTGTAGTACCTTATTAACCCAAAACCTGGAAAGCGGTCATTGTACTTTTTATTTGTATCATTGGATAGCTAACAAGTTGACGGCCCACCTGATGTTAAGCGGTTACCGCTTACTATGGACAACTGCAATACCAGAGACCTTGCAAATGCATTGCCATCCCAGAGACAAAGTTGAAATGTCTCATGTGTCGGTAATTACACCGGCACCCATACCCTTCAAACCGGAATACAGCAACACTGCTTTACGGTAGAAATAGGCATAGTGGCAAGTGAACAAAAAAATCGCAAAGTTAGCTTTTGCTCGCGATATTTTACTCTTGTTTTGCTGATCTTGTCTTGTTTTTTATCAATATATTCTTATTGCCTTTACTTTTGTTTTGTATTCCTTAACTAATATCCTACTAATATTACAAATGCGAAAGTTTGGGAGAATATGGATGGATGGATGAATGTTTGTTACTCTTTCACGCTTAACGGTTGAACGGATCTGGATGAAATTTGTCACTATAATAGAATTTAGATAGGTATGTTGCTAGTACTTCCCCGGACGAGCTTCTTCACAAAGAGCTCTACTACTAGGTACTATTACGACGTTTACATAATTACTACCAACTTTTACTAACCCTGAAATGGCGAAAAAACCAGTTGTTCCATACATTTGTGTTCGCATAAATCAAGAAAAAAATGTAGGGACGTAAAATATTAAAAGTGGAAAAGCAAAATGGAAAATTTAAAATACGTAACGGGAACGAACGAACGATAAACGTTTTAGGATCCATTTTTAGTCCGAAGAGAATAAGTTAGTTGAGCTGCATTTCTTTTGCAACTTCTAGATATTTTTTTCTTCTAGTTTATTCCTCTGAGTAACTGACTCGTTAGCCTAGTGGTCCTAAGCGCGACTGCTCCGCTAGAGGTCTTAGGTTCGATTTCTAGGTCGAGCAAAATTTTGTTGGGTTTTTTAATGAAATTCTCAGTAACAGCTCGGAGTTAGGATTTCCGTCCGGTTAATGGCAAAAGGCTCGCCGCCTATTACATGGGACCTAAATATACCTGGGAAATGTGGGTCACTAGTACACCTCTGCCTAACACTTCGGGGAATACAGGCGCGATGGTATGTGTGTCTAGAATAAGTAAGTTAAGCTGCACCTCACCTCTTTTATAAATTCTAGATATTTCTTTCTTTTCTAGTTTATTCCGTAGCGGGACTAGCTTCCATGTTTTATTTATGTACGGCCGGGCGAGGTTGTACGGAAATACATTTGGAGTGATGGCTGCTTCCATATTATGTAGGTTTACTGTAGGTGTACGTCGGACTTCGGGATAGAATGTATTGCTTTTCGGCTACATAAAGTGTATTTTAAGTTAGCTATGTTCGTAGGTTGGAATCTTGCAAGTTTTTGAAGACACCGTTGGCGCATTGACTGAGCTATTGGCTGCAGCGCTGCGTGTCACGGGTTCGATTTCCGCACGGAACAAATATTTGTATAGCCTACAGATAGTTGTTCCGGGTCTGGCTGTTTGTGGAAGTAACTTTAAATGTTTGTAAGCGCGCCCACGATACAAGAGAAGTTCCTAGTGTCGGGCAGAGTTCTCTTTAAGAAAAATAAACTTTTGCAAACACTTTATTTTGTCGCTGATACCAATAATAATAACGCATGAGTTGACTACCCATACCTGTTTTTAATGTCCTCTAGAGTGCAGGTTTAGTGACACTCGGGACTGTACTAGTAAGTGGGTCACTGTCTGGTCGGGAGCACCGCACTCGCACTGGGTCTCGGTAGGATCTATAATCCCCCATTTTACTAGGTTGTTTTTACAGCGGCCTACTTGGATGCGCAGTCTATTAAGCGTCTTATATATACACATTTGGAACATAGATCACTAAATAAATACAAAGCAATAAAAATATTTAGAACATCTCTGCATCCCCCCATCATGTCTAATTGTATGAACTTGACAAAGACATAATGACTTTTTTATTCTCAGTAGCAACTCAGTGTTAGAATTTGTGCATGTTTAATGGCAATAGGCTCGCCCCCTATTACATGGGACCTAAACATACCGGTGAACTGTGGGTATACATTGGTACACCTCTGCCTAACCCTTCGAGGAATACTGGCATGATGGTATGTATATAATGACTTTTATGACATTTTACGTTAAATATACTAAGCAATTTGTGGTGTAACACTAGCGAACATTAAGTAAAGTCCAACATTAGAAAAGAAATGAACAAAAAAGATAGAGAAACGACTGAACGAAAATAGCTTCTTTCATTCATTAAAGTGCTTTGTACGTCACGGCGTGGGTTGAAAAGCACCTTATTTAATCAACACTTTTTCTTTTCACTACCTAAAATTCATGATATTATGACGTGTGAAACACACATATCATCACGCCTGTATATCGAAGGGTTAGGCAGACGTGTACCAATGTGCACCCACAGTTCTCCTGTATGTTTAGGTCCCATATAATAGGGGGCGAGCATATTGCCATTAACCGGGCACAAATCCTAACTCTGTGCTGCTACTGAGAATTTCATAGCAAAACCCAATAACACCTTTTGCTCGACCTTGGAATCGAAACCGAGACCTCTACAGTTGTGGTTAGGACCACTAGGCTATCGAGGCAATCTCAGTCGAGGAATGAACAAAAAAAAGATAGAAAAACGAATGAACGAAAGTAGCTACTACTTTCATTCATGAAGTGCTTGTGACGTCATGGCGTGGGTTGAAAAGCACCTTATTTAATCAACACCTTTTCTTTTCACTACATAAAATTCATGATACTATGTCGTGTCAAATGCTTAAACAAAGTGCTCTGAAGAATTTCAAGCAGCTCCGAATAGAAATGGTCTCGTTGTCCGTAGCAAATACACCAACAACAGTTTGAGGTATTTTTCTTTGTATCTGGTTTTATCTTTATTGGTATCTTCTTTAAACCCACGCGTTTAATTCTATTAGTCCAGCGTTGGGTGGTCTGTGGTTAAAAAGGGCTTGGTATAAAAAGTAGAAGGGACATTGGCTGGCATACTTTTATTAAAGGTACAGTATAATATTCTGAAAATGTTCGTTGCTTATTAAAAAGTCTACTGTTCCATATAATGTTGACCTTGCTATTGCAGTTTTGTATAGAACGGTTTTTTTTTAAATAAGCAACTAGCTACTGCCCGCTACTTCCTCCGCGAAGAAGTCAAATATCCATAAAATATATCCATGACACTCAGCTGTTGCAGTAGCTTTCTATCAGCGAAAGAATTTTTGGAATCTAACTAAATATTCCAGAGATTACCCCTTACAAGCAAACTGCCTTTTCATAATATCAGTATCTATAGATATTATTCGTCGTGTAAACGAGTTAAATTCTAAAGAACCATCCATACATATTACAGAAACAAACAACATAATTAATTAAGCTTATATTACCACAAAACTAATTCACTTCCACAGCATCAAAAACTTAGAAAGAAACTCACTTATACACAGTCCCGTTTTCCTGATCTATTCCTCTCCAAATATTCTTCAGAATACTTCGTATATTGCTTTCCTGGGATTGGGAACTTGGAAAAAGGCGTCGAGGTAACTAATAAATAAGTTTCGATGTCAAAACTTTGTGGTTAAGCCATTAATGTGACCATTGCATCTCTGCGAATAGAGACTCAACCCGAAAAAACTTTGCAAAGGCTTTCGATAAGGTTTTATTTATTACTCGTAACTAGTTAGTTTGGGAGGAATAAAGATGATGGGTAAAGATAAAATGGTTAGGTAACGATGCTGAGCCTCCGCCCAAATGGTCTTCGATTTACGTCATTTCCATCATGTTTGGATTATAGCCATAAAGATTTTCTCCTGACCGAATTTTGGTTATAGCGGCCAATATCTATGGCGACCAGCCAAGTTAAAGGAAATATTATGGATGACAAGACATGTGTGCGTCACCACATGTGCACTCCCTCTTCGGAAATTGACATAGTCTGCAGTCTGATAATCCGACACGACCAGCGAGAGATTAAGCGCTATCACACCACACATTTCTGCCGCAAAGCAGCGGCGCGGTGTAATTACAGGCACATCAGACATTTCAACTTTGTCTCTTGGATGGCAACGCATTTGCAAGACTTCTGAGTATTACAGATGTCTATAGGCAGTGGTAACCACTTAATACTAAGTGGGCGTATGGTTGTTTTGCTATCCAAAGACATTTAAAACAAAAGTCAATTTCTCTCCACCGGGCTGTCACTGAGAATTACATAATGCAAAAATCTAATAAAACTTTGCCCGACCTGAGAATCAAACCCAGGACCCCACACTCAACAGTTCCGCAAAGCCGTGTAGCATGTACTAAATATTTGTCAAAACAAGAAACACGACACGACAAATACACAGACATTTATTATTCAGCTCTCAAAACGCCTGGTCACCACTCCCTAGTGTTAAGTTTAAAAGCCTCTTTGTCATCACCCAGACGTTCCTGAATGATTGATTGTAATACGACTTGATTATCTTACTTTCTGTTACCGCTGCGAAGTCTCGACTTTCTGAGCCTTTTGGGTTACCCCTGAAATGGAGTAAGCTGATTATGAAGCTAAATATAGATTCGGGAGATTTCTACGTTAATTTTTTATGTACCTAAGTTTGTTATTTGATTTTGGTGTAGGGATTCTAGAATCTCGGTAATGAAGCTTGATTTATAACTAGATTTGAATGGAGATTATTTTGTGGTTACCTACCATGAAATCTATGGGTTTTAAATCGAGATAAGACTGGGGATTGTTCCTTAAAGAGGTACTATGCCCCCTTGATCTCATGGTCTAGCCTACTTACTAAACGAAAGGTTCTGGGTCGATAACCAGCCCCCCCTAGCCAAGTCACAAACAATAAACGCAAACGCTGAGTAGGCTTTAATAGATCTTCAACTTTATGTGCTTGGTTTTAAGTTGAAGATCTAATGAAGATTGCATAGCGTTTTCGTTCGTTCCAGTCGCTAACGCTTAGAAATCTTTAATAGATTTTCAACTTAAGGCTCTTGGGTATTAAGTTGAAAATCTATTGTTACCTACCGAGCGTTTACGATTTTCGTTTGTGACTTGGCTAGGGGGGCAGACCAGGTAACGCAGTGTGTGGTATGATACTCTCGGGTCTTGGAAAGCGCATAAACTTGTTAGTTGTACACCTGATCATTCCCTAGTTGTATCGGACTATCAGAGTCAGGGGAGAGGGAGTGCACCAGTTCGGCACTCACTTTTACACCATAATATCTCGTGTAACTTGGATAATCAATACTAAATATGTTTATTGCTTTTCCATATGTATTCTTAGGTGGTAAATATATGTGTATAATTGAGATCATTATGGATCCTGTAGGGCACAGCAACAGTGTTAGGAGGATATCTCCATTGAATTGAATATTATTACTTTTCCATTGCAATATTGCTTTGTTTGTTATTTACAAAACAAATAAATAACATTGAATTACAATTTGCCATGTTTAGTCATAAAATTAACAAACCGTAAATTTAATTATCGGAATTGGCGCTCGATCATGCGTGGCTTGCCAAAGGCCTAATAAAATAATACATGGATAAGTAATGGAATTGAAAATGCCTAACCCAAAAATATTACTTACAAGCTTAAAAAGCATAATTATTTCAAATTCAAGTCACAACTAATTAAAACTTTCATTAATCGTCTTCTTCTTCTTAGCGTTTCGATGACAAACTATATTATAATAAATAAATAAATTTACTATTATAATAAATTATATATTAATCGTCTGAAAACTTACGATTGCAAAGCACTAAAAAAGCGAAAAAAAAATACCACATAAAAATACCTGAACATTAAACAACACGTTTCTAAAATTCGTCCCACCAAAGGAAAAAATAAATGACCTCATGTACGCGATAATTTCAAATTAAGAAGTCAACCGTAAAAAGTCGTGTCCTCTCAACGTCACAAGAATCACCGGGGTAATAAATTATCCTTACCGTTTATAAATAAAACACATAAAAGCGCCACTTTAGCGTCCCCAAGCCAAATAAATGGCGCCGAACGTAATTTGTTACGTCTCACTTATACGACGTGGAAATATTAAGGATCTACACCACTGTGTCCTAGGCGAAGGATATAATATATGCGGCGTAAAGTTACTGCCTCGTTAGCCTAGTGGTCCCAAGCGCGACTGGGTACAAAAAAGACGTGACTCGACATAGTATAAAACAAATTCGCTTTCCGCCGTCTGTCCCTCTGCACGCATAGATCCTTTAAACTTCGTAACAGATTTTAATGCGGTTTTATGGATTAGTTAATATTTTTTTAATTATTATTATTGTTCTACTTCAGGGCATAGCAACCATCACCAACCATCACGAGGCGAATCGGTGATTTCAAACTTAGATTAATTTTAAGATCAGGTTTCAGGAGCATATCTTTCCTTCATTATAAACTCATAAACTCTTGGGGGTCTTAATTTATGTACTGCATCATGAAAACTGGTTTCACTGGTTGATATCCTTGCCTTGTATGTATGGGAATAAAGCCACCATAAATAATTCTCATAGCAACGCTTTCGCCTTCTCACGCAGGACATCAGGCCTAACATAACGTAGGGTGTCACACTTAATAATACTACCCCCTCTCTCCTGTCTGGTGCCCTTACGTTCATTATTTATTTTAATACTATAGATGGGGTAATATGTCAGACTGTCTATACTAATGTCTAGATAAAACGTGCCTTCTATACTAAGAGGTTTTGCCCGCGACTTCGTCCGGCTAAATGTCACAGCATAAAAAGTGGCCTATGTCCTAATACCTATCTTTCATAGTAGTATGAGTGAGTTCGACGATAGCGCCACCGCGTGATGACGTAAGTGAGAAGTATTATATCGAGTATTTTGATGTTTTTCAATAGAATTTGATATTCAGCGAAGTGAGAGGGACTTGCAAGATGATTTTCGAAGTGATTTCCTTATTTCAGAATAGCATAGCAGAATAGAATATAATATGTGCGTGTTGTTAGTCAAAGGTGTTTAAGAATGAAAATGTAAAGAAAACTTGAACTGAACAAAACTGTTTAATCTTGTTCTACAATCTATCTGCTTAGCCTTTTCCTAACTATGTTAGGGTCGCCTTTCAATCTAACCGGATGCAGCTGAATACCAGTGTTTTACATGGACCAATTGCTTATCTAATCTCCACAACCCAGTTTCTGGGGTACACGATAACTCTTGGTAAGACTGGTTGTCAGACTTCCCAGCTTGTAATCCTTAACGACTGTCAAAGATCTACGAATGACATACCTACATGAGAGGGACACGACATAAAACATTTTGTTTAAAAAAAGAACACACAGAATTCTTTATTTAAAAATAGAAAAATTGTCTGAGCGAACACTACTTCAATCGGTCGTTACCCTTTTCGCAACAAAATATAGTTATAGTAGATATGCAAAGCAAATTCATATTTCAATTTGGAAGCTATCCACACTCAGCCGTATAATCGAATTGATACATAGAATGGCGGCAAAATAAAAAGTGTTTTCGATGAAATCGAGATTAGGGTTGTCAGAGCCAATAAAAGATTTAGCCTCACGCATTTGACATGAAAACTTTTTTTTTTTAATTGAACCTTAAAAATAATACAGCTGTTTCATATAAAGTAACTGCCCTTTTGGTCTCGTGATGGTAAGCACAACTGCTGAGCTTGGGGCTATGGGTTCGATTTCCAGGTTATTTGGGTTTTCAATTGGGAATTTCTCAGCAACAGCCCGGAGTTTGGAAGTCCCGGGCAGTTTGGTAGAATGGAATTAAACCCTTTTTTTTATACCGCTGTAGGTGGCAAACAAGCTAACGGCCCGCCTGATGTTAAGCGGTCACCGTTGCCTATGGACACTTGCAACACCAGAGGCATCACTCGTGCGCTGCCTACCCCGTAAAAACCTCAAAACTCCTTTCTTGAAGAACCCCAGTCTCTTTTTATTTTTGTTTGCACACATGGTCTGTGTCAATGTACTTTTTCTTTCTAATATGTACAAAAAAAATGTCTGTCCACGCTTCGCCTCGCCGGCTAACACTACCTTTACACGCAGAATTTTTCAGTATACTTTACTATACATAGCCCACCAGAGTAAGGCAGTAACTATAACAATTACGATAATAGCTTCGGACATTTCCATAAAATTTCAGACGCCTGCAATATACCGTAAACGTGCACTGAATGACGATATGAGGCCGCAAAATGTTAGTTTGTTACGACGCGTCGAAGAGAGAATGGCTACGGGTATATAAGGTATTAATACAGGGTGTTTGGCAGAACGTTGAACATACGAAAATGGTGGATTGGTGGGGTCATCTATTTGGCCCTTGCCCCTAGATGATTTGTACAAAAAAACATTTCGCTTTTTTTTAAAGTAAAAATTACTCTTTAAAGTTAAGAAAGTGGTGAAACGAGAAGAAAGCAAACATTTTTTTTTTTAATTTCCCTGGGCCAGGGCCATATAAATTAGGGCTGAGTAAGTAGCAGATGACCCTACCTATCCACCATTTTCGTATGTTCAACGTTCTGCCAAACACTTTGCATACTATTATTATGAAATATTTCACCATGAATTCAGTACATGATCCTATACATCTAAGGGTTAATTCTTTCTTGACGGTTATTAAAAAAAAATCAAATGTTCCATACAATTTGACCGCGCGTGTATGCAACAGCTGTTTTTGAAGTGAAAACTTATTTAACGGCATTGTACACTTTTTTGTAATGGGTAAAAAATATCAAACTCGCTTCAGGACACGTGACCTGATCGAAAATTCGTAAGATTTTCAATCAGGTCACGTGTCCTGGCGCGAATTGTCATGTTTGTGTACGATAGCGCAATAAATCAATATTGTATTCTACCACATAAATGATAGTACTTTTATACTGATAATTAAAGCAATTCGTGCAAAATTATTCCCTAACCATTCGAAAATATCAAAAATGCACAACGTTATTATTCATGTTTTCACTTCTGCCGGCTCTCCCGGAGTGCAACCCGTCGTTTTTTTTTGTTATCGTGAGCATGATTTGAGAAGCATTGAAATATTTTTAAAGATCATTGTACTGTGAACATGACTAACTTTCACTATTGGCTTAACCCCCACCAACAATGGGAAATGTGAAAAATCAGCTATCCCTTTCTAAAGTGTATAACCTATACGATAAAAAGGATAACTCCAATTCTGTAGTAGTCTAAAGTTAGGCAGAGGTGTACCAATGTACACTCTCACAGTCGTCTCACAGTTCGCCGTTATGTTTTATATGTCACATGTAATAGGGGGCGAGCCTATTGCCATTAACCGGGCATAAATTCTAACTCCGAGCTGCTACTGAGAAATTTCTAATGGAAAAACCCTATAACACTCTTTGCTCGACCTGGGAATCGAACCCAGGACCCCATGTTCATCAGTTGCGCTTGGGACCACGAGATCAGTGAGAGTCAAAATGGCGGGTGTACCATGATGAATTAAATTGTACCAATTACCAAACAAATGTACCTAAAAAGTACTATTTAGTACCTAGCGTTAAAAAAATTGTACCTCCTCCAGAACAAAGTTATTAACAAATTAAGGTACACCCGCCATATTGAAATCAAGACGGCGGGTGTACTGTAATATTTTATTATTTAACCATTTCTAATAAAATATAATTATACCAAAAATTGTACCTAAAAAGTACCTCAAGTAAAAAGAAACACACACTTGATCAGAGAGATAGTTCCTGAGAAACAATTATCATGATAAGTATATTGATATACAGGGTGTTTTTTTGGAAGCGTACCTGTAGGGAAACTACTGTAACTACTGCAAACGGTAAATTTTTGTTAAAGTAAACATTGCTTTATTTTTGTAATTAAATAAACTGCATTTATACATTGCCACACCCGGGAATCGAACCGACTTAAACCCAAAAAAGTTGCATCCTGTCTTTTTATGGCACCAATCGACAGGGTCAACCATAAGGATCAAATCTTTAGGTTTCGTGCATCCGTAGATAAGGTTTACATCCGTAGCACGTCACGCACAAAGGTCCAGTTGAAAACCAGCGTCAGGCCCAAGTGGTCTGGCATTTATGCTGAACTGGGCCTGTTTGGCGCAGCCGAGAGGCACACAGTTATGTTGTTTTCTTTTTTGTTTTATATTGAATAACGTTTTTGTTAGTATATCTGTGTGCTCATGGTTTGTGTCAATAAACTTTTTTCTTTCTTTTTTTCTATCTCTCTGCAAACATGGTAAATTAAATTAAACAAGGAAAGGCAGGGTGCGGCAATATGTAAAGGCAGTTTTGTTTCATTAAAAAAATAAAGCAATGTTTCCTTTGACAAAAATTTACTGTCTTCAGTAGTTACAGTAGTTTCCCTACAGGTACGCTTCCGAAAAAACACTCTGTATATTATCGACGGATCCTATGCATATGGGCGAAAATGCAAAATTACAACTTTACAGGACACGCTTCTAAAGTTTAAATTTACTATAACTTCAGATTCATAAAACCGAACTTTACGATTATTTGCTAAGACAACTATCCTCCTCACTTATACTAAAGTTCTTTTATTATTTTATATACTAAATATTTTATTCGTAACTCGTGGGGCAGGCAGACGTTGTTTTGCCCTGAAAATCCAGCCAACCCAACCCCACCTACTCTACCAAACTGTACCTACCTATCTATCTACCTACATACCTACCCTACCCACCCACATACTAACTCTACCTATGCCTGCCCTTTTTTTTCCTCTTGGGGAAATCCTTATGGACTGCCTCCGTCTGGGGTAAGGCAGAGGGGTGTGTCGGACTCTTACCGACTAAAACCCCACGGTGTTCCTCCAACTACCATTTGCCGGGGCACGGGTATCGCTCTGAGCATTCTTCCGCACCCCGGCAGGTATGGCCCGCCACCACCAGTCACATGGCGCGGCCATCTACCAGTAAAGACTTGCGGGGAACACCACGCGCGCCTTACTCTCGGGCCTGTCTTTGTTCGGGCGACGGACTGACTCCCAGTCCGCCACCCGCAGGCCCTTTTTTAGGGTGGCCGGAGATCGTCCCGCGCCCTCCGGCGCCTGGGGTGCTGCGGGTGCGATGGGAGGAAGTAGCCTCCCTCTCCCGTTCCGCCGCCTCCTTGGCGGCCATCACCTCCTCGCAGAAGGAAGCGACGGCGTCTCACGCACTCTCGCTCCCGACCATGGACTAAACAAAGTCCTGGAGCGAGAGTCTACCCACAGTTGTCGCTGCGACGAGATCACTGCGCTGCGCTGCCCAAGCTGGGCACTCTTCCAGCGTATGCTGCGCCGAGTTCTCGAGAAAGTTCTGACAATGATGGCACCTAGGCGCCGTCTCCCGACCTATGCGATACAGGTACTTTCCAAAGCACCCAAGTTCAGAAAGCTCCTGCGTCATCCGGAAGGAAAGGGCACCATGACGCCTCTCCAGCCACTCCTTCAAGACGGGAATTACAGTCGCTATAGCAGCGTGCCCTGCGCTGGGTCGTGCAAGTCGATCCTCCCATTCTGCCACCAGGATCTGGCGGAGACCTATGCCTGACCTACCCTACCTACCTTACCTACCTCCTACCGAGCGACCTTTCCTATCAGCCTACTAACCTTGTTTAAGGTAAACGCGAAAAATCCATTTTTGAAAACTTTAACAGTCAATAAAAAAAAATGCACAAGTGGGATCGATAGGGACTAATTTGACTGGACTATTAGGACCTTGTACGTTTAAATTCATGTTACATTATGCCGTTATACTGTAATAAAAAATCGTGTTTCTAAGCAGAAATCTTTTTTTTAATAGCTCACATAATTCATTACATCTATAAGATACGTTTAACATAAAAGTCAAAATGGCCAAATTGTTAGTTTGGCCCTTATACATAGGACCCATCGATCAATATACTTATCATGATAATTGTTTCTCAGGAACTATCTCTCTGATCAAGTGTGTGTTTCTTTTTACTTGAGGTACTTTTTAGGTACAATTTTTTGGTATAATTATATTTTATTAGAAATGGTTAAATAATAAAATATTACAGTACACCCGCCGTCTTGATTTCAATATGGCGGGTGTACCTTAATTTGTTAATAACTTTGTTCTGGAGGAGGTACAATTTTTTTAACGCTAGGTACTAAATAGTACTTTTTAGGTACATTTGTTTGGTAATTGGTACAATTTAATTCATCATGGTACACCCGCCATTTTGACTCTCACCGAGACCAACGGGGCTGTCTAAAATTATATATTCATTGATTATACCTATTTAATTAAATCCGCATCATCGTTGGAGTTTTACTCGACAACCCTAAACGGCGAGTAAAAATCCATCGAGATCGAAGCGATACCAGTGCGATTATCGCGGGAGACATTGAAAAGAACGGATATTACAATCACAGGCTTGAATTTTTAAAAGTTATCGTTGTTGTAATTAGTTCGAAATATAATAATTTATATATAATTTTTGGTCTGTACAATCGTTTTTTTTATGACTGATTTATTGTAATTTAATTGAGACGTGATTTCAAAAATATTTAAAGATCGGCCAAGTGCGAGTCGGATGCGCGCACGAAGGGTTCCGTACCAATATCTTTAAAAAAGGCAAAAAAAAAAAAAACAATGTCTGTTGTACGCGAGCCCCCTTAAATATTTATTTCATTTTGTTTTTTCAACTGTCTTACTAAGACAGTTGAAATGTCAGACAGGCAGACAATTATTTTTAACAAAGCTTCATTTGTATCACAATTTATTTCCCATCACACACCAAACGAAGCAAAAAACGCGAAACTGCAACAAAAAGGTCTGCAAAAGAAAATAGGAAATCTATTTAAAAAATATTCCAACAAACTTTAATTCGCAAACGAAATAACCACACGAAATAAAAAGTAAATAACTTTAAACTTGCTGAAAGTTCCGAATGTTCCCTGATTGGGCTCCTCAAGCGGTCGTTTCTTGCAGCTGCACTTACTAACGTAAGTGACGGTACTTTCAAATTTTGACTTTCAATTGGTCATTACTGGTGTAACGGCGGGTGAAGGCTCCCGTCGGTTCGCATTCGTAGGGTTGACAGAATAAGATTAAGCTGGTAGTATCGTCATGACTTTATATTTTCCCACTGCTTCTCTTTATATTTTTGTTTATGTATTATGTATATATGTACTTATAAGTATGTATTTATATGTATATATGTTTGCTTATGTATATAGTCATGTATTATTATATTTTATGTCAGTTTTATCTTAATATTGATTAATTTTAAAGTCATTTTTCTATTTGCACCTACCACAATTTGTCTCTGCATCACCCTAAGGTTGACTGGTAGAGAATGCCATTGGCATTAAGTCCGCCGCTGTACATTTTGTGTGCATAAAGTGTTAAATAAATAAATAAATAAATAAGATTATGAAATATTTAATTAAATGTAGTATAGAGAGTTTTCTGTACACGTAAATAATGCCCTAAAAAAGCCTACTATATTGTGGGTTCAATACAGGGCAAGTACTACATACTTACATAAACTTAAGCCCGTTCCCACGGGGGTAGTCAGAAACCACAGAACGCCACGCCCCCTGCTACGATCCTTACATACTCCCTTCGCCTTCCTTACATACATTTTGACAAGTACTAATTGTAACTCTTTGCAGTTTATATTTACTTTCTAAACATCTTGGTCATCACTGACATCGGTGAAGAAAAATATCGTGAGGAAGCCTAGACTTAATATGAGTTTGAAATCGCTAATCCGTCTTAAGCAAGTATTGTGAATAATGCTCGTGCCTTCTTTGTATAAGAAGAAGCCTTTGCCTTGCAGTGGGACAATTACAGGCTTATTAATTAGCTGTTTGTTTGTTTGATCTCTCTATCCGCAACTGCATATTTAGAGCCAATAATAATCATAGTTTCTCCACCAAAACAAGACAATGCATACGTAACCGTAAACATATACACCATTAAGTTCAAAATCCTTCAAAATACGAGTATTATCAACACTAAAACAGTCACTATGCCCCAAGCTGTCCATGCATCGCACCATAGATACGCTGTGGCTAAGCCACTCCACAGACACGTTTGAATGGCTGGCTGTAGCCATTCTGTGGTCGTCGAACGGCCAGTGTTAGCTCCTATAGTATATTACGAAGGACATGTCGGGTGTCAAGCTAGTGTATGGATGAATAAACACTAGAATAATAGTCTAGAAGGCTGGCGTTTACATACATACATACCATCACGCCTGTATTCCCCGAAAGGTTTAGGAGCTGCTAATTTAAAACAGATGAAATCGTAAATACTAGCTTATGCTCTCGGCTTCGTACGCGTCAAAGTTTTATCATTTTACTAACCGTACATTTTTCTGGAATTAAAAGCCTATATGCAAGATTACGATCTAGCTCTAAAGATGTATTATTTGGTATTTATATTTTTATTTAAATTATGGATACGCTAAGAAGAAAAAGATCTGTCTGTGCAAAATTTTAACCAGATTCGTTCAGCTGTTCCGTATTTGCGTAACAAACGTCTACTTATCCTTCAAAATTTTTGCATTTCTACCTAATGATAGTAAGAATATGAAGCTTAAGATTTTGTTTTTATTTTCTTTTCAACACTGTATTTTAATCTCTAAAATCTTAAAAATAAAACTGCTGTTTTTAAAATGTAAAACTGCAACACAAATGTCTATACACAAATTGATTAAGAATTTATAAATTCTTACGGCGCAGCCCTGTATTTAGATATTAATTGGAACGGCAACAAGATGCGATCGTGAAGTGAACTTTAAACTATTTAAGTTGTTTACCGATTGCTACCAGCTTTCGAAACTTCAGGCTGAAATTAATACTAGCTACTGACTTGGTTTGAATACCTTTTTTCTTTAGTAGGTATGTTTGTTTCAATATTCAAACTTATTTTTTGTTTACCAGAAAAGGGGTCATTGTACTCATAGTTATGAACAACATACCATCACGCCTGTATTCCCCGAAGGGTTAGAGAGAGGTGTACCAATGTACACCCACGGTTCGCCGGTATGTTTAGACCTCATGTAATAGGGGGCGAGCCTATTGCCATTAACCGGGCACAAATCCTAACTCCGAGTTGCTATTGAGAATTTCATAGGAAAACCCAAAAACACTTTGCTCTACCTGGGAATCAAACCCAAGACCTCTAGCGTAGCAGTCGCGCTTAGGACCACTTGGCCAACGAGGCAGTTAGTTATGAACAACTTATGCTAAACTACCGAACCTGAAATTGTGAAAAAACACACCTAATCCATACATTTCATCATCATCGTGATCATATCAGCAGAACTACGTCCACAGCTGAACATAGGCCCGCCCCTAAAGATAGCCACAATGACCGGTCCTACGCTGCCCGTATCCAGCGTTTGTCCGAGACCTGTACCAGGTCGTTTATTTATTTATTTATTTAACGCTTTATGCACACAAAATGTACAGCGGCGGACTTAATGCCGATGGCATTCTCTACCAGTCAACCTTAGGGTGATGCAGAGACAAATTGTGGTAGGTGCAAATAAGAAAAATGACTTTAAAATTAATCAATATTAAGATAAAAAATATAAAAAATAAAACTGAAATAAAATATAATAATACATGACTATATACATAAGCAAACATATATACATATAAATACATACTTATAAGTACATATATACATAATACATAAACAAAAATATAAAGAGAAGCAGTGGGAAAATATAAAGTCATGACGATACTACCAGCTTCTTACGAATGTGCTCGCGGACTTTAATTTTAAAGGACAACCTGTTGGTTGCCATCCTGATTTCTCCTGATTTTTTTTTTTATTTTTTTGTCGTTGGTCTACCTCGTGGGGCCTTCCCACACTGCACCTTTTGGTGATCGCCACTCGAGAGCCTTACGACCCCAACGGCCGTTGTCTGCTCTATGAGGTATGTGTCTTGCCCATTGCCACTTGAATTTCGCAATTTTGAGACCTATGTCGGTGACCTTAATCCTTACTGATATTATAAATGCAAAAGTAACTCTGTCTGTCTGTCTGTCTGTCTGTCTCTTCTTCACGCCTAAACCACTGAACCGATTTCAATGAAATTTGGTACACATATAGTCTGGGACCCGAGAAAGGACATAGAATAGTTTTCATCCCGAAAATCCCCCGGGAACCGGAACTATTAATCCACGCGGACGAAGTCGCGGGCAAAAGCTAGTTCTTTATAAATTAATCCTACTAATCCTACTAATATTATAAATGCGAAAGTTTGTGAGGATGTTTGTTACGCTTTCACGCTTAAATGGCTGCACAGACCTGGATGAAATTTGGCACTGAGATAGATTGTAATGTGGAATAACACATAGGATACTTTTTATCTCGGAAAAATATACGGTTGCCGTGGGACAATATATCAAATTTGACGTGGAGGGAGTCGCGGGCAGAAGCTAGGTCTATATAAATTAACATCTATGTGGGATAATGATTTTGTATCAAGCTTAAGTATGAATGCAGCATAATATTGTCAAAACGGAACGCAGCGGATGAAAGAGAGGGAAGTATGTGTGTGAGTGTAACAGCGAGATGACGCAGTCTTACGACAGATGTACGGTGTAACGGCGATCTTTTTTCTGGTGTGTCAATAAATAAAAGTTTTTAAAAGTATTTCTCGTTTATTTTGCCATATAATCCCACATCTATACATTTATGTTCGTTTATCTCGGCAAAATGTAGGAATCTGCTGGTTTTTTTCTGTCATGGTAAAAAGTCGATATAACAGCTATTTTGTTTTTGTTAGTATAGCTGTTTTTTTTGTTCTCTTGTTTTTGTGAGTAGTAGTGTCTTTTTAAGTTGACGGTAAGTAAAAAATAGGGGCGTATAAATTATAAAATAAATATATATAAATATATCATCACGCCTGTATTCCCCGAAAAGTTAGGCAGAGGTGCACCAATGTACACCCACAGTTCGCCGGTATATTTTAGGTCCCATATATATGGGCGTATAAAGTAAGTAATGAATATAATATTTGATTACTAATTGTGAATTGAAATAATTACTAATTCGGGGTCCAAATATAAACTGAAGGTTGGATTCATAGGCAACTTTAATAAAATACACAACTTTTAACCCTTTTTCGTTTATTAGGCCTTCTCCATAAGGAAATTCATTTCCAACAGGCCTCGAATTCTCGAAATATATTTTGAGGAAAACGTTTGAGAAAGGGAATCATGAAAGGATTGTAGAAGCTCAAACGTACATAAGTACTTTCATTAAATGAGACAACAATATACATTATTCGGAAGCCAAATTTAATTAATCTTAATCCTTATTCGTCAACTAAACGTTGTCTTTTCCCCCGACGCCCCGAGTTGCTAATCTGCTGTCTGTGAGAAAACTTGATAGGTACGATTCAGAATTAGCAGCTCATATTGTCAAAATTCTGAGAAGGATTCTACATAATTTTACATTAAATACCATCAAGTGATGAGGCGCTTAGATTAAGTTTGTATTGTACAAATTATTAAGTTTATTACTCATTGTTGAAAAGCCTATTAATAAATAAATCACGGCTGTATTTTCCGAAGGGTTAGGCAGAGGTGTACATGCCTTCAATTTTTACCCACATTTGGCAGGTATGTTTAAGTCCCATGTAATATGCGTATAAATGCATATATGAGAAGAGGCCTTTGCCGTATGTGGACAGTTATAGACTGGTGTTATTATTTTTTATTATTTCCAAAGGGTCAATTCCCGTAAGTTTCAGCGTGTTGCCACACCAATCGGTCGATCGTCGATCGATGGTAGAACGGGCGATAGAATAGTTTCTACTACACCTCTCGATCGGGGCCATCGACCGGTGGCACCGATCATTGATCGATCAATTGGGTAGATGACATCAGTAAACAATAATTCCAAGATGCAACTTCTCTAAGAAAACACTTCATTTTACCCCTGAAATCCCGATTATTTTTTAAATAACTATTACATTAAATTTTTAGTTGCTTTGAAATCAATCAGTCAGTCAGTGAATTGAGATGTCAAAAAAGTGACGTCATACAAAATCTATGAGAGAATCGCATTTTGACAGCTCATAAAAAGTACGTCAATTGATTAGTGGTGTCATCTACCCAATTGGTGTGGCAGCACTCTAGAACATCAATCGCATTCTAATGTCAATCTCAATTTGTCAAAAATACCTCTTATTTACCTTCTCTTTTGTCAACATGTTGTCTTGGATAAATAAAAGAAAGGACCTTCATTTTTACATAACTATTGTTGTATACATATGTGTATATTTTTCTAATTACATAAACGTAAATGCGTAAATGCATTCAACTTGCCATGATATTTTTACATATATTATCTCGGTTTGCTCCGAATACATAGGCCATAGGCACATATGAAAATTCATGAAGCCTAACCAACGGGCTCGCGAAATATTTCGTCTCCTTATCATAAAATGGAATTTTCCTGTAAAAATATTCCTTTGTTTAGACCCCGTTCTTATTATATATACAACTTTATGATACAAACAAAATATGTTAAAATAAAGGATCATATTAATAAAAGGTCTCGTTATACTTTGTTTTTTTTTTAGATCTCATTTTGACCCATGTTTAGTAGTTTAGGTTAATAGTAGCAATTGCCAACCACTGCAACTCCTGAAAGCCAGAATTAACAGTGGAAACCGCTAGAAAAGCGCCGAGGCAATGAAGCTCGACGAGTCCTGGAGAAACGATACAACTGTCTTGGATCCCAACTAAATTACTCAGGCAAGATTAGCAGAGGAGTAAGAAAAACATAATTTTCACTTCCCTTCAAACAAGCAGGAGACAGAACAGAACTAGGCCTACTGTGGGTGTACTTTGGTACACCTCTGCCTAACGCTTCGGGGAATACAGGCGTGATGGTATATATAATTATGAAGTTGCAAACCAAAGTGTCTCGAGATTTATATTGCTGGTCAACTTAAAATGCTACAAAATTGTAGGGTTTTATTACATTTTAAAATCAAAACCGATTCCGCAACTAAAAAGAACGACTTCAAAGGGTGGGAAATAACCAATTTTCGTCAAAAAAGGAGGAATATTTCGTCCTGCCTCGCTTAATGCTTCGTTGACCGTGGCCAAAATTGAATGTCTCTAGAATGTTTTCTAAAAGTTGATTAACTTTTTTATTCAAAAAAGAAAGAAATCATTACAAATAGATTTGCTACGGCATTCAACAAAAAATAGGTACCAAATAACGCCAGGCGTCCATTAGAGGAGCCTGACCCACAAAAATCCGCCTGCCTATTCATTTTGACTTATGTGTTTGCCTCACTGCGTCTTTATTCAAGCAGTTTGATGTAAAAGGCCTATCCGCCTTGTAGCCGCCTAGCCTAAGCCTTTTCAGCAAATGATGTACTTGAAATGATTTTCAAAAAGGTCTTTTGCACAACAAGTATGTTCGAAAACAAAGTCAATGAATTTGTTCTAATTTTTTTTATCCTGTGATGGCAAACAAGCTGGCGGCCCTCCTGATGTTAAGTGGCCACTGCTGCCTTACCAGAGGCCCGGCAAATGTGTTGCTATACCAACGACAAAGTTGAAAGGGTGTACTACGCCAAATCGAATGCCAAATAATCGAATTACAATTGGTCGACCACTATAAGTCGAACGCCTAAATAGTCGAACGTTCATAATATCGAATGCTCAATACATCGAACACTCAATACATCGAGTGTTCAAAACATCGAAAGTTGGTTTAATCGAACGCTCAATTCATCGCATGTTTATTACATCGAAATATCAATATACTGTTTTTTTTTTTATATAGAAATACAAGAAAAACACAAAATTTACATAAATTTTCTTAAATAGGTATATTTTAAAATTTTGTGTGAATAGCAATTGCACGGAGAATCTTTAATAAACCCATGTTTTTTTTATTATTCAATATTTTTTCAATTGCATTGTCATCCCTTCTGCCTCTTTTTATTTAGTAGGTCTTTCCAATCCCGCGTTTGCCTTTTTTATTGTGCAATTTCTTACAGCTTGCTCCTTAGCTAAAAATTCTATAGTGGCATAAACACCCCGTTTTTGCTTATCAAGCAACGTGTTCCATCTTCTGTGCCATCCTTCAATGTTATTTTGAGTTCTTGGAAAACGCAGTATATTATTTTGGAACACAGAATACAGTGGGGTGGGGGGGCATAGGTGATGAGTGAGCTATACGTATTTTGTTGCTTCTCGTCTCACAAGAAATCTTATTTCCCCAAACATAATATTTTCTAAACCAGTTGGTGACATCATTTGCCTCATCGGGTAACACTTCTCTTAATTTGTCGAAAGCATCTGGTATCTCTTCTTGAGGTAAATAAGCTAGTGCGATAACATGTCCTAACTTGACAGCAAACGCAGCATCCTGGCCATATTTACCTTGCAAACCATTTTGTTGGATTTGGCGCCATAAATATTGACCTAAGTGGAATAGGCAGTCGCGGCATCAAATCAACGCCGCACCCGTTTTAAACCCTTTTTTAATTAGTTTAGATGTCATAATCCTCTGACCTAAGTGGCTCGCAAGACGCGGTGGCATGCCGCGGGATGCCGCCGCATGTCACGCCATGCCAATGCTTGCCGCGGTATAATTGTTTAGAAATAAAGTGAAATGTATTCTATACTAATTAATTGAAATAACGATAAAAATAAGCTTGATCTGAAATAAAGTCCATTGCCATGCCGCATGCCATGGCAAGTCGCGACGTCAGTCAGCGCCGGCCCTCAGAGTTTCTCCTTGAAACTGCTATTCACACAATATTTTAAAATTTACCCATATTATTATAAGATTATATTGTGATTTATTAGTAAATTTTGAGTTTTTCTTGTATTTCTATAAAAAAAAACAGTAGGTATATTGATATTTCGATATAATAAACATGCGATGAATTGAGCGTTCGATCAAACAAACTTTCGATGTTTTGAACACTCGATGTATTGAGTGTTCGATGTATTGAATGTTCGATTTATTGAGCATTCGATATTATGAACGTTCGACTATTTAGGCGTTCGACTTATAGTGTTCGACCAATTGTAATTCGATTATTTGGCATTCGATTTGGCGTAGTACACCCAGTTGAAATGTCTCATGTGCCTGTAATTACACCGGCACCCATACCCTTCAAACCCGAACATAGCAAGTTTGCTTTGCGGTAGAAATAGGTATGATGGTAGTTCTTCCTCGGTCGAGCTCCTTCACACGTAGCTCTACTACTCATCATCTGCTTAACCTTTTCCCAACTATATTGGGGTCGGCTTCCAGTCCAACCGGATGCAGCTGAATACCAGTGTTTGACATGGAGCGACTGCCTACCCAGTAACTGAGCAACACGGTCCTCTTGGTTAAACAGGTTTTCAGACTCCTTGGCGTCTGACTATCCGTAACGACTGCCAAAGATCTGCGAATGACAGCCGGGACCAACAGCTTTACGTGCTTTTTGAGGCAGGGGGGTGTCACACCACCAACTTCCAAACTCCGGGCTGTTACTGAGAAATTCCTAATGGAAAACCCCAATAACACTTTTTGCCCGACCTGGGAATCGAACCCGGGACCGGGGAAAAATCGGCCGAACTTTTCTCGAGTGATGATGATCTTTCATTCATGTGGTAATTGATTTTACTTTCGTGTACTTTTTGACGTCGTCGTGGCTAGATTCTAGTGGGATGCACATCTGCGCGAACGTATGATCAACAGTCCACACCTGGCATACGTACTTTGAGCCTGGGATCTCTTTATACGAGTACATTATATAAGTTACTCTATGCCTGGGATTGCCAAAGTTGCATTTTTATTTTTATTTGTTCGAAAGAGTCATCGCGGCCAATGATTTGAAGGTCACGTTGCGCCATCTATTGTCATAAGAACGTTATTGTTATTTTCCTCGGTGACAGTACTTTTTTTCGGGTTTAACCGTATAGTTCGGGAGCGCATCCGATTGGACCCGAACACAGAAACCTCCGCCGGCTCGGTAACGCGTCCACTTGGACCCGAGAATTGATATATCGCCATCCTAGTCAATTAGTGTAAATAATGATCATGCTAGTCGTCGAAATTCACGAGTTAGCATTAATTAAGGCGGTTTGATAAAAAGCCTACATGATAGCGGCATTCAATCTTTTCGTTTCAGCATGCGATTATATAAATTTACCTCTTAAAAATACATGTGTGAAAACACAGTTACCGCCATTTTGATGACTGTGGAAGTCGAGGCTAAAAAACATAAAAAAGACTGATTTCTGACATCTATTCTCCTCTACAGGAGATATAAATAATTAATCATTTAATTGTACGTCGATTTCATCGGTATTTCAACATAAATCAGTAATGGTAACAAAGTTTTTGATACACAAAGTCGAAACTTCGCGCCAATCGCGCGTGTTTACTTTTTATTTTACACAAATATCACATAAAAACATTTAGTTTACATTAAAAACATGACAAATGTCATTCAAAATATAGTAAACAACAAGAAAATGCCCAGGTTTTAACGTTATTTACAAACACGGGTCTAATTACACGGAATATTCATTACCACAACTCATTTAAGTTAGAAATTGTCGAAATGTTGACCATTGTTGTTTTTTTAAAATTGCAGTGATGTGAAACTGTAGTTATGCCAATCGATTTTTTTGTTTTTGGTTCAACTCGAGTAGGTACTGAACATTACAAATAATAGAAATCTATTCTTAAAAAATGTAATTAATTATATTTTAAGCTTAAATCACATTATTAATTAATATTACTATATTTAAAATAAGTATTATATATGTTAGCCATTGCAATTATTTATTATTTATACACGGCGCAGCGGACAGGACCAATGACGTAAGACTGTGGTAAGACCACATAGTAATTTTTTATTTTTCTAATTTTTTATTAGCGTGCATTGTTCAATATTGTAACATTTTATTGCAAATTTTAATTTTGTTGCATTACCTACTTAAAGAAAGTTTGATACACGGTACATAGACAAATCTTTTTTTTGTCTGTCTGTTTATTTATCCGTTTGTTAGCCGGAACAAACGGATAAATAAACAATCTCCAAAACGTCTGAAACGATTTTGATGGGAAATACATCTTGGATTTGCAAATATCTGTTGTTAGAAGCAATAACTTGGGCTACCTTTATTTTAGAATACAAATAGGGTTCCGCGCTATTAAATAAAACCTTGCAGATAACGAACATTTGCGCGAACGAAGTCGCGGTTAGGCCAGCGACTTCGTTCAAGTGAATACTCGTTATTTAGCTAGTTTAAAAAAAACCGGCCAAGTGCGAGTCGGACTCGCGCACGAAGGGTTCCGTACCATTATCTATGAAAACGAAAAGAAAAGAAAATATTTATTTTAATTTGATTAAGTATTTCATTTTAAAGTGAATATATTACTAAATATTCTGTAAATATATCAAGCGTCTAGCTGTTGCCGATATCAATATCGAGCAAAAACAAACTAAAAGTCACGTTTATTGTATGGGGGCTCCCATAATTATTTATTTTATTCTGCTTTTTAGTAGGTATTCGTTGTTATAGCAGCAACATAAATATATCATCTGTGTAAATGTCAGCTGTCTAACTATCTCGGTTCATGAGATACAGCCTGGTGACAGACGAACAGACAGACGGATAACGAAGTCTTAGTAATAGGGTCCCGTTTTACCCTTTGGGTACGGAACCCAAAAAAGTGACAGTCCTTGCAGTTAAATATCCCAAGCTGCAGTACAGCAGCTTGTCACGTAAACTCCGTGCTGCTATCCGTCTCAGCTTCTGTACGAATTCCCTACCTACAAATTTCGTGTTGACTCACTAACGTAGCTGGTCCAAATTAGCTTAAACTAGAATTGACGAGTTGAGACAGACAGACAAACAGCTTTTCATGAGGAAATTTTAAAAGTTACTCGTAGGACCAAGTAAAACGAAAAAAAAAGGTTCTGTTGAAATTTTGGCAGATATAATATGTATAATTATATATTTTTTAAATTATATATACATCCTTCTTTTTAAGTCGGTTAAAATTATCTAAGTAAATTAAATCTCCGGACTATATTTACGTTTATTATTTTTTTAATTATAAATCCTGATTAATCAAAGAGTTTTTATTTAGTTCCTACTCTTTTTTGCCAACCTCGATTTTATTTCGAGTATCGATTAGGCTGAACGCAACTTTGAAATCGAAATAAGAAACTTAGGTAGACGGTCAACACTAAGAAGTGTCAAGTTGCAACACAATTTTGTGTAAATTTTGTTAAGATTTGCTCGTAGTTTTTAAGTACCTAAGTATGGATAATGCCTAAAATAATAATGCAGTTGGAATGAAAATATCTTTATTTTGTTCTTTTGCATCTTTCTAGCAAGCAAGAATGTTGTTTTTGTACTTATTTTCAGCTAATCTAAGTGGCCTACCTTTTGGATAGGGTGTAGTAATACCTAATTTACACAAATTTGGCGGAGATTTGAAGCGGTTTGACTGACCTCAAGTCATAATTAAAGATATTTGCCACCAACTTATTCTATTAAATAGCTGCGAACATTTTTTTATCGTGTAAATTTGAATGCTGAAAGTTCATGTAATTTCTTGAATTTCATGACATGATCCGTTACAACCCTCCGAGTCAACGGATGTGTCAAATGTCAAAATCTTGTCGAGCAGAGTGGTGGTGCCCTATGCCCCGCCGCTTCTGTGCATCAGACCATGAATATGCAAAATTCGAACCATATCTTCACCAGGGAACGCATTCTTCAAGAATAATAATTGGTCCACAGGGTCACTCACAGACTTCAAGACCTTCAAGAACTACAATCGATCGCATCCGTCACTCTTTTGGCCGAACTCGTTGCTCATAAACATTTTACTAAACCATTCTGTGGCCAACTCCCATCGCTTAGAGTACTCCGCCACAGACCCAAAGTGCTCCGTCTTTTATTTTTATTTTTTTTTTCAAAATGAGAAATCGTCAAATGACTTCCCCGCCCTGGGCGTGTGTCCATCCATGTTCCTTCTTGTGCCCTTTCCGTTCCGGGGGCGCGGTACCTCTTTCGAACAACCCGCAGCCCCGGCAGGCATGGCCCTTAGTGGCCCCTCCGAATGTGTGCTGGCATCTCTTTGAGGCGCGCGCTGTGGCTACCCATTGCTCACCATCCACAGACCAGCGCAAAGAGAATATGGAAATATATGTTCGTACAACATTTAACATATTGCAACAATAGAGT
Source organism: Caradrina clavipalpis (assembly GCA_932526535.1). Lineage (NCBI taxonomy): Eukaryota > Metazoa > Arthropoda > Insecta > Lepidoptera > Noctuidae > Caradrina > Caradrina clavipalpis. The sequence continues at coordinate 5,426,940 of OW052105.1, forward strand.
GTTTATTACCTTGCAAAATGGATACAAGAACCTCGCGCGGTACATCTTCGTGGAACACGAACGCGCCGTGTCGACACGGTCTGTCGTTAAGTTAACGTACGTCGAATTTAAAATGGCATACTTTTAAGATCGCAGAATTTTATTTGGCATAAATACCTTTGGCATACTTATAATTTCGCATAATTTCGTTTAGTATAACTTTTATAAAGAGCGAGCGAAGCGAGCTCGGGACTTGGGGCACCCCGACTCGGACAGTTTAGGTTAGAAGGGGATGGCGGAGTCTAGAGAGCGAGCGAAGCGAGCGAACAGACCCCGCCATCCACTTCGTGGTTATTTTTTTTTAAACCCTTGAGCTCCCCGACTATACTTTTTGAGCCTCGAGGGTTCTGGATCTATCTCTAGGAACTTTGATACGAAATATATGCCAAAAGATGATTCTGCTTGTAAACTTTCTGCGAAATGATGTTTATGCTTTTTGATTATTATGCGAATGAAATGTATGCCAAAAGATGATTCTGCCTTACAAAATTATGCGTTTCAATGTATGCCAAATGAGTGTATGCCAAACGATTTTCTGCGAAAAGAGGTTTATGCGATCAGTTGTTATGCAAAATAAAATTATGCCTTAAAAAGTTCTGCCATAAAAGGTGTACCCTACCAAAAACCCTTTTGATGTGAAACGTCATTCAGTTCGGTATGTGGGATCAGTATTATTCATTTTATAAAAAGACACAAAAAAATGTGACCATAAAACAATGCTTATTATTTTTTTATCAAGTATCAAAATAGTAATATACTTAATAATGCCAGGACTGCTGTTTTTTATCTGTATATTTTTTTCTGTTTATATCAAGGGCTTTTTGTATTGCGTATGCCAAACTCCTTTATAATTCGAAAATAGGTTGTTAGCGTTTCAATATATTTGGTCTGTCATGATAAAAAAAAAACATTTTTGACGTTTAGGAATCAACCTAATGTCAAAAAAGGTATTTTTTACACTATTTTAGAGACACCTATCAGCCTTACTTATAAAAATAACGCTAAATAATATCTAGCTACTTATCAATTGATTAACTCTCAAATCCTTGACAAAAAAAACAATTATTTTTCACATAGCAACCACTTTCAACGGTGTCTCAGGTGAAAAATCTTACCTATAAACGTTAATCAGCGTTGAGATATTGCCTAAGTGACAGTAAATTTAAACAGCGGCGACCCGTTGTTTTAAGTATAGTTCGGAAGTAAGATGTCGGGCTACAATCAGCTGTGACGATGACATTTTTGGCCTATGGATTCTATTGTAAATTTTGACAATTATGCTCAATTGTTCGTTTGATTTCGTTCTTTAGTCGAATAATTTGGTCATGCTCTATGCTGACCGTCTAAGTGTTGGCAGATTAAAATAGTGTTTCATCGTTCAGTCAGTCACATAAGAGGTAGCTAAGTATGAATTAGCGTTATTTTTATAAGTAAGGCCCACTATTTTTTTATTTTTATACTATTTTTACACTGTTTTTTATCTGTATCATTTTTTCTGTTTATATCAAAGGCTTTTTGTTTTGCGTGTGCCAAACTCCTTTATATATTTGAAAATAGGTTGTTAGCGTTTCTATATATTTGGTCTGTCATGATAAAAAAATCATTTTTGACGTTTAGGAATCAACCTAATGTCAAAAAAGGTATTTTTACACTATTTTGGAGACGTACTTTTTAGATTTTTTAAAATTAAAATTTCATGGCCCATTCGTACATATATAGGGACATGACATTTTTTAAACTATGTTTCCATCCCGTAGTACGAACAACTGTGAAGACTGCTTCATTTGGTAAACTTATTCCTACTTATTGTATTCCTCAAAGAAATTACGCCGATGAGAAAAAAAAGGACTGTGGAAACACACCAAAAAAAGAAACATGTCCACCACCTGGAAAAAAGCAAGTAGATCCTCGAAGAGTTTTTAAGCTATATCGGTTTGGAGGAATACTTTCGAATGAAAAGCCCAAAGTTCAAAATTTTGAACTTGACATTTCGAAATGTGGGCCAATGGTTCTCGATGCGATGATTAAATTAAAGGATATGGATTCAACGTTCACTTTCAGGAGATCGTGCAGGGAAGGTATCTGCGGCTCCTGTGCGATCTGCCTTCAAGGTCAGAACTGCCTCGCGTGCACCACTGCGATCCCGCCCGACAAGGTAATCAGCATCCATCCGGTACCACACATGTACGTCATCAGGGACTTGGTCGTTGATATGACACACTTCCTGTCACAATACGATTCTGTCCGACCATACCTTATAAAGAAAAATCCTCGGGAGTTGGGACAAACACAGTATTTAATGAGTGATCCGGACTGGCAAAAGTTCGTGGGTCTGTACGAATGTATATTATGTGGGTGTTGTGCTACAGCGTGCCCCAGTTACTGGTGGAACGGCCGAAGGTTTATGGGGCCTGCTTCATTGCTGCATGCGTACCGGTGGATTATCGACAGCCGTGACGACGATTCACAGCGCCGCTTGAGTGAATTACGTGACGATTTCAAGGCGTTCCGCTGCCACACGATTCTGAACTGCACCTTAGCGTGTCCTAAGGGCCTCAATCCAGGGTATGTTATCGCTAGGCTGAAGAGATTGATCAGTGGATTAGACAAGAAACCGAGGCCTGAATTGGATCCCATGGCTGGTGGCAGCGGTGGCTTAGAAGCTTGCATCAAAAAAAGGAAATAGTGTTAATGTTTTATACGTTCGTTTACCCACCCAATTTAATAAAATATTTTTTTGTTATTCTTTTTTTCACTCCATAGATTATTACAGTATCAAATTAACTTTTTTATGCTGTTGTTAGTATCCTTATGGCTGACGACGTATGCTCAAAATTGCGTGGGGTTATGCTCGTCGCGTGCAGGGGTAGATCTACGACTATATTTAGGGTTTTTGTACTGCGTCACAGGGCCCCGTGAATATAATGAGCCCAGCTGCCAAAATAAATAAAAAACTAATTTTATTCCTACACTTTCAGCTACTGAAAATCATATAAAAAAAAAACAGATATTAAAGCTTTTTGTGAAGGAGCGCGTCTGGGGAAGTACTGCCACTATACCTATTTCTGCCGCAAAGCAGCGATGCTGTATTCAGGTTTGAAGGATATGGGAGCCGGTGTAACTATATGAGACATCAAAGCGGAGGATCAAAGCGGAGCAGACGCGCAACGAACACGCCGCGCATGCGCAGCGAATTCATTGCGGATGCGCAACGAGATCGCCGAGAATATCAGTGTGCACGCCATTTTGTAAGACGTTAACGATACTATACGATACTTGCTACAAATACGTGACAAAAAACGTTGCGAATTTGCCACGCGACCTCAACGTCTTCGCTGTGTAGCCGCGGTGTGTTCGCGACGCATTCGCTGCGCACCCGCCCCGCCTCGCAGCCGCTCGCAAACCGCTAGTGTGATAAGTTCCTTAAGCATTCCTTTGTAGGTAAGAAGCGACATTGACATTGACTACAGGCGAAACGATCATCCTATAGCTGGAAACTCATCAATCAGTCCTCAACACCATTAATCATACAAACTGATGTATTGATTCTGCATGACGCCAAACTTTAGACTTACAGTCATTACATTCTGCAAAAGAATTTGGATTCTGGTTACAAACAAATAGGATTGCTTTTCGTAGTTGTTTTTGATCAAATCAATTTATTCTTATGTTTGGGGGGGAATCCAAAATCCCTCCCAGAATATTCCTGAGTTGATAACTAGTTCAGTTATTGATAAATCATACAAACTGAAAATTTAAATTTGTTTGAAAAAAATATACTACCCGCTTATTCATATTTATTTTAATTTGCAAAATGATTATAAAACCACCATCACGCCTGTATTCCCCGAAGGGTTTGGCAGAGGTGTACCAATGTTCACCCACAGATCGCCGGTATATTTAAGTCCCATGTAATAGGGGGCGAGCCTATGTTTATTAAAGATGTTACATAAAGCTAAAGTAGGTATAGTATGGACTTTGTGCACCATGTCATTCAGATTTATATGTAGAACTACGCAGCGTCACCGCTCAGACAACGCAGCACCGACGGCGACGCAGCGCACTGACAACGCCCGTGTGGCATCTCTCTTACCCTACATCTGCAGTGTAAAATATTAACTGCGAAAACATAGTGATAACGTATTGATATTTATTAACAAATTACACGCAGACTGACAGTTATCTCTCAGGATTACGCACGTAACAGATTAGGTGTACGTACGCACACTAAACGAAATTTTGCGCCCCAGGGAATTCTCTAACGTGGGATGTGTTAGACCATCCTTGACACGCCGCCGTCGCACTGAGCAAGTAATAGAGAGAAGTACAAGGGTGCTAAACTAGACCTTCCCCTGTAGCCATGTAACAAACGATAAACGCAAACGCTGAGTTGTCTTTAATAGATCTTCAACTTTATGTGCTTGGTTTTAAGTTGAAGATCTAATGAAGATTGCATAGCGTTTTCGTTCTTTCCAGTCGCTAACGCTTAGAAATCTTTAATAGATTTTCAACTTAAGGCTTTGGGGTATTAAGTTGAAAATCTATTAATAATAATAATAATCGTTTTATTATCAGGCAACTGAGACCCATAGATAAAATACACAAAAATAATCTTATACAATATTAATAAACTAATACATAACAAAACATAAAACCTTATATCTATAGCTAAACACGTTGTAAAGTCGGCGTCGTATTTCGCTTCGTGGTGTCGAGTAACCGACCTCGGAAACGTCGGTACACGACACCCTTCGGCCAAAAGTCCTCCTTCATGAAGGTCTGTAGATGGTGGGTTGGAACTCGTATCACGAACGACTTGAAATTGACGCTGTGGCGCGACTCCAACCGTTCGACCCGCAGAGTCCAGTTGGTCCTCACTCTCAAATACTCCACGACTTCTTCAGTCTTCGTGGTGTGATGCAGACGCGATACGTACAGCTGCGTCGTAGGTATCGCAGGACGCAGCAGCATGTTGGGTCCACTCGCTGCGGTACCACACAGGTTTCGGGAACAGGGCTTCTTCTTCTTCCTTTAATCTATTGGTACCTACCGAGCGTTTACGATTATCGTTTGCGACTTGGCTAGGGGGGCAGAATTTTTTTTTGGCGCCAAAATGGTACATTTACTATTATATAAACGCCTTTTTCTGAACAAACCCCCACATGAGAAAAAAGCGTGAGTAGCAGAAACCACAGAACGCAACCTGCTAAGATCCTTATATAGTTCTTGCGCGTTCTTCTCCATAGATACCTACGTTTTGGAACGTAACGGGGACTACAGGCATGAAAATGATGTGTCAAATTAATACGAATACTCTTAAAACTCAGCTTGGACTTCTGTTTGTCACCTTACCTCGTGTCCCTAAAACGACAAAGAAAAGCTCTGTTCAGTGATCGATGGCGTCGCGCACATCAGTCTTCATTGGGCCGCCGTCCCCGCGCCAATTATTACTACAAAGATATTAATAGGCTGCTATTGGATTACCTTCGTAATGAATGGCATTTGGGCCTATTTATTACAATAATGAGATTTATAAGAAATGGGGCTATATTATTTTGGATAATACTTAGTAATTACTAGCTTTTACCCGCGTCTTTGAACGCTTAAATGTCGGTTTAATATTTCAAATTCAATTATGATTCGAAAGATATGTGGCGCCATCTACTATCATAAGAACGTTATTATTGTTTTGTTAACGTAGATGCAAACTCTAGACCTCTAGCGTAGCAGTCGCGTTTAGGACCACTAGGCTAACGAGACGGTTCAAAAAATGCTTAATTCCTGCTGTAATAATAATTATTAATTTTATTCCTGCTTTACTAATGTACCTAGGTATTTTTTCTTGGTTTTTTTAACAAGAAAAATTACCAGCACCAGTTTTTACTGGGATGATAATTATATTGCTAATCCGTACTAATATAAATGCGAAAGTAACTCTGTCTGTCTGTCTGTCTCTTCTTCACGCCTAAACCACTGAACCGATTTCAATGAAATTTGGTACAGATATAGTCTGGGACCCGAGAAAGGACATAGAATAGTTTTCAACCCGAAAATCCCCCGGGAACGGGAACTATTAATCCACGCGGACAAAGTCGCGGGCAAAAGCTCTAGTACCCAATATAATTATCCAAATAAAAACCGGTAGGACCAAAACCTTAATGTATTAAAAGAGTTACTTAACACAAATAGTGTGCGCGCGCACTCGGCTGAATGATTTATGAAATCTTGACGGGACCCTAATTAATCACCGGTTAACCTGAAACGAAAGGTGTTCCTCGCTCGTGAGTAATTAGGACAAGCCAGGAAAATTATTAACCTAACCAGGGGATGAACCACAATGTCTTAAAACTATTTTAGTAATACTTTATTATTTCAGTTGTTGGATTTTCAACCCTCGACGCTGAGCCGAGGGTTGAATATACAAGAGTGAGCATGACAAAGTAATATTAAAAATTATACAGTTTCAAGAGATGATTGTACGCTCCCAAGGCTTTCAAATTGTACTCTTGGATAAAATAATCTCAAATAATTAGATAGTGATAGTTCCAAAAGTTTTGAAGTTCATCGCAAAATTAATGTGACATATTTTAAAACGATGTTTTTTCATCCGCCTTAGGCAAGGCACAAACGTTGGACGCTTTTGTGTCTTGTGTCAGATACAAGCTACCGATGAATATTTTATTACCTACTATAGAACCAGTATAAAACCATCCACTCCCAACACATATGGAAACATTTTTTGTGTCCAGTTGCTTCCACTTAACACATACTTATGACGATCAAAAAGTGTTCGGTGTCGGTAACTGGAAACTAAAAGTGTCACAGTTACATCATTGGACACTGCTCCTCTGCCGTGCTGACACACGACAGTATGACTACTGTGATGTTAAAAGTAGCCTATGCTATTCCTCATGAATGTAGTTATCCTATACTAAAAGATTTTTGCAATCCGACAGTCACATCCAGAGATTAAAACATACAAACAAACAAAAAAGCTCTTCTGCGTTATTTCATTGATGATAAATATAGGTAGATTTTAACTATGTACGGTCAACAAAAGAGATAAGTAACCAGACCGTCTAATATAGTTAAAGTTTTCTTTCAAACCGGTGGTAGTTTTTAGATGAAATTCAATATAATTAATAAACTGTTCATTTTCTATTAATAAAAATTAAATTCATAAAAAAACTTCTATCGATGTTTGAAAAACTTTGTATTTATTAGGCGTCCCTGGTTACTTATCTCTTTTGCTGACTGTACAATATCTAGAACAACGTTCCTTGCAAGCTTCAGTACCAACACTCTCTGTTAAATTTACCAAAGCGAGCATCAAGAGGAACTCTCTACCTGCGTCTGTATTTCCGAACGCATTCAACCCTAATCTCTTCAAAGTTAGAGCGAACAACCCCCCTAGCCAAGTCACAAACGATAATCGTAAACGCTCGGTAGGTACCAATAGATTTTCAACTTAATACCCAAGAGCCTTAAGTTGAACATCTATTAAAGATTTCTAAGCGTCAGCGACTGGAACGAACGAAAACGCTATGCAATCTTCATTAGATCTTCAACTTAAAACCAAGCACATAAAGTTGAAGATCTATTAAAGGCTACTCAGCGTTTGCGTTTATCGTTTGTGACTTGGCTAGGGGGACAGGCCTCTTCTAGGTAAGCTCGCTCCATCGTCGAAGATTTCTAAGCGTTAGCGACTGGAACGAACGAAAACGCTATGCAGTCTTCATTAGATCTTCAACTTAAAACCAAGCACATAAAGTTGAAGATCTATTAAAGGCTACTCAGCGTTTGCGTTTATCGTTTGTGACTTGGCTAGGGGGACAGGCCTCTTCTAGGTAAGCTCACTCCATCGTCGACTTTGTCTCTGTTACCTCTGACCTAGACTAGAGTCAAGAGCAAACCCATCTCAAGTAAAAACAAATAGTGGGCAGATTGTGTATTTCATTTACAAATACAACATATCATCACGCCTGTATACCCCGAAGGGTTAGGCAGAGGTGTATCATGGTACACCTACAGTTCGCTAGTATGTTAAGGTCCCATGTAATAGGGGGCGAGCATATTGCCATTAACCGGCCATAAATCCTAACTCAAAGCTGCTGCTAAGAAATTCATAGAAAAACCCAATAACACTGTTTGCTCGACCTGGGAATCGAACCCAAGACCTCTAGCGTAGCAGTCGCGCTTAGGCTTATTCGTATTCGTTTTGGCGTTTCATTTAATCTAGAGAAAATAAATTTCTTTCCTCGAAAAGAATCTAAAACTCATTTCCTTACTGCGCCCGTTTTCCTTATTGACAATATAAAACATGGCAAGTGCAATATTTCACACTCACCCTATTCAGACGTACTCTTATTTAAGTTAAGACGCGAATATATTTTGTTACTTATGTTTTTTAAGAACATTTTAAAACAATTTTAACTTTTTATTAAATTTCTAATTGTTTTTTTATTCAAAGTAAGAATAAGATTTTTTTTTTATAGTTGGGCTAATACATTGATTTGTGTAAATATGTATAAACTCATCTATTTTATACCAAGTCCAAGACCCGCGTCCGCTTAGTATAATTCACCCAAGTTAAATTACGACTTTAGTTACTGCTCCGTTCCCGTGAGTCGCAGCGTGATGTTATATATCCTGTGACACTCACAAATAACGTGGCTTTCTATGGATAAAAGAATTTTCAAAATCGGTTCAGTAGATCCAGAGATTACCCCCTACAACCTCACAAACTTTACCTCTTTATAATATTATAGTATAGATAACTTTGATTTCTGTTTCAAAACTTTATAGTTCCTTGTCAAATTACAGTCATCTGGCTGATCATGGCCTCTCATTAACATCTACCTACTATCGCTTAGCGGTGGCGCCATCTGTTAATAACTTTGAATTGCTTGCCAAACGACCAAGATTACTTAGTTTTTGTTTAGCGGGTTTTGGTGGGTAAGACTCCGATTTAACTTGCTATTTGACCTCAGACAAAGGAATTCAATGGATATCTCTCTCTTAGGCAAAATTGGCTCGTGCTTTTATTATATTGTTTATTTATTATTATTTTTTAAATATATAGGAATGTAATATAAAAAAACCTAATTACAAGTCTCCACATACATATTATACAAGTTAACAAAGCCAAATAAAAAAAAACAAAAAAATAGCCCATAAAAATGTAAAGTTACTAGAAGTAATAGTATATTAGTAGAAGAACACCGTAGATAACCGATATTTACGTGCATGAAACCACAGACGAAACCGCGGACATGAGCTAGTCAAAAATCAAAAACATAAATTCGATTCGTATTCTAATATGCTACGCTCTTATTTTTTCTACCTTATTTTGATTAGTAAAACGGAATTTACGATTCAACGTCAAGGTAACATGTTAGTTTACCTTGAACCGATATTTTTTTTTCAAAATCCTGTTTTTTAATCCGTCACTAAGAAATATGACATACATATTTCAAGATTAACATATTTTTTTCCGCTGCCCCAAATTCAACAGATTTTTCTTAAAACATGTTTGAAATATACTTATTTGAAGTATTTGGCCCTTGGTAGCACCTTAAGTGACCCCCGGGGGGTAATATTTCGTTTGACGGCCGTAGATTAAGTAAAGCAAAATCAAAACTACGAACTGGCTTTACCTTATTTTCAGTTCAAAGAAAATCAAGGTGGAAGTTACCGACAGTTTAGTAATATCGAACTAGTTTGAACCACGATTGAATAACTTGTCCAGATTTTGGTCAAGGCGTAAAACTTCAATGGAGACTAGCCAAGTACGCAGGAGATATTATAGTGCACAATTGTGTGCGCAAACACAGGAGTCATAGTCTCATAGTCCGATGGAACGGCAGTCTGAAACAACCAGGGAGAGATCAGGGGCAGGCCCAACGGCTTCACGTGCTTTTCGAGACACGAGAGTATCACATCACCAAGTTCCAAACTCCGGTCTGCTACTGAGAAATCCGTAATGGAAAAACCGAGAAAACACTTTTAGCCTGACTTGGGAATCAAACCCAGGACCCCATCCCTAAAGTGGGGGAACCAAGTCACTACAAGCATTAAGTTGTCAATTGAAACAAAAGTTACGGAGGAGAGTAGTCGCTTCATTGCATTTTATTGCTTTCTGATTCATGAGCGCGCACTTACAACAGTTAGCAGTTATTTAGGACCTCCTTTTATTACTTTGCCCTATATTTTTGGATTGGTAACTTCAGAAACAAACTACAGAAATAAAAGAGGAAAAGACGCGAACTACTAGCAAAAACTTTCTCTTGCCATTTGCAATAGGCTGTACTACACTTCTTGAAACACACACACTTACCATTTCTGTTCGTACTTTTGTGAAGTGGTTGGCGCAGTGGTTCAGCCATTGACTGCGGCGCTGGGTGACCTGAGTTCGATGGCCGCACGGGATAAATGTATGTATGGCATACAAGTAGACGTTTCGACCTCTGGTTGTTTATGTATGTGTGTAAATGCACCCACGATACAAGAGAAATGCCTGGTGTGCGGCAGTCATTATTTATTTATTTCTTTGGACACTGGAAAACCTGTATATCCACAACTATACCCAGGACTCCAAAATCGAGACACAGACACTGGGACACTGCATTTTTTATATTGGAGGTGACTTTAAAGAATCGTGAATTTAAATTTGGAACAAGAATGACACCAAACTGGCAAGCGCAGCGTAGGACGTCCACCCTGTGGGTGGACGGACCTGATTAAGACCGCAGGAAGACCCTGCATCCAACCGGTCCTTTTGGAAATCTATGGGAGAGGCCAGCAGTGGACGTCCTGCGGCTGATATGATGATAAATGACTCCAAATTGGTGGCCAGTATTTTGGTGTTAGAAATGCATATAAAACCTTTTTTAAGACATCATACCATCACGTCTGTATTCCCCGAAGGGTTTGGCAGAGGTGTACCAATGTTCACCCACAGTTCGCCGGTATATTTAACTCCCATGTAATAGGGGGCGAGCCTATTGCCATTAACCGGGCACAAATTCAAACTCCGAGCTGCTACTGAGAATTTCATAGAAAAACCCAATAACACTTTTTGCTCGACCCGGGAATCGAACCCAGGACCTCTAGCGTAGCAGTCGCGCTCAGGACCACTAGGCTAACGAGGCAGTTTTAAGACATCATAATTTTTATATTTTATGCTTAGTCCGAGAATATGTGTATTTTATTAAACCATACAGAATATATAGGCACTAAACTTGCGCCTATGAATAAAATAATCGTTTATTCATACTTCTGTCTGCGAATATTACATATTCTTTGCATGTAGACCAGAAATGCATTATATTAACCCACAAGGTTCTCTGGCGGAGATCTTGACCTATATATCTTTGTTCATTGAAGTCTTATTGTGAGGAAGATGGCATATGCATTGTATATGACGTGTTCTACTTTCATAGTTCAGTTTAAAGGCAAACATAATTTTAGGGATAATATAATGATGATAACTGCCTCGTTAGCCTAGTGATTCCAAGCGCGAATGCTACGCTAGAGGACTTGGGTTCGATTCCCAGATTGAGCAAAAAGGTTATTGGGTTTTTCTATATTAGCAGCTCGCAAGCTCGCAATTAGGATTTGTGCCCGAATAATGGCAATTGGCTAGCCCCCTATTACATGGGACCTAAAACACCTGTGCCTAACCCTTCGGGGAATACAGGCGTGATGGTATGTATATCAAACCAAAAAAAACACATTCACATTAGAAGTTTCATACCTATGTTTTGTCATGTGCGGGGTCCTGATTGGGCTGATGGTGGAAAATATCTGGGTAATGCTTACTGCGTTATAGGTATTTATGGTAACCCGACCAGCACCGGTTATCATGGTTATCTTATGGGGAGGCCTATGTCCAGCAGTTGACATTCCCCGGTTGTATCAGATTGCCGTCCCATCGGACTATGGGAGTTCTGGAAGAGGGAGTGCACCTGTGTTTGCGCATACACTTGTGGATTATAATATCTCCTGCATACTTGGTTAGTCCGCATTAAGATTAGCCGCCGTGGCCGGAATCAGTCTAGAGACTATATACATACTTGTCCAGCAGTGGAAGTCGATCGGCTGATATGGTGAATATTGTCGTGATACGTAAAACAATTTGCTAGAGTGTGTGTGGTGTAGTTTGGTCTGAATCAATTGTTCCCAGCACTCCACATTAGCATACATTGCTCGTTTCTCCGGCCCACTGTTTACTGAGACTGTGTAACATGCGACGTGCACTGTGCTCTATTTACGGTGAACGATACACTTTCGACCCACGTAGCGAGGTAATTTGTAGACTAGACACCTGTTTGGAGGTTAGAAGAATGCTTGGAGGAGGTATGTAGGAGGTTTTTGAAGTCTGCTAAAGTGACCTGGGTTCCCATAAGAGAATGAATCGATAAGAGTCCAACATAACCCTCCATTAATTACTCTCTAGTTTCTTCATAAATAATAATAATTAAATCCCAACAATAAATAAAAAAAAAAAAAAATAACTAAATATACTGGCATAAACATTTTTTTTTTCAAATTCGTGTAGCCGCCTGCCCGTGAAACCTGAAACAAAAAGATTTATACAATTAATTTTTGACATACTGTCAACACCAAAAACCACATTGCCAATCTCCATTGAATCCTCATACATTTCTGACTTTCCCCTCCTTTCATGCCTGCCTGCGTCAGACCACGTCTGCCCCATTACAGTCATTGCATGCAAATCCCAAACTCCCATATCTGTTTTCCGAAACATCCCATGAGAGTCTGTGCAAGGATAAAAATACAGCTGAAATATCTCCCTCAGACGTGGAGTTAAAAATTTAAATTGCTTTGCAAATACGGAGAACAAACAATTTAAGTTATGCACGTTGGCATTTTAGAGGTCTCAGCAACAGTGCCTGTTTGTATTTATGAAGCATTTTGGAAATAATATGTCGTGATTAACGTATAATCCGGTCCAAACATAATGGCGGGTCAGAAGTTAGCTGCGAGTGAAGGTTCGCGTAGGTTTATTCAAATCAAGAATAATGTATGGTCCATGTAATAATGATTCCTAGATATACAGGGTAGAATTTTCTAATTCTACCTGGAAGGAAAGTACCTACTCAAAATACTGAAGATACCAAATTTTACTTAAAGGAAACATTCCTTTATTTCTTTGAAGCCTTTGTTTTGCAGTATGACAATAATAGGCTGGTAATATTATTATTATTACTAATTGTTTGATCACTTGCTCTTTGAATGCCTAAAAAGGCGGACAGAGCGTTTTGTAACTAAGCCACGGAGTTATTACGTTGCCCTCCATTATTTTATTGACCTAATTCTGTCACAATGTCTAGACTTTGAAATATACGCACCTTTTATTTTAATACTGGGTTCTGCCGGCGACTTCGTTCACGGAGTTTTATTTTTCACCAGCGTTAAGTTACGTCTATGGGTACTACTCCTCTCCCGCGGGTCGTAGCGTAATGTTATATAACCTATGTTACTCAAGAATAATGTAGCTATGTATTGCTGAAAAAATAATTCAAATCGGTCCAGTAGCTTCGGAGCCTATTCGATACAAACAAACAAACAAATCTTGCCTCTTTAAATAATAATAATATAGATTTTAATATAATTATGTTTGTTACTCTTTCACGCTTAAACGGCTGAACGGATCTAGAAGAAATTTGGCGCTGAGATAGATTGTAGTGTGGAATAACACATATAATTCCACATGAAATAAAAACAGTCCGACTGGTTTCCACAGATGAGGGCGTGTAAACAAACAAACTCTTCAGCTTAATTCAATTAGCATCGATTTTTGTTTAAGCTGGTTGATTCCTAAGCATAAGTACCATGTCTAACGTACTTGCTACTTATTCTTCTTCCTCAGACATCTCATACACTTCGTACCTCCTAAAATGTACACAGGCGACGTTGAAACATTGTGCTTTTAGTTGATTACGATACCGAAACTTTCTACACTCCATCTCAATACGTAATAGCGGTTTTGTAAATCAACTTATGTTGGTACGAACTTGAATGGAAGTTGCGTTTTACATTTTCTTCTTTGTCCTTTTAAAAAGAAAATTGTTTAATAGGAAAACAATGATACTGGAAAGTTGCTGCATTCCGGTTTGAAGGGTATGGGTGCCGGTGTAATTGCAGGCACATAAGACATTTCAACTATGTCTTTGAGATGACAACGCATTAGAAAGGCCTCTGGTAATGTAGATATCTATAGGTAGCTGCGATCACTTAACATCAGGTGGGCTGGTGGGCTGCCATCCGATGAAAAAAAGAAAAAAGACACTATCAGCTCAAACATCCGTCCATCCATTCTCACAAACTTTAGCGTTTATAATACTACCTTACGCCGACGACTTCGTCCGCGTCGCCAAATTCGTCTTAAATTACGTCTTTGGTTACTGCTGCGCTCCCGTGAGTTGTGGCGTGACGTTTTATAGCCTATTATACTCACAAATAACGTGGCTTTCTATGAGTAAAATAATTTTTAAAATCGGTTCAGTAGATCCTGAGATTACACCCTACAACCTCACAAACTTCACCTCATTATAATATTAGTATAGAAGTATGGATTGAAGCAGAATACCTAGTAGGAAGAAGGACTCCACGTGTTTTTAGCTTCAACAAAAATTAAATTGCTTCAAAACTCCTAAAGCTCGGCAACACACCGCGTGAATAGGTACCACCGTAGTATCAGTTTACACTTGATAAGGGTCGCAGTTTCACGGATCGCCGCCCTGATCCGGATTTATTGATAGTCTCGTCCTGTCAGACGGGATAAAGTCGGCCTGTTTGTCGATTACAAAGTGTGATAGTACCTACCTCTTTAATGGCATTAGCTTTAGCTCGGTGTGTGTGTGTGTGTGTGTCCTTTATGATAGCGAGTGGAAGGGATGTCGTAGCGAAAACTTTTTACGTGGATTCAGTATACGATTGTAGAGCCTTTTATATTTAAAGCAAGTGATTTACTCAAATGTCTTCTTCCAAAGTCAAAGTCAAATTATTTATTTACCATTAAAGGCACTTTAAACGTCAACTACATTACATAGAGTTAATAATATTTAATCTAGTTGCCCATTCTAAGACGTGGTTTCATGGACATGGAGAAGAATGGGAAAGAAACTCCATAATACTCTTTTAAAAAAAAATTGTTACAATAAGTTGTACAGTTACATTCCACTCTGGACGGAGCGGAAGGGAGTGTCAGACTCTTACTGACTAAAACCCATCTGTGTTTCTTCTAATGCCCTTAGCGTTCCAGGCCGCGGTGACTTTTTCTAACAAATTCCGCAACCCTGGCAGGAGGCATGTAAAAATATAATGTGGATCATCTTTTGTCACTGACTGTGTAGTAAGCCATCTACTAAACAAATTGAAATTATGAACTAGAATCAGTTGCAGAAAATAGTGAGGGTGTGTATATGTGTGTGCCTATAGCACAGAATAACTCATTATAAGAAGGTCGGAAGGTTGTTTTGTTTTGATTGCTACTCGACTTGTGAACCCCACTGTACCTATTTGCGAAGCCTTCTTGAAAATAATAAATACGAGAATTTGAGCTTTTCTCTCTTGAAACTGTAGCACGCTACTGTACCAGTTTCCATGTTGTACAAGATGTGGTTTCATTATCTCGAACAACAGACAGACAAGCAACTATGTTGGTTACATACATAAATTGATCATTATAAGGTACATTGTTTCGTGACTAAGGAAGTAATTCAAGTAGATAATGCAAAGCAATGTCTTTGCTTAATAGGATATCATGATTTATACTTAGTTCCTACTAACAATACTAAAGTAGTTCATACTATATTTGCTATTTGAACTGCCTCGTTAGCCTAGTGCTCTTAAATGTGACTGCAACGCTCGAGGTCTTGAGTTCGATTCAAAGGTCGAGCAAAAAGTGTTAATGGGTTTTTCTATGAAATTCTCTGTAGCAGCTCGGAGTTAGGATTTGTGCCCGATTAATGGCTCGCCCCCTATTACATGTGACGTAAACATACCGGTGAACTGTGGGTGTATATTGGTACACCTCTACCTAACCCTTCCAGGAACACAGGCGTGATGCAATGTTATTTACCTATACCTGTTTTCGATTTTGTTAACAATTTAATGGGTTTTTTTTTGAGCGGAACCCTTTTTTCTTCTAATATAAAAGTAAGTACATACTTAAATTTAAAAGATCTAAATTTAAAAGCTATGTGCCAGTGACAGTCCCATTATAGTTGATCCAGCCGTTTTGAAGATTAGACACGCGAACGAAACCGCGGGCATAAGCTAGTTAATAATATAGAAAGACAAACGTTGCGTGATAATAAGATGTTAGGAATACTGAA
Source organism: Caradrina clavipalpis (assembly GCA_932526535.1). NCBI lineage: Eukaryota > Metazoa > Arthropoda > Insecta > Lepidoptera > Noctuidae > Caradrina > Caradrina clavipalpis. Next base: position 5,443,343 of record OW052105.1, read on the forward strand.
TGCCTTCATAAAAGCAGTAAAATTCTATTTAATAAAGAAAGCAATATTAAATATTACGAAGCCTTTTATTAAAACGAACGGGAATTTCCTTCACAAGGCTGTTTAAGAATAATGTCTCTATGCTTGGCGAGATCACGTCTTTAAATTAAATATACGGAATGTAGAAACACATTGACATACCCCTTAAGGCGACGAATTGTTTAACAATAATTCTAGACCAGGCGCGCGCCCCCCGCAACCCGCACACACCCCGGTAAGTAAGCTTTTTGTTATTTTATTTAGTCGGAAATGATAACTTGAGAAAATCCTTCTACCATTTTAAAGAGTATTTATAGACTTGTCTACAGAGCAAGTTGAGAGGCTAAAATCGGTCCCGTTTGCCCATAAGATGTGAATCTCTATTTAAAAAGAGGTATGTTTGATATTTTTTTCACTGTTATTAAAGTTACTTAATCATGTAATGAAAATGAAAACTAACAAAATAAGGCTTTCATCATGAACTATTCAGAACACCAACTCACATTTTTATACGTTTCGTAATTACTGACAAAAATAGAGATCACTGATGCCAAAATTTCCAATTCGTCCTCTTAACTACATTAACTGTCCATTAAACTAGGTAACATTGAAAATTATTGCTGGGAAATAACTTTTATTTTTGGTAATGCGATTGCGATGCGATTAATTAGAGTGTTTAAAGTTTAATTTAAATATTTTGAAATTGTTTTTTGGGATAACATAGACCAAAAAAAATATCCCAACGATGGGAAAACATGTCACTTTTGGCTTCGTTAAGTTTCTATTTACACTCGTTAGATAACAACAAAAAATACCTAAATTCACAAAAGCGACCAAATAAACCTAATTTCGGAATATTTTCTAATCCTGTGTATGACATTATATTTGCTAAACATCATATTTGAGGACACATTGGCACATTCAGCTCTCCAAATAACCCGAATGAAAACATTTTAACCCTCCACTGCTCGTTTATATAACTCGACGTCTAAAATTGGAATTGATGAAACCCACACTGCCAGGGCCGGACTGTTTTGTGGGGCCCTGAGCTAATACTACCTGGGGGCCTACCTAATTAATCAAATTATTTGTTATTTTGTCAAAATAATGTTTGCTATATTATAGCAAACATTATTTATGTATACTTAAGAAACCTCAACAAAAAAATAGGGACCCAGAGTATCAGATGATGATACAAGCTAGTTAATTTTATTATTATAGTCGAGATGGGATTGCAGGTTATTGCAGCCTAAGTCGAAGGCAAGGGCGTAATGTAGCTGAGAGTGTACTCGTAGTAATAAAATACACTTAAGATTTTTTTAATTCTAGCTTTTTCCTCAATGTCGGTCGGGGCCCTTAATATTCAAGGGGCCCTGGGGTACAACTCAAAAAGCCTATACATAGATCCGGCCCTGCACACTGTCAGTTAGGTGTGTACGTAAAACGATGGATAGCAGGCTATCGAAAAACAGTTGTGACACGATACTGTGTTCAATTTGCATTCGTGAGTGCAGGGTTAAATATTTGCGGGCACTTCACGGCCGTGGCAAAGTTACGACGCCTGGACGAAAATGGGTTTTGACATTTCAATTCGTCGAGTTTTTTCAACGTGAATTTTCTCGTGTGAATCGAAACGTAGGGATTTTGTTAAACAAATTCGGTTCTATTGTTCCATAACGGGTTTAAGGGATATCGTAACGACAATTTTGATACGGATTCAGCTTTTATGATGTATTTTCTACATTTTTCAATATGAAAGTGTATTATAGATAAACAGTAAATAAAAATAAAAAATAAATATCTTGGGACAACTCACACACGGCTATATGATCCCAAGCTAAGCAGAGCTTGTGTTATGGTAACCAGACAACTGATATACATACTTATATAATTTATAAATACATACATATTATAGATAAATCACACCCAGACACATAATAGTAGATATTACCTATTTATTTGCAACCTTAAAATTAGATAACATAAAAAACACTAATATTAACAACAAAAAAAACTAAAGCTTAAAAAAAAGACTATGGGCACAGGGACCCCACGGTCCGAGAGTTTCTACCCCAAACTCGAAAATATAATTACCAAGGGTCCTAGGTGTAATAATTTCTAGAACTACATCATTGCAGCATTAACGCATTAGCATCTAAGACGCAACTTCTCTAAAAAAACACTTTATTTTAGCCTGGAAAGCCCGATAAATTTTCAATTAACTGTAAAAAAAGATTTTTATTTGCTTTGAAATCAATAAATATCTAGTCAATATAATCGGTGAATAAATGTCGTTACAGTTCAAATCGATGGGGGATTCACGTTTGACAGCTCCTAAAAAAGTATGTCAATTGATTAGTGATGTCTAGTACCCAATTACCTAATTAGTATATTATGTAAAACAAAGCTACAAATCATTCTTATCATCTGTTTCAATTTTCGCTTCGTGAACGTATCGAGGCCATTACTAACCTAATTACTTAGCGAATGGATATAAATGATGTAATATGAGAATATAAATTGTTTCTAGGCTAATCGATTGATGACACGTTCCTACACAACGTGTAAAGGCAGATTTAGACAGGGTCAGGGCACAAGTCAGTTATCGGCGCCAGTGCCCGCGCCTAGACTGACTTCTAAATATTCATATGCGATTTTACAAGTCAGCGCTGACTTCCCGCCACTGTACTGACTTGAAATCAATTTATACGGGTTTTTTTTCGGGTCAGCGCTGACTTGTCTCGATTTCGGCGCCAGGCACTGACCCTGTCTAAATCTGCCTTAACATATTAAATGCACACCCTGAAAGAAGCTTGCTACTGAACCGATTTCAGAACGACTTAAATATAATTCTCCGTTCGAAAATGAAATCCAACGAAAGTGAAACTCAAGGCAATCATGCTTTGCTTTTAAAACGCAGTGGTAAATAAAATATATAGACAAACATAAAATATTTTAGGTCATGTGATTTAATAATAAAAAAAACATTTATTTAGGAAAGTTGTTTGTTTTTATAAGTAGTATATAGTTTTAAGTATCAGTCCCTAAATACCGTTCACCTTATATAGCTAGCTCTTATATTTAAAACTTGGTTAAGGTAGCAACGACTTCTCCCCTCCATCAAAATTCCAAAAACACTTCACATACCATCACGCCTGTATTCCCCGAAGGGTTAGGCTGTTAGGCAGAGGTGTACCAATGTACACCCACAGTTCGCCGGTATGTTTTTAGGTCACATGTAATAGGGGGCGAGCCTATTGCCATTAACCGGGCACAAATCCAAACTCCGAGCTACTGAGAATTTCATAGAAAAACCCAATAAGACTTTTTGCTCGACCTGGGAATCGAACCACTAGGCCAACAAGGCAGTTAAAAACACTTCAAATACTTCTAAAAACATTACAATTATGCGAACCCTCACTGTATTTGAGCGGCCACAATGATTTCTCCGATATGACAGATTGATAGTAGTCCTAGTTATTCAAGAAGGGCACAGAGCATCATATAATACAGGTATAGAGTGCCATCTCGCGGGAATTTTATGCCAACCTGTCAGTAGTAGCGCCACCTGGATTTCTTGTTCCTAACTAAACTAAACTATACATACATACCTACATACCTGCTATATCCTTCATTTTCATGGTTGCTTTGCAAATATTGCCCATAGTTATAGATTAATTTATGTAAAACCATATTTGGTAGTGTAAATTAATTTTACAGTAGTTTGAAAATATAAACCACTCCACATAAATATTAATCAATCTATAACCATGGAAAATGTGCTCATTTATGCCTTAAAATACTTTGTAAAGGTTAATTTAGTTTTGAATAAAAGCAAGCTTGTTGTTGAATACTCTTTATTTGTGTTACTGTACCTATATTGTTCATGTTTACCTATTCTTGTGCACATTTTTCACTTCAAACATGTCGGCAATCCTATTTACAATTATGTAAAATATTATTAAATAATGACATAAATATTGGCAAAATAAAATACAACTAAACAGTTAGTGCCAAATAAATATTCTATGTCAAAATTAAATAATAATGATGATGATGAAATTTTCCCACTAAAACCACGGTAGGTAATCTAAAACCATGTTTTGTGTTCTTCACAGTTAACAGAAATTACAAATAGTTTCAATTATGTTTAATAAAAATAATTAATTAATTACATACATATAAATTGGTGATAAGAAAAGATTACTATTTACTTAGTAAAAATATATTTATTTTTCAATTCCATATTTTTTTCGTTTATTATAGTATTCGTGAGCATATTTTTTCATTTCATCATCACCATCATATTTCATTTTGCCGCTTAATATTTTATTAATTATTCGACACCAACTATAAATCAAAACATTAACAGTTTTAGACACAAAAAAAATCTTTAACATTGTTTTGTGTTTTTTGCATTGAAAAGGAAAAGTGACAAACATGTCAACAAACATTATTATATTATTCCTTAAATTTATGATTGGAACATTATTTTTTAATATTGATTCTGTTATTTTTTGTATTTCCGCAAATAAATTTGTCACCTCTATCGAGGGATATATAAGCCATTTCTTATCGTATTTAAATTCTTTTGCTCTTATTAAAGCATTGCTTTCAATATTTTTAGTGTCAAGGAAATCTTTTTTACATTTTTTACATGATTTACTGACATGTTTTAAACATTTTGTGATGACCCATCCACAAACATAGCCTCTTTGTCCAGCTCCTTGCATTGGTTGTACATTAGTATCCAACAATAACTCTTCATTTATAATAATTTCTTGATTTGGGAAATCTTTATCCTTCTCAACATCATTTTTTTCGTTGATCATAAAATCTAGCGACTGTAAGTACGCTCCCATGTCCTCCTCACAATTTGATTTTATTGAATGTGAGGACGAAAAATTATTAAGCAAAAGTGCTTTATAGGCACCTTCAAAGCCAATGCTGTTAGGGGACACATTTCGAGCGCCTACACTTCTTATTCTGCCAAAAAAGTTTTCTATGGGATCTTGATTGAAATTTCTACAAAACATGACGTAAAAACCATATTTTTGGTTTAAAACCTTCCAAATGGCCTGCATACCCTCTATTGTTTTAATAAAGTTTTTAACAGATGGAATATTTTTTCTTTCAATCATTATAGTTTTCTTGCCATCTACTTTCTTTTCGAAAAATTTTAAATTTTTTAAAAATCGAGTGGCCTCTGTCCACAGCATAATTATGATGGGGAGAATTTAGTTTCACACCTGCCCTATAAATTTTTCCATCGACCTCGCAAAAATTATGACAGTTTAGGGAGTCAAAAAGGTTGTCAAACATTTTTACGAAAGGTATGACTTGGCGACACGCTGGGTCCACTTGCCCAGTCCTGGTTAAGTGGTTTGCTGCCACGGCAACACTGTGGCTTAATAACTGCGTAGCGATTTTTACCTTCATTTTATTCATCTTTTCTACATAAACATGCTCTTCAGTTAATCTGTGTAAAATTTTTAACTCTCCATCAATTTTATCTGCTTCGTAAATGTTTTGGAAATATTCCCATTTAACTATTTTTTCTTTATCTCCGTCATTACAATCTACGTAGGTCACGTCTTTATTTAATAAATTATTTCTTATTCCCTTTATAAGATGCGGGACATCAAAAATTGGTATAATAGATACACCATCCACAATAAAAATATCATGTCGCCATTCCTTACCTTTTCGTAAATATGACCTTTTGGCATCCCCCACTAAACTGTCAATTGCAGATACATTTACCCGGCTTTGGTCACAAACCGTAGCTAAAATTTTCAGACCTGCAGAATTTATTTCATGCACTACTTCTTTTATAGCTGATTTTAGCTGTATTGCATTAAGGCAATTTGTAAAATAATATGCTACAGGTTGCTTATTATTATTTTTTATGGTTTTCACCATAAAAGTTAGTGCATGATCAGCAATTTTACGGTTATTGAATGAATCAATTCCTTTTATTTTATCCTCCCTTTCATTATAGTGAAGTTGTGGATTAACATACATTTCGTCAAACATTAAAATGCACAACCTTTCGTCATTTGGAAGACCCTTAACATTTGACGCTAACTTTTTAAATATGATAGGATTAACCCCTTCTTTAATCACTATTTTCGCAAGAAGATTTTTTAAAGATTTTGCCGATGGTAATGTGAAACACTTAGATAATAATGCATAGCATTTCGGGCTTCTTTTATATAGAGAAAGTGCCAATACTTTTTCTTCCTTGAGAAATCGCCGTCCTTTTGGTTTTTTACTGCATTCCCTAAACTGCAAAACAGTGAAAATTTTTGCTGGTGAAGACATTTTCTTTGTTAATGTTTGTAGCATTACTTTGCTGGACAATTTTTCAGCTTTTTGCAGTCTGTCCTTAAAATGTTTTCCCCCTTTCCGTAGCCGACATATTTCGCTTCTGAGGTTTCGTAATTGTTTTCGAGTATTTTGATAAAACTCCACTCGCACTGATGACAATTTGGTTCTTGAACCTGGAAATTTAAAAAATACACCATAAATAAAATAAACACTAATATGGGTAATTGGGGTAATATTATAAGAGTTTAGTTAGTTAACTGATTATAATAGTTGTTAGTTAGTAGAGGGTTATCTCTGGAGCTACTGAACTGATTTAGAAAGTTCTTTTAGTGACAGAAAGCTGAACTATAATTTCCGAGTGCTACAAATAAATCATCATTTGTATGATTGCTATGTAGACTAACAATACATTTGATACAGTCACTCCCTGGGGATGGAAATCTACATAGAAGGATTTGCAGGCAAAAACTAGTTGTGAAATTTCTAATGCGGAGGGTCAGACCATATTTTCTATAAAAAAGAAATGTTTCGGTGTTTCAAATCTGCCAGGCGTCCCGCGATTGCTCATTTTTTTTAATAACTTCTAATACCAAAAAGTACTTACGTGGGGTAAGTGATGCTTTAGAGGTTGTAGGCACAGGGTCATCGCAAACATAACATTCCTTCTGGGTCAAAGGAGTTGTTGCTCCTGAAAAGATTTTTAATTAGATTTTCAAAAATGTTTCAAAATGATATTCAGTGTGTGGCATTAAACAAATTTTTTATACATAATTAGTACTAAATTATATTTACAGCCTTAAAATTAGATAAAAAAAAAAACTAAAACTAAATGGCATCAAAAAACTCCTCCGCATCGCCGTCAACCGGAAAAGTGCCCAAATGATATTGCAAAAAAAAAATATTTAATCTGGGCTGCAAAGTAAAATAAAAAAAAATACTTATTTACCTGAAATTTGAACTGATGTATTTGAGAAATCTGATTGTTGGTTCAGACTTGCTTTAGATGCAACAGGTGGAAGTGGCTCTGGAAATAATAATATGAAATAGGTGTAAAAATTTATTTATTGTTTACCAGTCATGGTTTTTTTGTTTACTTTTATTAAATTACCTGAACTAACAGTATAGACAATGACAGCCCGAATCACACACCGGGTAAGAAAAAAATAAATCAAAAGTTCATTGTATGGGGAACCACTTTAATTTTTAACTTTGTGTTATTTTTTTATTTGTTGTTATAGTGGCAATAGAAAAACACAATCTGTGAAAATTTCTACCTATGGCTATTACAATACATGAGACACTGCGCACTGACAAGCAGACAGATGGACAGCAGAGTCATAGAAATAGGGGTATGTTTGGCACCCGTCTGGTATGAAACCGTAAAAATGCAAGATGGTATGATTATACAAAAAAAAAAAAGTAATGAGTACACTTATAATTTACATAATTACCTGAAAGTTGACCCGATGTACAAGGTGAATTAAATAGTAGGTTCACACTTCCTGTAGATGCAACGGTTGTTGATGGCTCTGGAAATAGTAATATAAAATAGGTATTATAATCTAAAAAAATTTTCTTTGTTTTTTCCAGATGTGTTCCTTGTTACTTATTTAAATTGCGATTGTTGCTAGTACAGAATAATGGGAGAATGTGATTTAGTTTAAGCAAATTGGTATTCCTATTAACGTTTTATGCATGAATCATTCACGTAAGGTACTTACTTGGTATATGCAGGTGAGGAATAGCTAGAGCATTCAAGCGACGATTACGATTCTTGTCCTTTTCTGCAAAATGCTTGTCGCAGACTTTCCTGTTATTATATATCTGCATATCGGTCAGTCCACTGACTAAGGCACCAGCTAAGCCAACCCATATCCGAAAGCGCTCTTGGAACATTCTTGGATTCGGAAAGTTGTGGATTGTGACACCTGCAAATAATTTAGTTTAAAAAAAGAATTTTTAGTTTAATTACACTGTAAATTAATTTATGTTAGTAATTCCCTTCTCACTAAGCAGGCAGCTGTAACTCCTCTAAAATTTAGAAGAGCTTAAGGTTATTTAAGAGTCTAAATTGTCTTTACTAATACTCATTACATTGAGCATAACTGTAATTTTAGAAAGCCCATACCGCTAGCAGCATCACTATCCAGAGATAGAATTGTATTCAATTACATGAGCATTTGTATTTAAATAAGTAAATAATAATAAGCAATACATTCTCAGCTAACAATTCTGAGACAGTATAGGAGATGGGTTTTGGGGGGCGCCGAGAAATCTTACCTGTAGTGTCGCATCCAAATACACATCGTCTCGTAGAAGGCATAGTAAACACACCGAACGATTGTGTTCACTACCGCAACAAAACTTAACTAATAGCGTCCAATATCGCAACACTTAACTAATAGCGTCCAAATATCGCAAAAAACACACCGAATTCAGTCGGCCTTCGCGCCGCGGATACACTCAACGCAAGGACGAACTGACGAATCTGATGACGGACTCTTCAAGCCTTTACGGAGAAGCAGAAGCTCAACTCAACGTATTAGCAGCAAAGAAAACAGCGTAGACAACACGAAAACAATTCTGCGCACACGCAACTTTGAACTTGCAAAACTAACGGCCATTTTCTTTTGACATTTTGTTTTTTTAAAGCAATCGATAAAATAAATTGATAAACCAATTTTTTTTTTGGCCTGTAATTTTATTCTTTCAAATTAAACTAAAATAAGGAAAATAAATTAGAAATTAAAATAGCAATTTTCAACAACTGTTAGGTCTAAGTCGTTAAGTAGAGACATCTAGTACGTCCTATATGAATTATTTGCCTTTAGTAAGGAACAAGATTCATAGATGGCGCACCTAAAAATATTGCTCCAAAGGTGAAGGTAACTTTACCCCCCCTGAAGAAGGGTTAGGTCCTTAGCATCCGCTGCCGGATTTCTAAGCCTTACTGATAAGCTCACAGTAGTACCTAATTCGTTAGACAAAGTTATCTATTTCATAGAATTTTCAGGAACAAGATATTGTATAATCACTATAGAATAGATTAAAGGAGAGTGGGCAACCTGGTCTACCTACTCAACAGTGATGTAACATACGTCGTTGAATAGGTAATTGTGTGTACTCCATTTTGTTATATGGCCGTTAAGTTGTAGGTAATGGGGTTCTTGAGATATTTGTCAAAAACAAGTTAAAGCAAATTAATTTCGCTGAATGGAACATTAGTGCAAATCTTCATTAACTAAAGCTATATAAGCGCCGCTGCTTTACTGCTTTAAGATTATGAAGTCGTCACATGTCTTAATCACTCAGCTGTTTAACTGATTACACTTTAGGAACAACAGTTTGCTATTTTCAAAAAGTTATTTTTTCTAGATTGTGTTTGGTAATCACATTAGACAACACATCAATAATAATAATAACTGATGTAGCTACTGATGGCCATCAGGATGGAATTTGGTGTGGACAAATGTGCGGTCATGTATGTCAAGCGAGGGGAGATTGTGGAGTCCGAGGGAGTTCAACTCTCGGAATCCATAAACCTTACATCCCTTTCTTTAACGGAGACCAATAAGTATTTGGGTATGTTGGAAGCGTTGGGCATCAATACTGTTGTCGTGAAGCAATCGTTGAAGGAGCGCTTCTTTGGCCGCCTGAAAAAAGTATTTAATAGTCTTTTATTAGGCGGAAGCAGGGTTGCCTTCAACGGGTGGGTCATGCCGGTATTGATGAACTCTTTTGGCATACTAAAATGGACTCAAACGGAACTCAATGCCCTGAATGGGAGGGTTCGTACATTGTTAACGGCATATCGAATGCATCACCCACGGTCATCGGTAATGAGACTGTATATTCCGCGGACGTGTGGAGTTCGTGGCTTCTTAAATGCTAAGACTTTCCACAACCGCGAGAGGTCTCAGGGACTTTTTCCATTTAGCCGACGTGAATGCACCGAGATGGTGGATGGCATGGCAGTGGATAAGGGCCTCACCCCGCTCTCCTTGGCTAAAGAGAACTGGAGCAAATCAGTAGTGCTGGAGACTAAAGATCGCGAGGAGGTATGGCAGAGTAAAGAGCTTTAAGGACGCTTTTTCCGGGCCTTGCATGGGCCCGATGTAGATTTCTTAGCGTCCGTATCCTGGCTTCGGGAGTATTTGGGGAAACCGAAGGTTTTGTCTGTACAATTATGGATGAAGTTATCATGACGAATAACTACCGGAGATTTTGTGAAGGATGGCACGGTTGACATTTGTCGGGCATGCCCCCGGCCGGGGGACTCAATCCGCCACATTATCTCTGGGTGTTCTCGTCTAGCTAACGAAGAGTACTAGCATAGGCACAACCTTGTGGCCAGGATCATCCATCAGCAACTTGCTCTGAAATACCGCCTTGTAGAATCGGAAGTACCGAACTATGGGTATGTGTCCGACCCAGTTCTCAAAAATAGCAATGATTGTTGACATAACAGTCCCACATGACGTAAACCTCGTGAAGGCCGAAAATGATAAGAAGATCAAGTATCTTGACTTGGCTCGCGAGGTTGTCGACATGTGGGATGTGGACTCAGCGATCATTGTGTCGATTGTCGTTTCATCCAATATTAAATATGCCAAATAAGCCATAATATTTAAAGTTCGCTCTTTTTCCAACAAAGCGCACGCGTCGAGAGGCGTGGTTTACCAACTCCCCGAAGTTCGACACGGTCGCTAGTCACTTATGTAGCCATAGTTAATAAAAAATTGCATTATTGTTCTATTCGGCAAAATTATTTTGCTTTAGCTTGTTTTTTGGAAATATCTCGAGAACCCCATTACCTACAACTTAACGGCCATATAACAAAATGGAGTACACACAATTACCTATTCAACGACGTATGTTACATCACTGTTGAGTAGGTAGACCAACTCCCATACATTTTTGCCCACTCTCCTTTGGTTACTAATTTAGAAATTACGTAAAATTCCGCCGTGCCGATAATAGATATTTTCTATTTCTTTATATTTCTTCTATATATCTTTTATATATATCTGGGAGGGGACGCCTTAGAAAGACCTACCCTGACCTTATTGGTGAGGTTCTTGAGAAAGGTCGGATACGCAGTACCTACTCGCAACCGGCGTGCTTGTTTTCCCAGACGTATGAATGAGGATGAGGCGAAAGGAGTATGTAAGGATCGTAGCAGGTGGCGTTCTGTGGCTTCTGATTACCCCCATGGGAAAAAGGCATGAGTTTACAGATGTATATCTTATCTTCTCGTAATATTAAACATGTTATCGATTACAATGAACTTCCGATAGGGTTATTAAAAGTTCTAATTAACATCGTAAGAAAGAAGTCAAACGCAAACCTTCACATTAAAAATACACTCTTTCGTTAAACCTAGACGTTTTTGAAGCAATAGATATGATGTCCAATCCTTATTTCTAGACGTCTGCGACTGCGATAACGGACATTTACGCAGTTAACGCCGCGGACAAAAACTTACTTTAAGTAACCATTTTTTTTTTATCAAACACACATACAACCACACCTCTATTCCCCGAAGGGTGAGGCAGAGATGTACTATAATACACCTACGTTCGCCGGTATGTTTTTAAGTCTCATGTAATAGGGGGCGAGATTTTTAATCAAAAGACAGACAAATAACGAGAAAATGACACCAGTAAATCACATTGGCCTTGAAAACTTAACTCGTGTACTGCCTCATCATTATGAATGGACTAGGCGAGCCACGCAATGCGGGCTTGTCCCATCCCTAGAGAAATCTGGGACTGGAACGCGCCACATAAAGAACACGTGACAGGCCAAACACGGCAATGAAATGACATTATACGTCGGTAACTATTGAAGTTTGGAACACTGGGACACTGGGGCTTTGACCGGGCAGTTCGGGGTTAATGACACGCAGAACGGACTGCAGTGCTGTTCTGCATAATTCTTCCTCGGTGGATTACCATACTTTACTTCATCTAATCCACCGAGTCAACTCATTGCCCAAATAAGCATAGGGTTGGATAACAATATAAATAAATCTAATTCTTAAGTGTATGTGACATACACAATGAATAAATATAACTTTCAGTCTGTAAGAAATATTACAGGAAATTGTTTAGTAACTTTTGAACTCATGGGTATCATGATACACGTGGTTTTCTCTTGAAACCTAAACATAGTTTGAACTTGGAACGATGTCCGCCACGTGGAAGTAGAAAAAAGCCTATTATTGTTCCACTACAGGGCTAAGGCCTCTTCTTATGCAGAGAAGGCACGAGCATTGATCACCACACTTGTTCCTGTCTGTCGGATTGTTGATTTCAGACTTATATTAATATACGTCGGTTTCCCCACGATGTTTCCTTCACAGATGTCACTGATAAAAAAAACAATTTCAATAAAATGATTTATCATACCGGCCGACCGATGTCCACTCAAATAAATATAATTTAATTCAGATTACTTAATAAGTCGGCACCAATTTCTGGACCGATTTCATCTATATTTCATTAAATTTCATTTTACGGACGAACAGATAGATTTGTTTATCGAAACTCTGATTTACTTAATAAATTGATGACAATTAAACCTACCGTAATTGGGCACTCAGTTGAAACGTTAACTCTGTTTCAAGTATCTACCTTAAGCCTCTCCAGAAACGGCCGACTTTTTGAATGGCCGATTATCGGACGGGTTTAATAAATCTATAGTCTCGTAGGACCAACTTTTTTTAGGACGTGTGCATTGGTATTTTAGAATTCATATATTCCATTCTCACCGTCAAAAAAATCGGTCACCGATTGTCTAATGTGGGTGGGCACTAGTGGGCAGTGATTCCAGTGATATCCTTCCTCATTTATCATGTCAGTGCCACACATTTTTTTCTTAAAAAAATCGTAAGTCTTTCATTTGTACTCGCAACAAAAAAAAATATCGCAATGTAACTTTCGGCTCCATTAAGTGTGTTTTTACATCCATTGAAATGCCAATAAATGAATGGATGAGTGAAAGGCGACTAAGAAAAGGGATTTATGTGGCAAATGTTAGTGGCAACGCCGGGAGGGGACGCCCTAGAAAGACCTACCCTTACCTTATTGGTGAGGTTCATCACAAAGTTCGGGTGTGCAGTACTCGTAACCGGCGTGCTTGTACGATCAGATGTATTAACGTGGACGAGGCGAAAGTAGTATGTAATGATCGTAGCAGATGGAGTTCTGTGATTTCTGCCTACAATTTCTTTATGTATGTATGTAAAATGCCAAAAACACTTATGTTTTTTGTTTTTTGCCAAAAACACTTATGTTTTTTGCATTTTACATACACAAACGAAATCTTCAAAAAAAACCATGTTTATTTCTAAATCCAAATTTTATTTCAACCAGTTTTTTTTCATTCTTACACCCCAATATCGTCTCGAGTTAATGCCATCCTTTCAGCATCTTCACACCTTCCCCCTCGGATGTAGCGCGGGTGTTGTGTCAATATTTCTTCAGCTAAAACGTTCGAGTTCGCTTGCCCGAGCATCGAATTGGGTCAAATGTACTCCACATGGATATGAGAGCACTGTAAATAATTGTGGAGGATCACTTTTTATATGCGTAGTACGCTTATTAAATGCGTCGTAGATTCAAGACCTACCGTCTAGTTCGATTTTTTCGTCGGCTATTTAAAAAAGAAACAGGTTTTGGATACAAAAGTGGAACTCAGTCATCTCATAATGTATGGAATAACCGATTATTTCTTAAACTGACGTATGTAATGAATAAAATTAAATACCTACTACTAGACCGGTTACAAAAAATCTTTTGCCGTTAGAAAGCTACATTATCATTGAGTAACATAGGCTATAAAACATCACGCTACGACCCATCGAAGCGCAGCAGTAAACAAAGACGCAACTTAACGCGGATGAAATAAGCCACGCGGGCAGTTCGCTTGTAGTGTATCAAATCACCTACCTATAAGTACCTAATCTATTTATTGGATGCTGGTAAACACGAGCTTAATACATGTCAAGCTACAAATTGCAAGCGAAGCATCTCGTTCGATATCCAGAAATAGATTCAGCTGAATTTAAATAGTTTAATAGCAACGGTGATCACAGACTATAATCCCTTCACTTCAGACTAGGAGGTACGTGGAGAAACCAACTAATGGAGCGCTAAGGTGTTTTTGCCAAGTTGCTCACTACAACTGTCTGCTTTATTTTAGTCCACAAAGATTCAATTTCTGAGTATCTAGAGGATACTCAAAAATGGAACCCAAAAACAATGGCCTAAAAAAATTGCTTAAGCTCATGGATTTTAGTCTACCAATCAAAGCACTTACTTGTGACAGTAGCAACTGCGGCCATACATAATTCGGAAAAAAAATTAATACAATGTTGGTATACTTGTAATAGTTTTGAAATTCGGGACTTAAAAATGTATTTATTTAAACTGAACTATACATGAAAAAAAACGTATTTACGAGTATATTGCAGAGATTCAAAGCTTCAAAATGTATTCCTCAGACAAAACTAATAGCCAATGCTCCATACTAATGGTCCGTCGTTGGAAGTCACCGGGGAGGCCTCTTTACCGTTTGTTTATGAACGCAACAAACTACACGTCATCAGTAATTCTGGCACTCCATCTGAACACAACTCTGTGGTATGACTCAACTACGGAAGCTTTAGAGTAGGTACATCTAATATGCAACGTCTGCAATTCTTGCCGACTAAGCGATGCCTTTTAAATGTGCTCTCTCTCCCAGTCTCAGGGCTGCCTCAAGCATTAATTTCCTTCACTTAATGTCAACTGTCACTGTCAAAACAATATTAATCGTATTGTTTGTGTTACCGACTATGACAATTATAGTTTCTTTAACATAAATGTTGTACTGAACTATGATTTAATGACAAAACAATATCTTTGTAAAGTCTAATATTATTTTTTAAGGTTTGTAATTAATTATTATGATAGCACATAAATGTACCAGCATGAAGTTTTGTTTATAACTTTTCAGTGGACATTTTGTTGTAGTCGGGTTTTAGTTATTTTTACTTTTTTCAGAAGCGTTTTTAATGGCCTGTCGCTTCCATCCTTCCATGAGAGATGCGGCACCAGTACATTAAGAGCCTCCGCTCATGTCCGACTTTTGTAGAGCGTGTGCGTAGGTATATTAGAATTATTCCGTTCTCACCGACGAAAAAATCGGTCGTAGATTGTCTGACGTAGGCGGGCAGCGTAATTCAATAATGATAACCTAAAACAAAAACATTGGAAGTACCTACTACAATACATACAAAGTACTGCAAATTAAGGAATGAGAGATTCAAACATACATTTCTAACTAAAAGGGACAACCCTAGCAATCGAGCTAGCCGGCTAGTAGAAAGCCACTACGGGAATTTGATATCCTCATTTTAATATCAGGGTTTCAAATGAGAAATGCTGGCCGCTTGACTCATCAAAATTTCACTTTATGGTTTGATGTGTTTAAATGAAAATTTAATATGGAAAGCATGCAAAAATATGTGTAAGTTTAAATTATAATTGTGCTTGTTGTGAGTTGCAGTTATAATTATTATTTTAATTCGTTATTAGACCATATTAAAAGGGACTTTTGAACGTGTTATATCTACAAGAATTTTTTTTTGTGTCTAGTTGGTTTCATATGTAGTTTCCAGGTT
The DNA here is from genome assembly GCA_932526535.1 of Caradrina clavipalpis. NCBI lineage: Eukaryota > Metazoa > Arthropoda > Insecta > Lepidoptera > Noctuidae > Caradrina > Caradrina clavipalpis. The sequence continues at coordinate 5,459,358 of OW052105.1, forward strand.
TATTATGATTAGATTTTTAACCAATATAATACGATCGTACGTGTGAAACACTAGCAAAGACAGGACTTCGTCCGCGTCACTTATTTCACCTGCCAAAGTTACGTCTTTGATTAATGCTCAGCTCCCGTCGGTCGTAGCTTGATGTTATATAGCCTATGTTACTTAAGAATAATGTAGCTATTTAATGTTGAAGAATGGTTAAAATCGGTCCAGTAGTTTCGGAGCCTATTCGTTACAAACAAACAAACAAAAAAATCTTTCAGGTTTATAATATTAGTAAGTATAGATTATTAGCGTTTAGCGTTTACATGTGTGTGCCATTCTGTATTACCAAGCGGCATGAACTCAAAGTACGGTAAAAATGAAGGTGTAAAACTATAGAAGCGTTCTAAGTGGTTAGATGTTATTAATTTATTGTTTATGCGCTGCTGCGGACCTTAGTTCAAACTCTTAACAAAATGCAGCATGACTTTTGCTTAGGGCTATCCTAAGCAAATGTCATGCTGCATTTTGTTTCTTTAAATTACACATTACCCCAATACTGCTTAGTTGTATTAGCCTTTTATTCAACGAGCAGAACAACCAGAGTTGTTGTGCTCTGTGCTTTTATTATTTTCTTAGGTGCAACATTTAATAATTCATTCACTTCTGTTCAAGATTATTTGTTGAGAGCAAGATTTGTAACTCAAAGCAAATTAGAATCGATATAAAGTTATGCTTAAGACGTATCCATAAAATCCTCAATCCTAAACATTATTTTTATGTCAAGCAGGATGGACCGAGTGACTTGCTATGTACGGAAAGCTGAAAAATGATGTTTCCGTAGTTTCCTTTCTTTATCTCTATTCTTACAATTTGATCATTTAAAACTTGGAAACCGTCAAGTAATTCCTATCCAAGCTAAATATTTTTATTGCGTGCCAACAAAAAAGCGACATCTATACTTCTAATAAAGAACTAACTTTCCGTTGCTTAATTGAAAACAACGCCACCTCTGACGTATACTCTGAACTATAAACCATTCGTTGCTTTGTTATTGCAAAGTTCCGAAGGATGTAATTGATGTTGCATGATAAAAAAAACTTTAGACTCACTCAAAATATTACAATAGTATAAAAATAAAACTAAATTTTATTGTTCTTATTATATTGGGCTGAAAAGCAAATAATCTTACTTTAGACAGCCAGTTACAAAATGTTTTTAAATTATTCACGTTTCAAATTATTGCAACACAGACTAGTGCTGTACGGTTATCAATTTTTCAGGATCGACATATTCACAAACTTCACAGCATTAATTGAAAAGTTGAGTTCAAAATAATTGGTATCGTTTAACAAAAAAGAATATTTGGATTGATTTTATGCAAATAAATTGATTCCTATAAGTAAGAATGACTATAAACGTTATCTTTTCTGAAAATATATTTTTATAGGCATGCAAAGGCAGGACGCCTTTGTTTTAATTTTAAGTGGAAATTATGTGTTCAAGATGATGTATTTAATAACTTATCGTCATTTAACATTACTATACACCTCAAGATCACATTGATATCAGGTGATAGATGATTTTATGGTGGCACGCCATCCTTATGCCAACATTTCTTAATGGTTTATAAATTAGTCGATGGATGATTTCCAACGCCATAAAATGCAACACTAACTTTGCAACAGCGGCCAACATTTATATAATAAAGCCCAATTTTTCTATACTGCATTTGAAGTTTCAGTCGTCAGGCAAACGCTTTGTTTGCCTGACGACTGAAACTTACAAAAAAAATAGTTATAGACAGTCATTTAATAAATTTCATTTTATTAAAAAAGAATATCTATAACTATGTTTCTCTGCAACTATCTTTCTTAAAATATAATTCTACATAATGTATGTCATGTATAAAAATTAACATGCATTGCAAATGTCAGGATAGGCTCCATATTTTTTTTTTACATTTTGTCATACGCCTACAACACTAAAATAATTATTTTTGAATTTTCGAACATTAGAATTACTGTCATTTGTCAATTTTGATTGTCATTCTTTTCTTTCTCATCGTAATTTTTTTTCACTTCCATTTCGTACGTCAAGTCGTCACGCAGGGGGGGTAAAGTTACCTTCACCTTTGGAGCAATATTTTTAGGTGCGCCATCTATGAATCTTGTTCCTTACTAAAGGCAAATAATTCATATAGGACGTACTAGATGTCTCTACTTAACGACTTAGACCTAACAGTTGTTGAAAATTGCTATTTTAATTTCTAATTTATTTTCCTTATTTTAGTTTAATTTGAAAGAATAAAATTACAGGCCAAAAAAAAAATTGGTTTATCAATTTATTTTATCGATTGCTTTAAAAAAACAAAATGTCAAAAGAAAATGGCCGTTAGTTTTGCAAGTTCAAAGTTGCGTGTGCGCAGAATTGTTTTCGTGTTGTCTACGCTGTTTTCTTTGCTGCTAATACGTTGAGTTGAGCTTCTGCTTCTCCGTAAAGGCTTGAAGAGTCCGTCATCAGATTCGTCAGTTCGTCCTTGCGTTGAGTGTATCCGCGGCGCGAAGGCCGACTGAATTCGGTGTGTTTTTTGCGATATTTGGACGCTATTAGTTAAGTGTTGCGATATTGGACGCTATTAGTTAAGTTTTGTTGCGGTAGTGAACACAATCGTTCGGTGTGTTTACTATGCCTTCTACGAGACGATGTGTATTTGGATGCGACACTACAGGTAAGATTTCTCGGCGCCCCCCAAAACCCATCTCCTATACTGTCTCAGAATTGTTAGCTGAGAATGTATTGCTTATTATTATTTACTTATTTAAATACAAATGCTCATGTAATTGAATACAATTCTATCTCTGGATAGTGATGCTGCTAGCGGTATGGGCTTTCTAAAATTACAGTTATGCTCAATGTAATGAGTATTAGTAAAGACAATTTAGACTCTTAAATAACCTTAAGCTCTTCTAAATTTTAGAGGAGTTACAGCTGCCTGCTTAGTGAGAAGGGAATTACTAACATAAATTAATTTACAGTGTAATTAAACTAAAAATTCTTTTTTTAAACTAAATTATTTGCAGGTGTCACAATCCACAACTTTCCGAATCCAAGAATGTTCCAAGAGCGCTTTCGGATATGGGTTGGCTTAGCTGGTGCCTTAGTCAGTGGACTGACCGATATGCAGATATATAATAACAGGAAAGTCTGCGACAAGCATTTTGCAGAAAAGGACAAGAATCGTAATCGTCGCTTGAATGCTCTAGCTATTCCTCACCTGCATATACCAAGTAAGTACCTTACGTGAATGATTCATGCATAAAACGTTAATAGGAATACCAATTTGCTTAAACTAAATCACATTCTCCCATTATTCTGTACTAGCAACAATCGCAATTTAAATAAGTAACAAGGAACACATCTGGAAAAAACAAAGAAAATTTTTTTAGATTATAATACCTATTTTATATTACTATTTCCAGAGCCATCAACAACCGTTGCATCTACAGGAAGTGTGAACCTACTATTTAATTCACCTTGTACATCGGGTCAACTTTCAGGTAATTATGTAAATTATAAGTGTACTCATTACTTTTTTTTTTTTGTATAATCATACCATCTTGCATTTTTACGGTTTCATACCAGACGGGTGCCAAACATACCCCTATTTCTATGACTCTGCTGTCCATCTGTCTGCTTGTCAGTGCGCAGTGTCTCATGTATTGTAATAGCCATAGGTAGAAATTTTCACAGATTGTGTTTTTCTATTGCCACTATAACAACAAATAAAAAAATAACACAAAGTTAAAAATTAAAGTGGTTCCCCATACAATGAACTTTTGATTTATTTTTTTCTTACCCGGTGTGTGATTCGGGCTGTCATTGTCTATACTGTTAGTTCAGGTAATTTAATAAAAGTAAACAAAAAAACCATGACTGGTAAACAATAAATAAATTTTTACACCTATTTCATATTATTATTTCCAGAGCCACTTCCACCTGTTGCATCTAAAGCAAGTCTGAACCAACAATCAGATTTCTCAAATACATCAGTTCAAATTTCAGGTAAATAAGTATTTTTTTTTATTTTACTTTGCAGCCCAGATTAAATATTTTTTTTTTGCAATATCATTTGGGCACTTTTCCGGTTGACGGCGATGCGGAGGAGTTTTTTGATGCCATTTAGTTTTAGTTTTTTTTTTTATCTAATTTTAAGGCTGTAAATATAATTTAGTACTAATTATGTATAAAAAATTTGTTTAATGCCACACACTGAATATCATTTTGAAACATTTTTGAAAATCTAATTAAAAATCTTTTCAGGAGCAACAACTCCTTTGACCCAGAAGGAATGTTATGTTTGCGATGACCCTGTGCCTACAACCTCTAAAGCATCACTTACCCCACGTAAGTACTTTTTGGTATTAGAAGTTATTAAAAAAAATGAGCAATCGCGGGACGCCTGGCAGATTTGAAACACCGAAACATTTCTTTTTTATAGAAAATATGGTCTGACCCTCCGCATTAGAAATTTCACAACTAGTTTTTGCCTGCAAATCCTTCTATGTAGATTTCCATCCCCAGGGAGTGACTGTATCAAATGTATTGTTAGTCTACATAGCAATCATACAAATGATGATTTATTTGTAGCACTCGGAAATTATAGTTCAGCTTTCTGTCACTAAAAGAACTTTCTAAATCAGTTCAGTAGCTCCAGAGATAACCCTCTACTAACTAACAACTATTATAATCAGTTAACTAACTAAACTCTTATAATATTACCCCAATTACCCATATTAGTGTTTATTTTATTTATGGTGTATTTTTTAAATTTCCAGGTTCAAGAACCAAATTGTCATCAGTGCGAGTGGAGTTTTATCAAAATACTCGAAAACAATTACGAAACCTCAGAAGCGAAATATGTCGGCTACGGAAAGGGGGAAAACATTTTAAGGACAGACTGCAAAAAGCTGAAAAATTGTCCAGCAAAGTAATGCTACAAACATTAACAAAGAAAATGTCTTCACCAGCAAAAATTTTCACTGTTTTGCAGTTTAGGGAATGCAGTAAAAAACCAAAAGGACGGCGATTTCTCAAGGAAGAAAAAGTATTGGCACTTTCTCTATATAAAAGAAGCCCGAAATGCTATGCATTATTATCTAAGTGTTTCACATTACCATCGGCAAAATCTTTAAAAAATCTTCTTGCGAAAATAGTGATTAAAGAAGGGGTTAATCCTATCATATTTAAAAAGTTAGCGTCAAATGTTAAGGGTCTTCCAAATGACGAAAGGTTGTGCATTTTAATGTTTGACGAAATGTATGTTAATCCACAACTTCACTATAATGAAAGGGAGGATAAAATAAAAGGAATTGATTCATTCAATAACCGTAAAATTGCTGATCATGCACTAACTTTTATGGTGAAAACCATAAAAAATAATAATAAGCAACCTGTAGCATATTATTTTACAAATTGCCTTAATGCAATACAGCTAAAATCAGCTATAAAAGAAGTAGTGCATGAAATAAATTCTGCAGGTCTGAAAATTTTAGCTACGGTTTGTGACCAAAGCCGGGTAAATGTATCTGCAATTGACAGTTTAGTGGGGGATGCCAAAAGGTCATATTTACGAAAAGGTAAGGAATGGCGACATGATATTTTTATTGTGGATGGTGTATCTATTATACCAATTTTTGATGTCCCGCATCTTATAAAGGGAATAAGAAATAATTTATTAAATAAAGACGTGACCTACGTAGATTGTAATGACGGAGATAAAGAAAAAATAGTTAAATGGGAATATTTCCAAAACATTTACGAAGCAGATAAAATTGATGGAGAGTTAAAAATTTTACACAGATTAACTGAAGAGCATGTTTATGTAGAAAAGATGAATAAAATGAAGGTAAAAATCGCTACGCAGTTATTAAGCCACAGTGTTGCCGTGGCAGCAAACCACTTAACCAGGACTGGGCAAGTGGACCCAGCGTGTCGCCAAGTCATACCTTTCGTAAAAATGTTTGACAACCTTTTTGACTCCCTAAACTGTCATAATTTTTGCGAGGTCGATGGAAAAATTTATAGGGCAGGTGTGAAACTAAATTCTCCCCATCATAATTATGCTGTGGACAGAGGCCACTCGATTTTTAAAAAATTTAAAATTTTTCGAAAAGAAAGTAGATGGCAAGAAAACTATAATGATTGAAAGAAAAAATATTCCATCTGTTAAAAACTTTATTAAAACAATAGAGGGTATGCAGGCCATTTGGAAGGTTTTAAACCAAAAATATGGTTTTTACGTCATGTTTTGTAGAAATTTCAATCAAGATCCCATAGAAAACTTTTTTGGCAGAATAAGAAGTGTAGGCGCTCGAAATGTGTCCCCTAACAGCATTGGCTTTGAAGGTGCCTATAAAGCACTTTTGCTTAATAATTTTTCGTCCTCACATTCAATAAAATCAAATTGTGAGGAGGACATGGGAGCGTACTTACAGTCGCTAGATTTTATGATCAACGAAAAAAATGATGTTGAGAAGGATAAAGATTTCCCAAATCAAGAAATTATTATAAATGAAGAGTTATTGTTGGATACTAATGTACAACCAATGCAAGGAGCTGGACAAAGAGGCTATGTTTGTGGATGGGTCATCACAAAATGTTTAAAACATGTCAGTAAATCATGTAAAAAATGTAAAAAAGATTTCCTTGACACTAAAAATATTGAAAGCAATGCTTTAATAAGAGCAAAAGAATTTAAATACGATAAGAAATGGCTTATATATCCCTCGATAGAGGTGACAAATTTATTTGCGGAAATACAAAAAATAACAGAATCAATATTAAAAAATAATGTTCCAATCATAAATTTAAGGAATAATATAATAATGTTTGTTGACATGTTTGTCACTTTTCCTTTTCAATGCAAAAAACACAAAACAATGTTAAAGATTTTTTTTGTGTCTAAAACTGTTAATGTTTTGATTTATAGTTGGTGTCGAATAATTAATAAAATATTAAGCGGCAAAATGAAATATGATGGTGATGATGAAATGAAAAAATATGCTCACGAATACTATAATAAACGAAAAAAATATGGAATTGAAAAATAAATATATTTTTACTAAGTAAATAGTAATCTTTTCTTATCACCAATTTATATGTATGTAATTAATTAATTATTTTTATTAAACATAATTGAAACTATTTGTAATTTCTGTTAACTGTGAAGAACACAAAACATGGTTTTAGATTACCTACCGTGGTTTTAGTGGGAAAATTTCATCATCATCATTATTATTTAATTTTGACATAGAATATTTATTTGGCACTAACTGTTTAGTTGTATTTTATTTTGCCAATATTTATGTCATTATTTAATAATATTTTACATAATTGTAAATAGGATTGCCGACATGTTTGAAGTGAAAAATGTGCACAAGAATAGGTAAACATGAACAATATAGGTACAGTAACACAAATAAAGAGTATTCAACAACAAGCTTGCTTTTATTCAAAACTAAATTAACCTTTACAAAGTATTTTAAGGCATAAATGAGCACATTTTCCATGGTTATAGATTGATTAATATTTATGTGGAGTGGTTTATATTTTCAAACTACTGTAAAATTAATTTACACTACCAAATATGGTTTTACATAAATTAATCTATAACTATGGGCAATATTTGCAAAGCAACCATGAAAATGAAGGATATAGCAGGTATGTAGGTATGTATGTATAGTTTAGTTTAGTTAGGAACAAGAAATCCAGGTGGCGCTACTACTGACAGGTTGGCATAAAATTCCCGCGAGATGGCACTCTATACCTGTATTATATGATGCTCTGTGTCGTCACGTCATGAACGTCAAGTCAAGTCATTTATGTAACGAACGCGGCGGCTGCTTCTTTGTGGATCGATCGTTCGTCGTGGTGTCCATCACAAAATCGGTCGAAAGATGAAGATTTGGTAAGTTATTCATAATCAGTAACATTGCCAACTTGTTGTTAATTAAACTATTCAATGTATTTTAACCTTATTAACTTTCAAGGTTATCAACAAACAATGGAAAGATCGGAATGGAAGTTTCTAGAAAACCTCGTTGAAGCAAATCGAAGAGGCGCGGCTACCTAAGGCGTGGCGCTGATTCTGAGAGACCATTTATGCAAAGATGAGATGAGGAGTAGACTCGAAATGCCCAGATAAGGGTATAAGGTATAATCCAGGTCTATTAGAACGAAGTGTAACTGACACGTTGCAGTTTAGCTTTGTTCTCCGTTTTATAAAACTTATGCATTCCAATCGTCCAGCATGCTTAATTTCATTTGAAATTAAGATTAAAATCAATTTAAAGCTTATTATTAAGTATATACTTATTTTTTTTATTTATAATTGAAATCTGTTCTAAAATAAAAGATGGCCGACCTTGCATCAACAAAGTACAAAGGTCCTTGGTTATCTTAGTAGCGGAGTTACGATAAAGCCTGGGCTTTTGTAATGCATACCAAGCAGAATCTAGATTCTGCTTTCAATCAATACTAGAATTAAGTGTAGGGAAATGTTAGGGCTACTCCCAAACTACTTCTACAACATATGAAGTAGATCTTCATGATTTAGTCATCCTATTATGGATTGGTTCGATGCCACCATGTCAGGTAAAGTAATATGGGAGACTTGCGAGTGGATTAGGCCTACGGGGGACACCACTATAAAAAAAACGCACCATATGCTCTACCTCTAGGGTGGTGTGGAAACGAGCATAATGTTCAACATAGCAATCAAGATGGATGATGAATCAAATTGATTCCTAAATCGACATGTGCAGGTGAGTTGTGTATATTCAAGTTAACCCGAGTTGCTAATATCAGACAAAAACTTGAAAAACTCCCAGACAGGGTTGGAGTTCTTCCCAGACGCTCCTGAGAAAAATATTTTTACAATAAAATAATTGTTTAAAATATTTAGTTTGTTTTAATGCCTGGCTCAAAGTGGCATCCTTTTTGAATAGCCCTTCCAGATGATCCCTGAATATCCTTCCAAATTATAGGACAAATCCGGGAGAATCCTTGACTTGGGTTTTTTTTTTTTATCTGGTCTTCCTCTGTATCCTTTCATTGTTAGTAGTCACCCAAGTAAAGCCAAACCAAACTGGTATTTGTATGTATGTAGTCACACAACTCTCACAATTATGCTGTAGTTAACCAAATCACTAATCTGCCTTGAGCATTTATAATGCTTGTGCCTTCTCAGTATGAGAAGAGGCATCTGCCCTGCAATGGGACAAAAGGCTGGGTATTTCATCCTTTTACGCGCTAAGCTATTGCTACTGACTTGTACATACAATGCTAATGATGGATGGAAAATAAATGTGGACCGTGTAGCTGGCTATTGCTTAGGTGAGAAACATAGACAAATTAGACATACCATAATTGCTTTATTTTTTGTTACCTTTATGATGAAAAGGTCTGTAAATACTTAGTGTTTTCATTGTAAACACACTTGTGTCCATACACTCATTTTGGCTCATATTCTATACTAATATAAGAAGAAATTTCAAAAATTCTTTCGCCATTAGAATGCTTCATTATCCCTGATTAAATAGGCTATATAACATCACGCTACGACCCACGGGAGCGGAGCGAACGCGAACGGAAGCTAGTAATAATATAAAAATATTGTAATAAAACTCAGTAAATTGTCTAAAAATTATTTATTTTCTGTTGCACTTACATCGATTCACTGTCCTCATTGTTACAGTCTCACATTGTTAAAATTAAATTATTTCCACTCATTCCCGCAGACTTGCAAAAATAATACTTGTCATCCACTTTTAACCTAGTTTTAAACTATCTAGATAAAATTAAATGTAAAGAGTAATGTACACTTGAGATATTTTTACATAAAAAGTAAAAGTACAATAACGGTTTCTAGGAAACCTAGCTTAATATTAATAAAAAAAAGATACAGGAAAACGGGGTGAATAAGAATGAACGGGGTTATTCAGAACCAGGAAAGGAACTTCAAAAGGGACTTCAGTGTTATATATATATATATATATATATATCCCATCACGCCTGTATTCCCCGAAGGGTTAATGTGCGTGTGGTGTGAGGGCCACTTTCTTAAATTTCTTTGAAAATGTACTTAAGATTTAGTGAACATTCCCAAAGAATTGTGAAAGTTGGAATCAGATTTTGTGAAAGTCTAATAAGAGAGATATAGACCGAAAAGTTGGGCCCTCAGTTCTCACATAGAGGATTGAGGGCCCACCTGTACCTGACAAACGATGGACACTACAGAAAAGACTTATATGCCAAAATCTAATCTAATGCCAAAGAAAATTTGTGAAAACAAGATATTATCTTAAAACGCTATGCTACTTTGTATATCTTCGTTCAAAGTGGGCCCTCAACTCTCATACACGTAAAACTGTATTACTCAAATAAAATCAAACTATTATCTTACAGCTACTATTTGCAATCCTATATGCTATCAAATAAGTTGTGAATATTTGTGAAAGCAAGAACAGGTCACCACTTCTTGTTATTTGAAAATTATGACGCTGATAAAATTGGGGCCCTCAGTCCTCCATTTTTTTTCGTTTTCTTAATATTACGCTTAACGTATTTAAGACAAGACAAATATACAATTGTCTCTTTTTGTGAAATAAATTGTGCAACAAATTCTATACAAGATACAAATTAAAAGACCCTTTATTGTATAAGAAAATTAAGTTTTATTTTTCTCCACTGAATTAGGAAATAGGGTGACCACGATTTCTTTTCACAGTCAAGTCCTTTCAAGACCGTCATCGAGACATTTAAATGAGCATGATTAGACAACACTCAACCAACATGCTCATTATGTTCAACACATAATAACTTAATAAATAAATGATTCCACCTTACTTACATTATTTTACAAAAAAGAAAAAAAAAATATGTTAAATAATATAAACCCTAAGGTTTTCAGTGTCGAATTCGACAGATGAACTGTGTAATAAGTAAAAAAGGAATAATAATAATAACGATACATGTTAATTAGGTTAATAAAAAAGGGAATAATAAATACTAAGGGCTGCTACTGAGAATTCCATAAAAAACCCAATAACACTTTTTGCTCGACCTGGGACCTGGGAGTCTTATGCATGTTTAAAAAAATCCCTTATTTAGTTTGATGGTTTATAATAATAAAAAAATGGTTTATAATAGAACTGTTTCAAGAAAACTTGCTTTAGCAATCAGCCATAATGACATAATTACTTGATGCAATTTCTGATAGTTTTTAAAATTCTTCACATCTGCTCGGATTTTCTATTAATGGATCGTAACTTGTTATTGCACCTGCCAAACATTTAAAATACTCTGGAATTAATCCAGAGCTGAACTAATTAATCATATATTTCATAAATAGATTTTAAATATATCCATAGCAAAAAGGAAAATATACGTTTTCAGTCGGGGTGACATTCTGCGTCAGAATCAAAAAAAAATTGTCACCCTACTCACACACCCATATAAAAAATAGTCGATTTCAGTATCTATTAAGCTTTCTAGTTATATCTTAATTCTTCTTAGTAACAAATAACGCCAATTTGTTGCACATTTTTTTTCACAAAAAGAGCCAATTTTGTGTTTGTTTTATCTTTCATACATTAGGCGTAATACAACGAAAACGAAAAAAATTGGAGGACTGAGGGCCCAAATTTTATCAACGTCATAACTTTCAATGAACAAGAAGTGGTGACCTGTTCTTGCTTTCACAAATTTTCACAATTTATTTAGTAGCGTATAGGACTTCAAACAGTAGCTGTAAGTTAATCGTTTCATTTTATTTGTGTAAATAACTTTATGTGTAAAAGTCTGATGACATTTTAAAAAGTAAAATATTGTGACTTTCATATGGCAATAGTAATTATCTAATCAAAATTTGACATATGACCGCTGTTGAAAAATTTACATACTTTTAGTTTATTCCTTTTTATAATAATGTAACTACTTTATTTTTTTATTTTCAATGACAGACAGCTTATGTTATATGGAGTAACTTAAACGACTTCTATAATCTATCACGATTGACTTATTTTTCATTAACATTCATGTTTGTTAATATTACAGACAAAAATATTTTTTGAAAAATATCAAGATCGTATAGTGTAATTTCCCCGGTATTGCAATCTACAAATTTTGATTTCCCTTTTTGCCATGACTTTCTGGTACACCTGTACGAGAGTTGAGGGCCCACTTTGAACGAAGATATACAAAGTAGGACAGCGTTTTAAGATAATATCTTGTTTTCACAAATTTTGTTTGGCATTGGATTAGATTTTGGCATATAAGTCTTTTCTGTAGTGTCCATAGTTTATCCGGTACAGGTGGGCCCTCAATCCTCTATGTGAGAACTGAGGGCCCAACTTTTCGGTCTATATCTCTCTTATTAGAGTTTCACAAAATCTGATTCCAACTTTCACAATTCTTTGGAAATGTTCACTAAATCTTAAGTGCATTTTCAAAGAAATTTAAAAAGTGGCCCTCACAGCACACGCACATGAAGGGTTAGGCAGAGGTGTACTTCAGTGTTTTTTACTGGATTATAACTAACGATATAGGTGACCTTTTTGTTAACCCCCGACTCAAGAAAGGGTGTTATAAGTTTGACGTGTCTGTGTCTGTCTGCGGCACCGTAGCTCTTAAACGGGTGAACCGATTTGAATGCGGTTTTTTTTTTATGAAAGCAGGTTTCCTAGTAATGGTTCTTAGATATATTTTTTGATAACAAACTATAATAAAATACCTTATAGAATCTTGTTCCTACTCACCCCTATATTCCCATTCACCCCGATTAACAGTACCTATAACAATTTTGTTAACCTTAGACCTAAAACGTTACTTCGACAGAATTTCGAAATATAAGCTATTACAAATTGGCTAAAATCTTTTGATACGTTATAATTGTTTTCGTAATAACAAAATAGTGAATTTTGTTAATTGAATTTTGACATTCCAGAAAGAAACAGGCTACTAAATCCATATTTATTTATTCCGAAACTGGAACGCAAATAATAGTTAATTAAAACAATGCTCGGTATTGCAACGAATGACTTCGATCATTTATATTCATAAGTACTTGGCAACCTTTTATTTACTGTGTAGTATTTAATTAATTTGTAGTACAAAACTTACGATACTTATGTTAATAATGCGAGTTATATTGATACCATTAATATACTAAAAACCAAGATGAAAAATTAGAAATTCAAACATCCCCAAGAACGCAACGCACAGTCTGAGAATGGACAAAAGGACTTTATACAGAGGGCATTAGGTCGAAATTAGTTATGTTGTTTAATTTGAACAATCCAAAACATTTTATTGTCATACTAGCTTCTGCCCGCGACTTCGTCCGCGTCACAGTTGATGTGTTATCCTACGGGTACCGTACATTTTCCCGGGATAAAAAGTAGCCTATGTGTTATTCCAGACTATAATCTATCTTTGTGCCAAATTTCATCCAGATCCATTCAGCCGTTTAAGCGTGAAAGAGTAACAAACATCCATCCATACATACAAACTTTCGCCTTTATAATAGTAGTAGGATTTAAAGAACTGTATGCTTCTAAGTTTTTAGTACATCAATGTCCGGTACCTATTACAAAAAATGGCTTTTTACACACTAGTGGCTTATACCAATCTAAGGAACTTTTCATCATGACAATAGGGGTTTCTGTAAGAGCGATATCGGCTCATAAGCTGATACGTCACTGCAATAATAAAGGCGCGAATGCACGGAACCGACTTTTATTTATCGTCCATAGTATGACGTCATCGTAATTTTAATTACGTTGCAAAATTAAATGCGTATTTTTTGTTGTGCCAGGCTAATTTGCGCAATGGGTGTGATAAGAAAAATTTAAGGCCGCTGCACACTTGTAATACCCGACGCCACCCCACGAATGCTTATTGACCAAATAACGTTTTTTAAAAGAGTATGTATGGAGTTTCTTACCCGATCTTCACAATACGAAACTACCTTTTGGAATGTGCAACTAGATTCAATAGTTTTAATTGATTGACGTTCAAAAGTGCCCTTTAATGATCTAATTGAAATAAATTATTTGACTTTGATGAACAGTAGTTTTACGAGATGAAATCTGGCTAATGAGCTTGCTTCACTGATGTGATGTGGAGTGGCGTGGCGTGTTAAAAGTCTGTTTCCACCTTAAAGCTGCGCATGCGCAAGTCAGCCCGGCTGATAGCGTGCTATCGTGACATAAACCGTATTTTACAAAATCATTATTAAAGCGCCTTTTACTTTTACAAAGTTTTATCAAACGATATAATTAGTACTATTATTTAACTAAGTTACATTAATAAATGTTCTAAAACAATATCTCTTGACACTCATTGTCTTAAGTTTCCTTAAAAACGCTAGAAAACTGCCATAATTAGTATTAAATTAATTCTAAATATTAGTGAAACGCTAATTTGCACACATTTCGTTCTTATTGTAATTAGTTTTAATTATAGTTTATTTATTTTAATTCAGATCATCACTAGAGGCAAATTTACATTGATTTGGTGTTTTATGATTAAGCACCTGATATATTCAAATCTTGCGCTAAATTCTGGGTAGATGCTGAACTGGATTTAACCTTTTGACCGCCACTGTCATATATGGATGACAAACCCAAACGTGCCCAGCACGCCACGGTCACGATACCATGACAAACTTTTATATCTAAATAAATCTCACAAAACAACATCGAATACAATTCGGAAGTAACTACTATTTTGTAGGTATTAAAGGATGAAGTCGTAGCTTGGCGCTGAGGGTACGTTTTTGTTTTTTTGTCGTGGCTGTCAAAAGGTTAAGTGTTTAGGGTTCAATATCGATCCAGGATTGCTTGAATGAATTACTGGATTAATGTAATTCAACCTAAGGGTTCTTTCAATTTATATTTGTGCAGGTAGCGGATTGCTCAAGGACGGTTATCGTATTTCATGCAGTTGACACATGCCGTCATGCGTCACGACTGTATTTTTGTGCAATTACTGTCACGTCTATAGATTCCATTAGATGGCAATCCAGCTTGCGGCCCACCTGGGGCAAATAAGCCGGTTTTGAACCAAAATCCGTGGTTTAAACCGGTTTATTTACAACTAGAGTCATGACATTAGTGACACTCGGATGATTAAGACGAATAGATTGACGTATTGTGGTTTCTGCCTACCCCGTGAAAAAGGCGTGAGTTATGTATGTATGTATGTAGATTGATGTAAGAATCATTAAAATCTGCGTACGTGTTTTGTTTGTGGGATGCTACAAAGGAAAAAGCATACATACATAGGCTGATAAACACATTACGACTTCGCGCAGTTGGGTAAACAGAGAACCGTCCTTGTTCAGTCCACCTGCACTATTCCAGCACCAAAACAGACCGGCACTAGTAATTGCACCTCGTATTTTAACAGTAGGTTAAATGCACTTAACTAATCACATACAAAACTACTTTTATTTTTAATTTCAATCACAACTTTAGTCATTGTCAAGAAGCATTTCACTTTTTAATCAATATCACTTTTTTACGTCCCCACAAACTATTTTGGACAGAATCAAACCAGATTTTCTTTTCCATACAGCCGTGTCTTGTGATTGGTTGAAAATGACATCATAGATTCAGATTAACCAATGACAATCGACGTTCGATATTCAACTATTTTCTATTGGTTGTTATTTTTGAATAACACATTCGGCTATGCAAGAATGACAATCGACGTTCGATATTCAACTTTTTTTGTTCAATTGGTCGTTTATCAAATATTCAGCTATGCAAGATTGACAATTGACGTTCGATATTCAACGGTTTTTGTTGTTCTTGGTCGTTTATCAAACGTTCGGCTTTAGGAAAGAGAAAATCTATTTGCTATCTCTGTCTAGCTAGTTACAGTGGCGGTATGTACTGTAGTAGCTAGTCTTGGGCCGTGTGCCCATTGAGTGATTCTCATATATTGTTCATGTCGTATAGAACTTGCGCGATTGTTCGGGAAGCTTCCACGCTGCTTAACGCGATTGTCGCTAGGTGAGCCTCGTAGGACCGGAGTTGTCTGTAATGGAAACGTTATTTATATTAATTATACGCATTTACTTTATGGCTTTTTGCAAATAAAACATTTTTATGCACGCTTGACTTGTGGAGCAAGCTGGTGACTGCATGACAAAAGCGTTACGAAAATTGTGATCGGGCGAGGCGAACGGAAGGGAGAGGGACATATAAGTTAGTGAAAATAGAATGAGAGAGAGTAACGTTACGCTTCCTATGTTATGTGTACGGGTAAGTGAGCGAGGTGTGTGCGCAAATTTTCTTTCTCTCTTCCTCTCATAGCCAGTTACTAGATTGATTTACTTCAGTCGTGTGGTGTAAAGAACACCCGTATGCTCATGCGGTTTTCCGACATTGATAAAAATAATTTACTTTATATTACATGGAACCTAAAACATGCCGGCGGACTGTGTACATTAGTGCACCTCTGCCTTACCCTTCGGGGAATACAGGCGTGATAATCTGTACGTATTTGCTCGTGTAACATACATAACGTTTTAATCAAACTAGTGTATTTCTTACCTCCGTCCAGTATTGGAGTATATGACAATATTTCTCAATATAAGGGCAGCTGTCAGCCGTATACTTTTCGTTACCGGCCCCTCGTTCTCATCCTGTCAAACGTATAATGTTATAATCAAACACATAATACATTATCTAAATGTAGTACAGGCAGACTATTTAGCTGGCATTCATACAAACTTTTAACATTATAATGCTTTCTTTTATGAGAAATGTATTGATAGCGCGCTCCATGCAAAATGTAGTTTAGTCATATTTTAGTCAATAAATAATTAAACTCGATGAAATATTTTACATGTACATACGTGAATATTGTTACAAAGTAACTTGAAAACTCGTATTTGGGCACTAATATCTAAGCTTATCTGTCTACAAAATTTAATCGAGTTAAATTACTAATTGACTAAACATGACTCCACTACATTTGTAAAATCGCGCTGCCGATAATATCTTCATAAGCATTCATATTTTAAATATCACCATCTCACTGTATCACGGTTTTAAAAGCTACATAGTCGACCTGTACATTTTTTTGTAAATACACTTATGAAACTGTTATTTATAATGTGAGTTTCTATTGGCATCGAAGCGTAGCATACGTGTACAAATGACATGCATTATGTTTACAACAAACACTAAAACATACACAACAACGGATACACAACAAAACAAAAGTTTACAAACAAATTTTATATGTGAACTCTAAAAATTAATATTCAACTGTGCTTCCTATAATAAAATAAAACATGCATCGGATATTTAAAAAAAGAATAGTGCTATTGAATTTGCTATCTAGTGTCGGTAACAGGGGTTCCCAGACAGTGGGTCGCGATGCATTGGGCGGGGGCATCGCAGAGTTTTCACCCCGACATTCTTCTCATTGATTGCAGTAAAATAATAAAAATAAATAAAGTAATCTTAATTTAGATATTAAGATTATTTATTGTTTGTATTGCTCTAATAGGCTCGAGCAACACAAATATCTTCATTATGAAGAGCGTTGCAAAAAAGTGACAACCTGTAAAGCGATTCGCAGTATAAAAAAGATTGGGAACCCCTGCTCTATATGACAGATTGTGATAACTAAATAAAAAAAATACATTCAAAATTAAAACAACGACAAAGTAATAGACAATACAACAGTAACGCACACACTGACATACACACAAGCTACAACAAACACAGGTGTTAGCCGTTGTCCTAATAAAATTGAGACTACGCGACCATTTTGTTTACGTGAATATACTCGTAGTTCGTACGAATGCGATATCAAAGAATACCATTTGACAAAAGAATTTGATTTGAGTCAATTTCCGAATTGGAAATACGACTCAGATAATGCATTTAAGTTAGATTTTATACGTAAAGCAAAATTTAAATCAATCACGGACGTATTTTTTTGAAACAGGTTTTTAAAATTTTAAAACTAAAATGCTACGTTGACTTTGCGCACTTGCGCTAAGTCTCTGATACCGAATAAATAATTTTAATATATGCATATTCGCGCACAAATTAGAACGTTGATGCTTGTCTCGGACACGATACAACCATTCAAATATTAAATTCTAAAACTACGCGAAAATGCGAAATCCGAGCGATGGTCGTATAATCATCGTTTACTAGGACAACGCTACAGGTGTGAATCTCACCAATTGTTCCGGCGTGCGACTGAGTTCGGCCCTGTGCTGCCCGTGCACAAACACATAGACACGTTAGTGACGTCACACGTTGCGTGACACTATTAGTGGTTGTGACTACGCGATATAGGGGCATCAAATTGGGGGTCTACGAGTACATGACTAGTTGAAAAGCAAGCCTAAATTGTTTGATAAAACATTTAGTTAATATTCTTTTTTGACCTCCTTAAAAGTTAGTGACTTATTATTTAATTGGATAGTAGATAACACCAATTAAATAATTCTGTGGTTTTTGCCTAGCCCCATGGGAAAAAGGCGTGAGTTTATTATGTAGACACCACCAATCAATTGACATACTTTTTAGCAAACAGTGACGTCACTTATTTGCCAACTCATTTGACTAACTATTTATTGATTTTAATGCAATTAAAAATCAAATTTTACAGATTACTGAAAAATTTTCGGGTTTTCAGAGCGAGATTAATGTGTTTTTTTAGAGAAGTGATGTCTTGTAATTGTTGGTTGATGGTGTCTACTACCCAATTGTATAAATCTTACATTATTATCCTTTGCTGGGTTTTGACAAGATTCACAAAATCTTGTAGAGTTCAGGTGTATTTTTTTTATTGTTTTTGGTTGCATTTGCTGTCGTACATAAGCAAAACCATGGCCTAGCACAGATGTAAGTAAAATGAGAATGAGTTTAATGACTATGAATGACTATGATAAGCTCTTTCCTTCCCAAAATTTCAGTTACCTATTGTCAAAAATCATTTCTTGTCGAAAACTTTTTTAATCACGGCAGAAACATGATTCCAAATTCTTTTTAATCAGTAATTCTCCTATTACAAGGACAGGGACTAATCTGAGCGTATAAACGTGGCGGGTAGGCGTACGTGCAATTTCGCTGATCATAGGCACATCGCCAAACGCGCGTTTTATCACTTGCAACCTAAAAGTGTCGCAATTAATCGCTCAAATCAAATCAAATGTTCATTTGCTCTGATTATTCCCTAGCTTCCTAATTTTATTACGACAGACAGAGCAGATATTGCTGCTCTCTGCGCTGACCGATAATAAACTCAAAAATAACAGAAACAAAGTTGAAAATCGCATATTTACAAGATAAAAAATACCGCGAGGAATTATATCTTGCACACAATTTCCAACTCTATTTGTACTATACTTAAGTTTATTTTCCATTAAATGCTCGAGTATTTAGCAGCTCCGTTTATTCTGTGCTACATATAATATAGTATACCCTTACCATAAGCTCTCTGGGGTTGAACATGTCGGCAGCATGTTTGTTAAGGGCGGCGAGCGCGGCGTTGGGTGGGTACCCGAGTGTCACCGGCTTACCATCCGCCCCTTCCGCCGCCGCGTGGCGCCGCGAGTTGTAGATCGTTTTTAATGCCTGGATGATTGGAAATTACGTATTATTCTGATATTATGCTGAATATTGAACATACATTTAGATTTAAGACGTGAAAGTGAGAGGGTAATTATAATGTCAGCCTTAACGGTCCCACTGCAGAGTACAGGCCTCTTCTTATATAAAGTAGGCACGAGCAATCACTACGCTTGCTCAAGGATGGTTTGCGACTTTAGACCCATATAAGTTCAAGTTTCCTCACGGTATTTTCCTTTACCGATTTCAGTAACGTCCAAGTTAACTTACAAACTAGATATGAATTGAAAAAGTCAAAACTACCTATACCTAGTATCGAACCCATAATCTTACCTTACCAATAGAAAACCGTATTAAATGTAAAATATGTGTTGAAAATTTCGCATTAGTTTCCCGGTATCTAAAATTGATGTTTAATTTTTTTTTTTTGTATTTTGACAGAATACAAGACCAGTTCAATTTTCAATATTGTTACGAGCCGGGTATGGGATAAATTAATTACTACTACTCAGACAATTAAATAACTTTATTAAACACAAAAACACTTAAACTTAATCACAAATACAGTACTGGTCACTATTCGCTTAAATATCGCACTTCTAGTTCGCTTCGATTCGCTTCGTTGTATCGCCTGAATCAGACTGACTCTCGTTTGTCGGCGCTTGTGCTTTTATACAACACACCAATGTTCCCGAACATTCCAGCAATGTCTACTTGTACCGAATAAAGAAATAGGTACCTTATGCCCTCGGCGTACGGTCGAAATTACAATGACAACTAACTTCCAACTAATAATAATAATAGTGGAATGCTTCTCGAAGCCTTTAGCCAAACACACTGTAATCACGATCTTTCTCGAAAGATCTCGTACGTACGACGTAACACTGCCCCCTCCTTAGACATGCTCGTCCCGAGCATCATTAGCCCCGTAGTATCGGGCCAATCGGTCTACATGAACAATCTTAGGCGCACCTCGTAGACCCTTCTGTATTCGGTAGGTGACATCGTTGATCCTAGTCACAACTCGGTATGGTCCATCCCATTTTGCTTGCAATTTCGGAGACTTCCCCTTGCTCCGCACTGGGTTATGTAACCACACCAGTGAGCCCTCGTCGAAACCCCTACTGTTTGCCTTGCGGTCATAACGGGTCTTCATCTTCTCAGACATCTGTTGGCCGGATTGTCGGATATGCTCATAAACATCATTCAACTTGTTACGCAAATCATTTGCGTAATCTGTTACACTACGTGGAGCATCAGGAGGAGTTCCAGTGATTAAATCTGCAGGCAACCGTAATTCCCTTCCAAAGTTCGCGAAGGCTGGCGTCACAGTCGTACTTTCGTGGACTGCGCTGCGGTAGGACAGTAGAAACGGCTGTATGTGCTTGTCCCAATCCCTTTGCCTGCTTTCCACGACTTTTGCCAGATATCTCTCCAACGTTTGGTTGAATCGTTCCACCATTCCATCAGATTGTGGGTGGTAAGAGGTGGTTCTGGTTTTGTAGGTACCCATCAATCGACAAGTTTCCTGAAATACTTGCGATTCAAAATTCCTTCCTTGATCGCTGTGTATCTCTAAAGGTACTCCAAAACGACAGAAAACTTCCTGTACTAATTTATCTGCGACAGTTGTAGCTTCTTGGTTAGGAATGGCGAAGACTTCCGGCCACTTTGTGAAGTAATCCATGACCACCAGGAAGTACTTGTTTCCGCTCTCACTTTCTGGAAATGGTCCCGCAACGTTTAGTGCTATCCGTTCCCAAGGGGCTCCAACGTTGTACACCTTTAATGCACCTCGGCTGCGTGTGTGGGGTCCTTTCACGGCCGCACAACTGGTACATTTGCGACACCAGTCCTCCACATCATCTCGACAGTGGATCCAGTAAAAGCGTTCTCGAATTTTAAGTAGGGTCCTTTTTACCCCCATATGTCCTCCTGAACATCCATCATGGTAGAGCCGTAGAACATCCGGTACCTTAGCTTTAGGGACAACCATTTGTAGATGACAGCTGTCCCCTCGAGCGTTTTCCCATTTACGGCACAAGACTCCATCCTGGATCACCAAGCTGTTCCATTGCGCCCAATAACTCTTCGTGATGGAACTCATCGCAGCCACATCACTCCATTTAGGTTTAGGAGCACCAGCTTTGACCCACTCGAAGATCGGTTTGATGTCCGAGTCATTTTGCTGAGCCTGCTGTAGGGTTTCCTTCCATTCATTACTGAGATCTGTTCTAAGCATCCTCACGGGCACTACTTCCTTAGTCTCTTGCCTGGCACAGTGCTTACAGTCTTCAGGACAAGGTCTTCTTGACAAGGCGTCTGCGTTACCGTGAGTTCTCCCACTGCGATGTTCAGTTATGAAGTCAAACTCTTGTAGTAGTTCAATCCATCTCGCCACTTGCCCCTCTGGATTCTTAAACTGTAATAGCCACTTCAATGCAGCATGGTCAGTTCGTAATTGGAATTTACGTCCCAGCAAATATTTACTGAAGTGCTGCAATGTCTTTACTACGGCGAGTAGCTCCCGTCTTGTAACGCAGTAATTTCTTTCTGGTTTGGATAAAGACTTGCTGAAGTAAGCTATCACAACCTCTTGGTCTCCTTTCCGTTGAGACAGCACGCCCCCAATTCCAGTATTACTTGCATCGGTGTCCACTATGAAGTCATTTTCAGTGTCAGGATATCCTAAAATAGGTGTGTTGCACAGACGTTTCTTTAATTCCTGAAATGCGACGTCGCAGTTCTCGTCCCAACAGAATTGCCGCTTTTCCTCAGTGAGTTTGTGCAGAGGTTTCGCAATGTCGGCAAAATTCTTGACAAACCTTCGATAGTAGGAGCACAAACCCAGAAATGCTCTGACCTGTGTCTTGTCTTTCGGAACTGGCCAATCCTTGACGGCGATTACTTTTTCTGGGTCTGTTTGAACACCTTCCCCCGAAACTATGTGTCCTAAAAAGTTTACTTGCTGTCTGAAAAACGAGCACTTTTTCGGACTTAACTTGAGATTTGCTGTTTGGATTTTTGACAGCACTCGGTTGAGGTTTTTAAGGTGATCTTCAAATGTACGACCCACGATGATAATGTCGTCTAGATATACAAGACATGCGTCTCCAATCAATCCGGCGAGTACTTGCTCCATCAATCTTTCAAACGTCGCAGGAGCATTGCATAAACCGAATGGCATAACTTTAAACTGCCACAACCCTTTTCCTGTTGAAAATGCAGTTTTCTCCTTATCCTTGGGGTCTATTTCTACTTGCCAGTAGCCACTTTTCAGGTCAAGTGTGCTAAACCACTTCATACCAGTCAGCGTATCCAGTGTGTCATCGATCCTAGGCAGCGGGTAGCTGTCCTTTTTTGTGACATCGTTCAGTCGTCGATAATCCACACAGAAGCGCATACTGCCGTCCTTTTTCTTTACCAGCACCACAGGAGAACACCACGGACTCGATGAAGGTTCTATAACACCATCCTTCACCATTCCCTCAATCATGGTTTCCACCTCTTTTTCTCGTGCAACTGGCAGTCTTCTTGGTCGCTGACGGATTGGTAACTCGTTGCCTGTATTAATCTTATGCTGAACAAGTCCAGTTCTCCCTATGTCAGCATCGTTTGAAGAGAAAGTGTCGGCGTACTGAAGTAACATCTTCTTAGCCTTCTCCATTTCTACTTTAGTTAAATCGCAGTTTTCCAAAAGCGTTGACACGTCAAATTTTGCACTACGAATTTTATTTCCGGTAGGCGGATCCTGCAGTTGACGCATCCAAGCTACTTCCTCGCAAGTACCGATCAAGGTGCCCTTCTTGATCACATGCTCCTTGTCACTTGGATTCAGTATGCGTACTGCTGAGACGTTGGTGGCCTTGACCAGAGTACGTGCCATCTTCCATGGGAAGTCATTGTTAACCCTTTCTATCAGAACACTTCGATCTTTGTGTCCAGAATTCCGTGGTGAACTAACTGGCACAATTGTTTCTGATCTGCGAGGAAGAACAATCTCTTTCAAGCAGTACACATTTCCTGATGGTGCACCTTCCATGAAGATTTCATCTGAACCACATTTCAATACTCCTTGATCAACGTCGATCTCGCAACGATGTTTCCGCATGAAGTCCAAGCCCAAGATGCAATCGTCCACTATATCGGCCACGATGACATTGTGCTGGTAAGTTCTATCACCCAATTTCAACTCCACCTCCTTCTTGCCTCGGACGATTATGTGCTGACCGGTAGCTGTTAGTAATCGTATACGGTCGTGGTTATTGACGTAGTCCCCAAGAAACCGACTTGCTAGGTGAGAATTGACGACCGTATGAGAAGCTCCAGTATCCAACGTCAGTTTGCATGGTGTTCCGTTGACTTCGCCTTTGATGGTCAGGCTGTTCCCATCATGTGCTTGCGAGATCAAGATTCTCGGGGCTCTTTCAATACCAGCCAGCACCCGCCCCCCAGTCCTGGCATTTACTCGTTTCCCTGCTGTGGCTGGGCAGTCACTTCAGCCGCCCTTCCCTGCTGATCTTCTCTCGGGCTGCTGCGCTTAGGACAGCTTGACCGAAGATGACCCCGTTCTCCGCACGTGTAGCACCTAGGACTGTACCCTTGTGGCCGGTCGCGTACAGGTGATGCTACAACCTCCCTGACGCGGTGTGTTCGGTGGTCCTGCCTCACTGCCTCTACTTCTAAGGCATGGGCCAAGGCGTCTTTCAGCGTCTCATGATGCCCAAGTCTCACAGCGGCTCTAACTTCTAGGTCGCGTATTCCGTCAACGAACGCTTGTACCAGATTCCCATCGATAAGTGCAGGGGCAGACTGGTATGCTTTCCGAACCAGCTTTTCAACTTCGAGGGCCCACTGCTGTAGGTTCTCGGCACTACGTTGAACACGATCCTTCAACTTAGCACGAAATACGTGCTCCAGGTGCGCGTCGCCGTATCTGGACTCTAACGCCTCCAGCAGCTGCTCGTAGGTAACATTCTTGCCGAGCGCCTCAAGAATGTTTAGGGCCTGGTCTCGAAGGCCCAAGGTGAGCGCGGTCATAGCTTGCGGTTCTGTCCATCCATTCGCCTTCATAACGGCCTCAAATTGAATCTTATAAGCCGACCACGAAGATGTGCCATCGAATGGAGGCACCTTAAAGCCCCGCGCTGAAGGTGCAGCAACTACTGAAGCTACAGTGACGTCTCCAGTCTTCAGTTCCCCCAAAGCCTTCTTCACCCCAGCGATCTGAACTTCGGCTTCTGAGAGGCGATTCTCGTGCTGCTGTACCTGATCCTTCATCACCTTTAGGTCTTTGCCAAAAGTTGCATGAAGATCCTTTATGAGGAGCATCTGCTCGTCTTGGCGGCGGGCCTGCTCCTCTTTGTCTCGCTGCAACTGCTCTTCCAACCGGCGAGCCTGCTCCTCTTGACGGCGAGCCTGCTCCTCTTGACGGCGAGCCTGTTCCTCTTGACGGCGAGACTGCTCCTGTAGCAGCGCCATTAAAGCTGACAAGTCTGGCGCACTTGATGCTGTAGCAACTGCAGATGGGCCAGCGACTTGCACTGACGTAGGCTGGTCACCACCCGGTGTCTGTGTTGGAGAACCTCCAAACCGCCTTTGGTCCATGTCCTGCTGTCGCTGACTCCTGGTACGGATACCGTCCGTGTCGTCCTTCGGTAGAATCGGCATAATTTATCCCTCACTTCTGACACCAAATTGTTACGAGCCGGGTATAGGATAAATTAATTACTACTACTCAGACAATTAAATAACTTTATTAAACACAAAAACACTTAAACTTAATCACAAATACAGTACTGGTCACTATTCGCTTAAATATCGCACTTCTAGTTCGCTTCGATTCGCTTCGTTGTATCGCCTGAATCAGACTGACTCTCGTTTGTCGGCGCTTGTGCTTTTATACAACACACCAATGTTCCCGAACATTCCGGCAATGTCTACTTGTACCGAATAAAGAAATAGGTACCTTATGCCCTCGGCGTACGGTCGAAATTACAATGACAACTAACTTCCAACTAATAATAATAATAGTGGAATGCTTCTCGAAGCCTTTAGCCAAACACACTGTAATCACGATCTTTCTCGAAAGATCTCGTACGTACGACGTAACAATATACTCACATGTGCTGTACAATGCTTGTCAGTAAGATGGTTGAGTAGCGCGAAGGTCTTCCTGGGCACGCGGTCGCAGTCCAGCCACATGCAGGGCGCCTCGCCGCCAGCCGACGGCGGGCAGTGCGTGCGAGCCGCGTGCGTGAACACGTCCGCGGCGTTGTTGAACGATCTGGAGACGGATTAGGCATGGTAAGAAATTTAAAATTGAATTCGTGTGGTTAAACACTGATGATTGTAATGTCAAAGAAGGCTTTTTTTTCGGATAGGAAGTCATCAATATACTTCTCCCACCCTGGGTGGGGCGGGAGTTAGTGTCAGACTATTACTGACTAAAACCCATCCTTGTTCCTTTGTACCCTTTGCGTTTCGGGGGCGTGGTATCTCTTTCGAACAACCCATAGCCCCGGCAGGCTTCAAAGGCTGAAAAATTTAACTGTATTTGTCCAAGAATCATCATCGCTTTGCCGTTTTCCTAACTATGCTGGGGTCGGGTTCCAGTCTAACCGAACGCAGCTGAATACTAGTGTTTTACATAGAACGCCTGCCTATCTGACCTCCACAACCCAGTTACTGGGTTACATGATACCCTTCGGTAAGGCTGAAAAATTATACATTATGGAACGCAGTAAATAATTGAGTATTGATTCTTTTTTCAAGGTAAGATAATTACTCACTTGCCACACCCTCTCCAGTGACATATCCAGGGCGTCTCGTCCAGTAAGCTGATGGATTGTATCGGTTGCGGCGCCGGCACCAGGGGCGGCGGCGTTGCAGACGGCTTAGGCGTTGGCGGCTTTTGCTGTATAACAACAAAGGTTCACGTACATTTTTGTAAGGATGATTGAAGTCGCGCGGATGGAGCGCGGATCATCCGCGTTAAGGATTGAAGTACAAGTCAGTGATCTAAGTTTTTTTTAATTAAAATTATGAAACTCGGAGAACGTCAAAAATAAGCACAGGTGAGCACTTGTGCTTATTGTCTCTAGAATTAAAGAATTGTTTGTATCGGCCCACTTTTACCAAACACTTACTCACTCGTGAGTTAGTCTCAGGAGATTAAAATACAAAATGTACATACATAACGGGCCCGTTTTAGCAACTAAATAAAAAAACAACTATTTATTCATTTATTTATCTACCATGACAGGCTAACCCAATGCGGCAATGTGATGTGTGGTTTGTTACTAACTAACGCAACAAAAGTTAAAATATAACCCTGACTGGCGCAAACAGGTATTGTATTTATTTAACCTTAGTATAAAAAAGTATATAAGCGGAACGTATGTGTAATGATTACCTCGGCAACAGGCTGGTTGACCACGAGTTCTTTATCACCGATCTTGGTGTTGCCCACCATCACCGGTTGGCGGGTGATCACTTGCCTTATCACCGGTTGTGTGCCAGCCTTCTGTAATCATGATAACATAGTAAAGTTATTATTTGCAAATTGCAGTGCTGTTTTACTTTGAATGTTGATCAATATGCGGCAATCATGGTAAGGTAAAAATATTAATATCGCTCTCGAAATTATATTAAGGTTATTTCATAATTACGATTGCGCGGCTATTTGTAAAAGGGGAAAGCGAAATTTTGAATTTACCTACCTATACGAATATTGCATATTATTTTAAGGAAATGACTAGAAAAGGCAATACTTTATCACATAGCATTATAAGTGTCCTAACCAACAGCTTAACGTACATTCCGTTACACGGAGTTGTCACACCACCAACTGCCACACTGCTATTGAGAAATTCCGAACGGAAAACCCCATAAACCCTTTTAGCCCGACCTGGGAATCAACCCAGAACCTCACGCTTGGCAGTCGGGCTTGCGATCACGAGGCCAACGGGGCAGTCAAGAAAATTTAGTCGAGCAATTAATTTTAACATTCTTTATAACTTCTTAACTATTCAAGAGTGCATGTAAATGGTCTAAGAAATAAATGCTTTAATTTTGAATATGATGGGTAAATATACACTTACCGTACAAGACTGTATGACGCTAGTTTTCGCCTCACTGACAACCGAAACCTGGTTGCTCTGTACACTGGTAACCACTGGGCTCCTTTGTGGTTGCTGCACTACCCTATGCACGTTGCTTTTCATTGGCGCGCTCATTATGATCGGCTGGTTGTTCGAAACGGCTATTATTTGCTGGTTGCCTTGAAGGAGTTGTTGGTTGCCTTGAAAGAAAGGAAATTTCATCATAATCTGAAGATAACAATTACATAAGTACTTCTTTTTAAGAATAATATAACTTTTCACCGCTCCAGGAATTTCTCCTGTATCGTAGGTGCAGAGGTGTACCCACAGTTCGCCGGTACGTTTAGGTCCCATGTAATAGGGGGCGAGTCTATTGCCATTAACCGGGCACAAATCCAAACTCCGAACTGCTACTGAGAATTTCATAGAAAAGCCGAATAACACTTTTTGCTCGACCTTGGAATTGAATCCAAGACCCTTATCGTAGCAGTCGCGCTTAGAACTACTAGGCTAACGAGGCAGTCGCTTAAACAAACAGACAAAAAAACTCTCCAGCTTAATTTTAATATAGTGTAGATGACAAATTACCTTGTATTAGCTGCGCAGTACTGGTAACGATCTGACTGCTATTCGACGTACTAATGAGAGCCGGTGGTTGTTTCTGAGTAACCATAATCTGTTGTGGTTGCTGTTGGTTGATGAGCTGAGCTTTATGCGGCTGCGGTTGATTGGTTATTATCGGTTGCTGGCTTGGCGTTATTTGTGGGGAGTTCTGAGGAATTTGCAATCGATATTTTAGAAATTGTTCCATGTTTTTTAGAATTAAATACATCGATAAGCTATATAAGTAAATATTTAACATTTATATAAAATAACACTACACAAACAACTATATGTACTGTATGACATTTGATGAGAATATACGTAAGTAAATAGTTACATGAACATGTTTAAACTAAAACACTATGTAAATAAGGAACCAATGAAATACATAATAGAACATGCTTGCTTCTAGCAAAACACGGTTTTTGATTCTGAAGCAAACTTGAACAAAAAACAACGTGAAACAATGGTTATATAGCAAATACGAGGGTCATTCAATAAATACTTAGCCTACAAAAAGTAAACGAAAATTTTGGAAAAGTGGCAATTTATTTTTCAACATAGTCTCCTTTTAGTTCGATACACTTAGCCCAGCGATGCTCCAACTTTTTTAACCCGTCCGAAAAATAGTTTTTGTCAAACTCTGCAAAATAGGCCTCCGTGGCGGCGATGACCTCCTCATTCGATCCATATCTATTCCCGGCGAGTGATTTTTTCAGATTAGGAAACAGAAAGAAGTCACAAGGGGCCAAATCTGGAGAATACGGCGGATGGGGCAGCAATTCGTAGCGTAATTCGACCAATTTGGCCATGGCAACGGCAGACGTGTGAACCGGTGCGTTGTCGTGGTGAAACAGCACTTTCTTCTTCGCCAGATGGGGTCGTTTTTTCTTTAATTCGGCGTCGAATCGGCCCAATAAATCGGCATAGTAAAGCCCTGTAATTGTTTTACCCTTCTCGAGGTAATCGATGTAGATCACACCTTGTGAATCCCAGAAAACGGTGGCCATAACTTTTCCGGCCGATTTTACAGTTTTCGCCTTCTTTGGAGCACGTTCCCCGGTCTGGATCCATTGTTTTGATTGCTCCTTGGTCTCTGGTGTGTACCAGTGGATCCAGGTTTCATCGACGGTCACAAAACGACGGAAAAACTCCGCTGGATTCCGCTTAAACAGCGCCAAACACGTCTCCGATGTGGTCTCACGGTTGCGCTTGTTTTCTGGTGTGAGTAAACGCGGCACCCATCGCGCCGACAGCTTTCTCATGCCGAGTTCCTCGTGAAGAATATGATGCACTGTTCCTTCTGAAATGCCTACAGTCTCAGCTAGCTCCCGAACCTTCAATCGGCGATCTGCCAATACGAAATCATGGATTTTTTTAATGTTTTCCTCCGTAGCAGCTGTTTTCGGTGCACCTGGACGTGGTTCATCAAAAACCGACGTACGGCCACGTGCAAACTCGTTGAACCAATTCTTGACGGTGGCCATCGATGGAGAAGAGTTACCGTACACAGCATCCAAACGCTCTTTGATTTCGATGCGCGTTTTCCCTTCCAAAAATAGGAATCGAATCACCGAACGATATTGCTCTTTTTCCATTTTTGTAAAACCGATCGACACGTTCGCTTCCATAAGTTGTCAAATTAAAACAAATGAAGGGATTGGAATGAAAATTTGAAAAAAGAATTAAAAAAGAATGTGCTACACTGTGGTAAAACTCTTTTGAAACTACAGCGCCCTCTGGCGATGAGGCTAGGTACTTATTGAATGCACCTCGTATTGTCATTAGAAATGCGAAAGTAACTGTCTGTTAGTATGTTACGGTTTTACGACTAAACTACTGAACCGATTTTAATGAAGTTTGATACAGGGTAAGTTTGAACCCCAAGACAGGATATAGGCTACAACCGACATTTTCACCATCATCATTTTTTCATTTTTGATTTGTTCAAAAACCGTTATTATTATTACATTATTTCAAGTCTGCTTCAGATATAAATATTATCATCCGATAATCATGTGACTAGTAAATTGCGAAATAATGAACATAACAAAAGCATAAACAATAAATAGCCCACATACAAAGATTAAGAAAAAAAGACAAAAACAATCTAAATAAATAAACACAGACCAATAACCAAGCCACCAGGATGTCTGCCTTCCCTATGGTTTAAAAAATGACGTAACCAATATAAATATTCAATGAGTTTGAACTTCAAATCTAAAGCTACAGAGTCTAAAATTGTACAGCACATCATGCCTGGCAAAGAGCATTCAAAACATAGAAGGAATTGTACTTGGTACAATTTTTTTTTTTGCAATATAATAATAATATATGAGATTTGCTCTACAATACAATAAGAACTGGATATGACAATGTATGATAAATGATACTCAAAGTACTCATGCACATTGACAAATTACAACAACCTACTAAGGACAGGTTTTTAGGCAAACAATACTCCCTATTGACGCATACGTTAACAGAAAAAGGAATTCTGAAACATACACACTTCAGTCACTTTTAGAATGTCTTTTGACTTGACTGCGGCCTACTTAGCTGTAGTAGTAAGATTCCGCGCAATCAGAATAATAATACTTTAAAGAAGTTTTCGTTGACAAAAAAACTAAACACAACAGAAATAAAGTAAAAAATCAGGCAATTTCCAACTCTCATTTCTGTTTTATTTAGGTTCATTTTCAATTAAATATTTTTCGAGTGTATTGATGCTCGGTCTGGGCTGATACTTTGACGGTGTTATTCTTACTGGCCTCAACACATTGATTTTTATTTCGAAGCCAGAGCTTCAAAATTAAAATCAGTCAATACAACAGACAACCATGAATTACATAAATTGTTTTGGTTATACTATGTAGTATTTTTTGCTAACAACTTAGCATCTCTATAAAAATTGACTAGATTTCCAAAACTGGTCCACTTGCTAAGCATCAAGCATATTTTTTTTTAAACATTCCATAATTTTTTATGAAAAATTTTAATCATTTTCGAAACCCTTGCATTCAAAAACCGACACTCGAACCCAAAACCTGTCCCAAAAGCTAAAGTTTAGAATATAGTGTGCATGGAACCTGAGCGAGGGCATTCTTCATCAACGTGATGGCCTGCGAAGTACTCACTAACGTGGGCTGACTCAACACTCTTTGAGTCGACTGTATCACACCCGTGTTCTGCGATAACCAACTTTATTTCAACAAGGTAAAGATCAAATTCGTCCTTATTCTACTTTTTCTATGTGCCGGTCTAGAAGAATTGATTAGGTTTGTGGTGTTTGTGCACTGCGGGTTCTCCGAAGTATTTTATTGTACTAATAAATGGTACGTAACGACCATTTGCATAGATTTTTACATTTATGGATCTTTTTAAAACGAGCGAAGTGCATTTACACCATTAACATATACATTTTATTTCAGTATCGTGCACACTTTTCGTCATATTTATGAGTAAGTACAGCTTCCTTCTTCTTCCGAATTATACCGGGGCCTTTATTAGTGTGCATCTCACGTACTCAAATCGCAATACTCACTCATAAACATGAATTAACTTACCAAAATTTTGTGAAGAATTTTAGTATGTCATCGCCGTTAATATAAAAAAAAAACGTAACATTTATAAAATTTAGTAACCCATAAGTTAGTAAAGCGACGATGGTTATAATTATTATGATTTGATGAGGCCAATGTACACGCAAAAAATAAAAATAATACGTGCAATACCCATATAATTTTGCTTTCAAATAATTTGTTAGATTTACTCATTTTTATATTTCAATATAATAGCATCGTTTTGAAGTAAAAACTATTCTTGCTGGCGGCCTTAATTGCTGTCGCAAAGAATAACTACACTAAAAAAGGCCGCCAACACTATATTAAAATTGACGTTTGATCGCATAAAAAAATAAAGAAAACGGTTTTTTTTTGTTTTTTAAGATTTAATACCACCTTGTTCTTATTTTGGGATTTTGTAAACACCAATTCTTATGCATGTGCATTACTTTCACGTGAATAAACAGTTTTTCTTTCTTTCTATCAATATAAACAAGAAAATATGATACAACAAATATCAACTATCAAGAACCTATAATAACGAAAATACCCATTTCACCTGTAGACGTTTGTTAGACACAAAAAAGCAGAACATAAAGGAAAATGATCATTATTATTATGAGAACCCAAAAGTTACTATTAGGAAATATTCGGAACTATTAGTATGAGTTGAAGCGAAGATTATTAGCACAGTATTATTAACATCTATTCCATAGAGCCGTTCATAGCCGCTTTATACGAAACTCCAATATTCGCAGATGACTCGGTTTCAAAACGTGTAAGTGAGACGACATGAAACCCATCTGCCGTCCTTTTCACTCGTTTTAAGATCGCGGCTGACAAGAATCTTGGCGTTTAGTATACTTTTGACTTGAAACTGTCAATTAAATTCAATCATTTATTGCATTCACATATCAAACAGACAATGCTATTCAAAAGTGAATTATACCAAGTAACAGTAAGGTAACTTGGTATATGAGTATCAACCGCTTCTTCGCTTTGCGTAGACCGACTATATGGAGTAAGATATAAACTGTGGTGTTAGCTACTTGATTTGAGTGTAACCTGTATAATTTGCTGTTGGGTTATCGCCTCTGTTGCCTGCGTAATAAGGCTGTTAAGCGTCGCCTCGTCCAGGCCGCCTGGGTTGTTCACCTTTTTGTCATAACACTTAAGTTTTAAAACCGTTTTTGTTTGATAACAGTAAAGTTCAAATCTCGCCAAAGCTTTTCATGGAGTCATTTTTCTTTTTATCACGAGACACGCCAACATTTAACGTAGGCGTTCATCGAGCGTAAACGCTGCGTTAACGCAGCAGACACGTTGAAACAATGCTAGATGCGAAAGCAACCATACATACAGATTAAATCATATAGATATACATAGATACAAGGTGGAAAGGCTATCGTAACATGTGTTCAGTACATAATTGTAGTACCCGCCAACTTAAATATTTTACTTCGGTTATTAAAAAAGAAATCAGTAGTTTTATACATTTTGAGTGTGCACTTTCACATGGTTGTTTTTTTTAATTATCGAAGAAAACCTTTATTACTTTCGTTACTACAATCATATGTATAAAACATGTGTTATCCAGGCCGATTTCGGTCACGGCGGCTTATCCGAATACACAGTAGTGCACAAGTGTGTGCGCAAACATAAGTGCACTTCCTATAGTCCGATGAGGCGGCAATCGGACACAACCAGGACCAGAAGCAGGACCACAGGCTTTACCTCATAGGGGTGTCACACCACCAACTTCCAAACTTCGGACTACTACTGAGAAATTCGTAATGAAAAACCCTATAACACTTTGGGCCAGGTCGCGGTTGCGACCACGAGACCAACGGGGCATGTACTGACTACATGGTACAGATAGTGCAATTCACGAAGACGAGCCCCACCAATTTTCCAGCATCTTTCACTTTGACCATGACGCTCTCTCCTGATTAGTCTATTCATTGTTTTGTGCGTGTGCACTCATGGGTAATTAGTGTGTACCGACAACACTCAAACATTGACGGAAGCTTGCACACATTATACTATATACGGTTAGAAGGAATAGTAGTGGGGCGCGTCTTCGTGGATTGCACTATCTATAAAAGTTCTATTACGATGATCCTTTCCACCCGACATTATCCTTTTAATAAACATTCTTCGATTGTTTTAATAGGTGTACTATAGAGTATACTTGCACGTACCGTTAAAGTAAGCGGTCCCCCGCCGGTCGGGCCTTGCACTATTATAATAGTTTTCTGCATCATGTTCCCTGGTATATTCTGGGCGATGTAACTTATACCACCTGCAATAAAAGAAAGAAAATAATGACTTGCATTTAAAATCACGTTTAATTATATTTATTATCATTACATACATACACCATACCATCACGCCCGTATACCCCGAAGGATTAGGCAGATGTGTACCAATAGACACCAACAGTTAGCCGGTATGTTTAAGCGAGCCCATTGCCATTAAACGGGAACAAATCCTAAGTCTGAGCTGCCGCTGAGAATTTCATAGAAAAACCCAATAACACTTTGATCGATCTGGGAATCGAACCCAAGGTCTCCAGCGTAGCAGTCGCACTTAGGACCACTAGGCCAACGAGGCAGTTAAATATTAGTTATATTAGTTTAATATTTTTCTTTTCATTATAAATACCATCACGCCGGTATTCCCCGAAGGGTTAGGCAGAGGTGTACTAACTCACAGTTCGCCGGTATGATTAGGTCCCATGTAATAGGGGGCGAACCTATTGCCATTAACCGGAAACAAAGTGCTACTGAGAAAGTTAAGATCCCACATAATAGGGGGCGACCCTATTGCCAGGCACAAATCCTAACTCCGAGCTGCTACTGAGAATTTTATAGAAAAACCCAATAACACTTTGGCCGACCTGGGAATCGAACCCAAGGTCTCCAGCGTAGCAGTCGCACTTAGGACCGCTAGGCTAACGAGGCAGTCAAGTGAGGCGTTTTATTTATTTATATACAGGAGAATCTAAACAACAAGTACCTTGAGCATTACTCGGTGTGGCTATGATCTGCATCGGCTGCTGCATGAACTGCGTAGGTTGAGTCGATATAGTTTTCTCTGCGGACAAAACATTAGACATGTCAATATAAAAATGTTAAATTCAGCCAAATATGAATAAAGCAACAATAATAATAACAACCCTTTGTTATCCCACTGCAGTGCAAAGCTCTTCTCATGAGAAGGCTTGAACACCACGCTTGCTCAAGGCGCATAACCGAAGTTCAGACTTACAAGTCTTATAAATAAAAAAAGCTGCCCAAAATAACTATTCTACGTGGAATAAGTCGCAGGCAACAGCTTATATTAGTTGAACATACATACAATCACGCCTGTATTCCCCGAAGGGTTGGGCAGAGATGTACCAATGTACACCCACAGGTCGCCGATATAGCCATATTAGTTGAAGAAGTAAAATAAACATGGTTTACCTTGCAGTATAAGCTGTCCGGCCTGTGAAGCTATGATGTTTTGGACATCCATAGGTTGCACTTGCAGCATTGGCGGTTGCATTTGTAGTGTCTGCTGTGGAACCAAACCAGTAAAAATTTTCTTATTTATTATTTTGACCAAATTTCTGACACGGTCGGAAAAACGCGAGGCGGTTAATCACAACGGAGACTAACCAAGTAGGCAGGAGCTATTATAGTACACGAGTGTGTGCGCAAACACACGTGCACTCCTTCTGTGATAGTTCAATCGGACGGCAATCTGACATGACCAACAAGAGATCAGGCGCAGGACAATCAGCTTTACGTGCTTTCCGAGGCACGGGGGTGTCACACTATCAACTTCCAAGCTTCAGACTACTACTGAGAAATTCCTAATGTAAATCTTCGGGAACTATCACGTTGCCCGACCTGGGTGTCAACCTCAATACTCCACGCTTAGCAGTCTGGGAGTTATTAAAATAACAATATAAATAACATTTTTAGAAAATGTTCAGCGTTGCTAAGCGTCATCTCTCTCTATCATAGCTGTGTGTCTCTTTCTAAAGCTCGATGTGTTACACTAACCAGATAAAGTAGTTGAGTTGTACACAATAGTATTACCTGCATCGTAGGCGCCTGTACCTGTAACGTGGGTTGTTGCACCTGCAGCGTCGGCTGTTGCACTTGCATTGTTGGCTGTTGCACCGACAAGGTTGGTTGTTGTACCTAATGATACAAGTGAAGTTCGTATTACTAATTGCTATTACAATTTAATGTAAATACATTTTCCTTATTTAGTTGTGACTTGTGATTGATCATTTAGGCTTATTTTAAACGAAATCTGCTGCGATACTCCGAAATCGTCTCCGATTATTGAATTCATCATCATCATCATCTGCTTTTGCCTTTTCCCAACTATGTTGGGGTCGGCTTCCAGTTTAACCGGATGCAGCTGAATACCAGTGTTTTACATGGAGCGACTGCCTATCTTGGTTTATCTATATTGGTTAGAATGGTTGTCAGACTTCCTGGCTTGTGACTCTCCGTAAAGATCGACGAATGACGAGTATTGGATTATATACCCTATTTCGATTGGATAAGTATAAAATATGTATTGATAAGTTTAAAGTCCTAAGATGCAAAGCATCGCAAATGTGTGTTATACTGTTAAAAAATAATGTAATTTTCAATCTTACCTGTAGAATAGGCTCTTGTATGATGACGGAACTTTCGCCAGCTGCCATCAAAACCGATGGCTGAACCATATCAACTGGCTCTTGTTTCGGTGGCAACTGGTTACAACAAAACACATTAATATTTGATCTCAATAAAAATAAAATTGCTACTAACAGTTCTACAATATCTACAGCGTTAATTTAGGTAGACAAGCAATGGAGTAAAAATGATTTCATAACCTTTATTTAAGGGCCGATTTTTAATCGTCAAAAAACTTTTCACTGAGAATTCAAAATGGCGGTTTGGCAGTTTTTGAAATGTCATATTTATTGTTTATTTGACTATTAAAAAATCAGCCTTAAATCAAAAGCACTAAGGCTAATTTTGATTGAATATGAGATTATTATAGACATAATAGCGGTAGATATAGGTATAGTACAGTGCCCCAGAAAAGCTCCTTTATAAATAATACCTACTTAAGCACTACTACTACTAGAATATAATGAAGTTGAATGCAGACTATAAACAGTAAGTGGCTACATCTATTTTATTTGACTATCGAAAAATCAGCCCTAAATCAAAAGCACTAATGCTAATTTTTGATTGACAAGAAATATTTTTTATAGACACAATAGCGGTAGAAATAGGTATAGTATAGTGTCCCAGAAAAGCTCCTTCATAAATAATACCTACTTAAGCACTACTACCACTAGAATATAATGAAGTTGAATGCAGACTATAAACGGTAGGTGACTAACTATACAAAAATAGAAAGGTATACAACGAGCGAAAACAGGCGCACGCGCACACTTAGCCGCGTATAGTATCATGCAAACTTAATGGCGGCTCGGATATTAACTGCGAGTGCATGTTCGCGTAGGTTTATTCGGGTTAATAATAATTTAGGCACCATTACATGATTTCTAAATATATTTATACATTAAGCTGACCCAATAAACGTTGTTTTGCCATTATATTTTTTTTGGGGTATGGATATGCATATAAAATTTCATAAAAGTCGGTCAAGCCGTTTCGGAGGAGTACGGTAACTAGCATTGTGACACGATAATTGTATATAATTATAAGATGCTATAGAAATAATTAC
Source organism: Caradrina clavipalpis (assembly GCA_932526535.1). Taxonomy (NCBI): domain Eukaryota; kingdom Metazoa; phylum Arthropoda; class Insecta; order Lepidoptera; family Noctuidae; genus Caradrina; species Caradrina clavipalpis. The sequence goes on from OW052105.1 coordinate 5,497,023, forward strand.
ATGGAACTTAAATTATTTTTGACTTGAATAAACCTGCGCAAACCTGCACGCGCAGCTAACTTTCGAGCCGCCAAAAATTTTGAACCAGATTATACATGGTGTTCTGATACGAATGTCAGTAGCTAATGCACTTGCAAGTAAAGCCTAAAGCTTAAAGCTTTTATAAGTACGAGCATATCCGATCGTTGTTAAGTGCAGTTTGTCATCCTCGTCAAATTCAAGGGGTAACTAGGCTATAAAATAAATAGGATTTTTTTGTTGTATGTCTATTTGGAATTCGAACTAGCCATATTATTGGAGCTGGGTTTAGGTAGGCAGGGCGATGGACCCGCACTCATACAAAGATATAGCCGCGAGACATTGCCTACCGCATACACAACGGGGCAATTCTGCTTTTTGGAAGAGGTGTGTTTTGAAATACTGTTAAACATAAGCTTTAGGACTAGGAGTCACATTAACCACAAATCCCTAAATACATTTAGTGCCTAAATGTATTTGGAACGTCATTGCATGCCTGTCACATTGGGAAAGTGTCAGAGACAGAATGATAATTTAAATACAGTTAGCGCTAAATATGTTTAGTGATTTTTAGTGAAAGTAGGCCTGTGTCGTAATTTTGTTTGATTACTTATGTCACTTCCTGCAATTTCACGAGAATGCAAAACTACACCTTGTTTAGCTAACCTTCCGTACATTATTGTGTTTTGTGGTACCTAGTGACGCGAATCTGAAATCTCTACTACCTACAAATTAATCAGCGCGTATAATATACATAGATATAATAAAATATTGTTAGTATCAAGACCTTAGCTCGCAGGGCGCCCAATAGCAATCCGTGGGGGCGCTAAGTTACGCCAGAATTGACAGACATGAAATAAAGAGTGCACAATTATGTAAGAACCGAATGTGATATTAATATATGAGAATTTAATTCGTTTTTTCTTTTTTTTGTCGGTAAATTACATGATAAAATAATGAGGAATAGGAAAAAATATAAAAGTAATTTCTCGCAAAACTGCAATGTTAAAATGGCGCCTTTTCATATTACCCTAAGTTTTTATTAATAATTTACGTGAAATAAAGTTTCGAAATACCACACCAATATGTAGTTGTCAAAAATCAGTGCATTTTTTAATCTTAGAGACTAATAGGTATGTGCTTTCGGGACATAAACATACAGCACACTATTTTCAAGTTAGATGCATAAAGCTGTCAAATCAGTCTCTAGAATACTCTAGAAGTCTAGATGATATAATGCTGCATACATTTGAATTTAATTATTGATAGACTGTTCTTAGAATTAGTATAATACACCTTTACTAATAAGTTGTAAAAGATAATCTTTGGAAATCCTCATCCGATTACAAAAATTATTTCACTGATGGAAAGCTACGCTATTGCCGAGTGTCGTAGGATATATTTTATGGTATATTTGATTTCTAAGCGGACGAAGTCACGGGCAGAAGCAAGTCAGAGATGTAAAGGGCAATATGAGTGTTAGAATACCATTGTAGAAAAGTATATTATATTTACCAAATCCTCTTCATCTTCCAATGCCGAGGCTGCGAGCGCCGCGTAGAGATTCGCTGCTGTTTTTGATACGCTTTCTTGTGGGGCCGCCGGCTAAATACGAAACAGATAGATTTTTAAAGAAATCTTTTACTGTCCATTTTGGATCTAGAGGAAAAGTTCAATAGGAGCGGATTTTTCTTTTTTTGGTAGTTCAGCATGGTAAAACTCATTTCTATTAATTATTGTTCAAAAAAGCAAAAAGTAGCTTTTTCGAACTGAAATTACAACTAAGTATTTAGTTCGTAGATGATGAAATTAGCGGTCAATAAACCAAGTCGGCGCTGGGACCGAGCGCACAGTTAATACCTACCTACCGCGCCACTGTCCCTCGGCAGCGGGAGCGGGTGCCCATAAAATAAGTTTTAAAGGAGACATCTTTCGTAACCTAACCCTTCGGGTAATACAGGCGTGATTGTATGTATGTGTACGTATATATCTTTCGTAAACAATTACTTTATTTTAAAATAAAGAAAAAATAAAAAATTGTTAAAGCTCCTAAGTTTCTTTAAAATTTACACTTTGTTTAACTTATTAAAGTCAAAAAAACACGGCCCAGTGTTTTTTGGGCCGTGTTTTTTGGACAGACGGGCAGCGAAATCTCAGAAAAAACGTCGCGTTATCTTAAAAATTACCAATTATTTAGACACAAATACTAACCTTTTCTTCAACCTTAATCTTTTTAGTAGGCGGTTCCGTATATGAATGATCAGTAACCACAGTTTCAACGACCTCCTTCTCAGTTTTCATCTGAATTTGACTATCAGTCTTCACCTGAACCAATTGACCTTGTTCATTCTTGTACTGAAGAATCGGCGCTTGTAATTGGTCACTTTTCAACTGAATGATTTGACCTTGCTCGTTCTTTATTTGAATTAGCTGTCCTTGTTCGTTCTTTATTTGAAAATATTGATTTCCTTGTGATACTAAGCCTGAGTCAGCGTTTATTTGAATGACCGGTGTTGGATCAGACTTGACCTGAACGATTTGACCCGTTTCTGTGATTTGGATGGTAGGGGCGTTTATCTGGGGTCCCATTTGCACGAGTTGCAGTGGAGGGTTCGGTTTCTTTAGTAAATCTGCTAGCATTTTGTTTTGGGCTGTTTTCTGTGAAAATAAGACAATATTGTATAATTTACTGTTCATATTTCAAGTTTTGTATTTTTTTTGTAGACAATGTACTTACAATAGTGAGTTGTGATTGTTCATCTATCTGGATTTGTACTGGTTCTTCTTTCGGTACTGAAACCATTTAAAAAAAAATAGGCGTAAATTAAATAAAATAGTATTTAAAAAATATATAAATTTATTATTTTATATTTACCTGCCATTTCCTCTTGCTGATTTATGTGAACCTGCAAATGACAGTAACACATAATAACATTTATTATTCAGAATTGTTTTCATCATCATCATCATATCAGTCGCAGGACGTCCACTGCTGGACATAGGCCTCCCCCAAAAAATTCCAAAAGGACCGGTTGGAAGCGGCCTGCATCCAACGTCTCCTTGCGATCTTAATCAATTCATCTGTCTACCTTGTGGGTGGATGTTCTACGCTGCGCTTGCCGGAATTATTTTACATGGAATTCATTATAATTGGGTTTTGTTTGTACCTTGTCTGTGGGCGTGCTACTGGCAACACCGCCAGGCGTTATTGTTGTACACTTGATCAAGGCTTCGGGGTCAACATCCATTACCTGCACAGGATTAATTTATTTATAACATAGTGACCTAGAAGATACATTTATCAAATAAATACAATACAATTAATGAATAAAAAGCAAAGATCGAAGACTTTTTAACGTGTGTAAAGAGACATTTAACGCAGCCGACATTTTAATGTTCTTCTCAACATTGCAATTTTTTTTACGACGGCAAGTTTTTGATTTTATAACTATGCATACACCCGTAAGCACAATATTTTGCGAGCGGTGCATTACATAGCGCGCTACCTCAAACAGTGATTTTTAAGACCAAAAATAAAAATTGATTCCTAGCAATCATTTTCACTCGATGTTAGGTACTTAGTTTAATGGGCATTTTGCGTTATTAACATTGTAATGTGTCTTTTTATAGTATGATTTAAACTTAACGGCGAGCACAGGTTTATTCAAGTTAATAATAATTTAGGATCTATTTACTAAAAACATTATCTATAAATCATAAAATGGAGCCTAAATTATTATTAACTCGAATAAACTTGCGCGAACCTGCTCGCAGCTAACTTCCGAGCCGCCATTAAGTTTGAACCATATTATACACCCCGTACATGGGTCTAGTAGTTCTAAACCACGCAAAGTAATAAAGTATACTAACCTGATTATTTTGCACCACAACTGAGGTCTGGGCGGCGGGTCCCCGCTGTTGACTCTGTTGTCTTTGCGCGACCTACAGTCAGTACCAATATTGAATTAAAATGTTCCAACATTTCTTGTGTCCCTGATCCTACATAATAAAGTAAATCAACTAATGGAATAAAATTTAAATTAAAAATCGAAAAGATATGTTTCACAATTTAATAAAAACAAAGTATCAAAAGCTTTTTTTACTGTCGATGAAAAGAATTGTCTGTCAATGTACTTTTTTTACTGTGCGATTTCAAAATGATATGAATTTCTCTAAAATGTCAATGGTAGAAAAAAATGTATGACCTAAAAAAAAATAAGTTCATGCTCGACAAAAAGCTAGCGGAATACTCATGCCGTTTCAAACCAGTTATTTTATTATGTTAGTTATTAACTAGTAATACTTGGCATGCCTTTCTACGTCGCTTTTAACTGCCACTACTCGGCAATGTTGCCAGATGCAAAAATGTTTTTTTATTCAGGCGTTTCTGCGCTGCAGGAGAAAATTTAGACAAATAGATCCTGGGCAAAGGTATAATCTGATCAAGCGCTTAATTCAAAACTGACAACACATGCTAGATCTAATACTTGAGAACAGGAACGTTTATAAAGTGTCAATGTCATTCAGTGCGAAAAAAGGACAGCGAACCTGAGAACTCCATCTCTTTTCCGCACCGAACTACGTGTGTTATGACTTTGACATTTAATTATACGACTCCTGAACTACAAATGGTTGTTATAACGTTCATGATCAAACTAACATGCAGTTTGTTAATTTTTCACTGTATTTTTTCAATTCATATACCTTTCTTTGTGATACGCACGTCACCTGCATTTGTCTAGTTTTTAAAGTAAATGGAATTAAGATAGAAAATAAAATAAAAGTAGGGACCAAACTTGATAATATGACAAAATAATATTAAAAAATGCCTACACGTTAAATGATTTTCAAGGAGATCTTATGATTACATCTTAAATGTTACCTCGAAATCATTTCAATTACTGCAAAATATCCATTCATTCATTTCTTTTCAATTTCTTACAAAGAATTCGCAACTTGTAAATCACTCCCCAAAAACTTAAAATCATAGAAAAAATAAAAACGACAACACACGTCCTTATTAACACACTCATAATTTAACTTCTTTACACAACCTGATAAATTAACAACTTTCGGGCTGATTTTCAATCATACGATAACTCTTAACGGAGACCTAAAGACAGAGCTTTAACAGCTAAAAACTGTCATAATAATTTTTCTGATAAAATTTATCTAACTATCAAAAAAACACCCCTCATTCCTAACATCACCTCAACAACTTTCATTCCTACCCCCCACATCAACAACCTCCCCCCCCCTAGCAACTCATCCACTCATCCACACATAAAACAGTGGTTAACGTTAGTACGGTTAGTATCACTTACTTGCGTGGCCGGTTGGGCGGGGCTTACTTTGTGCGCTAACAAATGCTTGATGAGCGTCGTGTTTGAGGGCGTGGACTCCAGCGCTTGAGACAGGTGCGGGTGCGACGCTATTGGTTGTTGCTGGGTCTGAAGAATGTATCGGATTAATGGTGGAATTTGTGGGCATCTGTTTGAGCTTTGGTCAGATAAATATTTTGTACTAATAGCCGATAGCTTTTTTAATAAATAGCTACTAGCTTTCTGCATTTCTCTTCCATATAAACTTTAACTATCCCATATATGAGACTCTTCAGTGCGCGTAAGTTTTAAAAAACATCTGCATTATGCTTAACAATATATTTTTTTAAATTTAACGAGAGCCTAAGATACTCGCTGAAATTGAAAAAAATTACTAGCAGAAACAAGGCAAATATCGCAAAAAGATTTTGTGTGGGCATGGTGTACTTTATTTATTGATCCTCCATTTAATTTAAAACTAATCATTGTTTGTTCTAGTTTAAATAAGGCATAATGGGGTTGGCGTATCCATAGTGATAAAAAACCCAACGAATTAAAAAATATTTAAAAAGCAAATGTGTACCTGTACTTGCGGTTGTGTGACAACGGGTTTCGCTTCTGCTGCCGCCTTATTCGTTAGCTGCGCTTTCAGTATTGGGGATGAAGGTCCTAAACAAACACCGAAATATTATTTTCACATTTAGAAGCAACAACAATAATGCAACCAGTCTGAATCGAAGAGAAAACTACGTTCAGCAATAGCGGTCGGGCTAATGTTGTTATAGTTTTCCATTAAGAATTTCTCAGTAGCAAAACCGTTGGTTTTGCGCTTGATCTTTCTCTGGTCATGTTAGAGTGCCGTACTATCGGACTGTGAGAATAAGGGAAGAGGTAGTGCGTCTGTTTTGCGCACTAGCGTACTTGGCTAGTGTCCATTAACATTCCTCAAGGTGGGACCGACATTCTGTTGCAATAATTATACTTTAAGGTCGACCTTCACCGAAATCAGCTAACATATTTAGCGTTAAATGTGTTTAAATTATCATTCTGTCTCTGTCACCTTGTAACAATGTGACAGGGACACAATGATATTCTAAATACGTTTAGGCACTAAATGTATTTAGTGATTTTGGTGAAAAATGGCCCTAAATATACGTATAGTAAAGAAACCTGTAGTAGTGCTCGTTCTGTTCTGCATATTTCTGGATCTGATTCCGATATACGCTTGTTGAGTCTCGCCCGTCGACAACGTCACTGTGTTTGGACCCACTGTGCCGCCGAACACCGTTCTAAGACAAATAGAATATCATAATTATAATTATGTGTTATTATAGAGAGATTGTATTATTCATTCAGCTGCATCCGGTTAGACTGGAAAGCCGACCCCAACATAGTTGGGAAAAGGTTAAGCAGATGATGATGATAGAGAGATTGTAATATAAGATGTCGTGATGGCCCTGTGTTTAAAGCGTCCACCTATCATGCACGAGGTTGTGGGTTCGCAACCAGTCACGTTGGTATATACCAATGTGACTTTTTCTAATTCACATGTACTTTCTAAGTTTATCTTGGACGTCCCTGTCATCGGTGAAGGAAAACATCGTGGGGAAACCGGGACTTGTAGTTAATATAAGTCTGAAATCACCAGTCCGCCTTGAGCAAGCGTGATGATCATTGCCTTCTCTGTATGAGAAAAGGCCTTTGCCTTACAGTGGGACAATAAAAGGTTGGTATTATATTATTATTTATATCTTTATGTTGTTTAATGTTTCTTTTTGTGTTTGTTTTGTGTTGTTCTATTTGCCAAGAGGTATCGTGTTGCCCATCAGTAACTGGGTTGCGGAGGTCAGACAGGCAGTTGCTCCAAAAAAAACCCTGGTATTCAGCTGCATCCGGTTAGACTGGAAGCCGACCCCAACATAGTCGGGAAACGGTTTACTTATGCCATCGCTTTGGTTTTACTGTTATGATGTTATACATAATTGTGTGGGGGAGGGCGGTGCATGTAGATCTGCATCTACACTAATATTATAAAGAGGAAAGATTTGTATTTTTGTATATAACGGATAAACTTAAAAACTACTGGACCAATATCAAAAAATCTTTGAAAGTTTCATTATCACTGAGTAACATGGGCTTTGAAGACGCGGGCAGTTCTCTAGCCTTTTAATAAAAATCTCCTGGTGCTCCCTTACCTGACTAGCCTGGGGAAGTGCGCAGGCGCAATTACTCCCTTCCGCGACAGCTTGGTGCAGCACGCCATGTACTGGCGGTACATGTCGTTGGCGTCGCATGCGCTGTTGTCGTTCGCTGGCAAGACTTCGTACGCCGACCGAAGCCATGCTTGAGCGAAGTGTTCGTTTTCCTGTTGGAAAATAAAGTTTAATGATGTGATGACGTTGACCAGCCCCCCTAGCCAAGTCACAAACGATAAACGCAAACGCTGAGTAGGCTTTAATAGATCTTCAACTTTATGTGCTTGGTTTTAAGTTGAAGATCTAATGAAGATTGCATAGCGTTTTCGTTCGTTCCAGTCGCTAACGCTTAGAAATCTTTAATAGATTTTCAACTTAAGGCTCTTGGGTATTAAGTTGAAAATCTATTGGTACCTACCGAGCGTTTACGATTATCGTTTGTGACTTGGCTAGGGGGGCAGTTATAATCCAATGTCAGCAGTTAGTAAGTAGGCACTTTGATTATTCATACATTTAAGGCTCGAGCATACCGGATGCGTATGCGCACACGTAAGCGTAGACGTGCACGTACAGTCGGTTGTCAACATTATCTGACCCACCCTAAACACAAAGGAAATTGGACCCTCTGCCTATGAAAATAAGGTTTATTCAATTTATATGAGCCTCGATGAATACAGACACGCATAAACCCACCCAACGTTGTCGGAGCCACCGGCATTATATCATTTTGTTAAGCTATTTTAATCATTATCTCGTTGACATTAAAGTTAAAAACCTTTTAAGTCACCCTACATAATTAGAACCCAATCTTTAATTTCGTGGAGTCTTAACAAGTTCTTGTGGCTTGGCGGTTTGATGTTGGATTGGCGAGGAACAACATGTGGGTTCGAAAACAGTCCACCTGTTATCAGTTTCTTTTTTAATTTGAATTCATTTCTACAATATTGTTTGCATTATTAAAGAACGACCAATATGACTTACGCCTAATAACTTATCTTGTAAACAGGTGGGTAAATTAAAAAAGTTTAAGTTCACATATATTTGCTTCGTGAGGTAGATAATAAATTCGTCTACTTAAGTGACAAAAGTTACACTACGCCTATTAGCAGTGACTGCGCACACACATTTGTAAATCGTTTCGCATAACTCGTTAAGTATTTTTATGCAATTTGGTGTAAAAAAGCATCATGTCGCAGCTTAATGACTATACCAAACATAAAATCATATTTTTACATGAGCAGAATGTTGGAATTAGAGAGATTGGTCGTCGTCTTAATATAGCAGTAAGTGTTTTTTTTATACCTATTTTATTTAATTGATTGTGATTAATGAACGCGTAGTTGGCTATTTTACTATTACATTCACTCCTTACAAGTTACATAAACGGTTCCAAAAATGTTTTTTTTTTGTTTTAGAGAAATACGACTGTAGCTAAGACGTTATGGAGACAAAGTAAATATTCAGCGGATTCGTCAAGGGGCAAAAAACATCAAGTATAGTCCCGAATGCGATTGCCTTGATTGTTAGTGTAACCGCAATAAAACACGATATTTCAGTGGAAACAGTAAGAAGGCATTTACACGCTGCTGGAATAAGGAATTATAAACCGGCACAGAAAATAGCATTGACACCTGCTCATCGCGAAGAAGGGTCCGTTTTGCCCAGGAATATTTTTTTTGGGAATTTTAATTGGGAAGAAAATGTTGTGATCTTCACTGATGAAAAAAAATCATTTAAATCGAACAAAGATGAACGTAACAAGGAACGGTGCACCATCACTCCGCTACTAATTAATCTAGGATATTTTTAAACACACCATGTAAGTAAATGCTCAATGGATAGATTGTTAAACCATTTAAATGTTGCCAATTACGTGGTGATGTTATTGTTATAAATAGATTTTTTCTATTTAAATGACATGTTTATTCACTACACATAGGCAGCTATAAATCTGTAAGGCATTTCACAGATGAATTAATTTTCTCGATAACAAACTTTCAAGCATAAACATGCCTTTTTTAATGTTTATAAATGGTTAAATTTGATTATGGCATACTTATATAAATTGTATATTAATTTGGAAATATGTGAGCATTTACTTACTTTATCTTACCTAAGTGTTATAATAAACATTTTAAATTTGCAATTGTTTAGTTTTATTTCTATACGTTGTCCATTAAAGAAATGTAAAAAAAGTATAATAAAATAATTAAAAAAGAAACATCTGAGCAGAAGCTATATTTAGGTTAAACTTGATTTCGAACGTAAACAACGATTAGTGACCACAAGACTAAAGAATTTAAACCATATGTATACTAGAATAAAGTTTATTTTTGCACAGCACAAGCAACCAACCTTATCCTAGTGCAAATAGATTATTTTGTATTTTATCCCTTCATTATTTAATCACTCCATTAAGACATGATAATAAAAAAAACTACCTATAAAATAGAAAAAAATAAATTGTAAAGAGAAGTTGTTTTTGCAATTTAGTAAGGCAAGGTAAAATATGTTTGCGCGTTGTCACTGCATACCCTTAGTCAGTAGCATTTGAATACCAGTTTTACAATGAATACAAATATTTATTTTTCAACTACCCACTTATTACAAGTATTACCATTTTAGAAACTTTATATTTGAAGATTATCCGTCTATAGAGTTCTTTACAATAATACAAGAAATACTTTTAGAAAAAAATCTAAATTGTAAGCAAAACAATAATCTTCGTCGCAGGATTTGATCTCGCAACTTGTCATTCTCAGTCTTATACACAGACCACGAGACCAGAATAACTTGACCGAAATCATTAAAATAAGCTATTACACTAATTATATTATTAACAAGTTGTTATAATATTTAACCTAATGCTGACGTGATAAAGATCAAATTTGCGTGTGTGTATTATTATTCTATTTGTTAATTGAGTCCTCGACCACTTGACTGATAAGCTCATATAAATTGAATAAACCTTATTTTCATAGGCAGAGGGTCCAATTTCGTTTGTGTTTAGGGTGGGTCAGATAATGTTGACAACCGACTGTACCACTGAGTTGTAATGTATGGAACTGTATGTGACAGGACACACCGCTTGCGTAACGTAGACGTGCACACGTTACGCAAGCGGTGTGTGCTGCTGGAGCCTTTATAAACATTTTCGCCAAAATAAATTAACATAATTAGCGCTAAATGTGTTTAATTATTTTCATTCTCTCTCTGTCACCTTCTAGCAATGTGACAGGGATGCAATGATGTTCTAAATACGTTTAGGCACTGAGGCACTTACGTTTGAAGTGATTTTGGTGAAAGTGGGTTTAAGGCCCACCTTCATTAAAATCACTGAATAGATTTAGTTGCTAATTTTGCTTTGTAAGAAAACATAAGTAAAATAAAATAAAATATAGGTGCCAAGATAACTTGGTACCCAATTTGCTCACCAATAAATGCCCCTGACTGAACAAAAAATCAAAAGAAAAAAATAAATAAATTTAAATGGATTCCCTCACCTTACTCTCACTCACCTGCACAGTCCGCTGTTGCAGATGTGACTGCTGTATAGACGAGACGGGCGCGAGTGAAGACACGGCGGATGTGGTCGCCGTCGCGGATGTCGTCGGCGGAGGCTCTTGTACGGTCTTTGTTGGTGTCGTGATCTGAGAGTAGAAAGGTGGTGTACTGGGGAACTATTGAAAGTAAACATCTATATATATGTACAGTAAAATAAAATTGAAGTGTCTGTTTGTAATGTCCAAATACCAAAATTAATATGAATGCTAAAACGACACTTACACGAAGAAATCATTTTTTTAAAGCTTTGTTTGTCTGTATGTTTGTTCCGGCTAATCTCCGAAATAGCTGGACCGATTTTAACGGGACTTTCACTGCCAGATAGCTTATATTATAGGTAATAACTACTTTTATTTTAGAAAAAATATTAGTGTGCAATAAAATAAAACCCTGTGATACGAATACCTTTGCGGAGGAGTCAGTCAGTTAGTCAGAAGTCAGAAAGTTGAAGCTATTTATTCGTTTCAAAACATAGGTAAATCTCTATTGAGAAGAACGAACAAGCAACTCCACGGACACTCTTTTCAATTAAGTTTTTACACAAAATTCTAGTCATAATATTCTTATTGCTTCCATATTTGAAAATAATGTAGATGAAGAGCAATATAAAGCCATGACAGGTAACGATATAACCAATCCCAACGGACAATACTCGTTTACAGCACGATTTAGCTCGACCATCTTGAAGGGAACCGAATGATTCAACGCACGTACCACCATCTGAGTATGCAAGTATAGATGATACAAGTCTTACCGACTGTTGTTGCTGCGTCTGCCTCTCCTGCGCGTCTCGTTCTGCCTGCGCCGCTATAGCGCTCGGCCCACTCACCGTCTCTACCACACGCATCAGTATACAAGCGCGGGGGCCGTAGCTTTGAGCCTGGAAGTATAATAAGATATTGTAGTTATGTCAAGATTATATTTATATATATATATATATACGATCACGCCTGGGACGAAGGGTTAGGCAGAGATGTACCAATGTACACCCACAGTTCGCCGGTATATTTAGGTCCCATGTAATAGGGGGCGAGCCTATTGCCATTAACCGGGCACAAACCCAAACTCCGAGCTGCTACTGAGAATTTCATAGAAAAACCCAATAACACTTTTTGCTCGACCTGGGAATCGAACCCGATTATATTTGTACATTGCTAATAATGTGCCATTCAAATTAGAGCGTTAAATCGTGTGCGTTAAAATGTTTTTTGAGTGACAAGGTGAAACAGGCGTTTTCAACTTGACTCGGGCCTAAACAATGCCTTGTTGCAATGCTACTGTTATCATGAGCGATGATTATTAGAGTAAAAACAAGAATAAAAAACAAAATCATTAACTAATAATTCACAGACACCACTTCTGGAAAAAAAAAACAGAAACCTCAGTAACTTTTGATAACTTTTATTTTAATAAAAAGCTCGTCAGCTTTACTAGCGTAGCTAATATAATAAAACTGAAGAACTTTTTTGTTTAGTTGTGTGTATGTTTAAGCGCACTAATCTCTGGAACTACTAGTAGGATTGGTTCATGATGAATTCAAGATTCATGAGGAATAGTATAGGCTACGTCACCCAACAACACACGGGAGCGGAGCAGTAACCAAAGACGTTACTTAACACGAGTGCTAGTGTGCATAGCACCATTATGACGCGGAGGGTAAGCAGCAGTGTGATTCTCTAAGCCTCACTTCGTAATTCGAAAGCTGAATCCGCGGTGAGATTACAAAATGGTATTCTGTTAAACACGATCACGCCAGTGACGTCACCACGGCGAACGAATACTAAACCAATGACAGGTTGGTTCGTTATCGAAGTGAGCGCGATCACTTTAGTGGGACTCGTTTTCGAGTTTGCATTTTAGAGAATCGCACTACAGAGTGAGATACGTGTAGATGACTCACCTCGACAGTAACGAGCGACACGAGCGTGTGTATAAGGCCGGGCACCCTGGCGACGGACTCGCTGGCGCGGTCGCCCAGAGACGTGAGCGCGTACACGCACTCCAGCGTGCACACCAGCACCATTATGTCGCGGAGGGTAAGCAGGGCACACACGTCTTGGTATAACTGGAAGTAAGTTGGTATGTCAGTCTAAATAATATTTAAAAAACCGGCCGAGTGCAAGTCGATCTTCCGTACTACGAATGGTTTCGCATCCCCGTACTATCATCATTATTATTATATCAGCCGTAGGATGTCCACTGCTTGACATAAGCCATAGATTTCCACCGTACAATACTTGACACTATATATTTAAAAAAAACCTTAAGTAAACACGTTTCTTTTATTTCCCCCTTTAATTTCTAATTTTGATTTTTGATGTGTTCTTTTAGGGGATATATTAGCACGCGTATTCAAAAGATACAGCCCTGTGACAGACGGACGGACGAAGTCAGACAGACAGGAAGCGGAATCATAGTAATAGGGGACCCAGTTTTAGTACGGAATACTATAAAGAAGTAGCAGATAATAAACAAACTTTCTAGTCTCCATACCTTAGATTCCAGTGATTTAAGCAGCGCATCTTCATTGACCTCATTCTGAGCAAGTTTATTCAACAACTCGAGCGCTGCAAGCACTCTAGCGCGGTCCTCCGATACTAACGCCGATTGGATTGTTGATAACACGTGTCGGGATATCAAACATGTCGCCGGGTCCTACAAACAAACAAAGATTCTTATACTAATATAATAAAGTTTTTTGTTTGTTTTCTTAAACGCGCAAATTTTTGAAACTTTTTTTTGACACGGCTAGCGCATTGGCTAAGAGATCGGCTGCTGTGCTGCGTGTCGCTGGTTCAATTTCAGAACAGAACAAATATTTGTATGATGTACAGATAATAGTTCCGGGTCATGCTGTTTGTGTATGTGATATACCTTTATAAGTGCACCAACAACTCAGTAGAAACGCCGAGTGTTTTTTTTAATAAAAGAGAAATGCGAAAAAAAAGATAAAATACAGTTTGAAACACTTTACCTTGATTATAAGTTCAGCAGATACATTTCCCAGTGTATCAAGACCTGATTGCCGCAACGTACCTACCCAGCTATTTGCACATAGCAATAAAAACCTGAAAAAAGGAATTTTATTACATAAAAGTGGCGCTTACATCAAGTACGCAGAAGCTATTACACTGCACAAAAGATCACTCTTGGTCCTTGTAACTAATCTCTGTCCCGACTTGTTACATTGCTGTCCCATCGGAGTACAAGTGTGAGAAAAGATGAAGTGCACCTGAATTTGAGCACACACTTGTGCACTGCAATATCTCCTGCGTACATAGCCAGACTCCATTGAGCAAGGCCTCCATGACCAAAAATCGGTCGGGAAAAATTATTATTCAATATAAACTTTCAAAATTCTCACCTGATAAGAGTAGTATTCTTAGCTAAATACTGCACGTTTTCATCGTGGAAGGACAGCGAGCGTACTATTGACGCTATCTGCAACACTCGCTGCGTGTAAACGCAAGAGGCGCCCCCTGGTAGCTCCGGCGCGAACAACTGCGCCTCTTCAGACGGGTCTGTTATCCAGTCTTCCAGTACGTCCTAGGGGAGTTAGATACGATATAGAACCTTGTTGTAGAAGAGGGAAATTAGCATAATGAATTCATTAAAAAACCCACATAATTATGTAGAAACATCTACCACTTATTAAATTATTTCTAATGGGTTATGGGGTGGTGTTATTGAGTGTTTCTATAAAATTCTCAGTGGCCGCTCGGAGTTATTATTTGTGCCCGGTTTCCCATGGCAATTGGCTCGCTCCATAGTACATGGGATTTAAACATACTGGCGAACTAGTTTACATTGGTACACCTCTGCCTTACCCTTCGGGGAATACAATACAGGCGTGGTGGTATGATGGTATGTTATTTCTATTGATTTTAGACAATCAATATCATAAATTGGTGAGAAATATGTTACAAAAATAAGAGGGGCACTTTCCATTAACTTAACTAACCTGTGTAAAACTTACATAACAGATAAAAAATAAATTATAAATTTATGAATTAATTTAATATACGAAAACAACTCACATCTTCATAAACCTTCTCAACAACCAACTCTTCTTCCTCAGGGCCGTTCAGCAAGCAATCAGTCAACGTGTTATACGCGGCCCTAGCCTGCACTATGAGGTCCGGTTCCTCAACCCCTGGCTGCATGAACTTGGTCTCGTCTGCCAGTTCCTTAGCGCCGCCCCCTCCGGCGCGCAGGCTCCAGAAGTCGTTGGGGTAACGGCCTCGGGCCTCGTAGTAGGAACGGCCGATTGTGTCGCGGAGACTCGCTGGGAAAGAGGATAAATGAATGGGTGTTTTTTATTTAATCATAAATTCTGAATCTATGTGCTATGTTTGGCCAGGTTGACCTGTGAAATGGTCGGTAGTCGGTACGCCTTTCGGAAAATTATATATTATTTATTTATGTTAATTGTAGCATAACACATTACTGGATTTTTATAACACATTACTGGATTTTGTTAAATGCCAATGTGTGTGATTCCCAACGGAAATTAGCCTTTTTTTTTTAATGTGACAAATGGTATTATGTAGTGAAAGAGAACTTTGTTTTAAATTTACAAATACAAACAACTTGCTTTACAAAAACATTATTCAATTTGGATTTGATATGGCCAAAAATAGGGTTCAATATAATCCTACTAAAAATCGAAACTAAATTATACTTACAATGATTATAAACACCAGCATGAGCCAACAAGAAGTCCAATATATGCGGCGTAGTACTCAAAGGCAGTCTGTTCGAGTGATCGGCAGCAAGAACAGTGCACACGTTGACGGCGAAGTCTTGCTCGTTCGGCATCGGCGATAAGAGCGAGAGGGCCAATCGCTCCGATGCAGCCGCCATGCGCGAACTGGTGCGAAGTGCCTCACCTGATGCTTAGATGCCGATAAATAATATTGCCTAACAACTGGTAAAGTTGTTAAGGTATTGGTGTAGCCCGTTGATTGAGGAAAATTAAACCAATCGGAGCACTGGAAAGTCACGTAACTTTGATTTTTGCGTGCTTCGATTGGTTTGAACATGCTAGTAATGTGTTTGTCAAAATTATCATTTCAACAACACTGGACTACAAAATTCCAGAATTTATCTATGTTATATCAAAATAAAATATACAATAAGTAGGTTAAACCAAAAGTAATAAAGAAAATGGCAAAGTAAAATAATCTACACTACATAAGGGCTACAATTAAATCATCAGAAAACTTATGTCTCATTTGCTGATCATTAAACACTCTTGCATGGAAAAATCATCCTAAAAGACAGTATAGCACAGGTTAGTTGAGATAAGTTTTCTGATAGTTAATTAATGAAAACTACTCAAAAAATAAAAGAGAAGAATAAGCACAGATATCAACATGTTTCCGTTGAAACATACCTGATATGTACGTACCCCCACCAAAGGATATGCGCGGGATCCCGCTGCCGCGCCCGCGCCGTGGGTCTTCATCCATGTCGTTGTCATCATCCCTGCCTGGCGGGCCTCGAGCTCGTTCATACCTGAATGAATAGAAAAGAAAAAATATTTCTCTTAGACCAGTATCAGCCGTGCGATTCTCTAACATATTTCAACGTTGCGCTCGACGTCGAGCTCGTCGACGACACTACTGTCAAATCAACTTTACGCACAACGCATAGAGTTGATTTTACCGAAGTTTCGTCAACCAGCTCGACGTCGAGCGCAACATTGAAATATGTTAGAGAATCTCACGGCTGTTTCTAAAAGGGAAGCTTTTACACTACACTCATTAAATCTTTGTCTCTAAACCAGGGATGGCGAACCAATGGCCCGCGTGCCAGTAGTGGCGCGTGTAAACTGGCTAAGGTTATTTTTTTTTATTTAAGTTACTCAATTAAATTGGTTCTATACTAGAAAGGTTTAGGTAGTTAACTAAAGGTAAACAAATCGTAGAAAAGGTTTTTTATAGTTGACACTTCCTTGTTTAAAAATACGTTACAACAAAATCAATTCTAATTTCGATTTATGCGATACTTTCCTCTTTTATTTATGAATGTTAAACTTTATCATTTATTCGTAAACTACTCTTCATAGATGTCATTGTTCGGGCACCACTTTTTTGTTAGTTTTATAAAATAGTATAATATTTTGTAATCTGTCTATTGTAAAGAGCCTAAAAAGACAGGTTCCCAAAACCTCTTAGAAGATACGATGAATTAGATAACGTCGCTAAATTGAAGAGTACGCCCGTGATGTAGTATGGCAACTAAAATTGCAGGTATTACGTTTAGTCGATTAACCAGGCGCCTTTAAAAATTACGAGGGTCATGTAATAAAACAAGAACAGAAAATGTTTAAATTAGATAAAATGATTGATATACCACTGAACGTTTTATTATTGACGTGGCAGATAGTTCCTCAAATTCTGATATAGACTAGAGCCTATTATTATACAACTTTAAATAATACGATTTTAAAATTTGAAGTGAAAGGTTTAGCATCCATGAGTCACGTGGTTTGTTTTGTTTACCTTTAGTTAACTACCTAAACCTTTCTAGTATAGTTAGTTGTATAGTTTATTTGCACAATCATAAAAGCATGTCGCGCGATTTAGCGCGACATGCTTTTATGATTGTAAACTTTTAATATAAATTGTGTATAATGAGGCTATAAGTTGATAGTTAAAATGTTAAAGGAAAAAATTATTTTCTTCTTTTTAGAGCATTTGAATAAAAGTAAAAAAAAAAGGTATTTTTGCTTTTGATTTTTATACATGGAAAATGGCACATTCAGTGATAAAGGTTTGCCATCCCTGCTCTAGACATTGCATATCCAAGTGAGTAAAGACATCTAATCAATGTCATTTCTAAAATCAAATTGAAATATGGGTGGTAATTTGCTATTTGACATAATATAGATTGTAGCCCATTTATACAGTACCACCACCATACATTAGAAAAATGAGCATTCAAAAAAAGAGCTTAAAGCTCATACTCTGTAGATACACTTTAAAATGACAACAATCTAGTGTCAGGTGTAATTAGAGACGGCAAGTAAGTGGTTGTATTATGTGTTGCCATAATTATTTTAAACTTACTTTTCTAAATAAGAAACATATATTCTTCTAAGCAGCGTAGATCCATTGACACATGGATGCGGCAGCCGCAACGGTCTCAGGAATGATTCCCATGTATCATTCTGGTTCACCTGGAAATAAGACAATAGAAATATTGTAAATTATTCTCCTGTGGGAGGGTCAGCGCCAGAGAAAAGGAACCCCCTTTTGTAATGACATCAAGCTATACAGGAAAAGTTTTTAACCAGTGCGTAAATTTTTTTTGGTAGTTCAGTGTCAGTAATAGAACACATTTCCGTGTTTAGTTAAAAAAAAAATTTAAAAAAAATTTCATCCTTATCCCAGTTTGAAATAAGCAAAACATGGACATAATCTATTCGCCAAACTATCAATGAAAACTCGCGGCCGCCGCCCGGGCGCACGGCTGGGGTGAGGGGGTGGGGAATGCGCTAGCGCCGGGCCCGCTCGCCCGCCCGCCGTCAGTACGTTCCACGCGCAATTGGTGTCCTGACGTCCGAGCGTTCTTACCCCGCGCAACCCCTGCGCCCTGCGTCGCGTACTCGCGTCGTATCAATCACGAATTCACGATGTCAAACTTTACTCACCGCGAATACTACGAAATGGTGCGAGTGTATTTATTAAGCAACGAGAATCTATCTATCTTCATGTTTATGTTGCATACCTATCTTAGTGCTTCATTCAAGTTTATTATTATGCATTTTGATGGTACTAAGCCCATAAAAGTATGAAGAAAAGTTGGAATTACGTTAACAAGTAACTTCATATCGCAGTCCAAACTAAAAAAGGTCAGTAACCGCACCGCGTAGGTACGTCGTCGCAGCGGCGAGCGAGCGTCGACTCAGCTGATAGGTACCTACGCACGCGCGGACTCAGCTGATACGCGCGCCGCCCGATCGCCCGACGAGTGACAATAAAATATGTTTTTAAGTAAACATGTTTCGTAAGCGATAACTTTTTTTTTTAGTACTAAGACATATCAAAATAAAATATACGTGTTTAATAAAACGTGTTGAAGTTTATTATGGCAAAATTTACGCACTGGTTAAAAAATTTTCCTGTATAACCATAGTCTTGGGGGGTTCCCAACCATGACTGCAACACTAGAGGTCTAGGGTTCGATTCACTGATCAAGCAGAGTTTATAGGTTTTTCTTTGAAAATTTCACCCTAATATACGGGATGTAAACATACCAGCGAACTGTGGTTTTACATTGGTACATCTCTGCCTAGCCCTTCAAGGAATATGGGCATGATGGTATGTATGTAAATAAATATATTGTTAAGCATGTTTTTCCACCCATTTTAACCCTTCAAACGTCGTATGATCAAACCTTGATCATAAGGGTATTGTTTAACTATTGTGTCTATATATACTATCGTGCCACGGGTTAAGGAGTAGTATATTAAAATAACAAAAATGTGGGTTACTTTAGCCCTGTAGGGAAACTGTGGCTGAAAATGATTAAACTTCTCATATCTTTAAAAATTAGAGAAATAGTAATTATAATTGGAACTATAAACAAAAATGCCTCAAACAAGAAGGTTTATTGTCATTCAAGAGATAGAAAGTTTTTATCCAATGTTTTTTTCAGTTTTGAGGTAGTTTCTCTTAAAGTAACCCACATTTACCCCAAAAATACTGTGTATGACCCACCTTGCCAACTCCTCCTCGCTGCTGAACCAATGTGTAGAACAGGTACAGATCTATTTCTATGCCATTCACTATTGGCACTTTTGTCGGTAGGCTGAAAAATATAACTTTATCTTGAGTTTTTTAAACTTGTATATTTATAAATTTAAATAAAATTATACAACTAAAACGTTCAGGAAATAATAATAAAATTGTTTTTGAAGTTTTTAGGTTAGGTTGGATAGGTACACAAACAGTTTCCAATAAGTAGGCAGTTTTTTAGAAACATATTAGGTGTACTTTAGATGTTAAAATTTCATGAATTAACAAAACATCTCAAGGGATTTTTACAGACATAACTAGTTTGTCAAATAAGACATCTTAAATTGTATAGTAAACCAATGTAGCACCCGATTATATAGAGTAATTATATACAAACAAACGGTGTCATAATAACGGTATACTCACTTCTTACTTTCGTTGAATTGCTTCAACTCCTTAAGAAAACCTTCCCTGTCTTTTATGTAGTTGCTAGATTTCGTATTTATTTGTGCTTTAGCCATTATAACCAAATATAACAGTATCTGGACACAGCTTTCAACACGCACTTATAACACGAAGTACCGTCGCTTACGAGTCGTGACACGCGATTATAGTGTTTACAAAAGAACACACATGTCACATAATTAGATAAATGATCTATTTTATCTCATAATTAATAAAGAAAACGCTATTTTTCAATATTGTGAACAGTTTACTTCTTCTTGATTTTCTTTGACATTGACAGAATGCCGGACAAACGACGCTTGTTTGTTGCCAGCAAAGAAAAAACAAAACCGTCTTTTAAACTGATATTCTCGTAAGCTTTGACACACATGCAATATGCTTGCAGTGTGTGTGCAGTGTGCAGTAACTGCCAGAGTAGGATATTTTTAGATGTACTGGAAGATTTTAGGTTTATTTTACCAATTATTACCCGACAGGGCTAAATATTGTACTATAAATCTAAATGGTTTCCCCAAGTTCAACTTTTAGTTGAAGTACTCGAGCGTATAATTTTAGGGTCTAAACCGAACCGAAACGCGATGCGCGCGACCCAGCTGGCACCTTTTAATTGAGTGACTCACAATATACAGTACGGCCAACGTATCTTGGCGATCCTGAAGTTAGCCGCTTGGCTGCGCAATGGATCTTTTAGGAACAAAATTGTCTACTGCGCAGCTAATTGACTAACTTCAAGACCGCTACCGTCGGCCGTACTGTAACTTTGTTTACTGCAAGAAAAGATACACATTTCATTCTGACAATTTCGTTTCATTGTGAGAAGGTTCAACATATTTTGAATTAAAACAATGAAATTAATGCGCGCAAAGTGAGAACTGACCCTTATTGTCTTGGGCTTTAATTTATAGGTCTTCATAGTGGTCGAGTGCTTACTAGTCCAAATGGATAGTCGTTGCTGCCTTTACTAGCACTAGCACGCATAGCAGTGCCAGTAGCTGGCAATTATAACATTCTCCGTAAATGCGCATTGACAGCACAGCTTTGACAGTGACACTGACAGCAGATCTAGACAGTATTTAAATTGTCAGATTGACAGTAGATGAGTAGAATATAAACATGCCTTTGAAGCCGTGTGATTATTTTTTATTTTAAAGGTTATAAAGTGTAGCAACCGTTTTAATAATTATATTTGTGAAATAAGCTGACAAAATGGTGAAAAAGAAAATAGATAACCGTATCAGGGTTATGATAGAGAATGGTGTTAAGTTGGGGCATCGAACTATGATTCTTCTTGTGGGAGATAAAAGTAGAGATCAAGTAAGCACATTGTTTTGTTTTTAAATACGATCATAATTATTATAATATGCCTCTATAGCGAGCTCTGCTATCTTTTTATCACCTACTTAGGCACTTCCATTTAAATTCATTCTGCGAAAAAAAAAAACAATGTCGGAACTTTATAAACCCATGCCTGTTTAAAAAATAAAGTAGAACTCTGAAGAATATATATCTCTGAAGTATTAGCTAGACTCTTATTATCGCAATACTACTGCTATGCCAAACAATTCTCATATCCTAATTATATTACTTATCCAGTTACAAAATTGTGTATTGTTACAGGTTCCCATTTTATATGATATGCTAGTTAAGTCAACTGTTAAGGCCAGGCCGACAGTTCTGTGGTGCTACAAGAATAAAGATGAAGCTATAAGCAAGTAAGTTTAAATACAAGTTTTACAGTAACCATGCAAAATAATAAACTTACATTTAATTTTTACTTATTTACATTTATTTATTAATCTGAGGAAAACCTTTTTATTATGTACCCATTCTTATTTCCTGTGCTTGCTTTTAGTCATGGCCGCAAAAGAGCAAAAAAGATAGCCGCTGGGAAGTTGGAAGTGTCAGAAGAATCTCTATTTGATGCATTCAGAGTAGCAACCACAATACATGGACGGTATTACTCCGAGAGTCACACCATGCTTGGTCAGACGTATGGAATGTGTGTTTTACAGGTAATGTAGCAACTTATGTTCTAAAACATACTGTACTGCATGCACTCGTCAAACAGTGGTTTCATTTCTGCACAGAATAAATTTTGTCTATGCAACTTTATATGTTCAAGGCACCAATAATTAAGGAGAAATTGGTAGTGAGGGGAAATTGTATTAAAAAAAGAACAGTAACAACCTGCTATATATAATAATACTATTGCCTTGACTTTGCCATTATACAAAGTCTTTGACAGTTTTCTGAAATCATGTTCTCCTGAATATATCAATAAATCATTGCAAATTATATGGACCAACAAGCAAGAGACAATTTGAAGATTCTTACTCCAGCAATAAAATTTCAAAAACAATTTCTCACAGGATTTTGAAGCCCTCACTCCTAATTTGATGGCACGCACAGTGGAAACTGTGGAAGGCGGAGGCTTGATTGTATTCCTGCTTAAATCTATGGACTCTTTGAGGCAGTTGCATTCAATTACTATGGATGTTCACTCAAGGTATAGTAGTCCATCATATTTATATATATTTTAATTTTTTATATTTTTTTTTAGGTATTATTTAATTTTAACTAGAAAGACATTTGGGGTTATCATTATCGCATTTTATGTGGGAAGTCAATTGCAAGTAGTCAAATAAACACCTTGTGGTCCAAACTTTAATTGAGTGTTAATTATAATTAACACTTAGTTTGAATGAAACAAAGAAGGGTTTTTTTTTAGTCAAAATAATGACAGTGCATTTACAAGATCTTTGAACTCTTTTGATGCATGTAAGTGAGAATGTTCTATGTGCTGCCTATTCACAACGGGGCTGTGAATATAGTATCACGACAACTACTTAGTTAGCTAAGATCAACCTAGTACCTAAATGCAAAAAAGCTCACGTGCATATTTAGCTACATTATGAATCTAATAGCTGTGCAATAAGGGACACAGTGAGCAAGTGTGTTGAAAATAATTTTTCATCCAGATTCAAGACAGAAGCATACGACACAGTAGTGAATCGTTTCAACGAGCGGTTCCTGCTCTCACTGGCAGACAATCCTCGGTGCCTGGTGCTGGATGACTCGCTCACTGTGCTGCCAATATCTTCCAAGACTGCGCAAGTGGAGCCCGTTGATGTTACACCTGAGGTAAACATTTTTTCCATGTTTATTTAATTTTTATTTCCACATTGTATAAAACAAGGTCGCTTCTCGACGTCTAGTCCTCTGTAAGCTTAGATCTTTTAAACTCCGCCACGAATTGTAATGTGGTTTTCATCAATAGATAGTGATCCAAGAGGAAGGTTTGTATGTAACGAACAACCACACACACACGCTATAATCAACGGGAACGGAGCAGTTATCAAAGACGTAAATGAATGTGGGTGACACCATGACCACCACTATATTCATGTTGTCAAAAGATATTTAGTATCTAGTTATGCAAACTTAAACATATGAATAAGCTGTTTTTTTTAAGGAAAGTAGGTGTTATGTACTTTCTCTTCTCCAGATGAAAATGCCAAAAAATAACTCACTAAATAACATTCCCCTATTTCTATTACAGCGCGTGAACCCAAAGCTGACGGAACTGATATCTTCGTTGTCTGACTCGCCGCCAGCCGGGCCGCTGGTCGCGCTCTGTCGCACCTACGACCAGGCGACCGCGCTAGTCGCACTCATCAACACGCTTGCTGACAAACAGTCGCGGTGAGTTATAAGATTATACTGGGTACAGTTGAACTATCCTGCCTGCTCTTATAGTTGGTATACAGGCAAAAATATTCATCCTACACCTACTCATCATCATCTCTTTAGCCTTTTCCCAACTATGTTGAGGTCGGTTTCCAGTCTAACCGGATGCAGCTGAATACCAGTGTTTTACATGGAGCGACTAACACACACCGAATACTTACACTCCCAATATTTATTTTTAAGCTACTACACTACATCCAAAACAAAATCTTGCCACCAGAAAAATTCTCCACACTTTTTTGCCATACTCATTGTACCTTTCTTTCCTTATTAGCGAAAGAAAACATCGTGAGAACGCCTAGACTTAATTATATACAAACTTACATACATACCCTCACACCTTTTTCTCACGGGGGTAGGCAGAAACCACCGAATGCCACCTGCTTCGATCCTTACATACTAGATTAGTCTTAATTATGAGTCTGAAATTGCCAATCACCCTTTAACAAGCGCGGTGATTAATCCTCGTGCCTTCTTTGTATGAGTAAAACCTTTGCTCTGAAGCGGAACAATAATAGGCTAGTATTAAAATTAACTGCGGCGACTGTGGGTGTACATTGGTACACCTCTGCCTAAGCCTTCGGGGAATACAGGCGTGATGGTATATATGTTATAATTATTATTTCCTCAGTCCACCGCACTGCCTCACCGCCGCCCGAGGTCGCGGCAAGTCGGCGACCCTCGGCCTCTCCATCGCCGCCGCCGTCGCTCTGGGCTACGTCAACATATACGTCACGTCCCCACACCCTGAGAACTTGATCACTCTGTTCGAGTTCCTACTGAAAGGGCTGGACGCCTGCCTGTACCAGGAACACATTGATTACAATATTGTGAGGTCCACCAACCCGGACTTTAAGAAGGCGATAGTAAGGGTCAATATTGCGAGGAATTCGAGGCAGACTGTACAGGTGAGGGTTTTACTTTTGATTCGCTGGATATCGTTATTTATTTACTAGCTTTTTTCATCTTTTCAAAAAAATTGGTGATAGACATAATGTTTATACTAGAAATAGGAATAAATTAGATCAACCAGGTTTCAGATTGTCTAAAGTACACACTTCTTTTATGGGGTACTGTGTAAAATGTTATAACAAAATACCGCTCGATATTCTCGAACTAAATGAGAGAAAATTTAAAACTTGCATCAAACGCACACTATGTAGCCAAGCATATTATAAGTTAGAAGATTATATTAATGACAAGAATGCTTGGCTTAATGCTGGTCCTGCTCCACAGAGACTCGGGCTCACAAATTAATAGATAGTGTTTTTTTGGGAATGTTTCTTACCCCTTTTTCATTTTGATTGACCTTAATAACGTTTACCGTTATTTTATTACTATTTATTACATACCACGGATCATCAGTCGAATAGGTTCACTAAAAACCTTAGTTTTATATAATTTAACATAATTTATTTCAATTTTGTAAATGTGAGTACCATGGAGCCATTTATTTGTTAAGTTACTATGTGTTGGACACTGAGCATGGCAGTTGAGAGCTTCGTCATGCTCACTTTAATATCTCGCTGACGGTGGCGCGTGGGTTGGGTCGTTTGGTTCTTTATTTTTTTGGTTGTTTGCTTTATTTGGTTGGATAGAGACCTACGTTTTGGAACGAGCAACTAGCTTCAATATTAAACTGTAACTTCTTGACAATTCAAAAGTGCCTGTAAATAGTCTAATTGAAATAAATGCTTTGATTTGATTTGATTAGCTTTTGACCGCAACTTCGGCCTCTTGGTTTTGTTCACACATATTATGTAGCTGAAGAGTTTTCTGTTTGCTTGTTTAAACACGCTAAGTGTAGAAATACACCTATGTTAGTGTACTCCCTTACATTACTACTTTTTGTTGGCTTTTGTTTTAATAAATTAATAAAGTACCGGTGGGTTTGGAAACATCTCTTTGTTTATTATATCCAGATTCATAAAGAATAGTATAGGTTATATTATAACATCACATCACGACCTATGGGAGCAAAGCACTAACCAAAGAAATAAATTAACACAGGTGATAAAAAACCCGAAAACGAAGTGTCTCTCGTGTCACAATGTTTGTCCTCAATGGACTCCTAAATCACTTAACCGATTATAATAAAATTCGCACACCATGTGCAGTTCGATCCAACTTGAGAGATAGGATAGTTGAGAGGGTAGGGTAGGGGTAGAGTAGGGGTAGGGTAGGGTAGGGGTAGGATACCACGCGAACGTAGTCGTGGCGGGTCAGCTAGTTAGTATATATAGATGACGTATTGAGCTCACTAACATCCCCCGCAATTTTCTAAACCTTGTTTGTTCCTCCAGTACATAACTCCAGACGACCACTCCCTACTATCTGCTGCTGACCTGGTGCTAGTGGACGAGGCAGCAGCCATACCTCTCGTGCACGTGTCGGCGGCCGCTCAGAGGGCGCCACTGGCTCTCCTGTCCTCCACAGTGTCAGGGTACGAGGGCACCGGGAGGGCGCTGTCCTTGAAGCTGTTTGCCCAGCTTCAGACTCAGCATAATGCGCCGCCTCCGGTGAGTAATAGCTTGGCCTTCAAAAGAAAGAATGAAAAGGAACAAAAACCGTTTATTTTCGCATAAAAAGTAAAATATGGGAAAAGTAAGCGTCGTATCAAATATTATATTTTATATTAATATTTGTGCATTTCACAAAATTCAGTCAGTCATTAAACTTAGCCGCAACAATATAGAGTTGAAAACTGTATAATTACGTGCGAAAATAATACTACAAATTCAACACGGAATTGTCTCTGCTGTACAACTATATCATGAGACACTATGTACATAATAGTCTTTTTGTACAAGCAATTATTAATAATTATATTCTTTAAACAATTTTCAACTCTGTTTCTGTTACCTTATATTTCATTATCAATTGATCAATATCCCGGTCACTTTACACCCACAGATAAAACTAGAAGAGCCAATTCGTTACCGTTCAGGCGACGCTATAGAGTCGTGGCTGAACGCCCTCCTGTGCCTGGAGCCCCCGCCCCCGTCCCCGGGCGCGGGTGCTCCGCCCCCGGCCTCCTGCGAGCTGTACCGCGTCAATAGAGACGCCTTGTTCTGCTACCATAAGGCGGCTGAAGCTTTCCTACATCGACTGGTCGCTATTTATGTGGCTAGTCATTATAAGGTGAGGATTTAGTTAAATTGTTGGACGTTTTTTTTTTTGTTTTGAGCTAGGAATTTCTCCTGTATTGTGGGTGCTAACGTAATTATAAACTCACATGCTCAAACAGCCATATTAAGAACAACTACCTTGACCATACAATGTTTTTTTCCGTGCAAGTCCTGTTTTCCTCACAATATTTCCCATAACCAACGTTAGTGATGTCCAAGATAAACAGATCACAGGCGACATATCTCGGCGCAAAGTTACATTCCAGGTATGCTTTGAGTGCAGTCCTGATGGGTCCCTTGGATATACAAATGTCATACTGCTTCTTGCAAGATAATTGAGAAAGTATTTCTGCTTTATCCTGAAAAAACCCTTCGATGTTGATGGAGACTACACACAAGACTGGTTTGTGAGTGGACTGTTTGGTCCTGAGGAGGACCTTACATTTGCCATCGTGGTGAAAGGAGCCAATCGACCGGAGTCCATTGACTTTGGTGCGCCTGTCCTAACAGAGGTCGGAGAGTATGTCGCTCGGGGAAGCTCCTTCCGTACACCCATATGAATTCACAACATCACATTGATACTTGGTAGCGTATACTCATCCATGAGAGGCGGGTGGCTAAACCACACTGATGTGTATGTGCTTCCCGCTCACTCATATGTTTTACCGTACTGTATGAATGTAGCCATATACGATTTACCAGGAAAAAACAATCCAGTACTATCTCATATAGCATCAAAGGAGCTTTACTAGATAGCGTTAGTGAAGTCCGCGATCTTGGTGTCATTATGGATAGTAAACTTAATTTTAGAAGCCATATTGATAATGTCGTCACGAAATCCGCACGGCAACTAGGATTCCTTAAGAGGAGCACTAAAGGGTTTAAGCTGGTAAGAACTAAAATTGTTCTATACAACACCTTAGTCCGTAGCCACCTAGAATATGCCAGCGTGGTGTGGAACCCGCACTATGCAGTTCACTCACAGAGAGTCGAAAGCATTCAAAGGGCCTTCACAAAGCACCTAGCTTATACCTTCGGCAAAATATCTCCCCGGTGTCCATATGAACAACGTTTTCGATGCTACGATATGAATTCTCTGCGCGAACGTCGACTGATGCAAGATGTCATGTTTCTCTATAAATTAGTAAATAATAAATTAGATTGCAGTAAGCTAGTAGAGTGTATTGGGCTAAAAGTACCTTACAATATACCTAGGTATCCATTGACCGCATTGCTCAACACTCATGGTTCGAATACCAATATTGGGGTAAACTCACCACTAAACAGACTCTGTAGAGGGATGAATTCTTTCATTAAATCCTCACCTGAGGTTGACATCAAATCAAATCAAATCAAATCAAAGCATTTATTTCAATTAGACCATTTACAGGCACTTTTGAATTGTCAAGAAGTTACAGTTTAAAATTGAAGCTAGTTGCTCGTTCCAAAACGTAGGTCTCTATGGAGAAGAACGAGCAAGAAACTCCATGGACACTCTTTTCCTTCCATTTGGTTTTTACAAAGTCTTGGTTACAATATTCTTGTTGCTTCTATATGTGAAAACAATGAAGGTAAATATAAAAAAATAACAAAATTATAATAACGATGTAAGACATGGCAGTTAAGAGATGACCAATCCCAACTGACAGCACCCGTTCACGAGTATGACGCGTGCATCAGCACCGTTTAGCTCAACCATCTTGAAGGGAACCAAACGATCCAACCCACGCGCCACCGTCAGCAAGACATTAAAGTGAGCATGACAAAGCTCTCAACTGCCATGCTCAGTGTCCAACACATAGTAACTTAACAAGTAAATGGCTCCATGGTAGTCACATTTACAAAATTGAAATAAATGATGTAAAATTATACAAAACTAAGGTCATCAGCGAACCTTTTCAAAAAATAAACTGTAGTAAGTAGAAAAAAAAATCAGTAAAAATTATAATAACGGTATACGTTATTAAGGTCAATAAAAAAGGTGCTAATAACATCGTTATATTTAGAAAAAAAAAATGTATATTAATTTGTGTGCCCGAGTGGCTGTGGAGCAGGACTAGCATTAAGCCAAGCATTTTTATCATTTATATAATCTTCTAATTTGTAATATGCTTGACTACATAGTGTGCGTTTTATACATGTTTTAAACTTTCTCTCATTTAGTTCGAGAATATTGAGCGGTATTTTATTATAACATTTTACACAATACCCCATAAAAGAAGTGTGTACTTTTGACAATCGAAAACTTGGTTGCTCTAATTTATTCCTATTTCTAGTATTAAAATTATGTCTATCACCAACTTTTCTGAAATGATGAAGATTTTTCCGAACATGCATAATATTTTCATATATATATTGACAAGGTACCGTCATGATATTAATTTTTTTAAACAATTCCCTTAGAGATTCGCGTCTGCCAAGATTATAGATGGCTCTGACAGCCCTCTTTTGCAAAATAAAAATAGATTCTATGTCTGCAGCCCGTCCCCATAGCACAATACCGTAAGACATGATACTATGAAAGTAGCTAAAATAGACCAGTCTCGCGGTATCCACGTCTGTCAATTGTCGGATTTTCCTGACAGCGTAAGCGGCTGAACTCAACCGCCCTGCAAGAGATGTTAAATGAGGACCCCACTGCAGCCTTGAGTCAAGCGAAACCCCCAAGAAAACTGTCTTATCGACGAATTCTAGTACTTCCTTATTCAATATAACGTTACATGCACTACTTCTAACGTTCGGTAAAGCAAATCTTATGCATTTAGTTTTCTTCTCATTTAACACTAAGTTATTTACTGTAAACCAATTATGAACCTTAAGCATAGCGTTATTTACTTCGTCAAGATGCTGTGTCCGTCTATTTACATTAAAAATCAGTGAAGTATCATCAGCAAATAACACCATTTTAGGTTGATTTTTCAGTAAATGAGGTAAATCATTTATGTAGACTAAAAAGAGAAACGGACCCAATATTGAACCCTGCGGAACTCCCATCTTTACTTTCAAGCCTGATGAATTTACATCTACCACGACACCTTAAAAGTCTTTAAAACCCGATTATTATTAGATTCCCAAAAATCACGACTTGTGGCCTGATTTAGATTTAGTTTTAATTTTAATACCTTTATATCTTTCTTTATTTTTTTAAATTTTAATTTTTAATTAAGGAGTTTTAAGTTTGTTTTTATCTTTATTTTTATTTCTATCTAGTTTTTGTTGTTTTTTCTGTCTGTGTAATGTTATCACTTATTTTTTGTAAAAGTTGGTTAACCAGTAATTGGCAACTATGTGAGTCCTAGACTTATCAACCAATACCTATAATATGTTACACATGGAAGCTGTTGGTGGACCTTTTTTAATAAATAAATAAAAGTATCAGTACGAATCATCAGTATTAAACTAGCGTTAAATTGGGACACCTGTGTTCTTATTTCTGCACCTCCCAATCGGAAACATATCACACACCCGTCATAGCTTTTTGTAAAATATCGCTTCAACCATCTCTCAACCAATAAACCAGACATTTATTTCTAATTAACAGAACAGTCCGAACGACATCCAGTTGCTAGCGGACGCGCCGGCACACTGCCTGTTCGTGCTGCTCGCGCCCACGCCGCCACGCAGTACCGCCATGCCGGAGATACTGTGCGTCATACAGATGTGTCTCGAGGGGAACATATCTGACAAGTAAGTACAACTTTGTAACGCCGCAGTAAAACTACACCTGCTAAATGTACTTGAAGTTTGAGACAGCATGGTTGCACAAAACAATATAATAAGAAACTAGCTGACCCGCCACGACTTCGTTCGCGTGGTATCCTACCCCTACCCTACCCCTACCCTACCCCTACCCTACCCCTACCCTACCCCTACCCTACCCCTACACTACCCCTACCCTACCCTACCCCTACCCTACCCCTACCCTACCCCTACCCTACCCCTACCCTACCCCTACCCTACCCCTACCCCTACCCTAACCCTACCCTACCCCTACCCTACCCCTACCCTACCCCTACCCTACCCCTACCCTACCCCTACCCCTACCCTACCCCTACCCCTACCCTACCCCTACCCTACCCCTACCCTACCCCTACCCCTACCCTACCCCTACCCTACCCTACCCCTACCCTACCCTACCCTACCCCTACCCTACCCTCTCAAGTTGGATCGAACTGCACATGGTGTGCGAATTTTATTATAATCGGTTAAGTGATTTAGGAGTCCATTGAGGACAAACATTGTGACACGAAATTTATATATATTAAGATGATTATCATATACTCATACTTAACACCGACAAGAATAATTCAAAATGCACAACTTAAGAAAAAAACATCAAAATTAGACAGTTATAGTTATGTTAACAATACATGTATTTCTATGTATTGGCAAACATATATCTTACTGTTATTTATATGTAAATGCAAAAGTTTGAATGGATGTTTGTTACTAAATTACTCCAGAACGGCTGAACGAATCTGGATGAAATTTGGCGAGAACATAGATATATATATATATATATATATATATATGATGTAGCCTGGAATAGCACAAAGGCCCGAAAATATGTACGGCCCCCTTGAGACAATATACCAAATTTGACGCGGATGAAGTCGTTATTTTAACATACCATCACGCCTGTATTCCCCGAAGAGATAGGCAGAGGTGGCAGTGGTGTACCAATGTACACCCAAAGTCGGCCGGTATGTTGAGGTCCCATGTTTTAGAGGGCGAGGCAATTGCCATTTTTTGTAGTTATTTTTTTTTTATAATAATTGTTACAGGTCAGTTCGCGACAGTTTAGGGCGCGGTCGCAAGGCAGCCGGCGACCTCATCCCCTGGAACATTTGCGAGCAGTTCGGAGATAAAGACTTCCCCAAGCTGTCCGGAGCTAGGATAGTGAGGATAGCCACGCATCCTTCTTATCAAAGGGTATGTAGTTGTAGTCTGAGGAATATGTGACATTTTAGCTTTGTCTCTGAGATGGCAACACATTTGCAAGGCCTCTGGTATTGCAGAAGTCTACAGGCAGAAGTGACCACTTAATATCGAGCGGGGCCATCCTACTTGCCTTTTTATTTTCTTCCAACAGATGGGCTATCCATATTTACGGCAACACTAACACACACAAGTATTAACAGCAATTCTTGAGTAAGACACATTCAACCTTATCCACATACAATTAAAGCTTATTTTCCTCTGACAGATGGGCTACGGCAAGCGTGCATTACAACAGCTCGCCGCATACTACTCAGGCGACGTGCCGTGTTTAGACGAAGACAATTCTGAAGATGATGATACAGGTGCTAACGGTAACAGTAACACGTTACAGACAGAAAGTATTGTGCCGAGGTAAGGACGCTTGGTTTTATTTACCGCTAGAGGGCGCTATGTACTTATTATTTGTCAAAATCAGGCACAGATATTATATTAATCTATACTAATATTATAAAGCTGAAGAGTTTATTTGTTTGAACGCCCGAATCTCAAGAACAACTGGTCCGATTTAAAAACATCCTTTTGCGTTTTATAGCCTGTTTATCGAAAGTTATATAACGTCATGTTACGCCCTATGCCAGCGGAGCAGTAACAAAGACGTAACTTAATGCACGCTGAATGAAAAGCAAACTTTCGGTGATTAGGTACTCAAAACCCAAGTGTTTTGACTTATCGCAATTTTATTCTTTAATACTTTTCTTTTCTTCTTTATACTGTAGTACAGAGGTTCCCAAACGTATTGTGTCTACTGCCCACTTTGAATATAAATTATTTTTTAGCGCCCCCCTTTTTCCGTAACCGTTTAGAAATTAGTCATGACGGAGGGGGGGGGGGTCCTCTACTAAAATCAATCAAACAACACCTTCCGCGTACTTCCCTTCTAAGAGTGTCTAAGAGTCCTCCTAGCTAGATGAAATTACAAATCGCCCCCCAAGCCTCTACACAACACCCCATTTTTTCTCTGGGTCTCTTACCGCCCCTCTTTAGGCCTACAGCGCCCACAAGGGGGCGTTATCGCCCACTTTGGGAAAGGCTGCTGTAGTAGAAGTCCAACACTACCAATACTACACTACACCAATACTACAATTCTACACTACTATTACTATATTATCTATCAATACCTATTTTTTTGAAATGGTTTCCAGAGCCAAACCACCAACTCTACTAAAGCGTCTAACAGAGGTGAGAGCGGAACACCTGGACTACCTCGGCACTAGCTTCGGACTCACCGAGGAGTTGCTCAAGTTCTGGAAGTCGCAGAAATACGTACCTGTGTACCTTAGGTATGTTGTTTACAATATTATAATGATTTATTAGAAGTAAAGGTTGTTTTCTGTTCCATAATTATACCAAAATTGTTTCTGTTTTAATGTTGGGTATGGCAAACGAGGCATGAAAGCAGGATTAATGCTGTGGAGATGCGTTCCTTGCAAAGTATGTGTGGTGTAACTTTGAACGATAGAGTGTGGAATGAGATTATACGAGAACGTTGCGACTTAAAAGAGGATGTAGTGACAAAGGTTGATAAGAGTATGCTTAGATGGTTCGGTCATGTTGAGAGGATGAGTGAAAGGCGACTAACAAAAGGGGTTTATATGGCAGATGTGAGTGGCAACGCCGGGAGAGGACGCCCTAGAAAGACCTACCCTGACCTTATTGGTGAGGTTCTTTACAATGAACGGGTGCACAGTACTTGTAACTTGCGTGCTTGTGTGATCAGATGATGATTAAGGACGAGGCGAAAGGAATATGTAAGAATATAGCATAGGAGGTGGCGTTCTGTGGTTTCTGCTTACCCCCTTGGGAAAGAGGCGTGAGTTTATGTATGTATATAAAACAAATATTGTTATCTCCTACAGCCAAAAAACGAA
This sequence comes from Caradrina clavipalpis, assembly GCA_932526535.1. NCBI lineage: Eukaryota > Metazoa > Arthropoda > Insecta > Lepidoptera > Noctuidae > Caradrina > Caradrina clavipalpis. The sequence continues at coordinate 5,531,074 of OW052105.1, forward strand.
CGAGCTAACAGGCGAGCACTCGTGCATAATGCTGCGTTCACTGCGCGACAGTGCGTGGTTGAGTGCGTATAGCGCGGACTTCCGACGTCGCCTGTCCCGTCTACTGGCGCGAGCGCTCAGGAAGATGCCCGCGTCTCTCGCTCTGACCACCCTCGTTAATGATAGCGTGAAGGTGGATAAACCTGGTTAGTAGTAATGAATTAAAATTGTTACACTTATGCTATGAAAAGAAGGGTTTAGTTTATGAAGAAGAAAAGTATCTGGTATTCAGTACAATTTGGTTGCAGTTGTATGCACTGTTTAGGGAACACCTTATTTTCATATTTTAGGTTTGGTCCCATATTGAAAGTTGTTCATATTCATGAGTACAATGTCCCTTTATAATATGAAGAGTATGTATGTATATTTACACCTTTAAATTGACCTCTGTTAGATCAAAAGCTGTGATAAATATTCACTATCCATTGTTATCCTAAATAAAATTACCGGACTATTATTGTCTCACTACATGGCTGCACCGCCCACCACACTCGCTCAAGGCGGATTAGCGATTTCAGATTTATATTCATTGTAAATCCAGGTTTTCACACGACGTTTTCATGACCAGAATGATTCCCCTTCCAGCTCTATCGCGGCAGCTGATAGAGCAGCAGCTGTCTGGTCACGACCTGGCGCGCCTGGAGGCGTACTGCCGGCAGCAAGCCGACTACAGGCTCATCGCGGACCTCCTGGCGCCGCTCGCTAACCTCGTGTTCCATGCCAAGACTACAGCCAAGTTGGATGCTATTCAACAAGTTAGTCACTTTATTTCTAAATGCTTTTGTCCTCCCAAAACATAGGGTGTGCTTCTGACTGTCGACTGTCGAGGAGTGATTTGCTGAGGAACAGCGGGTCGAGGCCTGTTGTGGGAGCGGTGAATGCTTATGCAAATCCCGCACCCCCGGACATAGGCAGAGGTGGAACACCACGGTGGTTTTAGACGGTATAAGTCCGGCATGCCCTTCCGTCACCCCCATGACGAAGTCCACGCGGATTTACACCGCGCAACAAAAAAAAAGGCTTAAAGCCCACGGGTTTGGTCACTTACCTCCAAGCTCTGGGCTGTTACCGAGAAATTCCGAATAGAAAAATCAAACAACTCCGCCCGAATTGGATATCGAACCAAAGATCTCACGATCAGCAGTCGCGCTTGTGACCACAATGTCAGCGGGGCATCCTGAAAACATACCAAACACGCTAAACTCTTCGGAAGCACTTCTAATAAATCTATCTCAATTATTGTAATTGGTGATACCCCTTTAATTAACTATTAATAAATAAATAATCTCTTTCTTCACAGGTTTTATTCATTGCAATGGGTTTTCAAATGAAAGACGTAGACGATATAGCATCCGAACTTGGCTTACCAGGTTCCCAGATACTCGCGAAGTTCTTCGAAGCGTGCAAGAAGATCAACGCGTCCTTCAACGCCGTTCTAGAAGATTCTGTAGCCAAAGAAATTGGTATAGAAGATAAAAATACAGATGATGTTGAAATGGGGCCAGTGAAACAGAGCTTGCAAGATGAATTGTCGAAGGCAGCTAAGGTAATTTATTTTGGTGTATTTGTGTTTGCTATAGTGTTGTGGTTAAGAAATAAATGATGGTAGTGTGAAGTAGTTTTTGGATGTTTTATTTAGTTCTGTAATGTTCCTAGATTATCTAGTAGTGCGTTGTGAAAAGTAAAATAGTACACATGTCTTGGTAATTCTTTTTGATTTTTATCAAAGTCATCAAAGTATCAAGATATTTGTTTTACTGCATGATATAGAAATTGAAACAGTCAAAACATCTGTTATAAGGGTGAGAGTCCAATACTGTTACTTATAGCTGCCCAGTACATCATCTTTTCTGATTAATTTCGTTGCGGGATCCAAGACAGTTGAATCGTTTCTCCGGGACTCGTCGAGCTTCATTGTCTCGGCGCTTTTCTAGCGGTCTCCACTGTTGATTCTGGCTTTTAGGAGTTGCAGTGGTTGGGAATAGTGTGACGGGATTGTCTCATTTGCCCATATGCATCCCACTATCAACGAAAAGTCTACCTTCTTTATTTCTAGTCTTATTTTTCGCTTCAATAGAAAAAAGTATCAAGATTTTATAGAACACCTGATTTTTCTATCCGATCTCTAACTAGACTGTAATACTGTTATGTTCAGGACTTGGAGCGCAAACAACGCAAGGAGCTGTCTCGTCTGATGGGCGAAGACCTCGCTCAGTACCGCATCAAGGGAAGCGACCTCGATTGGGGACAGGCACTCGCCGGGACCAAGCAAAAGCAACTAGTGTCTGTTAAAAGGTATGTGTAATTTCTTGCTCTTTTGAGTTTCGTACGATCAACTACTTTTTCAATACTTTTAATTGTTGGGCAAAATAAAATACTGTTTTTAAAAACATAGATATACAGCCATAAATAAGATCTGTTTAAAAAGTAGATATGACAACAGTATTAAAGTTTTTTATATCTTCTATCATGTATAAAAGATATAAAAAACTATTACTGATAGATGTAAGATTTAAAAACTTTAATACTGTTGATTGTTCACAAATAAATACAGTAAATTTTACCAAAATACTGTTTGTTTTTTACTTCTTTGACCATAACATACTTTTGTCTTGCAGAAGTAGTTAGCATGTTACTGTCAAATGAACATTTTGTTTTTTTTTTAATTCTCATCATTATCATCGGCAATATTCCATCCACCGTGCTGTTGATTTTCCAACATTCCCCTTTAACATCTTTTTTTTTTATTTCCAGTGGCGAGAAGCGGCTAGGCGACGACAGTAAAGAGATCGATGACCTCATAGAAGCGCACTCACAGAAGAAGAAGAAGAAAAAGAAGCATGTACGGAACCAAGAGTAATAAACATTGTTAACACTTGTATTTCTTGTTTTTTTTTTCTGTCGTTGCCCCTCGCTGAAGATGCCTCCTGTAACGTAGATGCGTTAATATACATTTAAACTCATACACAAAGCCAGACTGCTATTTATAGGTAGTAATGGGTCAACTCGAGTTGTCCCATCGCTATCTGTAGAGCATGGAAATATTTATTTATTTATACTTTATGCAACAAAAACGTACAAAGACAGACTAATGCATTAGGCATTCAGACTTATAACATGCAACGAAGACTGCTCATAGGCCACATTTCATCACGTGAAGATATTCTTCGTCTTATAGCCAATAAGCACGAGTCCGGTGTTACAAGTGTCCAGCGGCCTTAATAACTACGTATATAGGGTTTGTGTGCTCACCATTAGGCCCTAACTCTAAACAGTTTAATGTTACCAGCTAGAAATACAAACAAGGGCAGAACAAGAAAACGACAGGTTCAATAATAATTTCTATAATTATTGTAATATAAAAAAGTGTTGGTAGTTATTCAACCCTTGGAATAGACAATAGATATTTCCTCTTAAACATAACAAATATGAGTGCGTGTGACGCGTCCGGGGCGGGGAGTGCCGCGCTCGTAAAAAAATATCATTTTTTAATCCGACCGTGCGCGCGCGTCTCCTCCCCGCACGCACCGCCGCACACATACTTCTATACCATTTTATTACAATATAATGTGATCTAAGAAAAATAATATTTTCGTCTAACGCCCGATACGGGGCGTCTGTTAAACAATTTTATACTATAATTTGTTTGTCTCTTATTTTAACACACGCGTTCTACTCGTTACAAATGTACGTAACATCGGCTCGTGCCGCTAGGTGTGTTACAGCGAAGGCCCGACGTCGGTCTGCTCGCATGCCGGCGGAGCACCGCACGGCCGACACACGAGCGCAGGCCTCCCGCGGCGGACTCATCAGTTCGCGTCACAAACCCGCCGCGAGAGGCCGCCACTTACATTTGCTCTATTCGTTAACATACAAAGACCACCTCCGTACTTTACGCTATCATATCGAGAATAAAAACATCCACTACAAAACATAATTTAGAATATTATTAACATTAGCTGCTAGTATTGTTAAGTTAAACGTTACGGGTTTCGATAATTTATACACTACTATTTTCTCACTTTGACTTGCGGGACACTTTCAAAAGTTGAGGGAAGTGATCGGAGGAAGGCAGGAGGGAAGAGAAACGATACAAATATAACAGACAAGTAACAGTTTGTAGATACACACAATCCTGCTAAAGCTACGACGCTTAAAATACAATGTTTATACATTCATATTGGTGTTCATGATCAAAAGTATCCCGTAGTAGATAACTTTGGCTAAGCGAGACGACAGCCGCAGCGTGCGGTAAGACTATCAGACGCAGATACATAGGTACAGAGTAATTGAGAAGGAATTGCACTTAGGAAAGGATTCGCGACTCTTGGCACTTCGACTTACGCTAATAACTTGTCTCGGACATGTGTAGAGTAACTCAAGAGAGAGAACGGTGAGAGGAAACATGTGATGTAAAGCGATAGACTTGAGAAAGTAGTGGTTGCTATGTCAGCGCCACGCAAGCGCGCCCGCAGTCGGGTAGACGCGCGCTGGGCCGGATCTAGTGAACACTGCCTGCGTGCGAGCGTGCGCGGCGCGAGGACGTAGCGTGCACATCGACCAGACACACGATACATTCGATTCACTACGTAACTAATTACTTTCACTTGAGATAATATATTATAAAATATAAATATACTTTTAAAACGTCAAGAATTTCAACTTATTGTACGTACATGATGATGTAAGCAGTGTACAGCGTCGCCACTGGCTACTATACATATACACGTTTCATTTATTTACTCGAGAGACACAAAAGCAAATGCACTAGACCTTATTGCCACACTAAGTTATTGCTACGACATATACATACCGCTCTACGTATCATATATAATTGTAAATATAATCAATAATAATCAATCACAACATCCAATAAAACAAAAATATTGTTTAAATATTATTGCATTAATTTAGTTCAACTATAAATCGGAAGGGATTCTCAGTTAAACCACTGGATAATATTTTACATTTAGTGCGAGTAGTGTACAGTGCAGTGAATACCAGAAATACTGCGAAGTTAATACTTCAAATCGACATCAATGAAAATAACGTTACACATCTCTTAACCGCGTCTCAAGATCGAGAGATTCCAAACGAAATTGGAGGCTAAACGATTTGTCACTAAGGCACAATTTAAATTTCCATTTTTTTGAACTTTATTTAACTCTAAAATAAACGAATTCAATTCCCCTCCTCACACCAAAGGCTGCAGACGCGTGGCGGTGGCGTGGCGACCACCCGCACAACATCTACACAGGTCAACGCGTATCAAAATCACTGCAAAAATATTCAATGTGCGTACGACACCACTTATTCATTTACTATGTACGACAATCATTAGAATTGCGTCGATAGTTTAGAATATACAATGTTCATGTTTTAATGGTTTGCTTACTGGTAACTTATAATATAATGTAATTGCTTCATGTATAAAATTGCTGACTTTTGTTATCATTATAACATTAACCTTTGCGTTAAAATGGCAAATAAATACGACAACAAACGTTTAATTAAGTATAGCCAAGTTATAACAATACAATAACGTCTTTACAGGCATAACTTTAAATATTTGACTAAGTAAGTAAATGAGTTCACTTCGTTCGAAGCTCTTGGACACTAAGTACAGAACCACTACTTGAGTATAAAAGTTTAAAGTTAAGTTTAATATTGGTGTTCTAACAGAGGGCGCTAGTTTCGATATAAAAATATAATTTATCGCAAAATAACGTTTGGCTTCAAAGGGTGTTAATTAAAAGTTGGAAGTAGCAAACTGTCTTAGACCTATATCTATAGTTGAGCTTAGGTATCGCATCAGTGGCAGAGAAACTTAAAATTGAAGGTCGCTAGCGAGAAATGTAAAGAACACGTAATCTAAATTTTTCGACGTGGGATCAAAGTAGCGGTGCTAATAATTAACAGAGATTAATCTGGAGTTTTATCGACTCGTGAGTAGTTTGTATAACATAGTTCATATAATTATATCTATTCATCACAAGCAATCTTCCACATTATCTTCGTTAAATAATATTACGACGTGTGAATGCTGTCTTCGATGGGAACGCTGTAGTGCTGTGCCTGTCTTACATGAAAAATAAATGTGACAAATTGTCAATCCCGCGTAAACTACTGTGATTGGTTGACTGAATTTACAACAGCCAATCACAGCTTTCCCGATTGACAATTTGTCACATTAATTTTTCGTTCGTGGAACCGGGCGTATGTCAAGTGACAATAATTCTTATTAAGGAGTGTAATGTACGATTTCCACCAACCGGGAAGCGCAGGAGCGCATTTCACACGTGCTAAAGAATATTCAGGCTTATTCGTAATAGTTAAGGTTCATTATTGCATGGAATTTATACTGCTTGGCATACGCACGGGCCTCAGTTCCAGGCAGTATAAATACCATGCAAACACGAACCTTAAGTATTACGTAGAAGCTTGATTTTTCTTTAGCACAGTGTGAAATTCGTTAGTGAGCCGCCCGCTTGGTGAAATTCGTACATAAGTTGAATACGAGAGTAGGGATGACGCCAGACGCCTTGTAACGTCGCCACTCGTACGCAACTTACGTGTCTAATAACATTCTACTTAGAAATCACCGTATCTGTAGTAACCCTAAGCTAATGTAGTAACGTCAACTATAAATATAAGTGCAAGTGAATAATCTCTATAAATAGTATCTAATTTATCAATATATCGATCGCTGCGTAAACATATTTATCGCAAAACTATTATTATCTATCGTATACAAAAGCGGGTTGCGTTAGGCCGACACACGACGCCGTGTGCCCGGCCCGCGGCTGTGGGAGCTTGCAGCGGTCCAACACGAATCTAATGACGACACACAGACTACTACAATTACAAATATACGAGCTTCATATATGAGCTTTATAATTGATATAATCTTTGAATACTGGTGTTTGTTATACTGTGGACTCGGTACTGTAGAGATAGTCGTAGGCAGGTTAACATAACATCTTGGCATTCCTTTATAGCTCCGTTTGTTTGTACCATTCCATTGACGCTTACTTTATGGATTGTAAAAGTATGCTAGCGCAAATCCTCAGTGTTTAAATATCTAGAAGTCGCAACGTCGTAAAATGCTTGCTACTTCTAGCAAGGTGACTAAAATATTATTGCTTTCATTTACTATTTCAGTAACTACATATCATTGTACTTTGTATCTTTTAAACTATTCTAACATCAATATTATGTATTAAAATCTTATAATTAAATGCATACAATCAGTTATAACCGTCGAACATAACTATGATTTTTGTAAAATATTCTGTGGAAGCCGAGATAAATATAAAGATACTTTGAGTTATAAACATTAAAATGTCTGTAATAAGTAGGTATTTATATCGATTGGTGTTTTATACAGGTACATCGTAAAGTATCCTACTTATGTACAGTACAACAAAGGTCTATACTACTACTATACTAATATAAAGCATGTGTTCCATCTCACATAGATTGACTCACACTAGCTACTGTCCCCGAGTCCACAGTAACTATACTGTATAATAGTGCTTCAAAATTACTCTAAAATCGGCAGCTGAGAAAGACACTTGCTATAAGGCATTACTGACGATCACATGAACGACAATATTATTGCGACTATAGCTTGTACTGGTCGCCGCGCGAACTGTGGCCGCGAGACGACTCGTAATGGCAAAATTGACGAAAGGCATTTTGTTTTACACTATCACTTAATTAAAGCGTCCGTATCATATAAAACGCGATCCAAACTCACTGCGACACAAGCTTCCGTCACTTCACTATTATAAATATTCTGAAAGATCCGAATTGACTAATGTGTACACGTCTGCTAGCCACACACCTCTCGCAAAACAAAAGGAAAAGGTAAAATAAAGAAACAAATATAAATCCATACATAAAAATTAATGTATTCTATTATCAATAACATAAGGTATAGTTACACAAAATAATAAAATTAGAGGAAAACAAATTTATACATAATCTTAACGCGAATAAAAAAACAAATTTTACATGCTATCAACACAAGATGCTATTAAAAAAAAGAAAACAGTATTTTACAATTTCCTAAAACAATCGCCTAATGCTCTTTAACCAGCGCTCACTTGTTCATCAACTTAGCTTAATAATTGTCAATTTGGTTTCAATTTTAGGGCTCATTTTATTGAGATTTAGGATTCACCTCAAAATGGTCAGAAGTGCGAGGGAAGAATTAATGTAATTAAGTAGACCATCGACGTGGTAGCGTTGGGAGCAGCACTAGTACACTACTAGCTAAGTGCGAACATTCATAGGGACTAAGATAAATAATTTAACAGGTAAGCCAGTCGGCTGACGGTACTTCATATTAGTAGTAGTCAGATTGGATAAAATCAACAAAAATTGAAAATTCCATTAAGTAATTGAATATTTTCATTATAGATTAATAATTTGTGGATTCGTAAGTAATAATTCGATCACAGTTCTTTTGTCAATGGTGATTTTGTGATTCTTTTAATAATAAGGCCAAAATAATAGCATAACCACAAAAATAAGCAACAAAACAAAAAATAATAATAATTGTATTATAACTCTTTATGAACTAGAACGATAACAAAAACCAAGTACATACACGCGAGTTTCCAAACGAAATGCATTTAACGATTTTTGATTTGTAAAAATAATAAATTAAAAAATTGTTCATAAACGGGTCAAAACGATCAACTAATGCCAATTGTTTGCAAGACTCGATAATGCCAGATCTTTGATACAATGCCTCGCAATAACTTCTACAATTTAAGTAAACTTCGCTTCATGTGCAATAAAATTAAAAGTAATACAATGCCACATTAATAAATAAAATAAAATAAAATAATCAACTAAAATTTAAAATAAATCATTTGTGCGGATAGTAAGTACCGAGGTGTCGAGATATTGTCCAATGTTGTTGCGAATATTTCCAATTAGGACCAACTAAATAAACGTAACTTTAAATAATGTATCCGTACGTTCAGACGTCCATATTGTCTACGAGTTTTCATTATTTGTGTAAAGTATGCGACGTGTCTCTGGACGTCGAAACCTCGCGTTTATCACACTACAGTGTTCAAACGGCTACAGTACTATCCAGCGGGTGTATTCTGTAAAATCCTCACTCGATGAAGTGAGCTTGAAATGAGTTGTCATCCCACCAATGCCAGGAATAACTCACTTCAAGCTCACTTCGCCGAGAGAGATTTTTACAGAATAGCGCTGCAGATGCATCATAAGATTTGTCCCACCATTAAAAAACAGGCGATAACCTTAACTAACTAACATGTTTAAACACACTTGACAATCGAGTACTTAGTTATAACGAATGCTTCAACATTCACAAATAACGTTTTGACAGGTGTGCATTATTACAACTATAAACTAATTTATAACTATCTCTAATCGGAATATAATTCCCGGTACTATTTATGTGATGTTTTCAACTAGACTTTGAACGTGTGAAATGCAAATGAAATAGTACTGCAACGTTGAGAACGTTACGTAAGTCGGTGGTCATAAGTTTTGTATTATTGCTATATAGAGCACCGAGGGTCTACGACAACGTGTCTCGGGAACACCGTGGTGCGGCCGCGGCTGAACGTACCGATCACATCAACATATTAAGTAGAGCAGGTATGCGCTGGCTCGTGCGACTCCAACAGCGGGTAACTAGCGTAGGGTAATAAACGGTACCGCGAGATAGCGTCAGGGGACCGAACGCGTTAACACCTTAACTATAATATACTAATAACTGAACGCTGCAAGCTCATCTACAAACATTTACAATAACCACTTCATTTAAAAATAAACAAATGGTGTGTTTATGAAACAGGATCCCATGAACTTACACTCTCACGCCAGGCCTCAGTCACACATCCGAAACACGCACCATTATACAAACATTATTATGTTAATTTCTCCTTGTCCGCTTAGCTTTAAATATAGTTTACATTATATAAATTAAAATATAGAGTGAAAACTACACATTTCTTACGATATACTATGTACAAGGCATCTCTTGTCGCTCCTTATTAACAACGCGTGACCGCGGCGGCGCCCGCGGCGACCCGACCTCACCTCACTTACTATAAACGTTCATACAAAATCCTATCTGGCACTAACATGTATATTCATTACAAAATGTATAATATAATAATATTATGTATATACAATCACAACATAAATTTGATAAACAACCGAGAGAAATAGATAATATATTGGTGTTACGGACACTTTGCAGCAGAGTCAAATCTGTTCATGTCAAGCATTATATTGTACTCTTTAAAAGTATTCATTAAAAAATATTTGAACTTTTTTTTTTATTATTAAACGAAAGGAATATTTATTTTGATTTGTTCAGAATTGCGTTCCTGATCTCCCGACCGAAACAATTGTTTTAACGATTTCTTCCTCCATCGCGTTCCGAAGGGCAGTGTGGACTTTACATACAAACGAATCTAGCTCCCCTAACAGAGTATTTATTGTCACTCCAAAAAATGTTAATAATGCGATGATCAGAGATATTCTTGATCGCGTACTTTAATCATTTAAGCGTACAAAATTATATAGATCGCCATTGATTACAATTTTTAATGAAACTACCTGATTTGTCCCCAAATTATTTGATATGTATACGAAAAAATGTTTTATATTAACACATGACAATAAACAGGGTTTTGCTCAATCATTGTTCTAGAAGTATTCAGTTATCTATGACGTAGGAACAAGTTTCCTGGAGCGTGTTACTAGACGCTGCGTTGCTATGCGACGCGGAGGCAAGGCGTGGGCGACTACTGTCAAACTATAATTATTAAGTAAACTTCATTCCTAATTCAAAATGGAGAATTTTCTTTTTTCAAATTGTCTTGGACACAATGTTAGGCATAGACAAAGACGAATAAATATATATACCTTCATAGATGTTTTATATTGCTCGAATACAAAAATGCATTTAAGACTTCGAAGGTCAAATACTGGCTTGCAGGAGACTGCACCTAACATTATGTTCGAAACTGATGGAAGCAATAATAACATTAATCGATTAATACATTAGTCAGCCCATTTGTTTAAGTATTTGGCTCACTTCCAAGTATCACTTCAAGGTAAGCTTCCAATCCGTTCTGTAATCTAAGACACTATAGTTATTACGTTTTAGCATGGTAATAGCTTTTTTTTATGGATGGAAAATCATCAAATAACTTCCCCCGCCCTGGGCGGGACGGGAGGGAGTGTCAGACTTTTACTGACTAAAACCCATGTATGGTCCTTCATGTGCCCTTTGCGTTCCGGGGGAGCGGTATCTCTTTCGAACAACCCGCAGCCCCGGCAGGCATCGGCCCTTAGTGGCCCCTTCCAAGTTGCTGACATCTCTTTGAGGCGCGCGTGGAACACGAACGCGCCGTCGACACGGTCTGTCGTTAGTTAACGTACGGACGATGAGCTACCCATTGCTCACCTTCCACAGACCCGCGTCCACGATGGCCGGGAGTCGTCTCATGGCTCCCGACGCCCGGAGCGTCTCCCGCGGCGGCTGCTGGGACGGGGGACTCTTCTCTCCCTCTCCCGTCCCGCCGCCTCCTTCTCTAGCATTACAGCTTCGCAGGAGGCGACTGCAGCATGGTAATAGCTGTCATTACCCTTTCGCTAACATTTCTTTATACGGAATTAAATTAAATACTTTTATTGGGTTTTCTTTAGTATGTTTATGTTGATGGATAACGATAGATTTATTTATTTATTAAAAATTTATGCACAGATGTAAAAATACACCGTACAAAGGCAGACTAGATCACAAACGTAAAGAAAATTCAGATTAAGTTAATGGTTTTTGAATCGTTTTTTTTTTAATGAAGAATGCTAGCATATGTATGTAGGTCAATGACCGCTATCACCATACCAAACCGTCGCAACTATAGTGTGGTTTTAAGATTTTTCTGGTTTTAGAATCAGTCATAGTACTATCTCACTTTGTATGGAAGTACATAGTGTGGAAGTAATTCTGCGGTAAGTATCAACTCTATGTTAAGTAGCGCCCTTAACATTCATGAGGTAGATGAGATATCACGTCGTTTTATAGTCACAGTCAATTTTGATAAAATACACTCCGATGCATCTTAATCCTTTTGCCTAATTATCTTAAGTAATTGGTGTTGTATTTATATGACTGTTGTCTACCACGCCTTGCCGCAACGCCTCACCGTTGATATATGTCAGTATTGAGTTAGTATTGCCCCGTCACATCGTCTAGTGAGTACTTGCGTCGCCGTTGCACTATAATTATACTTCTAAACTAAATTATAAATCATATTACACGTAATTGATTCGCGTAAATCAACATAGCGAAAGTATAAATCTGTAAATTATTGCGAAGACCTACAAGTGATCCCATACATGTTGAGATATTAATAATATACTCGATTGGCCCACATGCGATCAAAATATTATTTTTGTCGTATAACTCCCATTACACTAAGAAACGAGCAATTCGTATATGTGTTCCCGACAGTAAAACATTTCCATTGATAGGGAAGTAGAACTACAACGAAAAACACTTAAGATATGATTACTCTATCACTTATATAATACAGAGTCGGTAATCAAATCGGACTCGTCGCTCGCCCGTTGCTACGCAACGATGCCTTATTTACAGTTTTCTTACAAATTTTTACACTTTGCTTTTTGGTCATCGATTTGGGAAGAGAACGAAATGCGAAGACGTTGCGTTCAGTACCGCGGGAGTGACCCGGCGAGTCGCTGTGGACACATACAAGCTACCGTCCTACAGACAACTCGCGAGCTCTTCTGTCCTCACGTATTGTGTTGAGGCTCGGCTGGCTGCACATGCGACCTAACCGATGCAGCGAAACCGCACGTTTGTAATGCTCTGATAACTTCTAAAGAGTCGTGGGGATAACGTTGTGTGCCTACATACCTCTCTTCTTTCAATATTGCTTAGTTTTAAAACTTATATCAGAAGACGCCGCCCATCGAACTGGTGATCTTCTAATAAATGCGAACACCAAGCCACTTTACACCAATCATAGCGATTGAAGCATGCATACTATTTCCATTGAACGACGATGAGTGATTATCATTCTCACTCGTTCAATGAAACTATAACTACATATTTGCACAGTCAAATCGCTACAACCATTATACAGTATGTGACGATTCAGGAATTATTTTTTTTGGCTTGTGTCAATAGATCGCTCTCGAAATATTGCTGACAAAACATCGTCGCCATCTTTTCATACACGTGTCAACTTAAGATATGTTCATTAATCAAACCAGCATTTTTCCATTCAACATTAAAAATCAAACTTGAAAGCAGTTTATTGATACACGCCGAAACATGCCAAAATATTGATTCCCACACAGAATTACTGTCTACATATCCATTTAAGTACTTAACTAAATATAAGCAAATCTTTTTTAGACAATCACATTAAAATTCATTTAACATTTCCGATCAAAAAGCGAGTACATCACATTTAGTTAAACGCTTAAAAACAACGCCCTGTATAATCCAAGTGATCACATACTGTATACACAACATGACCCCTAGCGCACAGTCACTGACGTCACGTCGCGTCACGTCGCGTCAGGTCACGTCACTAGAGGTAGTGACGCAGGAAGTCCCAGGGCTTGGCGCGTCGTCACTCGCGCGGCGCGTTCTTGAGCAGCGAGATGGCGTGTCGCACGTACTGCACCAGGTGACGGAACGTGGACGACAGCGACAGCGGCCCGCACTTGCGGTCCACCGCTATGAACAGATCTGGAAGGGACATCGATCATAATAAAGAATTTGAATAGTCAAAACAATATGTTTATTTTATATCGGAGGTTCCCAACATTTTTTTTAACGTTGCCCTATGAATTTCTTCTGTATCCTGGGTGCGATCACAAACATATAAATTCACATACACACAAAGAACCAGACCCAGAATAATTTGTTCCGTGTATTTGTTCCGTGCGGGAATCGCACTCAAGACACTTACCGCAGCAACTAATCGCTCAGTCACTGCGCCATCCGTGCCAGTATGGTGATAGTGCTACCACCATACCTATTTCACAGGACGAGCTCCTTCACAAAATACTCTACTACTTTCAAAAAGCAATATACATTTATAGCTTTCCCAACATTTGTATTTTTGAATTTGTTTTATCATAAACGGGCGAATTAATAAAAATAGTACAACATACCTCTATTGGCCCTGAGCCTGCACAAGGAGTCAGCTTGCTCCCACAGGTCGTGCGCGACGTACAGGAAGGCGTAGTACTTGTTGAGCAGCAGCAGCGCCTGGTGCGCATGCGCCGGCACCGAGTGCGCCAGCGAGCAGTAGCCCGACGACGCCGAGCCGGAGCCCACCGACCCGACCGAGCCCGCGGGCGACGGCGTCGGGGACAGCGGGGAGACGGACTCCGCTAGGGCCGGCTGTAACAACCAGTGAGGGACGGTTGTAGCATGTGGGATGGGAGAGGTACGCTCAACAAAAGAGATAAGTAACCGGACCGTCTAATATAGTTGAAGTTTTCTTTCAAACCACTGGTCGTTTTTAAATGAAATTTAATTTAATTAATAAACTGTTTATTTTATATTAATAGAAATATAATTTATTAAAAAAACTTCTATCGGTTTTAGAAAAACTTTGAATTTATTAGGCGGGTACTTTTCTCTTTTGCTGACTGTACTTTAAACTGATACATATAGCCCTTCTTTGCAGTTTGGGAACGGCTGCTATATACCGAAATAGCTGATGCCAATTCGTCTCAGTCAAAGTGTAACTTCGGAAAGTGAACTTTATTTCGTATTACATACAGAGACATTTACAAAGTGAAGTGCTAATCTCCGTTTGATATAAAATCGTGAAGGTCTCTTTCAATAAATGCAGCTGTCTTTTTCCATACAGTTGACAACAGACGTTTGTTGTACCTACTACCGACGTGCGATGATGTTTCATAGCAAAGAATTAACCATAATTAAACAGCCAGGAATACATATCTTGACAATTCTGAAGTTAGCCGATTAGCTGCGCAGTAGACAATTTTGTTTCTTAAAAATCCATTGCGCAGCCAAACAGCTAGCTTCGGAATCGCAAGATACGTCGGCCGTACTGTACATGTCGATTATATACTGATACATATACTATTATATTTATGAAGCAAAAACAACTATCAACTACAAAAACTGAGCAACAAAAAAGTTATATTAACTTACACATATTGGCAACAGTAAATCGTAACCAAAAACGAATATAAAACGGGTTAACATTATATTCTGATCAATTTGGCTACCCAAGCATAGCAAATGGCTCCACGATATATGTTTGAAAAATACGAAAAAAATAATCTGTAAAAATAACATAAGTAAAATTTTCTGTATTATTCGCATTGCCAATATATGTAATAATAAATATAAAGCGTGTTTCTCTTTAAATGACTAATTTGGTAAATAAATAAGGCGTTACCTACTACTCGTAACATACCAATTTCGTTCAACCCGAAACAATTTTTACCATATTTTTATACCACAAGAATTTCTTACTGAATTCTTATTTTTTTTCTAGTAGGTATATCTTCAAAAATGCCTTTTAATAGTCTATTTAAAATACACAAACATTTTGACTTTGACTTTGACTTCCAAAGACCAAAACATTTACCATAACTATAACTTTTAATACAGCCTTTGTCTACCAAATTTTACACATAAACAGAAACACACAGTACGCAAATAATAAAAGACAATTGATACAGACATCAGCACGTACCTTCTGTTGGTACTCGTGAACTATCTTGTTGTACTCCTTCACCTCTCGGTTGTACATCTTGAACATGCGCAGGTACAGAAGGGCTTGCACTCTTAGGCTGGAAATATTGCAATTATATGTTAGTACACATGTTTAAGCGAGTAGTACTATGAGTAAGGTGATAAATATTATAGCTATAGCTATGTGACCATCATACATTTTCGTGTAAACCATTAAAAATTACTGCAATTAAAAATCAACCTTATCGCCTTAAACACATATGATGTAGGCGACATTTATTATGATAAAGGTCTTTATAAATAACTAGCAATAGCCAGCAGTTTCACCCTCATCTTTAAGGCCTATGTATATCACCGTATATCACCTAAAAGCTTCTGCTTTCGACTTCGTCCGTCAAGTATACTATAAAACAAATGCCAAAAAACTCAGCAATAGTGTAGCTTTCTATCACCAGTACTTCCAGACATTACCTTTTACAAATAAAAAGTCTCGAGAAATTTAACTAACGATTGATAGATACTTACCTGTGTATAACCCAAATGAGCAAGATAACAATGTTATAGAAAAGTAGTCGTTATGGCAATGACAAGAAAAGCTAAAAATAAAAAATAATTACCTAAGTATATCAAGTTTATTGAACGTATCGTGCGGCGACGCCCTAAATCGCTGCGGCATCGAGTGTATACTTTTAATATACTCGATCGTCTCCCGGTAGATAGTGAAGGCGCCTTTAGTGTCCAGTTCTAGCTCCAGTACTCGGCCGGTTAGAACGAAGCACAGTACTGATTCTAGGTACAACATGACGCGGGGCAGTGGTTCCTGTTCCTTCTCGGCGGCTGTGCGGAGTCGCGTGGCCTCTTCAAGGTAGTATCTGTCGAGTGAAACGTTTGCGTTACGACTAGTAACAACAATGGAGGTATTAGTATGATGGAAATGAGTGTCATGTCTGGTAAATGTGATGGTAAAGTTTATCTTCTGTCCCGATGGTTTCGAGGTCGCAAGCGCGACTGCTGGGTGAGTTCCTGGGTTTGATTCTCAGGTTAGGTTAGGTTACTGGCTGGTATTATTTTCTTTGTGTATCTCGGGACTGTAGGGTCGTTGAACTTTAAAAGGTGTACGAGGAGCCAAAAGCAACTTGCAGAGGCCCCTTAAATGGTTTTAAAATAAAATGGAACACCAACCGACAATTATCCCTGTATGCACTATGTAAGTGCATCCAAGAATAATCTCTAACTCGCTTAGGACTATTACAGGATACGGAAACAACGTATAGGACTATGATGCCTTAAGTGGACTGGTTACATTGAACTATGGAAGGACTATGGCCAATGCCAGATCCATGTATGTATGACAGAAATGACATGGCAATGTAATAATACAAGAATAAGAATCATTTTATTGGTCCATTGTTACAACACAGAATCAACACAACAGTACTAAATATTCTGGTATTAGTTATGTAACAATACATATAAAAAAATAAAAAAAACTGTTTTAAATTATACGGCGGTCCCTAAACTAGGCAGCGCCTGTATCTTGGGAGCCTGAGTTGAGCTTAAATCAAGAGGTTAAAGTTTGAGGATGAACAGTAATCAAAGGAGATGGCTAAATGGAAGTATCGACCACTGCCCCACTGCCCCATAGTAATATATAAATATGGTACCTAGCACAATGTAATGCTGAATGGCTAAATATTAGTATTTCATGTAAAACAAGTTTCAGGTACTTTTAGGGAATAATAATAAATAGTAAAATAATATTGACTAAAAAGGAAAGAAGCTGTGTGTGACAGTATATAATTTTCTCCAAATGACACTTTAACATTTTCGAAAAAGAATAAAATTAAAACGAAAATGAGGTTGTATATTTATAAGCGAATGGTTGTGATGAAAAAGGTTTTCATCACAAAATTCAGGTATCCAAAACATATTTGCTAATGAAGATTTTCTTCTCAATTAAAATCGATATAAGTTATAATACAGCATACTTCATGTTAATTTACTTTTTAAATCAATCGCGTGTTATGTGTGTTATTATAATGCTGTTAAGTATGGAAGGGAAGACCCACGTTTTGTTTCATCAAGTCAACATACAAAAATGCTTTTTATTTTTTTTACTTGCAATATAACTTAAGATTTGTTTTTAAGATTATTGCATTATGCTTTTTACAGAATTCTGTGTGTTATAGTTTTAAAAAAAGCAAGATTTTTTCTTTTCTTTTCCAAACGAAACGAGGCTATATAATTAGGTCGAGTTATACGGTTCCGACGGCTTTTCCTTCATAACATAACCTGATAAAGTAACAACCAAACAAACTCGCATTTAGAGCACGTACTAGCCATGTTAGGTTTAATAATGTGTATGGAAATAACACATGACTGGAAAAGGTTGTTTACAACTGCCTCTAACTGCCAAAAAATCAGTTGCCTAGCAATGGTTTGTTTATTCTTTTTCAAATGTGGAAAAATGTCAAACATGGTCTGTCAAACAAAAATAGCTTAAAAAGCAATTGAGATACTTTATTATGTTTAATAATTCACGAAAGTGCTAGGAAAGTATTAAACACTACATAATTTATGAATGATTTTTTAAATATCATGAGGTTATGTAAGATTCTTATACATTCCAAGTGCTGACTGCCCCTGGGGCAGTCATTTAGCCATCACCTTTCCAAGTTTTAATAAGCGGGAGTAAAATTTAGAGTAATAAAACAAAATAAATGTCAAATTAAAGTAAATGTCAAGGTGTGTAATAGTGTGGGGAATACGTGTAGTAAGGTGTTTGGGTGTGATGGTGAGATGAAGTGTGATTGTAATGGTAAAATGAGATGTGAGTATGTATGTATGAATGTATGATGAAGATGACACTCACTTGTGATCCCGTTCCTCGTCGGACAGCGCGTCTGCAGGGAGGCGCTCGAAGTACGAGAAGTAGATGGGCGTGCGCCCCGCGTACGGGTCCGTCCGCTCGTGGTTCGTTGCTGCTACCTCACCGCCCTACAGGACATGAAGGTTAATGTTAACTTTGTGTTTATTTACATGAAGTTGTAAATCCATTGGGCTAGTAAAAGGCTAGTTTGCGAGTGACTCGTCCTTGAAATTAAAGGGGGAGGGAGTGTCAAACTTGTCAAACTTTTACTGTCTAAAATCCATCTATGTTCCTTCTAGTGCCCTTTACGTTCCGGGGGCTCGGTATCTCTATTGAACAACCTGCAGCTCCGGCAGGCATCGGCCCTTACTGGCTTCTTCGATTTGCCCCTCCAAATTGCTACTCTTTGCTCACGGTCCACAGGCCTGTGTGTACGGTGGCCGGGAGTCGTCTCGCGGCTCCCGGAGGTGTTGAAGTGGTAGTAAGTAATAAAAGTGTAGGTATGAGTAGGCACCTGTTCGGGATGCGGCGTGTGCGGTGGCTTGGGCGCGCTGCGGCGGGGCGCGCGCTGTGCGGCGCGCACGCTGCGCACGGTGTCGGCGCGCAGGCGCGACAGGCACACGCGCACCACCAGCCGCGTGCGCGGCGTGCGCGCTACTGGGGAGGGGGAGGAGGTTAATATTACAATACAATCACTTATTACTATCTACACTAATATTATAAAGAGGAAAGATTTGTATTTCTGTATGTAACGAATAAAATTAAAAACCACTGAACCGATTTCACAAATCCTTTTAGTCAGCTACATTGTTACACTATTTCACCCGAGTTAAGTTACGTCTTTGGTTACTGTTCCGATCCTGTGGATCGTAGCATGATGTTATAGCCTATATTACGCTGAAAAAATGTAGCTATCTATTAGAGTTTTTTTTTAAATCGGTCCTACTGTATCAGAGCCAGTTCGTTACAAACAAACATATTTCCTCTTCATGATATAGTATAAACTACATGTAATCACGTCTGTTTTCCCCTAAAGATTAAGCAAAAGTGTACGAATGTTCGTCGGTATGTTTAAGAACCATGTAATAGGGGGCGAGCCTATTGCCATTAATCGGGCACAAATCCTAACTTCAGGCGGCTGAGAATTACAACATTATACTATATCTTATTATTACTGTATTATATTTAAAATTAAATATAATATACTATAATTTATTTTCAGCGGCATCCGGTTAGACTGGAAGCCGACCCCAACATAGTTGGGAAAAAACCAAGCAGATGATGATGATATTTAAAATTGAAAGAGATTTTATACCATTAAAATTACTTTACAAAAAATATAAATACAATGTATGAACACTAACCATTGGAAGACGCCTCCTCGAGTCTCTCGGAGCCGCGTCCGGACTTGACCCCGGAGCCGACGTCGGCCTCGGCGCGCACGTACCGCTCCGGCGCGATCCGCTCCACGCGCTCCACCGGCTTGTCGAGCCCCTTGCTCTCCAGCCGCTCCAGCACCAGCTTGCTGTCCGACAGCCGCGGCTTCGTCTCCTGCAGGCGGTCGTGCGACAGCTTCTCGGCAACTATCCGCTCGTTCCGCTCCCCTGATAGTCGCTCGTGAGCTCGCTCGCTCTGCAACCGATCTATCGACATCTTCTCGGTCGCCACCCGCTCTGTAGACCGCCGCTCGTTGAGCCGGTCGGACGACAGGCCTCCCGATAGCCTGTCGACTGACAGACGCTCGCTCGCTGAGGAGGACCGGTCGGACGTCGACGTCCGTTCCGTCGATATCCGATCGACGGGCCGCTCGGGTATCCGGTCGTTGGAGGTACGTTCGGTCGGTATCCGATCGTTCACGATCCGATCGGAGGGTATTCTCTCGTAAGAGATCCGTTCAGGTATCCGATCCATCGTTCGATCGCTGGGGGGTCGTTCGATGGGTATTCGGTCGTTGTTGGGTCTATCGAGTCGGTCGGCAGAGCGGCGGCGGTCGGTGCGCTCGGTGCGGTCGGGTCGGTCGGAGCGGTCGTGTCGGTCGACGGACAGGCGGTCGGTGTCCCGCCGCCTGTCGGGCTCGTGCGGGGACAGTCGCGCCATGGCCTCCTCGTTGCGTCGCTCGGCGGATCGCTCGCGATGTCGCCGCTCTTCCTCGTCAGCCTCGGGCGCCGTGACCTCGATGATGGTCACCTGCCCCTTGCCCTTGCCTCCCTTCCCCTTGCCGCCTTTACCTCCCTTGCCACCGCACTCGTCGCTCTTTTTCGGTGTAAAAACCTAAGAAAACAAAATTGTTTAATGAAATAAGTTCTTAATTTAGTGAGATAAGGTGGACTTCGGATCTTCATCCGGATACGAACCTTGCGAAAGATATGCGTCTTGGTGTCTTGTAGGGGGTGGTGGTGGGGTGGGTCGGGCTCCACGTCGCTGTCCACCAGTTGGACAGTTGGGTGGTGCGCCTGGGCGGGCGGGGTGGGGGCCCTGGACTTGGGCGGACGGCCACGTCTCTTCTTGACGGGTCGCTCCTCGGAGGGCCTGGCTTTTGGAGGCCGACCGCGCTTCACCGCTCCCGAAGGCGCAGAGGGAATTACTCGGGGTGAAGTCTGAGGATGAAATATACACATTAAAATCATCAATATCTTTGGATGCTCGACATCGAGTGGACACTGGGATAGCCTCGCCTACACGTGATTTAATCGAAGCTAACGTAGCATTAATCAGTTTCGCGTTCCACAAAGCCTACCTAGGCTCCGTGTGAAGAAACACTAATCGAGTCAGAGATAAGAGAACAGTCAGGGAACCTAACTATTGAGCAGATCATTTCATTCTCAATTTCCAGACCTTTTGCTTCTCAAACAGTGTCCCTCACATTACAGTACATACAGGTATTAAGATCTTACCGTATGCCTCGGCGTGTCCTCATCGCTGGAGGCGGCCGACACCCGGTTGGGGATGGAGCGCCTCCGCCGCACGACGCCCGGCGACGGTGACGACGTCTCCGAATCCGACATCTCCGAGATCGGACTCTAAAACAACAACATAAGGATACATTTTCACTTGGAACATTGGAAACTTGGACCAACTTCTAAATACCAATATTCTGGATAGAAATTTATCAACAGTACATGAAGGACATCTTCCATCATGCCTTTTATAGTCCTTCGAATCTTCCTGCTCCACTATATAGATTTTTTCTTCTATGTTTATTTACCACAATCTTAGCCAAAAGACGACTAATAATACTGTTCTCCTCCAAGTTACATCACAACAACCGGTGCTGTGATACCCACCCAGCGAAATTGAAGATGCGTTTATAAATTGCTAGACACATATCTATGTAATATGTGTCTATAAAGAGTATTATATCTGGAATACTTTTTATTTTCCACCATAACAGACCCATTTTAATCAGTAGCTTCATCAGCCTAGCCTTTATTTCTTTTTATTTAATCTTCATCAATTATTTAATTAAATAGCCAGAATTACACCTGATACCTGAATAATACTAGTCACAGAAGTAGACGCAATATTTCCATGCATCGCCCCCACAGCTTGCCACAGTACATCTTTCAAGCTGAGAAACTCGTAGCGAATCCGCTCCCGGTCGCCCAAAGGCACCTCATCTATAGCATTCTCAAAGTTCACCAGCCCACAACGGAGGGTACTCTTCAGTAAGGAGAGCTTGATCCATTTCTGTGTTACATCCTCTTCAGACGCAGCCAGTATGTGATGAAGCAGATTGTTGAATATATCGAAGTAATTATTCATGTTGGCACTTTGCATCTTGGTGTTAATTTCCGACCATGGCATTTTTGCATGAAGCGATAATCATGAGTTTTATAGATCTTCTTGTTAATGGAAAACACCAATGAATTTAGACAGCACTTTTCATTTCATCTGCTCTCAGAAACCGTATGAACAATGTTTCGCAAAGGGATACAGTTACAAAACGTCATGTTACTCAAAACACTAGTGGTTAGTACTCAACGTGATCACAGACAGAATCAACCGCGAGCTAAGACTTAGATTGTAAAGAACGCTTACTAAGTATTCTTACTAAGAAATGTATGGGCACTTTGTTTCCAAGAACTGTTTATCTTTCGTAACATAACACCTGAGAAAGGGTCGCTTAATATAGCCGGGATACTATTGCATTACGTGTTAAATATGGAAAATGCTGGGTAGCTCATTTGACCGTGAGAGAGGCAAAAGTGCTTAGCGATTTCAGCATTTGTTTATGGATCAAGTGACTCCAGTGCTCCAACTGTGTTTATCTGGAGGCCCACCGGAGTAAGCTGTTGATAGTCGTTGTGAACACCTGCCGAATTTTAAGTATATCAGACGTGTGACAAGTTGATGGCAGTTTCTTGAAATGTGGCCTTGTCTTTCAATCTTCAACATGTTTTGCTTGCTATATTAGATACTTAGAATATCACAGTTACGTTACAAGTGTTGTAGTACTGGAAATAAGGTATATCAGATGAATAGTTCTTGATTTACTGTTTTTCCATTGCATGTTTTTAGGTTTGCTTCTGCTAGTGATGGGTTGGTATTAAAGGCTGTTGGTTAAAAGGCCTGCGCAATAGACTGGATGCGGCAGGTAGAAGTTCAGGTGTTATAGCGCAACTTATAAGAGGCCTATGTCCAGCCGCCAACTGTGATGTCAATGGAGTTATTGATGGATGTTTCACTACCAGTCATACCTGTTAAGATGGCCAATAAAACCTTTAAAATGTATATGAACTCACCGGCTTCCCTTTGATATCAGCGAGGGCATGTCGGACATCTTTCCCGGATTCATAGGTCTGGTCAGGCGGGTGCGCGGGGGGCGGCACAAAGTTGGACAGGCTCCAGGAGGAACGCTGTGCCAGCGGCGGGGCGGCCGCGGCGGCGGGGGCGGGAGCGGGAGCTGCCGCCGTCGGCGCCGGCGCAGGGGCCGTGGTCGATTCCGCGGAGGAAGACTCTGACTCGGAATCTTCGGAGGGCGAAGAACTGCCTGAAGTCGGACTGCCTGACCCAATTGGTGATATAGGCCTGGAAATTTAGATGCAAAATAAACTGGTGAACTTGTAGAGTGGTAGGTTCGGCGAGATGACAGAAACGCACATATGGCTGAAGATTTACTTTATTAATTTGTGATTTTGATTGAAATTATATTTCTTAATGATTGATTTTACTTTATGATTTTTTTAGGGATGTTTGCTTTAAGCTTAAATATTTGTTGAGCTAACAAATATTTAGCAATCTTATCAAAAACCATGTAGAACGGCGATTGCATTAACATCTGTTTAATTAATATGAAGAATAAATGCTAATGCAAGCCATATTAGCTTTAAAGCGTTCACGCATTAAAACAGCATCAAAACACAAAACAGAACCATAAAACTGCAATCCTTTCAAATCAAATAACAGCAAATGAAACGGGAAGCTTGGCTCTAGGACTTGTTAAAATTAATTCAATTTCAGTCGCGTACTTAAAACTTACGAGTTCCCACTCGAGATAAAAATCAATTAAAAACTTAGCGCTTACAAAGGGAAGGTGCAGACGTGACGTAATTTGGTTAAGCAGGGAAGTGAACTTACGGTCCTATCGCGTGTGTGTTGGCGACCTCGTCATCGCTCTCCGATAAGCCGAGGTCCTTGGTAGCCACGTCACTGGAAATAGAAACATCACTATTTGGTAAAAACCGTCACGATACAATATCTTAATACACGCCCGTATTCCCACAGTTCGCCGGTATGTTTAGGCGCCATGTAATAGGGTGCCATTAACCGTTCACAGCTCCGAACCCCGAGCTGCTACTGAGAATTTCATAGAAAAACCCAAAAACACTGCTCGACCTGGGAATCGAACCTAAGACCTTCTTAGAACCACTAGGCTAACGAGGCAGCTACAATATTTTAACCGTACATAAAAAGCTATGAGAGGCCACTTGTACGAGAACCCCTTTAATTTTGAACTTTTTTTTCTCTTATTTATATTTCTCTATTTTTATCTTAATTTAATGTTATAGCGGCAATAGAAATGACATGACTCTACCCATTACGGTTCATAAGATACAGCCCGCTGACAGACAGACGGACAGTGGAGGCTTAGTAATATAACTGATAGAAAACTAAATTAATCGATAGACACTTTATCTCAGGTATAGTAAATACCTATAACAGGATATTAATTATTGTTGATATTAACACATATAAAACGGGAAAAGGTAAGTTTTCGGATTAACAGACAGGAAGTAAGCTAATCACTTTTCATCATGTAGAGCTTGTTATATCCTCTTACTGTAACATGTACTTATTATATAAGGTGCTGAAGCGGCGGACTGTGGGTGTACATTGGTACACCCTGCCTGACCCTTCGGGGAACACAGGCTATGGTATGTATGTCAGTAAGGTGCTACTAAAATGATCAGGGGATGTCAAGGGGGTTGGATCCTGAGTGACAGCGAATATGGGGCTTCCGACTTATGGTAACAGGTTTTAGTTGGTAAAAGTCCGACATAACCCTCCGCTCTCTCCAGACGGAGGGCATCCATGAGAATTTCCCGCCGAACAAAAGAAAAGGGTAAAAAACTTCATAAATAAGCAGTAGCGCTACCAATTCCATATACAATTAAAAGCTGAGTAACGGAGTTAAGTAAACACCATTAGTCAGCTTTGAACTGTATAACAATTTCCTAACTTCGACAAAATATACTGCATCTACATGAAACACACACACTCTCGTACGCGTGATAGACACATGTGTGATTGTGTGCGTATTCCCATCGTACATACACGGAAGACCTCTCATCTGCATGCAGGAGTTACGTGTGCTGTCTGTTTGTAGATCGACCCACCGAAACTGAGGGAGTAAATTGTTTGGGCGCCGTCACTATGTCGGGTAGTCTATAAGCTCTTTAACATGTGTCGAACGAGCTTAAAATACATTTGACCTCTGATGGGTGGGGAAATTGGATTTGGGATTTTGTCTAGACCAATTGTAGCATGGAAATGTAAGGAATAAAGGAATATGTTTGCTAAGAGGTAGGGCGTTTACAAAAAATCACTCTTTTATGAGCTTTATAAAGCTCAATGAGTTAACATTCTAATTGAAGAAACCAAAGTACTAGTGCTATGGTAGGCAACAACTGTCTATGGTTCAAAAGGAGGACAGATCTCCGATAGGTAGTCTATGTATAGAAAAAGTCATAAACAACATAACGATATCCCTTTATCGATCCCACAACTCGAAAGTAAGGCAGCTGCTACACAGTTATACTCAATGTTTATCTATTACTCAGATATTTACGAGTAACCCTTTTAAAATGAGATACTTACGGCGACACTGAACTCCTTGAGTTCGATATCCGGTTGTCCAAACCTGCAACAACAAACAAAAACATTTATTTATAAAGGCTTCAAGATTTCAAACATCGTAAAATGAAAAGCTCGTAAAACTCCCAATTATGTAAATCGTCTTCGTTCATTTGACTTAAACACGCAGCTTTTAATCATCATTTACTGTTAGATGAACAATATAGTCTCATTAAAAAAAGTAATTAATCTTTCGATGTTTTTATTGGTGAAAAAATATTTCGTATTTGGTCATAAAAATGTATGATTAAAAAGTTTTTGTGGTTCTTGCTAATTAGTGTGGCGTGATCTATGACGTTGCTATGTTCATAGGTCCTAGTCTCTGAACCCCAAGGCTACGATACATTAGGCTTCAGAGTTAGCAATCGTAAATTTCACCGCCGACTCCATTACTTGATAAATCTCAAACGTATTTAACAGCTAGACTAAGATTTGCGATTATTGTTCTACAAAATCTCTTATAAACTTAACTGATTATCTGCGCAAAGCAGATTGCCTACTAAGTGCTCGATAATGTGAAATAGAATAAGTAAATCAATGTAATTACATCTAGTTCTCTCAACATCAAGAACAATCCTTGTTAATGCGAAGTACTTTCGAATATTAAAGCTAAAAGCTTTTTATTTTATTTAATTATCATAGTTCGTAAGGTTGGTTATACGGACGTACATTGGTGGCTCAGATTGTGGCACAGAATCCGCAGTGAGTATTCATTAGTTGCGACAAGGCTAACAAATAACCCTATGCATAATAAATGCCACTGTACAAGTGGCGGTTACTTCGATAAATTACGACTTATTCAAAACGCCTAGACTAATGTTGGTACTTGGTTGTTGAAGGACGCAGTGACATGTTCACTTCACGTGTCCTTTCAGTGTTTTGCTTTTATTTCTCAATGACAAATGGACGCGAAGTTAATAATGCGTCTGAATAGGATGTTATCGTAACAATCTAGCTAACCTCGAGTCAGGCCATTATTTATGTATTTCAAATAATTTCAATGCTTGCTTGATGATTTTTGATTAGTTACGCATAACATTAGAAGTTAAATATCCTATTTTTTTTATAGAACATTTATACGTCAATGCCAAAAAACAACTTTACAACAACATTCAGGTTCCATGTTCACAGCCATACCATTCAATCGTATTTAAACATTTTAAACTGTTTTTAATAAAAGAATTCCCGGTGTCCAGTGATGCATTAACGCTACAACTACGCAACGGGAAAAAACAGGCTGGTATCAGAAAAAATTGAAAAGCATGTACTCTCTCTCCATTGCAGAGTAATTTGCTAAAGAGTCCAATTGTGTGGTTTGACTGCATCACACACACACTGTATAAGTGCATCGCACAGTGGAGGGCGGCCGGTGTTTACTTAGGCGTAGAGAAATGTAAACATGTCGGCGGTAGCGGGTTCGGTACCGAACCGATACCCTGCCGACTTTAAACAACCTATAAAAGTGCCTTGAACTCTACGATGCACATAATTATGCTCAGTGTAAACATTACACCTCTCACAGTTCCCACGAATCCGACCAAATGATTTAAATTTCATATTAGAACTGTATGTTCCGAAAAGTTAAGTGTGATATGAAATTTTAGTTCGATAACTTAAATCTGAAACTGAAGAACTTTTTTTTAAGTAGGTGTGTATTGATCTTTATGTAAATATTTCCACAATCTATAAAAAAGCCAGACAGCTAAAGTATAATCAATCTAAAAAAATATGAACACTCACGTACAGCATAAAAGCAAGATTGGAACTACGCATTTATTTTCCACGCAAACACCTGTAAATCCCATCAATAATGTCAATGGGAGCCGTCGATCAAAATCATTCACTCACTCATTCGCGGCTTATCCCGCCAATCGAGAACAGAGGGAATACATAGTGGGTAAAGTGAATACTATAATTTACCCCGAGACCGAATGACGTAAGACGAGGACTATGACCGACAGTCCTTCAGGGTCAACGACCCGCAGGGTTGCGGTGACTTGCCGGTGTCAGACAGACGACGGCCGAACCTGCGGCCCATTCGGCTACGAAGCGAACAATTATATAGGTCGTTTTTACTTCAATATAGGTATTGCTACGACCCTTGAACTCGAACGAACCCATGAACTTGAAAATGGAATGCCTAGTTTTTTCTTCAGTACACAGTGAGAAATGGCTTTGTGCAATGTTATTTCAGGAGCGAAACGTGCTTAATCCAATGTCAAAGTCAAATGTCACAACTGTTTGTATAAGTGTCCTAGTATTAGAAGAACTTGACAACATCTCATTCATACATCCCACGCTGAACTCTGAAGCAACTAAAAACACACTCATCAAACTTTGTCCGCTATAAATAGGTTGAAACTAGCGTTGTAACGTCGTACGCAGCGTCACAGCCCGCAGCGGGGCTGTGTGACGTCATTGTACACTACTGCTACGAACACGGGACAAAGAGTAGTAAGCTAATGGAGTGAGCCATCAAGCGGCGTATTTCATCGACATCGTCTATCGGAAGTACGATTAATTACAGACTTTCCTGTGTCGCCTATTGAATTGACTTCACAAACTGCTCTTCTGTACCTACTCTTTGGTACCCACGGGAGCTACAGTACTGCGCTGCAACATGACGTATGCGCTAACTTGCGCAATGAATGACCACCCACGCTTGCACGTGTATGGGCTTTGAACGTGAGTACACGTGCTTGCAGCGAGGAATACGAAGGATTTAATATTACCAGATAGTTTGTAAACAAAAGATAAAGCATGAACGATGACTGATGGACTGGAAATAATCTTTTAGAAGTACATACTACCTATCAAACGATTTCTTGTATAGTTTTACGCCGACAACGGTAAGATTTAATGATTCTATATTTATTAATTGAAGCGGATTTACTATGTTATTGTACTTACAACACAAAAACCTCTTTAAAAAACATTGTGTTTTAATCGACAAAAACTCGTCTTCATCAAAACACTCTAATAAATTCAAAGCTTTAACTAATTGTGTGTAAGCAAGAAAATAATATTGTTTGTTTTCCTCGGGGCAGTCAGTGGGTGTTATTTATATGGCCAGCCTTATTACTGTCGCGATATAAACGCTGTATAACACAGCCAGTAAAGAACATTTTCCATTGATTAATTGATAATGATCTGAAAACCCATATAAATAAAGATGGAAATTGCGTAATTGTGTGTAAGATTGGGAATGCCGCGATTATATTTAGGACACAATTTTAAATTGTATTTGTGATGTATTCTATGTATACTAAAATTCTAAAACTGAAGAGTTTGTTTGTTTATATGCGCTCATCTCCAGAACTATAGGGCCGATCCTAAAAAATAGTTTTGTAATAGGAAGCTACATTATCACTTTTCTTTTTAAATACAATAAATTCCTTAAGGAAATTCACGCAGAAGAAGCCGTGGGCAAAAGCTAGCAATTTAATAAAATAAACTTGGACAAACGTATCGCTACTGTGACTGCGCTGAGCCTAAAAAAGCCGCCATAGTATTTCTAGTGACGTATTCAGGTTACCGTTGCGAATCCATCATGTAAATTGAGGCGAATTGTTTAATAACTTGTTTTGATGTTTCTAACGCGCGTCTGAAAACGTGATAGTGTGATATAATAAAGGGTCCTCGTTGGTTGTTGGGAAACATTTAGTAGACGACCCTATTATGTTGGCAACATTTGTAGAGATTCAAAGAATTGTTGCCATACCCGAGCCGTTTCTACGAATTGAGTAATTGGCCCAACTTATTATGAGAGGATTGTTATGACTACTTATTTCCTGGTAGCGAATTCGAAAGAAGATTCTACGTATGTCTTATAACTTGCTTTTGCCTGCGTCTTCGTCTGCGTGGAAGTCAAATCCGTTCTTAGCTCACATCTCCTACTTATAAACTAACAAACTCTCTTTCATTTTCATAGGTTAAGTGCTTTTAGAGTTTTGTGATTAGTCAGCTAGTGGTATTTCGTTTTTATTGTCTCATGGGCCTGTAATTACACCGGCACCCATATCCCTCAAACCGGAATACAGCAACGCTGCTTTGCAGCAAAATTTGGTATGGTGATAGTAGTTCCCTGCATGAGCTTGTTCACAAACAGCAGCTTTACTACTATAAGTTAGAACAGTGACATGATTACTTGAATATTTTCTAAAGAAGCTACAAGATCACGATTCAGTTCTACCTACATTGAGTGCAGCGCAGTACAATTGAAACAAAATAGTAAACAAATCAATATCCTTTGTTATAGTTGGTGTTATGCTGTTCTTACGACAACATCCGCCTCGTTGAGCAAGCTACTTAATATCGAGTAGGAATTAGTACTTAACATACTACGGCTAATGAATTTATGCGTGTATTATTATACCTTTTTGCTGGACTATAGCGAAGCAAAAAAGCGGGTTATGGTTTTACGTATGACCACAGCTGTCCTCTGAATATGTATTGAATCCATTAAATATAATACGTGTAAGTTATTTATTAAATACACGGAAAATATTGAATAGATTGTTTAACAAAAGGCTACCCTCGCCCCCTATTACATGGGATTCAAACATACACCTCTACCTAACCGTTCGGGGAATAGAGGCGTGATGGTAACAAAAGGCAAGTCAGTACCTAATAGGTTTACGAGAAAAATATTTTATAACAATATAATTTTTTCGCGAAAATGTATGAATCGATGGATGCTTGTTCCTCATTTACGCTTAATGGTTAAGCGGAATCAGTTGAAACTTGGCATACATAAAGATACCAATCTAGCTTAACACCAAGAATAGTTTTTGTGTTCCTGTGGGATAATTTAGAACTTTGGTTTAATTAAGAATTCTTTGCAAACGAAGTCGTGGGCAAAAGCTAGTCACTTATACATCTGAACCAAGTACATACAATATTTCATACATGTATTTCAGTCTTCCATTGCTTTTAGCGTCACGTCATGTCATCTTAAAAGGTTATGTACCTACGTAGGTACCTTACAAGTACTTAATAAAGATCTAAAAATATGTAAGTATTGAAATTTAGAAAACATGTTTCTTTTTGTACATTTTAAATAAGCCGATGTTTTGTAGAAAAGTTTTTCTTTATTTGTACATTTTTGTAAGAGGATAGAATTTGATTGTGTTTTATTGCTATAAATAGATAATATACAATTGATAAGTTATTTTTGTGTTATTGACAAGGTATCTGACGTCTTTGGCAAATATTTGTACCTTAAGTACTACAAAGGAAAAAACGTTTTTCCTTAACACGAAGTCGGAATATGGAAAAGCCCTCAAAATTTACTAGTAATAATGTAGATTTATAGACACCAGGCTATTATTGTCCCACTCAAAGGCTAAGACCCCTCACTCATACTGAAAAGGCACGATCATTGATCACCGCGCTTTCTCAAGGCGGATTGGCGATTTCAGACTTACAGTAACAACTAGTGAACTATCCACGACTTCGTCTGCGCGGCTTGTTTATAAGGCATTAAGGCATCAAGTTACGTCTTTGGTTACTGCTCCGATCCTATGGCTCGTAGCGTGATCTTATATAGCATATAGCCTTCCTCGATAAGTAGAGTACCCGACAGGAAAAGATTTTTTTAATTCGAACCAGTAGTTCCTGAGATTAGAGCGTTCAACTAAACAAACAAACATTTCAGCTTTATAATATTAGTAAAGAAAAGTCTAAGTTTACTCAAGATGTTTTCCTTCAGTCCAATATAAACTTGAAGGCCGCTGTCCTGCAGTGGGACCAGGGACACAATTTGTTGTTAGTAACAGACCTATTATAAAAATGCGTAGCGGTCGCATTGAGATCGCAATGCAGCGTCACGAATCGCTGAAACGTCATGCATGGCCGCGTCAGTGCGCCTCCACCGGTCAACAACTCTACTAAATATTTGTTTACATCGCGTACATTTTCATGTTTATAGCTTGATTCAACGCGAGTATCCTATGAAATGGAATGTATGAGGGAGGAATATTTTATGCATCCTTTGTCCCATATTTTTGGTCTGAAATTCTGAATTTGCAATATGTAACGTGCATATATTTTTACTGGAATATGGCGAAATAAAAAGGTTTATTACGTTTATTATGTTTTGCGATATCAATTGAACCATAAACTAGGTATTGATAATCTAATCGATGAGAGCGAAGACTGGAGGTTTAGGGCGAAATTCCCAAATCTCTTGAAACAGATTTACTAGAATTTTAGCACAGCTCAACTTTACTTATACTATTTAAAAATTTACAACTAAAGGAGGAAGACGCAAGAGGCATACATAAATCATGTCCCAGAGAGTGCAGTTTGCAACTGCGACAAGTCGCGAATAAGAGCGGGGATAGTAAGACAAATATGCTAAACATGGCATCTGTTGCTGAGTTTTCTCAGTCCACAACTCCGCACCAACGACCGCGCATTTGTTTTTATACTACATTAAATTTTCATAGTTTTATACGAGCTTTATACAAATCGTTATCGGCGATCCATTCATAAAACAAGATTTTATATTCAGTCAGTCTAGGTTTACCGTTAAATAAATACTTATTTTTCACTCTGTAGTTTTGAATGCGGTTGAGTTTTTTGTGAAAAGAGTGAAATATTTTCTGCTTTTTAGTAAGTTCTTATCATACAAATAATAAAGATAACTAAATAATCGGACCAGAAAATGTGTGTCATTTTCGGTATTTCCCACCATGGGGTGTCTTCGAAATCCATGATTATTTGACCACGGATAGGAACTGACCAGCAATTACCAAACCACAATACTTGTACTGTTCATTAATAAGAAGTTCCATTGTTTATTTCCGATAGTCTACGTTGGACCACCGAAGAAGCACCCATTCAATCCCAAATCAAAAAAAGATAATTTCTAAAATCAGTTTTCAATCGACGAAAATATCCATAATAATACATACAGACAGACGAATATAGAAAATTCTTCCTTTTTTAAACTTTCTTGAAGTCTGCGTCGTAAGTACAGTTAAGTTAAAAATTCTCTCACAGTATTGGATATGTGACATTCTGGAAATGCAGGCTATTTTTAACATCAAAGTGGGCGAGAAGACGTTAATGCTCGATAATAAAGTTGTATCCCACCGCAATACACAACTACAAACTCACTTTACGTGCGTTTGAACGTGTAGTATTTACCATGTCTTAAATATATCAACATACATATAATAAATGTGAAAGTTTCTATGTCTGTTCTCTCGTCACAAATTGACGAAGCGGTAACTTGGGATTTCGATAAGGACTAGACCACTTTTTAATCCGCGACTTCGTCTGCCAGGTGCGGCCAAGATAATCGATATTCACGCGTATGAAATCGTGGGCTAAAGCTAGTCATATCTTCTGAAACGTTGATCATGTTTTACTGAGCATCATGTAAGCTGCCCCTTTAATTATTTATACTACGTAATCTAAGTTACGTAACTTGGGAGATTCAATAACCTGTTGTCTGTTAAAATCAAAGGTCAAAGAAAATCCTAAAATCTCCTTCTATTTACCAATTTAATAAAGTCGCTGAAATATGTATGAAAACGCTCTCACAGTAGAATATTTCCGTGACGTAATAATGTAGAATGTTGACCTTTTAATTAGTGCCAACGAGTTAGAAATGTAATTAAAAGGATATTACAGAAAGCATTCCGATGTCAAGTAAACATCTTTAAATGAAATTGTTTTTTTTACGATTCTTGTCATGTTTTAGAACAATAACCGTGTTTGTTGTTTTATTGGTTGACAGCAATAGTAGGTACAGGTGGTCGCTTTTATTAGGCCATAAATTAATTATGTCGGGCAATGGGTGCTGGTATTTTCATAAAATAAAACTGATCCTATCTCTACACTGTAACTAGAATATTTCACAATGTTATTTGTTCAGCCTCAAGGTTACTTAGTCATTTATTCAGGTGCAAGATGTAGATTCATTTTAAAATAGATAGACTTTAAATATTACACTACAAAGTCCATTTTGCTGGAATAATTTACAAAGCCATTTCTTTTGAAATAACCAGTAGAAAAGGAGCCATGCAAAATCAGAACAGTGTGTTTAACGGAAAAAAAGTAAATGAAGTCCTGAATAAATAAACACCGGGTATTTGTGAAAACAAAAAGAGAAAACATAAACATTTTAGAAAAAAAAAACAGCAAAAGAAATGTGTCGTCTTTAGAAATTGGACTTAGTTGCGCAAAAAAGGGGTGAAATATTAACATGGCCGGCCCTTTTGGGTCTCATTGTTTACTGCAACCAATTAGTTACAAAATGCGGGGCCTAAATAATGCTGGCATTGAAATATACCGTTTTCATACCCAGCCTGTTAAACAATTGAAAATGCAAAAGAGTCAACATAAAATATTGAAGCAACGTTTTTGTTGTTATTTTAATGGCTAAATTCACAGTTTTAATTTCGCTGCAGTGTCCGATATTTCAATCAGGTCGACATGGAACAATAAAAGTCGGAACTGCTACTAAATTGTGTCCGCTAAACGGAAGAATGTCAGTCACATATAAATGCAGGCCTGAAAAAGCCACACGTGAAATGTAACATTGATTTAATTTAAGCCGCATCCGGCAAAAGCAATACATACGGCTTGCCGCTTTACAACACAGTTGACTGTTGTCACTTTATTTATTATATAAACGCTGTTCACTTTAATAGCGCTAAGAGTGATATTGAATGGCAAGCTTCTCTGTTGTCGCAGTATACTTTAAGTATCATTTTGATTACTCTTTGGCACTTCACTTACATACATTTCTTTTATGTATGACCGTTTAGAATACGACTCTATGGCTAATGTTTTTGTGTCTGTAATACAGGGTATAACCTATTTCAAACACCAGCTTTTCACAAAATAACACTGGACGGGACAAATGTTTGTTATTTTTTTATGTTAATTTATAGCGTCGGCGTCGTCATGTTTAATTTTAAGGAAATTAAAATGATTTTTGTGAGGAGATATAAATGATTATTGTTATTGTTTTATTACGTTTTCGCAACATTTGACGCACATGATTGTGTATTTAGTACATAAACATATGTACGACATTAAGACTTCCAAGACAGGAAATAAAAAAAAAGATTGTAGAGAAAAAGCGGGGGAGAGTGGGCTATAATTAACCCACCCCAGTGTGTATTGTAGGTGTCTAACCAGACAGGTGGGCATTGTCCGATAACAATGAAAAATAATATTTCGAAGTCAGTGATACAGGTGTAGTATCACTATCGCGTTTCAATCGGACCTCATTTCAAAAGCTTTGTGTCCTATTTACGCGCTTGATGAAATAATTTCATTTACAAATGCCATCAGTACTGTAAAAGGCACAATTACCAACACGTGTGCAATTTATAACCGACAAAAACTGTTAACAATTAATTACGGGGTGTTTCGATGATAAATCTCAATTTACTATTGCATTTACGAGTATTATTATCTGCAATAATAATAAAAGGATGTACGCGTGCGTGTAAAACTTCATTGATTTTATTGACTTGTCCTAATTAGCTTACATATACTATGTTAGTGAAGGTTGTAGTACAGTAACACCTCGATTATCCTGTGGTACAATAGAACCTCGATTATCCGAACTAATTGGGACTAGTTCGGATAATCAAAAGTTCGGATAATCGAAATGTGCGTTTTTTGGGATAAGATCAAACAAAAAAAACACGTTTTCACCTAAAAACTGTACAGTCTATTAAAATGGGACATAGATATTAACGTTGAAATACAAAACACTAAAAAAGTCCAATGCTTTTCTAATAAAATAGACAATTTGTTATTGACGAACAGCTGCAACTCGTTTTCAGCAACAAATTCTCGCCTAGGTACGTTCGGATAATTGAGGGTTCGGATAATGTAAGTCAGCGTTCGGATAATTGAGGGGTTCGGATAATGTAAGTCATCGTTCGGATAATTGAGGGTTCGGATAATCGAGGTACTACTGTATCTGTAATTTTGCAGATAAATTGTTACCTTATCACGCTTATTATAGCATATTTCTTGGAAACAATACTCGTTTCCTTTACCTAATAAAGAGATTTTCCTTAAGAGACACGTGTAGGAATTAATTCCCATTAAGTTAAACGCAATCAATGCTGATTTTCCTAATGAAAGAATTTCCCAATTTTGTCTCTTACTTGGAAGATACAACTGAAATTATTTCCCCTTAGATTCAATTAGTTTAGAAATTGCTTTCTTTGTTTGAAATATTTAAACAGAGAAAAGTATATTCTAATGAAAAAAAATAATGAATAAATCTCTTAAAGGCAGGTAAATGGAAGTTAATTAAAGCAGAAAAGCAATATGTGGGTACAATGCGACGATAAATAATGAATTGATACGATCGGCGCGTGCGCAGGGTTCCCGTCAAACGGTGTGCCGTATTATTATTACCTACAGCCGTTCCACTTCTGCATACATATGAGACGATTCTTGGTATTCTATTCGTTTTATTGCCTTTACTACCTAACTAGCGAACTGGCCGCGACTTCGTCCAAGTTATTTAGTACGTCTTTGGTTAATGCTCCGCTCCCGTGTGTCGTAGCGTGATGCTATATAGCCTATGTTACTCAGGAATAATGTAGAGTCTATTGATGAATAATACAAAAAAAAAACTAAATTGAAATCGCTTCATCCGTTCGGTAGTTATGATGCCACAGACAGACAGACACGTCAAACTTATAACAACCCTCTATTTGCGTCGGGGGTTCAAAAAATGATTAAATCGGTCCAGTAGTTTCGAAGCCTATTCGTTACAAACAAACAAACAAATCTTACCTCTTTATAATATTATTAGTAAAAATAAGCTTTGTTTGAACACCTGACTTCGACCTACAGGGTGATTGAAGATCTACTGTAATAATGCTATTTAATATTATAAAATTTAGTGTTAAACTCGGACTGTAAGTAATTATATGTTTTGTATTATTATTTCCGGTATTAGTATCTTGTTTTTTATCTAGTCTGTCTTGTAATAATTATTTTATTATGAAGAAAATAAAAAGCCTAATTCCTGGTATAGCTTCTTGAGAAGTGTATTTTATGATATAATGGAAGATTCAGCTTCATATGCCAAGAAGTTTTCGAGATTTTGTGTTTAGTCAGTGAGTAAATAAATAAGCGAACTTTCGCTTTGATATACTTATAAACATTTATTTAAATAAAACATAAGAAAACTTAGAACCTACCTTTGAGTACTTTTCAAACGATTATATCTTAACAAGTTGATACTTCCAATCAGTTATTGTTACTTAAATATCTGCTGATAAAGACATTAAATGAAGTGCCTATTCCACCATGATAATTTATTGATACCCCTATAACTAATCATGGAGAAACAGCCACTTCAATTGATAAATAAATATCAAAGTGATAAAGAAAGCCAGACGTGAATCATTATCGTTTTAAATTGCTATATAAACGTCGGATACGGTGATTTTCATGCGAAATTGATGACATCATGCTGAAAGTGACAATAAACAATTAAAAACGTACTGTAAACTAACTCTCCGCCTAAGAGTACGTCGCCGCACTCAATGAGCTGCTGCAGCAGAGTTATGCGGTTCTGGTATCCGAAATCCGAGGCAAGCAATCCCAACATAGTGTCACATTTTTTCACACAAACCACACACACAAAAAAAACTTAAAACACTTTTCAATGTACTGTCGCGCACAACATACTTTATTCACTGTTTTAAATCTACACTATGACATACACATGTTGTTTTGGCGCGAAAGCGGGACAGATGCGCTTGCGCCGCGCGCCGGTTGCGACTGCGTTGCCGTCTTCCGAAAGCTATTACAACGGACAGGTGGTGACAAAGGAGTCCCTACTTCCCCTCTTCACTAAATAAGCTCTGCGACTAGTCGCCCGATTGATTGCGCAACTAGTCGAAGGTTTATTCTTTAGGCTTTATAATAATATCCAACTAAGAAATTAATTAACAAAAAATATAACGGTCTTGTAGAAATTATGAAGGCTTTACCTCGAGTAGCTTTTATTTTTTTTATTGATTTTAACAGATTGAAAAAATAAACTCAATTAGTAAAATGGTTTTCCTTTGTTTGAAAAGTAATGAATTAAAATGGAAACTCCTTTTATGGATGCCATGTTTTTGAGAGCAATATAACCCGATTCATTTAAATGATTAATATTGTTAATGGTAATCCGGCGCCAAAAAGCGAAACAACACAGCTTCCAATATTGTTGATGTATGAAGCTTCCGGATCAATGGGAATATCGAATAACCCAATTGGAATTGGCTAAGTGCATGCATGCAGGGCGTACGTGAGCGGGTGCACGGCCCGCCCGCGCCCCTTCCCTATTATTACTCGCATCGCACGAGGGGGTGGGTGGTTGAATCGGGGTTTGATTATTCGCACATCAACATGTTTGCATTTCATCGATTTCGTCTGAGAACAAGCCGACAGGGCACTTTTGGACAAAAAGAATGAATCGTGTATACTGTTTACTCCTCCCACGATCGATAATTACCGGTGGCTTTATAATCGTTGAAGCATATTGGATGGTAAACGATTAATGTGATAAGGCTACCGGTGTATAGGTTGCGGGTGAAGCGCGCGACGCGTTTATTTATTTTTGTCTGCGCGGCACGTGGGTACCGCCGCGCTCGGAACGCTTCAGGTGGGAACGTCGCGACGCATCGACGTGCGCGAGTGTACTGACCGCGCGGGTTTCGGACGCGCGTCATTCGTTGCACTATTGTGCAGATGGCGTTAGAATAGGAAGGACATACACCGGTAATTAATAAACGTAACTTAATGGGTGATGATGATGGCACGGTGGAACATTAAATTTGTCCATTAATTTGATTAGGAGTAGTTAACATGCAAATTAAGAGGTTTATAGTTTTTACCTTTAATTGACTGCACTAAAACGTGTGTACTTTTGAATATAAATTCGTGACTTTATGGGTTGTCAAGACCTCAAGTACCTAACTCTGATATATTCTGGAATGAACCTTTCATTACATTATCCTTTCATGAAAACGAGACATACGACTGGAAATCCCCGACAGTGAGAGGTGATAATGTGGCGCGCGTCGCGCCGGGTGTTATAAATATTTCATCCAGAGAAAAGGCGTTTAACGCATCGACAGCGGTCGCGCATACCGACGTATTGTACATACATGCGTGCATGGAGTCACAGACAAACCCCATCTATTTCCGTACCCGACAAGCATTTAAGCTATTCTACTTGCTCACCGACTAGTAAAATAAATAGGTGCCTACTTAACCACTGGAATAACTTTTTGCAGTTCGGTCGTTCTCGTTTGACGTAAATAACACATGCAAATTGTTTGTTAGTGTTGCTGCAACTCCATGGATCTTGTTTTTAAACAAAGCATCTAACTACACAGTGTAATCATTGAAATAACTTACAACATTAGTCATGTGATCAACAATTTTGTATTATATAGTATTGTTATAACAATTTATTATTTTCTCATTAATTATAGTAATTCATATAAAAGGACAACTTAGATGAGCACGAGACTGAAATAAGTTGGCAGCTACACGTTGACACCACTTATGACAAGCAGGTTCTGCTCAGCATAATGCTGGCCATAATCATTGGCCACCAAAAAACCAATGACCCACGGAAACCTAGTCAGAACCTGCCACAATACAAAGTGAGGGGGGAGAGACTCCCAAAGTCCCAAAGGAAGACAAAAGATTCACGAGCCCTTAGGAACAAGGCTAACGGACGCTTTCAAATATCCTATTCGGTATTTCTAATTCCACAACGTTCGTGCCAATTCCTTATTTTACCTTATAGACGCATGAAATATTATCGGGGGAAAACATCACAGTGATGTCATGTTTAACACATATCACACAAAATACCTACTACGTTTGTTTGCAATTTGCATTTGCCTTGTTTCGATACAGATTTTTCCATACGTAGCACGACGTTATGTCAAAGAAACCTTATGCAATTCCAACTTCCAGCTCCTAACAATGACAAATGTAGGTAAATTACTTACAAATCTTACTTAAGCATGACGAAAGGGCACACCGCATGATAATGATAATGAAAATCCCAAGCAGTTTAGCGGTTAAATCCGAGACAAAACTAACGACAAAGCCAGCATTTTAAAGGCTTCCAATGTAAAGAATATCTAAATACGGATCAGATTAAGACTACAATTTTACGTAAT
Source organism: Caradrina clavipalpis (assembly GCA_932526535.1). NCBI lineage: Eukaryota > Metazoa > Arthropoda > Insecta > Lepidoptera > Noctuidae > Caradrina > Caradrina clavipalpis. Next base: position 5,571,302 of record OW052105.1, read on the forward strand.
ACCGGATAACCGGGCACGAGGTCGACAGGGTAAAAACTTTTGTTGAGGGGTAAAATTACTGCTGCCTCTTCTGGATTTGACGCTCAACGTTATTTGATTGAACGTTTTCATAATTAATCATGAACAATTTAAGGCATGAATTATAGAGTTAAGACTCTCAAGTATAGTTGAAGCAATCAGTTAAAGCTAATGCAAACTAGCCAGCGAGTGTGCCGCGCAATTATTTTAAGATACGGACGTCTCGCACTCGCATAATCCACGCTGCATTCAATTAATTGGCAGACTTGCTAGTTGCTACTTGCTAAGTAATATAGCCGGACTGGCCAGTGGACCGTGCGACATCATTTTTGTTGATAAAGTGGGTATGTTGGTTTACATTATAACCCCCTTATCGCTCATCGCCAAACCACAGTGACAGCGCAGTACATTAAAATGGTGATCTTTGTACAACACAAAACAAACACCGCAGCCGAGCTCTCACCTGATAAATTATTACAACAATTTAATAACAAAGTGATCCACATTATCATCAACGCTCATCTACAATAGAGGGGTTGTTCTCGCATGAATACAGCGGCGAAATCACTACCCTAAAATTAATATCACGCTGGAAAATTAAACGGACCACTTCTACGAAGCGTCGGGCTCTAATTCATATGCATATCTAACTTTGCCACATTGGCACTGACCCTCGCACAAACTGTGCAAAATAAGATAAGCGGAGTTCGCCGCGACCTCGCTACACTTTAGTGCGCCACTCAAATCGGTCGGCTAATATCATTCCCCTCAATAGTTTAATAGCTGTAACACGAACAAGTAAAGATGTTCATTGTTTATACGCTTTAACTATGTATTGCGTGGGACAGTTGGTATTATTGTGTTAAAGCGCAAGTTCACCTTGCGCCCCTCGTCCGGTGTTTAACAGGGGATGTTGCAAGGTCACTACTAACATAAACGCTCCCCGCCCTAGAGCACAAATTATATAATTTATAACTGCTTTTAATACTCAGCTCGTCGGACGGTTTATCGCGAGAAAAGGGTTAAGAGACGACGTCGGACATCGATCAGGATTAAACTTGGGAGATGACTTCCAAACTCTGTAAATAGGGCACGTGTTAATTTAAATAAGGCCTCTACCCGAAAATTCCTTTAAAAACTTGAAACAAAACCCTTATAAAGGATCCTTTACTGGAATTAAGCGGCAATAAATCACGAGAAGAATCAATACAAGACACGGTTTGATCCCACCGAGGCGTGAACAGTAACGTGTTTTGTTTACTAGTAAAACTGTGATTCAAATGTGAAAATAAAAATGTCATGACACTGACATTCATGCTGCATTACTTCTATATCTTCATCGTAATAAACCGTGTGTAAACATACCTTTATCAATGTCTACATAAACAGAATTTAAAATCACACATGTGTGCAAAAATCTGTGTGTAAACACCATTTTAAAAATTCCATCTATGCCAAGTTCTAAACCGCATGTGTTTAAAGACGCGACAAAAATCGCCTAAAAAACGGAGCAGTGACAAACTCGAAGAAAAAAAAATTAGCTCTCGACCGGGAAGCGGAAAGTGCGACGCCTCTCCTTCAGCTTTCAGACGCCATTATTTCATCCGGTATTAAGTCGGGAAATATTTCGCAACAGCCACCATCTTTTTAATGTGGAATATAACTTGACAGCGATACTGTAGAGTTCAATTTTCATCGGGGTCGCATTGTTGTTACATGGGTGTAGTTCTGCGGAGCTCGGTAAGTCCCTTCTGGTTGAAGACAATAGGGTGTATATTGATTCCTAGATAAATGTGTAGTTGAGACATTTTATTTCGCGGTGGAGTCAATAGTCGTCCTTGTGGATGCGATTCGTCTTTCGTATTGGGGCTTACGGAGATTGTGCAGAATGCACGCCACGAGATTGTTTATAGTTTTGATTGTAGTGAATTTTCCACGAGGTCGACGTTGGTGGGCTGCACCGTGTGAGGTAAGCCGCGCTCGCTCCACCTAATATTCTCTGTTGACATTAATATTGAATGCACGGAAGTGGTTTGAAATGGTCTTTAAATATTGATGGAACTGTCAGAATCAGAGCAAATGCTCTGCGACTTTAATACAACTGTGTGTATTCTTTTAGAAATAAAGGGGAAAACTGTTACAAACTACAAAGTAATAAGAGACAGCAATAAAATCCACTTTTACACCGTGGTTTATGAATGTCCGAGAACCTAAAATTAAAAAAGTAACTGGAAAGTGCATCGCCAACGGAGCGAACGGCCTCAAATTAGTGCGCTATAAAACAGTAGCCTGAGAAAAATTACACGTATAGATAAAATCTATGAGTGTTTGTGTGTGCGTGGCCGTTGCGTAACAGAATGATGGCTGTTCGCGGAGCTGAGGAAGTGTATGGCTGGGGGCAGAGCATACGCGCGCTGCATTTTAATGCCGTGTCCCGTATCCAGCGGTGCCCCTACGATTGCAATACGATTACACGTACAACTCATATGTCTTTGTTTTAAATGTCTTCTAGCCCTTCGCATGTCAGTACATTGCGCAACATTTTTGCACTCGTCTTCAAAATGCTCCAAAAAACATAAACAAAAAAAGTACTTAACACTCGGCCCGGCCGGCGTCATTGTAACTTGATTTATGACTCACCCGAGTGAGCTGGCGGCCTTTTGTTTACGGTTTCGGGTACACGTTGAGATAAGGAACAAAGGATAGTTTTTGTTATTGTAATTGGAGGTGTGAGTATATTGTTTTTTGTGCGACAAAAGTGACGGTGGAGCAAATTTTATCCGTTTTAATTGAATAATGTGATATTGTGAAAATGTTTGCGCGATAGGTGTATAGTTTTATATTATTTTAATAAACTAGAATAGTTATTCGTACTATTTAATAAGAAACATTAATAATCATGGTAAAAAAATCGTAAGAAAAAAAATTTTTGTTTCTTTACAAATTTATAGAAAATCTAGACCTAATCTAGACCTAATCTAGACGGACTATGTACACAAAAACTAGAAAACCTAGAACAAAATGATAATTATGTAGAAAAAGGCTAGTTAAGTAGCTTTAATAAAAAAATATCACTAGTTTCTCCATCAGCCTATAAACTCCCGTATTAAATAATTATATGACTCACCATTTTTAAATTCGTAAACAAGTGACGTCATCAGCGACGCGTTCGACTTTTTCGATTTTAGCACATTTCACTTCACACAACACTAAACACAATATTATAATAACACAGCACAGTTATTCTAGATTAATTTGGTTCCACTATCTTTAATTAAAACCTTAACCTTCATATCAAACGTGACGTTTTTTATCGAGCGCGAATTCACAGGGGCCCGCAAATAACCACAAAATGGCCGCCGGCGGCCGCATCGAGGTATACTTCAATATTTTAAAGAATTTTTTGTTTGTATCTGTTGCAAACGTGCGTCGAGATCGTAGATAATATATACCTCTATGCTTTGCGTGCGTTTTAGATGGACTCTACGCGCTTTAAAATAGGGTTTTAAGTCGTTTAACAAAAAATGATTTCTCAGTCCCTCTAGGGACCGGCGGCAAAGTAACTTTTTAATCTGAGGACCTCCAGTACCCGAAAGCAATTTAGCAGCTAGTAGGATGTGTGTCAGCTGTTTATCATAAAGTTGCTGGGCTAGCCTAGAATACTAACCCGTGTAGCTTAGTATTACATTCTTCATTTTATTAGGCTTTTTTTTAAGCCTTGTCTTATACCCTGAACGTCTCATAATAATTCAGCGTTATTTGATCGTACAATTTTTATTTGAAAGTCAGGCTGGTCCAGTTGTTTCTAACGTCAATCTTTGACTGGAATAATATTTACCAAAACAAAGGCGGTTCTACAAATCCATTTCTAATTTCAAAATTCTGCTAATACCCGTCAAGACTTAGCATTAAACCTATTTCTGATACGAATTGTTGTTACTGTTAGAAAATGGGAATACAGGTCACAATCGAGACGCTTGTCCTAGTTTCTTTATTTATATGACAGTGTTATATAAATTATATGTTTCTTCATCTAATAAATAAAATAACCTTCAGGAGTAACGACTATCAACCGAGCTCGGACTTCCTAATCCAGTTTTGTTCAAATAAAATACACTCGGCTGCTTCGAGTATGTATTTCTATAATGTCTTTCTGTGGGAGTTGTACTAGTAAAGTAACATCTCCATGATAATGCAGTTCACGGTACATCTACACCAAAAAAAAAATACAAGAACGTGTTAAAATCCCGAGAACCCATGGTTGTAGGCCCCCACCCACATTACGATAGGCGTTTTATCACCGAGTCACCCGCCTATAAAACATAACATTGTACTATGGCATGTACACCTTCCGGAATTCACCTCTTCAATCCCTTTGTTCCCAAGATTCGGTGAAATGAGTCACACACAGAACCGCGTTCGTTTCCATCTTATTTATTAAGGAGTTCGTTTGGAACCCGTAAACCGTATCACTTTATTTTCTCGGCCCTCTTAATAACGATAAACAAACAGATAAATTGCGAATTCAGGACAGAACATCACTTATCCTTTATACCATTTATCTAATAAATAAACCACTTCAAATGGAATAAAAACCTAATTGACGTTGATATCATTCTACCGGAGAACTAAATGAGGTATGTTGAAGATTTAAACTGTTCATAAACGCCTTTGACAGAAGCAACGGGCAGCATTGAATTAGTGTTGCAAATTATCATTTATCTTCGGAAGGATTAAGGGATATTGTTACAAATCTACCGTTTACACTTCGTTAGAGCACGGAGCTGGAGCATAACTTTGTATGAGGAGTCGTTATGTCGCCGGCGCGCCCGCCAGCGCCACCCACTTCAAATATTCTCTATTTATTTCCCATTGACCGGTGTCGTTGATACTATGACGACCAATATAATCTAAATCGGTGCACAACAATACAGTAGTCGTGCTATCAGTAGTAAACTAGTGTCTGCTCTCGAAATAACTGTAGCTACGTTCTCGTATAACGTAGTAGCGTAGTATGGGCGTCACGGCCGAGGCCGGGGTGGGCCCCGCTCCACCACCCCACCCCGCCGACCTACCTATGCCGACGATAGATGGCGCCCCGAGATTAAATTGGCATATCGGATACACGATTTATTTCGCTCACCGATCGAAATGAAACATTACTCCTTCGAGTGAAATAAAAAAATAAAGACTGTACATCTCATCTTATAACGCTTATCGGCAAGTAATAGATTCTGTTTCGAGATGGCGGAATCCTTCAATTTCCCGTCGCGTCGCCGTGTCGCGATACGGAGTTGTAGAATCAAGTGTAATGGCTCGGTTTGCAACCCTACGTTTCATTAACTTCTCAATTCTTCTCAATCAGGGGGTGCGCGGTGCGAACTATTCTCAACTACATACCACACTAATATATTATTTATCGAAAAATGGTCGCGTCTGTTTATTCAGTACCAATCTTTCTGCAAAATAAAATGCGCTGCACGTGCGAGACGCAATAGGACGACACAATATTTCCTACTACTTAAAGAGTTATTTTTTTAAAACAAATAGGTAGTAATTTCAAGCTGCTTAAACATGCAAACAACGTTGCAGATGTTATTGCAAGCCGGCGCGAATACAAAATGAACTATGAGTAGGTACCTAATCGTAGAATTTATATTTCATGACTCTTTGATAAGCATGAGTATCAATAATAATAACATGTTCATAAACTATAAAGTAAGAAGTTCCAAGCTGCGCCCGCAAACAGTTCGCGTTAATTAAAAGTTACAGAAGATAAGACAACTTTGTTATTGAATAAATAAAACTTCCGTTTAAATGTCTGCGGAGGGAAATGAACGGATCCAGTTGGTTGTTGGATTGGCGCCTTTTTAGCTGGAAAAGCTCGGAAAATGAAATGTTCGTTCTGTTCGGCCGTCGGCGCCCGTCCCGCGGCTCAACTCCTTTTCAAACTTATCGCGCAGATTAAAAACTGAATCCAACTAGAACTTAGATCGAATAAATAACGGATAAGGAGCACGAGTAATATTGTTGTGTTAAGATGTTTATGGCTAGACATCAAATTGTTAATTTATCGACCACTTCAAACGTGAAACTTCTCAGAATCCGACAAAAGCGTGTTAATACAACAGAATAACGCTACAGTTTCAATATCATTGCAATAAATTGGCATCCACGTGAACCATTCCTCATACGTTACTTATGTGAAGGCTACAAATTGTATTCGTATCTCGTCATATCTAGATCCGGGGCACGGAAGCAGATAGCGAAGTAAATCCCTGTTCTAGAATCCGGTAGATATTGGTAAACAGCCGCCAATGAAATCCCGCACACTGCGCGGTACTACGAAACTCGAAATTGTTGCGCCAACCCGTCACCCCTTTTATTTATGTATATGTATCGTGTATCATTTTTCAGTGTATTTTACTAGTAATAGATACCTTCTTTACAATTTTTTATGCTCTTGAAAAATGAGGGCTATCATCCTTAACTATAGTTTTAAAAGGTTCCAGTAAAGAATGAGATTCTTCCCCGGAGTAAGGGGTCTGTCTTTCCCCGGAAGTGTCATGTATGACACGCGAATAAGGGAATACGTCAGGGCAACCATTTGTCAACCATGGTAATTTTAGTAGGTACGGCATACTCGTGACCTTTTTTTTATTAACGGTATATAAAGACTAGCTTTTGCGTGTATAAGTAGCTTATGTCCTTTTAGACTTCAAATTTTATAACGATGGGTTTAGTAGCTTTTCCATGATTAGGTAACAGACAGATAGAAATTACTCTGGCATTTGTAATAAGCATGTCTGTACTCATTATTACCATATCAGCCGCCGGACGTCCACTGCTGGACATAGGCCTCCTCCATAGATTTCCGAAAGGACCGGTTGTGTGGGTACTAATTCCAACAATATTCTACTAACAAAAGACATCCCATAAGTATCATATTAAGCTACAGTATCTGCTCAAGACAATTAATTGATATCATCAATTGAACAGGAAGGTATTATACATATCATCAAGTACTGTTATTAATAAGGATGATAGCAGAATAGATTGCAGATATCCAATAGGGTATCTACATGCTTGAGGCGTCACGTACGACAATCAGTTGCCTTATAGACAATATGTGAAAGTAAAAGGTTGTCATCGATAACATTCGATAAGTTATCCAAGTATCTATTGAATCTGCGTGAATTTTCGGAAGGATCCCTAATTAATTTGATATTAATATATAAGCTACGTTATCATAGCTTCCTTTTAGCGAAATTATTATAAGAAACCGACTAGAAGTATCAAAGAATATCGCGTTCAAATAAACAAACTCTTCAGCTTTATAATATTATATAAGTATATTTTATATACTACAGACAATATTACCTATCAGATCCAGATTTAAAAGTTGGAAACAGAAGCTTTACAAAGTACTAGTCTAACTTGTTTCACAGAATTCAATATCCTCGTGGAACAATACGTAGCAAATCAAAAATTCTAACTTTAAACAGTTACAAAGCGAACTCTTGCATTGTTTAGTTGTACGGGCCCCAGTCACGCTAGGCTTCTTGTAAATCTGTACTTTGTTGTCAACTAGGGTTCCTTAATCACCGCTGATGGTCTTCAACACTTGGCAATGCCCTCAACTTTCAAACACGGCTAGAATTCATAATGAACGTACTAATGTTTCTTTGCGGAGTTTTCCTGACTCTACTTATAAATTTAGATTTTCTTCTACATGTTTGTATTTCGTAAAATATGGAGGAGGGAACATGAGCTTCAAGTAACAAGTCGTAATTTTTATAAAATACGTTCTAACCGTATACTGCGCGTTTAATATTCAAGTGCAATAAAATATCGATGAAGCAATTGGAAATTCTTAACTTCAACACTCCGCGCGAGTCGCGGGTCGAATGCAGTAACTTGTGGAGTTCCAAACTTTGCTTAACAAAACTTGCGGCTAAGGCGGCGACTATAACCTAACACTATAGTTGATTAGTTCATAAAGACTATAAAAAATTTAAGAATGTTACTAATTGGAATACTCCTTGTAGATCTTGCAAACTATGCTTGAACCGTCACTGTGGCCGTCAACTCTTTTGAGATCCGATCTAGCCTGCCCCCTTGTTGTCCTCCCCCAGAGACACCCCTAACCAAGGTCTGTACCCCACAGGGGGTGCCCTTAGCGTGTCGTCGCTTAGTTTATTAGTTTTAAGCCCGGCCTGGATGCTTTAATTGTAAAGGTTAAGCAGCCGACCACCACCAAGGTAGAACAGCGAGATGCCATTCCGACAAAAAACAACTAGCTCTTTTTCTGATTAGGTGCTTTTAATAGAATTTAAAAGGCACCTAATCAGAAAAACTCTTGGGAATTACACAATGAAAAGAGCGAATGAAAATTCCATAGCGAGCAGTAAGTTATGATTTTATCAGTCAAGCTTCGCTGTCGTCGCGTACGGATCGCATTCCTCACATAACAGCATGTGGCACCATTATGAAACTAATGACTGCAAAACCTTTACACATTATTTATTTAATATTTATTTACAGTTACATTGTCAAGCGTTTTTAACACAACATGCTACTAATCCTCCTAATATTATAAATCCGAAAGTATGTGAGGATGGATGAACGTTTGTTACTCTGTCACGCTTAAACGGCGAAACGGTTCTAAATGAAATTTGGAACATAGATAGATTATATTCTAGAATAGCACGTAGGCTACTTTATATCCTAGAAAAATGTGGAAGTATACATTTTTCTTGGGATAATATATAAAATTAAACGCGGGCAAAAGCTAGTAAATTATAATATTATCAACAAAAAACCCACTACGCTCATTGATTTAAAATGCCCATGTCCGGCAAAGGAAACTGTAGCGTTGCAACTTAGATATTCAAGCATATAAAAGCTGTCCTTTCTTACATTTCCATTTTCTTACATTGTCGTCCATACGAAAGCTTTGTAACGGACTCCGGGGTATGGTAATCGTAGCGACATACAGAGACTAATGTTACTTAATGAACGTGTTAAATTATGCACGCAACTAAGTAGACAAGAATAAATACATTACAAATGGACAGACACACGGAGAATGCAGGAAATGGAGTACAAACACCGTTTAGGGAACTAGAAAAGTTAACGCCATCTTAATACAAACTTAAAACTTATTTCATTATTTTTGTAATGTGTATAGAAGAGACAAAAGTGCGAGTATGATTAATTACACGATTGCTTTCGTCTCTACCCGATTAGCATCTCTGTCGACTTTTCAACAAATTATAGACGGTATCTAAATGCAGAAACTACCTCGTTAGGCTAGTGGACCAAAGCGCGACTGCTACGCTAGAGATCTTGGGTTTGATTCCCAGGTCGAGCAAAAATTGTAATTGGGTTTTTCAATGAAATTCTCAGTAGCAGCTCGGAGTTAGGAATTGTGCCCGGTTAATGGCAATAGGCTCACTCCCTATTACATGAGACCTAAAAGATACCGGCAAACTGTAGTCATACATTGGTACACCTCTGCCTAACCCTTCGGGGAACACAGGCGTGATGATATGTATGTCTTCTACAAGCTCAACTCGTGTCGATCGTCCGTCATGTCTCTCCATTAGTTACCTCCTCCATGGTCAGTGTTGCACATGGCGGGTCGCTTATGCAACCTCTCGTAGGTGATATTAATTCTAATATTGATGACATTTTGTTTACGACTGCCACGTTCTACGGTAAGGATGAAAGGAATACTGTGTTCGCCGCTTTATCACGCCGCAGATGTAATGGTGGTGTGTGCACGGTATTTTATGACAGAATATATTTTTTTGCATACTATGTTACACATTGTTCTATATTTTTGTTGGTATCGAAATAACTTTTAGTTTGAGATACTTATCCGTAATAGGAACGTGCAATGCTTTAAGTTTTATTTAATACTAGCTTTTGCCCGCGGCTTTGCTCGCGTTAAGAAGTATTATCTTTCATCCCCTATTTTATCCCCTTAGGGGTGGAATTTATCAAAATCCTTTCTTAGCGGATGCCTTCGTCATAACATCTAACTGCATGCCAAATTTCAGCCCGATCCGTCCAGTGGTTTGGGCTGTGCTTTGATAGATCACTATGTCAGTCAGTCAGTCAGTCAGTCACCTTTGAGTTATATATATTTAGATATATTTAGATATGATATGAATAATAAACTGCCGATTAACGTCAATATCATGTATGTACTTGTCAAATTTAATTAACCTCACTTGTAATGTATCTTAATGTTGTTTACAACGATAACGGAACGCTAGTACAACTCCAAGGAATTTCCTAATCAACACAAATTAATTTCGTATCGAAATCTACTACTGGAAGGCTAATAACAATAAACCACATTCTAAGACACAAACTAGTCAATAAAATTCACTCGGTAGTGGCATAAACTTACCGATTAATTACTTAGAATCGATTATTCGGAAAGTGTAACGATTAATATTTAATTAGTCGTCTCGTTCATTAGCGCTCCGTCTAACTTCGGTCGCGAACTACATGAAAACTCTTATTTGGCAAACATATTTAGTAGTTCACTCCAACATGTTGAACAGCCCTTGTTTAGTCCTGCATGTCGGTATTTATCGTGCCCACTTTAAAATGGCTGGATCAATTGCATTGAGAACAATGTTTTGATTGCGCGTGAGATAAATGTACAAAATAATATTGAGGAAAGGAGCAATTATTTTACGATTTTTATGAGAACCTAGCTTCTGTCCGCCGCAATTAAGCCTGAAAAATCGAATGAGGAATTAAATTTGTATAATTTGATTTTTAGTTGCTTTGAAATCAATAAATAGGAAGTGAATTGAGGGAGAAGTGAATAGAGGGAATTGCGTTTCGACAGCTCATAAAAAGTACCTACGTCAATTGATTAGTGGTGTCATCTACCCAATTTCTATATTATAGCCAAAATTTCCAGCCGATAAAGAGTCATTGAATAACATACATACATACATACAAACATTTATACTTTAAATATTAATAAGTTACGTGAAGATGGTTCGTGATGGTTGATGATGGTGATGTTGGAATATTGAAGGCTAGATTTTTCAACGTTTCAACAATGGCGAAGTGTCGCCAATCTTTCGTATTCATCTTTTATTCAGAACGACTGCTCTCGCCATACGAGTGACGATACGAACAATGATATTATTCATTCAGGAATACTCATTACATTAAGAGAAACGAATTGTAAGAACCTAACTGTCTTTCTAGCAAGATCTTAGAAAAATAAAGAATTGATATTCAAAGTCTAATTTATTGCCTTTATTAGAGTGTAACTTGCAAGTCTTTATTGTTTAAAATCTCATCACAATCTCATCTCAGCGACAATTAATGTCAGAACTTAACAAAAATTTAGATAAATTAGAGGTATTTTTGACAGATTTAGCAAGAGTTTAGAACTTGAGCGTTCTTAATAATACAGGCATTGCCCCTTGTTTTCGAATTTTTTTTTTTACTTATTGTATGTTGATTGTTTTTCCGTGATTCTTTAATAAAAATAACAGTAAATGTTACAAAACAATCACAACTATCATTAAATAAATAAAAATTACCGCCTTCGCGGAAGCCATACACAAACACAGCAGCTCTCAAAACAATAAAATAAACAAAATTAAAAGTAATAGACATAAGTACATAATGTAACAAGATAATGACCGTCATTGTCATATTAAACATGGCCGAGTTTAATCACATAATGGTCCGTTATTTATTACAGAGCACACGTATACATCGTCCAATAAAAGCTACACCTTTTCAATGACCTAAATACTGATTTATTTATCAGCACTGAACCCTCGACATAACTCATAGGGGGTAAGGGAGGAATGCGAAGATGCGAACGGCAACGGTTTTACGATTCGACAATCGTAAAACTTGGAAACAATTCTCTTGAATACGTTATATTAGAAGGTGAAGCTATCTATATTTTTCCCGAACGTTTTATTTTCCTGGTTTTATTGGAAATTGGTATGTTAATTAAATCAAATCTGGCAAAAACAATAAAACAGAACGCCTAAAACATTATAAGCCAACACAAAATATGGAGAGATTCTTTTGAGATTTCTGCAAACAAAGAAAAATAAAAGTTTGAACTTAAAATACAATTCTGTAAAAATATTCACAAATTCGCATTCATTGACTAGAAAAGGTTGAGTACGTCTGGGATTCGAAGAAAATTCCTACCTGTCCATACATTTTCCACGAAAACCAGTTTTATTTAGCAATTTTCTGTACGAGTTGGACTGAGCCACTCCTAAATAGAGGTTGGATATTGAGTAGAAAAACTATTTCACAAAGAAAGGACATCAAAGCTTAGCCCTGAGATAATGTCAGGTTTCGGAAGATCCGTAGTGCGTAGTATCCGGGGAAATAAATAACGCGTTGTGTTGGTAAACTGCGTCGTGAACAGCTCATATTAGTCGATCGATGCGAATTATGTAAGGCGTTTCAAAGGAGTCGTTTATAAATAAATATTAGTTATACTAACAGTTGGAAGTTTTGCAATGTTGGCTTCGATCAAGGATATTGCGGTTTGGGGCAGTGAACCGTCTCCCGCGTGGGGTGGGGGGCGGAGGGGGGGGGGGGGTGATAGTAGGCGGCCCGTGGACATTTACCTCTGCTTTTATTTTGTTCTCTTAATTACACGAGTTTCGGTTAATAATCCGCTGCTTCAGTTGTTAAATTGTAATATTCAACAAAGAAGGAATAATCAGCTGGTAAATTGATGCCTTTTCCATTAATTATAACATAATGCACCAACAAGATGATTAAATGAATATGACTTCTTTTTGGACGTGAAATACCTATATCAACATACCTACCAGAACATAATTCAGAAAAGTTTTATACAGAAAATTGACTTATTTTCAGACTAATAAAGCAATAACAAAAATCCGCAATCCAAGAGGTACACTCGACCCGAATAATAAGGAAATAATTCAAAAAATAAAATATGCTATCGGCACCCAGATGTGTCGAGGATATGGGGGAAATTGGCGGAAGGCCCCCGTGGAGATTGAAATACGAACAAAAGGTCCCACCCGCGTGATATACAGCCTCTATAGAGCACAGGAAAAAGTTATTAGCTTAGTAGATGCATAGGTACAGTCACCAAAAGGGATCAGTAACCATGCCGTCACATGTAATACAAGTTTTTTAGACGCTGAAGGATGATTTCGAATAACATTTGATTTAATGATTATAAAACAAACAGTTCATTAATTAAATTTGCATTCATCCGTCAGTTAAGAAGAAAATGTCAACTATATCAGACAGCCCAGGTTACGTATCTCTTTTGCTGACCGTACATAACCCACATAGGAGGGTCGGTCACGTGTTCTCCTAAAACGTTGAGCGGAATCCCAGGTGACGCTCAATAAGGTAGGCTAATACCGTTCTGCTACAAACAAGTATAACGCATGCCACGTATTACATTGACTAACTAGTGCATCGCTTAAGTAATGTCGTGATTGCCCAGTGGTTGTAGCGCCCGCCTCTTGGGCACGAGGTTGGGGGTTTACAACTGGGCATGGGTAAGTACCCACTAATGTGACTTTAGTATCTCATATGTTTTTTAAAGTTCGTCTTGTGTATCGGTAAAGTAAGACATCACGAGCAAAAAAAATATGGCTGTAATCGCCAATCCGCCTTAAGCGTGGTGATCAACGCTCATGCCTTCTCTGCATGAGAAAGGCTTTTGCCGTGCAATAGAACAATGATATACTAGCATTGTTATCTCTTATGGCGACCATTGAGACTACCATACTCGATTAACTAAGAGAAGTCGGAATACTCCACTTAATACTCTGGATTTCATTAACCAAGTCATCATACCAAAACCGTCCTTATTGCTATATAAACGTTAACCCAATTCAATACACGTCATAAAACGACAAAAAGACAGAAAAAAATAATCGCTCGTTTTCTAAATCTTTTTTGGAACGTTTCAATTTTCAGACAGAAAAGGAAGGTTTAGTCAGTTTTCATTGGATAAAAAACTCGAATCTAATCCGCGAAACTGAGTCCCCATGTTCGTGTCACCGGCAGGGACACAGGCAGTCTGGTGAAACGATCTAAGCCAGGGCTACCCAAGTTGGGCGCCGCGGAAAGTAAATAGGCGCGAGCGGCCTCGAACTTCAAAAAATTTATCAAAAAAATAAAGTACAAAAATCTAGGAATAATATTACAATATTCTATATTAAAATTCATGCTATTGTAGAAGGGAAGTACGTTGTTTGGCTGTTTTCTTTTTCAGTAAGTCTGACAGACCCCCTCCCCCCCCCCCCACGAAATTTTTTTAAACTTGTAAGGGCGCCGCGGGCTTATAAAGCTTGGGAACCCCTGATCTAAACGATTGAACTATCAATAGACGGGGCCTATGAGGCACGGGGACATTTAGCAAAACGGATTTACTGCACGAGAGTACGCTTTACAATTGAATAGACTGAAAACTAAATTGTAGAAACGTTTTTCGCTAACGTTTTTACAGGTTGCAATTACATTTTAGAAGTACTACTTATTCTTTAGCTTTGTGAATAGTATTTTTATTTAATTTATTTAAGTAAAAGTTTAAGTTCATAGTGTTTTACAGTATTGTCTGGATTGTTATAGGTTCCCTGTTTAGCAAGAATAAGTACTTGCGAACTACTAACAAATATTCAATTTTAAAAGATGTTAAATTATGTATCTTTAGTAAAAGTTTTTTTTACTATTCAGTTAAATATAAAGCCTAGTATTAAACTGAAAAAGCTCTGTATTTATTCTGTTGTGGAACTTTATGAACAAATTCTATTAAAAATAAACATAATCGTAATACTGGCTACTACTTTTTGTGCAAATGGGTTAAAAACTACAAAAAACTGCAAGCCTAATTAATACAGGTAATTATATTGGTATTACTGCCAACGAGAAGGGTCAAATAGATCAACAATATGCTTGAGTAATTTTTATTAATTAATTGATAATGAACTAAGACACATCATAAATAGAGTTCAAAATATAATTTATTTGGTTTTTTTACCACGCAATTTGCAACTTTATTTCTTCTAATTTTTATTAATTCATTATTACATTAATCGATGAAATCTGCTCGAAGATTTTGCATTTCTTGTCTCTACCGATCGTAAAGCGACAGTAACCATTAGAATCCAATACTTAATACTGTTATCAATGTTATTTTTAAAAAGCCAAGCTGTTATTCTGCAAACGTTCGTTATCGCCGCGGGTACAAACGTACCTACAAATCTACAAACCGTACGATTTTAATCTGCACTTCGCACAGTTTTTATTTTACTTTTCGTGGCTCTATTCGCGAGTCGCGCCCGCTCACCGTTGGCAGGTGATGCATACGTACTTGCCGTACGTGCACTGCGACGATTTAACGAGACCTCAACTTTATGCCATTATAATAGGAATGCCGCCAGTAAAAATGGCATTTCGAGAATACAACACGTTTAGTTAGCGGTTAGCTAAGCTAGTTTTTGTTCGTCATTTTGGACAATAAACGTGAGCCATAGTAATAGACAGGGGTTTTTAAACTTTCATGGTGGAACGGAAGATATTCGTGATTTCGTGATTACCGTGTGCGCGTAATGATGATTCAAGAATGGAGTGTTACAGCACATCGTAAAATAAAAACAGCACTTTCTAAATAACATTTCTGTTAACGCAAGAATAATATTTCTAACACAGACGCGATAATGAAGTGAAGCCACTATTAATGTCATAAACCTGTAATTATAAAGCCACTAGTTTTTAACTCAAGACATAAAACACATACTAATAACGCGTATAATAGCACAAATGCGTTACATCAAGCAGTAGAAATTACATTAAAGCGATTCCGGTTACGTCCGGTTTGGTCATTTTCATTATTATTCAGTTAGCAAGCGCAAATATTTTCGCTTGCAGTCTTGTTTTATGAACGCGAGTATGTGTGCGCGGACGCGACCATGTGTGCACTTTGCACGTTTGCGTTTTGTGCTTTTTTCACAATTTATTTATTCACGTCGCCGACAGGTGGCGCTGCCGGGCGATCTGTGCTCGCGATACGTGTAAACTGGCTCTTAAAATTTCATTCCACATTTTATTTAGGCGCAGTCAACCTTAACGCGCAAGCTGTACGATGTACGACCGTATTGTCGGATGTGGGAAATATATTGAATACATCACCCGAGAATCGATTGCACTTCACTTAACAGTATCGCAGTTACACCATTTACCGACGTGCCATGTTTGAGTTGTACATCATTCATAATAATTAACAAGTAACACTCGAGTCGGACCGAATCTTTTCTTACGACTCTTGTTTACACAACAAATACCGAAGTGGTTGGAATTTACTTTTTCCGAGTAGTTTTTCATTGGTCGTTGAGTGAGCTGGTGAAGTTATGAGCCAATTAGCGGGCTGCTAGGATAAAATAGGGTTTTTATCGTGCGTTTGAGGAGCGACATTTTAGGCATAGCGGTGGGCGGACGTGGAACTAGTCTGCGGGGGTTATCGTCACTATAAACCACTCCACATCGCGGCTTCACGCGCCGGCTTATATCTAACCTTTTTGTACGTACAATCATTTATACGCTACGCCATCCCACTTATCCGTGATACTATCTGGGATCAATTACTGTATGTCTCATATCTCCTTCAATTGATCACCCATTACATCGGAGTAAATACCATTAATAAACCCTATAACTAATATCTAATAAGTATTTTCTAAACAACCAACAGGATATCCGTTCGTTTGATGTCTCGCATTAATGCATTTATCGCGAATGTTTATCATAACATTCCATATCAGTAATCGATTGAAAATAATGAGAATATCGGCGAACATTCACTGAATACAACAGCGCACGTAAATGTTTATGAAAGAAAATGTCGAGTAACTGGAAGGTTTTAACTTTGACGTCGCAACCACACAGTCCGATGGAAAAAGAAAAATACACAAGATGGGACCGAATGCCGGAAGAGAGGCAATGAATTAAATATGCATGTAATTTAGAGGCGAAACAGGAAAACGCGCGTTACGCTCGGATGGCCCGGGCTTCTGAATAACCGATAATCCACATATTGACCGCAGAGGATATCTAGTTAGAGACAAATAATGAGTATTGTTTGTTAGGGTTGGCAGATCGAAATTATAAAAGTATACAAAAATTTTGAGAAACGGACCTTGTTCGGTCGGAATCAGTCATTTGAAATAAAAAATACATATGGTATTTTTTTTTCCTGTCTTTGAAGGTCTATTTTTACGTACAAAAATTTTGATAAAGGGACATTGTTCGGTAAGAATCAGTCATACGAAAAAAAGTATTTGACTATTTTTTTTTTCATCTGGCAACCCTAGATATTAAGGTGTTTTCACACTTACCGGGTTTAGGTAGGGGTGCTTTGAGATCGTTGGCGGCCAGCTGAGGGTTCTCCTGGACCTGGAAATGTGTTATATTGTTAACTGTGTAAACTTATTGTAAATAGAGCTGGTTAAGGAAAAAGAGAGTAAATTAAAAATCTATGCATCTAATACGTAAATGAGGCATATTTTAAAGTAGCGACCCGCCATTGCTTTTGCCTGGTGCAATTTACTGAACGCCACATTTAAGTCACATTTTTTGGTCGTATTTTCATACAGATATACCATTCAATACCATATGTGCGGTAGATTTGAAAAAAAAAATTTTTTTTCCATAACACCCTTGTCTAATATACCTACTTATTACGATCAGGATAAAAAACAAACCAGCCAAATCAGTCTAGCTGTACTCAATTAACTTTTCTTTTATACAACGACGTGGCAATTAATCTTTATTTGTATAAATTAATTGAACTAAAAACATTTTTCTCAAATTTTACACGACCTAGAAAACCTACACAATATGACGATCCGACTTATCGATCAGTGTGCAAAATCCTTTACAATAATATAACGTTTTTCTAATAAATTCTATTCTTAGAAAGATTTACGAGTGGCCATAGCTTATAAAAATATTGGAAATATGCATTTTTTTCTGTGTTGCGTCAGTGTTTACCATTACCTACATTCTAGATCTAGATCTAAAACCAGATGTTCCACAAAAAATCCCAATCGATTTCAAACTTTACTATTTAGTATCTGTAATTTTTTCTGACCGTTAGTTCAACTAACTTGCGGATAGATGGCGCTACTAGTAATGAAAGGCGTACTTTCCCTTCTGTTTACATTTATCCTCATAAAAACATAATATTCAAGACAAAGTACAAGTTTCGCATAACAAAGTAAATGACGTTAATATTTTCCCCATACATACTAATTCAAGTTAACGTAGAACAAACGTTATGTACTAAAAGTGATATGAAACAGACTTGATCATATTTCTTTGACAATATGCCGAAAATGTTCCCACTTCCAGTATTCTATCAAGACAGTTCATAGCATTTTCGACTTTTACATCTGTTGCTTAAGAGCTCTTTCACTTTGAAGGAGTGAGTGGTACGTTATGACTCTTCTCCTTGAATAAAATTAATATTTTTTATCGCCATGATGAGGATTACACATACATTTTGGCAGTATTTCTGTCCGTAATATAACCTCTAAGCCAATTTAGGATATTAATTTTTCCGTTACGACTTTTGCATAAGTAGGGGGACATCTGTTATAAATAGAAATGTATAATATGCCAACCTTTTATTTTGTTTTAGTAACAGAATATGAAGGAATCGTTTAATGTCGAAAAGAAACAAATGAAACTCATTAAACTGACTGTCATAGTATCAAGTCCGTTGATAATACCATATTCTACTTAACATTTATCAAGCAATTAGCATTCTTAGTTTTACTACGCTTAGGTAGGTATTCCCATAAACAATAACATTTTTAAAACATGTAAAAAAACATTTGCAAATATATTTCCCCCACATACGATAATCGAGTGAAAATATTTTTAGCGTCGCTACGCGGCTACGCCAATAAAACGGCCATCGCATGTCCTACGCAGCCTTATACCTACGCATCCAATCATATTTTTCGTAGAACTAGCGTACCGTTCAAATTGATTCATAAAAGGTAACATAAAATAACATTTTATTCAGTTTGCAACGTTAGGAATATTCTAGAGATATTTCCGACGATATCAGATCGTGTGGCATCAATTGTCTTTTGTCACCATAAATCATGGTCGCCTGCGCGTATTTTTCGCGCGTTTGTCGAGTTGCGACCTTGCGCGGTAAGCATATAAGCGTACACACACGTTTTAGCGTAGTCATGAACTTGAAATTTGCATTTATAATTGTTTTCATATTTTCCGAGTGTTGTGCGAATTTCTATAATATTTGATTAAATTTGATAGCGTCGCTTTATTACTACTTCCCTACGATTACATAAGCGATTGTTGTGAGAGAATGTGCAATTTATTTTTATGTCATTATTTAACGAATCAGTGTCAAGGTTTGGTGTCCTAGTTATCGCAGTAAAGGCTAAGTTCATACAGCGAGCGCTTGTCGGGTGCTGCCACGAACCGTATGTACTGAGCTTTACAACCGTAAGTAAGTAGTGAAACGTCTGCCTCACCTTATTTGTGTAAGGGTTGAAGATAAACTTGTTCTCCAATTCCTTCCTCGGCGTCGCAGCTATTACTGACAGCGGCGTCGGTAGAGACTTCATCTCCTACAATAACAAACAACGTTACAGTATTCGTATCGCTGAAATAATATTGATACTTACAATTCGTTTGGGAGTGAATCATACGCACCTTTAAAATACTTTCTATTGGCGGTTGACTGCTATCGATAGCATTCTGTAAAGGAAACAACAAAACGATTACATAATTTAGTATTTATTTGACAAGTATCTGAAAAAGACAGTTTACAGCATTAATACCTCCTGAATACATTTTAAACGTTTAAATTGTTGAAACAAATATTGAACTGCAGTGTGCTGCTGTCAGTTGCAGACAAACGTATTATAATAATGTCGGGGTTCCGTACAGCATTTAAATGTACGGCTGAACCGCACACGCCCACGGGGAAAATGTGGGCATGTGTACGGACGAAATATTGTGACATCACAAATGTCGCGTTAACGTTTTACGCTTTATAATTTATCGTGGGCGAAAAACAGGGGTAGTCAACACGATACATACGCGTAACGAGATAAGGCGCGTTGCTCACATAAAAGATTGGACAAATTTGCACTGGCAAGAATAAAACTACTTTTACGAGAATACATTATGCCTCCTTAGCGAAGCGGGGCGATTAAATTTAGGGCCCGTTTACGGCCGACTATGCTTGTATGATTTACGACTTCACGGCAATAAATGTATTGTATTGTTGCCGTCGAAGGAATCTGCCGGGGACCTAAATATTCAATTCGACGAACTTATTCTGTTCTTGTACAAAATAGCGCCAAATCAATTGGAAAAAGAGAGAAGGAATGTTTATTGGGTGGTGTCAATCGTTCCTGGAGAACTGAGTACCGGCGGTATATTGTTATGGCAGAAAATAAGGTCAAATATTATTTTTATGTACACAGAAACAGTATCGAAGATAATAATTGTCTACTGCGAAGAACGCCACCCGCCCCGTAGAAGCTTTTGTATTAAAAAAGCTCTCATATTACATTGTTACCTGAATTCTCGTTCCGATCAAATAGAACAACACTTATATAATATTCCTTTATAAAGTAACTAAATATATTAAGGTTGTTGGAAGAAAAAAAACCTAATTGTAGTAAGTATGGCATTACAGTATTTACAGCCAAGTTTTGGAGCTCACCCAAATAGGGTTGCCCAATAACACGGGTCATTCGTTCAAAAGCTGTCGACCTACGACAACACTGTACTCGCAATCGCAGCATTTTCATTAAGTCCATACTTCAATCACAATTCGAGTCACGCGAGAACCCCTTATTTTGTAACCATTGCCATGACCCTGTTTACACCTTACCAAAAACCAATTAAACGCCATAAACGCTTCATAAATCATACTAGTTAAGTTTTTATAGTGTACATTTGACACTATAGTGTACTACACCCACTTGTTGACCTATCTAGTGTCGGAGGCGCGAACAATACCTGCGGCGACCGTGTGGGTGCGAACTTCCAAGTTCAACATGTTGAACATTATAGGGAAAGGCTTCTGGGCTAACTGTGTTTGTGGTTATCTAATCCAATAACCATTACCGTAAAGTAACATTGTAGCAACCAGATGCGATTCGCCGATGAAAGACCACATGTATGAGAAATTTTAATAAATTTCTAGCATAGTTCTGCATTTAAAACCGACTCGATTTTGCAGGTGGATCAGGCTTACTAATTAATAGAATACCTCCCAGCAATTACTTTTTGCTTACATCGCATAACAAGGACTACTAAAGTACATAAATTCCTCAGAAGTTCTCATAATACATTATGAAGCAAATAAAAACTGGTTCATAAAAACTAAACAGTTGACGATCGCTTAATTATTGACAGCATTGATGTTTGCCAGGGGACCGAACGGGCACGCGACACTCATTAATTCAACCCTAGTGTTTACAATACTTTACAAATAAATATAAAATTTGAAATCACTATATTGCAATATTGGCATTTCAGGTTGACTACATTTCATTGACCGGACTGCTGTATGGATGTCGTGACCACGATTTTCGGTCTAATTGACAGTTTTTGTCGACGTCAGTCAAGTGACGCAATGCATAATTATCAGGTAGTTTGAATGGAGGTTATTATTATAATTAGCCCGTACTCTCCCACTGTTGGGAAAGATCTCCCTCCATTTCTTTCATCGTTCGTGACTTTGCTCTACGTCTTGCCAATTCTCAAAGAAACTGTCCAAGTCGTCACGCCATCTCTTTTGTGGTGTCGCCATTTCGGGGCACCAACTTTGGGATCTACGGATCGTCCGACATGTGGTAGACACGTCAAGTCCAGTACCATTTAAGCTGGGCAGCCTTTTGAGCCACGTCAATGATGTGTATGTTTGAGCGCAGTATAGTGTTTCGAACGCAATCCGTTAATTTAACACCAAGTATACTGCGCTCCATAGCACATTAGCGAATTAATGGATGTTAAGCTTAAACAAAATATGGGTGGAAAAACCAATGATTATGAGAACGCATTATTGCGTGGTATTATTTAAGATGTTATTTATAAGGTTAACATTGACGGATTAGTAAGCACTAATCCGCCTGTCAAGAACATTGGTTACGGCAGAGCAGTCAAGCAAGAGACAATTCGTCGAAGCAATGAGTGAATGAGTGAGGTTAAAATGAATGAAGTAGTGAATATTTCCGGGTGAGCTAAGGACTCCTTATCCAACTGACCTGTGACTGGATACCGTTGGGTATCCTGATTGGAGGCGGTCTGTGCGGGGCTCCCGTTGAACCGGAACCGTCGCTCTGCACCAAAAAATATACATTATTATTCTATTCACCTCCGCTCTTAATAGAATTACGTTTGGGGATTTCTTAAACGACGTCTCTGAATTGGATTTGTTTCTTTTTGAGGACGAAATTTAGGCTCGTTACTCGTCGAATTGTGCTTAGTTTGAGGTCTTGGTCCTGCATACTACAAATATTTTTGTATCGTTTGTTAGTTTAGTAAGCTACACCCATGAGAACGTTTAATCTAATTTCCTAATCCGCCAAATTCTCTGTATCAAATGTATTCTGCCATTCATCAACATATGTACATGTAGCAAGTTTCCCCGAGTGATCGAAGTTGCTGGCGCCGTTTTGGAGTTAACCACATTAAACTTAATTACAATGTACGCCCGATGAATAATTCAGGCAGGAATTAACTAGTCCAAGATGTGGCTGTGTAACGGCATGAGAAGTTTCAAATGAGACGTGAAAAGGCTGGTCACGCATCGTATGACCCCCTTAATCAGCCCTACGACCATAAGTATTTATGTGACTTTTAACACGCTCGTGGGCCCATTCTAAATCTAAACAAAAGCTCAGAGAAAGCTTCGCAATAATAAAACAGGTTTTTAAAGAGTTAAACCAGGAAAACGTATTCTTGCTAAGCATATTTCAAGCAAGCAAAGCGATCCAGCACAAAAGATGGCAGAGCCCGAAGCGACGGAGTTTGGTGGGGAATTTAAAAAGTTTCATGATAACACAACATTTTCCTGGTTGATATTGCTTTGTAAAGCGTACAGCTTGACAATAAACACCATTGTGTACCGATAAGCAGTTGTAACGAAATTTTTCTCGATTCTCGCAAGGAGCGCAATAACGAGTACCTATATCTGGCACGTTTGAACTCGAGACACGTGTCGCTTTTTATTTATCATAACCTGAGAACATTATTGTGTTCTTTCCACATTCATGAGGAAAACTGGAACAGGATCTGTTAAAGGAAATTAGATCCTTAGATAATAATCTTTATTTATGCCTGCTACCTTGCACGATCTGCTCAATACTGTTTTTATCAGTGTAGCTAAAACAATTTGCACTCTATTAAAAGATTTGACTCCATTAGGGCAGTAACCTTATTCGGGTCGCATAACACCCAAAGGCCAACATATAAAATCTCGTCGCGCCGCATATAAAACACTGGCAGGTTGCAGGGTGGCTGTGGTTCCAAAGCATATATTTTATAGATATAGTTTAAAATGTTTACCTTGTTGTGAGGGATATGGGGGCGGTGATGGCGGACCCCGTTCTGTGGGGCGTGAGACGGCTTCTTGAACTCGCTCTCTCGCCGAGATGGTGGGCCTGAGGACAAAGAAACATATTTATTAGTACTCTTATTATAAACACTAAGGAGTATTATCTAAGCCTATTGTAAGCCTGTTGTTGGAAAAAAATGACAACGTAGCCCAAACAAAAAAGGTGATTCTTTAAGTGAGATATTAACGTTGTTTAATTTATCTTAACAGCTTATTCTGTTTCGTCCAAACATCAATCTCCAAGAGACTAAGTAATTATTGTTTGGTGTCAACGTTTACGGCTTCCCGAGATTTTTATGGATTAATAAAAGACCGACATCACCTCAGTGAGGAAAGTCTCGAAATCATAAGGCACTTTAACTCCCGTATAACTAAAAGAAGGGGGTGGGTCCCCAGCCCCCCTTGCCACCCCCCGGGAGTCGTGAGGGGAATCTCGGCTAGGTGTTTAGCTGGTTTATGGAGATTGCGATCAGGACAAAGGAGTCCAAGTTACGACGCCTAGATTGCGCACTGATCCATATAGTCCCCTCTAAATAGATAGCTACCTCACCTTTTTCTATCAGAAAGTTATAGAATAAGTTTTATAGTGTTTGTATTATGTGCAAGATGTGTTGGGAATAATGGAGTTCTTTGTGTTCTACGGGTACTATTGGGGCGGATATCGTTAACCTAATCCTGCTATTATGTGAGTTTAATGGGGAAATGTAACCCATCATAATAAAAGTCAATGGGATACTTTACTGATTCATAATGTGGTTTACATGTAGCTGTATAGATTAATCGTACAAAAATTGAAACGTATCAATCACAACACTACCGCAACCATTCTCACAAATTCTTGAACATTATTCAAAGAATGCATGGGAAAAAAATTCATGCTCTTCAAAACGTAATTCGATTACGAATTTACGATACCATTCAATAAATAAGATGATTTGGTTATTTTGAGGCCAACGCTTAACTGAGTGCGCGCGAGTGCAGAATATCTTCAATTACTTGCACGCACGTAATGCTTACATGTGATTGGTCAATTTACTATTTCCCATTACCCGCTACCAGTTTACAACCGCTAATGCGATTCACTAACAAGAGCTGATCATAACATTCATAACTGAACCTCATTTAGCGATAAAACGACGTGTAAGGGGAAAACACGGTTAAGTTGCTACTAAATATATTGTAGACTAGCTTTTGTCCGCGGCTTTGTCCGCTTGAATATTATAATATTTATAGTCAATGGAGTAGATAATATAGCCTTTACCTTTAGTGCTAAGAATTTTCATAATCGGTCCTTTAGTTACGGAGATTAACTCGTTCAAAAATACCCATACGCTTTATAATTATTATTGATACTGTTACATAAATGATAAAGAAAATTCAACTTCATCTAGATTGACGGTATCTATTGACATATTAATGAGAAGAAAACGTAGTCATCTCAAAATTCCTAGAATTATCTCGTAAGCCCTAGGAAGCAAGATATTAACATCACTTCACGCCGTACCTCCACCGTGTGACACCAGCTTTATCTCGCGCACCGCTTCAAGAACTCAAGCTCAATACACGTATCGGTGCAATCCGACCACCTTATTGGATTAGAGGCAAAAACACCGCACGATAATCTTCTCGGCAATAACTCTCGTATTTTTTTCGGTAGCTGATATTATAACTGGATATTTATTTTTATGGGAACAGATACCGTGTGAAAGAATCGTTGCTAGGTTACTTCTCTACTCTACTTTGGGGTTGTTTAATCCGGGAGTGGCGTTAACTTTGCTGTAGTCATACGGAAAAATAACAATTTTTCCAAAACTGAGAGAATTTGCTAATCCAGGATAGTAGAAGCCATTCACTTAAGTAAACAACTGGATGTAAAAAGGCATCCTTGCATATTTTCTATTCATATAATACTTCACAATAATTTATATTCATGAAGTAAGATTAAGCGGAGATTACACGTGGTTGCATCGTAACTTCATTCACAGCTCGCCAACTTATGTACGAGTATCAGAAACTTAGACGCTTCTAAACAAAGACCAAACTTCTGCATCGTACCATTCTGCGGAGAGCAACAAATCCAGTTATCAGCTAAGCTCTCGACGTATATCCTCAATATCAGCTAAGAATGGTAACAGAATATTGAAGAGTAGACTCTTGACAAAAGAAGACGGGTGTACAATGGAAGTCGGGGACGACCACGGCGGATCGGCGAGCGTGTCGAATTCACACAACAAATACACACCGTTACCTTATTGTAGCCATTGTGGATTCGAATCCGATACATCTCCTTAAAAGATCTCGTGAGAAATCAAAGCAATTTATGACACAGATGTAGTTTTTGTCAAATCACTTCAACTAACTTCTAGGAACGGTCGATCAATCGAATCTTAGTTTCAATCTATCAAAAATGACTCTGATTTATTTACATTTTTTGTCACTGAGATCAGTGACAAAAAATGTAGATAAATCAGATATAATAGAAATACGTTTTTAATTAAATGAATTGGCCTTCAGATAGATAAACAAAAGTTTGGATCTAAGGATGCCTTTTTGGTTTTCGTCGAAATAGTTCTAAGATTTCCGGCAAAGCATCATACGGAAAGCGCTCCACATGAATACAAACTTCATCTGCTGTAACATGATTGATGTGTTCGCATTAAGCTTTATTATTAGTGTCATAAAATTGATTAGCTGCTAACGATTCCCCTTCAATGCGTAACCGAGGGAAATGGTTACTTATCAAATCTAACTACTAACAAATCGTTGGTTGTCAACGAGTCAATTGCTACTACAATGTGCAATTTGATCACCTGCTAACCTCTCATTATTTCCGCTACGTGTTTCATTCAAGTCCTTTGGCACTGTCATACTCATTACTTATACCTGTCATCATGATTCGTAGGTACTAAAAGAACAAATCAATTGTTACTTTTATTTTTTGTTATGCAAAAGGAAGGTTTATTAGAAGGGCATTAAGGTCGGTCAAAGACCTCACACGTCTTCATTTTCAGATATAAATTACTTAAGTAGTACTTATTGACTTAATCACTGCATTCGTCAGATCAAAACCAGAAAATTGGGATTATTTTTAGCTCTGAGTACTTTTTGCAGTAGATGAGACAGCCGCGCCTTCTATGTATTCAATGCTAATAAGTTTTTCTATATATTTGGCTGTGGTGTTAGCTACACCTGTGTGAATAAATACATACCTAATCTGTTATACATAGTCGATCATCAATATATCTAAATAATATGCTTGTTGCTTCATAGTTTACAAATAAAAGACACCAGGTGGCGTTCGGTGTAAGTCCATATCCTGTGTAAAAAATATTTTATTTTGCGACCAAAGTTGGAGTAAAACAAAAAGGTGAAGAACCGATCAGCTGCCATGAGGGCCAGCCCTGATTGCTTGTAGGGTAGTTTGATATGAGCGGGCGGGGTGCGGGGGGGCGCGGTGAGAACAATGCCCAGTACTGGCCAATGACGCGAGCACCTGCGGCCGTTGACACGTGCGCACGCGCTTACAGGCGACTCGCACTGCTTTGTTGATAATTACATGAATTATATTTGCGCAAACGATTAAATTTGTATCATACTGGTAAGTCTTGTTTGTTTTAAAAGGATCCCAGTTTCTCACTAAGCGATTGATTGAATTAAAATGGCAGCTTTACAATGGATTCACTTAGTTTATCTTCAGTATCGTAATTAGATTAAGACTAGACAGATACAGGGTAAACCTAACACGGTTAGCACCCACGCGGGTTTAAAACGACCCTAGTAGTAGTAACAGCTATGTCGTAACTAAATGTTTTCGTATAAATATGTACAAACTTAAATACAATTTGGAAACTGAGCCACTATTTGTGGCCTTCCCTTGGGCATTATCCCACTAACTGGAATAACAGATAATGTTTATACCGCGTCGTTCCGCTCTTTGCGCGTAATTGAATATTAAAACGTTAATATACAAACGTAGTGTAATTCATAGCTACTCTTTGCATATTGTTAATGGAATACGATAGTATCTGTATCGTCATTTGATTTCACATAAACACGCAACTATAAGAAGCGTATTTTTACTTTTCAGCCTTGACAATGGAGCTTAGACAATTAACATCGTCTAGAAATAAGTTTTTAAGACGATTTACGATTGACGATAATCTACT
Source organism: Caradrina clavipalpis (assembly GCA_932526535.1). Taxonomy (NCBI): domain Eukaryota; kingdom Metazoa; phylum Arthropoda; class Insecta; order Lepidoptera; family Noctuidae; genus Caradrina; species Caradrina clavipalpis. The sequence continues at coordinate 5,599,163 of OW052105.1, forward strand.
ACTGTTAAAACAAATACATTCATGAATCGTAAGCCTTCGATCGATTGCTCTTCCGCTTTTAATGTCAATCACAATCGTTTCACAAACATTTCATTCACTTTAGTACACGTTATTGACTATGGAGAGCAAATTTATCAATAGCCATCGAACAGTATTGTCATCATAACAGAAAGATGAGATGTTTGGGTTTTCTCTTTTTTATCTTGGGACAAAACAGCTGCCATACTTTTGAACTCCTGATTCAAATCAATAAATCTTGAGGATTGTCGAAGTAAATATTCAACTGTTTAGACCCAACGAAATAAATCAGAAAAGAACAACGAATGAGTAAGAAAAGTCATCTACTTTTCACCGTGTCAAGTAGTCGGAAAGGGAGGTTTGGATCACCGTAAATATTGTATTGTATCAACTATAAAGGTCCTTCTGAAGCATAATGCGGGGCACGCGTCGTCTTTGTTCAGCCCGAGGTCGCAGCTCACCGCGAAACGTAACGTAAGGGGGTCAATGCGATCTGCGACGACACGTCTCGAGGCCTTTCCCTGCGCTATAAGGAAGTTAATACGATTTATTCACAACAGCGACACTTGTCCGTCCGTGTTAAACACAATTTATACGTAAAAGTGCTTAGATACACGACGCATCACTAGTTTCCGCCAGCGACGACCTTTGACTGAGAAAAACTGTTTTCTATCATAACTTTCTAAATTGGATAACACTTCAATTGTCGAGATTGTTGATGGGTATACATAGGATTTGCCATTTGCTTGGCATTTATTTAGTAACCGTGTCCAATGGCTTTTTGAGTCACATCAAAATTTGGTTACGAAACTTAAGAAATGCTGTTAGTTTGTTGGTCAGTTTGGAATTTAATGAGCTTTGGCAAAAGCAAATTAAGCTTTTTATGGCCGATGAAAAAATGGGGAGGTTCTACGGCTCAGCATTACAACTTTAATAGAATACATCAAAGTTCTAATGGCTTAGCAACAACATTTTCAACGCATTAACTTGAGAGCCACAGTGAAAACGCACTAAACTCAGCTAACAAGCGCATTGCATTCTCCCTTTACGACTAAAAAAGGTACAAAAAGCAATTGATTCAAGAACTCAGACCATTTGCTAAACAAAAGGATTTACTTTGAGTAGTTATTTTTATATGTTTTCTATCACAGTGCATTGGTTATGGCGCGGTGGCGAACCACGCTGTATTTTGTATGCAGACGACTGGCTGCATAAACGGAGAACACACAGACACAATCAATAGAGCACCTTAGATAGAAAGAGGGATGTGTGTTATTGAACATTTGCAACAAAGACAATATAGTTTTAGTTTTGAAGATATGAAATTACTTTAGGGACAAAGAAAATATGAGTTACGTCTTTATTTAGTTATAGACACAAATCAATGACGTTACGGAAGTTACACCACCACAAGACTTCGGAAAGAACATAAGTTATCATTATAGGCGGAATAAAAGAAAATCTACGAAGAGAAACAAAAAACTTGCCGCAACCACATAAAACACCGAGTAAAACCAATCATAAGGGGTGATGTATATCTATTGCGGCTCGCAAACGGATTAAATGAGTTAGAAAAGAACATTTTCGTGGCAACTTCTGTAATCTTGAGGTAATTCGCAATACCTTAGACCCTCACAGTTTCCTCGTCAATAAATAACTAAGTTTCTTTCACGTTGATCCTAGCCCTAACATATTTCATTCCTTTCAGTATTAAGCAGGAATCTTTTCTTACAACTTGTCAAAAGAAAGGAGATATCTCGCGTTATAATTTCATACGCCGAACGTTTCGGGTTGTCCTAAATGAATATTAGTACGAGTACGAGGTTATAACGTGTATCTCGGTTGCGATATAACCACGATTTAGACTTCACCCGAGCAATAATCCTGTCCGAGAATAAATTTACCATATTACAACAATGGGGAGAACCGAATGCGAACCTCTCTAGTTTAACCTTTACGTGGATGAGGTAGTAAAGTTTTTTAGGTTGGCATTCAGTTTATGTAAGGTTTAACAAATAATCTTAATACACATTCCGAGTTTTCTTCTATCGTGAAAAAGGCCATTTGGAGAAAAGTACTTAAATGTTCCTGTATGTAGATTGAAGATGTATATCATCGTACTTACTACTAACGTTTTGTTACCAATTCAATAAGTCATTCGTCAGAAACTTTTATGGCATTACGAACTTTTGAACATAATGCAGGAACTTATGGTAAACATCTGCGGTTATGGGTTTCGCAGAAGGTCTAACATGTTTAATTTTCGACTGTAATCAAAATGCTGTGGTTTTGTTACCAAAGGTCACGAGTACCTCATATTATACAAATATTGATAGATGGAACTTATTTAATGATCTGCTGTGATTTTAGAATTGTAAAGAGAGGAAATAAAGCCCACTTACCAATCATTGCTTACAAAATAAATAATGTGGCAACAATTGACACTACGATATGCAAAGAGATAAATAAATGTTTGACGCTGAGCTTCAACGAGACAGCCACGTTGCGACATCGTGCAAGAGTATGTTACATCAAAAATGGCATCGCGGCACAAAATACGAGTAATTCTTGAAATTTACATATAATCAACGTCTATTCGAGGTCTGGCGGGGCACGTTCGACGTCTGCCGACAACACTCAGCCCATTTGTATGCACATCACACACTGGCGGATTTCAGACGCACTAACAAGCGTATGTTTATAAGTATTGCTTCTTATTGCGAACAAAAACTCTGCAATTCAGGTATCAGTTTTGTATTCTCCCTTCAGGCGGATAAACAAAGCCCTCCTCGGCGCATTCCCTGGCTGTGTGCATAACACACGGCTACAGCTGTATGTAGCAATAGCAGCTAGATTTAAAGATTGTAGTCGTGGCACAATATCGCTTTCATAAACACAAGCCATTTTATAGAAACAATTTTGTAACAATTATTATAGCTCTAAGGAAAACGCGATGTTTACTGAATCAAAAGTTAAACAAGCTGAGTATAAGGAAGTCAAATGTCGAGCTTTGATATTTGTATCAAAGGGTGGGCGGATATTTTCGAATAAGAGACACGTTGAAGATTACAGAAAATTCGCAAACAGAAGCCGCGCTTACCCCAAGTCCCCGACCCGCCCGGTGCGGCGTTCCCCAAGCCCCCGACTCGCACAATGAAAATAGATTATAAGTGGGTAACTGGTGGAGATAGGAATAGCGAAACGCATAACACGCGTCCAGTGTCAAACGACCATAAATTGTCGAGTCGGCGACCAGCGACCTACACGCTACTTTATGAACGCCACAACTCCTAACCCGATACACACAATATAATATATTTTGTATGTTGTTCATTTTTCTCGGCTGGCGTCGGAATCAATTCCCAGCTGTCCCTCGGGGGCAATACCTCATATCGGTGTCCTGAGAGCCGTGGCTCATGCCAATATACTTTGTAAGTAGACAGTACGCACACCAACAAACATCTCATGTTGTTTGTTACACGCGACATAATCCACAAATAAACATGTTATTATGTCGCTGTAATTTCCACAACGATTATAAGAATTTTCTGCGGCGCGCTCGCGTTTCAAGGGTTAGGCCGCCAGTGGGTGAGAATAAGAATGAAGAACTAATGAGGCTTAATCCTCCAACAGCCGTAGGTAATAACTGCATAATGATGTGGCTAGAAAGCGGGAATGACTAACGACGCTAGGCAGTGAAGAATAAACTCCATTGGCTCACACAGCTTCCTGTACATTTATCATATTTCCATGCATGCATATTTCACAGCGGCCGCACAAAGAGGTGAGCGAAATAAAAGAGTGAACTAACAGAAATAATAAGAGTAATTCAGCATTCACGTCGGCTTTACCACCTCCGAAGAATTACCCTCATAAATCTTTCATTCGCGCGCCAGTTCAGCTACTCACTTATTAAAATAATCCTGAACTCTATACGCGACGGTTTACCGTCGTTATTTCGTAAATCCCCGATATTACCCCAAAATCCGTATCCCATTTAAACAATACGTACCAGGGGCGTAGCTACCGCCGTATCTGCCGTATCAATTATACGGGGCCCCAGGGCTACGGGGGCCCCCAATGTGCGTAAGCAAAAATTAATAAAAACTTTCCAAAAAGTCAAAACAAGCAATTCTTTTTTGCCCGCGCAAAGCGTGCGTTCAAAAGTTGGCAACACCCTACATCGGTTATCGCGGTTATTATCCATAGAGGCAGTAACTTTAGAAAACTAAAGTCATCATCCATCAGCTATAAATAATTGAATAAATCAGTTTGCCCAAAAAAAGGTAAGGAGGGTGTAGATATACCTATTTAATTTGTTTTTTTTTTTTTGAAAAAGTGACAGATACGAGTATATAATTATGATTTAAAAAATATTTCTTTTAATTTTATGCAATTTTTTTTTTATTGTGAGAAATCTTTACCTTCCTAAGGGCCCCCAAACCAATGTTTATACGGGGCCCCGCCAAGCCACGCTACGCTTCTGATACGTACATTGTAATCTCGATTACAAATGTAAATTATATTTGCGAGGGCCGTGTAATAAGGCCGCGGGAGCCTAAATGAATGTCAAGGGTGAACACACCACGGTTTATTATATTAAAACATCCGCGTTTATGGATGTGCAAATGATGACTGATAGACGATAGACGAGTCGGATCAAAGGCCATCGCTTGCCTCGTAGTGTGGAGTTGCGAAATGTTACGTCATTTGCATTCTCTAATGAAAATAATACGTTGATAAGAGAACGAGCGGAAGTTACATTTATCGCGGCCTTAAGTCAGGAAAATGTTACTCAAATAATTTTCTCTGTTCGTTTCTTTCTATAAAGCGTACCAGTATTATATTATCTACTTGTTATGCATACAGCATTCTCAGTTCCTATAAATTCTAATTATAGTTAAAGTAATTACGACAATGAGTCTGTTAACCAGAGGAATATCTTCCACTGGAGAGTAATAATTCTAGGACAGATTTGCATAACATTTCTAAATACTTACTTAGTTTAACATTCCTATCTATAAACCACGTTATTATACTCCCAACATTGCACAGTAAAGCGAAGTTATTTAGTAACGAGAATTAGTGAAAATTTTGTGGAGCACAAAGTGCAACATGCAAAAATGGCTGCGAAAAGTTGAGTAATATACAAAGCCAGATGAAACTGAGCCGTAATATGGAAAGTATATAAGACCTGCGGAGTGCGGTTTTGGGGAGGCGATGGCGAAAAGATGGGGGAGCTTTTATTTTATAAGGATATAGTAACGCTAGCAGTAAAACAGGCACGTCTGAGGTACTCGAGGCGTAAGGCAATAACGTTTAGGGTTTTAAGAAACCTGTATAAGGGTAGACAGTTTGTCACTGTCACCTTTTTACCTTAACTACCACGCATCTCTGAGAATGACATAAAGAACCACTTTGAAATTTTGCTTTGATGATCTTTAGACGTAATACCCTATTGAGAATGTTTTAGTTCGGTATAGGTCGACAATAAACCTACCGTTTGACCTACAATATTAGCAATAGGTCCTCAATCAAATAGGCTCATATTAGCTGACTGTGGGCGTGTGACATCTCTGCCTACACATTTCCTTTAACAGGTGAGTCACGGTTCAAAGAAACTTGAAGAATGGCTTACGTAATAGTCTCTAATTTTATTAACAACAAATTGAGTAATAACCATAATAGGGTAAATCTACGTCATGTTATCCAAATTTAGCTTCCTAGCATCTTGGACCCTTTATTCCGTTGAGCCAATCAAAGAAAACTATTGCTTATATGCAGACACTTCCCAATAAATTGTCGTACCGTATTAGTTTAAAGTGCCAACATTTCTTCGGTAGTAAGGCCATTAGTAATGAATGGTGAGAACAATAGTGGACAACTACGGGGCACAGCACCATCCTCACGGCCGCCGTCGTTGGTAAATTGAACCTTGACTCTGCAACTAGGTCGAATACATCTTGTACTATTCATGTCCATGAACTAACTGTACTACTGTATGCCTACTTCATAATGTACGATTTGGTAGATGAATAATGTTAGCCTGTCACATATCTATGAATTCTGAGCCATTCCTCGGAGATTTCTGCTGCAGTTTTAAATATCATGTCAGCCTGAGAACTGGGGCTCAATCTTGACCACGACACGTAAGCTATACAACATTCATCCATTCTACATCAGCATCTTCAACGAGTACAAAAGCTTCCTTTTGCGCGCAATCAAGAGTGAACCCTCTGCGTCCATTCTGTGTCTCAAGTGAGTGTCTTTTGTTTTTCTGATGAAAAGCCACTGAGTCATCTTGGACCTTCACATTTAGTTAGAATTTGTGACGTATCTTTAATGCTTCCCACGCTTTCACTTTCTGCTGGTCCCCTTACGTCGTAGCACAATGATTAACGCACGTAATTTTTCTTTTAGGAATGCAGTGTATTTTACAAATCATTCTTTTTTGACCTTAATAGCTTTAGTGTCTGCAGAAAGAGAAAATAATAGACAAGAAAACAACGGAATACATATAACATTTAGGTGAGAAAGATACAAAACGCCGTAGGGCAGACGCCGACTTTTGATGACATAGACAACATATTTTATGCCAAACAAGGGGGAAGGTGATTTACCAAAGTTGGCGTATCAAATGACATGATATGAAAAAAGTTCTTTGTGAATTTATCAGTAGGATCAAAACGTTCAAAAATTAAACACAACAAATCCTCTACGTTATTATTTGTAGGTTTCTTCTTTATTATTGACGTTGGCCTTTATAGAAATAAATAGAAACACATACAGTCTTACATCAGCGCTTATTCGTTATTGGAATCATGTCCGCGCTACACCACCCACTAAGCGTACCACCGAACCCTTAATTTCTCGCGGCCCGCGTTCTGCCAACACGTTATACGAGTAAATAAAACAAGCAGCTACTGAAACGCTTCATAACTGCCTCACTTTTTATTACCAGACTTATTATTGCGTTGCGTTGCACTACTTTTGAAAGCTTTCGAATAAGCTTTTAAAGATGTTTTTTTGTTTCTACTTTACAGCGTATTTTGTTGGTAGTAAGTGTTTTTAGCTTTTATGTTTTTTGAAACTACAATTAAATGTAAACGTTACTTAATTTACAAAGGACATTCTACGATTACAACAACTTATAAACAGCTTGAAAATATTAACGTAAAACATCAGGTAATAACCATGTCAAATAAAATAAACTTTATTTTATCGAAGTTGTGTTATAACTACGGTTATTAAAACAAAACAAGTTTTTTTTGCGTCACTTCAAGCGATACAGCAAGTACCTACCGCTCAATCATTATTTATACCTTATGGAAAAATTGCATGCTCGTGTGTGCGTCATTAAGCAATTTCTCCTTGCGGTATTACAGTACATTTCTCATGCAGGTCGGTATGTATGTATGTATGTATAAACTATGCTTGCTTGCATAAATTCACTAGATAAATTGGACAATCGCAAAATTCCCAATTATTGAAAGGACATTTCAAAAAGGGTGTTTGCCAACCAGATAAGTACGGATCACAGTCGAAAAGAAAACAATTCGTACTCATTTATTCTTAAATTCATTAAAATATTAAACGGTAGATGGGACAATCAGGAACATTAAACTCCACCCAATTCGTTTGAATGCCCCCCTTGGGACCCCGTTAAGAGGTAACTTGTCAAATTCAACATGCCTCCGGTTAAAATTTTACGAAGATCTGGGCTTAAAATTAAACTTATTTTGACGGTAAAGATGGCGTGTCGACATATTGAAAGTAATTGGGAAAGCAGTAATACAACTCATAAGATTTTCAAGATATAAGTTGGTACAATAGTAAGAAATGACAGGACAAAATTTTATAGAACCAAAATTAAGTATTGCGGTTTTTATAATTGGCGACGTCTGCAACCCTCAGGGTTAAAGGGGCTGGAACTGGTTGATATATCAAAGGAAACATGTCTTTTATATTAAAAAAACCGGAAGTGTCACACGGCTCACCGTGTCACTGACATACGTCGGAGCTTTATCGATACCCCTGTGAATGTTGTTCGAAATTGTTCACCCTTCTATAAGCGAATCATGTACCTCAATAATTTCTATACGTTTTTTTCCCTCATTACGCTCTTTGTAACAACATACGAAAATAGATTCCTCATATTGAGCCAATGTTTGATTAGCATATTGTTCTTGATCAAGATATTCCGAGAGCTCACACACATTCACATTACACGTAGGTTCATCTCATTACGCGCAAGCAAACGATCTATATTCGACTTTTTATAACCCGCCGCTGACCTACCTCTTATTTACCAGTCCGTCAGTTTTCCTAGCTCGTTTACAGACCTCTTTCACGATAATGCGATCATAACCCAATATTTAGAAGAGTCTTTTAGCGTTATTTTCGCCGAGATACCGAAAGCCTTTCAACTTTAATAAATTACGGCTTCAAAATGTTCGTGAAGTCTACTGCAATAATTATGAGAATTTAAGGTTATTGAATTACTGTTTGAAACGTTGTATCCTTCTTAAGAGGGATTGCTCTTTGAATAGATGTCTTTCTATTTTTTTCTTAATCTTTTCCATGTTTAAAAGCAATTTGAGAATCTTGTTTACCCGTGACGTTAGTTGAATGAACTTAATATCAAGGTTGGCATAACAGCCAGTAGCGTCACAGCTTTGCTCCTAACCTTTGTCCTTTCAGTAAAACAGAACACGTATTTAACACTTCCGAAAGCGTCACACGTCGACGTCACAAATGAGCGTTTCATCCTGAGCGACCGCTCATACATCTTCATCTGAACCTGACTACATTTCCATAAGCCGAGACTGGTGTGCAGTTCACAGCAGGATATTAGGGCCACAATAATGCAGTGACAAGTCAATTTGCGAACATGCGTCGTCGGGCACAACGTCCGCGGTTGTCAACGCTGACCAATGCTCATCATTTATCATGGCCGCACATCAAATCACCATCGGAATGTAATGGACACAGAACATGTTGTGACGAGATAAGTCGTTAACGGAATTAAACCAATGCACGTCCAATCGCACGCTCTTGTTGCTGATGCCCGCAATGTCAATATAATCACGTTTAAGTAATGGCTCCACCAAATTACCCTTTACGTGGAGTTCTCTACCTCCCTGCGATAAGAACTGCTTTGTTTTGCTGCGTCTTCTCTTTCTTATTAATCTTTTGTTCCATATCCTCAGACTCTTCCATAGCATAAGAATTTATTTTCAGTTATGCAACTATCTAAAATTCCTATCTTGTTAAATCTGAGCCAGCATTTTTATTATCTTTAATTACGAACCATATAAATCCGAAGCATTCTACACGCCAATTTGATTTAAGATTTTATACGGCGTATTCAATGTAAATCTAGTCGACCTCAATAATCTGGAGAATATTCTTAGAATAAGAAATCCAACCGATACACGGCTGCAGCTCAATAACTCACTGGGAAGTCAAGCAATAGCTAACTCGGCGGTTCGGTACCTACGTCGCCGTTTGTAAGTTATGAGACGTATGCATCAGTGAAATGTGTTTTCTTACACCGAACAGACTCTTGTGTGCTACACGACTACACGAGCATGTTTCGACACTGTTTGTCGATATCAAGGTGCGGTTCTACAAAAACTGCTGGATGTCTTTATTATACGTCACTAGGTACAAATAGGGCTTGTCGCGTGACAAAGTGTTCAAGCCAATAAACCATCGGTCTACGTGATAAGGCGGGCGGTCGAGTTAGTTACGGTTTGACTGTAGCGTTACAATGGGAATTATGTTTTAATGACTTTCCTCATTGTTCTTTGGACATTAATTGTTTGCACACATATTGCATGCAGAAAGCACAGGTGACGTCATCGATCATATTACTCAACCTGAATAGAGGAGGAAAATACTTGAAACTGAAGAGTTTTTTAATTAACATTCCTATGTTGTCTTTCGTCGCTTTCGTGATAATAAAGTGATCATTCAACTAGTTATTTAAAGCGAGTATCGTAAAATGCAAAATTTATTTCTTAGCAATAAATTATGTGTAAAGACGTGAGTTTGTTATTACGCGCTAATTATTGCAAGTGCTGGGTTTTTTCTTGGTCATTGGATGAATACTACGGGCGCTACAGACAGAGGCGAGTTGTGTAAATAATATGATTAGGATATTAGATAATTGTTTGGAACTTTCCCAGAGGAAATAGTGAAAGGCGTTGATGACAAACAAGTGCTTTGTTTCAGTCATTAGGCGTAGTGCGCGGGGGAGCGGCGCGATGTCGCGTCTGCGGGCGACAGCGAGCGCGTCGCGTCACACGACACGAATGTTTGTCACGCGACACGGGCGTCGCTCGCGATTTTTGAATCATTTATCAACCGCTTGTTTACTCTGCTTTACGCTACTGCGACCGGTTTCGACGACCGCGCAAAATCTGGGTCATTCAGTCATTCTTCATTACGCACACAAACGCGCAAGTCAATTCATTGATTTCTACAATCGCTTATACATTTTTCCGTTTAATTTGTCTCGGTCGCGTGATGGGACACTATTCCATTACGATATTGACAAGGGTCAATAAAGATGGAATATTAAAGAGATAACAATCACATAAAGTTAAGTAAGTACATTAGGTTGGTAACTAATCACGTCGCATGAGAGCGCGGTTTAAACAGGCACATAGTTAAAGAGCTAGTCGCAATGGAGAGTGACTTTCACAATGCACTCGTCGCATGCAAGTAAGGTAGTAAATGTTTATAATGTGCAGTTGCAGAATGGGGCTTCTCGCATAAATGTAGCAGCGCTCGCAAGTAATGTTGCTACATATTTATCTGAGAACTTTCCCGCAATCTGTTTGGCGTATGTGTTTTGCATGTATAATTTATAGGACATCAAAGGTCTGGAATAAGGTTAGGTACATTGTTCTAACCGGTTTAATTAAGAGCTACCGAGCGGGTATCCGAATGATCGTAAAACGCGACGATAGTTGGCTCGGCTTTATGCGATGTCTTACAATTATTTCCTTCTGGAGGAATATCATTATTATATATTACTTCTTTTTATGAGGGTGACGTTTTATAGCGGTTCATTCTTTCGGATAAATCCCGGAGTTTTGAATAAAATTGTTCACGGAGTGTGTAATGATATTAGTTACCCTATTTTGGGCGGATCAGCTTTGTTAGCATATACCTACATAAACATATAAGAAAGGGTTATTTAACATATTAGCTGTATATTTTTGTGTTCACCTACAACATTAAACATATTACCACAATAATGATCCACGCTAAATTACTACTCGTGTTTGATTTGACATCATTAAATTTAATTTCACACCAATTTGCATACAAAAACTTCAACAATACTTTATATAAAAGAGTCGATAAAGCGTAACGAACAAGAAGTACTGTTAATAAGTCAAAACAAAACCGTCAGGTTACGCATGCCTGCGTCTACTTCAGCAAAGCGGTAAACATCCTGCAGTATAAGCGCCATCTTGACAGCAATTATCGCTTGATAGTTATCTCATAGAGGTCGTGTGACTGCATCTGCAACCTTTCGTCACGTCGCTCGTGGAGTGACGGGCGACGCGTCACGCTGTCACGGCGCCGCTGTGACGTCACCGTGACAGAGCGTCCGCCCGGCCGTGATCTCGCGTCCAAAGCCCCGTGGACATCACTGAATCATTTATTACCAGCCTACCACGGAAACCGTCGATCACAGACAAACCATTTTAATATTTATACCATCCCACTGTTGTGCCGTACAGTGCAATCTTACAATTTTCTCGCCTCACCACCGCACTAATAGAAATTATGAAATTAATTTCATAATGGTTGGTAATTTTCACAATTTATTTAATAGTATCAAGGATGTTGTGTCACGCTTGATTAACAAACTCATAAACAATTTTAAAGTTGTATTATTTTTTAAATATTTTGTAAGAATAATCTGTTTTTGAATGACGGTGGTACAACGTCGTCTATTGTATTAGTACTTATTATTTATGTTCATCGTTATACCTATTGATTTCAGAGAAATTTTAACGACATCCCAAAAAGTCCATTGTCCACGCATGAACGTATCGCAAGTATACAAATTGGTCCAAATTAACTGTTATACAAACATTATCCGGACGCACGGGAAAAAAATATCAGATAACCACTCTCAGGTTCACCTGAAAAATTGGTAGATTCAGTAAAGTAGGGAGTGCGGCGCAACCGCGTATCAAATAACTTTATCCTCTTTTGTTATGGTAATGTCCACCCCCGAAATTATCCCGACTGGGATAATCTGGGAAATAAAAACTTTTGCTGCGTTTAGAAGAAGTTTGTGTTCCTTATTGTTCGGCGAGTTGACCGACTCTGATTGAAACAATATGGCGATTAATGTTAATAAGATTACAATTTAGTAGTTACATAACGTTAATTTAGCGGATATTATACAATATTTAGCAAGGTAAACACTATTGTTGTACATATTTCAAATCAAAGTGGAAGTGGGCGTGCAATGTTCTACATACTGTAAATGTTTTGATATGGTTTTGTTACTACCAACGTGTGTGCCGCGCTTTACGCTTAAAGATAGAAGTAAATACCAGTGTGTTTACTTTGTCTTAAAACCCGCGGAACAATGTGTTAGGGTAACGTAATACTTTACTAAGTCACTGCTCAAAGCATACAACAACCTATTATGCACAAAAGGAAGGAGAGAAAAATCTTTTCATTCTTCAGACTTCAGATACGTCACCGGATCGGGGCCAAGACGAAATCTATACGAAATTAAATGGAATTTCCACTCCAATGGTTTGCGGATCTTTGAAGCCTTTTCCGGAGGCACGGCAACGAGCTGTGATCAAACAGTACTGCCAGCGTCACGAATACTCCAATAATTTGGTCAAGATAATGTTGGGGGAATGGTCCGTTGCTTTTTATTAATGTTCATTATAAATAGATTTAGGCCGTTTATTGCAATGGTGGATTGACAGATCGAACTTTATAGAGTAATGGAGGAATAGGAGAAGTATATTAGAGATGTCAGGCATATTATTATGTACAGTAACAATAGTAATAAAGACATAGAAACAGAAAACTCAAATTAAGAAAATGCAAATACAATAATGCGATTTGGATATCAAATGTTATCTAAGTGGATCCGCTTTATAGTCATAAGCCACTTTAAGCACTGCATAATGTAAGTTTATAAAAAGTAGGTTGGTAATGTTAAATCTCTTAAAGTTATTAAGTAATAACGAGTCGCGAGCACTTGAAACTCGAACTACCTTCTTCAAGAACTTTCTGAAGTGGACTAAGCTACGTATGAAGTCCTAGTAAATTTGTTCCGAGTAACTTTGAATGAAATTCATGGAAAGCATTTGATTTATAAAGTCAATAGTGAAAATACATTCCTTCTCATAGTCTTGACTTAAATATTGTATGTTGTTTGTAAACTCTGTCAACCGTGTGAGAACTTGAGAAATGTTTAATAAAAATTGTCAATAAAGAGGCCATTTATTATTTATCCCCATCGCTTCCGTTTAGCTCACGAAGATTCAAAAGAAAAAGTTGAAAGCTTCAATAGAAAGACATGATCTTATTCCATTTCTGGCAGTAACTTCACAACTTTTAATAATAGAGCAGCATTTCACGTTAAAGCTACTGACTAGTTCGAAGTAACCGATCATAACAAACAAGGGCGCAATCAGTATGCGTTCAGCGCTCTACTCCTATCAACACACGAGACAAATCCGTAACCAAATTACGATTGAACTCAATCAAGAATCCTTCGCCTACATACATAATTCCCCGATTCTCATCTGCAAAGGGTTAAACACTGTTGAAATGGTACCGAAGGACTACGAAACCAGGTTAAACATAGGAGCTTAGGTTGATAACAATGTAGTGGCAGGTTGCCAGCCTCTGCTCTATATACAAACATACACAGAACCTATACAACTATGACCCGGATTGACTTTTCGACTTGCGTGAGATGATAACGTAGTGTACATTTCAGTTCTATCCATTTCATCTGCTCGGAATTGACAATTCAATTACAAACGTCAAGCAAACTGTAAATTCGCAAACTCACTTCCACGGCTGACGAAGGCCTAAATTAATCAATGTTTTATGTCAGGTAGAGACATAAACGATTGATGTATGCACTGCACGGTAATAGCATAAATACGCAATGTAACATGGTGCATCACGTGCAACCTGCAATGCAATCATAAGCCGTCCAAAATGAAGAATTGTATTGCAATATAGCATTAATGATATTACATTTCAGGTTACACAATGGGTGTCTTAGAATAGGTACTTACATGGTGCAGGACTTGGAGGTTCAGCGCAGATCCCAATGGATTTGCTAGGGTCATCGATGAACCATTGCGCGAGGTGGTAGTCGCCGAGCTTGGTCTGAATCTGCTGGCTCACGCGATCCTGCCTGCCTGACACCTGTCGACAAAAAATCCTATTAGGTCTACAGTCTTCATTAACGTCATCAGTAACTATGTCAAAAGAACTCCATTTGCAATGTGGGTCAAGTTTATTAAGTGGGTCGTTAGAAACGATTAAGATATTACAGTACAAGGCAGCGACGTCCTTTTATAAATTAGCAGCATCCTTTTTCTTACAAGAAAGTTAAAATAAACCTCTAGACTCTGATAAAGTTAGAAAGATAATAAAGTAAAGATCTATTTGGTCTGGGATGAAAGATAAAGATAAAATAGAAATGGCTGAGAGTTAATTAATAGCAGGATGTGAAAGGAAATACTATAAGTGGAAGTATTTCTGTCTGCAATTTGTATATTTTAGTTATTAGGAGTGATAAGATAGCAGAGTTATCAAGCAAGGCCAATAAGACAGTTGACATAGCTCAGTTTGCTTTAAAGGTCTAAAAACCTATTCCCGCACATTTACTAGCACGCCAAATTTTTGACCTCGTTCTATAACCTAGTTTTCCCAGCCTTGAAAATGTCTAGTATCTGTCTCTCTCTATAGTGCAATGTATGTATAGTAACTTGCAGTCTTAATTGAATTGACTTTAACTTGTTCGCAAAATGTGGATCAAATATGAACTTTCATTAAAAGAAACTAAACAATAGTTGGTAATATGAACATAGCTTATTTATCAATTTCATTTCCTGAAATTAAGCTTTGCCATACGAATTTAGATATTGTGGTATACAAATACAATTTTATTTGTTTATAATTAAAATGTCATGTTTAACTATCAATAATGCCATCATTATCTTAAAACCACATTTGAACAACATACGATACATCAAAAAGTTTTATTCTTGTCACATATATTGTGGTTAGGTTGTCTGTTTTTGCGAATATGTGATACATCGTCTATGACGTTTGTTTATATTATAATCAACTCCATCTGTCATCTTGAAACTTAGCTGATTTAATATTTAGCGTTGGCAATGAATTCCATTTTATTACACTGATATTAGGAATGATTAGTGACATTTTTAAATCGTTGTTTATCTTATTCTCATTGTAAATAATTGTCTTGAGTTTTGTTTTGGCATCTTCGTTTTCTTCAGCAATGTCTTTAAATGTTTTAGCATCCACTATAATAAAACTTTTAGCAAACTTGATCAGCACTTCAGAAGCATATTTTTTATTGTACAAGTTAAACACTTAAGAATTGTAAGAGTCGGTTAAAGAAAAGCTTGTCGCTGTATTAACTCAAGCTGTGACACGTGCCCTTTGTATCGAATACCCATACTTCAAGCGCGGACTAAAGGCAAAAAGAAGCAAAAGCACAAGTGCATCGTACAGAAAGAGAACTGGTAAGCTTATAAATGGTAATACAATCGTAAATAGCGTATGTATCATCGCGAGGCCGCGGCCGTGTGGCCGGCATGTGTCGTCTCGGCCTAAATAAACCGGCTCACTGTCGACCAACGTGATTCACAGCGCCCGCTTATTGGGGATACATGCAAATAATACCACTATTTTTGCCATAATCTCCCGTTATTGAACGCTTAGGCAGATCAGGCTTTTATGGTTTTATTATAGGGTTCAGCCCCTACCCGTTAAGTGCTTTCAAGACTTATGGGATGACACGTGATGAATTTCAAAACTGCTATTATGCAGAAAGTGATGGCAAATTGGTGGCCCATTATTTCTCCCTATATTTCCAAATATTTTCAGGGTACGTATTCGAAATTTTGGTATGGAATTCACTGAATGAATATAGCCCGAAATATCACAAACCAATTTCATTGCGTTGATTTATTGATTGAAAATCGGGGAGGCAAATTGATAACGTCAGTTTTGTTACTATAACAAGAATATGATTAATTAAATCGCTTCACGGAATGGGCCCGCCGGAACCGCTCACAATGATTGTTTAAGCTTTATTTAATAATCGGAATCCAGACTCTGTTGATTTAAATATTATTGCGAGTTTTGGAAAGGGGAATTCTGATTAGATGCAATAACCAAAAGAGGGCGGCGATCATTTAGAACAAGGTCGGACAAAAGCAATTCCAAGACTTATAAGTTTTAGATAAGTAGATTCTCTGCTTCATAATAGAATATGGATTTTACAATATCCGGAGTTATTTTGAACTCCTTTTCTTTTATTTTGAGGGATTTTAATAATACTGAAAGCATTTCCAGAAACAGTAGAGTATCCGAAAAGCTCCACCACAACTGACCACACAAATTGTTCGATCTTCACAAACGAGTTCAAATCAAAATAATCTGAGCATCCGATTCAATTTCAGAGCACACAGGTATAAAAAAAAACAAACCGGTATAGTTTTTAACACAATGAGAACAGAGTGCCTAGTGTGAGTTTTTACATGTATTCGATTGCGTTTACGTAAACCACGATTTGTATGGAATTGAAATAGCGCCGTCTAGCGACACGAATGGGAACTAGAATTTGCGAGTGTGAGTTTTTTACGTCCGTGCGATCGAACATCGTTCATCGATTAACACTCGAAAACGAAAACGTTAACGGTCGTTTCAAGTGTTTTGCGAGTGTGAGATTCAATTTTTGACAGATCGAGTGGTAAATTTGAGTAAACTAACGCTAACGCGATCGAAGAGTTGTCACGTAGATTTTTACAGTGAACGTCGTCGTGTCAGAGGATTTTTTATGAGATTTTTATTATTCGTGTTGTGTGCAAACAAGCAAAATTATGGCAGGATGGATTTTTTCGCTTGGAGAATGTTTGCGGCTGCTTAGGCACAAGATGACCGCAATTACAACGACAGTGTTGAAGCAAGAGCTCGTGCATCTTTTAATCCTTTGCTACACCTGACGGAAAGGCAATTTAGAGATAGATATCACTTTTCCAAGAAGGTGTGGAACGACGAACTTGTCTTCATTTTTTAAGTTTAATATATATACCATCCATCACGCCTGTATTCCCCGAAGGGTTAGGCAAAGGTGTACCGATGTACACCCACAGTTCGCCGGTATTTTTAGGTCCCATGTAATAGGGGGCGAGCCTATTGCCATTAACCGGGCACAAATCCAAACTCCGAGCTGCTACTGAGAATTTCATAGAAAAACCCAATAACACTTTTTGCTCGACCTGCGAATCGAACCCAGGACCACTAGGCCAACGAGGCAGTCAATATAATAGTTATAATCATTACATAGTATAAAACAAAGTCGCTTTCTCTGTCCCTATTCCCTTTGTACGCATAAATCTTTAAAACTACGCAACGGATTTTAATGCGGTTTGAATAGATAGAATAGTTAAAGAGGAAGGTTTATATGTATAATAACATCCATTAAATAGCGGAGAAATACTGTTATTTTTGAGGTTTCTAATGTGATGTCGTAAATAATTTCATTTTTTCCGCTTACATTGCAAACGCAGGCTGAACCCTACGAGATTTATCAAAATAATGTACTAAGTATTGTACACATTGAAAAGGTCTACAGAAAACTCCGCGATGGTATATGTCTATCTCTTATGGATATCCCTCGATTTTTTTTTTTGTCATTTACTTTTTACGCTAAATAATGGCTAATTTTCGAAGCGATTTTAACCAATACAGCATTAATCCTTATCCAATTAAATACCTACCTTAAATACATTGTTGATTTAATATAGATCTATATGGCCTTTTATAGCATATGATTTAAACTTTGATTATATAATGTAATCAAAGGATTTCAATGAATATTTTCGAAGATATTACAGATTAAAAAATTGCGGGACGTAGCTTTTGCGGCGGAGCGGGCCGCTATGTTTTTGTATACAACGTTCACAGTTTTTCTGTAGTGTATTTAGTATCAGCATTGCACCCGTGCGAAGCCGGGGCGGGTCGCTAGTATAATATAATTGTTTAATAAGTACATTTTAATTCAATCCTCAAATGACAACTTTGACAACAAACATATCAATTCGAAACATAAACAAACTAGTTGCTAGGTTATAACCAGCACAATTTTGATATACAGTTTCTTCCACTACTATCACAATAGAAATATCATTCTAAATATGGCAGGTTTATCTCATGACGCGAACGGTACACCAACTTAAGAAAAATAATAAACGCCATTCACGGTGATTAAACGCGTTTCGAGTGGTAAGCTGGGGTAGCATCTCGCACTCGCTTGTATACCATACTCGAAGCGTTTGACGTTCACTCGCCTGACGCGATGGTAAAGTCATTCGAATAATTTTGTGAAACTCACACTAGGCACTCAGAGTTCGAAATGGAATAAAGTAAACGTAGGCGAGTTTGCCGTTGAATGTGCAGAGATTTGATTGAAACGGCAAATCATTTACGGGGCCTGTTTCACTGGGGTATTTTCCGCACGGCTATTTACTAAAGTACCTTTTACGTCCCTTTTATTTATGTATTGTATTCATATAATCCTACAGTGTACCGTCGAAGACTAATCTTTATTTTAGCTGTACGTTTCCACATGTCTTTGTAAGGAATGATTCGATTTCGGATCTAATATAATCTTCGATAAAGGTCATTGGAATTCAGTAAGCGTATGTTACGCTTTCTTCCTAAAGTGACCTTTTTCGAGTAGAAATTCTAACGTTAACCCTCATGGATCAGGGTTCAGGGTATCAATAAAGTGTTTCATATTGTTGATAACATCGACGGTTTTGATATGATCGTTAACTACTACAGCGTCTCTGTTATTAACTAATATAATAACAAAAAGGTCGTCGCGTTTGATAGGTATTTGGTAAGGCATTAACTAAACACTGACGAAGTTTTAATTGAATATTTTGAGTATTTAAATAAACGAAGTTAAGGTAAACACGGGATACTCTCAAACGTATAAATCAATATTTTCTAAACACGTTCAGTACCGATATCACGAACGACAAATATGTACAGTCGGTTGTCAACATTATCTGACCCACCCTAAACACAATCGAAATTGGACCTTCTGCCAATGAAAATAAGGTTTAATTTCAATTTATATGAGGTTATCAGTCAAGTGTTCGAGAACTGAGAACGAACAAATACAATAATAATACACACACGCAAATTTGATCTTTATCACGTTAGCATTGGGTTAAATCTTATAACAACTTGTTATAATATAATAAGTGTAATAGCTTATTTTAATGAGATCGGTCAAGTAATTCTGGTCTCGTGGTCTGTGTATAAGACTGAGAGTGACAAGTTGCGAGATCAAATCCTGCGACGAAGATATTGTTTTGCTTTCAATTTAGAATTTATTCTAAAAGTATTTCTTGTATTATTGTAAAGAACTATATACGGATAATCTTCAAATATAAAGTTTCTAAAATGGCAATATTTTGGCATAACTTGTAAAAAGTGGGTAGTTGAAAAATAAATATTTGTATTCATTGTAAAACTGGTATTCAAATGCTACTAACTAAGGGTATGCAGTGACAACGCGCAAACATATTTTACCTTGCCTTACTAAATTGCAAAAACAACTTCTCTTTACAATTTATTTTTTTCTATTTTATAGGTAGTTTTTTTTATCATGTCTTAATGGAGTGATTAAATAATGAAGGGATAAAATACAAAATTCTATTTGCACTAGGATAAGGTTGGCTGCTTGTGCTGTGCAAGAATAAACTTTATTAAAGTATACTATATGGTTTAAATTCTTTAGTCTTGTGGTCACTAATTGTTGTTTACGTTCGAAATCAAGTTTACCCTAAATATAGCTTCTGCTCAGGTGTCTTTTTTAATTATTTAATTATACTTTTTTTTACATTTCTTTAATGGATAACGCATAGAAATAAAACTAAACAATTGCAAATTTAAAATGTTTATTATTTCATTAAAACACTTAGGTAAGATAAAGTAAGTAAATGCTCACATATTTCCAAATTAATAAACAATTTATATGAGTATACCATAATCAAATCTAACCATTTATAAACATTAAAAAAGGCATGTCTATGCTTGAAAGTTTGTTATCGAGAAAAAAATTAATTCATCTGTGAAATACTTTACAGATTTATAGCTGCCTATATGTAGTGAATAAACATGTCATTTAAATAGAAAAAATCTATTTATAACAATAACATCACCACGTAATTGGCAACATTTTAATGGTTTAACAATCTATCCATTGAGCATTTACTTACATGGTGTGTTTAAAAATATCCTAGATTAATTAGTAGCGGAGTGATGGCGCACCGTTCCTTGTTACGTTCATTTTTGTTCGATTTAAATGATTCTTTTTCATCAGTGAAGATCACAATATTTTCTTCCCAATTAAAATTTAAATATTCCTGGGCAAAACGGACCCTTCTTCTTCAATGCTATTTTCTGTGCCGGTTTATAATTCCTTATTCCAGCAGCGTGTAAATGCCTTCTCACTGTTTCCACTGAAATATCGTGTTTCATTGCGGTTACACTTATGGGCAATCGCATTCGGGACTATACTTGATGTTTTTTGCCCCTGGACGAATCCGCTGAATATTTACTTTGTCTCCATAACGTCTTAGCTACAGTCGTATTTCTCTAAAACAAAAAAAAAAAACATTTTTGGAACCGTTTATGTAACTTGAAAATGTAATAGTAAAATAGCCAACTACGCGTTCATTAATCACAATCAATTGGTAAATAAAATAGGTATAAAAAAAACACTTACTGCTATATTAAGACGACGACCAATCTCTCTAATTCCAACATTCTGCTCATGTAAAAATATATTATGATTTTATGTTTGGTATAGTCATTAAGCTGCGACATGCTTTTTTACACCAAATTGCTTAAAAATACTTAACGAGTAATGCGAAACGATTTACAAATGTGTGTGCGCAGTCACTGCTAATAGGCGTAGTGTAACTTTTGTCACATAATGTAGACGAATTTATTATCTACCTCACGAAGCAAATATATGTGAACTTAAACTTTTTTAATTTACCCACCTGTTTACAAGATAAGTTATTAGGCGTAAAACATATTGGTCGTTCTTTAATAATGCAAACAATATTGTAGAAATGAAATCAAATTAAAAAAGAAACTGATAACTCTAAAGGAACTGATACTCCATGTTTTCGAACCCACATGTTGTTCCTCGGCAATCCAACATCAAACCGCTAAGCCACAAGAACTTGTTAAGACTCCACGAAATTAAAGATTGGGTTCTAATTATGTAGGGTGACTTAAAAGGTTTTAAACTTTAATGTCAACGAGATAATGATTAAAATAGCTTAACAAAATGATATAATGCCGGTGGCTCCGACAACGTTGGGTGGGTTTATGCGTGTCTGTATTCGTCGAGTTCTCGAGCACTTGACTGATAAGCTCATATAAATTGAATAAACCTTATTATCATAGGCAGAGGGTCCAATTTCGTTTGTGTTTAGGGTGGGTCAGATAATGTTGACAACCGACTGTACATTATGGCTAATACGTCTATGTTTAAATTCATAAAACTGTTTGCTCTCGTTTCGTAGTACGATGTTCACAGATGAAGTGAGATGTAGGTCAATAGGCACATAAAAACAATCATTCTGACAACTACGGAAATACATTATGTGTTGCGCCTGTAAACGTAAAGTAAGAATAGATATATTTTTAAAATAATAGACGCATAATTTTAGATTCGCCATATTCTTGATGATATCACTTATAATTTGGAGCTTAAGATGCTTAGTTTTCAGTAAAAAGGAGCTTCAAGTTGAACAAACATATCTAAGGTATTACGCCATTTTCCGACACGGAATCTAAATTACTCGAAGCAACAAGTCTATCCGTCTCGCACAATCCTTCCGATAGCACGTCATCGTATGGAATGAACAATCTAGGACGCCTCGCACCTCGTCATATAAATCTTCCCATTAAGGTGAACAAGTGAATTTCACCACATGTTATTCGTATCTGTGACTATCATAAATCCTGTACGTGTGGTGGTACGGGCGGTATAGCGGAGTCAACGCCCCGCGACTGCTGTGGGGCGCCCGGCGCCGCCCGCGCCCGCCCGGACGAAAGGACGTACTTCAGGGGCCGGTTACATCAAGTAACCACGAGTGAACCATGCCTCTGAATAAGTTTGGCCATCTTTAATTTTGCCTGTCTATTCTTGGCAGAAGACATCCTCACTTAAACATGATTATGAAAATGAGGGCACATTTTGATGGGCACAAAAAATTGCTTACCAGAATATTTATTTCCGCTGACCATCTAGATTTTTAGAACGACAAATTTTAATTGCTAAATAAGACGATATTTTCGGAAATTTCGCTCTTGACATGATATAAATTAGTGTGTCAATACCAAGAACGCAAATCAAACGGATTGGAATCAATATAGCTATAAATGTTATTAAGGATGTTATATGTTGTTGTAGTTGTAGATGTTATATGATGATGAAGGATATTGGCAATAATTATGCAGATTGCAATCTCGGATGTTTCCTGTACCTTGGGTTTCCGAACAAACAGCGATCATTTCCTCGAGGAAAGATGACGCACGCACATATCTTCAATTTGGCATGCACAGTGAGGAAAATACCAGCACGACGCGACGACCACATAATAGGAAGAATTTTTTTTTCTCTTTATTGCTATCTTGCACCGAAATAATATGAATGTGAATTCATATCATCTTAATAATAATTTTCGGAGTATCGAAAATAATCATGCAGGGTAAGCAGGAGAATTGAACAATGTACTCAGATAATTAGCAATATATAAAACCCGTAAAGAAGAATTTTGATTAAGTTTATTCTCATAAGTAAAAGACGTATACAGGTAACAGCAATTGTAGATACTCAAGAGATTTTACGACACAATAAAGAAAAATATTCGGGGAGTCAACGGCCTAGAGTTCACAAGAAGGGTGCAAAATAAGTACAAAAAGGACGCGCTCAGAGGGGTCGCCGTTTTATTACTTACATTAGTACAAGATGGGGTAGGCATAGGCAATAGCCGACATACAAATAAGTACGTACCACCTGGCATGGCAGGATCACGGTGAATAACGTCCCAAACCGTGTTACTATGGTAAGTCATCGACCCAAATCGAGTCAACGACATTATCTGGTAGGCGCGCCTAATTTATCTGTAACTGTAAGATGATAGGCCTCCCGAACTACGAACAATTCTTCTGAACTTGGAACGAGTTTCCATATCATTCTCACGTTAAGCAGCGAGGATCAACGGAGGATAATCTGTTTCACAGATTTATGGATATACAAGCGTTTGTTAACAGACAAATGTTGGTTTTATTACGTTTTATTTTGTTTTTGTGGAAAAGCGTGTATTTGTGTGATTATAAAGGCATATTTTCATTAGATATTTGTGGGGTGGGACGGGGCGCGCGTCGGAGATGGGCGGCGGGTTGTAATGAGGCCGTCTAGACGCTCCGCAATACTACATTGTGTTTGTACCGAGCTCCCATTGTACTGTACAACGCTGTACACTGCCACTTAACTTATCGTTTACATTAATGAATAATGAGAGAACGAATTAAGTACGGTCACAGGTGTAATTCTGCGTCGACTTGGTTAATATTATTTCAATAGAGGGATTATTTATTCATAGTCGAGATGTGTCCGAGCGGTCGTCGACTCGCCCTTATTGAACTGCGGCCAGCCGATGATTAACTACGTTTACATTGTCAACCGAACGTTATTGAAACGAAACCTGTTAGTTTAACATTATTTTTTGGGGTTATACAGGCTTAAAGATTGAAGGCGATGCTATAATTGATTGAAACTTTGTAGTCTAGTGACGTCTTATGACATTTCTATGAATTGTAGCTTTAATTATGATCCTTCTTTTTAACGGGCTACTTGGCTATTGGTTTACTGGATAAGTCATTTAAAACAAACGCAGTAGTGGTGACAACTGACTGTATGTCAGATAATATAATTATGTCAAAATGATGATAACTGACCACAGGAAGTGGTAAGCATTGAAAATATTGATGAATTGTGTGAAGAATGATATGAAGGAAGAAAACTTATTACGCTAAACCGAACAAGGGCAGGAACATGATGATGACTATGATG
Organism: Caradrina clavipalpis; assembly: GCA_932526535.1. Classification (NCBI taxonomy): domain Eukaryota; kingdom Metazoa; phylum Arthropoda; class Insecta; order Lepidoptera; family Noctuidae; genus Caradrina; species Caradrina clavipalpis. The sequence goes on from OW052105.1 coordinate 5,623,626, forward strand.
ACAACTGACAGCTACTACCTACAACGGTTCAAGAATATGAGACAGGTATGAAGCTTTCGAAATAGCTATTCGATATCTTAAATGATTATTAAAGGTTACAATAGCCGATTCACCTTTGATATTTCATAAAAGAACAAACCACTTATCATTATCAACAACTACAGCGAAGCTTTTAAAACTTGAAACAGTGGTAAACACAGAGCATCTCGTGTTAATGCATGTGCTGATGATAAATGAGTTTCCACATGTGTGCGCTGTTGACAGGCTGTGTTGCCTGTGTTCGAGCGTCACGTTGGACCTAAACCACAGGGCGCGGCACAACGTGACTTCAGAAAACGAGGCACGGTCAACACTCAACCTCCATTGATTTTACTGGAGAAATGTGCCCAACAAATCAATACAGGATAAACTCACGTTTCTATTTATATTCCACTTTTCGCTTATTGTGGCTTTTATTAACAACAAACACATATAATATACTATATTAGTATTGTGGTTGTCGAAGGTGACCTCAAAGTTTACGGAGAATTGGCAGGTACCTATATTTTCCTTTGTTGTACAGACATCATAGGTATTGGATTTCCCGACCGTCCCAATGAAGATTATTATTATAGAACAACACTAAGGACTGTTCATTGTGACGGAACGGGTCACGTTGGTGATTTATTTAAATACGTATACAACATGTTTGAACCAGCTACAAACATTTCTAATAATGTTAAACAACTCACCGAACTAATCAATTAAATTACAACAACAAAAGAGCAAAAGAATGGTAAGAAATCAAACGTACAAACTGGCAATAACAATGAAAGCATATTTCGGCGAAAAAGAAACAAATCACATTAACATCCTCAACGTAATATAACAAACTTTACACACAAAGAAATGAGAATATCCACGAACGTATAAAAATAAGGAGGTACGGAAATAGATGTTACTTCGAAAGTAACCTCTATCTCGCGCGTTTACAGTTGGAGTGGGATGAGTTATGGAGAAATGTGCTATCATACAGTCACGTTCAGCACCTCGCAATTTATATTTACATTTGCGGCCTTGACAATACGACACCAAAGTTATTTAGAGAATAAATTATACAAACTGTAAGGAGGAACTCAAATTTAAAGTTCATGAAGCAAACTTCCAAACAGGTACATTATTTTTTTTGTTCCAAGGTCTGCCTTGCTATAAAGATTTGGTTGCTGCGCTCATTACCGACCGCGATCAGAGCGGAATCAATTATTCTCATTAAAACTGCCCCGATTGACTTTACTACAGGAACGGTAAACACGGTGATAAAAATAATGATGTAAACAAAAAACAAATTGATAAACACAACGCTACGAAAGTGAAATTAAAATAAGTCAGCTTTGCCAATAACAATAATGACGTCGGCATTTGAATAAACTGTTCATTCCGCAAGTATTATCGCGTGTAAACATATGATACTGCGATGCATATGGCTGTGTTCCACACATGTGAATTAGTTAGCTTGTCCAGAAACACGGGTGCCTAGCGTCGCCCCCCTATCGGCTCCACTTCCTAGGGAGTGCGGGAGGTGAGGGAGCTTTAATTACAGTTGTATTTGTGTTTATGCACATATGTGCGGCTGTATGTCATAAAGTGGGTCGTGCGAGTGCACCCGCCGGCTCAGATAAGCCGACCGCTTTTAAAAAGTTATTATAACTCTACGTTTTGGCGCTGTTTCGACGACACTTTGCGTCAGGATCTTAAACACGATCAACAAAGCATTATTGAGAACTGTGCAAAGTTTAAAATCGCGAATAATTTACGTTCTGTTATAACATCGAGGGCCAGGTGCGATGGAAGATGATTAAACAGTACCTCGGCCGTCAAGTTATTAAGTGAAATCGATAGATACGATTGAGAATCGCGCCTCCAGGAGAAGTTACGGAGCATTAAAGAAAATCCAGGAAAGGATTTTTACTTTAGACCGGCTACAAATATCTCGAGACTACTCCGTTAGCATCATAACGTTCGGTTTGTTTTACAACGACCGACACGACTATTTCAGACATAGTTTACAGTTCGTTCATTCTGCATTCCCGGGAAACTACTTCTCAAGTCAAATATATCCTCCTTTATTACGTAATCTTTGCTGTACCAGATTTCGTAACCGCTTAAACATAATTGAGCAACAACATGCAAAAAGTTAGGAAGTTCGAACATTTTAAAACACAAATTACGTGTCCAAACGAACTTCTTACCAACTTTAAGCAAATAAACATAAGTCTTATAGGCGAACAACGGCCATTATCTTAATTTTGTTGTTCCATTTGAGCACTTTAAAATCATTTTGGCAGCAATTTACATAGCGTTCCAACTGAACGTATCACCGTAATTACCGAAGTCGACACGTAAACAGCGGACGACCTCGAACCCGCTTGACACTGGTCGCGCGTCCAAACACACTTGATCTCCCTCGACCTGATGCCCATTTGCCGCCACTAATGAGTGACGAGGGGTGTTGGTGCGTTATCAGGGGCCTACTTCAAGTGGTCGGGCGGTGGCTATCTGGTATCTGGTAGTAGCTAGTCAGTATCTACGACGACTAGATCCGAACACGGCACGTGCGGGTGGCAATAAAACCACATACTTCACTTTTACTGCGGCCGATCACGCGATCATTGGAGACACTCATATCGCAAGAAGTAGATAGGCTTCGTGGAAACTGTTATTTGTGCAACCGCTTCGAGTATTTAAAGTTACGTGTCTCCAGTTTGCATGCGTGGTGCGCATTATCTCTGTCTCTGTTTCTTTCAGTGATCTAACGCTCAGACGTAATGCGACGGTAAGTTTAAAGTGAAAACTTTTGTTAGCGGTATCATCGTGACTGGCTGCGTCTGCTCAGACTGCACTTACACTATTGTTCCTTGCCAACCTCGTATAAAAGGTACCGTCTGTGCTATGTGCCTGTCTGCTCAAACTAGTTTGGCAAGTGATCTAGTTTTGAGAACATTTTCACTATTTGAAATCAGACTATAAAATTCACACCCAGATTTATACGAATATCGATCTGGATAGTCAAGTACTGTATTTCGTCTCAGAATAACAAGCTGCTTTATCCACCTACCACTGAGTTTGATGGCTTCAGTAACTCAATTAACTACAGACGATGCTCCCGATCTATCGTTACAACTAATTACTTCTAAATTGTAACTAATTGATAATAGGTACAAGTAGGTACCTAGTACCGTTTATGTTTTCACCAGCATACTTGGATTTGTGGAATTTTCGAGCTATGACATTGTAATGTGACACGCGCAGGCACAATATCGACACGTGATTGCGGCGCGCATGCTTCGACGAGAACAAAGGAATGCACTAACCAGACACACTATAGTTTAGACTCGACTGCCTCAATATATGCACATGCATTTACTATATCCGAATAACAATTGACAGATTAACATTGGAGGTTTTTCCGGAAAGTTCCATGTGAATAAAAATTACTCAACATATAAAAAGTCAACTTTGCTCCTAATCGCTTATTGCAGACAAAGAAAAGATGAGCCAGTTAATGAATGAAAACGGTAAATTAATAAAACACAGATTGTTCAAGAGAATCGGCAATATTTGTTTCGCTTACACGAATTGTATGTAACATTTTGAATTCAAACATTACACACGATTCGCAGAAGCAAACACCGCCTCAAGTTCTTAATGTAAATAAAACAAACACAACTTTGTTTAATCGCAAACACGCGTTTTTGGGTCCTTACAACACCATCTTTTCCTAGCAACTTTTAAAATGTAATCAGTATTGGATTTAAGCGGGATTATTTGACATATTGCGATTTCTGTATCAGTGAACGGCGACGCTAACCCCCCGAATAAATTTTTCAGCGGCTGCGATATTCACAGAACGCAGAGCAATCCGGGACACTCAATTTAAATGTATTTTTGTATACATTCGTCGACGTCCCTGAATACTAATGTTGGCAAAAATTCCAACTTCGTTGTATTCTGTTCAAGGCTGGTATATAAAGTAATTGTCGTTTAATGAATAAACCCCTAATTAGAATCAGTCTCAATTCTGCAAATTAAGTTCCCGCTGAGATTTGTTACGGTTTGGCTTTAAATTTTCTCTTTCGCTGAATACATAGTAGTCTGGTACATCATGAAACGTGTTCTATTTTCCTTTATTTACTTTATAGTACATAGAAGTGGGAGCTGTATTGTAGCCGTATGATATTAGTTTCAAGTGTGCAATAGTGCACAAACGTTGAAGGTTGTGCGTGGGTGGTGCTTAGCATCCTTCGCGCTTCGAAATACATATCCTTCGAACGACTCTTCCACAAAACAAAATAAATAAAAGACAAACATTACAATGGCCTTGTCGAGTTGTTATTAAACATTAAATATAGTTTTCTTTTTTCCTTCTATAAAGTGGAACTGGTCGGAATTATATGACTAGTTCCCACGGTAACTAAGATTCCAATGTGTTGTATTAATTTACAGGATGCTGCCTTTTCACATAATTTAACTCTAGTCATATCTAATCACACGCAAGGAGTTAGACTATGGACTTCGTTAATCTGCTTTTTGATTGTTATTAATTATTTAATCGATCATAAATTCAGTAATTTACCTAATTAATTGACGGTTATTGGTTGTCATTACATTTGGTCAATACAGTATATAAATTAAAACATACTATAAAATCATTACAAAACATAATTAGTCATTAATTACCATTAAATGGCGACTAAAAAGGACATTTAAATGAATATTTTACATTATCATCTAATTGATCCATTACTTGCACTACTACTATTAAGCTTATTTAATTGGCTTTATGAGTATTAGTATTTATTATAATCTGAAATAAATAATAATTATACCAGACCAGCCTATTATTGTCCCGGTGCAGAAGAAAGGCCTCTTCTCTTACAGAGAAGGCATGAGGATTGGTCATGATCACCACGCTTGCTCAAGGCGGAATGGTGATTTCAGACATATTAATTTATAGGTCCAAGTTTCCTCACAATTTTTCCTTCATCGATGTCAGATATAACGTGACATAATTATGGCCAGATGGTCAGCCACCGATTTGGACCACAACTTTTTATCGTAACTGAACGTGAAAAGTGTAACAAGTTCTAGCTAAACATAAAAGGCAACTATAAACTGAGGCTTAGGTACACAACGCTTACTTGTAAAAATGCGCTAGAGAGCATTTTATGGGCTTATGGCTACCTAGGTAGAAAAGCACGCTTGCCAGGGTTGCGGAATTTGTTCGAAAGAGTTACCGCGGCACTGGAACGCAAAGGGCATTAGGAGGAACACGGGTGGGTTTTAGTCAGTAAGAGTCTGACACTCCCTTCCGCTCTACTCAGAGCGGAAGGAGTCATTTGATGATTTACCAACCTCAAAAAAAAGGGTGGAGAAGTACAAAACCATACTAATCAGAGGAGGTCAGAGGATGAGTGTCCTCAGTCTACATATTGATGTCATTTGTAACTTGTAATCCTACATAGAATAAGCCGGAATACGTATTTTGTAAACGTAAACAAAAAACAACAAAAGCTGTTGTGTAAACAAACAGTCAATTAGGAAACTGACAGCCATCAGCCATCAGCTATTAATATAGAAAAAAAGAAATCTGAAACATTCGACGTTTTATTAAGGACAATATTATTTGTTTTCGATCAAATATGAATGAGATCATAAAATGATAAGTTTAATTGAAAGAAATACCCACAATAATACAAAATGTTGACAAGGCCTATCCGAATGACATCAATAGTCTTCAAGAACTGATGCTAGGCATCAGTGGCGTGCACAGAGTTTTTAGACAGGGTAGACAGAAAATTTACCTACCAAAAACACCTACTACATGTTGGTTTTGGTTTGTCGCCTTGTCGATTAAATTTAATGATGTATATGATTTTCGACCTCAAATATCTATAGATTGGCTGATATTATAAACATATCAATTTGCGGATAATTGAAGTGGCCTTTTGGCTGGTATGTCTGTTGTTCTGATTTGCAAAGACGACCCACTGACCGAGTAAACAGTCCCTTCGGCTCGGGATAGGTATAGCTTACGCGCATGATAAAAAGAACATCTTCAAACTGTCACATACCTATACGTAATCAAAGCATAACACCAAAGTAACAATATTACCTACCTTTATAACCTATAACACTTTCGTAATCATACCATAATACAAACGCAGAACTAACCAAAGCTCTACTGTATACAGAAGTACGTAACTACATAGTTACAAGAATAATCGGTTTTGAAACTAGGTAGTTAGGTAGGTACCTACTCATATCCACGAAACTACGTACAATATGCCCAAAACACGTTACGACTCACGTCTGGACACGAAAAATTGCTATGTAAACAACCCGTGAGCCAGTCTCATTCATTATTGTTTTATATTGAATTTACGATTGATTATACCTACCTTTAGTTTGTATTCACTGCAAATTGGTGTATAACGGCCTTGGGCGATCAACATTTTTTTATCACTTTATGATAGCTTTGAAAACGCATAATTTAATATTTTCTGCACATACACACACCTGAACAATTTTAACACATCACAATCTAATTTTAGCGTAAACACAACAGTTTACAGTCGTACAAAATGAATCAACAATGGCCGCTCATAAGTCACGTCAACATAAAAACATAATTATTATGACAAAAAGTAAACGTGCTTCATTTAACGCTAATAAAATCAAACGTACTACTTATTATAATAATCACATAACTAACTTCGCAAAACCCCCGCAAACGTCATAAAAATTAGCCAAAGTCTATTTGTACGTTTGTGAGCGTTATTTTGACATTGTGTGTCGAGTTTTTATAGCAAACGCACACTATTGTAGACGCGTACCTATGAGTCTGTCATGAGGCACACATTGAAACACCTAGCCGCAATGTTTTGTGTCTTCCCGTTACTCGCGCGAAGCGATTTATCGATGAGACTCCACCGTTACTCGATAGATGGAGCTGATTTAAGTTTTAATATATTATGTTTTTTATTTTAACGATAGGTGGAGCTGATTTAAGTTTTTTTTTTATTTTAACGATAGTAGTTACTCGTGGATACAATAAAAGATATTTAATATAAGATAAATACGTATTTTATAGGGTAGCCAATGTCTATTTGCCTATATGGACCGCACGCCACTGCTAGGCATGAAGGGTCGGCTTTAGGAATGCTGCATTAGCAAGGAGGATTCTCTCACGTGTGCCTGGCCTTACGTGTGGCCGTGGCCATGTATTACTACAAAGTGAATGTGTATGAGTGTGTGTGAGCGTCAGTATGTAGGAGTAATCAAGATACAGAACAAACCAGAAGGTGCAAAAACAGTAACGTAGGAAGAGAAGCAGACCAAGTTAGTATTAGAAAAAAGGGAAGGAAATCATGATGGCTAGATACTCGTACTGTAGGGTTGCCAGATCCTAAATCCAGAAAGCCGGACCACCGCAGTTATGTCGCCGGACTTTTAGGTAAAATCGGGTAAAAAAAGCCGCATTTTATGTCAGAATTATAAAATGATAATAATATTATTGTATTTCTTCGATACTTTATTATGAAAACAACTCATCTTCTAATGAATTTAGCCTAACAAAACTAAAAACTAATAAAAAACTAATTTGGCCGGACACGCATCCAAAAAGCCTGACTATGTCCGACTTTATCCGGACGCCTGGCAACCCTCTTTAATGTACGGTACATTAAAGAAAATATAAGCTGTGCCGTATCCATATTCTCCTACTCTCACACTAAATAGATACGTCGGGATGAGAGCAGGAGAATAATGATGGTAATTCAGAAATATGGATGAGGCGAAAGGAGTATGTAAGGATCGTAGCAGGTGGCGTTCTGAAGATTTTGCCTACCAACATGGGGAAAAGGCGTAAGTTTATGTATGTATTCAGAAAGATACTCAGGCTGGGGATATTTGTTCCATTTTAGAAACCATCTCGGTTATAATAGAGTTAGCCTTCTGGTTAGTTCCATATTCAATGTCTGCGTACTAACCCTGAACGGCGCCGGGAAGAGCGACGATGCGTCGGGCTCGGCGGCGTGCGCCTGCGACATCTGGTGCGCGCGCGCCTGTCGCTCGCGCTCGCGGTCGCGTTCGCGGTCGCGGCCGGCCCACGCGCCTGACCCGCCGCCCCCGCCGCCGCTCCCCCCGCCCCTGTCCCGGTCCCACTTGTCGTACCTGGAACAATACAACACGAAACATTAGATACAGGTACATTGTACATTGGTCTATTATCCTAAACATCATAGGACGCATTATTACATGACAATAATAAAAGCTCTTATAGGTCTGGGGTTTCGATCCCAGGTCAAGCAAAAAGTGTTATCGGTTGTTCTCAGTAGCAGCTCGAAATTAGGATTTGTGCTCGGTTTAATGGCAATAGGCTCGCCCCTTATTACATGGGACCTAAAACATACCAGCAAACTATAGGTATACATTGGTACACCTCTGTCTAACCCTTCGGAGAATACAGGCATGATGGTATTTTATGTAAAAGCTCTTTAAAAAAAGCTCTGTAGAGCTTACAATTAGACCTTCCTAAAAGATGTAACAAAGGATAAAGATCCAAAAGACTTCACGGCACCAATTTATATCTGTGAATGCCACTAATTAACTCAGCTGTACGCAGTCTATTCTAAAAACAATGTAACGCTACCACTGCGAAATTAATCTAAACCGACATGTTATCCGGCGCCTGACACAATTACAGAATTACTTGTAACGTTGAGCTGAACAAAATTTATATGAAACCACGTACCAACGTTACTCTTGACAAGACGGCTTTACACGGTTCATTCCCAAGAGACTTCTACACGCGTATTTTTCACAAATCTACTTGATCAATAGCGACATTAGGATATATCAAGTAGGTAGGTGGGTACTAAACAAAATAAAGAACCAGCTCGAACGGTTTTTAATCCCTGGCTCCCGGCAGGAGCTGAATTCACGCAGATCGCAAAGCCAAAAGCGACTAACAAAAATATTTCGCAATAGTTCGAACAATGCAGGGTTGGCAACCCCATCTACTAACGCAGCTACCTTTCCCTCCGTCCAATTTTACAAAAAGATGAACAGCTGACAGCCTGTTTTTCTTATATTCCCATACGTGTTCGTAAACAATCACATTGCTTATTATTTAAATAGCCTATTGTGAATCGAAGGCGGTGAACAAACTTGTAATATCGTTGAACTTGCTTTCCAAGAATTGTTTTCGTAGTCTGAATAAGAGTTCTATGGTTTCAGAAGACTAATAAATTGTAACATTACAAACAAAACAGAACCATTCAAAATGAGATTATTATAAGCGTTTATAATAGTAAAATAAATGTGTAAATTGCTGAATAGAATGCTTAGAGAATTCCAGAAAGCTACGGGTGACTCACTGAGTTCGAAGAAACAATATGTGAAATTGAACGTCGAATAAAAATGTATGTTCTGGACTTTGGGCAAGCTTGATGACTAAGCCCCACTTTCTCGAACGAAAAATTAATGTGGCAAATTGACAAGCGCGCGTAAACTGCTGTGATTTGTTGACAGAATCAGGCCTCCGTCACTCTATGTACTTGCGCGCTATAATTGCCTACCGCCCGGCCGAGCGGTCTCGGGCCGTTTGCGAACCAAATTCAGTGCGGTTTTCGCAAGCGCATCACGCACGTTGTTCAATTTTAATAGTTTCATTCATTACCTACGATGCCGTCTGGTGCCTTATGTGTTGTAGATGGGTGCAAATCAAGTAAAAGAAGGAATAATTATGTTTTATCTAGAGGTATTGCTCAGTCAGCACCAATTTATAAAAAAAATATTTTATAAACATTTACGATACAATTTTAAACTGCCACATATAAGTCAGAACATATTCACAGTTCTCAATAACATAGACATAAAAAGTTATGTTAATTTAATTTTATCGAAAAGGCGGCCCTACAATTGTTGTGGGATCGCGCGGTGCGAAGCGATCACAACTGTACGCTTGAGCACTTAGGCACATTTTAGTTTGCAGTGGTTGCTGACGCGAGTTGACGCGACGGAGTAGGCTATTATAGCAGTAGGTATTGGAAATTTTCTACTGAGTGAAGTATCTGTACTTATTTAATCTGTGACAGAATTATGAACAACTAAATGACAATATGTCATATTATTTTTTAATTTATTGATCGAGTAACTATTGGGGACTAAATACTGCTACAATTCAGCTTTTGTCTATAAAAAAACGCCAGTTTTGTATCGCATCCGTTCAGACGCGGAAAACTGATCGCACGCGTACGCGTTTCCATACTAAAATAGTATTTTTATGGACTAAAGCTGAATAGAGCTGAAAAAGTGTATTTAGTCCCATAAGTAGGTATGCATAAGTTTCAGTATAGCACGTCCGCATAAAATAAAAACCTCTTGCAAACTAATTGACTAATACTGAAATGGAACCAATTATTTCCTTAATGTTTTCTATAATCAGGAAACAACAAACAGATTTTGTTAGTATAAAAACTTAATGTCTTCACATCCTCCCACCTATACGCCTACTTTTATTGGAAAATTATTTACCGTTTAGATTTTGATACATTAGGAACTTTACTTGCTTTTTTATTTGATTAATAAGGCTTTTACTCACAAAATAATTTGGTTCAAACGCTAATATCGAAAGAAAAAAACACACACTTAACCTAGATTAAAAACAAAAATATGAAAGTCATTAGGCAAACCAAGCGAATCCATTTTCCTCATTTTATCGACCGCTTGTTAACACAATACTCAAACAGAATATTTATAAAACACTATTTTAGATAACGTATTTATTTATCGATACAGTTCTATGAAAAGCGTTATCTGTTACATTACGGTTAGTTTAACAATAAAACAATAGTGATCGGTTCAGTAGCACGTCGTAAAACAACAATAATACGATGGTTAGCCGGCTAAAGCATGTTCGTGGCCTGTATTATACGATACAGGATATTGCAATTTTTAATAAGAAGCGCAATGGACCGGTACGGCTTTACTGTAAACACGACAGCCATAAGATCCACGTGGCTATCATAATGGGACATACGCCCTTATTATGTTTATGAACGAGTTGTTTGTGCGTCTCAGCCGCGTCCTTGACTGATGCCTGTAGTACGGAACGAGTTTTCACATCGACATCGATTTATTATGACACCGATTGTGGGATTGAGGTGCATAATGTTCATATTAGTGTGCGCCGATCGAGTGCAATGAGTGTGCGAGCGCCTGCCATTGTTCATATTGTATTTAACATTGTTCTGAAACCGGTTACATGTGCCGATAAGTGTCCTGCACTTACGTAACCGTGATCGACGTGCTATTGAATACTAACACGTAAATAGGTCTCTCTATAGTGAATACTAAGCTTAGTACACAACTATATACCAACGGAAACTGGTTTCTATTTTTATTTTGCATTTCTTATCGTATTTAGCGGTTAAATTGAATAAGATAAGTATACTAAAACAGTGGTATCTATTCATAATTATAGACGTGATGTTACGAGAACGTTGAAAAAATAGTACCTATAAAGTTTTTACATTAATAATTTATGAAATAGTAAGTGAACATTTTCACTTTCGCCGTGTTCCCGGTGTCAGTAGTAACTTGAAAGATTTATTACCGCGGCCGCACTCGATTTAGCTCGAGGCGTCAATTAATATGTTCACTCAAATAAAAACAGAATAAACTCTAACTTAGTAGTAATTAAGTGCATGTATGCAAAGCTATTTATTTTGTATCTTTTTTTTAACTAAATATTTACTTGTTGGAACGTCGTATATTAACAAACAAATATTATTTTTATACAAGGACAAGATATGTTTTTATTTGTAATGGATAAACTAATAAACTAATGTACCGATTTTAAAAATTCTTTCACGTAAAGAAAGCTACATTATCAGCGAGTAAAATAGTATAAGTAAAATTAAGCGTACGATGTCGCGGGCAAAAGTTAGTATAAAATGAAGTAATATGAGAAGAAAGAAAATTATATAAAAGATTATTGCATAAGCTCTAACGAAATATTCTGGGAAACTCTCGGTCAAGGTTGAAAGTTGAGAGGTCCGATTAAGTTATCCTTTTTACTTCAGAAGCAGATAAATGAACAACACAATAATGTTCAGGATTCAATGATTTTGAAAAGATTCTTAAATTTACGACCTGTATTAATGTGGTAGGTTATAGGTATTATAAGATAATACTACATAAACGCAAAAGATTGAGAGGATGGATAAGTGTTTATTACTCTTTCACACTTAAACGGCTTATCGAAATTTGGCACACATGTAGATATTTAACTAGCTTAATAAATAAGATAATTTTTATCTCAATGATTTATTCCCGTTGGATACTTTTGAATTTTGACTTAATTCTGAATTCGAAGTCGTGAACAAAAGAAGTATTTATAGACCCTATATTTTCTGAATTTTGCTTTATAGGTAATTGAGTGTAAGTACATTTCCAGTCGACACTCACATAAACTTCATTTATTAACTCGACGATACTGTAATGAGGGATATTCGCCACATTATAAACTAGCACGGATGATAATGAATAAATCATGATGACACATCGGACGTCCGAGCCGGAACACGACACATAATTAAAAACCACTCTTAAAGATACATTATAATATTAATTACTGCAAACAGGACTTTACTATTGTTATATTTTTTGTAACACACACAGATCATGCTGGAGATATTGATTAATGAGCCATAGCCTTAGCCATGAGCTTGTCCCATGTTAAAGGGGGCGAGCCTATTACCATTCATCGGGCACAAATCCGAACTCCGAGCTGCTAGTGAGAATTTCATAGAAAAACCCTATAACCCTATATATATTATCTTCGTAGATAGCACAACATCGACCTAATACAGTCAGACACCATTAAATTGAGCATTCAAGAGCTCAAATATTTGGAGTCTTGTGAAAAACAAAAGGCGCAAGTTGGCGCAAGTGTATCTACTTATGAATGAAGGTAAGGTGTCACACGACCACCCGGGCGGTATAGGTAACGAGGTGGCTCAACAATGCTCAATACCAACTAGCAAACCTTTCGTTGAGTTTGTCTTTGTACACACTTTAGTTGTGTTATGGTTGGACCAGAGTCGCTAAGATAGCGAGAAGCGGGGATTAGAACCGGGCTTTCCAAACAGTTCGCCATGTTGAATATACACATACCACCACGCGTGTATTCCCCGAAGGCTTAGGCAGAGGTGTACCAATGTACACCCCCAGTTTAGGCCCCATGTAATAGGGGGTGAGCTTATTAAATAGTTATATGTTGAATGTAGTTAAAGCATTAATTTCAATTAAACCATTTACAGGCACTTTTGAATTGCCAAAGAGTCGGTCAGGTAGTCAAAAAGTAAAAGCTAGTTGCTCGTTCTAAAACGTAGGTAGGCCTCTATGGCGAAAAATCAACATGAAACTCCACGGACACTCTTTTCAATTAAGGGTTCGCAGAATCCTGTTTTCATATTTTTTATATGAGAGAAAACATGGCCAATATTGACATAAAACAGAAAACATTGGTCTAAAAGTGAAGCTTATCTGTTGCAGTGAAACGAAAATACCTGTGTGACGTAACGAATATAATATTGAAAACCGTTATTAAAAATAGTCCATAAAGGCGAACGAAAGCAAAGTTAATTAAAAACATCTCTTTCATATTTTCCTGCAGATAGTGTTAAAAAAGCTTAAAAAAGAAAACAAAGCGAGCCGTACATTAAAACATGAATGAATAATAACTTTTTACATTTCAATAAATACTTTCCATTTCTACTTCGGTATGGTAGCGTAGAGGTACCGTTAATATTAGATTTTACTAATACTAAATTAAAACTTCTTGATCATTATGGCCGATGATTACCTATATCATAAGACGCTGGATGTAGGCCGCTTCCAACCGATCCTTTCGGAAATCTATGAGGCCTATGTCCAGCAGTGGACGTCCTGCGGCTGATATGATGTTGATGTTGATCATTATGGCCCAGTGGCTAAGGCGCCCGCCTCTCATGCACGAGGCAAACGGTGCATGGGCAAGTATCAATGTAGCATTTTCTATTTCATGTTTACTTTCTAAGTTAATCTTAAACATCACTGACATCGGTGAAGGAAAATATTATGAGGAAGCTTGGACTTATAATTATTACTTAAGAATTGATCTGTGGCGTTTGCAAGTTCGTTGAACTCTTCTGGTGAAAACGCATACAATTTAATATCATGAAGAAGGTGGCTAAACAATTCTGTCTGTCAGCCATACGCCATGTACGCCATATCCTATATCCTGGTGTTATTATCATTAAATTAAAACAAGAAGTACATTTTCGCAATACCAGCTTATCAAGGTGAATGACCGATTTATCGGACGTGTCGTTTTCATGAGTGCGGTGTAATCTACAGTTGGTAAAGGTCTTTTGCTATATTGGATATATTGGCTTGTAACACTATGTATGTTTTGTCCTCTAATCGCTTGATTGGCTGAGGATCGATCGATAGATCGTATTATAGAAAGCGATTTGATTTTGATAAAGTGTTTTTTTATCTGAATAGTTAATCACGTTAGTAATACCAGCCTATTATTGTCCCACTGCAGGGCAAAGGTATCTTCACATGCAGAGAAGACATGAGTATTGATCACCACGCTTAATATAAAATATTATTGTCGTGAAAGACTTAATTCTCAAGTGATATATCGAAAACGCACTCAATTTTTTTTTTATTTGACACCGATTCCCAAAATAATAGGCGACCCGCTACCCGCTCACAGTGTGACCACCAAAGCGCCATTTAGTCGCCTTCCAACAAGATAAGAAGAACAAACAGTACATCAGAGCCGGTGCTTTTACCAGCCGACATACTTGCATATGTAATGGGAAAAGTCAACGTTGCACAAGCCTCAGAGATTATTCACAAATATATATTTATGAACATAGTCATTACGTATCGCTCAAACAAAATCCACGTGATCTACCGTCTTGACTAATAACTTATAACTGCTTTTCAATTATAAAGTCTACCTATTTGCGTCGTCGATTAATTAAGTAAAACCATTAGTTCTGACTATTAAAGTCTAAATAAAGCTGGACTGTTTATTACGTATACGCTTTAAATCTTGATGAAGAAACTTTGTTTAAAATTGTCGCCCGTCATACGAAAGGACGCACTATTTTTATCCCTACAGGACAGGTAGTTCGCTTGGGTTATATAACGATGGGTTATATTAGTTCCCTTTGTTGCCCAATCAGTCGCGAGCGAGCAGTATTACAAACACGTTGAAACACATTTAAAAACCGGTTCATAAGAAATATTAATACGGAAACGATCTGCATATTACAGTTCGTTAATTTGATGATTGACGTCAGAAACATTTACAGTTCATTTTTCGTTGTACGTAAGATGTTACGTACTAGCTTTTGCCGGTGACTTCATTCGCGTAAATATCTGTTATCGCGAAGGTAAACAAAGCCGCGGAATTAAAAGTAGCCTATGTCCTTTCTTGGGGTTCGAACTTACCCCGTGCCAAATTTTATTAAAATCAGTTCAGTGGTTTGGTCGTGAAAGCGTAACAGACGGGCAGAGTTACTTTTGCATTTATAATAATAAAATAAGTCTCGTATGAATTTGAAAGACGAATAAGTCTACAAAAATAGCTTTTACCTTTCGGTGAAAATGAAAAGATAATTCGATTAGTTTTAACATACCAGCGCCACGCCTCGAGCGCCTCGGCCCGTGTCATAGGTTGCGAGGTGGCTAGGTCGTTGACACAATTATTTTTCAGAGAACATTTTTATCACTGGCCGATAAGTACTGACGCCATTGTTGTTTTGATAAACGCTCAAAGGCATATGCTGCAAAACACGTAAATTGTGACTAAACTACCTCATGGTCTGCCCACGCGGACGCTAAGCGAGAATTGAAATTCTCACAATAGAAAAATTCAGTGTAGCTATTCGTGGGCGTCGTATAGACATTGTAGCGTTACTGAATGGGGGATCCCGCCCTTGTGCACGCGCTCCATAGTAATTATAAAACCATTTGTATAGACCGGCAGATTAAAGTGCTGTGCGATCGCGTTCCGCAAATTGATACAAGAATTTTATTTGATATTTTCAGTTGTTCTGGACGTTTTATTTTTAGATGAACTCGTAAATGTGAGTGTACTCGTATTAATATTGTATAGATTTGAAGATAATGAGGCCGTCTATGAATAGCTTCGATTTAGTTTGGCTTAGAAATGTTACATATGGTATTCTATAGAAGCTAATATTAATAAACGTCTAAATAAGTTCAAAAAGTGTTACAATGACGACGTCATACAATCAGTGTATCCGTAAAATAGGTGCTCTTATAAAGGTTCCATTATCCCCTTCAGGTACAAAACCATAAAACTCCATGGAATTTGTTTACAGCAAACAATATTACGTTGTCAAAAAAAAACAAAGCAAAACAACACATTGATTAAATAATGAAATCGAAGGGAGAATAAACTTCAGAAACTTCCCACGAACTTTCTACAGAAAAATACTGTTACAATTACGTGTAAGCATTACACCATTAAGATGAAAGATAACATGCATTCAGATGCGGATTTGTACAAAAAACTACGAGGAGCCAAGTAACCTGAATACTAGGAAAGTATTATAGTTTCGCCGTTTGAAAGCTCCGTAACTTATGACCGAAGCCTGAGAACAAACTCCTTAAACTTGCGGCGAACAATTCTAAGCATACTAACGCTGGCACATTTTGTTTTATTGCTTTTAGTTATATTGCTTCTTTAAATTTTTGACGAGAGAGTGAAAAATACTGTAGTACCGTATTTCCCGAACTATAGGTTGCGACCTACTGGTTGGTCGCGAGTGAATATTGCACGGGCCTTCAATGACAAAATACTAAATAGGGAGAACAGAATAATATCTGAATATAAAGAACTACACTAAGAACTGAATACATCCTCAATGAAATAGCGCTCCTCGTATTTGGGCATTTTCATTTTAAATGGCGCAGGTTAAAATAAACAGGCTTCAAAAACTACTACAAATACACACTACAACTAGTTACAAACAGGACGTGACGGATATAGATCGTTTTTAAAACTAAATTTAAATACTCAAACAATATTATCAGAAAGCTGTAAAATTGTACTTTTATGCTTTCAGCAGTGTATAAGTTATGTATACCTAAAAAAGAAAAAATTACAAACTTTATATTCATGAAAAAAAACGTTACTAACTACAACAGTTCTTTTTTAACCATTTATTGTGCTGCAAAACTTACTGCACTAGCTGGACACCTAGCGCGACTAACTTCAAACTAACATTTCATACTTTGAAATTTGTACCCAGAGTTACCGTTAAAATCGAATTTTGATGATAAATGTGTGTATTTCATAGTAAAAACCGCGTGACTATCCGGACATGTCCGGTAGTCGCGAATTCGTGGGACAAGCTTTTTATTAAATTATTATATATTTTCTTCACTAACTGAGATGAAATGCTTAGTTTAAAGGATAAATTAACTATCTAACAATAAAATGAAAGTGTCGCTACGTTAGCTGTCGTACAAAAAATAACGAAAAAATTGAATGCAATGATGCAAACTGTCATGGGGACATCATGATTTTACACGATTCCGCAACATTATTAATTTAAATAAAATTAAATACGTGCTCTATAAGGAACTAATAAATTAAATCCACATATTCATAAAAATACCCACAGGGTACAATAGATTTTTCTTAAAAAAATTGTTTGCAAATATTTTTTTCATCATATTTTAGTCATGGGACAACCGAAAAACAGCCTGCGCCATTTAAAATGAAATTGCCCATTTGATATGAGAATTGAAAGTTTCGATTGTAACTGTATGTTTTTATTGGAACAGTCCTTGAGCCCTTTATTAAGTAGGTTTGCCCCTTTTTTCGTCGTAACAGCCAAAACGCGAGTTAAATTTGGATTTTTTTGTTAGATGGGCCGTCCAGTTACCTTTGGGAACCGCTAAATGAAAATCTAAGACAATTCATTCTACCTGCGAGCAAGTTCTTAGAACATGGTATTTTATATTAGAAATTGAATCTTTAGAAGTAACAAGGGATAAGAATGAGGAAGGATGAAGAGTAGGAATGTGTCACAACATGATAGTTTCATGAATTTTGTTCATAAATGTGTCGAACTTTTGTTGCAAGAAAACATTCACTTTAAATTTTGAAAAGGAAATATTAAGGTAAGTATTATGAGTAATATTCGTCATTTTAATGTTGTTAGAGAAAGTAGCTGTGTACAGTTGAATATGTTATAAAATTATATATTTAACTAAGCAAATTTCGCAGAAGATTATAAAATTGTTGGCCCACGCAAATTTCTTATTTATCGTATTCATCAACTATCTAATTATCTAGACAAAACAGAAAAATAAACCAGCGAACATTTATCCTGAAATTGTATTCTAATGTAAAAAAAAAGTTAAACTGGAAAAGAAACTGAATTTGCACGAAGCTGCGAAAGTGCCTGCAGGTAAATAGTTAAACACATTGGGCTTCAGGTTGCCGCCATTTATCAACAAAGCTCAAAGCAAAATGAAAAAGCAAATTGTACTGTCGCTCTTTATCATCATTTGTTACTTTTTGTGATAGAGTTAAACAATGTCACTCACTGTTTAATGTAGGTACACTTTATATTGTTCATTATGTAAATAAACTATTTGTTTTAATAACATGCTTTCCAACTACTGGAGAAAGGCCTCCCCCAAATCAAGTCCTTCCAGGAATTGTTGTCCCGCATCACCTCGAACTAGTCTTCGTGGTACGTGTTCAGATTATCTCGTCGCCTCATTCTGGGCTATTCTCAGAGGTGGCAACGCCCTCCACCTTCCAGCATTCATGTAGTCACTGTGCATATGGCTGATGTACCATTTGAGCCCTACAGCCTTTTTGCCTATTAAACTATTCTTTAAGGTAAATATTTTATCGCCGACAATAATCTCTGTTTTATTACCCTTAAACTGTTAAGTTTACTGCACGGAGTCCAACGCCCGTTTCAGAAGGCGGTCAGTGGGTGGCGAACTACAGCGCAAGAGCATCATTATTAAGAGACAAAATTTTATATCTAACGATACTAATAAACTGTCAAAGATAAAAAGGAAATTCAGTACAACTTCAAAGCCGGGAAACGCTGCCATCACAAACATAAGCTGTTTCTCGTTTTAACATCGCAAATGTAAAGTAAATGAGCATTGCTAAGCATAGCTACATTTGTCAACAGCATAGTTAAGTGTTCCCTGGCAAATAATTAACGGCTGGTAGTAGCGTTGCGTAATAACCTGACAACTAAGTACCCGAGACAGCAGTAAACGAGGTAACAAGTACCGAATGTACGAATATAAATGTGCAAGCCCGTGCAGTGAGCGCGGATATGTATACAACATGCATTAATTGTTCTCATTACCCGATTACGGCAAAGCCACAAGCGGGTTATGATTTTAGCAGTCTATGTGTATGTTTATCTGTGTGCGCGTACCATTAACACTGATCGTCGTATATTAACAAGTGAGGTGTCGTTGGAAACGTCATGATGTACCGCTGGTAATGACGTCAGTCATAGTCAAACGTAATTTGTATAATCTACCGGCCGACGAAATAATATTAATTAATGATGTGTAACTACGACTTAAATAACAATACTCTTTCCACAGTCGAATATGTATTTTTTTAGATTGTTATTTATAAAATTATAACACACAGAATAACCAACTTGAAGTTTTGCTTATAGCTTTTTGGTGAACGTTTCTTTTGCGATTTTATTCGATAGGTCTGTCATGTGGAGGAGGCTGGGAGCCGACACTGGAAACTCACTTTGTATACAGTATAAGACAAAGTGAGTTAATGCCACATTCGGAGCGAATGAAACAGCGCGAACTAAGCACTACACAATGCATTCAAATGTACAAACGCGAAATATTTAATAACACAAATCTGTCGCCTGCAATTTATTGTTCAAGCTGTTTATTGTAAATGAAGCTTATTAAATAGCTGTGCTGTTGTTTATTGAAAACATTTAAATAAAACTATTTACTTAACTTGAACTACCCTATTCATTATGAATCTCAAGTTTGACTTTGACTTTGCAATAAGTTTTATAAATACAGACTTGGGTCTTCTACGCTCCAAATAAACCTTTTAAGCTTCTTTGACATACTAACAAAAAGACATACTTACCCAACCCATTTGAGTTCAGAAACAGTTACATAATCATGTAATTCAAGCGTACAAGCACTTGTATAGCAATCTCACAGTAGGGGAATCATTACGTGAAACATTCATTCAGAGCTGTGAAGACAAACATCGGATTCGGAATTCCTCGCTTTGTTATTTCAAAAAATTGTGTGTAGATCACATGAGTAGATAAAATATGAATAGACCCTCTTATTCTACGAAGATTTGTGTGTGTAAGTATTATACTAAACAATGGTTCTAAGGTACACACTGCTCTAAAAAGTCGTTACCACTGATTCCGTTTCCCTCTTTCGTCATGAATATTGTAGTAGTCTTCAAAAATTTATTAAATAAAATGTTCCCCGGTTTCTTTGAAACGTAAAATTTAATTTGTTAAAGGTACCGTAACCGTATTGGTCTAAATATTTTGTTTTGGGAAACGGGCAAATGGAAAGAGTGGAATAAATAATGTGACAGATGTCAATTTGCTAAAACGTTAGGTTAGGATGAAGAGTCGTAAATTATGAATTCAGCATATTTAATTACAACGCAAGTTATGTGGGAAACACTGGGTATGGTAATTATGTTGCGGCTAACACTGGCAAACAAAATACTTTAACCTAACATTTTGTTTACGTCAGAAGTGAAATATATGAGCATTGTTTCAACAGTTTCACAGTTCCGCAATGTTCATGAATTCTCAGGAATAAAACCATATAGGCGGTATAAAGGAAAAACTTACCAAGCAACAATCCGGTTGTTTTGTATTGTTCAATCTTATAAGGTGCTTATAGATTATTATAAAAATGTATAGTTTGTACTAAACCTATGATTTGATAAACAAAGCAACCAAAAAACAACCAAAAAAACATGGTTGTTTAAAAACTGCCATATTGTCGCTTAATATTTATAACTTTTCCACCGTCAATAATTATAACAGTTAATATAAACTATCAATTACTGTGAGATAATGTCGTCTGTTGAGCTTATTCAAAATGCTAACTAGTTAAATTGCCTCGTCTGTTGAACAGATGATATTATTCGCAAAGATTTGCATAAATTAACTCTATACAATCGATAGTTAATAGCTGGTTCATAAGAGATCCCAGTCTTGAGACGGCTATTTATAATTAAAGTTGTCTTGATGAGTTCGGCTTGACATTTTTTTTTTTTCAGTGTTCAACAAACTATCCTAGCTGGTTTAATAGGATCGAATTATTATTTTTCCTGACTAATTGATCTTTTAGTCTGGATGAAATATTTTACTGCATATTATTATGCCCACGACTTCGTTTGCGTTAGGTACTGTCGGTTATAGCGCACTACTGGCCATTGATCTAATATTGTTACAATTTTATGGGTTTGATTCTTATGCGCGGAACCCTAATTTTCCTATAAATAAAAGTAGCCTAAGTTACTTCTTATAACATCAGCTATGTGGTAGTGAAAGTTATTGTAAAATTATACAAATTAGTAGATATTACAATTTTTTTATATCACATTTTAATCATTTTGTAACATTAGATTAGACTAAGTCTTGAATTCCTAAATAATAATCTAAATGAGCTAGTGATTGCAATCCATATACATCATAACATCACAATCGAACACAAGCTTTCCCAAACTTTGTAATTACACAAATCTTTAAGACAGAGTTGACTAAAACTCTTTAACGCCTCAAATTGAATTGTTCCATTAATCTGTTTCCTGTTTGTTCATCATAAGGCACTTACTCGAGTCAGCCTCACAATTGTTGGTATTGAGTTCCTAGCATTGAGTTACAGCGTATTCATATAGAACTAAGAAGGTTAATTCGAGCCACTTCCAATTCAGCTTATTGGATTATCGCGAGCTTACCGTCGCGTGTATACGGTACAGTTCGAGAACAAAGCGGGTGACTGCAGGCGGTTTTAAAACTAAATACTGCACTTTGTATTAAAGTTTAATACCTGTTTTATAGACACAATTTAGAACTAACAATAATAGCAGCCTATAGTAACCTACTCCATAGCGAACATCTCTTCTCATACAGGGAATAAACTTAGAAAGTACAAAAAAAATAGAAAAAGTCATATTGCTACTTGCCCGTGCCCGGTTGTGAACTCATAACCATGTGTACGAGGGGCGGATGCGTAACCACTGGGCCATGACGACTAGAACTAATAAAAAAATACTCGAGAGTAATAAAAAGACAGTTGAAAAATGTGATAATTACAACAAAAAGACTCCTCTTGTGGCTATCGCACACGGCGATTAAAAGATAACATCGGACGAGCGAGCAGCATCATAAACCTATACACTGATAATATCAGATTTCAAGAAAAATGGCCGGTCGCAATGCGTAACAGTAATGAACCAGTTAATTGATTCCTATAACCAGCCAAGTTTAACAAAAACACGACACATAAACATGATTGATTCACTGAAATATTTTACTCGTTCCTTGAAACTAGTTTGAAACGTGAAATAGAAACTCCGACCAAGCACACGGTGCTACAAATGCAACGTTAACTCCGCTTATGCTAATCAGTTTGTAATTGATATCACAAGCCACTAACCTACGTGGCAGTAGGTGGCAGCCCCGAGAAACGCGAATAGGATGTTGTGTAAAATGATATAGGAGACAACATATCGAGGTTATATGTGATCGAAACATGTGAAGAAAATATAGAAAGCGAACCTTCACAACGATAGAGAAGCTAATGCTAAAGCAGACACTGATATAACGTTAGAACAAAGAGAAGTAAAACATCTTGCCAATCAACCACAACCTATCCCAACACAAATTATAATGAACTTCTAAATTGCTTTAGCGCTTACAAACAAACCAAGTCTCGAGCCAAACATTATCAGCATGAGCAAAAGAAACCTTAGTCAAACAGTACTTAGCGGCAAGTAAATAAATACATGCAGCACACACTGAGTACGTATGTATGTTAATCAATTTGTCGGCAGTATGGCGCGCGGCGCCTAGGTTGCGAGCTGTTTGCACAAGTCGCCACTGTTGACACTGAACACCAAACGTCGTATTATGACTTGTGACTAATATTCACGCTAATATGTAAGCCCAACGTTTAGACTACGTGACATTAGCAACAACAACATATTAATAATTGGCTGAAATCAACTCTGCACAACGATGAAATATTTACCTAATTATGTTAAACTGCCTCTACAGTGGAAGGTAAAGCAATGGAAAATTGTGTACTTACGAATAATTGGAGTGTAGGTGTGACTACCAAGAAATGATAAATAGGTGTGATTGGGATTCAGAGAAATCTCAATAAAGTAAAGGTTCAAACGTTCCAAGTATAATACCTTTTCTGGAGTTCAAAAGATTAAACTAGCGTAGAAGTCGCTTCACCGGAAATATTCAAAGATATGAACAGCTTTACCTAGAGAAAAATTTGCAGGAATATGTGATTCTCGAGCGGAGAAAACAGAACGAGAGAGATGATTATACACCCAAAGACAAAGATGACTTAAAGAACTCTTAAACAAAGAAAACATAAATAAAGAAACAGTACCTTCATTAAAGTTGCTAAATACATCGTTAACATTCCAGCCACAGTTTCTTCGAACCTAAACATCAAAATTCAAATTAATATCCGTCTTCATTGAACTAAAGGTCAAATCGTTTCGATATATCAGCCTCAGATGATGTTGTCGGCAAAAAGTTAGTTACCTTCACTTACGCATCGCTAAGCAAAGCCTATTTGAATTTAGCTTAATTGATTCCGTGGTACTTATCGCATGATACAAGTGCATTAAGCCGGATCTTAAGTTAATGCCTTGGGAGCATGCATTGTTGTTTCAAGTACCCTCGCAATACATATGTTATTAAGACAGTTATTACTAAACGTTTGTACATTATTGATAACAACAATTATTATGTATTCATTAGTGTCCTCTATTAAATTAATTACTTCAATAATACATCTGTTTGTCTGAATCTTTTATTGTATTATTGAGCAATCATTATCATGCACCGCTGTCATGTATCAGTCAAGGAAATGTATTAAAACATTGTAATTTCTATGCTTTGACCAAAAAATGACAAAGTTTAATTGCATAGAGACGCTTGGAAGTTATCATTAGTAATGTATTGTTCTATGTCTTTCGTCGCAAAGTTTACAAATTCTGCTTCAAAGGCCTGTTAAATATGTTCTTTTTTTTTGTTTAATTGTATACTTTGCTTTATACTAGGTTATTAGCTTTTACAAGTTAACCTCTCACATTTATTGCTATAAACAAAGCTGTTTCGTTAATGCATTTGCTTCAGACTACACTAATCCAGCAGTGAAGAGATCTTAATTTTTTAAAAGGGTTGCTATTGCCACTAAAATTTACATTTGTCCCGTCATAAAAGTGAATAAAAACCCTGAAACTCGCGGTTTACTCTCTTGGTCTCGTATTAATTATGTGCATACTTTGTTGTGGAGAACCGCGTCTTAACAAACAATTACTACATATTAAACGAAATTCCTGGCTGTTTTTGGTTTTAACTCAAACATTACTGGTTTGTTTACGATTCCGTACAATACTTAGAATGTTCAGATATAGCTTTTCATGTTAATTTACAGCTATATTTACAGAATAACTAATACGATTACGATCCTTGGTATTCTGAACCCACAAAACTAAATTGCCGTTTAAAACAAGTTGAACCGAAATACATTGTGTGAAATATAACTGGCGCATAAGCACAGCCAGGGTGGGTTCCTAGCAAGTAATAAATAACGACAACACGACGAGTTCGCAGGAAATTAAAAAAATACAAAATGGTCGACCGTTGGTGACCCACGAGTAAGTATGTTAGTCGTTTATATGTTAAACTTTAGACATTGTAGCTATTAACACGATCCCTGATTAGACAAAAACTTTTACATTACTTATGACAAAGATTAGTGCAGTGACTTTGTAAAGATTAATAATTTGACTTAGAAATGCTCTCGTTAAATTCGTTGGAAGATGTTCTTACCCAACGCCTCCGTTCAGGGCGGTGACAGGTGGCCTCTCATAGCACATATGCATACCAGCAATGTCTGCTGAACACTTATCAATACTGATAGTATTTTATATCACTGTTTCACTACACAACACAATGTTACCAATTAATCCACTCCACGAACGAACATTTTTGATTGAAAGTTTCATCCATCAACTCACACCGATAGTTTGGCTACTGTGAAACAAAATTATTAGACACGCCGAATGTAGATCAGCACAAGTCCGTTGCGATTTAATCGATTCATGTCATGTAACACTCGATTGCCGTAATCGATTTACTACAAATTAACAATTGCTGGGAACTCATTGAACGATTCGCTGACGTTGGTTTTAAAAAACTAATTGATCGAGGTCAATCTAAGGGTCAAAATAGTTGACAAGGAGCTAAGTCGAGACGAACAATCTTAATCGTCGATTATTCATTTTAATTATCCTGACGCTGCCGTGTAATAACTTATGGTGTTAAGGAAATTGTTGCATGAAAAGGAAAACTATATTTACGTCGTATCTACGTCACATGTTCGTAGACGTAGTTTAGTAAAATACACATGATATGGCATACAGAGTATACAGCTTACATGTAACCTTGTCAAAGCTTATCTGACCTTGCAGAAATTGCTAATTACAAACCTAATTAGATACATGAACCGTCGCGCAATATTTCGTACCTGTAATGGAATTGGAGAATAATAGGCGACGGGTACATATTGCGATAGCCAATGAAAAATAGCTTCTAACCTTCAAGTGTCGAAGAGTCTTTTAATTTAAGCAAAGTGAGACAGCTATCGTCTGTCAAAAGTGCGATATTCAGCGATAATGGATTACATTTTGCGGCACGTCCGGATAATCTTAATTTAAAGAAACGGTGATTACGGGAATTGCGTCCCGGTCAGATGATTAATTGGGAGGCAGCGTGGCGGATACTTTTTGCCTTATTTAGCGAACATCGGGTAAATAGAATGTGGCGGGTATTTTTTCGCCGAGGGTCATAAGGAGCCATTACGCGGGTGTTTTCTCGTGTGATTGATCTGCGTCCCACCGGCACCGCTCTAAGGGAACAGCGGAGCCACCACCCCTACTTAGGCAAACGGCGTGTTTATGGATAACGGTATCCACACCAATATACCCATATCTACTATTCTTCATCTGTGAGAAGATAGTTTATTCTAATGAAGCTCTGTGTCGTTTCAACGGCTTTGACACTCTATAATTGTAACGACATTATTATGCGAGTGTCACAGAATTTACATTTCACTTAATAGATTCTCGCTCAAACGACCCTTACTCGGACAGGGCGTGGGAAAAGCTAGTTCGTCATGTGACGTAGGTACTCTTTCAAATGCTTATAGACACGTAGATTTGAAACATTTGAATGACAATAGAACAGCTGGTCAAACTGACAATAACAGGTAATGCCGGCAGAGAGCAGTATGCGGGGGTGCATAACGATAGTGTACACTGCTTTGCAAGACTGACAAGGTCGTGACAGCAAATATTTCGGCGGTTAAAAACTAGTTAATTTTCTATACGAGCCAAATACTGAGTGTCCTACATCTGAGAAACATTAACCTAGTTTAAAGCCGAGGTCGCAGTGTGGTCACTTCGTCACTGGGCTTCGCTCAAACAATCCACCGAGCAGACAATGAGGTGACAAAGTGTTCGCTCATCAAAATGCCGCCACCAAAATTTTGTGTTATCGTTAAAAGTTGGGGGCAAATGTCAAATACACAATTCCTTTATCTTTATCCGTTGGCCGTAATGCGGTGAAATAAGCGCCCCGAAAAGGGATAAATAATGTTGTAGAGCGGACACATTCTGCTGGATAGTTATTCAGCTTTTACAAGACTATTCAAGATAACCCCTGAGACGTTAGAACCCTCTTCGCGTCCCTGTGGGAAGGCCTCAGTTTATCTAAAGATAAGTGTCTCGCGCACTGACCACCGGACTCATTTAGATTATACCCATTAATATTCAGTCCTTGCCAAGTAAAGGATCTTAAATTGTATTAAAAGCAATGAATAATTTATGCAAACAAAATGATGTTCATATAAGACTGTTTCAATTCTGTTGATGAAATATTCAAAGTCGAAAACAATAGTTCTGGAAGCCGTGAGTATTGAAGACGCCATGTTTTGAATAATTCACAATATTTATTGTATTTACGCTTTAAAAATATAAATGAAATTAATATGCAATATCTAACTCATTAAGTATAAGTAGTATAAATTATACAGTATTGATATTGTAAACTAAAAATTTGAAAAGTCATCGTGCGCGCTTTTCTCCTGTTCGTGAGAAGACAATGGTACTTTATTCAATAATCCTTTTTAATGACTATTAAAATTATAAGAAGGAAACATATGTATGTATTACACAATAGGAGGAAAGAGCGTTGTTTATTTGACTTAATCACCACCACCTTTTTTTTCAGGTGGTAACATAGAACTGTTCTAGTCTGTAAGTATTTCGAGTCGTATAGTCAAAACATTAGCATAATTAATTAAAAAGTAGTTAAATAAATACACAAGTCTTTGTGAGGATGAGTAACGTAGTAAAGCGACATCGCGGCTGAATGTGGAACTAAAGCGGATAATAATGCGCGGACAACTGTACTACCTACATAGGTACCTAAATGTACCTGAATTAACTAACCAACCGAGGTAATAATCTTTATTTTCTAACTTGGTGTTTACGACTATATTATATTTGGGTTGAGGTTATTGGTAGGCAAGTACTTTAATAGCGCGTAATACATTATTTATGTAAACATGTAGCCATTTGTTGTAACTTGTAATGGATGTTGCTAATTATAAAAAACCCAGATGTTTGGAAAAATTATTTCAGGCTTGGATGTACAGATACTACTTACTGTTAAGGATATAAAATACAACAATGCAAGATTTGACTTTACGACTATACCTAAATTAAAATTCGTACAGTTTTAACCTTGTCATTGACTTCAAGAGCGTGATTGTAATAAAAAAATACAAAGACAATTTAATTTGAACGCTGAAGTTGAACGCCAACATAAACAAAGCACTTTCCAACATCGTATGGACAACGGTTTCTAATTTATAATTGGTTACAGTTTTGAAAAGGTATCGTAAATCATAAATTCCCAGTTCCAGCAATCAAGTGCGTCATGCATGAGTCAACATCATGGACATAACATCCGTCGGAGCGGTTCATTTCTTACAAAAAGCTGATGCGGTTGCGTCGTCAAAGTCAATCCTACGATCCAACACTGCAATCCAAGTGATCACTGGTGGTCCTCGCCACAGATTTCACTGTGACGACGCACAAACACACAGAGAGGTGGAGCGCGCTGACAACACGCACGCATTCCGTGTCCGAATGCAAAGCGCATCACGATCACCGCTCACTCCGTGCGAAAACCCGCCAAAAGCGAGTTCCCCGAGTACCTTTTATGAGGTAGGTATCTGAGCTACAAGCATGCGCACAACGCGTACACGACCAGACGGTAAGCGAGGACGCGCGCGACTGCCGCTCGACGCGGGGCGGGACCGACCGACGACGACGCTCGCAGGTTATCGTGAGTCGACTACACAGATAATGATGTCAAAAGTGGATCGGACTAATGCTCTCTATTATATTGTAAACGCTCCGAATACCCAAAGCCGGTGCCCCGATGCCGAATGTTGCACATACGTCTGCTTCCATAACATCTTCATTGATCAATTTATGTTTATCGCCCTGATTTTTTAATAATCTCGAGCTGTGATCACTATTGTTATGGTAATGATCGGCTCAATTAAGTTTACTTCCTTTCAATTAATATTAAGACCACTTTCAACTTTAATTAACTGAGTATCAGTCCGATTATTGTTCAAAATAGTTTTCGATCGTTATCTTGTTTTATTAGCTTTGGTCCTTAGCGTCGAGCGTTCGAGCGTTTTGGTCCTTTGTGTCAAATAAGTTTTCGTATACGTAATACTGTCATGTGCTCTTTTTAAAAAAGTAATACATATAAGTACTACCATGTTTTAGCAAATATTTGTTGTTTTCGCTACTGAGAAAGTCATGCCACGCCTCTGAAAAATACCAACAAAGAAGTATTAGCGGAGAATATCACTCATCGAAGTGAGCGCGCGCCCGGCGCAAAACACCGGCCGTAATTTTTATTGTCCCACGCTACCCGTCTCGTTAAACTAATCTGATTCTTGTCTCAAAACAACAAGACAAAAAATCGCTTAACACCATCGTATGCCCGCAAAGTATTAGTCAAATCAAATATATTATGTTGATATTTAGAACATCCACCGAATGTGTACCGTATCATGATTGTATTGGAGTCTTTATCGGAATGCTCACATTTATGTAGTTGTATTACTCGATTTTATCGGTATACACTTAGCTTTTAAATCTAGTCGTAATGTTTGCGGCAATAAGGTTTGTTTTAAAATGGACACAAGGTGACAGCCGCCTTTTTAAATTTTGCTGTTTAGCAGTGTTCCTTTCGGTCGTATTTAGAAGTAAGCTTCGTTTGATGGCTGTTTTGGCTGGTTGAGGTTTTTTTGGTTGTTTTTGTGAAAGAGCTATGACGTGGCAAACGGGAACGTGTGTGCTTATCGAGAATTGCGATGAACACTCCTCGACGCGGAGATATTTAAAACGAACATAATCAACATGAGTTTACCTTCAACACCGCACTACCAATTTCGTTCAAATCGACATCAAAGCTTCTAATTAACGCGGCATTCGCTACGTTTATTACTACAGTACGGCAAGTTTGTACAAAAATAAACACTGACACCAATTAGCACATACTAGTACGGTCTCCAGCGAAACTATTCCATCGCGACCAATTATTAGTCACGTTCAAATAGCAGGGAGCGAGCTATGTAGTAACTGAAAATAGTACTATATTGACCATTAAGTGAATTGCACACGGATAACTAATTCGCTGTGACCCAATTTGGCGTGACAAGCGGAGCGCGCCTGCGACGGCCGTAGCGGAACTAGGCGGATCATCCCGAGGGAGGGGAGAGGAAACTTTAGGGACGCGGAGGGAACATACCCGTGGATCGCCTACCACTTTCTACTAGTGTCTCACTTAGGTTTCTCTAACAAGTGTTTGCCAAATGCCAAGACTCGCCGCGAAAGAGACGGAGGCTTAAGATTGATTCGAAATGGCTAATTCTGCGGTTATTAAACATTAAGACTTGCTTAAGACACTATGTAGAGATACGTTTACATAACAAAGCAGCTGGCTTCGCGCTCAGGTTAAGCGTTGTGATCTCGTGTTACCAGCAGAATATTGACAGAACTAACGTTTAACGCTTCTTTCTTAATATGTCACCTGCGACAATCGTTTAGTGTTTTATTGTCAACATACGGTCGACCCATTTCTTGTGTCACTTTCATATTTATAGCAAGAGCATTCTGAAAAGCTTTGTAAAATAACAGAGATAAATACAAAGAGCTTTATGGTAAGATACATAATATGAAGCGCTCGGCTTTCAATTTAAAGCTTTATGAAATTCACTTTATTTGTTTTTGATGTTATATTTCAATTACTCAACATTTTTTCGATTACTCGGACGAAAGGACCAAGAAAGGTGTACGATACTTCCAGAAATCACGACCATTATTCGAAACTAAATGAGAGTAAAACCTCAAGCCCCAACCCCTACAACGCCCAGCGTACACAAAGAGCTTTTGATAGGTCAAATTCGAGATTGTTCCTAACTCCGGTATGAAAGCAAGAGGTGGGTTTCACCCGACATCTGGTTAAATATGCACGCAAACGACCAACCGCTTCGGAAATTGGCACTCTAGTAAAGAACGATACTGAATGTAGTTCTCCTTAATGTAATTACATCGAGTACCAACACGTGGAGTTGTCTATTTACACTGAATACATAAACAACAGCTCGTTGGAAATCAAATGGCGTTTAACTAAGACTGGAGGCACACGGACTGCTTAAGATTTTGTAACTGGCTGTTGAACAAAGACATTTCCATTGTTATGATCCCTATGATTTAAAAAAGTCCGGCGAAAGCAAGACGGTTGCTCACAATAGGGTTTGGAACATAACTACACAGAGCATTAAATGTAACGACAACTGGTCTGTAGTAATTACAATAGTACGATTTGCTAAATAAACCTAAACTATACAATCATCTAAAATGACATAGATTTAAGAAATACCAAGTCCCAAACAGGTTGGGAAAAAAGTGTTGATGATAAAAAAAAATCTTAAAAAGGTTTTGATGAAAAATAGAAACATGATCATATAAACTAAAATCATCCAGTCTGTTCAATAATACTACCAAAAAAAAAATTGGCTTAAAACTTAATTACAGCAAAAGGGTTATGAATACGGAGCCCCAAAAACAAAATAACTCTTGGCTGTGTGGTTGATGCCAATTCCGTTAACCTAACTTAATGACAAAGAGCGCATCCCCGAACATTCGATAACATGAATGCCTCAGGCAGCTAAATTCCTTGGAGCATAAATCCTGTCTGCTCGTGTATTGAGAATTTGCATTAAAATTGCAGATTGAATGGCAGGCTGTACTCCAAATCGTCGATATTGGCTGCAATAGCGTTCCGTGCCCTCTTATCTTTACTTTAACAAAGGCGGGTACTGTAGATTGATCGTAGAAAGTCTTTAAAACCGCGTTATTATTCCAATAAGTTTATAAGTACGAAACTAGTTTAACTACTGCTTGCTCCAAGGCTGTAGGAAATGCACCTTTCTTGTTTTAAAGTGTGCAATATAATGAGAATGAAATCTCTGTTGCCTCGTGTCTATAAAACTGTATACCTTGAGACAAACTTACATAAGAAAATCCCATTTCAGCAACTTTAGTCTTTAACTTTAATTTAAAAATAATAGTCTCTGCGGCAATAACAATGTTAATAAACGCTATTCGCATAGATATGAAGACTTTCGCTATGTTATTTCGGGACCTAACCTAACTCAACAGTTTGTCGAAGCGATATAGTTAAGAGCTTCTAAGGACCTTGAGATCAAAAGGTTTTCGAATTACTTTCACGTGTGGAAATGTTTTAGACCTTATCTAATACTGAACGAAATAATATAAATTAAACCGAATCCAAGGAGATTGAAATCAAATTATTTGCCGTCCCCAAACGCGCAGTAAGCGCAAAAGAATATACATAATCAATTGTTGGTGTAAAATTCGCAATATCATTAGCGGTTGGCGAGTCCCAAACATTCGTCGGTCCTTATCGCTGTGCTCGTTATCTTGCCGGCTCGCGACGTTTAAACGAAACGTTTCCGAATGTATTAACGCGAATTTCAAGGTAATGTCTCGCTCTGTTTATAAACTTGCTTTATTTCAGACATGGTGTGTTTCAATGGCCGGAGAAGGTTATTTATATATGACATGTGGTTCAGAAAAAATATCTGTTGTTTCGCCAATGTTTTGTATGTTTTAAGTGTCTTAAAGGTACCTTTATAATGGCGTGTATTTAGTTATTTATATTGTGGGTGCCTTCGAGCCGTCCACCTGAACTAATCCCACAGTCGTCGCTCGCACCCCCTAGACAAGGGGGTGGCGTATGCATGCTAGCTACTGCTGACGCTCCAAACGCCAATAAATGAAAATACAACGAGAAATAGAACGCTATCTATTAATTGTTACTTTGCAGATTAATATTTATGAGAAAAAATGGTTAAAAAACAATCGATATCTATTACCACACACAAATCGACGCTATAAATCTTTTGCAACATATACTGAAATGATAATACTTATTTGTATTATCGCGGTGATATTGGTAATCTTGTAGATAAGCATTATTGTTTCCGATAATACTTACCTACGTGTGTATTGCTAATTAAATTAATATCTATGTATACGCACAGAGTGGTCACGCCCAGATTCAATGTCAAATGAAGCTTAACGAAACTCTCTATCTATGGCAGAATGTGGCCTAGTAAACAAAGTCCCCGAAACAAATTAAGTTGGGCGGTCAACCGGTCCAAACGTCCAATACACTTACTCAATATATGAAATTGATCCCGCTGAACTAGTCAATCACTTATTCCACAACACTATTCATTGTGTGTGGTTACGTTCCGTTGTCGTCATGTTTGTTTGATTAGGTTTATTTTAGCATCAACTGCAATATTCAGGTTGGAATAAAAATCGCGTACCATTTTACCCTAGAGTAACAGACGGACTGATGAATAAATATCAATGTCATAATGTACCCGCGATATAGAACAAGAACAAAGACGTATCAGAGGCTTGCATTTATCGAGAGAGCGAAGGAGAAAAAAGTGCTTTTTCAACCCCATCTAGCCAGACGGAAAAATACGTCGTTGCCGATTGTTTCCCTGTCCGGAACGTGAAATGCAAAGTATGAAATAATTATGGCGGTGAGAGTGCGCGACATGTCGGTACCCCTCCTCCGCCCTCCGGCCCCCTCAACCCATCAGCCGATCGTCCTCGTCTCCAATCTCCGACCCCCTAGACTAGAAGGTGGCGAGCCGTCGACAAAACGTCGCCACAAATGCGGTAAAAAGGGACTTGTTGCTTTATCAGTGTCAGGTTTTCGCGTGAAAATTTGTTGAATAAGTAATGTCGCGTTACACGACCTATATTCTACAATGTAGAACAGTTGTGACACTCATCCTAAAATTTCGGTGCCATCATTGTGTGTACAATGGTTGGCGCTTACAACCATTCTACAATTTCAGTTAAATTGAAGGAGTTAACTTCATTTCTAGCGTTATCTGTGTCCAATACTTCGTTCTCGACATCGCATAACGATCGCGACAACGGAATAGCAGAAAACGCATTAGTGTGGAGCGCACACAGAGTCGGGTAGTTTCCGCCGATGCATGACTAGGGTGACAAGGGCGAGATTCGAAAGAGGAATGTCCCACAATCGATTCTTTAGAGCGCGCGGCTGGCCTGGCATCGCGTCCGACAGAACGCCGGATAATTGAAATACCTGACGGCAGTCACGGAAGACAGGATTGGGTTCGGGAGCGGCGTACTGCTATCTAACGTAAACATTTTGATGAAATGTTTGTCATGATTTAACGGTTTTCTTTACAACTATGGATTTCCTGCTCGGTGACGTGTGTGGTTTACTTTATGACAACCAATTTATATCTTGTTATTTTAATACCTACATTTTGTGCATAATACTTCCGCTTGCAGTGACATTGTGTAACCTTGTGTTGATCTTATATCTCGTTGGTATTTCAAGTAAGAAACATGTTTTCCGTGAACAATTCTGGGTTAAATATTTTAGTTCATCATCATCATCTGATGATGACGATGATGATCATCATAAATATATAAAAAAAAAACTAACAAAGGAACAATTTATTACAAAAATTAACTCTTATTAAAGTCAACACAGTGACAGATGACCACATTAACAGAGTTGACAACTTGACACTTGACAATCAAACCGATTAAGTTATTTGCCATGTGTAGTGGTATCATTCACAATACAAATGATTGGCCGACAGCAGCAGCGCAATGAACGTTCCACTTTAAACGCATTAGCTTTGATAATAACTCTAGGTAAGTACTTATTATAACAACCGCTATGTGTATAACTATAAACCCGATCATTCATATAATTCGCGTCTTTTAGCCATTCATTACTAAACTACTGTCCTTTGTCCATATTGTGACAGGACCAAAAACGAGATGATATTTCATATGAGACGACTTTTCAAACACTCATTGTTTTTATTCCCCGTTCTATTCAACGCTGTTCGGAGCCAACGCAGCGCGAGCACGTATTGTACATAATATTGTACTGTAATTCGATATTGCCGCTATGATAATACTCATGAGTTATGTTTATACTAAGGAATGTCACGTAATACCGAACGCAATTCATTCAGTTCTGTTTAATTGGACGTAAATGACACGCAGTGGGAATATTTTTTATAAACATCTTTATTAGGCACGTTTGTGCGATGCATTTCTTCTGCTTTTAGTAATACCAATTTTAACTAAGACTAATTGTAAACAAAATTAAACCCTCGTACCAAAGGACCAAATGTTAAACAAAACGTACACGATGATAATAAATCTTTTATTTATTATTTATTTGTCTACAGAACCTGAAAACGTTCAAACTTCTACTCCGCACTCAAAATGGCGAAATAAAACAAGTTGTTCTAATAACGCTGCAATGAATACACGTCTAGACTAGACACATGTACAGCTGTTCAGCTCAATTCAACATAAACACGAGCTATTAGACGGGCACATCTCTATTACAGACGATGCTATAGCTACGGCAAAGTCTAGATTAATCAACTACTGTCTACTGCTATGCTGACGTAAACCGCTAATGTTAACCTGTTGATTCCTTTATGTTGTCCCATATTACACTGAATAACGAAACATCAAATTAATAATTGAAGACGCAAAAGGTCATGCGTGATAACTTTGAAGATGTAATTGGAAATAAGCCCAGTATTAATAATTATGGAAGGAATGAAGAACTTGACGATAGTATTGAACGATAGAACGATAGTAGACATGACAAGCGTTGAGTAGGTATGCGTTTTGATGGTGTAATTTGGAAACTATACTGAATGCATATGGGTTTTATACAAATAAATGAACTAATTGGAAACAAAGTAACGACAATTTGCAATAAAGAAGTGGAAACCATATTTGGTTGTAAGAGGTAATCTCTGGAAGTACAAAAAATCAAAAAATGGTCTGATTACAAAAATTCTTTAAATAATAGAAAGTTAAACTATTACTGAGTGTCATATGCATTTATGGTACCTCTTTCAATCTAGTCTTGAATAATGGAATAGGTAATATAAAACGACAGTAGAAAATAATTTAAGGATTTTATATAATAAAAGCACGAATTAGCTATCCAAACAAAATAAAACTAATTCAGGATGAAACCTGTGTTTTAGGAAATTATTTTACTATTTGCATGAGCCCGTTAAAGCGAAATAGAGAAGAGTAAAAGGGATTTTATTTCACCGAACTATTTTAAAATCTAATAGCCGGGCTAGCAACAGTGTAGCTACCAGTTAATACTGATACTATAAACGTTATAAATACTGTGTGTTTTTGCAAATTGTATATGGGATTAACGCGTCAAAAAGTAGCAAAATGGTAATATCGGATAAACGTGCAGATATATCATATACAGAAAATTTATAGAGGTCTAATTGATTGGTTCTAACAGATTTTGGTCACAGCCTCAGGGCTCTGCGGGTTGTTCGAAAGAGATAACGCGCCCCCGGAACGCAAAGGGCACATGAAGGAACATAGATGGTTTTTTAGTCAGTAAAAGTCTGACACTCCCTCCCGTCCCGCCCAGGGCGGGGGGGGGGGGGTCATTGGATGATTTTACCATCTTAAAAAAAAAAAAAAAAAAGCCTCAGGGCTGTGACCAAAATCTGTCTAGTCTCCTTAGTCTGATAGTCTCCTTTTGAGATCAGTCTCAAAAGGAGACTAGCCAAGTATAAAAAAGATATTACAGAGCACAAGTGTGTGCGCAAACACAGGTGCACTTGCTTTTCTCCAATTCTCACAGTCCAATGGGTCGGCAATCCGACACAACCGGGGAGAGATTAGGCACAGGACCAACGGCACTCGAGACATGGGAGTGTCACCAAATCAACTTTCCGGCAAATTCAAACAACCCAATAACACTTTTTGCCGGACTTAGGAATCTAATCCAAGACCCCATGAGACCAACGCAACGGGGCATTGAGTGGCTATAGTATTTGTAACGTCAATTTCGAGCTCTACATTTTCATTAGTCTTTGTATTTGTCAAATCGTACAAATGTGTACTAGAAACATTATTTCCTTGCCTTAACACATTCAAACCTAACCGACTGACCTTTAGTATACATATAAATATCATAAAATTAAATTCCTCCAATACATTCAAGTGGTGTTTTAAATTGGAAACCATTCTACAGTTAATTAAATTGTGTATGTTATGTGAGGATTCAAGAGACATTTCGATTCCCTTGAAGATTTATGCAGCAATAAGACGGATTTATAGGGTATCATCGTTATACTGTAAACGTAATTGGATTAACTTTACGGTCACTGAAACTTGGAACTTCATAACTGAAAGCCCTGCACCAGTTCTAGGATTATCTTCGTTCATAAGAATTGGGCTTCTATTTGACTAGGCTTTTTAAGATTTCGTACTCGAAGTGCCAACGGGACTTTACTATTAAGCCTACGCTGTCCGTCCGTCTGTCTGACAGCGGGGTACATCTTACGAAACGTAATAGGTAGAGAGTTGAAATTTTCACAAAAACTTTATTTCTATTGCTACATAACAACAAATAACAAAAACATAATAAAGTTAAACATTAAAGAGTTACAAGCCACGAGTTGTTTTTTTTAAGTACCTAGCGTTAAATATTGTACTTTTGTTCGGAACCCTTGTATATTGAATCCGTCCCGCATTTGGCTGGTTTTTCTTGAAAGCCAGGCCACGTTCTAAGATACTGAAATATCATACCAAAGCAATGTTTATTCCTGTGCTTTCGCGATAAATGCATTACTCATATTATTACCCTGACATAAAAATAACTGAACTTGTTTCAATTTGACCTAGAGCTTCAATTAAAGTCACCTCGACAGAAGAAATAGGACGTTATGAACACTACACCACTTAGTGATTAAAACTACACCGATTAGAACAATAACAATGCAACGTTATAGGTACATATTACTATGTACGAGACAGTGAATTCGGCGCGTAATGCATATTTGATGCGCACGCACAGTGTTTGATTTCACTCAAAAAATTTCCCTATTCTGTTTGTCGCATAAATGAATCAAGGAATGCGTTTAAAATGGAAGAGTAGAACACCCACGTGTCTATTTCATATACTTTTTTTTATAAAAAATAATATCAATTTCATGGCCCAGACCTAGAAAAATCAATAAATAAATTCTGTAAGCGTAACTGATTACGATAAATATATTTTTTTTATATAGTTCCATGAAGTATTTTTAGGCGCTTATTCCCCAGTTTTGATTTTTGAATTAACACCTTTGGTCACTGAGTTATTATTATTTTGTCAGATTTTTGTTTTTATTTTTTTTCCCTTAAATGACTTAAAAGTGCGGCTTGTGAGTAGCACTCAAAGATTGTTCTCAATTAGGTCTATCGTTGATAAAAAAACCACGTTGCACTATCGCGGCGTTTGGGAGTTATGAATAAAGGTCAAATGATGCGATTTAGGGGTGTCACTAAGGTCAAACAAATAGATTTGTAAATAAAGGAAAAAATTAATCAACTCTAAAAATAATATAAGAAAAAATCGAACTAAACATGAAAGGTCAAGTTGTGTGACAACCCTAATATAAAATTTTGAAATTCAATGACTCCCAAACGCCGCAATAGTGGAACGTGGTTTTTTTATCAACGATAGACCTAATTGAGAACAATCTTTGAGTGCTACTCACAAGCCGCACTTTTAAGTCATTTAAGGGAAAAAAAATAAAAACAAAAATCTGACAAAATAATAATAACTCAGTGACCAAAGGTGTTAATTCAAAAATCAAAACTGGGGAATAAGCGCCTAAAAATACTTCATGGAACTATATAAAAAAAATATATTTATCGTAATCAGTTACGCTTACAGAATTTATTTATTGATTTTTCTAGGTCTGGGCCATGAAATTGATATTATTTTTTATAAAAAAAAGTATATGAAATAGACACGTGGGTGTTCTACTCTTCCATTTTAAACGCATTCCTTGATTCATTTATGCGACAAACAGAATAGGGAAATTTTTTGAGTGAAATCAAACACTGTGGCACGCGATGCCGCCGGACATACAATATTTACCTAAGACAACAAACAGACAATGACATCATTGGTTAAACTTACTGGATCATGTTTGCGTACGTATAACGCTCTAATTTGTATCTGCATGAACACTTAATACATTTAGTAGTAACAGACAGACACTCGTGCAAAATTGTACATCGTTCTCTCAACGTTGTCTAGACGTTTCATTTAAGGTAATATTTTTCTACTACTTTTAGCGTAGAAGCGACTAGTATCTTTAATACTGATGCGAAATTATTGTCGCACTCGTGAACTCCATAGGGCAAAGGAAGCCGTTTGAAAACATCTATTGAGAACTGATTTAAGAAAAGTTGATCTAGTTGCTTTTATGATTGATATAAATAAACTTGACCTATTAACTATACTTAATTAAAAACGTGATTATATCATAAGTACTGAAAAAAAGGAAATTAAATCATCTTTAAATTAATTGACTAATTGTACAACCGATGCAACTGCAACTGTACCATTAATACGACAAAGAAAATTATGTCCAGTTGAATTTCCAAATGATACACAGAAAAGTACCGTTATCACTATTACCATTTAAAGAAAAAGCACATTTGAATTGTTTTCCGTAAGATACAGTATCTTATCATCTAGATAAAAGAAAAAGGGTTATTGTCACATAGTGATAAATAAGATATGCTCCGAGATAGCATATAATGTAAGCATGGCATTCCTAATTTATTTATATTAGACTTGTTAGTTTATTACGACACTGGATTGCAAATTGATGACGTGTCCAGTCAATCTAGTTTTATAGACGCATATCTTTGCGCGTCACCGTCATCACTTTAAAGGAATGCCGCAAGGGACTATACTCGGCCCGCTTTTAATTGTAAATGTTTATGCTCTAGGCCCGGTATATCTTACTTTATAGTCACGTAGACGGCTTATGAGATAAAATGGAAATAAAATTAGATGACAATGCTAATAGTCTTCTTCGTTTATTGTAGTATTCAGGAACGACTAGTGCAACAATATAATTGCCAGTCATTAATGTCAAATACAATAGTCCAAAGTCAAGGTAAACGTGCATAGAATTTAGTTTCCAGTTCACATTGACCTAAGACACTACAAATTCCGTAAATATGCTACTACATTATTCACTTCAGAAAAAAATGAAGAACTGGCTGCTTACAAAAAAAATACTACTTTTGTGTTTAGAGTGAAAAAAAAACACCTATATTCTCACCTTGAAGTATGGATATGCATATCATTGTGATCAACATTTACTTGAATACCGGTTTTGGCATCTACTTGAGCTTGAGCATACAATAACAACACAAGTACATTACCTACCTACTTAAAATAAAAATCACCACAAAAAGTATCGGTATATTTCAGGCGAATACACCAGAGATTACAGGGGTTCATACATTTTAATCAGTTTGCATGAGACACGTGCACTTGAGCTAGATAAATGTGAAACGTATAGGAAAATAATCAAACTTTTTATCACACGTGTTTTTTACATGAGACAAGGTACCGTATCGCGTTGTCTGATTTACATATTGTTTGATTTGAATCGGATATATACGTTACCATGTCAAACACAGCTTTGTGTGTGTTCGTTTTACTAAAAAAATGATTATTGATTCCAACATAATAGTTTTCTTCACTAAAGTGTATTGGATTAGTGTCTGTTAATAATATGACAATTTCGCGGAATCTACAGTTGCACCTCCGCAACCCTAAGCGGAACCAGGTCAACTATTATGACCTCTTATTTCTCTAACAACATAATGACCCGTTTTCCTCGAATGTCTTCAACCTAAAGACAAGCTGCTAACACACTCTACATTTCTCTATTATTTCTACACGGCCGTGAATCAGCAGAAACATGTCTTAATGGTCTTCCTTAGTTCAAAATGAATTTGTCATCGTATTTAATAAGCCATGAAACCTCCCCAGTCAACTATTCCAAGCTGCGTTTTAGACTATAACTTAATACTTATGTCATCACAGCGTCGACGTCACGAATACATTAGTGAAGTGAAAGCGTTGAAATATTATTAAATACGTCAACTTGGCGTATCTAAATGTCGGCGTGCAATGTAATCGTATTGAAACCATTGTTTAAGAGAACAACTCAATACTAAACGGAAAGTTGCTGACAACTATTGTTCCTTCTATGCCTCTTGATCACAACAAAAAATAAATTTCGCTTAAGGGCATTCTAAACAGATAAGGCCTAAATGAATGTTTAAAGAGGTCGGTGTGTGTATCCAGCGGTTGCGCGATGTAAGCGTTATCGATGGGGCATTATCAACAAACGTGATTTATCTAATTAGTTAAACAATTTGATGAGCGACCGGTTCATTTGGCTGAGCCTTCTTGTTGTGTTATGTGAGTCCAAGAATCAAACATTACCTTTGTGATTTACGACTGTTGATTTTATGGTTCTCAATTGTTTAGTTAGTTTAAGATTTAGTTGGTCAGTCTCAGAAGTAGTAAATAGGTAAGTACCTACGTATAAGGCACAAGGACAAATAAATGTAATCCTACAAATAGACAAACCACACAACATAAAAAATAGTAGATCAGTAGAAAATGAAAAACTTCATGATATGCTTGGACGTGCAAATGACGGCAATTTCATTAATGGCGAACCGCAAATCAAGTCTGTCCACTTTGTTAGACCAGGTACATTAGTCTATCAAATAAAAAAAGTATTATTGAAGATTTAGCGCCATTTACTCACGCGTTTCACCGCCATCTTGGGAAAACTCGGAATAAAAATATGAAGACACTCCGGGACGCAGGAGTATCATTTGTTAAATGTCTGACGTGAGATGTGACACACATGTCGTTCCATTAAAATCATTAGTAATAGAGGGTGATCACGATTTCCTTAACGCATTACGTAGTACTGTGGTACTGTGATGCTTTGCTTGCGCATAACTTTTCAATTGACGTGATGCTGTGTGGCATTCATAATAAACTTCGTGATCTATTCCTCAAACGATTAGTCTAATGTCAGGCATTAACATTGATTGTGCTATTTAGATGAAACACGGTGCTTAAATTTTGCACGTTGATGTGTCGGATGACAAATACACAATATCAATAATATCCGTATTATTCTTCAAATCTATGTATTAGGAACGACACAAGAAAACGGCAAAGCGAATTCAGTCACATAAAGCGATCTACATAATAAGAAATGAGATTACAATATGGCCAGCTGAGATTCTGAGAGGCTAAACCGTACAAAAATTCCTTCTCACGGCACAACGGTACCAACGCACGCGCACGTTGCTAAAGGTCATTGCGACAAAATCGTTGTCTCTTTCTGTCTTTTCGTTTTTGTTAAAAGTGCAAGCGAGACAAACGTCAATGCAAATGAGCCGCCGGAAAAAAAGACCATTTGACTTACTGCGGCGAGTTGCAGTGATTGATTAGATGCACCTTCTTCTTCTGGAATCAGCGTTTACTTGGAATCGGACGAGTCTGCTCGCCCCCATTGTTTGTCCGTTTCGACATGGCTTCACATTATTACAATGGTTCTCCTTTTGCTGGACGATGGAGCAATAAATACATCGTAAACTTAGTGCGCGCTCATAAACTCTTGTACCCGACTCATAATGCGAGTATTTGATGATAGCACGCTTTCTGGATGGCACACCAGAATTTCTTCAAGAAATTGCATCTATGAATGACGTAATTCATAAAAGCATAACTATGTCAATGGTTCTATATATGTATAGATCTATTTAAGTG
Source organism: Caradrina clavipalpis (assembly GCA_932526535.1). NCBI lineage: Eukaryota > Metazoa > Arthropoda > Insecta > Lepidoptera > Noctuidae > Caradrina > Caradrina clavipalpis. Next base: position 5,666,438 of record OW052105.1, read on the forward strand.
GTAATTTGCTTTGACTATAATTTTATTATAAGGAAGTAAGTTGAAATCTCATTAGCATCAAAACAAATGTCTACACGTGGCTCCATCTATCGCTCTAATAGAGCAGTTACTGAGTATGTATACAGTTGTTTGGCAATGGCCATTTGCGATATCAATTGTTGAAAAATTACAAATTGTAATGTAACGTGACGTGTCCGTTTAGCAACATAAATATCTAAAAGAGAAATAAAAGAATTTAGCTGTAGACAAATTAAACTCTATTATGCCCTATGTTTACTTTCACAGTTCACGGCCGCAATCATTATCGGTGCTCACGTACTCGTGCCGTCTCCTTCTTGCTTGTTATGATTTCTATATTGGACTTGTTACTCTGTCTCTGTCTACTGGTGATTTATAGTGACTGAAGCTTTACATAACCGCGGCGGCTACTTACTACATGTTGTGCTAGTGCCAGTCCGTTTATCATGATTATGACGCTATAAAATAATTATTTTATCTCGTTTGCATGGCTTATCATGGACGACTTTTCAAACTTTACTTATTTAGTCAAATATACGAGTTAATGAGCGTATTGTATGCGGTAATCAAATAGTCTTTGGAAAGGACGAATTAATATGTAACCTTTGAAACTTTAGTTTACTTTTGGAATCAGTTTTAAGTATGTAATAAATTACAGCAATATGTATTTACAAAAAGCAACGAAACATGATAAAAGAATTACGACGATATATCATACATAATGAATTTATTTAGACCTCTTTACAAATTGGAATTAGTAAAGACTTCATTTATCACAATAATATGTATAATCAAAATAATATAGGTAGGCTTGCACAGTGCACATAAAACAAGCCCCACAAATCATAGTGAAGTGTTCATTGCAAATGATCTAGTAAAGGTATTGCACGGTCGTACATCGCAATTAAATTAGAAATTAGAAAACGCGCAACTTTCACGTAATTGATGCTCCTATAGTACGCACCTGTGTCGGTGAGTGAATAAGCGAAACTAATTATGAGCCGACAACTGCACCAATACACTGACAATCTACAAAGAAATCTTTGCTAAGCAGTTCAATGATCGATGCATAAAACCATATCGCTGATACTTTTGACTGACTAGACCAATTTAAAGGGACGCCAAATTACCTAGACGAGATGAGATAAACCGTCGCTAAGAGCTAATAAAACAAGAAAAGTTGTTAAACATTTTCCAATAGTATGACAGGTCAACAGCCACAGGAAAACGGACAAATGTGCCAATGAAACGTGTTATAATAATGTAACGCTAATAGATGTGAACGAATTACGTTAAACAGATATTGGTGGCGGAGTTGACTTACCGGCTCGACTCGAGCATCATTTTGTGTGGCCTGTAAGCAAAAAAATAAACACTTTAACAAAGGGAGACAATTACCAACTAACTTACATACACTGGCGTACATGTATATGTAAATAATGAGAATATGCACACATGAACGCGTAAGCATATTGGAATGAGGATGTGTGCGGAAAACAATAGATCATTAACAAAAGTAAAACATGTCTTTTGAAAATGTTAATACAACGACCTAGCGATCGGCAATAATCTGGAAAAGGTTGCAGATACGTTTATGCACCAGTTATTAAGCGATCACCTCGGGGAGAATATTTATTACATTTTCTATAACCCAAAGTGTATTTTATAAAGGCAATCGTTCAGATGGATTATTATAGACGGAGGGGTATTTTATTTTGAAAATGAGTTTTCTTTGTGTGGTGTTTCGGTTTCTTGCAATCGTGTTTAGCAAATCATCTTCGTGGTGGAAGGTGAACAAGGTTGAATTCCCTGGTGCGCTAATTATGTGGTTTACACCAAGGTTGACGCGATATGAACTAAACGGTGCGCTATGAAAACCTCGTTCCAACGTCTTCACTAAAGCTGTCGACCTAAATAATACTTTGTTTCTACTATACAATTCCTTCAAGGTTGCCCAGTAGTAGTTATTAATTTTCGCTTGAACTATTTTGTTTGTACTGTTTATCAAGAAATCTTTAACTAACTTTTATTAGATCACGAGGATCAAAGCAAACTTACTTTAAATAAGCTTCTACAACTACTTACACAAAAAAGCTAATATATCATCAACGTAAAATAAAACATTTCAGCAACTTTATAAAAACTACAGTCTACAACAGTAACAACAAAATAAGCAAGTACTAAAAGCTGTCTACGTACAACACTACAATAGATTACGCACTCGAAACAAATAATCTATAAAAAGGTACAATTAATATCAGAAAGCAGACACGACAGGAAAGTAACACGCATATCGGATAATCATGACACGCGAGGGATATTCCACTCACCGTATGTAACCTCGCGAATATCGTCAAGGTCGTGAAGGTCATTGCATTGTTGACTCCGATGGCAACGCCTGCCCCATTCCACACACAGCCTTATCTTTTATCAATCGGCGATAATTTGAGGCTTAACTTTCGCAGCTTCATAATATTATATTGTCATATTGGAGATACTATAAGACTCTTTTCTATTACTTTCGAGTTGCTTGATGATAAATTATTTATTGCTTGGGCAACGATGACAGAAGATTGAGCACAAATAAATCAAAAGTTTCCGGTAATTATCTTTTCCTTAGTGCTTCCGTCGAAGCCGATGTTGTAAACGTCGATGCATTAATTAGAAATGGCAATAAGCGCAGTAGATAATATTAATTGCTGCAAGGTGAGCCTTTGGAAAAAATTCTTGTACGCAAAGTACATAAAACCACTACGGGAAATATGTATGACAGCACAGGAACAATTGGATCCTGGGAAACAGTCAGTAGCTAGCGTAGCGTCATAGCACCTATCACTTTTAACCGCATCCTGTCATCCAGTTGTGCGGTCGGGTCTACGCCGCACGAAATATTCACTTTCAAATCACAAAAGTCATCTAAACTTCAACATTTTTCACAGAAGGATTGTTCGTAACTATAAAAACGCATATAAAAGCCATAAAATAGAAATAAAATGTACGAATGAAACACAATTGGTCTCTTTTAGGTGGTGAATAAATAAAAATATCCGTAGTAACATTGAGAAATTTCAGTATGAAATTGAACGTGTTTTAATTTGTAAGCTTCGTTGAGGACACTTAGCACTCAATCATATCGCTAGCTCATAAATACTAATATTGCAGTAGTGAACTACAATAAATCAAGGTGCCAATCGAAAACGCAACAATCGCTAAGCCATCGGTGGCTATCTGACATCCTGTTAGGCATAGAGCAGGTAAAATTGCAATTGCCTGAACTCTCTTCGGACAAGTTGCTCCTAAAAGCTTCAAGCGATTTTGGACCTTCTCAGTACCGCCATAACTTAGCATCACCCGTCTGAAAATATATGGTGGCCAAGCTAAACTGCACTATATGACCCAAAACGATAAAGAGTATTGTGTATTGGTAGCTGTCCGGCTTATGAATGAGGATGTCGGTATTCCACAAAGAACATTGGAGGGGAAAAAACCATTTGAAAGGCAAAACTTTGGATCTGCAAAAAAATCTGAACATCATTGTGAAATTATTGTTTTGTAAATGAATGTTTAATATTGTACACAACTATCAACTGCTGTTGTTAAAGAAAGAAAAACTGTTTTGTTCTCATAAAATGTTTCATTGTTACGTTCTATTGTCAGGGAAAAAAATTAAAGCGTCCAAGGCTGCTGAAGAAGGTGCAATTGAATTACAATTCGCGTATGAATTGCAAATAAACAATTTATAACGTTCTGACATAAAACATACTGAATTCAGTCGCGTAGTTCACTGAAATATACAGGTGAACAGGTGATACGTACAACGAAAGTAACAAAGGATTTAAATGAACTCTTTGTGAATTGTTTTCATTCTGACGAAACGTTTTGTCTATAAATCCACGCGACGAAAGCCACAAAATAGATTTTAGTTAGACCTTCGGTAAAAACGTATTACTGGAAGCTCCCGGCTACTCCGAATCTTATAGTTGTACAGGTACTTCGCATCGCTTATAATTATTTTATTCAAGGTATAGGAATGTTTACATCTTGTGCTTTCAATTATTAAAAAACCTTTGCCTTTCCTCCGAATTATCTCAATTCACAATTCCCATTTTACTTAAGTTAAGGGCCTTTTTACATCGCCAGTCGGCTCAATGGTCTGTAATTTTGTTTTGATGAATTAGCCAAACGACGGGATACTAATAATCAAGGATGGACAGACAACGCCGAAACCGTTCGAGCCCTCCAATTTATAGCGGATGTATCGAAAGCTTTTTGCAAATAAAAATATGGAATTTTCGGAAGAAGGGTTCATCGTTCGCTTGATCGCGTTGCCGACCTTGACGTGCAAGAATTGACGCACTTTCGGCCGAAAGTTTACAAGACACTACCAGGAATTCTTCGCGCGACATTTTATTGGACTTTTATTGCATGGCTTTGTATCTCTACTAGTAATGTGCCTCTAAAATAAAAACAACAGAAACAGATGGTAACAGTAAAAACAGTTTTTGAAATGTTTCTAGTGCCATTCAGACCTTTTACAAGGGGAAGGGAAAATAAGCAAAATCAACAGAGCAATTAGAAATAAGGTCAATGACAAGAGAATAAAAAATGCAGTTGTAAATGTGGTATGGTCGACGTCGGCGCGATAGAAACCCTCTGAGATAGCAATGGAAAGAATATCTCTAGGGTCTCATTAGCAAAGCGAGCGAAGCATGCTGCGGTTAGGGAGACAGTCGCGCCGAACAGCACTTCTCGTAAGAAGGGCCTTATTAGTAAGCGGATGGGTGTTTTGTCTATTTGTTAATGTTGGAGTGGTCTACGCTACAAAACTAACTACAAACCTCTTTGTTTAACTTGCTATTCTAAGGTAGACAATAATATTTTGCTAATCAAACGCGGGAAGATAGACGAAGTCCTCTAGTAACGGCCATGTAATAAAACCAATGTAGTAAACGAGCAGCTGAAAAGAAGCCGGGCAAACTTTTGAACATGAACGCAACGTCTTAGAACAAATAGCAAGGAGACGGAGAGCCCGCTGAATTCTGAACGAGTACCTAAGCTTTTTACTCAACATCGCATGCACCGAATGCGGAAAGCAGTTGTGTACAAATAATCATAATAATTATGTTGTATTGTGTATGTTGTTCAGCGTAGCGTATCAAAGCGATGCCTGCACGCGTCGAAGGAGCAGGGGGGTTGTACTCTGCCGACAATTTACGACAAACTTCGCTTATTCCATATCCGAGTGGAGTAGTGTAATTAGTGAGTGTGCGGGCAACCGATCAGCTCCAAACATATAACCCAGCTTCAGGCACACAGTCGTCATGTAAATCAAAGAGCAAACAGTAATGACTTGTCGGGATTACCAGTTGGATGCGTGCGCTCAGGCTTTAATGTGTGCTAACGTGTGAAGCCGTCCTAGATAACAATGTACTTGTCACTGTACCAGCTCTAGATAAACTAGTTCTCTATTGTATATTTTGTCTGAAAGAAGATGTGTCTAACGTATGTTTAGGAACATTGAAACGAGTGTACGGATATGTAGACATCTTTACAGATAAAATTCGGAAATCTTCTATGTTCAGTTGAAAAAAGAGTCATATTATTAGGTACTGTTATAAATGCGAAAGTTCGGAAAGATGGATATTTGTTACTCATTCACGGCTGAACAGATCTGGATGAAGTTTGACACAGAGATAGATCGTAGTTTAGTAGAACAGCATATAAATAGGGTATTTTTTAGTCCGTGAAATGTAAGGTTCTTGTGAGATAATAAATATTAATTTTGACGCGGACGAAAGCTGGTAAAATAATAAAAAAGGAACGATAGGAAATCTACAGAATTGCTATAAAAATATTCTAAATTAACCAGTATTAAAAGGTGACTTATACAAGCACATCATTATGAATGAAACTAGATACAGTGAGATAATCACAACAGTATTTAAATATTGATTAATCAGTGTGGACGGGCGCGTGCATGCGTCGCTGGAACTGGTAGCTGGCGACCACCCGGTCCGACCAGACTGGTTGCCTTCGTCGACCTTGCAGCTTTCGATTCTGCACACTATCGATTAACTACCATTATATATTTTGCTACCAATTCGCTTTTATGCTAAATCAACTTTCGCTGCAAGTGAGCAGACATCAAACTATCATTCAGTTGAATTCATTCTTTCAAATGGTCTCAAAACCGGCTAACTGCGAGTCGGATCCGCGCACGTAGGGTTCCGTAGGCAAAAAATAAAAATCACGTTTGTTGTAGTTGTATAGGAGCCCCTTAAATATTTATTTTATTCTGTTTTTTTTTTTGTATTTTTTGTTATAGCGGCAACAGAAATACATCATCTGCGAAAATTTAAACTGTCTAACTATCACGGTTCATGAGCTACAGCCTGGTAACAGACGGACAGACAGACAGGCGGACAGCGGAGTCTTAGTAATAGGGTCCCGTTTTACCCTTTGTTTGGGTACGGAACCCTAAAAAGGCTGTTACATGAAGTACTGACGGAAGAATAATTGCAGGATTTGCAAACAGATTCTCCACTGCATTCTGTTGTTATTTGATATCGAGAGGATGGTCATTGCATTCCATTGCATGGAGCATTACATTCCTCAATTCCATGACTAATCTTAGCCTTTTTGCTACTTCTATTGAATTCAGTACCAAAATTTACCATATCGTTTACAGCTTTAATATCATACTTTAATATAAATCTGAGACATCAAACGGCGCAATTACGCCGTGATTGAATTCTATTATGGGCGCGATTATATTTGAAATAACTTTAACCAATGATGATTACATTATTTTGTTATAATAATATGAAAATTGTAAGGAATATACGATTACGAATATAGTTTCAGATTACACTTTGAGGATTACGTACGCCACAGGCACGCAAAGGTTTTTGACCCAAATAAAACACACTGTATTATTTAAAAAAAGGTTCCTATTTTTGATCATCTTTGGACTATCTATAATAATATTATAAAGAGGTAAACCTTGTTTGTTTTTTGTTGTTAAGAGGTTATCTTTTGAAGTAACAGAAAGCTGCACCTTGACTTCCACGCGGACAAAGTCGCGGCCATAAGCTAGTTATTTAGGAATCAATAACTACTTTTTTGCAAAAAATACACTAATAAAATAATATGTAAGTACGTAATTGGCCAGCGCAACGCAATTAACATTTATCTCAGCGGAATGCAGTTTATTGTAAAGTATATTATTTAAATTAGCTCATTACATACTGCTACAAGTGGAGAATTCATACATTATTGGGCACCTAATGATAAACCAAGCAACAAAACTAGTTTATGTGGTAAAATAAGACTGTTTGTCCAGTTTCAAGCGTATACCCAGACATTACATCTAAAAGCAATTCGAGAAATAAGATCCAATGGATTTACGATCGATTAAAGTGTTCATTTACATAACTATGGCGTTTCGGTTTGTTTTTATTAAGCGAAATACTTTTAAGTTAAATAAATGTGCGTCTGCGAGCCGGAGAAATATAGTTGAGGGTAAATACGAGCTGCTTATTACTGGCTTATTTACCAGTATTTTTTTAAGGGTTCTTTTCGAGTAAATGAAATACTAAGAACAAATTTCTCAGTAGTTCCTCAAAAGAACTACTTAGAACTAACGCACTTGTGGAGGTTTGTTTGTAGGTAAAGTTGATCCTAACAAAAATATGAATGGGAAAAGAGGTACCCACGGTCGAAAAAACCTTCCGAGTTCGTCGGTATCACCGATAAAAGAGTTGATATCTAACAGGTGCCAAGTTTCTTTAACCATAGCTGTGAGAAAAGGCTGTGTTGATTTGATATTGGATAACTTGACAAGTTTTAACTGTCAATAAATTAAGTAAATTATCTATCCAACGGGTTTAATGGATTTTAAATTTCTATTAAGTAGTTAGTATAATCATGGGGCGAAATGTTGTAGGAGTAAATTTTTTTAAACGTAATTCCAGTGTAACTTCAGTATTCGCTTTTTTTCGTTCCGAACTTAGCAGACACGCTGCCGTGTGCCTAGATATGAATAATGTAACGAAATCGATACAAAACCAAAGATGACCGTTAACCATTGTTTACAAGAGATTGTGAAGACGAACAAAGGAAATCGTTCTGAATTTAAATACCAATGTTGATCCAATGTTGGCATCAATAATTATTTAACAACACGTAATTAAGGATGGGATAAGGATAACAAGTTGAGAGCGGCATCAGGCACATCATTGTTACCAAGTCACATTACACCTTTTGTGCGCAAACTATCGATTTCCTACTTCGTTACCGTGTCCCAACTGTGAATTAACTTTTCCCGACCCACCACACGAGCACAATCGAGGAGCAGATTCATAGAATTTCCAATCAAAATGTAAATTTCAACCCAACTATTTTACATTCATCCATTCATTTGTCGGCAGAAACTGGGAGTGAGGTGAAACGTATTGTATCGGTCTCCTCATTATAATATTTCTTTATTGCTGGGTGGGCGACAATTGTCACTACACTCTGTATACGGACATTTTTTACTCGGTAAGTAAGTTCTGAAACAGTTATTGCCATAACAGAGGCGATTTGTCAAATTTATTGCGCTTCCGCACTCACAGCAGTAAGTTACTACCTATTTAATAGCCTGTTTTATATATCGTTTTTGCAATCAGATTTTTGAGTCTGAAAATTCACAAAATAAGTGGGTACAAAGGTCGAGGATAATCCTTGAACTGAAGTAAATATTTTATTGCCTTAATTAACAACAATAACTTATGAATACTTAATTTTAGAAACATCAAAGTCAAAGTCAAATCATTTATTTCAATTAGTTAGACAATTAAAAGGCACTTTTGAACGTCATATACAAGAACAAAGATCTAAATCTATTTGCTCCTTGCTAAAGATAGTTTAGTTTCATATGGAGAATAATCTAAGCTTATTTTGGTCTCTAACACTCTTAGAAATACATTATTATTACTTAAGTAATTAAAACTATAATGGCTGATGTCATTTGCTTGGCGATAATAATTATTACTAGGAAGCCAACGATCTATTTGCTACGCTGAAAAATAACGTGCAAATTACAAGTCAAACTATTCGCAATATCAGCTCACATAGCCATGACACATTAGTCGCAATCATAACGTAAATCTGCGTCAAGCGACGCGACGACCACTTGTCATCGGCACAGACGACTTACTCCTTCCTTTATTTTCATATCATTTATGCCCACAACCATAAATACCGTGCAAACTGACAGAAATTACTAAGTTAATAAAGCCACAGTGCAAACATATCTGTATTGGCATTTCGACAAGCTGTAGAAAAAGTGGTACGCGGTACAATTATAATTTTTACTCTGGCGCTCATAGACCATACGATTATTTGCACTGTAGCGGTCGTTGAACTGTAGAGCTTATGCAGTATGTGTCTTTGAGCAGTGCCAATGTACTTACGAACACTGTTGGCACGGCTTGAAGCTCTGATGACACAGGAACACTGATAAGAACTTGACGATTCTTCCTGCTTTTTAGGTACTTACTAATATTCTTCAAACGTTAAACTTTCATCATAGAATTGTACCGCGAATGGGAGGGAGTTCCATATTCCGAACAATATTTGTTTGAAATAAGGTCAGCCGCTTCATAATCCGCATCAGCTTTCAGGTGTCAAGTTTTTATTTAGAATCTTGTAGCTCACCCTGAATAACACTTTCATTAAAAACAAAACAGTCCAATGGCTGTCGTCATTGAAATAAAATTCGGTTATTCATGTCTCCTGTTCATATTGGCAGCCAATATGGAAATTCTTGTGCACACGAAGGAAAATAAATATAGGTCGATGACGAATAAAATGGCATAAAAGTTTCATGTGACATTTTTATGACCTTATAAATCTAATTTCCAAGGCAGGAGGCCTGGCCAGGTTATCATAGACAGAATATTTGTTTTGTAACGAAAATAGCAATTATCTTGAGCATAACGATTGGAGCGTGAAGTCCATCAATCATGGCGATCGGCGGCCATGACAATAATGGAGTTTATTAAACATGTAGCAAATTCGCGACGCTTTCAAATTTCGTGGAGAACGCGTTTCGTAGGCAACTCAGGGCGCCCTGGACGCCAGCCAATTCTACCTACTTCAATCTTCAATGCATTTCAACTATTTTATTATAGAAACGTATACAAACACGCAATATCAACTCATTTCACGATTAACCGACATGATAAGATGTCATTTGACGCTACGTTATGTAGGCTATAAAGGCGCGATATTGAGCAAGCATGTTGCGAAACTTTCCTAATTATAATTTAACTATTGAACAAAACACTGCCTATGTCGGTATTCGAAACATATTTGTTCTTACAATGGGAACTTATACGCCTATATATCGGTAACCGACGATGATGTCACCTCGATACTATAGCGAATCAAGCGTGCACTATAAAAGCCAGTGTTGCCATAAAGCCGACACAAAAGCAACCGCTAAATATGGTATTTTAATAATTATCATTCCGACTTAGGTTATTATTGTCAGTTTGTACAGCCCGGCTGCGTTCCCACTAAAACGTTACGCAACTGCGACAGTAAAATAACTTTGTCGAGATTGGCAGAATTAATACCCGCTCCTTAGGTGGACTTGAAATTAAAAGATTTATTGTTATAATTAAAATTTGTCATAAAAACGGAGTGGCATTCGTTGATGGTTAAATAAAATTAATGGTTGTAAACGCTAACAATTTTCCACGGGCGGCGGGTCTGTCGCGACTCGTGCTGTCAGCGGCGATATTTCAAGATAAGCTACTTGGCCGTACGCTTCGCTCCTGTGTTCCGTTCCCACGCGGCCACGCAACAAATAACAACACACAACATTACCCGAATCATTTATAAAATGAGCCACTTCAAATTGGAGGACGGACGCGTGAATGTATTGTACGTTAGACTACTACGGAGTGAACAGTGTTCGACGCCATGAAGCGACTTGTCCATTTCATCAATGCTGACCTACAAACATTGATTAAGTAATTTAACAGTTTGTTCAAATCGGTAGAACACTCATTAATCTTTATCAGAATCGTAACGTACGTACGTATCAATGCAAGCCTATAATTTCAAATAGTAGGTACCAGGATAATATCGCCGTGAGGAGTAACGGAACCCAGTGTGAGTGGCGGGCGGCGCGTCGCGGTCCTCGACCCGCGCCAGCGGCGGCGGCGACGGCGGCGCAAACCGCCTTGACCTGCGAACTCGTGCTGGCTTCCTATTGCCCACTGCCAGCCTAGTACTAGAACCCGATTATAAACGAACAAAGCCGATTAAATACGAAGTGGAATTTTCACAACTTCTTTAAAGGTGCACTTATCGTTTGGAGGCAGACTATCATTTACTTGAGTGAATAGGTAATGCAGTGGACTGCACATCCTATAGTATGTACTTGTGTCGGTAGGATTCAGGTACTTAAATACTGTAGGAACTGCAGTTTAATTGAGGCCATTGTAAACATCGATCAAAATATTGCATTAAATGCGATCGTACCTATGTATGTCTGGGTTCATTAGCGATAATTACAATAAAAGCCAATCGAACGATTAATATTTTGAGTATTCGTTAAATGAGGCCCAAGTCCAAGTACATTAGCATCATAATTGATGTTTATTAACGCGTGTGAGGATCGTGAGCCACATTAAACGAGTCGATCGATCACTAAGTTACTTGATACATGATTGCGCACGGACATTGCTTGTGAAACAATAGTCTTACTACCGCTTTAGAACTACGAGTCTCGACAGCGAATGATAAACAGATGTCGAAACAAATTGTGAATTCATGACGGCGCGGCGGAGACGAATTGTTAACTACATTTATTTTATTTATAATTGAAATATTCCACTTAAATGTGCTAGGATTTTAGTTGAATCTTAATTATAAATTCGATTGAAGAGTTTTTGTTTAACATAATAGCAACAACTTTGAGTGGCTAATTGGGGAAAACCAAAAGTATATTCGACCAAACTTGAAAAACTTTACGATATGTTATTAATGATGTGTTTGTTTATTTGCAGGTCGAGTAAAAGCAGATAGCAACGAGGCAGTTCTCATCGGCCTGGAGCCAATTACAGCATACACACACACTGGGTTCAAAAACCGCATTAGTGCTTGACTAACGTCAACGATCTACTCGCCTACGACCACCATAGTAACCTATTTAATAGTCACTAGTCAGTCACATTGCGCGGGACGATAATCAGCTGATCGAGAACATCCTGTTTTTTTTTCTCTCACTGTGACACAATTATATTGTAGTTAGAACAAAATTAAAGGAATCGGGGAGCGTGTCGACAAGGGAAGGAGTGTTCCCAGCTGTGGGACATTATCAACATCGATAAGATTAGATTTGTAACCCAGTTACCACCACAGAGGGTTTTACTGATATCTAAGTACAACTTGAATTGGTAGGTAATGATTCTCGTCCATTCCATATAGGGTCTGACAATCTGACAAAAATGGATGCGGAAGGCCCAAAATGGCAAGGCATGGCGTGCTTTTGAACGGACCTTGATTCAGCATCGCATTGAATAAGTTTAAAGAGATAAAGATCAGTCTAACTATCCTTAACCTTGTTGTGAACCCCAACTCTGCAATCTTCAAAGTCTGCGTCATGCGTCGATTTTGCAAAAAGGAAACCATTTTGTTTCCATATCTGTTTCTTCCTAAAATCTTTGTGAACAGTCAAATGACTTCACAGAACACGTCAATGATTCATCCAGGTTAGCAGAAGTTATACAAGACCCAATAAAGTGATCCATAAACAAACAACAATGGAGAAGCTCCACTGCTCCATGCATTAGCCTACAATCACGCTTCACAACGTTGCGTACACGCAACCGCATAACGGTACGCGTGCATCGCCGGATACGGTGCGCGTCATCCGGCCTCGTACGGACTCGTACGTCACTCACACGACAACATCAATCATCGCGGCCAATTGCGAAGCGTGCCGATGCTGAATGATCTCATTCTTCCTGGACAATACTGATTTTCTGACACTACTTTTCTTTAAGTGGATGCTGTTGGATGAATAGCCCTCGACATGCGAAGATGTCTTATGTTTTGTTGGTCATTGGAGCATTGCATTAGGTCGTATATTGATCAAAATGTGATCTTCAATAGTAACTGAACAATGTGTGTATGGTATTTAAGCGCTGAATAAATCGTTAAAATCATCAATACTCCTCTCAAGCTTATTATTTGGTAGGAAATGACCGGTTTTTATAACTAAAAAGCCATTATGTATATTGATGATGTCTTTGATTTTACTAATCATTAAATTCGCAACATTGGCCTTAAGTGCTGTACAGTTCAGTTCTTCTTCCGGCACAGATTTTTTAACAGTGATTTTTGTAGAACCGGAATCGATGAATGAAAGTAGTATGTCAGCTGTTCGGGGGTCACTAACCGGTTTTGGTCGTGTGTGGTGATTATATTTGTCGAAACACAACTGGAATAGCTCAACTATTCGAGTGTTGATCTTTGAAAGAAAGCATTTGAGCTATTCTAATATGGCGGGTCTACAAAACGTGATGATTAGTGCCATAAACTTCCGTTATACGATATTATCATTATCAAAGAAGATTGTTTTATAGCTCCGTGACGATCTGTGAATGTAAGCAGGTTATTAGAGTTTGTGGGATCACAAACCGGTCTTAAACATTGTGATTATGGCAACATTCTTATTATATGAGGAAGTTCTACGTTCAAACGTGACTCCACTTTCTTTCGACTGCCAATTAGTGCCAATCAGCTGTTTTTGATCAGCCGCAAGTTGTTAGTGATTGTGGTAGAGAAAATAGTTTCTTATCACGGATGTTCTAGGTTATACGCTATGTACAAATATATTTCCAATTCTACTGATAGTTAATAATAGACAATACAATTGGAATTTTGTTGTTTATCAGATTATTACAATCGTTGTCCAGATTGTTACAAAAGCATCGATTTAGCACTCTCCTGAGATTCCAATTTGAGCTAGTCGCCACAATTTTCATTTCCGTTTGTACCTAGATTCCTTTAGAAATGGGAATGCAGCAGATGAATTAAATAGCAAGGCAAGCTTTCGAATCCAGATAATATTGTTTACACTGTCGGGCTAGGTTGATAGTTGAAGCATTTAACGATTAAGCGTCCACGTCTAGGTTAGTTCTAAACTCTGTTATGACGTCAACATTCACCTACGTCATAAATTCTAGACGTAAAAACTTGAGTTTATGAAGTTGCTCCACGCAACTTACGTAACATTTATTCCAGGACGTTCGGTGTCGAGAGGTAATAAACCCTCCTTTTGGCTTCGCCGTAGTCGGGTAGGAATAAGTATGGTGGCCGTCCAATGCCACATACGTACACTACTAACACATTGTGGTAGGATAAAGGCCGCTTTCGAGTGCCGGCGCTGACCCATATCTCACGTGAAGCAAGATGTGTCGATACGCTCTATTTTACTTCCATTTCTCAGATTAACATGAGACGTTATCAATAGAACTGTTTACTGGGAAGCTCACTACATGACTTTCTTATTTACAATAGGTACAAATGGATCGACTTCGATAAACCAATTTAAACAGAATCGCTAACCATTGTTATGCAAGTCAAGACGTTCGTAAGACATGATCTCGTCATGATTGTGGACAAGGAACAGACGTAGTAAAGGTAGCTAATAAAACAAATGATTACGACCGATATAAAGCTACCGACAGACCGCCGTTTATTGACACAAGACTGCTAGACAATGTGTGTCTAATGTGTATCCGGCGTTTTTACAATTCACGCCACAATACGAGCTTTCGTACCTAATACATTTTGTAGACGACTCCAATGTTACATAATAGAAGAAGACAAATGCTTGCTTTAAATCCGTTTTATTTCATCAGAACCAGTTTTCTGGAAATAAGTAGGGGAGAGCGGGGCTAGAAGTTACCAGGGTAAGTTGTTCCGATTGATATAACTCCGCGAGAAAAAGAGATAAATATATTGAGTAAACACGTCGTGAAATAGAAATCCGTTGCGCACCGATAGCAGCCCAGTTAAAAAGGCTAGTGTTCCCGGATTATCGGAACGGCAGCACGTGCGTCACTGGTTCACGTAAGTAAATATTTTTGTACTTGGCATTTTTGGTCTATTTCACGAATTTTAACAATTAGCCTTTAGTGTTGCAGGGTTTTAATGCAAGGATTTATGTATTTTTATGGTACACTATGCGTAAATTGCGTATGTTTCATAACCATTCCTATATGTCGTTTTTTTTTCAACAGGTGTGATTGGGGTTAGATGTTCCTTTTTTCGGGGGCACGTTGTGACCTCGGAACAACTTGCCCCAATTCATTGATACCAATAATGGATCTTTTTTTTTCGTTTGCTGCATGTGGACTTATACCAGTAAATCAACACGAGGTTCTGTGTCACAGGATCAAAAGGCCAGAGCCATCAGGGGTTGTTAATTTGAATGCCTCTTCTGGTGTCATAGAAGAACAACTTGAAGATCAAGTCCTTGTCTATCCAGAAGTAGTACGACCTTTTCCGAAAGCACCACCAAGGATTTAAACAAATAAGAGACGTATTAGAAAGTCCGCTGTTTAACTGATACTTCTGAGAAACAAGCCAGAGCAAAAGAGGAAAGTGAGTATCAACAATGAAGAATTAAAAAACAATAAAGGTAAAGGGAAGAGTAAAACAAAGCAAGGAAATGGGCAAGGAAAGGGAAAATGTAAAGAAAAGGGCAAAGGAAAGAGACAGTCAGTTAAATGACAGGTTTAACGTCGTTTAACACGTCGTTTGACGGACAGTTGGACAGTTGTTTGTGAATGGAGACCATGCACCGGCAAGCGCAGCATAGGACGTCCACCCACAAGGTGGACAGACGACCTGGTTCAGACCGCAGGAAGACGCTGGATACAGGCTGATTTCAACCGGTTTTTTTTTAAGTCTATGGCGAGGCCTATGTCCAGCAGTGGACGTCCTGCGGCTGATATGATGATGATGAAGAGGACAGCTTAGAGATTATTATCTAGTGTGCTGTGATAGGTACTGTAATTCGTTTTCTGGAAAAGAATGGGTTCAGTGTCAAGAATGTAAGAACTGGTCACATTCCAGATGTAGGAAAAATGAACTTACGTATGAATTGTGAAATTATGAGAAATTGAACTGTAATTCTGATAAATCTTCTGAAGATTAATTATGAGTGGTTTTAATTTCTACCTATTCAATTGTTGGTTATTACTCAAATAAACAGACCTGGTTTAACCATTTATTCTTTTCTATTTTACAAATAATAGCTTCAACAGATATGGTAACAACTTACCCCGGCTTGTTAACAACTTGCCCCAAGTTGGGGTAAGATGTTACTTTTCGACTTTAGGCATAAAAAAATTAATAAAAAATAAATCTCGCAATATATGACCCAAATACCTGTCTTAATATCAAAGTTACATATAAAAGTTGATTTTAATCGCATCGAATAAATTCTAAAATCAAGTATTCTTAACACTTTTTGA
The DNA here is from genome assembly GCA_932526535.1 of Caradrina clavipalpis. NCBI lineage: Eukaryota > Metazoa > Arthropoda > Insecta > Lepidoptera > Noctuidae > Caradrina > Caradrina clavipalpis. The sequence continues at coordinate 5,683,000 of OW052105.1, forward strand.
GGTTAAACAAATTTCGGAACTTGTAGCCCCGCTCTCCCCTAATATAAACATCCAACAGATATAAAAGTAGTCGTTAATCAATCTCAAATAAAGTTGTCGAATAGTCGACAAAGTAATCTTCATATTTACTTAACGACCGCTGAGTAATTCCCGAAAACTGAGTAGAAGAATAAGTTGAGACATTAAATAAGACAGACATGCGACACCATCTAACGTATTTCTCAAGAACTAAACAAGTTTCCGAGTCGGTGCTCGCGACAAGTCGTGGAATGAAATCCGAGAGAGCACCTCAATAAATGGGCAAACATTTATCTTTGGTTGAGCAGTTAATACTAGACTGGGCGTCGCCTACATCTGCATTACTTATCTGAATATCTCCACTAATTACTAAAAACGAAAGCCCGTATGTTTAGCCCACTTTTAACTCACATGCAACACATTTCTATGTTAATAAATCCAGTTTTCAAATCTGAATCTAAATATTTAAGTAAATATGCAATCAGCGTGAGCAAAATGTGGACATAGCATAAAGTAATGATCAAGTTATTATGACATCGGAAACCGATGGATGTACGAGTAACTATGTCGTGACATCTTCAGATTTGCTCCCAGAATTAAGTGTTGTTGCGGAAGTGGTCATTTGTAACCGTGTCTGTTGTCTGTACTGTTTGTAATAGTTAGTCGATCGACGGAGGATTATTCTGACGCAAAAGTTTGAACAGTAAGAACAAATTGTTGACATCCAAAAGCTTCTTTATCTATTCAGCTTAAAAGAGAATAAGAAAGAGTAATGTGTATTCAAAGGAAACGTTATTTATACGCTCTCGTACTTATCGTGTGTGTCGACAAGGTTTACTCAGAACTCGTAATGTGACCGATGCTTCGACTGAGCTCGAGATCCTGCGATATATCGCCGAGCGAGATTCTAACACAGAAGTTAAGCCTTTCCGAGAAACTTGCCAGACTGTGGGCATTCTTTCATTAAACGCATTTTCACATACCGCGCTTTTATGTATGCGTTGTGTACTGTTTAGAATTGTAAAGTGGGTATTAATTCCATTTTATGGCTGTGACTGACTTTTATATTTGACTATGGTGTAATCGGCATCTTTTATCAGTACAGAGTCATGTAACACACTAGCATAGACTACCTAAATAGTAACCACATGTGAACATGAATAAGCTTTTTACTGGCGAAGTAACAAAAGATCTCTTTTGAATGCTTTTTCGTACCCATTCTTGAAGAGACTATTACGGAGCCCATCACATTTTTCACAATAAATCAAGAAAGTTCTTTTATTGTCAGGAAAATAGATGTTTTATTACTTGTTTCATTAATTGGTGTGTTTAGTTTATATTATCCGAGTTCATAATACCATTAGTAGGATCCTAAGCAGCCACATCGCAAATCTTACACGCGTTCGTGGGCGCGACGCGTGGGTGATTGGTAGCAATTGGATATTAAAACATATGAGATTATCCTATTATTACCTTCAATAAATGCTTACTTAATCTGCTAAGTAGATCTTTCAATATCACGTTATGGAAGCAATTACCCAGCTAAGGTTGGAATTGTGACTGTATATTTCCGAAATCTTCTATAGTAATTACTTGAAGTTTGTTTGCTTTGTCTTACTATGGATTAGACTGATTAGAGGATGATTAGATAATATTGATTACTTTCTTTAGTCCCCGACTGTTTGTTTTATCATCAACTGTTTCGCTCTCATTAATTGAACCCGTTTTCATTTAAGCTTTAACTTTTCAAATATTTGCCAGGTCCATAAAAAACAAAGCAATATTGAGCTCATATTCAAAAGTTTGTGCAAATAAAACACCCATATCCAAGGGCTTTATTATCCGAAAATCCTCCATCAGAGTTCCGGCCACAAATTCCTCAATAAGCTTAAATTCCCTGCAGTTTGTGGAATTCAACACAGACCGGCCAAGCGGCCATTGGACACCTTAAATTACTGAAAGATTATCCAATAATACCAACTAAACATTTGTGGTTTTGGCGAATTAAGGGATTTCAACGAATATTTTAATTGGTACGTATGGTTGGTGTATATTAACTTAAATAGCACTTACCCAGTAAATAAAATTTAATGGAAAAACTAGAGCGGTGGTAGTACACAACATGAGAGGTAGAACATTATTGAATTACCTAGGGGAGTACATTTTAATGGACTTTTAACCTTCATTTAAAAAAACAAACAAAAAGAACTAAATGCAAAAACTGGAAATATGCGTACAATTTGCTCAATAACATGATAAAATCCAGTATAAAAACAGCAATTTGTAATAAACTGCGACAAAACGTTGCGGACGAATGTCGGCAGATAATTTAAGTAAATTGAAAAGTTTCATAGTACTAAAATGAAAACGTTTATCTAATCAATCAGTCAGTCAACCATTCTTACTTATTTATAGCCTTCATCCGCTAAATGAACAGATAAAGTAGCTTACTACCAAAGGAGACCACACAAGGGACACAGAGAGACCTAAATCTCTTTAATCTTCAAGTCTAATACCGTTGAAGATCTATTTATCATAATCGAAAGTTCTGTTGGTCTAGACAAAATGAATTTACACAAACTGTAAAACCTTTTTTGCAAATATACTCTCGACTCGAGTAAAGCGTATTTTCTCTGTAAACTTTGAAGTTTTATTGAAGTCCATTGAGCGACCCCAGACACGTTTTAATAGGGTTAGTTTTGACGGCAATTAGACAATGTCATCATATATTAAGTTAATATAGTATCCAATCTGTATTTTGTGTGGATGGATTGAGGGGCTTAGTATTGTTCACGCTTGTTTATTTATTTAGTCAATAATTAATTTAATGAAATATAAATTATTGACTAAATAGGCCTTTTCCAACCGTTCGTTTTGGAAATCTATGGGGGAGGCCAGCAGTGGACGTCCAGCGGCTGATTTGATTATGATGATGATAAAATTATTGACTAAAGAGTAAGAATGGAGTTTCTTCACCATTCCTCTCTGTACTAAATAAACTATCGTTTGGAAGAGGAAAAGGATTCAGTTCATTTTATGACATTTCAAAAGTGCCCTGTGTAGTGTGGTGGTCCTATTGAAATAAATTATTTGATTTTTTAGTAGTAGTTCTTAAGATAATGCATTACTTCTTATTTCATGTTCGTCTCTTAAATACGTAAACCAGAAAAAAAATTAAGAAATGTCTATCAACGTTTGATAACTAGATTAAAGCGAAATCTTTTAACATATGCTACTTTTACGCAAAACACTTGGTATATTTCGAGCTAGGAATTTCGAGTACGATGTTATGTGAGGCTGTTAAAATGTGTATAAAACGGCCACAGGAAACAATGGACAGCTTTCGAAGAAGTGTATCTTATCTGAACCAAAAGTAAACACGTTTTTCTTCTAACTAGACGAGGTTTACGAGATAGCGTGATTATGCCAACAAAGCGCACGGATTTCTAAACAACCGCTTATCAAGTAATCTTATGATAATATTTTACAGTACCAAAGCTGTCGATTGAAATATGTGTGCGAACGTTCTGAACGGCTCAGACACTCGTGGATTTTGGTCGATTATCTAAATGGAATTCATGATTTTGGTTCTACTAATTTGCCATTCACCCTTGTAAAGTCCAGTCACAGTATTAAGATACCATTAAGATAATAATCTCGGTTTAAACTTTACCCCTGAATAAATTGCGAACAAAATCTGCAGACGCCTAGTCTAGTCGGTCTTCACAATTTTTACTCCTATTAATACCTGCATACTGATTTATTTATCCAACTATGAAAATGCACTTGTGCACGAAACTTGGTCTCGACACAGTATGCATTCAACGATCCAGCCTACACAGGGAGATATTAAAGTGAGGGGGTGGAATGGGGGCTTGCAATCTGAACACCCTCGCCACCCCACCCGGCGACTAATTTCCGACAGACTAGTATACTCCTTCGGTATATTCTGTTTTACACTATTTCATATTTTATTGGCTACGGAATATGATAGTACGGCGGCCACAACTGGCGTTAATACTCTTACTGTTCACTGCCAGACGTGAAGTTGTATCTACTATTTTTGTTTCTTCAATAATAAATATTCTTCTGCAACGTTTACATACCTGTAACAAAAAGAAAATACCATTTAATATTTCAATCGAATCATAATCACGCAGTTACCCTAAATGGGAAACCAAATATCCACCGCCCAATCCCAATTTAAAACGGTAATAATTTTAGACCAAAAGCTGACGGTTTATCGCAATTTCATCGTCTTCACTTCGTACCAAGCGGCGATAAGTTCCTTTCCAACGGCCTTGCCTGTTTGACCTTTTTGTTTTAACTCACAATAGCTATACATTGCACTACTGTTACCAATGGGTTCATTAAGCATCATTATTTCTATGATATGACGAGTGATGTATTTAACACGATTTTAAATGTTCTTTGAATTGCGATATAATATTCATCTAGTGTTGTAACTTACTAGTCTAGTCACAAACAAAGCATTATGAATAAGACGTGTACATAGTAGTTATAAGTATTCATATCATGACCCAAATAGAGCTTTCCTCTGGAGAAATAAAGTTCAATTTCGCAGAGCAGCCGCAGACTCCTAAGTAATAAATCCATTGGAACTAATATCGACACATAGATGCCAAGCCAGTGCTTGCCAATTCGTCTGCAGTATCTGGTTCCCAAGACAACAACTAGCTGGTATAATCGGCAAGTTATAACGTTTCCTAAAGCTATTGTTTGTAGTTTCGGAGCCTTCTGATTTGTGTAAAGAGCTTTTACGATCGTTTATCTGTACGTGACGTATGGGCTTATCTGTGTCAACTGTCAGAGGTTCAACATGTTATGAATTATCAAAATGCTTATCCACAAGTTCTGTGTGAATTTTCTGGTACGAATAAAAAGCAAACGTAGATACGCGACGCAAGTCGTTAAGTTGAAAAAGGGTTACAATGGCTCACATACGAGGTCCTAGCAACACGTTATTACATGGTGCACTATTGCAATGTTTTATGTGCTCGAACATTTTCTTGGCGTGGCAACAGGAAATCCTGGCTTAACGCTTTTATGGAAATATTATTGTTATTATGCTTGTGTCAATTGCTACCCGAGATCTGTTTTCTTATCAGAACTGTTATTGTGCTGAGCTTATCTGGCGCGCGCACATTTAAATGCTCATCGGGTGTAGTTTTCATATTACATATTGTGAACATAGGTGTATTCTATATTTCTACCGACACAAATGTGGATGGGGGATCCAGTAAAATATTTATTTACTGTAGTAAAGGCTGGGAACACGCCGAGGCGCCACTCAAAAGCATTATTGGATTACTGATTAAACGAGATGCGACTGAAGTTTGCGAAAGGCTAGTTTGTTTGCAAATACCTTTATGTTTATTTCAAACGTTTAGGATTTCAAACCGTGCCAATGTGTTTACAGCACATTAAAGTGTCGCTGTTAAAAGCCGTAACAATGTAACACCACTGAGCACTGTAATGCATTGCCAAAGAGATCTAAACTACCACGTTTATGTCAACTGACTTCGGAAATCTTTTGGAGAATTAACAAAAGCACTGCTGTTAATGAAACAAAGTTCTCGTTCATGTTTCTTTATCTTATCTTCAACATGATAAGACTATTATCATGAAGAGGATTTAAGTACCATTACATCACAACCTCATGATCTTCCAAGAATGTTTTAGTAGTACTATTTCATTCTTTGCACGAAGCCGCTTGTCGGCTCCGGCTTGTAATAATTTAATCCTGTTTGTCTTTCATTTGGGTCATGCATGAGCACTGCAAGAGGTGTATGAAATAATATTATTTTTCATAATAAAATCACTCATCCTGAAAATTATTCTTAACTCCTACAAAGACGTAAATAACTGTCAGTTTATTCTCGCACAACGAGGTTTTATGATAATTTTAATTATACCGTAAATCTTACTACCAATTATAAATGCGAAAATTAGGTTAGATGGATGTTTGTTACTCAATCATGGCAGAACGGCTGACCAGATTAGGATGAAATTTGGCACAGAGAAATAATTATAATAATTGGAACATAGGTTACTTTTTATCCCGGAAAAATGTACGGTCCCGTGAGATAATATATCAACTTTGACACCGACGAATTCGCGGGGAGAAGCTAGTAGTTCTATACTTAATAAACAAGTACATACACACGTAGACTGCACCAGTAGCCAAGCAAGCTATAAATTCCGCCCTAAGCTGTTTACTAACCTGATGATTACATAATTACTCACCCATAAATTAATTAAACCCTTAACGCTAGCCAATCATTGCGATGATAACTTTCTAGATCAATTTACATAAGTGTAAGGCTTTAAGAGGTAAGTAAGGATACTTAATTAAAGTGGTACATTACAGGTTAATTTACATAGAAACTAACACGACGGATAAGAATTGTGAGTGTCGCAAGAGGCGATGGAGAGAATAGATCAGGTGAATGAGCTGCAGCATCCATCCGTGATAATTAGTACTTTATGCATGCGTGAGCTAATTATTATGTACATCGAAAGTGTCGAAGAACGGGCTGACGAACAAGGATTGGGACGGGAGTCTAACTAATGTTATAAATGCGTAAGTTTGTTACGATGAAGGGATGGTTGGAAGGTTGGATAGATGGTGGGATGGGTGTATGACTGTATGTATGTGTGGTTGGATGGATGGAAGGACTGATGGAGGAAGGAAGGATGGATAGATGGATGAATGGATGGATGGATGGATGGATGGATTTGAATGAATGAATGAATGGGTGAATTAATGAATGGATGGGTGGATGTATGGATGGATGGATGGCTGGATGGATGGCTGGCTGGATGGATGGATGGATGGATGTTTGTTTGTTACTCTTTCCCGCTTAAATGACCGATCTGTATGAAATTTTTCACTGACATAGATTGTAGTGTGGAATAACATAATAAGTACTTTTTATGTCCGAAAAATACGGTTGCCGTGGTATAATAAATTAAATTTGACGCAGACGAAGTCGCGGATAAAAGCTAGTAATTTATAAAGGAGAAGAGGAAAAGACTATTCAAAGATAACTATTATTTAAGTGCTAAAAGACACTTTCTGCAAAGACTAATAAAATACTACTCGGTTCACAGTAGCAAGTTGGCAGCGATTACTTAGATAAAATAATTGAATGTTGATGCCAGTATTTCGACTAAAAAAGTAATAAGCTTAAGAGCTTTTCGGCTAAAGTACTTATTCGAAAAGGCTTGAACTTCTTACACATACAGGTACAGGTGCTCCAAATAAACATAAATGTGCTCCGGGTTTTTGGAAATGTTAAATTTTGAATTAAAGCATGTGTTTTTTTTTAAATGAGGATATGGTAAGGGGGAGAAGGCGTAGATTTTACGTGACATATTATACATACATACCAAACCGTTGGAGAAAAAATATACGAATGAATTAGTGCTCAATACTAGAGATTTAATGCATGTAGTACCTACATCTATCACAAAATTGCACAATGTGCATCTACTAAAAATGGCTTTCTAGGAATACTTTTTCATTCTACTAGGAACGTTCGTTTTTTTTTTGCAGCTGGCCCTCTTCTATGCTTGGCGTAGTACGCACCCCAATCACACAACATTACTAGATACATTTAAAAAAAGATAATTTTTAATCATTGCCCTAGTACTAGGTCCTATCCTTACTAATATTATAAATGCGAAAGTAACTCTGTCTGTCTGTCTGTCTTTCTGTCTGTCTGTCTCTTCTTCACGCCTAAACCACTGAACCGATTTCAATGAAATTTGGTACAGATATAGTCTGGGACCCGAGAAAGGACATAGGATAGTTTTCATCCCGGAAATCCCCCGAGAACGGGAACTATTAATCCACGCGGATGAAGTCGCGGGCAAAAGCTAGTATGTTATAAATCGTCTCCCTTGGGATGTTGGGACACTGTGTTTATTTATTTTAGACAAGCCCGCTTCTCCATTCCCTACCACTGCAACTTCTGCAAAACCAGAATCAAAAAGTGGCAAACAAAGAAATCAGAAAAGGTACACATTTTGGCAACGTCTCTAGGGTTTCCACTCCCAAATACTTCCTTATTACGGGTCGGTGATAAAATTACCCGTCAGTTTTTAATAACCACATCTTACGATTTCGCTACACAATAATTTCGCAAAAACATCTTCGCTGCTATAAAGTAGACCTCAAAAATGGAGGCAGTCGTTTGCCAGGTTTAAGCTGAGTCACAGCCTTTTCTCCCTTTGTAAATAAAGTGGGGAAATGTATTAATCTACTTAAAATGAGTAAGTTTCCACCTTTAAAGGGCAATTTTATATCTCGTTGCGGCGATACGTGGGTGTTTCTCTTTAAAAGGTTATCAATTCACTGAAGACAAGTTGTATACTATCGATTAGAGAACCCGATATACTATAATTTTACCGAGTACCGAGTATTACTCGGTTTAATGTTTGCCGAATCGAGTACTCGGCCGAGTTACCCGACCTGCATCATAACTTGCCCTTGCTAAATTTCAAATATTAATTGTTTCTTTTTAAATAGGGGAGCGAGGGGCTTGTTGTAACAGGGGTAAGTAGTAACAGGCTGTTTTCACTGAGATGTTAAACGCTATTAAGGAATTTCTTTGACTCGATTTAACCTATAAACCGTGCCGCATCATGTTGCCATAGCCAGTGTCCCGCCGGGCGGCGCAGTTAGCGAAAGTGTGCACGCGCTTCATTTCTGCCAGGTTATATAAAATTGTACTGTCGTAAAATATCGGTTTCCGTTTTTAATATCGACTAAATTCAAATTTTCTATATCTTATTTCAATTCAAATTTATCTATCTCTAAAAATATGTAACAGTTTTTATGATTGCTAAATTGTTTAAATAGATATCTTGATAAATGTTAAAAATCATACCATAGGGTTAGTTGTAACAAAATCCCGGGGCTTGTTGTAACGTGTTACAACATGCCCCAAGTTATGATGTAGATAGCTACTTTTTTCCTTTGTTTTAGAATGAGAGAGTATAAAAGAAAGTCAGAGCGGGCAACACAAAGCCAAGAAGTGTACGAATTAGCGGCAGCTGAAGTTTTAGAAAAAAAAAATGCAGTATTCGGAAAGCTAGTCAGACTTTCGGATTATGTCACGTCTCTCTTCATAGATACATATAGAAAAAGAAGAAAAGTAAAGAAAAAAAAACTTACACAGATACAAATAAAGAAGATTGGATAAAATGTATCATTTGTAAGATGTGGGCACATGTAGGATGTGTTACAGGAGACATTATACCTTTTATTTGTATTAATTGTAGCTCAGGTGAAGACTGAATTTAATTATAATGAAACCCACCAAATGATGATCCTGACATAAGTAATACTTTATTAGATAGCTATCAAGAAGAGATAATTACGAAGCATACCTTAGATATAAATAATTTAATTACTTACTGTGATTTAAAAGGGCCATGATGATTATAAGTAGTGTTTAACTAAATAAAACTGTTAATTACTTAATTTTTAAGTGTTGATTACTAAAAAAGTGTATTTGAGTTGATTTTTTATAAGAATTACATAATACTTACTTTAGAAAGATGTCAATTTTGTTAAAAATAAACAAAGAATAAATGAATAAAGGTATTACTGTCGTTTTTTTTTTGTCGTTACTACTTGCCCCGGTAGACGTTACAACTTGCCCCAAGCACGAGGCAAGTTGTAACACCGCACTTCTTCTAGAAAATAATTGATTGTAAAATAATGACCAATAGTTATGGTATTATTTTTACTTGATTTGGTAGAGGAAGAGTTATAGTATCCATCCATCTTCATTTTGTAGAAATTTAATCAATAGATCTCAAGATATATTAGTTTTAATGAAAACTGTTACAACAAGCCCCTCTCTCCCCTACTTACCTGTGTTTTTTAATGATTCGACGTTCCTTACTTGACTAAACAACAAGTTTATTTTCTCTACATTTCTTAAACGTAAAAGTACTCATCACTTGCACAGAGTTTTTCGGCCAATTACGAGTGTCAAAAAACACCGAAAATGCAGTGCCGAGTAGTAAAAAAGTCTACGCCTCATCTCTACTAAACTGGGCAACTTAGATTTTTAAACAGGAAAAATATTCACTATTTGTGTCTGGGTTTTACATTTTACTGTGGAATTCTTTGAAAGATGAAATTAACTCGAAAGGGAGTAATGAATACCATTAACTATTTCCCGCGGCTACGTTTGCGTAGTAAAAGTAGTACAAACGTACTGCGTTCTTGGATTAAAAAGTAGGCTGTGTCCTTAACCCATATTCCGTCATATTTATTACTACTACGATACGTTTCTCAGTTTATATTTGACTTGTTCATACCAATTTGTAGGTACTTTAGGTAATGTTGTGTGGTAACTGCCTCGTTAGCCTAGTGGTTCTGAACGCGACTGCTACGCTAGAGGTCTTGGGTTCGATTCCCAAGTCGGGCAAATGTTATTGGATTTTTCTAGGAAATTATCAGTAGCAGCTCGGCGACAGGATTTGTGCCCTATCAATGGCAATAGGCTCGCCCCTATTACATGGAACCTAAACATACCGGCGAACAGTGGGTCAGACACTTCTGCCTAACTCTTCAGTAAATACAGCGGTGATGGTATGTTATGTAATATTTCTTTGTTTCCGATCTTCCCTTCTTTGACATGTTTTGCATAAATTCGTTTTTACCATATCTAGTCACGTACCAGGTTTCCTTGCTCTCTAAGAAACTTTATTTATGAAGCATCTAGCCAAAGTTCCGTCTTGAAACTGTGGGACAGTTCATGACAGACAGGATGCCCGACTACCAGCCTTAATTACTGAACTCGGTTAGTATACACTTTGTATGCAAATTACTGGATTTTAAATAACGGAAGCAACGATCTCCATAACAAAACATTCATAATATTTATCCAACATTCGGTAAAAAAATCCTAATGCATCCGAAATGTACCAGAATACGTTTGAGCCAGGGTGACTTGAATAAAAATGAGGTCAAATTGGATCAGAGTGAGATAAAATCTATGGGAGACGTAGGTATACGTGGGACCATGGGACTTTGTTTTTGTCGCTCGATGGTAAAAAAATATTTGCATGTTGGGTAGGCAGCGGCACCAGTTACCACCATGCATGCTTGAACGAAGGTAGGTCTACACAATAGGTCGACTGATAATAACTGTCAATTAAGAGTGTAAGTAGGTACTCAGCTTTACGCAACTTCTACTAATAACAACGTTAAGCTATAATCCGTGTTATTAGTGAATTAATAATTTCCCATCAAATTAAGTGTCAAGTATTTATTCCATTATCTATACTTATCGCAAACAATCACACCTTTACACTGATCTCACGTAAGCTAACAACAGAATGACTCGTTATTTCTCCCTGTTTAATCAAATTACTTGTTGTTCATCCATCAATCTTCACCTCACGCACACATGCAGATCAAAATCAAACGAACAATGTTATCTCCAAGCGCCATCGACATCATCTAATTAGAAGACAGTCGGCCATTCCACCTATGATGCGAGCCTAAAATAATAGTGCACTAAAATGTCTGTCAGTCTGCGAATCCAAAGTCAAGGCAACAAAAAAATAATCACCGATTCCGAAGTATGGCAGAAATTTGTGCCGACACGCACGCCCAAGTGAGCGGCCCCTTTATTTGACAGCAAATTAATAATCACACGGGAGACCGGAACGCCTTAACTGACACCCGCAACGATTCAACGTCGACTTTATAATGTAAGCAATAAAGTCTAAGGTAAACATTTAACATCAAATAAATGTTCTTATGCAATTTCAATCCTTACTGTGTGAGACATTAAAGCTTAAATCGAGCACCGGAACGAAGTTAATAGGATGTAATTTATCCGGGTTGAAGCGCGTGGTTGCCGCTCCGGGTGCGGTGCGAGGGAGACGGGCGGCGGCCGGTCGCGGAGCCCGACGAAGACGGAGATGTTTTTGTTGTTGCGCGCAGTAGTCATTAGTCGCCGGGCAGGCAGCTCGCGGCCGCGCCACCGTCGCCGTATTGTGGAAACGAGGTGCGAGCACTAAACGTCGTAAGCGGCATTCTCATTAATTTTCAGGAAGACGTGAAATTCCCTCTCATTGCTCTCGCCCTTCGTTAAATAGCTCCCAGCCTATTTCACGCTTTCGAACGCTGCACGTCCGATTCAATGATATTTAATTCGACGTTTCACGATTAATTATGCCAATTTTCGAAGTTGTATTACTTATAATTAATTTACTAAAACAACAACTCAAACAAACCTTGGGCTCTATGTAAATGAGATCCGTTGATCTTAATAATAAAGAACCGAACTATAACGTGAATTAACTTTGAACACAGACAGAGGCACTCTTAATGATATGTTAATATAATTTCAAACAAATAGCAAAAAAGAAAACACGAGCAAAAAGCTGTTCAAAAGTCTTACACAACCTGCACAATTTAAAAAAGCGTATGAATATTCATAAAGTATCTCTAATAGCGTACTAAATATTAACGTCAACGCGACAAAAAAAAAGTTGAGGGCAAAGGCGATAACCCAAGCGCGGTTTTTGTGGCTGGAGTGAGGTCACTGGAAGATTTACATTCAGCCAATGGACTGCCGCTCATAATTAATTTATGTTATAACTGATGGGCTGTGACATGATGATACGTTAGTTATAATGTTTCTGTTAATCTACGCCGTGTCTGCAGCGCACCTTATGAATGTAAAGTAGCCAGTTGAGGAGTCTTAAAGTTATTGCAGATTAACTGATTATACTATATTGATGACATATTACCAATATGAACTATTGAAACGTTTCATTTCGAAAGATAATCAATATGTTTTTTCCACAACTTGTGTTAGTCACGATTGCAATGAATCACTTTCGAAATATGAAGTAACGTTCATGATATGGAAAACTACTGAAGAAATCAAAATTCCAATAAAAACAGCACAATAGGACTCTAATGTGATTCCAATCACATAGTTCCACTATAGCTCATTTCGGTTTATCAGTGCGTTGTACGATGGTAGGAAACAATGGCATAACCTTGCTGGCACGGCTCATCTGTCTGACCATTCGTCCGTGACAACTGTTGCTGGGGGTCCTACATTTATTACCATAATCTACCTTATATATAGGTACTATCTTCCCATAAAAGCATTCCTATCACCAGTCAAAATAAGCTTTCCAATATTGACAAGTTTGCTTCTACGCAAACTTTAACTTCAATAAAATGCAGAAGGAATTTTTAAAGAACCAATCTTAAGTTGTTGAAAAAGATTTTCGCCAGCATTTTTCAGTCAAATAGCTTTCTAAAGTAAGCTACGGTTGCAAAAATAATTATTGTAATCGCCATAAAAGCTTCTTGAAAGCCCTACTGAACTATTTCAAAGTGACGATGAAGCATAACGGAATGGGTCTGCGGTGGGTCTGGGTAAAGCCAGCTTTAGTAATATATTCACTTCATGTGCCGGTCAAACGCATAATGATTAAAGGTCGCAATACAAGTCTAGTGTACCGAAATTAATAACCAAGCAAAGGGTTCATCGACCTGAGCAAACGTTTTTAGTAATTTCAAACAAAAGATTGTATACAGAAAGTTTTCTCAAAATGTTTACCATGCATCTAAGTTATTTCCAATGAAAACACTGTAATGTTATCTTTGTAAAAAGCTTAGACACCTTTTCTTCTCCCGTAAATCTTTAAGATAATCTTCGCATGCGCAAACCATACAATCTGTATAGTCAGCGTCAACAAACACACGTGGTGATCTCGTTCATGACTCTGTCTGATCTCGAGATGACCCATTCTACTTCCGACAACCGAGGTCCTTCGCCCACTCTTTGGGATGACGCCAGTGCAAGATATACATGTCGTATCAACCAGAAATAATGTTTAATGCCACCACTTTATAGCAGGAAATGTATTTAAATGCAAGCGATATCCTGTCACACTCGCTTTGCACCTTACGAAATTAGAATACACGACGTATTCTCTTCAAATCACTTTGCAGATAAGATATTGCAAAGAATGCATTCAATTTGCAATCTGCGAAATCATTATCGCATTTTGCGTAATCTCATAGATAAGCAGGTAAACGGACGAGAACGATAACATCAATCTACATGACAATAAAAAGATGCAATTGTAAAGCCAACGCATTCTAGCCATGGCATTTACAAAGACTACTTTGCAGGAATTGTCAACCTTTCGCCCACTCGCCAACAATACAGAACATCTTTCTTTTTAATTCGCATAATAGTGGACTGAACACTTGTAATACACGAACTGTTTAAAGTGAATCAAAAGTTTTATATTAAAATGCAGCAGTAAAAGCCGTCGTCACACGCGGCAGTCACGTTTGCATTTCGCATTCACAATAGCGCGTTGGGCGGGATGCGCCCAGCCACTTCCGACAACGGAGGCCAGCCCACGCACTCCCTGATACCCGACGCTGTTCCATTCAGAAAATAACATCACAACTACTCCAAAAAGAACCAATAAAAACTAGGTCAAAGATTCATGCTGGAAAAATAAGGAGTTTAGTTTTCCAGTGGATTTAAAATTTCACTTTGAATGCAATCGCACTTTAATGCTGAGATCTTGAGATCGAATAAAATTTTCATCTCGTGCAAATTGTGAGGTACAAAGGAAATAGTAAGTTAATAAAAATAGGTAGCAGACTAGCCGCAATCTATTAACGAAGGCCAGCAATAGGTCAGGGTTTTAAAAGCTTTTTTAATTGCCAAAACCATTAACACCACAATGTCGCGAAAATGTCATTTCGAAGCCAGAATTGCCAGTTTCGAGGACTCAAACACGTAAGCTAGAATATCACTCAAGCATTGATTGTTCTTTAAAATTAAGTAAGGACTAGTTGATTTTATACTGATTTCTCAGGATGTCACTTTGATCGAACTTTTATAATATCTTTGCTTAGATATCAGTTCTCCGCTGGATATACTTCCATCCATAAGCTGCGCAACCATTTGAAAGACTTCCAATTTTAGAACAAGCTTCGTCACCTCAAACGTCTTCATAACCCTTTGTGTTAACTAATGCAAAACATCAAACAGGTGTTGTATAAGCATAGCTTTAAAGTCCCGGATATTAATAGAGCAGTACCTAGTCTGTTCCTGTGGGAGTCGTAATAGGCGATTAAGGAATTATACCAGGTGAATGAATAGCAGCTACCACCTACATACTGCGAATTCACTAAAGGTTATTCCTACGTGGTAAATGGCAGAGGTAAACGATACTCGTTTAATGTACAGCCAAAATCTAGACAAATTAAAAGCCTCATCTAGCACAAAAGCTTTGGACCAGTTTTTTGTTGTAAAATGGACCGTAGCAACAGATTGAGTAAGTTTAGATTAAGATAACAGAGTGGATGTGTTGAAAATGGAAACAATTCGAGAAAACAACGATAACTTAAACGTTTCTATAGTTGTGTTGCTGAACAATAAATTAACACTCTTCATGATTACGCAAGTGTAACAATAGGGTAATTATTTAGTTATTATTATTATGGGAAATGATTGGTTTCACTTATGGCTTACTCTTTGTTAGTGGTTGTTTTTGTTCCAAGTTTTATGTGTAACTGTTAAGTAGCAATATCGCAAGTAAAGAGAGCTTGAAGTTTTAACGTCTTTCATGAAGTATCAAGGTAACCAACTCTTAGCAGACGTTTTAAGCCACTATTGTATAATTTTGTAGAGTTTAACTTCAAACTAATACTTCTACTCTTTGTCTTGTCTAATAACTTTCAATTTAGGAAAATACAATCTATTTATAACCCACTCCTTTCAGTCTGTAATAATTTCATCAATATAGTAGACGGAAAATTGACATTTGAATACTTAAATAAACACGAAGTATAGATATAAGTAATAATAATAGCCTTTTATTGTCGCAATGCAGGACAAAGGCCTCTTCTCATACAGAGAAGGCACGAGCATTGATCACCATGCTTGCTTAAGGCGGATTGTTGATTTCTAACTATGAATTATAAGTCCAGGTTTCCTCACAATATTTTCCTTCACCGATGTCAGTGATGTACACGAGAAACTTAGAAAGTACATTCTATGAATTGAAAAAGTCACATTGGTACTTGTCCGGTATCGAACCCGCAATCCCATGCATGAGAGGGTGCCTTAACCACTGAGCCATAACGATATAGATCAATACGTGTGAAAATTTTCCCATGAATATGCAACCCTTATCGACAATAATGCGGGTCAAACAACAATCTAAGCATAACCCATCGTATTAAAAGCTTTCTTTTATTAATATTGCCTATTGCAGCAAGGGTTGTGACGTAAGCAATAATGGTCATAAGTACGATGGTAATGCGATATACAGAACTGGTGTAACCGTAATGACATCATACGATAAACAATGCCCACTAAGTATAGTGGATATCATTACCAATCCTACCGATCTCAATAGACGAGTTATGAACAAGTCCGAACATAATGGGTTCTTCTAATTCTTAGTGATTCTTTTGTGAGTAATGTAGGAGTTCTAGCCAGTAATTGGTAGCGTGCCACGTACTTATAAAGTCATCGTGGGAAAATTACCAGCGATACGGAAAGCATGGGAAAACTTATCGAGTCAGACTGCGGAACGTTCAAATCGATAAATGAAATGAGTTTTGGATTATTGTCCCTGTCGTCATATTCTTGGTAAGTTAAAATGTTGAAGTTCTTGATTGTATTATTTTTATAGTGCAAAAATGGCTTAGCTCTATGAGTGGGGTCCAATCAGATTTATAAAAGTAGGCAAAAATACGGGTACGTATTTGAATATCGAAGATTAAAATACCTACGCTTAAAATACCAATGTTCAAAACATCGAAAATTTAAATATCGATTATATCAAAATGTCGAAAATTGTTATACCTAAGCCTCAGACCAACAAAAAAAGAAAGACGGCGCGCCGCGAACATCAAAAGTGAAGCCACCTTTTTATCTATGTGTGTATCGAAGGGTTGCCATTTGTTAAAATTTTTCCCTATAATTTGGGGATATTTTTGTGGGTAGCACTAGGATAATATTGTACGAGTAAGATATTGTTCAGTATGGTATTGTACCTCAATAGTTGCGAAGGCTTCTACTCCAAAAAAAAGAACTTATATTTTCAATCAACTTTATTGAATTCAAAAAGAACATAAAAAATCACTGACTCTAAAGAAAAAGTAATATGGTAGTAGTTATATAAATGGTATCGAACAAAAAATATTCCCTTTTAAAAACCTTGTTGTTGAGTAAATTTTTTAAATTATTCCATTATTTATATTATTCCATTTATTTTTTATTTCATTATTAATTGGAAACCTAAAATATTAAATACCTACATAAAAAGAAGAAAACTAGAAGTAAGAAATCATAATTATTTATATTAACCGATAACCGAATGGGGAAATTTTAAATCGTATTATGGCAACCCTCACACTTTATGTCACTGCTTTCGTTCGTTGAGGTTTTGTGTTCCGAGTAACCTAAAATTCACAGTTTATTAATAGAGAAACGATGTTATTTCATGTACTTACAAGTGAAAAGTGATTCCGTGAGACTTTTTATGTAATTTGCTGATGTTTTTGCAACTTTTCACTACACAGGAAGGCATAATTCTATGTTTTAAATCTAAGTTTCCTTGACGGCGACTCGTGACGTACTAAGAGCGATGAGCATGGTTTTAGTGTAGGTGTGTGCGTGAGCGTGTATGTTTACTTGCAGGAGCACGGTTTTATGGCTTCACTTTCGATGTTCGCGGCGCGCCGTCTTTCTTTTTTTATTGGTCTGAGACCTAAGCTTAAAACGTCGAAGATTGAAAT
Source organism: Caradrina clavipalpis (assembly GCA_932526535.1). NCBI lineage: Eukaryota > Metazoa > Arthropoda > Insecta > Lepidoptera > Noctuidae > Caradrina > Caradrina clavipalpis. The sequence goes on from OW052105.1 coordinate 5,700,869, forward strand.
GCCGAGTGATTAAAATTTCGAATGATTCAAAATATCGAATGACATTATGCCTAAGTTCAAAATATCAACATTTCATACATCTAAATTCATAATATCTACGTTAAAAATACCTACTAGTTGAAATACCGAAAAAAAAATATATAGGCAGTATGAGTGTATTCATAAATGTAGGTAGATGTGAAATTGTGATTTTATGTTTAATATTTTGTATTATTGTCACTGATTATATTGTACATTTGCGTACAAATGTGTTTTATTTTGGGTTTTTATTATGTAAAGGAGGTTTTCCTTGTTTTTTTTTTGTAACCCACCTAGTAACTGATTACCATCTAGCAGCAAACAAGCATGCAGCAATCATGCAACATGCAAGCAAGCATGGTTTCTGTCACGGCTCCGGCGCTGCAGGGCTTCGGCAGTCCCACGCGAGCTTAACGTCGCAGATGGTCTAAACGCTCACCACCGCAGCTTCGGCTTGTTGGCCGGCTTCGCCGGCCAACCTCAGCTGCGGCGGCGGGTGTTAAAACCACCTGCTCCTCAGCTCGCGGGCTGCCTCGCCCCTCCGCGCCTACGCGATTCTAAATTACACTCTAGGGGTAGGGCAGACAAGACTACGTGGAGTCGGTTTTGCAGCGATACGTTTCTGTCACTAACTTTAGTAGCACAACATATTGACTTTCAAGAAAATATTTTAATTTAAAGACCTAAATAATACCTTCACGATTGACCTATGCTTGTACACTAGACACTGATTTTCATGGATAAAATAGGTCGAAATTGTTCCAAAACCGAATTGGGGCACCCCGAATTTACGTAGTCTTTTGGCTGTTACCCCTAGAGTGTATATAAAAATCCGGAGGCGCGGAGGTGATCATGGGTGCCTATTCTTTGTTACGCAAGGGCGAAGGGGTTGCACTTCCCGTAGCGCCGGAGACGTTGCAGAAGCAACCTTTTTCCACTCATACTACTTATATCAATTTTTTTTCGATATTTTAACTTGTAGGTACGTATTTTTAGGGTGAATTAATGAATGTATTAAATGTTGAAAATTAACCCATTTTTACACGTAGGTATACTAATTTTCGATGTTCAAATATTATATGTACCCATCGATATTTAGGACGTTCGATAGTTTGTACTTCGATATTTAGGACATTCGATAATCTGTATTTCGATATTTGGATCTTTCGTTGTAACTTTTGTAGATATTTAGATTTTAGATATATTGGACGTAGGATATTTAACCATTCGATACTATAAACTTTCGTTATTTTAATTTTCGGTTTTATGGTCGTTCGATATTTCCATTTTCGATGTTATGAACATCGATATTTTAACAGTAGGTATTTTAATCTTCGATATTCAAATACGTACCCAAAAATACCCTTATCTCGTTAATAGCTGATACTGTCAAAAGACGACTAATTAAGTATGATAGGCCCTAATCCGAGACAATTTGAGAACATAACAATCTTATCTTACTACTATTATAAATGCGAAAGTTTGGATGGATGGATGTTTGTTACTCCATCACGCCAGAACGGTTGAACGGAACTAGATTCAATTCAGCACAAACATAGATACTAGTCTGGAATAGCACATAGGCTAGCCTAGAAAAATGTACGGTTCCTGTGGGATAATATATTAACTTTGCCACGGACGAAGTCACGGGACGGCTTACGTTTTATTAAAAAGCCAATATTAAACAACACAAAGGTAAAAATAATGCCGACAATTTTATCAAGTTAAAATATCATATTATTGAAGAGAAAGTACCATGTTCCAGCCTTAAAATGCTTTACAATTAAACCCCATATCCGATTATGGATATAAAATGTATGATTTATGTTACGGCATCCAATTGTGAAGAAATCTCAGTTAAGAAACGAGACAGAATGCAATGTCTAAGCATCTCGCTTTTATGATCTGTCCTTTGAGTTTAATAGCAGATCGTTTTCAGTGTATCTATTAATAGGTGATTGATCTTAAAAGCTGTTAAATACTTACCTTGTATCAGTTAGCTAGTAAAAATTCCAAAATCAACGCCTACATAAGAATAATTTAAATAATTAAGTTAATTTGCGATCCAAAAATAAACACGATATTAACCAACACAGCAAATATAATCAAGGTTCGTCTCTTCAACTGCGATGCGAGTGCACGAACATATTAAATTAATACAGTGACCAGTAATGTCTGCACAATAAGGTGCTAATTCGGAAGTGGCAAGTTAATGTTTAAACACAGTTCATTAACATGAGTCTGGAAGCAAGGTCATTCAGTACGTATAAGCGAAGTTATGGTGACGTGCAAAATTTGCAAATTGACAATCTTCCATCCATATACGTCTACGTCTACATTCCTTAGTGAAACTTTTGCGCGGTTAGGGACTAAGTACAAGGATGTCTATGGTGAATTTTGCTTTCAGATTAATGGTAAGCAGTGTAAAAGCTTGTACTGCAAATATTTGTAGCTCGAACATTGACATAAGTGGTATACCAATTGAAGCAGCGTAAAGTGTTTAGCGTATTCAAGTGTATTATTGTGCTTGGCAATTCTCCAAGTTTAATTTTAGCCATTATTCCATTTAAAATTAATGGTAGAATAACAGTTTGTGTAAAAAAGTTTAAACAGGAACTTTTCAATATAAATGTTAGGATAGGTTGGCTTCGGCGTTGAAGTTTCTCATCAATATTGTCGAAGAGGACGAGAAGACCATCTGTGGCGCTGACGTGACTAACAGGGGCATCGACAGGTGGCGCTGCATCGCGCTATAGCCATAACCACCCAAATACGGAACAGCATCGAACCTTGAACGGTTGACTTGATATTGATGCTAAATTGAATCGCAAATTATGAAACAGATTCATAAACACTACAAGCAAATGAGTCAAGTATGGCAAGTTACACTAATTAATAGAACACAAAAGTGTATTGTTTTACAGCGATAACAATAAATAAATGGGTCGATATAACAACTGTGTTTATATATAATGCGTTATTCTACATAAACGTACGTAGCGCATGCAAGATGATAATTTGAAATAGCAACACATGATAAGATATACATACAGCCATAACACTATAGTGGATGAAGGCTAGTGAGTGTTTTGTATTATTTTGCAATTTTTATTATATCTCTCTGATAACACGCCGCTGTCGTCGTATTCTCAACATTGTGCTTACAGATTTTAGGTGGAAATTTCTGTAGCACGGAAGGGGAATCTCTACAAGGTCAATTGAGTAGGTAATTATTAAGTTTTATGATAATTATTTCTAAGTCTGAACGACCTCCGTTGAACCGCAAAAACTGTCAGACAATGAGGTGTCTGTTTGACGTGGGGTTGGATTTTGAAAGGGTTTTTTTATCATTGATTGAATGCATGACGTAACAAAAGCAATTCTAGTCTGATATTAGATTTAGTTTGGGTTAAATTCGAGTAGCTATTTTAATTAGTTTTTTCTTCAACGGCGCTGTGGTAACATGCGTTATTTATTGGCTATTTATTTAAACGAAAACAAGAGGTTAGCGAATAAAAAAATAATCGCGGTCGCATAATTAGTTTTAAATTAAGCAAACAAATGTGATGCTTGAAAGGTACTATTTAAATTAGAGGTCCTATACATTTAACAGCAATGCCTAAGTATCTTAATCCTACTACTATTATAAAGGCGAAAGTTTGTATGTATGGATGTATGGATGTATGGATGTTTGTTACTCTTTCACGCTTAAACGGCTGAATGGATCTGGATGAAATTTGGCACAAAGATAGATTATAGTCTGGAATAACACATAGGCTACTTTTTATCCCGGGAAAATGTACGGTACCCGTAGGATAACACATCAACTGTGACGCGGACGAAGTCGCGGGCAGAAGCTAGTCTCTCATATATTTTAAAATTAGAATTACAACATGACAAGGAAAACGATTACCATCACGCCTGTATTCCTCGAAGCGTTAGGCAGAGATATACTAATGCACACCCACAGTTCGCTGGTATGTCTAGGTCCCATGTAATAGGGGGCGAGCCTTTTTCCATTAACCGGGCACAATTCTAACTACGAGTTGTACTGAGAATTTCATAGAAAAACCCAATATCATTTTTCGTTTTTATAAAAAAAAAAGTAAGTACCTACATTTTCCTATTAACGTTTGATGACCTACCCTACACAGTAGATATGTATTATACATTGTATGTAGGTGGTTCGTATTAATTTCAGATTACTTGGAAAAGACGAAAACCCATGACCTGTGTTTGGTTTTTACTTCAAAACGCTATGACGTCACTACGTGTTAGTAAATAATAAACCGCATTCACTTGTTTGACAACTATGTACGATGCGTACCTATCCTAAATACAGTTTCTGAGGATTGGTGGATGGATGGATGGATGGATGGATGGATGTTTGTTACTCTTTCGCGCTTAAAAGTCTTAACGGATCAGGATGAAATATGGCACTGAGATAGATTGTAGTATAAATACTTACATGGGAAACTTTTTATCCCGGAAAAATGTACGGTTCCCATGGGTAATATAAGTATCAACAGTGTTTGATACACAGCGACAAATTGACACGCCTAGTCGAGCTAGTCATAAATAATTTTAAATTACTAGTGACCTGCCCCGGCTTCGCAAAGGTATATTTTCATACGCATACACCATCAAAATCCATAACCATTAAAGAATTGCTGAGTGATCCCTGTCGAACCCTTCACAAGTGAAGGGCGAAGTGAAGAGAGAGTGAGTGGTGAGTGGGGGGTGAAGTGATGTTTTAAACATGTAACATGCGACAATAGATTTTTATTACATTTACACTTATAGTTACGACCTAATTCTGTAGAAACTAGTGACTAATCACGACTAGTAAGTCATTATTTTTATAATTGAGCTAATTAAACCTTAATTGAATAGGACATCTTAGTACCTACTATAGTAGGTGCAGGTCGCTCATACGTATGTAGGTAGGTGACAGACTGACAGTACATACCTATCTATCCAAGTCAATTCTATTCATTGAGGTCACGTAAGCTGCAAGTAGGTCAAAAATAATACATATTGTAGTTTATTTTCTTCATGATTCTTATAAATTTTCATGAAGACTCTGCTTTCAATTACAAATTGGTTCTTTTCTTCGAATCTGTGTCATCTTTTGAATTTCTTAGAAATAAGAACACTTTCTTTGATAATACGTAATTGTTCGAATGTTTATTTGCCTAGCAATCTGAATTTTTATACTGAATACGTTTTGTGGGTGGGCAGAAACGTCTTATTGGGTGTTCTTGAGAAAATGCGGTAAAGGTGGTTATTGTTTACTAACTAATAACAAATTGTTATCCCATTATCGAAAGAAGTATGAGCAGCTAGTAAGTAATCATGACAATGTTTGATCATCATCTGTTTAGCTTTTTCTTAACCATGTTGGGGTCGGCTTCCAGACTAAACAAATTATTTTGGATTGAGCCACTGCTGCTGCCTATCTAACGTCTACAACCCAGTTACTGGGTAACGCGATATCCTTTGGTAAGAAGCCTGGAAGTCTGACAAGCAGGTCAGACTTCCAGGCTTCTGACTACACGTAACGACGGTCAAAGACCTACAAATGGCAACCGAGATCAACAGCTTTACGTATATGCAACAGCTTTAGGTATACGATTATTATTTTTTATCTACAATAATAGATAAAATTAATGAGCTGATTAACAAAAACATTTTTGGATACTTTCAACCGAACAGTACATTAACAGTTAACACTATCGCGCATCACCGGAATATGCCAATAAAATAATTTATTACATAACTTTAATATTTCACTGTTTTCGTAATACTTGGTTTTACGAAGTCTTATCTAATACTAGATTATAAAATTAAATAATATTGCAATTGAGTATTAGTAAAGGATTGGTCATTCAATATAGTTCTACGTCACGACAATAGATTACCTTGCCAATGTGGCCAGTTGGCTATAATAATATATTATTGCAGCCTCAACCAGGGCTGTCAACTTCCCAGTGTCTATATGTGCTAGTAACTCTCATAGACATATGTAGTTACTCTCATTCAGTAAATGCCTATACACACATTAAAATATGCAAATAAATGAATACGAATATGAAGTGTCTGGTTAATTCCATGGAAGCAGACATCGTTAAATAATAAACTAAACTACTAACTAAATACAATTTACTATTTAATAAAATGTTTTAATTGCGTCTTGGCATTTAAACCCAAGCCAAGCACGTCCTATTACAAAAGATGACTAAGTACTGGTTCCAAGTTTAATAAGTCTAGGATTGTTACAGTATTAACGTTCATATAAAAAATGAGTTCCGATGTCAAAACGAAGACTATCTGATTTTATACAATATAATTTCACAACCGGCAACCCTAGTCGCAATACACGAGCCGATACCGCGAGCCGGCGCGTACGCATAATATAGTTAGGGGATTATTTTTTAATCCAATTACACAGTAAGATCTCAAAATAAATGGCAGTAGCAATAAATACGTCGTGACCGAGAAATACTGGCCTACATCACTAGGATAAAATAAAACTAGACGGGCGACGAGTTATTGAGAAGGCTTGTCTATTTGTTGTTATTGGCATTTATCTCCAGGCTATATTTTATTTACGGTAGGTACAGCACCTGCAGAAGTGCAGAACAGCAGGCGGTATTCAAGGTGTTCTGTTGGACCGGGCCCAGTAGTTAAGGCGCAAAGACTCTTATGCACGAGATTGTGGGTACCGGGCACAAGTACCAATGTGACTTTTTCGATGTCATATACTTCCTGAGTTTATCTTGGATATCACTGACATGGTGACATCGAGAGGAAACTTGGATTTATTATTAAATAAGGCTGAAATCACCGCTCCACATTGAGCAAGCGTAGAGATCCAAGCACGTGCCGTATTTGTATTAGAAGAGGCTTTTGCCGTGTAGTGGACAATAATAGCCTGACATTATTATTGGACCGGCAATTCGGAAACAACGTTACAGTGTAAGCTAACTGCATTTGCAGTCAAGTATAAGCTCGACAGTGCAGAGACGCAGTTAAAATTTAAATATCGTCCTTCTGAACCGTATTCAAAGTACGTGTAATTCAAACACAACCGCAAAGTCCATAAAGATCATAATCATTACTCGGAGGACTGACTCATTACAATAATGTTGACTCATTCATACATCATGCGAAAATCAGCGATATTATGATCCACATTTTTGATAGTCGCAATCATAATGAATCTATTAATACTTGAGAGGAAAGTTTGTGTTTGTTACATCATACATAACACACAAACACAGCCAACCGTAACACAGGTTAATTTCCAGCACGAGACTGGGCTTTGTTGCGTCGCTCCTAATGTATCTGTCACTCATGAATATGATGTAGAATTTAAGTTAACTTGTACCCTAAGTTTATTGTAATAGAATGTATTATTTATTTATTTATGACAATTATGTACATTATCAGCTGCTTGTAAACGTAAACTGGGTCATGATATAGCTTTATAGCCCATGACTGTACTGTATGTGTACATGTTACAAAATAATACCAGCCTAATATTGTCCCACTGCAGGGCAGGCACAAGCATTGATGACCACTTGCGCTAACTAAGAAGATTGGTAATTTCAGATTTATATTTCATTATAAGTCTAGGTTTCGTCACAATGTTTTAATTCACCAATGTCAGAGATGTAGACAAACATAAAAAAAACATTTGACTCGAAAAAGTCACATGGGTGCTTGCCTGGTATCGACATCGTCGCATCAAGACATATTACATACTTAATCTTAATCAAAGTCTTAGGTAATAGACCGCTAAGATGGCAATAGTGACATTGTGGCCTATTTCTGTTCAAAATATACACCCTCGTGTCAGAGGGACACCGGATTAACAGTCGACGAGATCTTAGAGGTGCAGAATTAAAAAAAAAACATCATATCAGCCCAATCATGCCCGATGCTGGACATGGCCTCCCCTAGAGATAGCCACAATGAAAGCCCCCCACGTGGTGGACTGAGGTCCTGATAAAACACGCAGGACTATTCGCTGAACCGGTCTTTGTTATCGTGTGTCAAATAATATGAAAAACAGAAAAAATCTGTAAACATAGTGTTTAAAGACAATAAACCATAAAACTGCCATCCCAAAAGTCCAAAAACCACTAAAGGAAACAACAAATAAAACATCCTACACAGAATCCTTATCAATATGAAATTAACATCAATTCCATGCATTCCAAAGCTAATCCGATAATACGCAGTTAGCGGACAACCATTCATGGTCCGCAACAGGATCTATTGTTTGTTTATTACGATTACGATGACCACCACTACTTGATCGGTAACTAGCACCACAGTCATCCCTTTGTTCATTTTCAACTGTAGGTATTACTAGGCCAAATTGGTAACTAATTGAATCCTTATCCATAAACTGCCTCGATAGCCTAGTGGTCCTAAGCGCGACTGCTACGCTAGACTAGAGGTCTTTGGTTCAGATCGAGCAAAGTGGTATTAGGTTTACGAGTATCTATGAAATTCTCAGTAGCAGCTCAGAGTTAGGATTTGTGCCCGGTTAAGAGTAACTGGCTCGCCCCCTATTACATGGGACCTAAACATACCGGCGAACTGTGTGTACATTGGTACACTTCCACCTAATGCTTCGGGGAATGCAGGCGTTTGATGGTATGTATTCATAAATGTTAATAAGGGTCAACTACACTAGCAAGATTGGGAAGAAATAAGGCTTTAAATGTTGTACAAAAATTGGTCATGGAGGTTATATCTTTAATTCCGGGAGGGTACCAATGTGACTTATTCCAATTCACATGTGGTTTTTAATTTTGGACGTCAATGACATCCGTGAAGGAAAACGTATTGAGGAAACCTGGATTTTTAATCAATTAAGTCTGAAATCGCGAACCCGCCTTGAGTAAGCGTGGAGATATTTGCAATGCTCATGTCTACTTTGTGTGAGTACAGCAGTTTGCCCAGTAGTGGGACAATGATAGGCTGTTATTATTATTTTGTATTTAATCACAAGACTGAATACAGATGATATTGTATTGGATTAAATCCCAGTTATGACCTAGTCTAGTCTCTCTTTGGATATAATAAATAAAGTAATTAATAATTACAATGTATTTCTTATTACAAGCAAATTCATTTAACGCTATTTTGTGAAAATACCAAACGAAACTTTTCTCTCTAGAATCTTTTATTAAAACACAAGATTGTTCGCAGTAACGTCACAATAATTTATGAGACAACCAAGTTTAATAAGCGCAAAAGAAAAAGTTCATTACATCGGATATCAATTTAAGTAATATCCAATTTGGACGAAATATTCTTTAGAAGATGATGTTCGGCAGCCAAAACGAATTTGAAAGTGTTCATTTCCATTCACGAAGTAATAATGCACTGATGAGAAATGTAATAAATTCGACAATTTAATAAGATGTAGAACAAAAATGTTAATCAACAATCGAGGCACATAGGAAGCCGTAAGCCGAGTATACTAGCATTCCATAAGCGCCTGACAACGCAATGCCAGTAACAGCTAATGAATGACACGCAAAGAATAACTCGGATAAATTCAATACACCTCGCATTTTTATATATGATCATCAATAATTGGGTATACATAAAATAGTCGTATTAACACATCACGAACGGAGGAAGGAGTGCGACCTTTCACTTTCTCTAGAGAAGTATGCGACCGCTCTGGTTTTTGCAGTGAACAAAATGATCATAAAAATGCCGTAAGCACAAACTGGGATCAAATATTTGAGACTTGTTTTAATGATATGAATATGAACCTGTGATACGATCGAGGAAGATGCAAAGAAGCGTGTGATAACACCAGCCATATTATGGCCTAATAAAAAGATGAACATACTTACACAACGAACGAATATGAACGGATTAATAGAAGTGTTACATAGCAAACAAATTGATACAATATTATGTGATATATTCAATTCAAAAGTTCAATTCCCATAATTAAAAACGTTCAAAATCTAATCACAATCTCAGCGACAATCAATGTCAAACATTTTGGTAAAATAAAGCATTTTTGACAGATTGCGACTGAGATTAGAATGCGATGCGAACGTTCCTAATCCACACGTGATTCTGCAAAAAAGTAATGGATCACGCCCATATGAAGCTAGATCTATACACATTCATAATGATTGCATCTCAAACGATTAATTTACTTCTCTTCCTGCCAGTACAATTGACAGGACTTCACATGGCATACAATAACGCATGTTTAATTAGAAGGAAAGTAGCGGTAAATAATTAACCATTCCTATTGCGGAGACATCCTTTGTTATTTCCGACACATCGCATCATTATGTGGCCAACATCGAATAATCGGTTAATTCTTATTTCTTAAGTGGTTTTAGTCGTAACGTGGGAGTTACGAGTGAGAATTTAAAGCGAAGAAACATTTGTAGTACTGTCCCAAAACACATATGGAGACACAAATTCCTGGTTTGTTTATTTTAAGACGGCTCTGTCACTAAACGCGTGTCAAGGAACGGTCCCTCAGTGCCACGCCTGTCGACATCCTGAAACTATTAATTCAACCTTCCACCGATAAATCAGCCGCGACGAGCGATGAAAATAATTTATTCCTACTAACCAACAATTTATTGGGCGTAAAGTGTTAAGTAACAGTTTTCTTTAATATTTCTAGTATTATGCTATGCAGGTAAAGTGCTAACATTATAATGGCTTCCGACATTTATTCACTCAAAGATTGAGATATAACCCTCATCTCAGTTTTAAATAAAAGCAGCTTCTGAACTGGGTTAACGTTAAAAAAAACAGTTCAATTTTCTTCTTTTCCCTTACCTTTGTGGTATTTAATTAGATACTTTTACGTAGAACGCGCATTCAAAAGTTTTTCTTACAATTAAGTCTCAGTACACAGTCGTGACAAAACTTAATTGCAAGTTACGTTTATGTGCGTCAATAGAAAAGTGAAATCGAAGGCGCTTGAGACTTGTAAAGTACAAAATAGAGCACACGGTGTCCCAACGTAAGTTATCAAACACAATAGGGTTACATAATGAAGCATTAAATAAGGGTAAAGGGTTAGAGATCAGACAGTATTGTATGAAAATAAGGTCATTATTAAAACTTTAACACATGTTTAGATACAGACGTTTATTAATTTAACCTTCATTAAGACAATACTCACAATTAGTGAACGTATCATTGTACGGACACTGTTATGAAAAAATTGCACACCCATTTAGCGTAGTAAGACCTAGAGTCGATAAAAAACTTAATAATTCTGATGGAAACGGACTGGTTTAACAACAAATCAGTGAACAAAGGTCAATACATTGTGTTATAGTGTTAGACTCAATCGAGCACTGCAAAAACATCCAACCGGACGCACGAGACGACCGGCTCTAAAGCCTAGAACAGATTACACTAGTTTATTATTCGAGTGGCGGATACTCTAGCAGCTAAACCCCGGGCTAGCTCCAGTCTGCCGGAAATAGTACGAAAGAAAATGCATAGCACTTTCTATTGTAACATCCGACACTTTTAAGGTGGTATCTTATTTCTATTCAAGGAACATCTTAGGGAAGGTTTCGGGTTTCTTCGGAGGCCATCCAAAATGCAAGACTGACTAAATAAAATATTGGCTGAAGTATTTCAACAGCATCGTTCTGAACTAGGCTTAAATCCTTCGGTGGAAACGGATGCGACTCAAAGAATTTACTTTCACTGAGGTGTTACGAGTCGTACCTCGGTCGTGGATCCATAATCCAAAGAGCTCACAAAGCAACAGGGGGCTTAGACACTGCGCTTGGACCATCTTGCGGGGATGACCTACATCATGTACGTTCCTGTATGACTATTGTATGCACTAAGGGCGGGACGTGGCTGATCAATTTAATTATTTAAGACCTGTATTATGTACAAACCACAATAATATGGAGTTTAAGATCAAAAAGACAACGACAGTTCAAACGTTAAGCGATTTTAGGATATTTAAGAAAATATTCATCCTACTTCCTACTACTATTATAAACGCAAAAGTTAGTGAAGATGGATAGGTGGAAGGAAGAATGGAAGTTGGCTACTCATTGACGCTCAAGCGGCTGAGCGGGGTTAGCTAAAATATGGTATACTTATAGGATTATATTTTACTAGTTTTAATGGTCCCGTAGTATCCCACGGTTCCACAAAAACGACTTCATCTGTGTAGCAATCTGTCCGTCCGTACAGTCTACAAAGACGAAGTCACGGGCACGAGGTAGTCTCAAAAATAATAATATCGTGGCCATGTCTGACGGCTTAAGTAAACTTAATAATCAAGAGTTTAAAAGAGCTATTGAAAATGAAAACATAAAGTAGATATGAACCGTCAAATTCAGTCGTTAGAAAGGTTACATACTTATTCAAAATTAATTTACAAATTCCTGTAATCTCCATATGAGAACGTCCGTAAATAAACAATAATATACCTATGTAATACATACTCGTTTCTGTTATAAACATGATAACGTAAGCTCGAGTTCAAGGTTAATTCGCAAGCAAGATAAATTAACTGGATACATTATTCACAAGTAGGTTGTAAATGTTTTAATATCTAATTGGATACAAGGAATCACTGGGAATACACCTGAACCTTTGCATAAGTAACCATTGAAAATTAAGTTACTGTTTAATCAACAATCTATTCACGAATTATATTTAACGCTTATATTATTCCTAGGAATATTTAATAATAGCGTAAGTACAGTACTTGCTACGTAATAAGATAAAAATAAAATTGTTCAGTTTATGACTTAATAAAAGATAATTAAACATGACTCAACCGTTAGCGAGAAAAGTGTAATGAAGACAGAGTAGGAAAACTCATATTTTTAACAAAGAGTTCTAATAAAAGTCTCTAACAAAATCCAAAAATAAAGTTACGTTTATAAACACCATTTTAATTCTTGTTATTTTTGTGGGGAAACTTGCCTTAACTCCCGGATTTAGAACCATTGTGGTAATTGTACGACAAATAATTCATTTGTGCTATTTGTATTTGTAACTGCCTTGTTAGCCTAGTGGTCGTAAGCGCGACTGCTGCGCTAGAGGTCTTGTTTTAAAAGAGTATGTATGGAGTTTCTTGCCCGTTCTTCTCCATACGAAACTACCTTTTGGAATGGGCAACTAGATTCATTAGTTGGATTGCAATAAACGATTTTGATTTTGATTTTTTTTGATTTTTAGTTTTTATTTTTTTTGACGTTCAAAAGTGCCTTAATGGTCTAATTGAAATAAATGATTTGACTTTGACTTGGGTTCGATTTCCAGGTCGAGCGAAGTAGGTACTTACTATTGGGTTTTTCTATTAAATTCTCAGTAGCAGCTCGGAGTTAGGATTTGTGCCCGGTTAATGGTAATAGGCTCGCTAGTAGTAAACACATGACTAGGTAGGTTGATTTTCTTAGACCCAGTAGACTTTATTTGGGCGCCAAAACCCAATGACGGTAAATCGGCCAATAAGCAACTGCACTATTCAAATCCAGCGCTAGATGCTATACTGGATTAACATTGGTCATATTTTGATCCAGCCTTTTGGAATGCCGGTCAGCGATTTGGTAACGACTGTCAAGTACATGGTGCGCCAGACGCATTTGTATCGCTTACTTCGCAAATTATCAACAAATAAAGTATAATACGATCACGCCTGTAGGTATTCCCCGAGGAGTAAGCAGAGGTGTACAAATGTACACAACAGTCCGCCGGTATGTTCGGAATGTTTTTAAGTTAATAGGGGGTGAGTCTATTGCCATTAACCGGGCACAAATCATCTCCTCAACTCCTGAACTCCGAGCTGGTGCTGTGAATTTCATAGAAAAACCCAATAACACTTTTTGCTCGACCTGGGAATCGAATCCAAGACCTCTAGCGTAGCAGTCGCGCTTAAGACCACTAGGCTAACGAGGCAGTTCAAACAATGATATTTAGTAATACAGAAATAAATTGAAGTTCTTTCCAAACGAGGCTTTGTTCCCGGCGGTAACTTACTTAGTTTATTAATTAAGTTGTTCGCGATCCTGGACTGCTTACTTCTCTGTTTAACTTTAAGTTCCGTTCTATACCTCGCTAAATAACCCACTTATTATTTCATATCTATTTACTTAACTACTTTGTCTAACTTAGTTTTATTGACTAAATTGTAATTAATAATTGTCCTTCCTAGTCAGTAAGTCATAATTGTATTTAATTTTGCGCTAATGCTTTATTTATGGCCAATTAACAAAACGTTTTTAGTATATTCACTTTGAAAATGGTTGATTTCCCTAGCCTACTTGTCTAAACGAAATCTTTAGGACTATGACAGACATACGACAGCTAACGGTCTAAAAAAACCCAATTTCTGAGTTGTAAAAAAATACCGTAATCACGTCTTGACACTGCCAATATTTCACATGAGCTTTACTACAATCGCGTTCCTTTAAACAGACGAACAAATGTCAACTTTTCAATCTTGGAGGGGTGAAAAAACCGAGGGGTTCATCAAACCCCGCTCCCGCGAAAGTTAACGCTTCCATTCAGAAATAACAAATAAAATTTACCGTCAAACAATCAATGGACCGAAATAGAATGCAATTTCGGCTGTAGGATATAAATAGGGACTCTGTTAGGTGACCGAGGGTGAAAATAGCCCCGCTCGTTAGTTAAAAGATTTTAAAAATAAAACAGAGTTAAAAGGAAGAGATAACTTACGAGTATCTTGTTAGCAAGTATCGTTTAGGGAAATTTTTGTTCCTTGAAAAATATCTTAAACATTTTTAACAAAGCTTTTTATTTACGGAGCAAGAAAGCTATCTCTACTTTATGTCTACTTAAAAGTCTTTAAAACTTTTAACTATATTCAGAAACTATCCTACAAAAGTGACAAATATGGTCGGCATTATTTAAATTTGTGCAATAAAATAAAGTATACTCTATCACAAAGTGGGTCGTAATTCCCGGAAATATTAGGAGGGTAGCACCACATTCGATAGGAATAGATAGATAGAGTATTGATTAATAATATCGGCGCTGTTAAAATTTTATAGCACCACTTACCGTTAAATAAGTGGAATTGTTTTATTTGAACTGAAACTTTAGGGTGGCTTAGACAATATTCAATAGTTCACTAGTAGTTGTACCTTAAACGCATAGGTTTGATTCTTCATATGTAAAGAATTGTAGGTGCTTAGAGTCATTTTGGGCTGAAAAATGAGGACCTTCTGATCTTGTAGACTCCCTAGAGAGCTACAAACAATAGATAATTAATGTTAAAGTTGACTCGAGGCTTCGTTAAAACAATAATGTGACTCCTCCCCTGATATTTTTTTTTGTAAACGGTTTTGTTTGTAAACAATTTCGGGCATGATGGAAATAGCTTATCGTTTGATCCCAACAATTACTTATACAGTAAGCAAGTAAGCACCATACCATCACGCCTGTGTTCTCCGAAGGGTTAGTAGAGGTGTACCAATGCACACCAAGAGTTCGTCGGTTTGGTTAAGTCCCATGTAAAAGGGAGCGAGCCTATTGCCATTAACCGGGCACGAAAGTAAGTGTGTAAGTTGTAGTAGTAATAATGCTTATAATGTATTGTTTTATTGGCCTTAGTATAAAATGAAATAAAGGATTATTATTATTAGTACTTCTCTGTTTAAGGTAGGATAAAAACTGACCTCGCAAAATTCACCTTTAAATAAGAATTATGTAAATAAACCACATTGGTACTGACGAGCCTTTAATTTGTATGTAAATATTTAACGAAATAAAAGATAAATAGACTCCGGTAAAATAAACACGCTTTTAATGAATAGTTTTAAAACAAACGAGACTATAAATAAATAAAGTGTAATGAGCACGTAAAAAAATAAATTATATTATGTCCAGGCTTAAAAAACGGACCATTTTTAGCAAACAAACCGTTTTCCTTCCACGTGTTTAACTTGACAAACATGTACTTTAACGTGACAGCAAAAGCTCAAATGTCAACACATTTTTTGCTATTTTCACAGAAACGTGTCTGGCTTATTCCCCCTTACCAACTCTCTCTTAGACCTCACGGCGGTGTGGCGTGGGCGTCCAAATACAACAACTTTATCAAATACTTTAATAAATTCGTCTCTTTGACTCTTTATATAATGGTGCTGAGTCTTTTGATAGCTGGCAACTAATTAATAATTAATAACATAAGTCACAGTATTACGTATTTTTAATTTGAATTAATTTTATTACGGACTACGCAACCGGTGCGTTGAAAATGAGATGCAGCAAGCCTCGATTTTGATCTAGACGATAAAGAAATATCATCACGCCTGTATGCTCCGAAGGGTTAGGCAGAGGTGTACCAATGTACACCCACAGTTCGCCGGTATGTTTAGGTCCCATTTAATAGAGGGGGAGCCTATGGACATTAACCGGGTACAAATCCTAACTTCGAACTGCTACTGAGAATTTCATAGAAAAACTTATAAAACTATTTGCTCGATTTTGGAATCGAACCCAAGACCTCAAGAGTAGCAGTCGCGCTTAGGACCACTAGGCTAACAAGGCAATTACAGAAATACCATTTAACTTCTATTACGCACTATGTAAACTTTGGCTTAGAGTCATAAAAACTAAAACAATCAAATTAAAACTTAATGGTTAGTAGGTAATTTGTATTTTTTAGGGCTATAATATAACACAGTTATACCTCGTGATTATTTTGCTTAAGTAATAGGATTTCGTTTTTAATCAATGTAAACTTTGTTAGACCAAAGGTTCATTAAAAATAAATAGTTGATCATATGTTTTTTTTTTATTACTGTTATAAAGCACCTACTGGGCCAAAAAATTATAAGATTATTATTGATTTGAAAAGAATTTGTTGAAAAATTGAGTTTCGCATGAAAGTTGATAGGTTATACCCACGGGGACCGTACATTTTTCCGTGATGAAAAGGAACCTATGTGTTATTCCATACTACAATCTATCTCAGTGCTAAATTTCATGCAGATGCGTTCAGCCGTTTAGGGTAAAAGAGTACAAACATTCATCCATCCTCACAAACTTTCGCGTTTATAATTTTAAGTATACAGTATAATTGCATTAAGAATGAAGGAAGTAGGATGAAGCGTGCTGATTTATCTTCCGGTAGGCGCTTCAGATAATTATACCGAATTGAGCAAGCTTTAGCTGGCAGGCAAAGTACAACCAACCAACCAACCAACCAACCAACCAACCAACCATTAAAGCATAACATCGTATGAGCTTAATCAAATTAAATGTTATACTACATAGTTAATTAAAAAATCACCGCCTACCGCATAATTAATTTCTTTATTTGTTTTCCCTATTTAAACAACTTGTTAACCGATATTACCGATAGTTGAAGCACTTTTTAACAGACGGATTTTGTAAATTTGTCGAAAATTTGAAGGCAAAGGGCCCAGCCCCTAAAACGGAAGGCTGCTATGGCGTGCACTCAGTGAGGGTTAATGAATTGGTTTCCCTTTTCTATTATTAGTTTTAGTCACTCGTTTACTCTTAGACGAGACTAATTTAAGGGAAGTAATGAATGTCGCTGCAACGTTCATTGACATAAATATCCGGCGCAATCTGTGAGCCTGATAGTTCCGATAGCTACTTTCGCTAGACTTAGGATCGATTCTGCAGAGATTAGACACGATTTGACGCTCCGGTCAATTTAATTTGTCTGCGCACGTATTACTGCTTAATCGCGTAACAGATTAAAAAATATTTTGCTCATGACTAAGGCACTGTGATAAATAGTTTGCGTTGCTCATCCCCAAACATAACAAGAATGCTGTTATTTAAAACAACAATTGACTATTTTATTATTTTTAAGCAAGTAAGTACGTACGCTATACAAATTCATACTAATATTATAAATGCGAAAGTAACTTTGTCTCCTTGTTACGCTTTCACGCGTAAACCGCTGAACCGATTTTGATGAAATTTTGTAGACCTAGGAAAAGAACATAGAAACATAAAAAAAAACATTTTTTCAATCGTTTTTAATAAATTAGTATAAAAAAAAAATAGCTGCTCAAAGTAACTATTCCACGCAGGCGAAGTCGCGGCGAAAAGTTAGTTGGATATAAATTTCCTAATTCACAAAAAGTTACCACAGCCAGGCGACCTAAAAAGGTACGCGCTTAAATTCAAATAGCATTTAAATGAGCTGAAGATATTTACATACTTAGTTCAATTTATCAGTTCAGGGAATTCTCAATAATGGCAGGGTTCGATTACCCCTCAGGTTATGTTTTGTTTCTTAATCAAAGCTTCCCAGGTAAGATCCAGATTGAGAATTTCTTGGAAACTCTCTCCTACTTTGTTCGTTTACACTAAACAGTTAGTTTTGCCGGCGTTAAATCTGTTCAAATTACGTCTCTGACACTCTTTTTGCGACATTAATTAACCGACGTCGTTTATAAGTAGAGTTAGGCATTAACGGCCCTGTTGTTGGGCGTCGTGCCAGCAATCTTACAGTGAAGAGATCTTACTCCATGTTCGCTATTTATTGCAATTATTCGCGAATCCCTAGAACGCTCCCCTCTGAACTTGAATGGACTGCCACAATAATACTGTCAAAACTCCAGTGTTCGGCTCGATCGTTCGCCTTAAACAGAATTATCAAGGGAGATTAGTTCTAATACGCTACGACGTTACTTTGAACGACTTCAAATTGAGAGCACCAAATATAGGATTAAATTAATTAGAACAGCTACTATTCGTATGTAAATAATTATCTGTGTTAGTAATTACATTAACGCCACTAACATAATTATCAATTTTAGCGTGTTTGATAGTAAATTAAATAACATGTAGGTACATTGTACATCCTGTATTTGATGGAGTAAGTTGGTACTAAGAACGTATTGAGTTATTTTTTATAATTATAGTACAAGCCCATCATTATTCACGTCAGCCTAATTACTTTTCAAGTCAGTTAGGCACAAGTGGACGGTGACAACCTTAATTATCACCAGCCATATTTTTTTGCAACACACCATACTGAACTCTATGACAGTTGACAATTGACACGAAGAGGAAAGAAGTTGCCAGCAAAAAAAAACCTATAAAAGTTTAACGACCCCAGACGTTAAAAGGTCGACTAAAAAGTATTTCACCCTAGTGAAGTGGATAGTTTAAAAGTGTCAGTTTCAACGACCGATATATGTTGAGACATGGCGGATGATCGATGCTTCCCCCTCGCGACTGCGTTGGTTGAAGGACCGGGAGGGTGTGGTAGATCTTTTAATGCAGCTAGTTAGATGGTAACAAAAACAAACAAAGCTGGGTGGTCCGATGTCCGCCGCCGACTAGTTACGCGCTTACGTAAGAGAGTATTTCCCTCATTGTTCACGACTAACTTTGTGGATTAAGTACTTTAATGGCAGTTTGTGATATCCAATTTCCATGTCCACTTTGCCAGTTCATTAAATTATATCTCTTTGAAACGTTATTTACTCGACAACTATTAGTAGTGTTGTCTAAAATATCTATTTCAATTAAATTAAATGTTTCGTTGAGTCATATTAAAACACGTGAAAACAATGTGTACCATTAGCCCTTGTTCGCACGGGCGCTTTTTCAACGCGCGTTAATAAAGCATCTGTGTGTACGAGGGTTTAATGTTTCGTAACGTAAAATAAATAATCTAAACAACACTAGATCTACTTAGTTTGTATAATAAACAAGAAACCTTTATACTGTTGACCTATGAATTCAATGATAGTACAGAATTTTATCTGGACAAGAAACATAAACATCACTACATGCACATTGTTTTTAGGACTAGGAATTAAGAGTCGACCAATCGTAAAACTCCGATAACGAGGTTGTTACAAGATCGACGCGTGCGCAACTGCGATTAATATAATTGCCAGCCATTATTGACTATCGACAGCAAAACGTTACTCGACAGTTACCCTGTTACTTTAAACACATGTTATAACAATACTCGGATTTTTTATGAACACACATTTGTTGGAAAACTAAAGAAAGAAAGAAAGTTGTTAATAATAGCTTCATGGGCTCTTTCAATTCCTTCTCTTTGTGGAGGGAAATTGTTTAACTTGTCTGAATGTTTCCCATAGGCAACAAACAAAAACAAATGCCTTACTATAGTAAGGCATTTGTTTAAAACTATTAAAACAGGTTTATGGCATAGTTAGGTTTATAGCCTGACAGGAAAATCTATAAAATAGGCAATAGAATAACGACTCAATGACTAGTTAGTCATTGAGTATATAATAGAATGTTCTATAGAAACTTGTGAAATAATGGACATGTACATTGGATTTTTTTTTAAGATTTTGCTTAAGACAATACTTAAGTAATTTGGTGAGTTAGTATTAGTAGGTAATGTTTTAATATTTTATTATGAAGTATGCATACTTCAATTCAATTGTTATTAAGCTACATTTTTCAAAAATATCTTGGAAATAAAGTATTTTAAGTAAGTAAATTAAAAAATAATTCTAAATAAAGTAGGTAAGTTTACTTACTTTATTTAGTATTATTATTTAGGTACCTAAGTAAAAAAAAAATTTTGATGGAAATAAATAGATAACATCAATTACTTAGTAATGGACACAATTTTCTAAATTGGAAAGTGTGTACATAGGCATTTAAAATAACAATTTAAATGTAAAAGCTATAACTTCACAAGTCAAACCACAATAACAGCAAACAAGTTACCCACAAATGTCCAGAACACAAGTCACCTTGACAACAAAAAATCTGAAAAGCAGTACACCTTGCAAAAATACCACAAAAACCAGAAATCCATAGGAAATAATAACCCCATACTTTAACCGGTTGGTACATACAAAAAGACAAGTATTTCCCCTTTTGGAAGCGGTTGGCCCTTGACACAGTGCCACTTACAGGGGTCAAGGTAACCCACTTGTCCAAATTGTTTGTACAGGCTTCACTGAACTTCAATACAGCATGGAATTTCTATAGAGTAAGGAAATCTGGGGGATTCGGATTACTCAATAGTTATTTTTGTACTGCGTTTACCTTGTAGCTTTCAAGTGATGATGCATTTTTGTATGAATAATCAACAGAGGTAATGTATGGGAGTTTCTGTCAAACAAATTATGGTAATGTGTTGTCTAATTGTTGATCTGTATTTTAGTAAGTACTGTTATATTTCTTTCTTTCTTCTCCTTGTTTTTATTTATAAAAAGATGCCTACACTAGGAATTTCTCCTATATTGTGGGTACGTTTACAAACATATACCTCACAGTTACCTAACACAAACCGCCAGACCTGGAAGAACTATATGTAGGCCATATAAACATTTGTATGGGAATGGAACCTGCGACACGCAACGCAGCGGCCGATCACTCAGCCACTGCGCCATCTAGCCGCCAAACTATACAATTAATTATGATATAATGAGGTAACTATCGAAAACAAAGGTAATAAGTTGGTCATTTTGTACTAGGGATTTTAATGAGCAAACACATTGAGAATATTACATTTTACTTGAGGATATTAAGTTAATAAACTTACTTTGTGCTAGATTTTAGTTGGCTCAGAGCATTACATACTTTTTTATTATTATAGTAGTTTGTAACACTGGCCAATAAATAACTTCTATTTTATGAGTTGTTACTTCTTTATTTGAATTAAGAAGGTGCTTAACTATTGTTAAATACTGGTGTTTTTTTTATGATAGTTGATTATTCATGAAATAGGTGATTTTTAAGTCTTGTAAATAGTTGGTATTTCTTTTCACAAGTCCTAATGCTGGGTCAAAACTTCATGGAAAGATTTGCCCCCCTTGCTCCCTCCCCATAAATCTTCTAGGGAGTTAGGAACTCTTTTCCCGCGCCACCTCGATCCCGTCCTTGAGGAACGCGTATCACCAGCGAAAATCAAGATTCATTATTATGGGTAAATAAATAAATTTAAATTGGTAATATTTCCCAACTTAAATCTATCTAGATACCTACATAATATAAGATTTATTTAACAACATTATTCATGATAATGTTTCTTGTTTTTTAATAATGGCAAATATTATAAAGTACATATCAATAAATACTTTAGTGATAATCTGATAAGATAGGTATATATTTAATAAAATGTTATTGTGTTGATAAGCTCTTTAAATTCTTAAATGTCAACCTATTAATAAACTTTCAGTATTGAGTCTTCCTCTATTTCACTTTCATTAGTTTTACCCATAAATGATCAATAGGAAAACTTACTTGAATGAATGTGGACTTTAATAGCAAATTAATAGATCACAGATTTGTATGTAATGCACAGTAACATTTAAAAGTTGTTAGAGAAGAGTGTTACAATAAAAACGGGCAGTTCCATTCTTTTGTCTGGCAGCAAAATATGATCATGGACCACCAATTTGTCTATTAAAGTGTAAAAATTACGATAATTATGACATTTTCCTTTTCATTGTTCACTGCTGAACTATTATTTTCATGGTTACTTTAATTGAGACAAAATTAATGAGCTAAGTAAGAAGTTAACAGTAAAAAGAACTTTAGGTAAGTAGGTACTCAAGTTTGTGTTTACTTACTAAGTAGTACTTATTACTACTTATATAAAGTACCTACCTGACTAGCTACCTATTACAGCAAAAAGGTTTATTGTTAAAATTTTTAAATAACACATATTCAATGTCAATGATTGAATACAATGTGTGTGTATTCAAGGTGTTTCTAATCATTAATAGGATGTTACGAGTTATTAATAATTATTAATTATAGTCATAAATCCTATAATAGCATGGAGGTGATATTGACAACTGTTAGAAGTGTGCGAGGGATTTAATGATGTTGTAATTAATATTGTGCTGGAAACTATCTGTGAAATGGAGAAGAATTGAACAAAAAGCATTGTTGGAAAAAAGTATATTACACCTATTATACTGTCAAAAGCAATTAAGTAATGTTTCACTTTACTTTGATGTGAGTAACGTTTTAGAAAACTGGACTAGTGTAAAAATTAACACATTTAAATGTTATTTTTATAATAAAGATTTTAAATGTTATAATAGTTTTATTTTGTTATTTCTGCTGCCATCACCAATCACCCTTTCTTCAGCTTGCCTTAGGGTTGCAAATTTTAAACTTGTGTAGTAACATTTCATCAGCGAAAATTTACCCTTAATTATGTGACTATCACACCCCAGTATTCTTTTAAATAAATAAAGGGAGAGGGAAATGTTTTTGACGTGTAAACAGTGATAAATTGTGGTGACTGTGTGGTTACAACACCTACTTAATTAAATGCTATCAAGAACTGAGAGTACTTTGTACAATAACAAAGTTTTAAATTTTTGATAATTTCATGAATTGACTACTTAGCCTAGTGGTCCTAAGCGCGAGTGCTACGTTAGAAAGCGTACTATGGTCATGGGTTTGATTCCCAGGTTGAGCAAAAAGTGTTTTTTGAGTTTTTCTATGAAATTTTCAGTAGCAGGTCAGAGTTGACAGATTTGTGCCTGGTTGATGGCAATAAGTTCACCCCCTATTACATGGGACTTAAAAATACCAGTAAACTGTGGGTGTACATTAGTACACTTCTGCTTAACCCTTCGGGGAATACAGGAGTGATGGTGTGTTACAATTTCATGTTTTTCCCTTTATCATTGGCCATTACAATGCATAAACTCGGTCTTACCACAAAATTACATGTTGCCATTATTGCACAATGCACATTATTAAATGATATGATGACAAGGGCTTCCCATTTTAATGCGGTGAAGTCAGTTTCTACACAAACATATAATCAAGTGTTCAACATGTTATTAGTGGGCGAATGACTAAGTTTAATAGTGTGATGTGATCTATCAGCGTAGGCCACGGAGTCTCAATTGAGTGATTTTGATTATGTAGTGTGAAGTTTGACAAATGGAGAATTTAATAACAATAATGTTGTTGAAGTTGTTTTGTCTTATTATACAGTTTGTTTTATAAGTAATACATTTTTTTAAAGAGTAAGTATGGAGTTTCTTTCAGATTCATCTCCATACAAAACTACTTTTTAGAATGGGCAACTAAACTCAATATTATATTTCTTTTCTTTCTAAAAAGTTATGTTTAAAAGTGCCTTTTAATGGTCAAATTGAAATAAATTGTTTGAATTTGACTAGTGTGCTTATCTAGCAAATAGGTGTATGGCAAAATTGTACATAAAATTATTGAAATTGCTGTTTATTTATAATATTTTAAGAAATACTAGTTTCTATTTTATGAATATGTAGAACTCAAATTAGCTTGGCAGAGTCAAAGTTACTTATCTCTGTGTTTAAAATATAAAACATAAGAATGTGTAGGACGAAAGTATGAGTTTTTGAGTAAAAATCTAACTTGTTTTGTCTTTTATTTATCTTTAATTCAATAATCTAATAATCTTAGTAAGTATTTAGTAGTATTTTTTGTTTTTTTTTTGCAACTATTTACAATAACAATTTATAATAAAACTCCTTGTTATCTCTTCACCACTCTTGATTGACTAGTAGAGATTGCCTAAGGAAACAAATTAATTCTGCCTTCATACCTTTTGTTGCATAATAAGTTTACAATATTGTTGTTATCAAAACTTCAGTTATCTATTCTGTTATTTAAAGTTTCCAAACCACATCAAACTAAATAAGTAAATATTTGCAGTTCATATTAATATTACACTTAGGTAACATTTGTCTGAAAAACTGTATAAATAATTGCATCCATACTTCCTATAAGTTAGCACTTATTTATTCAAAAATAAATAGGTACTGATAATAATAAATTCATGTCATTACTTATGCAGTTAATACAACTGCAATAATCTTGAATCATTCTGTTTATTTACATTATGATATTATGTTGCCTGTTTTAATGTACAAGTTTAGTTGTAGATGGCAACATTGTCCAGGCTACCATAAATATCTAGAACTATTATATAGACTTTTATCAGATAATCTACCATTTAATTTTAATGTTGGTTGTTATGATTATGATCATAGTTTCCATGGCAGGACTAATGTAGTCAGGGATAAAATTGTTTATTTAAATAGCCTTCTAGTAGACAAATGTTAATTGTCTCTAAAAGATCTAGGAAAGGGCTGAAATATATCTTGAATTTTAAATGACTTTTATTCAAGTCAGCTGTGAATACCGAAAGAGATAAGATCAGACTGAATATTACCAAAAGGCAGCAATTAAATATGCTACCTACAATGGACATATTCATAAATTCTATTACTCAAGTAATCATAATAAATATTACACACGTTTTTGCAACACTATACCTAATGTAAGTTTAATAAATTTGCATTATAACTTACAATTATTGTAATATTCTTGACTAATATGAGGTAATATCACAACATTCTCACATTATGTTATGCTGTGTCTAAGACAGTGGCAATGAAATGACAAATTCTCATTGACAATAACAGTAACTGTACCTGTTTTATGAGTTAACAAATTAGCAATTTAAATAAATCTAGCTAATGCTAAGACATGAACAGTATTAACACATGTATTTAATACCACTTTTGTGTTTCAACACCACATTAAAAGCTTTTCTGCAACCTTTTACCAATAATGCTTTTAGTATTATATTTTTTTACAAATGTAGTAAAACAGCAAAAGTAAACTTTTCATGTTACTAGTGGATATCTAAACATGGCCATACAACTAGCTCTGTAGAGCGTCGTCTCTCTCACACACCGCATACCGGCTATATAGCTGTCTCCCTCACTCCCTTCACTCCATGGATAAGAGAAAGTAACAAAAGAAAAATAACACATCCCAGCCTCAATACATAGTAGTAACTGCATCCGCATTTATGGTAACTAACTTACACGTTCGAAATCATTACCAAAACAAATTATATAATTAAAGGTCTGTGAGTCAACAAACAATTCTTCTGTCCTTATAACCTAAACTCCTCAAGTAATTAGACATCCAACTTTCGCAACGATGCCGTAATTAAGATATTAATAGACATTACATGGTATAATCACAGATGTGTACAATATATAAAGTAAACATAAACAGGTAAACTAACCCTTTCTTCATGAGCCACCTCTGTTGGCCCCAGTTGATAAAAGAACGTTCCAATGAAGAAGACACTCATCCATTTTACGATCACTCATCTATTTACACGATTTATATAATTTATGTTTGCACTACTTGTCACAATCAAACTAAAATTCCACTTTTTGCTGCGCTAAACGCAGACGTCATTGACAAACAACCGAAGTGACGAGTTATTGCACGGGATCACATAGTAGATGAAAACACTGCGTATTTTAAGAGCCATTGCATCGATATATCACAAATCTTATCACTTGAGGTTATTACATTACTAATCACTTCGTCTACATCGGTTATTTATAAAAATAAAAAGGTAAAAAGCAAAAATTACTCGTAGACAGCACTCACGACGTCGCACACTCACATAACGTAACGTGCGATTTCGTTCACACACACATACAACTAAAGTCAAGGTGACAGTTGGGCGCTAGCGTCGTAAAAGTCGGTCCGAATCCAACTCTATTCTATTTAGTTATTGCAACACTGAACATAGTTTCCGTATTGTACCACCATTATGTGAGTGGTAAGTGCGAATCGGACCAATATTGTTCAGGTTTTGCCTCACAAAATATTAGTTTCAAATAATTAAATTTACTCTGAATAAAACTTTTGCTTTTTTTTGGGTAGCTACTTTGTAATAGTCGAAACCCTTATTTTATGTAAAAATTGGATATTATTGAAAGTAGACCTCTTTTGTCAGCAACTACAATGTGGATTTATAGGAGTTAGTTAGAGGAATAGAGATAGTTATGATAACTAATTATTTAATAGTTTAGAAGGTGGAAGGATTATTAGAGCAACAGCATCAGGCAATATGCAGCATGCCTTGGTTCTTAAGTCCTATTATTTTCGCTGTGATACTTCAATCAGTTCAATCCGACTATATTGTATTTTATAAGAGCAATACCTAGACATACTCCACTGCTGAACCTCCATGGATCAAAAAGAAAACATTGTTTCTTCATATTTTAGTCTCACTCATTTCTTATTTTATTCCATAGTTTCAAGCCGCCTCATGAGCTTGCGAGAGCTCGGAATTGGATGGTAAACTCAAAATAAATGCATTAATAAGTATTTGTTACTTTTAAACACTTTTATTCCTCATTCGTCCTTCTAGTTTTTAATTAGGTACATTAAAAGATTTAACGCAACGTACTTTGCGTTACGTTTACGTTCTATCTCTCCGGAGTGACGTGAAGAACGTGACGTAGATCATGTATCACATCACAATCATAATATAATCACATACCTACGGCCAGGCGTTGTCGCAGCCCCCGATTTGAGTGAAAAGGGAGGGGCTAGCCCAGGATTTGGGAGGGGGTAGGGTCGACTTAGGTAAAGCTTGTTTTTCTGGGACTTGTAGTGGCAAGGTCCAAAAAAAGTAAGAAAAACCAATAAATTGCCCTTAGATTTACTTGTATTGTTTTGGCTATTTACTCTTCTACATACAAACCATCACGCTTATATTCCCCAAAGGGTTATGCCTCTGCCTAACCCTTTGGGAAATATAGGCGTGATGATTTCATGTACATTGGTACTCCTCTGTGTACCAATGTACACCCACGGTTCGCCAGAATGTTTGTGTCCCATGTAATAGGGGGCGAGCCTATTGTCATTAACCGGGCACAAATCCTTACTCAGAGCTGCTACTGGGAATTTCATAGAAATAGAAAAACACGGCTGTCCTGGGAATCGAACCCAAGACCTCTAGCGTAGCAGCCGCACTTAGGACCACTTGGCTAACGAGCCAGTTATCGGCAGTTACTGTTATCGGCGGTTGTCGGTGATGTTTGCTTCCAGAATCCTTTTGTTAGGTGTTAAATATAGTAAAACAAACTCATTAAATACATAGTTTTTATTAGAAAATGAAAACAAAATCCCTTAGACTACCTAAATAAGGCACGACGTGTTCAAACGAGTCGTGTGGCGCAGACGGGCCGCTCACTGCGGCCGCTCCGTCACACGACAGGGGGGAACAGAGATTTAGCACACATATGCACGTAGACTTTCACATAAATCAAACAACCCTGTACATATATGCTGTTTACAAAATATACAATTATAATGCCACTGCGCAACTATTTATTGCTGATTACACGAATTTTGCACACAATACTGTAATTTGGCCGGAAAACATCGATGTATAAACACTAACATTTTTTTAACATAACATATAAAGCATTTGAAACATAAATACGTTGGTAATACAACTTACACACAAGTCTCTAAACGTCGATATGTTAGTTTAAATGTTTATTTATTTGATTGATATACAAGTGGAAGGAAGCAGAGGATTGATAACTTATGAAGCTTTACAAGTACAGTACAGTAAGACCGAAATTTACACAATGTACAACGGAATATTTATAAATATACATACAATTTGTGCTTTACCTATGTGAAGGTGAGATATAAAAATGGCGCAAGAATTTGATACTTATTTATATTTTTGTATGTTTACTATTTTATTAAAAATACGTGTCAAATGTGCCGTGTACACAACTTTTATATTACAATAAGTTAGTATACAAAGGAGCGTAATATTAATAATCGTATATAATTTTATATCTAAAGCGTGATTAAATTACATGTCCCTATATGAATACAATCTCTAAGTTGAAACGAAATGCAAAATTCTTACTATGAAATAAATTACTAAACCAACATTTGATACACTACTCACTAAATTTGTAAATAATAATATAGGAATAATATCTTAATTTGTATGTCTTTGTACCAAATCATGATTTAGGAAGAAATTTTAAAATTTTGAGCTTCTTTGACGTGAGAATGGTGCGAGAGAGCATCGATGAGAGATACATACAGTAAACAACAGCTAGAGGTTGAAAATGTCCAACTTTTCATAGCCTGAAAAGGTAATTTTGCACCTCTATTGAAAGACATCAGCAAAATTTTCACAAGTAAAATTTTGAATGTCGAAAATTAAATACAAAGTGTTTATAAATTAAAATGAACGCAGACATCACAACATTCAAAAACGAAATGATCATGAAACATGTGAAATTGAAATGATGAAATAACTTACAGAATCTCAAATGTCTAAAAAGTTTAACAAATTATTGTCTCCGCATTACTGATACGTGCCCAAATTGCTTCATCTCCGAATTGGTCAATACTACATTAAGGTTAGGATAACAGTGTCTAATACTTAGGTAGAAAATATTACCAAAAAAATGGTTACAAACGTTTTTAGTAAAAGCCAAAAATGTATTACTGGATTCTCCTAAATTTTCTAGGCAGTACAAAAATTTGAAAGACACCGTGTTTTTAGTAGTTCAGTCATGTTACGTGTATTAAATTTAGTTAGTGCTAGGGTTTCCGCCCCAGCAGGTTGGCACAACAGGCTAAATGTCAGTAGTGGTCGATGTCGGCTGTCGGCGCCACTGAGTATACTGACGGTGGTCTGTGGAACAAAAATGTTGTTAGCAGAGTTAGTTACTCATACCTATATTAGGTAATCGGTTTATTTTGAGTATCAATGCTTATGCTTAAATGTGATTTAATTATTGAAATTATTGCAGTTGGTTAAGTCTATACACGATGGACATTTACCAACTAGATGGCCATTTCCACAAATTAAAAGCGTTCACGATTTTGGTCACAATATCATCTCAGAGACAATCTATGTAAAAAAATGTTCGTGAAAATGAGGCATTTTTGGCAGATTGAGATTAGATTGTGATCGTTCCTATAAGTTAGCAGCGACGCTTAAGAGATATAACTGCACGTTTTATACATACGAGATGTAAGGGACCTCTATCCGTACACTTCACCAGTGCACTCAGAACACTATTCTGGCTTCAGAACAAGTGTAATTTCTTGCAGGAAAATATATAAATTTTCCCCCTTTTTTAGCAGAACAAGTTTGAAAAATTTGCTTTTTTAGTAGTCCCTACTGACAATAACGTTACTTGTTGTCCTAAAACAAGTGCAAAATAATAATTAAAAAAAAAAAAAAATTATGATCCTCTTTGCGATTTTGTGTACTGCTTTATTTTCATTAGAACCCTTGACTACACACTCAATTTTCAGGCTTGTAATAAATGTACCAATACGCCAGACTACGCGACAAAAAAATGTGTGTTTTCAGTGTCCTGTTTTCAGATAGCCCCTTAAAGATAGATGTCCCTTACACCCGATATAATGATGTTCTCATGTAAGTTGTGTGGTGCAGTTGTGTGTATGTTGATGTAGTTATGTTGTTGTAGTTGTTGTGTGTTTACCGCAGCGCGCGCCTGGGCGCGGGCAGGCGGGAGGGGCGCGGCAAGCCGGACGCGCGCGCGTCGTTGCTTGACGTCGGACGCGGCTGCTCTATCACAGGTGCTGGAAACATGCAATGTTCTATATTACAATCAATTCTTTCTTTATCGTGCGGGCAATAAGGTCTCGATAAGACCTAAACCGCCTCAAGGGCCTCTGACATGGTTACCGATGTCAGTGATGTTCAAAATAAACTTAGAAAGTACCTATGAATTAGAAAAAGTCACATTGGTACTTGCTCGTCCCCGGTAGCGAACCCACAACCTCGTGCATGAGAGACGGGCGCCTTAACCATTGGGCAAGTCAATGATGCTATTGACGAAAACCGCATAAAAATCCGTTGCGTAGTGCAAAAAAGCTAAGCGTACAGACGGCGGGTAACGTCTATGCTTTATACTATGTAGAGATAAAATCTGGTTATAACTCACGTTGGGGCCTACTCTGAACTGGTCCGGAGACAGGTCGGGCGATGGTGTTGCGCTGAGCCTGCGGCGCTACCGCTATCGAGTACGGCCGCGTCTGTGATTGCTACAACACGACACACTTGTATACAACATGGACACATTACAACTAGTTCTTTATTACCATACCTTCACACCTGTATTTCCCGAAAGGTTAGGCAGAGGTGTATGTACACCCATAGTTCGCATAGGGGGCGAGCCTATTGCCATAAGTTAGCATTACACCACACATACAATCACCTGACCCATTTTGTTAGATATTGATTTTGAGGATGGGTATGTCAATATTGGTATTTGGGGTAAAATAGTGGGGGTAAAAGAGTAAGAAAGAATATACAGGGAGACTTTTCTTTTCTTTCCTACTGTCATCTTTCAGGGGCTCGAAAGTACTTATGAATAAGAACAACGTTTATAACAGAACCAACTCTGAAATATGAAATACTAGCTTCTGCCCGCGACTTCGTCCGCGTCACAGTTGATGTGTTATCCTACGGGTACCGTACATTTTCCCGGGATAAAAAGTAGCCTATGTGTTATTCCAGACTATAATCTATCTTTGTGCCAAATTTCATCCAGATCCATTCAGCCGTTTAAGCGTGAAAGAGTAACAAACATCCATACATCCATACATCCATACATACAAACTTTCGCCTTTATAATAGTAGTAGGATAAAAATGAGATCAAAATGTATGAAACAACTTCCTTTTTTCATATTTCGGGGTTGGTCTTTTAGCACGAGTTGTTCGTATTTATGAGTACTTTCACCCCCCGAAAGAAGGCAGGTGAATGAAAATTCACTCTAAATAAAAAAGGACTAAAGTTCGGGGTGAAGAAAGGTGTGTAAGTGTGGAACAACAAAACAATAATGTTGAATATAAAGTTAATCAAAGGTAAGAATCTGCATATCAAGGAAATAGTACTCAAGTAAGAAAGACAAGGTTTGCCATATACTACCCTCTGTAAACCAACATAAAATATATATATTTAAAGCGACTTTCAATTTGGATAAATTGAAAATGCTTTTGGCTAGAACTAATAAGCGTAGGATACACTGATGCCGAGTAAAACATAATTTATGTGTTTATAAGTATTCCAAATTCAATATTTGAATGATCAAAGATTTTTTTCAGACAGCATCATTCTTCATAGTCGAAGATTAATTTTAAGTTCGAATAAATGATTGTATGCAATCATTCAGTGGTTTTGGTTACATTATATTTGTAGTATATATTATTATCAATAGTCAAGACCGTGAGCCACTGCTCTGGCAATTCATTAATATTACGATAAAACAATATTAATAAATCCTAAGATTAAAACGACGTTGTCAACGTACCTCCGTTGACACCGCGAGATTGTAACTGTTGTTTTTTCACTGTGTAATGATTTTGTGTTGGTAGTACAATCGATTTAATTTGTTTTTAATATTTTTTAAATAAAAAATGGAAGATTTACTACTGTGTAAACAAAACTCGAAAGCGACCTAAAAACAATAAATATGTTAATGATCATTTTTTATTTTATACAAAAATATTTTTAGTTTTGAAGTTTAACTTTATGTATTTCGATAGTACTACTGTCAAGTCAAAGCAGCAAATAACACAAAAGCGAAAGGTTATTCTCTCACTTACTAAACACGATATCTCGAAAACCTGAATATGAAACTGAAATTTAGCAGGTATGTTGTTTAAATGTAGGAATTTGACTTCCTCGTAGAGAAATTCAGGGGTAAATGCTTGTAAAGTCTTGAGTATAAAAGCCAATTTCAATCCATTCTTTGTTTGACAAGCCTGATCAGTCATTGCCATAAGCGAAAAACGCATTCCGAAAAGCAGTGGCATGAAGAAGCGGATTTAGAACCGTTTAAGCGCATTCCATGAATATTCGGCATCAGTATACCAAGAGATACATACAATTATAACAACTCTTGCACACAATGGCCATTTTAATAAGCATTTTCATGAATTTTGCGCATTTATTACAGATGACGATATAACACAATTGGGTACTAGACACCACCTATGATTTGACGTACGGTTTATGTGTTGTCAAAACGCGATTCCCGATAGATTTGGTATGGTATACTAAACTGTGACGTCATTTTTTTTGCCATTGCTATCGACTACTTATTGATTTCGAAGTAACAAAAAATCTGTAAACACAATATATTGAAAATTAATCGGCTTTACAGGGCTTAAATAAAATGTTTTTTAAGAAGTAGTATCTTGGAATTACTGATTAACGGTGTCTGTCTACTACCCAATTGGAAAGCCCCTTTTCACACGCTCCAGGACAGGCCATCGATGTCGGATACCCCAAAGCAGAGAGTATTTTTATTGTCCTTATTATTCCATGTGTCTCGAGCATAAATATGTATATCCTTAACAATATTTTAAGCAACTTCCTCCAGAAGGATTGATTAAAATGTAAACGTGTTAAGAACGTGATATCCTGGACCCCATATTATTATAAAATCGGTCTTATCCAACGTTGCAATCGCTTATTAACGAGAAAAATTTGCCAAGTGTATACACGTTTAAGCTCGTGACTGTACGCCTAAAATTTCCCAGATTGCCATACCATCACCTCTTGAGTATCTGGCCACCGGTGTACAAAAAGGGGCTCAGAAATCGATCCCAACATGGGCCACTGTGTACACGAGTGTAAATAAACCGTGGACACTCACAGGTATGTGATGAGGTCGCGTGGAGACGGGCACGCCGCTGCCCGCTGCCGCGCGGAGCTGCGCCATGTGAGTTAGTGACGCCGTTAGTGCGTTGTGTGACGATACGACGGTTAACGCGCCCAAATTGGACCAGGTCTTACAAGGTGCTGTTTTGAATCCTCGTCCGATTCCAGGAGGTAACTATGCTTTAGTTGACTGGCAGAAAATGCCTAAGGCATTAAGTCCGCCTTTGTACTTTTTGTTGCATAAAGTTTAATTAAAAAATAAATATACAGGATAAGTTTTTAACCAGTGCGTAAATTTTTTTTGGTAGTTCAGTGTCAGTAATAGAACACATTTCCGTGATTAGTTAAAAAAAAATAAAAAATAA
Source organism: Caradrina clavipalpis (assembly GCA_932526535.1). Lineage (NCBI taxonomy): Eukaryota > Metazoa > Arthropoda > Insecta > Lepidoptera > Noctuidae > Caradrina > Caradrina clavipalpis. Next base: position 5,734,777 of record OW052105.1, read on the forward strand.
AATTCATCCTTATCCGAGTTTGAAATAAGCAAAACATCCAGGACATAATCTATTCGCCATACTATCAATGAAAACTCGCGGCCGCCGCCGCCGCCCGGGCGCATGCCTGGGGTGAGGGGGTGGGGAATGCGCTAGCGCCGAGTGACAATGAAATATGGTTTTTAAGTAAACATGTTTCGTAAGCGATAACTTTTTTTTTTAGTACTAAGACATATCAAAATAAAATATACGTGTTTAATAAAACGTGTTGAAGTTTATTATGGCAAAATTTACGCGCTGGTTAAAAAATTTTCCTGTATAGGTTTTTAGTAGGTAATTTTCGAATGAGAACCCATCTTTTCGTGGGGTTTAGGCAGGCGGGGCGATGAACTCGCACGACACTGCCAACTGCATACACAATGGGGCGATTCTACTCTTTAAAAGAGCTCTTATTCGGAAATACTGCCAAACATAAACAGCAAGCATTTATTTATTATTGACCAGCTGGTGTCGTAGCTTGATTTCATTATTAATGTCTTTCATGACAACCTTCTGAAAGATGGGGATGCAAAACCATATCTTATATTAAGAGGATCACAGTTAAAAGCAACTTGGGAGACTGCATCATTAACATCATGCATAAACAGCAAATTTTTAAACTAACATTTTTGGAAGACCAGTGTGAATGGTAAAATATACTACACCTAAAAACACAGGGCCGCATTGAACGAGTTAACCTTATATTATAATTATGATATTAGTTTAATCACGTTTAATTAATGTAAAATGGACATTTAAGACAAATTTTAGACACAATTGAAATTAGATACACATTGAATATTAGAAAAAAAAAAATATTATTGCTATTTTACCAACACCAATTTATTAGACATGTAAACAAAAAAGAAAATTTTAGCTTGATTACATAATCTCATGACATAAAGAAAAGTTTAAATAAATGATTATTTGATTTAATTATCATCAACTTAATGACTTTTAGATCATTTTAAAATGTCTTCTGTCTTAAAATGTCTAAAATAAAATCCTTCCTAATTTCAGTATTAAAAATCCCAAAATCGTAAAACCCTGTCACAACTCACTTTTAAAAGCACAGACCACAATGATACCAGCTTAATACAATAGGGAATATGCACAAAAAAAAATATTTGCTTTTGTTAACATAACATGAAAATACCGTAGTAGAGACAACAAAAAGTGAAATAAAAATCGGTCCTGCAATACGGCCGATATAAGCTTTTAAAACCATAATAACGCACCGATTAGACAGAGAGATCCGATATAACCAATAACGACATTGGTTACGACGGCCATATAAACTCCGTGTTAAATTTCGTTTTGCTAGAAAGAGATAGAAACAAATCTTCGATGACTTATATCTTTTAGAATTTTATAGTTATTCGAAAAATTATTTTACTAAACTGTTTCTTACATGAGCATTGATTTTTTAAATAAATAAAAAATCATGCATATTCCCTATTAAAGCATTCGTTTCCCAAAAATAATATTTTTTAAAAACCCTCTTCAAACTCCTGATTTTTCAAAGCACAGTGATACCAGCTATAAGTTTGTTTAAGCATGTATTTATAATGTGTTCGACTTACGTCTCTAGGGGCAACCAGCTGACTTTGCGGTCGCTCCCTCCGTAGCGTTTCAGTACCTTGTCGAACTAACGCAGGGGTGGGGGGAATCTCGGGTTTTGGGGCTGATTTCTCTTGCTCTTTCTGAAAATTCGATTGTGAAAAGTGCCAACATTCAGCATTCATTCAAATGTAGCGTCATGCATGCAAGATGATCAATGCATAAGATTTGCGCAACCGGGGAAGATAATGAGTAAGAAGGGGAAGATTTATGCAATATGTTGAAAAAGGTTCAAAATACAGCTTCATGCTTTGGTAGGTTTCTTCGTATGTGGACAATTTAGGTGGCCATTTTCCGTATATAAAAACGTTCAAAATTAAATCGAATTTTTATTTCAGTAACCATCAATTATAGGTATTTATTGGAGGTTTTTGACAAGTTTTATTATCAAGAACTTCTCACAACACTTTGGTAAAATAGTGCGATTTTTGACGACTGAGAGTTCACATACATGAGAGATTTAATTGTATTTTTACTAGTTGGTAATGCTCCACGCACCTGATGTCCAACATTAATAATGTATGACTCTGTGGAGACGGGCGGCACGGGCGGCCCGCTGGCGGTGGGGCTGAGCGCCGGGTTGGACGCGTACACGCCGCGCCGCACCATGCTGCGCGGCCCCCCGGCGCCGGGGACCACGCGAGCGCCTGTCGCCGCCGCCAGGCCCGTCGGGGCGGCTGGGGTGTAGCGAGATAATCGTCACAATTGTGGAGTTGGGGAGATAGGTGTTACCAACGAATCGATGTCTTGGTAAGAATGTAGATCAATTTATGGCATAAAGTACGCTTCGCTCTTGCATAAATAATAAAAAAAAAAACAATTTTAATTCTTTTACAGTTCTCTATAGTTTATGAATTCCACTTTAATTCCGTGTACTGAATATAATGAAAATAACTCATTCCAAGAAAGTTATAAAATCACTAAATACATTTAGTACCTAACTATATTAAGAACATCATTGCATCCCTGTGACATTTTTAAAAGGTGACAGTGACGGAACGATAATTTAATCTCATTTAGCGCTAAATATGTTTAATGATTTTGGTGAAAGTGGGCCTTAGAATTACTTTTTTTATTAATTCTGTAACATATTTGGATGAATACCTTTCGGAGAATATATTAGAATTAGACAATTTGAACGCAAATAAATCTTATTTTTCTTTGATTCAAAAAGTACAACAACAAATTATACAGTTAACATTACTTTTTCCAGATAAAATTATCAAATAAAAGACCAAGTGATAAAAAAAATATGACAAATGTAAATGACAAAAAAAGCATGTTCAACTTACCAGGTATCCTGTTTAGTTCCCTATGTGAACTGTATTGCCTAAGTTTTGACGTTGGCAAACTTGTTTTCCTAGGAATTGCGGCCGGTGGGACCATAGCACCGTATGATCCTATAATATCATAGAAAGATGGGAAAAAAATAAAATAAATAAACAGTTATGTTTATGATGCGATTTCGAATTGATTTGATAAATTAAGTAGTGATAAATGATTATATGTATATGGCCAATGTGTTGTGCATTTAAAAACCAAATACTACTGGACAAAATAGTATGCCCTAAGTATATTTACAAGATTTTAAAATGTATGTCTTTCTTTCTCTTTGTAGGATACTCAAAGAATACCGACAACACCAATAATATACAAAATTAGATAGACAGCAGTTGCTGCACAACACGCCTTATATTTATCATACTAGCTTCTGCCTGTGACTTCGTCTTTCTTACTGTTCTGCTCCCGTGGCGTGCGGTGCATATAGACAAATAGACATTGTCTACCCTATGAAATACGTATTTATCTAACATCACGCTGCAACTTGCAGCGTGATGTTATAAAAGCTGTTGATTTGCATTCTCGTTGATTTGCATTCTCGTCAAATTCAAGGAGTTAACTATGCTCGTGATTCTTAAGACGAATAAATAACAAGCTCCTAAAATTTGACGAGGATGCAAATCAACAGCTTGTATAGCCTATAATACTAATCTTCATAAATCTAGCTGGCACATACAAACATTTCTTCCAACCCGACTGTTAGTTCCAGAGATTAGCGCATTTAAACAAACAAACCAAAAACTATTAAACTTTATTACACTAATATCGATATCCAAACTAATATTATTAAGAAGTTAAATTATTTGTTCGTTTGTGAACTCAAGTCTTGTGATTACAAAAGTTATATAATCTGCACTAATGCAGAGTGTCTATTTTTAACAGACTTCAAAAAACCGAGGAGGTTTTCAATTCGTCTATGTACCCTTTTTTGTATTTTTGCTACGCGATATTTCCAGCAATTATTTATAGTACTTATACTTGATTACACAAACAATGTCACGGACCAAAGCTAGTATAACACAAGTAAATAACTCAAACCTCTCCACATACCTCCACTAATAACTCTAGTCGGCTTCGGCATAGCGCTGGGAGCAAACATCTTCTTCTCCGGACTAGTCTTGCCCGCCATGATATCTCTCTTCACCGCCGACTTCTTAATCATCGTCGCGCTATTTATAACCGTCGCATTGTGCATGTCATACGTCCTTTCCATTCCCGAGGAGTTAGCTTTAGTGATCGTGGTTACAGTGTACGATTTGTCGTCGACCATATCGTAAATCGGAGATATCGTGTTGTGTAGGTTTAGTAGGTCGTTTTTAGCTCCTTTCCGAAGTGCCATAAGCGGTGTGGAGGCGACTTGTTGGCCTGCAATGTGAGAATGTGTGGCTTTGTACGGTGTTCTAAGCGTTTTGAAGTGCCGTAAGAACTTTTGCACCCGAAAATTTGACATGATCGTTATTCGCAAATTTTTCAACAGTCAGATCTTTAATTTGAAGTGTAAATAAGTTTTGTAACTTAATATATTTTTTAAATTCTGTATTTAGTTGTGACTTACTTTGTTGATTATAGTCATGTTCATTATGATAATTTCATGCACGTACCTTGAAATGTTTGCATGGCTAATAAAAGGTAAAAAAGACAGTTTGCATATCATATTGTCTTTACAGAAGCTGTGCAACCGCCATATTTATACTTCTTTTAAGAAATATTAGATTATTTTACAGTTTATAAGTAACAAAATGCCGACATCTTAATTTACATTCGATTTAAAAGAAAGTTACGTAGACTTATTATCTTCGCTCTTGCAAAAATGCCTTTATTCCTTTGGTATTGTGCGTAACCCCAAAAATAACCAATGGCGGTGTGTAAGCTATCATTATCAACAATAATATTCTATTAATATAGGATATTATTGTTGATAATGACCACTTTCCCCAACAAGTTCACATGTGACCTATACCACGTGTACATAATAAATGGCTGCAGTACTTACGTGGATCATGCGCAGGCGCAGAGTCCGGTACGCTGTCGGGGGGACTGGAAGAACTGAAGGTACCTGTGTCTGTGCTCTCGCTTGAACCAACCATCGCTCGCTCTTGTGAGCCCCAGTCCTGGAAATAAAACGGCGATATGTGTGTAATGTTTTTTTAATATTCTTAGTACGCTTCAAAACTAGTTTCTTTCTTTTTTAGTTGCAAATATGAAAGCAAATGGCATAATAATATATTTCCGACCGAATTCGGTCACGGCGCGTCGGGCAACAGTAAAAGTAAAGTATGCAGGAGATATTAAAGTGTACAAGTGTTTGCACAATCACAGGTGCACTCCATCTTCCCTCACTCTCAAAGTCCGAGTGGGCGGCAATCCGACATTCGCGGGGAAAGATTAAACGTAGAACCAACGACTAAACGTGCGTACTCACGGGGATATCACACTTTCCCTCCCTTTGATACTGAGAAATTCCTAAAAGAATAGAATCTAGGACTATACGGTAAGCTTTCGCGCTTGCATTAAGTTTTTGAAAATTAAAGAATAATTACCCGTTGGTCTTGCTGTAGCGTCTTCTCCCCAACTTCTATTAGATTAAGAGTTGCTGAATTAATATCTATAATTTGATTATCATCTGCCTTCACATAAACGACAGTAGTGTCCATGGCGCTCGCTTTAGGCGAAAGTTTCTTAAACGTGGCATTCCTTTTGGGAGTCTCTCTGGTTGGTTCCTCTTGTCTGTCGAAACCATTGCCATTCATCACTCTCCGCCTCGACAGTAGCTCTGAAGCATTCTCCATACTCTGTCGCGGCACTGTTATCACGGTTTGATTGGGTAACTGAATAGTTTTTATCGGTGAAGTGTCAACGGGTGCTGACACCGCCTTCTGTTCCGTTGGCAACGCTTTCCTCGCTAAAGACAACTTCTGGCGAGCTTGAATGATCTCATTCAACTCTTGCTTCCCTAGCGTCACGTTTAGACTGTTCCTCCCCACATCCTCAGGCTTCGGTAACCCCATATCTTTGTAGAACTGGTCGTCAGTTTCAAAGTTTTCTTTCTCAGCGTCATTGTCTCGTCTACTGAACCTGTTATTAGAGTAGTGTAAGGTAATAGGTTCCGCCGGGTCGGCTGCCGCCGTAGAACGGTTCGGTGCAATTTTATTATCCGAGTTCTCATTTAGAATTTTCGCTGTGTCAATTTGGCAGGCTTCTTCGCGGGATTTTGTGTAACTTTCCGAGTTTCTTATACCGGACTCTCGTCTCGTTGTATAGCTGTTGTAGAGTTGGCATCGTGGTCGGCCGGAGAGGAGTTTCTCTGACGTTTCGAGATGTGTGAAGGTCGCTGAGGAGAATATGTTGGAGTCTGTGCTCTCCTTGGGTTTGGAGGTGTTGGAGATGACGTAGGAGGAGTTGACGGAGCTGACGAGGCTGGGAGGTAGGGAGTCGATGAGGCTGTCGTTGTCGGGGTACGTGGTCTGCGAGAGGAAGCTCGTGCTCATGTCCTTCTCGTCGAGAATGCTGAGCGTCATACTCGTCATCATCGGGTCGATGCTGTCGCGGCCTGACGTCGGCAGACCTAGAAGTAGATAAATAAATAAATTAATTAGTAATATATAATTATAAAGATCCCGTTGACAGTTGATTAGAATTAGTGGTCCACATTATCTAAACTTAGTCTAGGATAGCAACTTTCAAAATTTGCGCTTTAGAACAGCGAATAAAGTTAATTGCTACTAAGATAACAATATCTTATACCGGAAGGGATGTGTATATTATACACAAGTATTATATGAGTTCAATCAATCCATACTATTATTATATATGCTAAAGTAGTCAGTCCCTGCCTCAGTAACTGCCTCGTTGGCCTAGTGGTCCTGAGCGCGACTGCTACGCTAGAGGTCCTGGGTTCGATTCCCAGGTCGAGCAAAAAGTGTTATTGGGTTTTTGTATGGAATTCTCAGTAGCAGCTCGGAGTTTGGATTTGTGCCCGGTGAATGGCAATAGGCTCGCCCCCTATTACATGGGACCTAAATATACCGGCGAACTGTGGGTGTACATTGTTACACCTCTGCCTAACCCTTCGGGGAATACAGGCGTGATGATGGTAGTCAGTCCCTCTGTCACGTTTTCACTACTCACTGAACCGAGTTTGTTGAACAGCTAAGGGTAAGTTTGAACCCCAAGAAAGGCCATAAGATGTACTTATAATTCTGCGACTCCGTTTACGTCCGCGATAAGTGACATTTACGCAGACGAAGTCGTAGGCAAAAGCTCTAGCATCAGAACATGAGACATGAGGCATTAAGTCCGCCTTTGTACGGTGTATTTTATACATTTTGTGCATAAAGTTTTAATAAATAAATAAATAAACATGATGAAATCACATGGTGTTTGATTTCACGAATGACGCGTTCAGTTATCGTGCATACATATTAATATAGTAAAGTATATAAGACCGACAGAGTACTTCCCAACCCGTACAGGTTATGTGAGTACTGTTCAGTGAGGCGGCAACTTGACGGACGCTTGCGTAACACAGCCCTGAATGCGTAACATATGTTAAGTATAGAAGTAGACCAATCCTTAGTAAACGTTACTTGATTGATACTTATTATGGGTTACTGGTTACACTGTGCGGATTTATATCGATTTATCACGATTGGTTATTTGAAATTGTTTGGCAAAGGCAGTCTTTTGCCTGGAAAACATCTGTCATATTTTTTAACATAAGTTTAAGAAAAGAAATCAAATACATAACATAATATATGTATTTTAGAGTTAGTGAGTTGTTTATGAGAGATTAGCCAAGGATGGCAACGCATAGGGATGAGTGGAGAGCAATGGAAGACACCTTTGCCAGGACAATACAGGTTGAAAAAAAAAAATTACTAAAAATAATGCTCCATCCGCATCTAGGTGGTAAATCATCACCCATCAGCTAAATTATTCTTAAGATACCCAGTAACCTGCTTAAGAGCTCTAGCTTAACATAAAATACCTGCTAGTTTAAAATTAGACCATTTACCGGAATTATTCCCTACAGAAAGAGTTAATTATTCTTACCCGAATCCTTATGTGAAGGTATAGACTTCCGACTATCAATAGACTCGGCGTTGAAATTTCCAGAACTTTCCATAAGCAGCGAGGACACGAGACTGGGCGGAGACATGCGCATGAGTGACTCTCCACTCTGGTACATGTTTAGACTGGGACGCTCGTTCATCATATTTGATAGTCCCCTGGAACATTAACAGAGATGTTTAAGAATATATGTTATTTATTAATTTATTTATTTATTAGACATCAGAAGTCCATGGGTTAATAACAGAACACTTATAATCTATGTTAGTAAGACACACATGGAGTAGAATAAAATCTTAACATTATTCTTGCCTCACCAGTATTCGCATAGTGCTGCAGAATAGGTGAGTCAAGTTTATGATCATGTCGTTTACATTTTGCTATTGTTAACAATAGCAGAAAATTACACATAGCAGGCGGTAGCCAGTTTCTTATTTGAAGTAACTTAGATGGTGTGGAGATAAGAACATGTCCAAGGACAATATCAGATGGATGTGAGGCATTTTTCAATCACGTTTTTAATTCGTTAAATCTGATGTAAAATGTCACGTAAACTGCTGCATTTCAATTAATTGACATGAGATTTTTAAAAAGCAAGTCTCACCCAATTTATGTTTTCACAAATTAAACATCTAAGTAACCACAAATAAGTCCAAAGACTTGAACTCCATAAAACCAAGCGATACATATCCCAAAGCTTGTAAGAAACAATACAAACACAAAAACCGGACGCCCCCGACATTAGTAAGCATAATATAACCTAAGACAGTGCAGCGCCAGATTCTGGGCGGACGCAACACCGTAACACCTCCTTTGCGCTTGCGCCACATTGATGTACAAACTGAATATCCACCTGGATAAATATCATGCAATTACTAGCCCGCTGTGATGGTCATTTTTGTAAGGTTCCTCTTTCTCTCTCTCTCTGCCAAGCTTTTTTAGACCAATATTATAAAGAGGTAAGATGTTTGGTTTGTTTGTTTGTAACGAATAGGCTCATAAACTACTGGACTGATTTTAACCATTTTTCACCAACAGATATCTACTTTATTCCTGTGTAACATAGGTTATATATTTTCGCCAATAACAGGTACCTAATAAAGCTTGTTTTTCCTTTATCAGTCAATCTGTATTTTTGTTACACTGATGTCAAAACGAAAACAATATTATAATTGATAACCTTTCGATTGATACCGAACACTAGTTCCATTCATATTTGTTTGAAAAGCATTCTTGCAAAAGTTCCTATTTTTATGACACCAAATATGTCTATTCAAATCAAATTTGTATTTCGAAACCTGACAGACATCTTACATCTTTTATTAAGACATCAAATCAAACATTAATTGACAAGTTCACAGCTCAATACTCCATCAACTTTATTGTCATAACATCAAAAGTAAAAGTAACGTATCAACTGTCTCAGTTCTAAAGCAACAAAAAAATAAAAGATTCGCGCTTTCTTTCTACCCATCTTTTCCTACTTTCCCTTTCTGCGATGTACTCAATGGAATCAATGCTTAGTCATGCACAGTAATTAATAAGAAGAAGGCGCTAAACTTTTGTTTTTTGTCTCTGGCTGGTTTGTTTATGGTCTTTGCCTTATTTGAATGTGTTCGAAATTTGAATTTGACAGTTTTGGGTATAGATGGTCATTTGTTTTTGATTGTGGTTCGGTGAAATGTTTGCTGTTCTACTTTCTTGTGATTTTTTGTTCTACTGAACTTTATTATTATATATTTAAACGATAGCCTTGGTTTTGAAGTTTTGCTTATGACAAACAATGACTAAAAAATACTACATATCTAAGCATTTTTGGATGTCAGAAAAACATAAAAACAGGACATAAAATAATTATTCAAGTAACGGTTTTAACGCAGTTTGGATTGTTTTTCAAATAAAAACTAGTTTTCTAGAAGAAATATTACAAGAGAAAGTTATTTATTACGAATCTCCAATATATCAATTATACTAGATAAACTTTCTTATTGAATTCTAAACGACATAGACTAGGATCCAGATTGGCCTAAGTCCATAACAACAATGCTCTGTTCTCATTAGTGATGTAATGTAGCGCATTTAGTCTCAATTCTTAATTATAGTGTCGCTCCCGCTGCCACCGCTTATTATTTTTAGATCCAAATTCTATTAGTATCGGATAGTAGTATTTCTGAGAATAGTATCATTGTTTTATGTTTATCTAGCTACTGCCCGCGACTTTTCTTACGATTCCCATTTTTTTTTAATAATAGAATATAGCCAATACAGTCAGGAATAACATAGGTTCCTATTAACGTACGAATTTACAGAATCGGGCGCACAGTTCCGGAGATTAGCGCGTTCAAACAAACAAACTCTTTAGCTTTTTTATAAGTAAAGATTATTCAAGCAACTATTTAAATTGTCTGACAATCTGCTAAAGCATACATTCTCCCGCCTGTACGTCAAATGTAATATAAATGTGAGCAGTCAGCCTCGACCTTATGAATCATCTTGCACTGAGATATTCTTGCTAGATAGGTAGCTGTCGAAAAGAATGACATACATATGTATGTATGTAAAAGGCGTGAGTTTATGTATGTACATAAACTCAAACCAGAAACCACAGAACGCCACTTGCTCCGATCCTTAAGGACGCATTTACGAATTGACACGCTTCAATTCTAGGTATTGAGTCTTACTACTACATGTGCACGGCTTACGCACACAGCGACATGCGCGAAGCGGCGAAATTATGAGTAAACTGACACGGCTTGATACTTTTATTTAATTTTTAGGCGTTATTTTATTTGGTATGGATGTCAAAAAGTAGAAAGAAAAAGAAGTTGATTTGGCACATTTTGTAGTATTCAGATCAGATCATAATCAGATTGGTTCGATGGTAGGTACCATATCATTATGGGTTTTACATACATTTGCACTTCCAAAAAAATCCTATTGGAATGGGCAACTAGATTCAATATATTATTGTTTTTTTCATGTAATAACGTTCAAAAGTGCCATTTAATGGTCCAATTGAAATAAATGATTTGACTTTGACTTTGACTTCCCTTACATAGTTAAGGATGAAGCTCACAAAAATGTTTGAATACTGAACAAAACTATCGAAAACAGGGTAACAAAAAAACAACTTAGTTTTCATAACATTATTAGGACAATGTGAAGAATGTTTTCGAACTTCAATAAAAAACTTCAATAAATCTTGGATCATTCAGTTCTGGAAGGAGGCAGTTCTTATAGAATCGAATTTCAATAAAAATACAAACAAAACTAAAATTAAACATAGAGCTATGGTTTACGATTTCTTGAAGCTGTTTCATGAAATAACCGTAGTTACTGAAACCTGGATAGGTTCCGTTTCCTCATTGTTCGTGTTCTAAAACAATACAGAAAATATATGTATTGGTTTTTAGAGCAAAAAAGTATTCGAATAATCAAATCATATCAGTAATTTTAGGTATGTAATTTTAAACTTATGTTAGATATTTCCAAACTGTTGTCATTAGGAATACTGCAACTCGTTTGGTCATTTCTCTCCGGGCACACTTCGGATGTGTACGTCGCGATACTAGTATCACGCCTACTTTCAGAATTTTGCCTATAAAAATAATAATAATTTATTTTAATGAAAGTAATGCTTAATTTTTATTCATAATAACGTACATGTATTTTTGATAATCAAATAAGTACAAACCGTATTCGCTTTTCTGCTTTATGCCTACAGGCATGAAGCTTCTTACGAGAGCTGTTCCAAAACGTATTAGGCCTTGGCATCTATAAAAACAATTGAGTTATAAGAAGTTTTTAAACTAACTCAGCTCCACACGTCTATTAGTTCCAGCAGACTTCGAAGTTCACCTTCAGGTCACTCTATGAAGTACTGTTGTAAGGTCTCGACATAAATAAAAAAAAGGAAAGGAGCCCAACGCGGCACAAGTAGCTCGGGTTGGGTTTTAAAACGTGCTGCCTCGCTGGAGGAATTGTGAGAATATCAGGGGTTTTTAGGGGGCACCTTTCCAACATTTTTTTTTTGCTAGAGACGAAGTTTTAACCAAAAGCATTTAAAGAAAAGTCCCAAAATTTTTAGATTAGGAATGGAATTTACGTCGTAATGTCTGGCTCCGAGTGCGCCCGGAGTCCGACTCAGACCAACTTGACTGGATTAGGTTGGGTGCTTAATGCCCTCCGTCACCCCCAGAACCTCCAGATATTTATTTATTTATTTATTTAAAGTTGGGGGGGATGGGTCCCCCCTCCCCTCCCCTTCCCCCCCACTACTTCATGGAACCCTATTGAGGCAGCACGTTTCTAAACTTCAACCCGTAGCTCTATTCGTCTATTAGTTCCACCAGCAGATTTGGAAGTACATCTTCAGGTCACTCCATCAAGTCCGAAACGAAATATGAATTTATGATCCCCACTTACTTCTAGCAAAAATATAAGAAACTGTGAATAAAATCTTTCCTTGGATGTGTGGACCGTATAAAATGTTAAAGTATCAAGTTTGGTATGTCAACTATTTTATATTCGTACAGCGATCTTTTTCAACACGAGCTGCTGCTTACAAGCGACACAGTGTCCACCCACGACGGCGCCCGAGCGCAGACTAAAATGTCATGTCATGTCAATGTCAATTGTTTTTGGAATAAACAAAGAAAGCGACCAATAAAATGACCCCTAATTCAATCCATTAAGATTCACGTATTAGAACAAAATAAGTGAAAAAATAGATTTGATTTTTATTTATTTTCTGATATTTTTTGTAACATTTTGATAATTCTTTACCCTAAATTTTTGAGTTGAACATGTCTGCATTCATAAAATATTTAAAAATAAATAAGTTTATGTCATTAAATAGGAGAAAAATGTACCAAAACTCAACACGATATCGTTATTTTCGTGTGAAGTGGTAACGGAAATATTTTTTTAAAATATTATAAATCAAAATATCCGAATAAAAAGTTACCACGATTTAAAGATGAAGGAGTAATCTATCTGTGGTAATTATTAGTTACATGTGGTTTAGTTCCGTTTTGCAGCACAATACACCGAAAAACTACTTATTTTTATCAGATTTGCAAATGCGTCCTTAAATACTCCTTCCTTTCGCCTCGTCCACATTCATAAATCTGGTCATACAAGCACGCCGGTTACGAGTACTGGGACCCGACCTTTCTGAAGAAACTCACCTTATTCGTGAGTTTCTTCAGAAAGGTCGGGTCCCAGTACTCGTAACTGGCGTATGGTCAGGGTAGGTATTTTTAGGGCGTCCCCTCCCGGCATTGCCACTCACATCTGCCATATAAATCCCTTTTGGTTAGTCGCCTTTCACTCATCCTCTCAACATGGCCGAACCATCTAAGCATACTCTTTTCAACCTTTGTCACTATATCCTCTTTTAATCCGTAACGTTCTCGTATAATATAATTCTTCACTCTATCGTTGAAAGTGACACCACACATACTTCGCCAGGAACGCATCTCCACAGCATTAATTCGACTTTCATGCCTCGTTTGGCATAGAACCTCACCAATAAGGTCAGGGTAGGTCTTTCTAGGGCGTCCCTTTCCAGTGAGAAGAAAAAGAAGTGAGGTAAAATACTAACTTGTTGAATGTGTTGTGTAGGTTGTGTGCAGGCTGCGACAGGTCGATGTTGATTGGCTTGGACGGCGCATGGTCCATCGACGAGCGACCGGAGACCTCCGACGCGAGGGTTATGTCCAGGTCTTCCAGCTGTAACGGACAATGGGAACGGTTAATGTCAAAGTCAAATCTTTCATTCCAATACCAATAAAAGGCACTTTCGAACGTCAATTAATTAAATATATTGAATCTAGTTGCCCATTCCAAAAGGTACGCGAATCCCGTATCCACGGCTATAGGCGGAGGTGGAACACCGCGGTGGTTTTAGTCTATAAGAGTCCGGTATGCTCCTTCGTCACCCTCACGACAGAGGAAGTATGAGAGGATTTCCACAGCGCATAAAAAAAAAGCCGTGACGTGAAATATAAAATAACTGAGATGGTAATGTCTATAAATTCATTTTCTTTTTGTTGGTTTTAGGTAATTTTGTTTTTGGTTACAATGGAGGTCCAGGAAAACGTCTAGCAACATTGCGATAGACCCAGGCAAAGATGTTTTTTTTTACGGAAGGGAAATCATCAAATGACTTCTCCTGCCCAGTGTCAGACTTTTACTGACTAAAACTCATCCATGTTCCCTCTTGTGCTCTTTGCGTTCCGGGGACGCGGTATCTCTTTCGAACAACCCGCAGAGGCAAAGATGGTGGAAGGAACTTGACGCTTACAGGTAAGATTGGTCCACACTAGCTCAAGATAGAGACATTTGGAAAGAAGAAAGGGCCGCTTTTGCCCTGAAGTGGGACAACACTGGCTAAAAATAAAAATGTTGTTTTGGTCGAATACTTCCGGACTCAACTAGAGCTAAGAACATTTTTAAGTCATGAGCTGAGAAAGTCTAGAGTTCGTGGCAAACTGAATTAATAAAACCTGAATAAATATAGACAACGAATAAACATAAATGTCTGCATTATCTGGAGTAGTCATGAGAAAGGAATCCTTTGTATGTGTTCCATAACTTAGCCTAGTTTCCGCAGACACAAATACTAATTCACAAGATATCTTACTGAGATTGGGGCTATAAGCTTCTCAAATCTTGTGCCTAAAGGGTTGATTGACATCGTAACGATAAAAAAAAAAAACTGCTGATTCATACAATTTGACCCTGAAGTTTTGACTTTGACTTCCGCGCGGGCAAAGTGGCGAGCGAAAGCTAGTTACGCATAAATCTGAAATCTAGCAGCGTACAAGAAAACAGTATCGAAAAAAACATGACGTCCTCAAAACTTACTTTATTTACATTTTTTATTCTAACTTTATTGTCGTACTACGAAGATGGCAAAAAAGCCTTGACAATGTAAGTAAACACGGTACAATACAATAGTACTTCCTACTCATAGATTATAGAGTCTCAATACGTCGGTGATCCGTTTCACACCTAAGGGTCAGTTCACAACGAGACACGAAGCAAAGCGACTTTGCGTGCACATTTTAATAGAGCTACTCAAAATATAACATTATTTACTGCACGATAAGATACAAATTTCATTGTGAGAAGGTGTAACGTATTCTGAATTCAAACAATGAAATGTGTATCTTATCATATAGTAAATAAAGTTATATTTTGAGTAGCTCTATAAAACGGTGCGCGCAACATCGCGTCGCGCCGCGTCTCGGTGCGAGCTGACCCTAAGCTTACGTAATACACTTCCCGCTATGAGATATTTTAAGTATAAGATATTTTCGCATGACACGCAATGCGGTCGCGTCATCGGATTATATACGTCACGAGAATGCACTTTTTTTAAATGCTGGTATCTCTAATGCTTTTTATGTTTAGATGTGAGGATTATGATATTAGAGGTCTTCATTTTTTAATGTGATGCGTAGATAGCGAAAATATGTTTTTTTTTTAGAACTACGTACCATCACGCCTGTATTCCCTGCTACTGAGATTTCATACAAAAACGCAATGAAACTTTTTACCCGACTTGGGAATCGAACCCAAGACCTCTAGCGTCGCGCTTAGTTAGGAATGTTAGGATCAGTAAGCTAACGAGGCAGTTCAAGTTTTTTGGACCTGTTTTTGTAAATTAGCTTTTCAAAGAAACAGAAAATAAATAAAGATGGTGATGGTTAAGTTTCAAGGTTTTAGCTGTCGTAATATTTCCTTTCAATGTCTGAAATCAAGACCTAAATCATAAAGCACAAAACTAGTAAGTATTGTCAATTTCGATTCATTACATTCTATGCGAAAAATTTGCTGTAGAACGCTGCGTGACCCATGAAACATTACAAATAACCAGCCAAGCCTAAATACTCTTTATGTAATAGCAATTTTAATTATGAAAGTGCCTAACTGCCTATGTTATAATAACAAGGTCATAATTTTTAAATGTAAGGAAAGTATTTTATGCCAATCACGATTGGACAAAATGCTAAATACCGTTCGAGATTCAAACGTGGTCAAAGTTATAAATGAGAGTTTCATTACACATTATCGCTTAGCCAGTTACTGTCTCTTTCGTTGTGGCTATAATGGATATTATACACTGAACTTTAAGGTTTTTTACATGACACCAGAAAACTGTTGCATCAGCAACTTAAAGAAGTTATCATAAGTAGAACTAGTTAATAATAAGTGGGTAAATATAGAGTCATAACCTGAATATATGCCTTTAATTGGCCGATATTTTAGAACGTGTGATGCGAAGGCTTAAATCATTATGTTCGGGTTGTATTGGAGATGACCTGTGTGGATTTTCTGTTCCTTTCTTCCATATAAACCTTGTCCAAAGAATTACGGGCACGACAAAAAAAGAACAATCCAAATCGGTTTAGCCGTTCTCGAGTTTTCAGCTTAGTAACACATTTAGCCAATCATTTTAATTTTTTCGCATATTCATATTCGTTTATTTGCATTCCATAATGTGCATAGATAGATTAGTTTGATAGCTTCTAAAACTATAACTTCATGTAACTAAAACCTCCCTAATCCCATCTTCAATCCAAGAGTTACCACAAATTCAACCCAAGATAGACACGTCACATGGGGCTTAAATCCGGACAGGCAGCTGTCAGTGTGTAGTGCCTATAAAGCTGGTCGTATGTAGGCCGCATCTAAACCTAGCTAGCGTAATTATACAGCGACCTATCGACCGCTATATGAAAGTCTGAGTAGGATTAGTACTTAGTACTTAATGGTTATTGTAGGGCGTGTTATGTAAACATTGAACAGGCAAAGTTGACGTCACGGTTTTCTTATTGAATGTTCTTGATAGCATGTTTGTAGTAATAATATTCTCTGGAGCAAGTACGCAGAAGATATTATAGTACATATGTGTGAGCGCCATCTAGGTATTATTAAATGCAAATTAAAGATATTTCAATTTGAAATAAGAACAAACATCTTACTTGTTTTTAATTTTTAAACTGATACATTTCATTCGCCTTTAATGAGAAGAATGGAACTGTATCATCATCATCATCACGAGGGGTTCGGTTTGTATATTGTTGTTTAATATTTAATGATAAAAGCGTTTTTGGCACCCACTTAAGGGATCGCTGGTACAATATAAAAACATAATGTAGAATTACAAACTTTATTGTATTTCAATCATGTATATGTATAAATAGACATAAATAGTCGATACCCAAGTTACGTATAGGTCAACCTTTTGGCATGCTCTCAGCTTCTCTCACATCACATCACAAGCTGTGAGCAGCTATATATTTACTACACACATTAAGCACTCAGTCACCCCTTCAAGGTCGTAGGCGCTTTGCACATGGAGCAACTTAAGTTGAGGCAACTATCAACACTTTAAAAGTTTCCCGTAAAAAGTTGATAGTTGCGTTTACGGTTGCCGCAACTTTATGGCAATCTGTCTACTTTCATAGCCGAAATGTTCAATCTACGCAGCGATCTATAAAAACCGGTATTTTATTTAACAGTTGTAGTTGCGGCAATTAGGAACTAACTAACTGCCGTTTTCTATAATGCGATCTGTAGATCGATCCCTGCCCGCCAACCAATCAAATAAAGGAGGTAGCATAGCAATCGCCGATAGCAAACTGGGCCATTGATTGGTTGTAAGCAGGGATCGATCTACAGATCGCGTTATAGAAAGCGGCCGTTAGTCATCGATTACAGCAACTGAAAACTGTTAACGATCACCGAAATTCAAAACTCGAGTTACTATGTGTGCGCAGCTGCTCCAATTGAAATATATGTAAACAGCTAGTTGCCAGCTTGTTGCCAGTTGCTGCAATAGTTGCTCTATGTGCAAAGCGCCTACAAGTTCGTGCATATACAGTAGCTGTAATGTATGTTAATGCAGTGAGGTCTGACTTAACGTGAGTCTACTTTATTACCCTATTTGAATTACATTACCCTTATAAGTGTCGTGTGTCATGTATGGTTATTGGTGAATGTGATGGCTTTGTAGTGACACACACACACACCTTTTGTAACCAGAGACGACGCTTACGATTCGTATTCCGATTAGCGAGTCCCCCGCTACTTTAGTCGTCTCCAAGTAATTGTGTAGAGCAGTTGTTTCATATACCAGTGTAAATTGTGCAGTTATTACCGACAATATAGACACCAAGTTTTACCTAACCTTCTGGACTTTCATTTGTACTACTCCCGGCCGAATAAGTAATTTGTAGACTACATACTACAAAAGTGGTGACCCCGACGTGATAGTGATTTCAAAACGATAACTAGAAAAGTGACACTATTTGAACACTAGTATCCTCGTGAAGAACTTCGTGAGTGCGCAATCGTGAGAGAATATGGCCACGTCTAACTCGAGCGAAGTTGCCGACCTGGCGTCAATTACAGTGTCGTCAAGGATACCGGACTTTTGGACGCATCAGCCGAGAGTATGGTTTATAAAGGCGGAAGCAACGTTGGCCCCGCAGAAACTTGGAGACGCCTCAAAATTCGACCTAGTAGTGTCGAAGTTGGGAAACGACGTCGTGGCTCAGATAACCGACTTCCTCGTAAATCCGCCAGAAACAAATAAGTATGAAGCCCTTAAACGAAAATTACTCGTCATGTTCGAAGAAACGAAGAATAGACAAATAGAGAAGCTCATCAGCGAGATGGAGCTGGGAGACCAGAAACCTTCTCAACTGTTGCGGAAGATGAAGGAGTTGGCACGGGATAAGATCCCTGATGATACATTGAGGGTTCTCTGGCAAAACCTATTACCAACAACAGTTCGAGCATTACTTGTGGTCACGGAGAATAAAGACCTGGAGAAATTAGCTGCAGTGGCTGACGATGTTCACGAGGCAACGAAAACTAACACCGTGGCGGCGATAGTGGAAAAGCAAGAACAGACATCATCAGACAAAGCGATACTTGCCGAAATTGCTAAACTAAGTGCGAGATTCGAGAAGCTGGAGAAACGACATAACAACGATAGATCTCGTAGCAAGAGCCGCAGCCGTTATCGTACAGCAAGGACGAGGAGCAATACACGGGACAGCGCGAGGAAACCCAATTGGTTATGTTTTTATCATTTCCGGTACGCCGAAAAAGCGCGGAAGTGCGTAAAACCTTGTGCGTGGGAGAAGAAAGCGGAAAACTAGAACCGGTGCAGCCGACGGCGGAGATCTGCACCGTTATATCTACCCACCGCCTGTGTGTTTCGGACTCGAACAGTGGTTATAAATTTTTAGTGGATACGGGTGCGGATATTTCAGTTTTACCAGTGAGCAAGAAAAATCGACAAACTCCGAGCAATCGTTTTAAATTATATGCTGCAAATGGCACCGAAATCAAGACTTATGGCGTGAAGACCCTGGTATTGACCTTACAATTGCGTCGTAGCTTCCGATGGGACTTCGTGGTCGCAGATGTCAAGCAACCTATATTGGGCGCCGATTTTTTAAGTTATCACAAGCTATTAGTGGACCTCAGCACAAAGAGATTGATCGATCAGGTAAACGAATGTAATATTACCGCTTCAATTGTCAGTAGTTATCAGCCTTCAATTAAAACCTTGTGTAGTAAACATCCGTATTATGATGTTATCGCTGCTTACCCAGACATTACTAGGCCTACATCGTTTAATGAACCACCCAAACATTCAATTTTACATTATATAGAGACCACAGGACCACCTGTTTTTGCCAGGGCCAGACCGTTAGCCCCCGATCGGTACATTAAAGTAAAAGAAGAGTTTGAGCGTATGGTAGAGATGGGAATATGTAGACCTAGTAAAAGTTGTTGGGCAAGCCCGTTGCATGTCGTTCCAAAAAAGAACGGTGAAATAAGACCTTGTGGTGATTATAGAAGACTTAATGCTATTACCAAACCGGACCGATACCCTGTACCGCGACTACAGGATTTTACCTACATATTAGCGAACAAAAACATATTTACGCGATTAGACGTAAACAGAGCATATCATTTTATACCAATTAATCCGAGTGACGTAGAGAAAACCGCAATAATTACGCCTTTTGGTCTATATGAATTTACTAGAATGAGCTTTGGGTTACGTAATGCAGCCCAAACGTTCCAACGTTTTATGAGCACCGTAGTACTGCAGGGATTAGATTTCTTGTACACATACATCGATGACGTAATAATCGCCAGCGACAACGACACTCAACATAGGGAGCATTTAAAAATTGTTTGCGAAAGATTTCAACAGTTCGGTATCACTATCAACATTCCCAAATGCGAATTTGGACAGGAAACAGTAGAGTTTTTAGGTTTTCATGTGTCGCGTAACGGTATTAAGCCTTTAGATTCAAGAGTTCAGGCAATAGTAGAATTCCCTAAGCCGGAAACAATAGAACAATTGCGTAGATTTTTAGGCATGCTGAATTTCTACCGACCACATATACCAAAGGCAGTAGAGTCACAAATGGAACTTAATAAGTTTATTCATCATTCCAAAAGAAACGATAAGTCTAAAGTACCATGGGACGATAGCGCGAATTTAGCATTTGAACAATGTAAACTAAGCCTACAGAAGGCGGTTACATTGTCGCATCCCCGTAACGATGTTCCTATTTCATTGATGTGTGACGCAAGCGACACGTGCGTCGGCGCGGTACTTCAGCAACACATCGAAGGTAAGTGGCAACCGTTAGGATACTTCTCTAAAAAACTATCAGAAACGCAAAAGAAATATAGTACGTATGACCGCGAACTTTTGGCGATATACATGGCAATTCAGTACTTTAGAAAATTATTTGAAGGTCGCGAACTCATTGTGTTTACAGACCATAAACCTTTGACTTATGCCTTTTCCAAAATAAACAGTAACGCAGAAATACCTAGACGGACTCGGCAGTTGTTATTCATAAGCGAATTTACAACGGATATTCGACACGTAGGCGGGCAACAGAACGTTGTAGCTGACTCGTTATCACGTGTCGCAGAAATATGCTGCCCAACCGCCATTGATTTCGCAGAATTAGCAGTAGCGCAGGAAGGCGACGATTATATTACACGAATAGCGTGGGATAGTAATACGAGCAGCAAAGTTGTTATTAAGAAAATTACCAGTCCAATGATAAATAAATCAATTTATTGTGAATTGTCAAAAGAAATAGCTAGACCTTATTTACCAGTAAGTTTTAGACGTAAAGTTTTTGATAATATACACAACCTGAGTCACCCAGGTATTCGAGCGACGAAAAAACTAATAGTTCAAAAGTACTTTTGGCCAGGCATGAACACAGACATAGCCATATGGGCTAGAGCTTGTATAGGTTGTCAAAGAGCAAAGGTACAGAGACACACAATTTCTGACTTAGGCCATTTTCCATTTAGCGATAGATTTGAACATATTCATATTGACTTAATAGGCCCGCTCGTTACAACAGCGGAAGGGTATAGGTATTGCCTAACGATTATTGATCGTTTTACGAGATGGCCGGAAGCCATTCCATTAAAGGATATAACCGCAGAAACAGTTGCCAAGGCCCTATTTGAAGGATGGATCTCTAGATTTGGCTGCCCTGTAAAACTTACCAGTGATCAAGGCAGACAATTCGAGAGTAATTTGTTTTATCAGCTAATGAAAATATTAGGTATAGAGAAGACCCGGACCACGGCATTCCATCCGCAAAGTAATGGAATCGTCGAAAGGTGGCACCGGTCACTCAAGGCCGCTTTAATGGCTACAATGAGTACAAACTCATGGGTTAATGATTTGCCTACGGTTATGTTAGGACTACGAACCGCTATCAGGAGCGATACTGGACATAGCGCGTCAGAATTAGTCTATGGTCGTAATGTTAGGTTGCCAGGAGATTTCTACGATACTTATCGCAACGTTGATATAAATTTAGACACATACGTAGGGAAACTACGAGAGTCGATTAGCAGGTTCAAATCAACCTCCCGGGAGAGTTCGACACGGACTACCTTTGTCCACCCGGAAATGAAAGTTTGCAAATATGTTTTTGTGCGCAACGACACGGTACGCAAACCTTTACAACCCCCTTATGATGGCCCTTACCGCGTCATAAGCAGGGCTGATAAATATTATGTAGTAGATTTAATCAATAGACAAGTACGTATTTCTATTGATAGATTGAAACCAGCTTTTGTGCTAGATAATGATACACAAAATGTAACAGACGACAGTCAGGAGACAAGTCATGCGTCATCAAAAAACAGTACAGTCACAGACAAAGACAATAATGAATCTAGGCCCGCGCCGGTGGTTTCGCGATATGGCAGAGTTATTAAAAAGACACGTTTTTTCGATGACACATAACTTATCAAATGAATAGTTAGTTAACCTTTAGGCTTACAAAGTAGTTAGATGGAGTACTCCCATAAGATTTTTACATAAGTTTTTACCTATAAGTATTTTTAAAAATATATTTGGTACCCTAGTTCTTAAATACATTCTTTCAACTTAAATATTGTGTACGCAACAGTACTTTAGTAGTTTACACGTACAGATAAGTGCAAACACGTAGAAAAATTTTGTTATGACAAAATAAATATGCAAACTGATCAATTGCATTTTTTGACACAACAACATTTTTCTGAAAGTAGGTGATTAAGGTAACAATAAGTTAGATATATAAGTACAAACATCATTTGTATTTCAATTTCCATATACGGATACACATCTATTATATTCTCAACAAGTGAAAAATATTTTGTTGTAAAATGGGTAACGCACGCAGTAGGAACGCAGAAGTAATAATCGCTCAAAATGGAGCCAACGACGCAAGGAATACCTCTAATTTAGAAAGGAAATTGGAGATTTATAGCGTTTTCACTGTCATAATAGTTGCAGTATTATTAGTGACCGGTGTACTCATCGGCTGCAAACTATGCGGACGGAGAGCTAAGAAAGTTTTGGTGAAAGACATTGTGTCAGCATTGGAAAAAGGTCAGTCACAGCCAGCACCGGCTAAACAGACTCCAACTCAACCAGCTCAGCATTCCTACTAAACGTTAATTAAGATTTTCTTTATGTAACCAGTGTCCATCCGTATACTTAATGATTTAGTTTAGAAATAAATCTAGAATGTATCTAAAAGGTAAAATTATGTGTACTACAAAATGTTTAATACCTTTATTTTTAAGTTGGATAACAATAACACATATGTAATGTAACACCTTCTTTATCGTCAGCACAGCACGCTGACGAGCTCATAATTGTATTCAGTCAATTCTGCATAACGGACATACAGGTTGTTGTTTTATGTATCGTTTGGATGTTGTAATTAATTAGTAAATTTTTTTTGGCAAAATTTGGGGGGAATACTGTAGTGACACACACACACACCTTTTGTAACCAGAGACGACGCTTACGATTCGTATTCCGATTAGCGAGTCCCCCGCTACTTTAGTCGTCTCCAAGTAATTGTGTAGAGCAGTTGTTTCATATACCAGTGTAAATTGTGCAGTTATTACCGACAATATAGACACCAAGTTTTACCTAACCTTCTGGACTTTCATTTGTACTACTCCCGGCCGAATAAGTAATTTGTAGACTACATACTACAAAAGCTTCTTTCTTCGTTTGAAGTAGAAGTTTGCGCTATAGACGTCAGTATTTTAATGAAGAATAATAAAGGAAGCTAAAGAGCTTTTTGCTTGTTTCTTTAAACGCGGTAATATCTGGAACTACCAGTCGGATTTGATTTTCGAATTCCCTTTGTATATGGTAGCCAGATTCATGAGGAACAGTACAGGCTATATAACATCACGCCACGATACACGGGATCGGAGCCAGTAACCACAGACATAACTTATCGTGGGTGAAAAAACCACAGGAACTTCAGTCGCGAGTAGAACTAGTAGAAGCTAGTCTATTATACATAAATTCCGTTTTTTACAAGAGAGATAAGAAGAGGAAATACCTTAAAGAGAAAAGGGTGAATTTCTCGTTGTAAAATATCGAAAATTAATAAATAAATAAATAAATAATACCAGCCTATAACTGTCCCACTGCAGGGCAAAGGCCTCTTCTCTTACAGAGAAGGCACGAGCATTAATCACCACGCTTGCTCAAGGCGGATTGGCAATTTCAGACTTATATTAATTATAAGTCCAGGTTTCCTCACGATGTTTTCCTTTACCGATGTCAGTGATGCCTAAGATAAACTTAGAAAGTACATATGAATTAGAAAAAGTCACATTGGTACTTGCCAGTGAATATTATTGAAGGAAAATAAATTCATAAAAGCAGCAGCTCTTAAACACGATCCTAAAATCGCCTTCGTTTATACTCTGTAGAGAAAATATTATGGTAGTTACGTACTTAATGATTCCATAGTCATATTCCATTATAAAACCTTTTCATCACGTACTATAACATAATAGCTGTATTTGCGCAGCTGTGCCCGCGTTTATTATTTATACAGTGAGTCAATATTGCCACTTGCTATAGTTTCTAGTTTCGTTGCAACATCGACAGCCCTGTATATCTTGCGAGTTTATGCTTATGCAGTTTCTTGAGAATATCCAAAAGTGGTTAGAGTTCCTTAGAATTTACTGTCTTTGCAGCACAACATGGGTATACTTGGTATACTATCCAGTAGGATCACACCTTCTATCTAAACTTCCAGTGGAAGTTTATGTAGGAGGTGTAAAAACACTTAACGATGTTACATGTTCTTCTCATCACTGCTTTTTGTTACAGAACATACCTAGGAAACTGGTTATGGAGATACTGAAGATCAAAGTTGTAACATATTTTATACGTTTTCTATACGCGAATAGGTTTGAATTGTTTTAACAATTTTTTTAATAACCCTACTGACTTCTGTGCTTTTGGATGCATCCGCAAGCACTATATCTTGCGTGCCTTTTATTGTGGACCACAAGAAACAGTGACATTTATCTTACCAAACAAAAGCACCGGCAAATATATGTGTCTTGTTACTTCCTGTATAACATGGTTATGGTTATTTTAGGTACTTACTGCTGTGTCTGTCTTATTTTTTGTACAAACCACACTATTCCCAACCAATGCAACTCCTGAAAGACAGAATCAACAGTGGAGAACGCCAGAAAAGCGCGGAAGCAATGAAGCTTGACGAGTCCTAGAGAAACGATACAACTGTCTTGGATCCCGCAGCGAAATTCAAATCAGTAAAGATTAGCGGAGGACTAGGAGTAAGAAAAAAGTTCTGCTGTCACTGTGATGTTGAGCAAGTTAGCACAGGCCTATGTCCAGAAAAAGACTTCTATATGATTGAATTCTGCATACTAACAAATTGAAAACCCATTTTTTACCTTTGGCACTTATGAAAAATTACTTTCTTTTTTGTTCATTATTTTCTTTCTATTGCGTGGGGTATTGGGTTTCTTTGGGTGGGTGTTATTGGGTTTTTCTATGAAATTCTCAGTAGCAGCTCGAAGTTAGGATTTGTGGTTAATGGCAATAGGCTCGCCCCCTATTAGGTACACGGGACCTTCACCTAGACATACCACAAGTTCTGGGAATACAGGCATGATGATATGTGTAATTTATTTCCCTTATTGGGTCAAGGTTATTGATATAAAAGTTAGTATTAGTCTATTTTGCTATTCTACCGTATGTCAAGAATGGCTGGGTACCCAATAGGTGCAGCAACAATACGTGCTTGTCACAGTCAGTGTTGCAAGCGATGCTGCGTGCAGTCATCTGTAACGAGCGGTTTCCTGCTAAGATGCAATTTGATAAAGGTATCTCTAACTATTGATAGATTTCATCTGGATTGTTGTCACGGCGAATCGTGACGGTTTTATTTACGACATCTACTGCGAGGACCGTATATTTTTCGGTCCGCAATTAATGGGTGATATTTAGTGGTTTTTAAGTTTGAAATGTACAATTTGCATTTACGTAAAATTCTTTAAGAATGTTTTCGAAACCGCAAAGATTGAATATTGTGACTCATTGGGTCTTAAGTTTTTTTAATTTTAACATGTATATGGTCATTTATTTATAGTCAATACAAGATAAAATTTTAATACAAACGTACATAAATAGTCTAAAAAACTAAGTCAAAGGTCACAAAATAACCCGCCTCTAATCGTTCCCGGCGCAAAGGTGCCCATAACACTCGCCGCATTACCTCGCTGAATAGCGATGGCCAACCTTTGCACCAAGAACGACCCCGAGCGGGAGTCTCCGGTTGCCTCCCCGAGCTTGCGGCCCAATTCCGCCACAAAACCCTTCGCTGCCCTACTCCAACTACCCAGGGTCTCCACTGCTACCGGCACAAAATAGTAAGGCCGCTCCAAGGAAGCGTACTTGAGCCTTTTTGCAGAGCAGGCGTCCTCAGCTGCGGCAGAGGCAGTGTGCAAGGTGCGACTCAGGTGACTGGCAGCGACAGTGCTGACGCAAGTTGCGTCCCAGATCAGGCACTTCCCATTCTTCCATGGCACCAGAGTCAACCCATCCGGCCTCTTACCATCACACCTGCTAAGACCTGCAGGCTCAAGCACGCAGGGGACGTTTGCCGATATAAGGGCTCTGCGGAGTATGTCGTTCAGGGCATGGTGACGCGGGAACCTCCCTGTGCAGCGGCGACAACTCAATGCGTGATGGCCATCGGCCTCCACCATAGAACCGCAGGTGCATATGTGGGGTTCGCACACCTTACAGCCCAGGCGGAGAGCCACCGCCACACGCAAAGAGTCATCGTCCAATAGAGTGCTCAGGTGAGGGGAAGGAATCGCCTGTAACCACGCCCCGGACTCAGGTTGCGATACCGCTCGCAGTCTAGCCCTATCGGCTCCTGACGCACCCTCTAACAACTGCTCTTGGAGCAACCCTACTCCTATGTCATCCCACGCCCGCTGAACATGTGTTGCTTCGGGGATTGCTGCACCCGAGTTGAGGGTCAACCAGGCTGACACAGCATCTGACACAAAGGGCATGCTTACCCCGTCACCATTGGTATTGAGTAATACAGTGACTAGGTTAACAACCCCATGCGCAGACGCCAAGAAAGCCGGCAAACCCACATCCCGTGCGCAACGCACCCCTAGACCACCACATCGGATGGGCAGAGCCGCCTGTGTCCAATGAAGCCCATCTAGGGAAACATTGAGAACCGACTCCACCACCGATTTCAAGGCGAAATCGGAGGATGAAATTTCTCTGAGGCCAGGAAGAATAGATTCGAAACGCGAAAAGTGTGTACGAGCCTCGGCACTAACGGGGAAGAATTCGCACTTCGCGGGATTCACCTCCAAACCCAGGTCTCTGAGGCGAGGGACTAGAGATTCCAAGTCCTGTAAAACGTCTTCCGGTCTGCCCCCGATAGTGCCATCATCAAGGTACCACACGTTTAGGCTGGAATTCAGCTCAACAATCGCTTTATGAATAGCCAAACTGAAAACGAGTGGCCCGAGCGGGTCCCCTTGCTGGGCTCCCACTTTTGAAAGAATAAGACTGTTGTCGAAGAAAAGAGTCTCTTTCCAAAGTATTGAACGCGTTGCGAATATCAAGCTTCAGCAAAATTGAGTCTTCGTTCTCCGGGTTCATCACAAATGTTCGCGTGGCGTGGATGGCAGCCTCGCATCCCAGGCGTGTACCAAAACCCAACTGATGTGGCTGCAAGTATTTGGCCATATCCTCTTTGACTGCACGGCAAGCCAATTTGGCAGTAAGGCGGCGGAAGACGCTGCCCACTGCAATTGGTCTTACCCCACCACCTTTTTTTGCCAGTGCAAAGAGTGATGCCCCGTACAGATAAGGACATAAACGCGGGTCCAACCGACCACCTAGCAAGAAATTTGCCAACCTGGTTAAACACCCCACCAAGCGCTTCCCATTTTCCCCTGCTGACACAGACGTCAGCTCTTTGAGGTGCCCCGGCCGGATCCCGTCCAAACCTGCTGCTGAACCAGCATAAAAAGAACCAAGGGCCGATATCACGTCCTCCACGGTGACTGACAGAGAGGTAAGTGAAGGGTCAGGGTCTGGTGGAAAGCTGAGAGGACGTGAAGGATCGGGATGCTTGAGTTTCAATGAAGCTAATGTGTCGGCATCCCCCTGAACGAACGAGTCTTCGGAAATCAGAAGACGAACCGCCCCTCTTAAATCGCCCTCGAATACCTTTGCTTCAATACTGCTTTTAATAGAACGGGACCCAGACCTCCGACCCGCATCCAACACGCTATCATAAAACTGACCAGGTGACATTATGTTGGCTTTAACTTTGGATGTCACGTTACCTGGCAACTCCTTTGCTGGGACTCTTAAAGCTGTGTACCCAAACGAAAGAAGAGCATACCATTCAACCACCCCATTACTGGCAAGACAAGAATCTATAATGTCGCAGAGTTTCCCTGCCGCCTGGTTTCTGGCCCCCTTAGGAATATGTCGGAGGACGGGGACACTTGCCTTGAAACCAGCTAGCCTGTCCAAGGAACCCTAGGCGGACGAATGCGCTGGCGGCACCTGACCAGACAACGAGGTGTTAACTGCATCGACCGGCAAGGCTTGCGGAACAGCACCTGAACGCATTGCATGTTTGTGCATGCGCCCAATGTGCACCCTTAGACCGTGCGCAGAGAAAGTGCGGGAAGACCCAGGGCAGTGAGGGCACGTTGACAATGAAGGTAAACTCATGTCGGATAAAAACAATAATAGTGCTTGGGAATTGAAAGGTCTTAAGTTATTTAAAAAATACAACCACGGGCGAGTCGAATGCGAAAAGTTCCGTTCCTCCCTACAATATTTTACCCTATTTTTTTTTTTTATCTATAGCGTAATAGCGGCCTTACAGTTCAAGGTTCAGCCCTGTGACGGACAGACAGCGGACCCCACAATAATAGGTTCCCCTTGGGTACCGAACCCTAACAACAGCCCTGTGACAGACAGCGGTACCCGCAATAATAGGATCCCGTTAGACATCCCCTTGGGCACGGAAACGAAACAAAAATATATTGTCTTTGATTACTTTCGGAGACTTATTTATCAAATCAGGATTTAACCCGATTCGTCAAGCTTAAATCAATTAGTCTAGAAGATTAGACATTAAATAGATTTCATTCTACGAAATCGTTGAATGATTATGTTCTATTTTTAAGCTGACGGCTATTGAGCGCTGTTATTCTTAATCAGCCGTGAAACAGGTACCTACGGTATTAAGCACGGTCATCAATTTTGAGCCATAGACGGTGGAATATTTTATAGGTATTTTTATAGATTTTATACGACAGGACGGTTTGGACTTTCGGACGCCAGCTAGCAGAGATATATAATTAATTATAATGATCCAATGTTTTTAGTTTCCACGACATGTAATAGTCCTTCGTGAACCGGGGGTAGTACTTAGGTGCATTTTTATAATGCATACAGCGGTAATCGTCAGTTGGTGTCTTATTTCATCTAAAGTTACCTAGGGGCCTCTGCGATTGGCTTTGGTTCCATCATTTAAAGCTAAAGGCCTATGAGGCGACCTTAGAACACTGAACTCGAGACCAGACCGAATATTTTGGGACTGTTTTTTTATATTTGGTAACCCTAACTAAGTATATACCTCACAATAAACAAAGGAGATTGGGCACGAATAGATTCACTTTTTGACGCGTATGGCCATTTGAGTTAATGTATAATTCATAATATTATTTTTATTGATTTTTTACTTAAATTCATTGAAATCATTTGTGGAGTTTCTATTTTCATTTTATTTAGTATTTAATAATTTAATACAATAAATACGTCATTCCTTCCAAAATAGTGAAGCGACTCCTTTTTCAATTATAATCGATCGATTAAACACTAACATAAATCATAGGACAACAAAAAATCTACATTCGCAACTAAAAAGTATTAAGAGTTGTCATTATTATTATTCTTTAATTATGGTACTATTTCTTTCGTTAAAAAACAATTTCTAGGCAAAAATAAAACAATTAAAATATAATCGATAATGTTATGATGCCCCTTAGTCTATTGTTGTGGCACAACACTATTCGATGATATGTCAAACAAAATCGTGTTTTCTGTTTTGTTTACTTACCGTGTCATCTGCGGGTTAAGGCGAGAATATTGTTTTTAGCTTTTATCTGCTAATAAATATAAATTCGATGTAGTAGATAGACGTGGAGGCTCCACGTCTTTCTACTACATCGAGCAATTTGACTCTTTTTGTGCGTGTGCTGCGAAGTGAATTGTTAGAACGTTTTTACGTCCACGGTGATTTGTTCTAGACTTAAAGCATGTCGCGCTGTGTGAATTGTTCTCTTTTATTAGCACACCCGCTGCCTAGACGCCAAATCAGAGAGGCAACGGATTCCATGGTCAATATTTTACGTACATGAAACTTTTTTTTTTTTTTCAAAAACCCCATAATATTTAATTTTGAATTTAACCTTGTTTTAAAGTATGACACTACCCCTTATTTGTGTCCAATTTTCACTACTATACTGTGTAAAAAGTTGCGCAACCAAGTGCCATAGTAAGTTGCTCAATCTCCTTTGCATGATTGTCATTTTACTTCTGATGTGGTTGATCAAAGTGATGCCAACCAACGACTTATACTGTTAAAAATTAAATAAAAAATTTAAAAAACCCCCAACACAAAAACCTAAATTCCCTTTAAAAAGTAAAAAAATAACAAAAAAAATACGTCACGTTGGGGGACCGCTCGGGACGATCGTATCCTAAATGCAACACCTACTTATTATAATGTCGAAATTGTTAAGTTTGAGACCCCACTCGAGTATATTTACAGACATTCGATTTTTCTTCCCTACTTTCACCCCCACAACTTTTAAACGGCTCAACCGATTTTAATCACCGTCACCGTTCAGGTCACCTATATTACAAAAAAAAAACTAAATTGAAATCGCTTCATCCGTTCGGCAGCTATGATGCCACAGACAGACAGACACGTCAAACTTATAACACCCCTCTTTTTGCGTCGGGGGTTAAAAATACCCATTTGGACAAGTTTTCAGTAATCAGGGCATCTGTAATTAAATCTAAGGCATGATAACCTATTCGCAAATAACGCACCCATTTGTACATGTTTTACAATCCAATTTCGTACAAGGATGGCCGTATTCTGCGTGTCTCGCTTATTCCATGAATAACGAGTAATATGCGACATAAGCCTGCATCTTTTATCTGTGTCGTGTGTGTACGGTGATTTCAAAACCAGCCGTGATCTCATTTATTATGCAAGTTCAGTGTCAGGGTCGACAATCGAGGTTGTCCATCGCCGAAGATTCGGAATAATACCGTTATTTTATAAAGTCGCAGGATGAAGAGGTTAAGCACCTTTTTAATTGCATTTTGCATAATGTTATTTAATATTTATCATCAACAAAACCAACACTCATATCTCATGTAGGTTGTGAGTTCGCAGCCGGGCACGTAACTTAGTGAATTATTCAGTTTCAAATGCACTTTCAAAGTTTATCTTGGATATCCCTGACCTCGGTGAAGGAAAACATCGTGAGGAAACTTGAATTTATCCTCAGCTTAACCTACATAGTATAAAACAAAGTCGCTTGCCGCCGTCTGTACGCTTTGATCTTTTAAACTAAGTAAAGGATTTTAATCCAATTTTCATCAATAGATTCAAGGGGCAGGTTTGTACGTATAAAACATCACGCTGCAATTGACGCAGGCGGAACAGTAACTAAAGACGTAACTGGCTGCGGATAAAACCGCGGGGTATATAGGTATCTACTATTAAATAAATCTGGAATCGCCAATCCGCCTTGAGCAAATGTGGTGATCAATGCTAATACCTTCTCCGTATAAAAGGAGGTCTTTACCCTGAAGTGGGTCAATAATAGGCTGGTACTCTAAATAACAATTAAAACCAATTTGAAAAAGGAATGCTAAACATTTTCGTTCCATTCTAAGATTGTACATAAGTGTAAACAAGCCGTAAATACGAGATTAGTGAATGAAGTCGACCGTAAAGGAGACTCCATTGTGTTTAGATTGGAAGCGGACGTAAACAAACAAGGGATACGAAAAATATAAAACAGAATTCGATTTTAATATCTACTGTAAAAGCTTTTGTTTAGTGCGTTTAGTGCAATTTGGATTTTATGAACTGTCTTTAATGTCGAAGTTTAAACGCGATGAAATCAACAAATTACCTTTATATATTTTAGGGTTCTTTACTTCCAAGCTCGGCTGTCAGTAGGAACAGCTGCAATTTTACATTGAAGAAGGGAATAAACGTCATATATCCCATTCAGAGCGAGTAACGCGCATTCGCGTAAAAAAAAACGCGCATGTGCGTCGCCCCGCACTGAGCGGAATGTTATCCTGATCCAGTTATCTGATATGTCTATCGGAAAGTGTTCACTCAGTTGACGACATAAGAAATAAATAATAATAGTATAAGCCTATTGTTGTCCCACTCAGGGCAAAGGCGTGCATCATTTCTTCGCTCACTCTCATATTTTGATAAGACTAGGATCCGACACGACCGCGGATATAGAGAGAACACGCCATATCCTTGCCCGAACACTCAGTATAATTATGTCGTGACGTGTACTAAGGGGCAATTCGCGTAAGTTTATCAAGGATCTCATTCTAATCTCAGTATCAATTTGGCAAAACCTCTTATATCTAATGCCCGATTCCTAAAACTTACCGCCCAGTATTAGTAAACCTCAAACAAATGCCTTCGTATTTTCGCCTTATTATTTATATCCATAATTGTTTTAAACATTTCTACATTCAAA
Source organism: Caradrina clavipalpis (assembly GCA_932526535.1). NCBI lineage: Eukaryota > Metazoa > Arthropoda > Insecta > Lepidoptera > Noctuidae > Caradrina > Caradrina clavipalpis. Next base: position 5,767,561 of record OW052105.1, read on the forward strand.
ATTGTCACCAGAACGTTTTGAAACGACCAGTGAAGCATTCAAAAGCATTATTATTGGTAATTAAACTATCCGTCTTGCATATAGGAACCGAGCATTACTTGACTTAATTTTTAACAAGGTTTAGAGATTAATTGTCGCTGAGATGAGATTGTGACTATATTTTTAAACGGTTTTAATTACTAGAATTAGCCTCCTGACACTGAGACGAGATTGCGACTTGAATTTGAACATCATTTGTTTCATAGACATCCGTCTATGAAGTCGACAAGTATGCGACAGTCGCATAAAGAAAAATCAGACGTATAATGCCAGCCTTAGAACCATATGACTTCAGGCAACGCACGCAATCACACGCACATCTCACATCTCATGGTTTATATTCAACGCTGTTATTACATTCTACTTTGATTGATAAAGCGCTGGAGCAGCACAGACGTACTACATAATATACGAAATTCAGATTTAAATCCTCCTATTGATATACCATTTTGACCTTTATGACTGGTATTATCAGTGGAATAGATTTGGCTAGGGAATTCTATGATCTACGAGTATCTAGCATACGGCTTTAATGTACTTCAGCTTTAGAGAGATATTTCTGTTAAGTTATTTACCGATATTACTAGGACATCGCTGTGTAGACACACATAAATGATGAGGTACTCAGATGCAGTATTATAGGTAAGTGCGCGGCATAGAATATTAACCTCGTCAGCGAGCGGCTATTTGCATACCGCTTCTGAATACTACTTTTCTCCTTAGTGTTATTGGGTTTTTCTATAAAATTCCAGTAGCAGCTCGGGCTTAGGATATGTGCCCGGTTTATGGCAATAGACTCGCCCCTTATTAATAAATAATAATAATAAATAATAATAAAATAAAGAAGTTGAGGACATCTCTAGATGAATGTAGGCTGTTCATGACTCACCTGAGGATCATCATCCTGCACCAAACTCCTCCTCTTCATCGCGTACTCTTTAACCACATGACTGTTCTCCGAGTTCACGTCCACATTAAACGTCTTCAGCCTCAACATCGGGCTGATTGCACCTAACGGGTTGTTGTACTTGTTGTACGTCATGTACTTATTCATCATGAGGTTGGGAGTCTGGTGGACCAGCGACGGGAAGGGCGACATCGAAGGGGGGTTGGATGTGGCTTCCACTATGTTCTGTATGCTCGGCCGGTGCATTGCACGCTTCTTTGGCTTCACGTATGTCCTTGAGTCGAACTTGTGCTTGTCTGGCATTGAGAGAATTTCATCTGGAAGAGAAATGTTTGTTTAGAATTAATGGCATCATACCGGTCCTTTTCGAAATATATAGGGGAGGCCTATGTCCAGCAGTGGCGGACTTGTATATGATATAATGATGATGGTAATTCTGGAAAGCAAGACAACTATTTTTTAGGAACAATCGCAATCTAATCTCAGTCTCTAATTTACCCAAATTCTTTGACATTGTTCGTCGCTGAGATAAGATTTTGTGACTAGATTTTGAACGTTTTTAATTAGTAGAATTGGCCTTCAGGTATTAAACACGACCATCGGGCCTTTGAAAAGGTAATGGATACGAATGGTATGGTGCGAACCATGTTTGTCATTGATGACAGTGTTGTGATAAAGTTACAACTTCTTTTAAGTACCTACCTATTATTATTAATTTTACTATCAATGAATCGTCTTTCACTTCCATATCTCCACACTGCCCATTCATAACGAGTGTGGGGCATAAAACAAAAGACAGGGTACGAAAGTTGTGATACAACACAATGTATTCAGACTTGCATTCATACAACTAATAATAGTGTGACCATTAATCAGAATCTTGTCAATGGAGAGCTAAATATAACTCGAAAGGGTCTTCAATTTCCTCAAGCAGCCTTTAATTTATCTATCGATCAGGTAAACGCGGAAGATGCCAGTAGGAAGTTCAACAAACCCATTAAAAATCGCATCTCAAAGCTTAGTATTCGTTAAGGTATAACAAACCACACAATTATAAACCTTAAACTTAAACATTAAGGTGTACTCTCGCTTGAAATTTGCTTAGCGTTAAGTGGTTACAAAATAAAAGCGTCGAAATTGAGTTCGCAACGCACTGGCGTCGTAGAAACGTAGTCTAATTGGCACCAAAATTGGTGTACGATTTGCATTCGGTGTGCTAGAGAGGACGTGGTCAGGAAATGGCATGACAGCTGTTCCTATGTTATGACAGAAATGCGTGACATGCCTGCGAATGATAGCGCTCCTTAGAATCGAAGCCGGGAAAGGGCTGGTGGAAGAAAGCTGTGGGTGGTACCTACATCCGACTGTTATACTTTGTGGAATGGTGGTGTTTGCAGAAGACTGATTGGGTAGTAAATTTCTGGTAAAAGACAATTTAGCAGATAGTCTAAAATGTCCAGATGAAAGTCTATGTAAATGGGCAACGGTTATTTCAGAATATTCGCTTACCCTTACATGCTAAGGATTTCCAGATAAAATTTCTTGCTTTCGCTAAGTTAAAATCAGCAACAGAGTAAGCTGTTCTAATATGTTTCTCGTGTCTTTTACAAACTGTATTGACCCTAACCAATTTTCACTATAGCATGTTCACAAAAAGGTCAAGTACATCACAAACTGCGATGTACACGTTATTAAAACCATACGTCTATAGCACCAGTGCAGTGCGTCAATTACAAGAGGATACAAATTGAATGTCGTCAATTAGGGCCTGTTTCACCACTACCCAATCAAATCTAATTAAATTACTTGGCAGATCATTTCATATAAATCTGTTCTGTGTATACTTTCCTATATGATGAATAGTGTCTACAAAAAAATGGGGAATCAGACCTTAAGAGTGTGATATTGACAGACATAATATTGAACCGCGATGTTAACCTCGAATGGAGATGACGTATCAAACACGAGCAAGAAGATCGTACGATAAAACTGGTAGGTTTTCTCCGGACAATAGCTGGTACAGTTTGATAAAACATGGGTAATTTAGGGGTCATTCTTAAAATACTTTTGTGGATCTCTTTTGATATTAGAACGCACGAGCGGGCTAGTAAGTGAATACTTATACATATATCTAACCAAATCCACCGCCTATAAACGAGGGGAAAATGTCACGTTTTTAAGTACTTTCCTCCATCGACGTTATAATGTTTGTCAGGACAGGATGCCTTCATATGGCTTCCTTAACCTATCAACGCGGAAGAAACAATACGATTCTATTGCATCGACGTCGCCCACATAATAGGCCATTAGTTCCAAGTTCCAATCGATTTAAACGTTTAGGATTTTATCATTTGTATCCGACATCCAACGCTGCATTCAGTTTCGTAAGCGACCAGAACGTTCCAGTTTTTACAGAGAGTTATTATCTGCCTAGCCTTTTCCCAACTATGTTGGGTCGGCTTCCAGTGTAGCTGGATGCAGCTGAATACCAGTGTTTTACATGGAGCGTCTGCCAATCTGACCTCCACAACCCAGTTACTGGACAACATACCTTTTGGTAAGAATGGTTGTCAGAATTCCCCGCTTCTGACTATCCATAAAGATTATCAAAGATCTACAAATGACAGCAAAGAGTTATTAAATGTTCGTTAATACGCTGTTATCTATAAATTCATCTCGATCCAATCCAGCACATGCGTTGAAAGTGAAACTTTTATTGTACAAGTTTCGAATAATAATTGTCGTGTGGGCCGCAATGCCATTTCTGTATAGACTGTGCTCGTTACATTACTGGCTGGGGATCGAGTGTATGTAAATGTCTTAGTAGCTACCAGCTTATGCCCGCGAATTCGTCCGCGTTGTATATCGGTTATCTGCGGGGTTTATTTTTGTTGTGCGGAACCCTAATTCTTCTTTGATCATAAAATTCGCCTTAATTACTATTTTTAATATAAGCTATCTGCCAGTGAAAGTCCCATCAAAATCGGTCCCGCCGTTTTGGAGATTAGCCGGAACAAACAGACTTTAAAATTGTTTTATGTTTTTTTTTTCATGTAAGTGCCATGTAAACTTTCCCTCTTATTTTGTAAAAAGCTGTTATTTTTACATTACAAACAGACACTTCAATTTTATTTATTTGTATAGATTAGTTGGCTATTCAAGTTGCTAGAAATATTATGCCCATTTAGGACGAGACGACCTTCTAGAGTCTAGTGCGTATTTAATATTCGAGACCTATTTTCTTGTCTGTTTACTTGTTGAGTTAGTAACTGTCTTACCACCTTCTAGTGGCATGGACTAATATGCAACTTGATTCCTACCCGGTTTCCTTCTGTACAACTGCTAGTTTATCGCCATTGAAAGAGGGCACATCAACGATTGTCAAATAATATAGTCACTCTCACACTGCAGATATTTTTTAAATACACCATAAAATAAAAACGTTCTGCTTTGACATTTTAGTACAGAATTTAGAAGTTTCTGATTCGCCGTTCCTTTCCCAAAAACTGACCCTTCGTCAACTGCTGTCTCCTGAACATTTTTTCCATCAGATCAAGTTTGTGTGTCATAAAAACAAATCAATCCAACAGAGTTAATGAATAGGATATGATAAACGTAAACATTTCCGTAGCCTCCGATCGATAATGCGTGGGAAGTTTGTAAACTCGCGTAAATGATGACGGTTCAGTTTACTATTACTGCGAATACGGTACGGAGCACTCGGAGTTTACTCACCAGTTTTTTGTAGCAGTAAACAGGTACAGGTGTAACATTTTGAACTACCTAGTAATCCACTTTCATACAAAATAATATTGTAAATGCAAAAACCCTGGCAAACCGATTTTAATGAAATTTGGTACCTACAGCAGGGTAAACTAAACTTGAACCCCAAGAGAAAGGACATAGGCTACTATTTATTTCGAGACTTCGTCTGTGTCCTATAATTGACATTTATGCGGAGCGCCGAAGCAGCGGGGAAAACCAATTTATTAAAAAATACGCCGTCACATTTCGGTATATAAAAGCGGAATAGTATTTGATGAATGACGCTGAAATTGGGTAGGTAGGTAGTTTAGTCTGTATTTCCTACCGGGCCAAATTGAGGGGGGGTTTTTGAATTCCACGCGTACGAAGTCACGAGGAAAAGCTAAGTAAGCTATATAGTCAAATTGTTTATTTATGTTATTCTACATACGATGACCACAACTAGATAATCGAGGTAAGGAACGCTTGCATGTGAGGACGCTTTGAATACGAGAAATCATTCGCAACTGGTTCCTACGTTATTACTTCCTGCGGTACCAATTTATCAATTAGCTTGAAATCTTGCGTCTAATAGGAAACTGGTGATAAAACAAACCTTTTTGTTTCCGTTCTAAGCAGATTTCTCTGGTTATATAAAAAGTATAAAATAAAAAATTAAATTAAAAATTTAAAAAACCCCCAACACAAAAACCTAGGTTCCCATTAAAAAGTAAAAAATAAATTAAAAAAATACGTCACGTTGGGGGACCGATGTTGCATTTATGATACGATCGTCCCGTGCGGTCCCCCAACGTGACGTATTTTTTAAATTTATTTTTTACTTTTTAATGGGAACCTAGGTTTTTGTGTTGGGGGCTTTTTAAATTTTTAATTTATTTTTTTATTTTATACTTTTTATAGGTACCTACTTATTATAATGTCGATTTTGTTAAGTTTGAGACCCCACTCGAGTATATTTACAGACATTCGGTTTTTCTTCCCCACTTTCACCCCCACAACTTTTAAACGGCTCAACCGATTTTCATCAAACATGTCTAAGAACACTCGCACATAAGGGACAAAGCACACACGCTACTTTTAGTAGCGCGAATCGGCGATCAGCCGCTTTTCGGAAGCGCGATTCAGCGACTAATCGCTACCCCCCGCACACTTGAAATCGCCAATCGCAGCGATTTAGTCGCTTTTCGGAAGCGCGATTCAGCGACTAATCGCTACCCACACCGCACACTGTAAGATGCCGATCGCAGCGTTTTGACATAATTAGGGTCTGCCCCCACGACCGATAATCAAAACTAACAAAAAACTGTCCCACTGAAAAACTGAAAATCTGTCTGTGCTGTCTGTGTGTAAAAAAGAAAGAGAGAAAAACCATTTATTCTCGCGAAAGCGACGCACAACACAAAAAAAAATAACAAAAACAATAATCTATAATGCGCTACTACCGCGCGAAAAGGCTGACGTTCAGCATAAAGCCGTGGCCCGTGCACGAGACACGGAACCACAGCGCTGGTTTTCAGCGTCAGCCGGCGTGTCGCTGTCTCGGAACTATAAGGTACGACATTACCCACAGTTCCGCGTGTGTGTGAGGGTGTGTCAGGGTGTATGTACTCAAAAAAACTTTCAAAAATCGGCCCGATAATCGGGCCGATTTTTTACAGACTTTTTTGCCGGCGAGAAAAAACGACCGAGAATCAGCCCGATTATCGGTCGTGGGGGCAGACCTTTATGTGGAACATAATGCGACTAGTGTTGTGTTGTGATTTTGACGAAGCTACACACTTACGATAGATTCTAATGAAGCTGCACTGCTGCCTGCAATATTGATAAACCGAAAATGTCAATCGCTCCGGAGGCGGTATTGGTTACATCCTATAACCAGTTCACGTCTTACATTACGCAAACATCCATCCATTAATCCAACCGCACAAACTTTCGCATTTATAATATTAATAGGACTTTAAATGCGAAAGTTTGTGAGGAGGGATGGATGGATGGATGAATGTTTTCATCCATCCAGGATGAAAACATCCATCCATCCATTTTATTGTATTCATAATATAAAAAATGCGAAAGCTTTTGAACTCACAATCTTTGGCATTTTGAGCATGGGTGGATGGATGGTTCCATCCATCATCCATATATCCCTTTACACAAACGTTTGCATTTATAATATAAGTACGATTTTAAATACAAATGTTTGTGAGGAGGCATAGATGGATGATGAATGGATGGATGAAAACATCCATCCATCCATTTATTGTAATTGTAATGTAAAAAATGCGAAGTTTCTGACCTCACAAACTTATGCATTTTGAGCATGGATGGATGAATGTTTCCATCCATCATCCACCTAACACTTAACCTACCACCTAACTAACCTAAAACATGCGCATTTATAAAATTAGTGGGATAAACAATACCATTGCAAATCGGCAAACTATCGATAATCGACAATGGATCAGCAACACTACAGCCGACCCGATCTAACATCGGAACAGTTCGGGATTCCGATACTGCGTCCGAACGCAGTTAGTCGCCAAAACGCGATACAGCATCGCTAAATCGCGCGATTTGGCAGCTGCGATCGAACGCAGAGAGTCGCCAAAACGCGATGCAGTATCGATACAGTTGCAAATTCGCCGATTCGCGCTACTAAAAGTAGCGTGTGTGTGCTGTGTCCCTAAGTCACCTTTAATACAAAAAAAAAACTAAATTGAAATCGCTTTATCCGTTCGGCAGCTACGATGCCACAGACAGACAGACAGACAGACAGACACGTCAAACTTATAACACCCCTCTTTTTGCGTCGGGGGTTAAAAATGGAGGATTACTCTTCTGGGGCCTATCACAATATCTTAAATCAGTAGTATTATAATATTACTTTGTAATTTCTGCTGTTGGATTTTTAAGCTTGTCTCAGTGGACTGAGAGTTGACAATCCAATAATGGGTAAAAAAAAACTGTAATTTTATGACAGTGGAAGAGCTAAAGATGGTGTATTGATACTTTAAACCTGTTTGTTTTCATTCAGCCGGCAGCAACGAAAGCTACCACACGAAGATTCTAGGAACCAAATTATTTTAAACTAAATGTTTGAAGTTTTGTCAAGTACAAAATTCTCTTTATTTTCTGCACAAAGGCGATATCTGATCTGTTAACAGCATAACGACCAGTTGTGATTTTGCTGGCTTGTTCAAAGAAAGCCGAACTCCGAATGAAGCCATTGACTTTTTGAGTTTTGTCATTACCTTAAATTCTTGTACTTTTTAGGAGTATTTAAATAAATATATTAACTTATTTGTTCCTGGATTTAAACATCACTACGAAAATATTTATGAAATTAACATTTATGCAGGTCAAGATACACCTTGCTGCTATCACATAAAAGAAACCAGGGCAGTACTATTCGAGACGTGAACGTCTTACGATATTTGGAAGACGATGCACCGCCAGATTTTTCTAGAAAACAAAAGAACGAAAGGTGTTTCGCCGAAATCAATCTGGAACCGATTTCAAATGATTCATTACTGGGTTAGGTGACGCAACGCATGTGCCAGGGATTCCGGGTTCAAGAAGTCGTGGACCTTTTCTGCTGTTTATTATTAAGTAATTTCGGTCGCGGTGGCCAATTTTAATGGAGACAAGCTGTGCAAGAGATATTGCAGTGTCCAAGTGTGTGCGGACACACAGGTGCACTTCCTCTTCTCTCACTCTTATAGTCTGATGGGACGGCAATTCGACTGGGGAGAGATCAGGCCCAGGACCAACGGCTTTATGTGCTTTCTGAGGTACGGAATTGTCACGCCACTAACTCCCAAACTCCGGGCCGCTAATATTAAATACCTATATTATAATTGGGGATTAGACAGTGCCTGATACTTCTTAGAGTGCTATACCCAATATTTTCATTATCGAAAGAGAAGGAAAGAGAGCTTCCACTAAGTCGTTATAGAAATCTAAGGGGGAAGCCTATGTTCGACCGTTCGACGTCTTACGGCTGATATGATATGATGATGATGAAAGAGAAGGGTAAAAGAAAAGACCCATGAAAGTAGATATTGGTAATGTAAGCCAAATCTCACAATTTTATTTAACTCTGCGTAAATTCTGGTTTAAAACCAGTCCTCCAGTTTTACGCCAAAATAAAATTTGCATACTGCATAATCATTATATTCTGTCAATACATAAATTTATGTTTCCGACAATATTTTCCTGTCTAAAATCTATTCATAGAATCCTATCCCAATAGTGACTGTAATACTAGGACTTAGAGTGCAGTTTTATATGGCAGATCAGAAGCAACAAAGTGATCTCAATGTAATTGGATGATTGCTTTAGTGACATTGAACGGTACTGGAATAATCTAAGTGTGTAAATGTACTCAAATACGATCGTGAATTGTATTGTATACAGTTAAAAAAACTGCTGTCTCATGTCGCAAAGACTTGCGATTTGTCTGCGAAACAGAAAGTTGCGACTTTGTTCAAGAAACCAGTTAATCTCTACATAGTATAAAACAAGTCGCGTCAGTCCCTTCGTATGCTTAGATCTTTTAAACTTCGCAACGGATTTTAATGCGATTTCATCAATAGATAGAGTGATTCAAGAGGAAGATTTGTACCTATAGAAAATTACGCTACGATCAACAGGAGCGGAGCAGTAACCAAAGACGTAACTGAACGCCGGACACGGCGAGGTATAAAGCTAGTTTAATAGGAAATATTAAGAAATAGACTCTGTTGGTCAATTTGGTCCTATTAGCGCGGTATTCGGGACTTAAGAAGCTTGAATGTACATTCAAGCGTGGTCAGAGGTCAGGGGTGAATGACATTGGGATCATTTCCGAGGTTACAGCAACGCATTGTAGAATAGAGATACTAAGAGTAATGTAAGACACATTCTCCTTTAAAATTTTGTCGCCACTGTTGGCGCAGTAGCTGAGCGATCGGCTGTTGAGTTATGTCGCAGGTTTGATTCCCGCACGAAACAAATGTTTGTATGACCTACAGATAGTTGTTCCAGGCCTGGCTGTTTGTGTTAGTAAGTTTATGTGTATGTTAACGCACCCTATGGCCAGCAGTGGACTGCGATAGGCTGACGATGATGATGAAACGCATCCACGATATAGGAGATATTCCTAGTGTGGAGTAAAAGCTAGAGAAGAGAAGAGAAAAACGAGCAAGCAACTCCATCACTCAGCGGATACTTAAGGCACTTAAGCTACTGAGCTAGGTACTACTGAATTACTGTCATCATCATCTTCCTGCCCTTATCCCATGTTACTTGGGGTCGGCGCAACACGTTTTCTTCTTCCATACCATCCTGTCAGCAGTCATGCTATCACTCACTCCTTTCTCTTTCATATCATTCTTCACACAATCCATCCATCTTTTCTTTGGCCTCCCTCGTCCTCTCCATCCATCCCCATTTATTAGTTATTATTTATTGAAATACCTAATGACCTAATGTTTTCCCGGATTTAACAAATACACGATTTTATCATTATTTATTATTTAAGGATAATATTGACACGCTGTGTAACCATCTTGTACAGAGATTTCCGTTTTCTCGTGAGAAGAAGCACATTGTTTTGTCTTTTGATACAATAATGTTGAACTTTTCGCAGATCGTAAGGTAAACAAACAAACATTGATCAAAGCATTGATAAAATTACAACATAAACTAACTCAGGTATTTCTTCGAAACACACACGATCTTCTAAACAAGTAAATAAAAATGAACTGTCTGTTTGTCATCATCTTCCCGCTCTCATGTCTCTTGGGGTCGGCGCAACATGTTTTCTTCTTCCATGCCGTCCTGTCAACCGCCATGCTATCACTGACTCCCCTCTCTTTCATATCATTCTTCACACAGACTATCCATCTTTGGCCTTCTTCTTCCTCTCCATCCATTCAAATTTATATTTAGAACTCTTTTGGTCACATGCGTCTCATCCCTCCTCTTCACATGCCTATACCAAGACAAACGGTTCCCTTTCAACTTTTCTGTCACTGGCGCAACTTTCAAACTTCCTCTAATATACTCATTCTTTACCTTATCCATTCTGGTCACACCACACACCCACATCAACGTTCTCATCTCCGCTCCATGCAATCTTTTCATTTGTCAACATTCCGATCTATTGAAGTGTCTATTTGTAATGTCAAAATAACAGCTTTTTACAAAATAAATACATATATGAATGTTTGTTTACATAGCACCCACACGAAAGAAACAATTTTAAAATTGTTTGTCTGTCTGTCTTTGTTTCGGTTAATCTCCAAAACGGCTGTACCAATTTTGACGGAGCTTTCACTGGCAGCTGATGTAATTAGGAATAAGTAAGGCTACTTTTATTTTAGAAAAAATAACCTAATAAAACCCCGACATTCACGCGAACGAAGTCGCGAGCATAAGCTAGTTATTTAATAAAGGTGACAAACTCTCAGTTCATACTGACGAAGCATTCGGGGTAATTGGCACATACGAAACCTGAATGCGAAATTTGACACTGATCTTGGTCTTGGACGACTGTATAATAAACTTGATATTATATTACTACCATAGCAGTTGAGGATTTATGTTAGCACACGGTCACTCAGCAGTGACCAACGAGTGCATAATTGGGTAGTTGACGCCACCATCAATTGACATACTTTTTATGAACTGTCAAAACGCGATTCTCCCATTGATTTTGTATGGCAATAGCACGCTGTGACGTCACTTATCGGCCTACTCAATTGACTATTTATTGATTTTAAAGTAAGTAAAAATCTAATTTTCCAATAAATTGAAAATTAATCGGTTTTTATGGGTAAAATAAAGTGCTTTTTTAGTAGTTGTGACTTGAAACTATTGGTTAGTAGTGTCAAGTACCTACCCAATTATGTACACCTACTCCATTAATTATAACATTAGACAAATATCTTTATGTCAATGTTAGCATGTAGTAAGTTTCGTTAAAAAATATTACCTACTATTAGTACCTACTTATGTCAGTAATTTCAATAATGTAACCTAGTAACCAACGTTATTTTGCCGCTATTTGTCTAATGCTGTAACAAATGGAAATAGATAGGTGGGTATTTAGCATGTAGAATTTTAGTGATTCTAAGTGTTCCCGCACACGAGTCCTGCTTGTATTTGCCATTTACACTAAAAATGTCAATGAAATGAATTTATTTCAAAAACCTAACCTAACTATCGTTATTTGGCCGCTATTACACAAATAGAGCATAGGCAATTACAATTCTAAATGATTCTAATTAAGTGTGCTTTACACCCATGAAACGGCTCGCACCTCGGCGTGGTATGTAGCAACCACCAGCATCTTCCGTGAGAGAAAAGCTCAAATAATTTTACGAAAACTGTAGTTATTCGCACCTAGGTGGTGGCGTTTTGTAGTCCGTATTCGGGTACAGTTCGCATGTACTATAATTATGTAGTATTGTACTGTATTTCGAATCTGCGTATATTACACACAAATTCCTCACTCATAAAAAGCTGTAGTTTTGATAAAAACAAATAAATAACTATACAGGGTGGAAATTTATTATGCTACCTGGAGGGAAAGTACTCTAAATACTTGAGTTAGCAAATTTTACTGAAAGGAAACATTCCTTTATTTTTAAAAAGAAACAAAACTGCATTTAAATAATTTTGAAAATATTCTTGCCACACACGGGAATCGAACCGACTAAAATTCAAAAAAATTGCATCCTGTACTTTTATGGCACTAATCCATAGGGTCATTCATACGGATCAAATCCCTGCAAACATGGTAAATTAAAATAAAATAAAAACATGCAAATTTATTGTAAATTTATTTTATTCGGACGAAACAAACGAGTAAAGTAGTTGCTAGAAATGAGCTTCATTTCTTGGATGCATGAATTTATTCCTTTAATAAAATCATTTTAAGTAACTTTTGGTAGCGTAGTAAAATTTTCAATATTCACCACAACACCCTTCTAAAAGTTATTCAAAATGAATTTCTTCAAATAATGAATGTGTGCATCGAAGAAAGTGCAGCTCATTTCTAGCATGCAATTAGTTACTGTACTCGTTTTTTTCGTCCGAATAAAATAAGTTTAGATTGAAATTTCATGGTTTTTGTTAAATTTAGTTTACCAGGTTGGTAGAGATTTGATCCTTCTGATTGACCCTATCGATAAGTGCCATAAAAGTACAGGATGCTATTTTATCCGATTTTAGTCTGTTCGATTCCCGGGTGTGGCAAGCGTATTTTCAAAATTATTTAAATGCAGTTTTGTTTCTTTTTAAAAATAAAGGAATGTTTCCTTTCAGTAAAATTTGCTAACTCAAGTATTTAGAGTACTTTCCCTCCAGGTAGCATAATAAATTTCCACCCTGTATATGTGTGGTTTTTTTTACCGATTCCATTTTTTTTTTCCCTGTAAAACACTATACAATAATTAGCCGAAGAAATGTTGGCAACCCAGGTCTGTGTGTTGCAAGGCTAAAACACACAAAGTATGCCCTACATACGGAAGTTTTGATTCTTCAAATTGGTTCAAGCTGTGGCAATTTACCGCCCACAGCCTGCAAATACCATAGACCTGTTTTATCTAGCCGTTATAAACAACTTAGGACTACTTATGGGCAACTACACTTGTAATTACACAATCCTTTTGCTGATGCAGTAAATTGTTGAAAGACTATTTATTAATTAGTTTGAATCGGCTGATTCTGAAGCAATGTTGTCTTGATCTCACAGAATTTACAGGGTAATAAGAGAGAGCAGAAAACGAGAGCATCAAATAATGAATCTATACAATAAAATAAAATTGAAGTGTCTATTTGTCATACATGTGAACGTTTACAACTTTACACGGTACTAACACGAACAACCAATTATTAAAATTGTTGTTTGCCTGTCTGTTTGTTCCCGCTAATCTCGGAAACGGATGTACCGATTTTGACGGGACTTATTACACTACTACTTACTGTCAGATAGCTGATGTTATAAGGAGTAACTTAGACTACTTTTATTTTACGACTTCATCTACGTCCATGATAACCGGAATTAACGCGAACGAAATCGCGGGCGTAAGCTAGTTCCTCAATATCAGAGAAGCCCGCCCCGCCCCGTTGGTCTCGTGGTCGCAAGTGCGACTGCTGTGCAAGGGGTCCCGGGTTCGATTCCCAGGTCGAGCAAAAAGCGCTATTGGGTTTTTCTATGAAATTCTCAGTAGCAGCTCGGAGTTTGGATTTGTGCCCGGGTAATGGCAATAGGCTCGCCCCCTATTACATGGGACCTAAATATACCGGCGAACTGTGGGTGTACATTGGTACACCTCTGCCTAACCCTTCGGGGAATACAGGCGTGATGGTATATTTTTTATATTTTTATTTATATATCAGAGAAGCGTTGGCAAACTGACAGCCTCTTATCATAACAAGGTTTCTTCCAAAACCTTTCAGACGAAAATCAAACAGAAAAAACAAACATTTCCGCAAATCCCAAAGGACCTGACTCATCTGTCTTGAACTTATATTACAACTAGCAAACTACTCGCGACTTCGACCGCGTGGTTTATTTCACCCGCCATAAGTTACGTCTTAGGTTAATGCTCCGCTCCCGTGTGTCGTAGCGTGATGTTATATAGCCTATGTCACTCAAGAATAATGTAGCTACCTATTGGTAAAAACTGGTTAAAATCGGTCCAGTAGTTTCAGAGCCTATTCGTTGCAAACAACAAAAAAAACATCTTGTCTCTTTTATGATATTACTAGCTTTTACCCGCGACTTCGTCCGCGTGGATGAATAGTTCCCGTTCCCGGGGGATTACCGGGATGAAAACTATCCTATGTCCTTTCTCGGGTCCCAGACTATATCTGTACCAAATTTCATTGAAATCGGTTCAGTGGTTTAGGCGTGAAGAAGAGACAGACAGACAGACAGACAGACGGACAGACAGACAGAGTTACTTTCGCATTTATAATATTAGTACGGATTAGTATATTAGTATACATGTACAATCCCTGATTGCATATAGGGCTATGAAATCAGATCTTTGTCTTGAGCCCCTGAGCCGTGTCGAATGTCATTAGATTAGCTACCAATTGTTCATGATCGTATCCTTTGTTTAACGATTGGCCGACAAAAATCATTCAATTTAATTGCTATTTTGTTTTTGAAGGCATGGCGAAATGATACTTTATCCTCCATTAAGTTTAGCTATAGGTAGTATTCTTGTAAAAAGAGATAGATATAACGTAGAATGGTTTTCAAAGTATTTGTGCTCTCAACGTTGATCTACGGCAGCCTTTCCCAAAGTGGGCGATAACGCCTCCTTGTGGGCGCTGCAGACCCAAAGGGGGGCGGTAAGAGACCTAGAGAAAAAATGGGGGCGTTGTGTAGAGGCTTGGGGGGCGATTTGTAATTTCATCAAGCTAGGAGGACTCTTAGACACCCTTAGAAGGTAAGTACGCGGAAGGCGTTGTGTGATTGATTTTAGTAAAGGAACCGCCCCCCCCCGTCATGACTAATTTCTAAACGGTTACGGAAAAAGGGGGGCGCTAAAAAATAATGTATTCTCAAAGTGGGCAGTAGACACAATAAGTTTAGGAACCTCTGATCTACGGGGTTGTTAACGTGAAAAGTCTTTAAAATTACATACGGGTACAGTCAGCAACAAAGGTAGGTTAAGTAAATAAATTAAAGGGATCTAAAATTAAGATAAAATTAATAGGTATTGTCTAAAATTCTAGAGAGGCGGACTGTAACGAAATAGGTTTCAATCTTTACAAGCGACTTGCTGACATAGACGTTTCACGATAAACCAACGGCCGTGCCCCGAAACAGGCCCATGATTAGGTACAAAATATTGTCATTTATTTAAGGGACCGGGCTCTGAACCTTGAATCTTGACAGACGGATAAAGATTTATGGAAATACATTGGCTCAAACAAATACATGTTTTTTTTTTTAAACTAGCTTATACTCTTGACTTCGTTCGCCTGAATGTCGTTTATCAGAGGGGTTTCATTTTTGCGAGAAGACCTAATATTTTTTTTATAATTATAGGAGAATAAGTTACTTCTTATAACATCAGTTATCTGCCAGTGAAAGTCTCGTCAAAATCGGTCCAGTCGTTTCGGATATTAACAAAACCAAACAGACAGACAAAAATAAGATTTTTTGCTGCAAGTATTTTATGTTGACACGTTTAGAGACACTACATTAATTTTATTTATATGAAAAGATAAATGTATAGATAAGCACGGCCGCTAAGACGACGCGACGGGAGTGCAATACTAATTTCCTAGTTATAAACAGCTCATTATGACATTTCCTACATTATCTTCTTAGGTAACGAAAAACTTGAATATGATGTATCGAGTTTCATACAATATTGACATTGTACTTTGCAAGACATGCAGCTGGTACATATCTGGAGAGTAGCATTGATAGTAGCATTAGCACGCGATTTTGTTTGTCAAACTAATATGAACCTTATACCGGTTGAAATAAAGCTGCGCTGCGTTTCGTCGGGTATGTGCTAGGATTAATACTGGCTTTACACAATGCCATATAGTTTATATCAGCACATTCCAGGTGCAAGTAGGAGTAATGATGAGTTCTAATCACAGAGGAACATAAATTGATGTCTGGCACCTATAATATGCATCTTAAGTCATTAAGAATAGGGTTCATAATGCTTTAAAACAGTTCAAGGGGATTATTTTTTAAAATACTGAATATTCAACACGTTTTGTGCAGAGGAATGTGTGTAGAATGTAGAGAATTATATAATTTCGTGTATTTCAAATGCTTGCAAGCATTACAGAAATTTCATAATGCAAGCAATTCAACAGCTGTTTCATAATTATTAGATCACTTTATAGACACACATACCTGCATTATAAAAGAGAAGAATTTCAGTTATTTTATTAAAACTGTTAATTCCTCAAATAAATGAAAATAATTTTAGAGAAGTCTGAAGTTCCTATCTCATAAATAAATAGGTCGTAAAAGATAAATCTCATTATACTAACATTAAGAAGTTTGTTTGTGTGTCATTCTCATTACATAACAAATGTTTGCATCTTTGGGTATCACTGTTGTCTTCCATTTAAAGATATAACATGCAATAGTCAGAAATAATGCACAATTTATAATGGTCACGATTACTCATGATAAATTAAGTTAGTACATTTATGCATTAGTCAATATTGACCCAAAGCTGAACAGATTTTTGTTTGTTTGTTTAAACATGCTACTCTCTGGAACTATCCATCGGATTTGCCATTTTCTTTTTGTATATAATAGCCACTTTCTTGCGGAACAGTAAAGGCTACATAACATCACGCTTCAACACACGGGAGCTAAGCAATAACCCAAGACGTAACTTAACACGGGTTAAAAAAACCCACGCGGGCGAAGTCACGGGCAAAAGACAGCGTTTATAATAAGCGTGTATTGAAAAAATAAGTCGGTTGGAAACGTTGACCCCTCAAAGGTCAACATTTAAATAAATGCACACATGTTACACAAGTTTAAACATGTCTTCTTATCTGACATGTCCTAATTTAGCTAGTGATGTAATAGATTCCACTCTAAAAACTAAACAACTGTCAGTCTTCTTGATGGATCCTTAACATCAGAATCATCAACACCCATAATCTTTTATGTTATGACCTATTTTTTGAGGGCAGTATTTTTAAAATTTTCTTAGTCGAGGAGTAGTGTAAATCAAATTCAGAGGTGTGCATGAGTAAATGTAGCCTAAGGGCCCAGGGACGCGGCACTGCGGGTTATTCGAAAGTGATACCGCGCCCCCGGACCGTAAACGGCACAAGAAGGCACATGGACGGCTTTTAGTCAGTAAAAGTCTGACACTCCCTTCCAGGGCGGGAGAATATATTTGATTTCACAACCGAAAAAAAGGACCCGGTGACGAATGGTTTTTTTAGGGTAAGTATGTCAAATATATTTGACATACTTACCCTAAAAAAACCATTCGATGAAAAGATCTGATGAAAACCTTCTAGATATACAAATAGGGTTGAAAATCGTGATTGATGTTAAATGTAAAATCTTTAAGATTAGAATAACAAAATCTTAAACAATATAAATAAAAATAAAAAGACACTTACTTTTAAGTATGTCGTCAAGTACTGTGTAGAGTGTGTTCTCCAGTTTAAGATAATCACTGTCCTCTTTGATGGGCCAGTCACAGGATAGGTTCCAGTCCACAATATCAACCTTCTGTCCGGAGTCATGAGGAACCGTGTACAACCTGGGTGCAAAGAAATTAGCATATTTTTAGAACAATGTAATTGTACATACATATATATCACCACGCCTGTATTTCCCGAAGGGTTGGGTAGATAGAGGGGTACCAATGTAAACCCACAGTCCGCTGGTATGTTTTAGGTCCCATGTAATGGGGTGCAAGCCTATTCCTATTAACAGAGCACAAATCCTAATTCTGAGCTGCTACTGAGAATTTACAAATAAATAATAAAATAATAAAGCTGTCATTATGTATGAAAGATTTTGTTTTACTTCACACTACATTGATTCTAAGTGTTCCATGCCACCAATGGATATTGACAGGAGGCATTATAAGAACATTACATTATAAGCCTAAGGGTATTAGTCCAACACTGCAATCAACGGGACAGCACTGAGAAACAATAAAGAATTAAATGAAAAAGAATAATCTTGTTTCCCACAGACAGTGGTGTTGAGCAAATGCTTTAACTCAGGATTGTTGCAATAGTTTAATTCAATGTAAGTTAGTTAAGTGTTCACCATTTTAGGTTTTTTATTGAATTTTGTATTTAATGAGTCGTATTTATTATCATACACAGCTGACTAATACAAGTTTCGGGTAAGGTTCACAATTACGTCGGAGGGGGGGGCGGGGTTCGGGGGACTGGGGGCGTGGGGGGTGAGGTGCTGAGTCCCCCCCCCACCAATTTTCGCCGCCGGAGATGCTCCACGGAGCCCTACTGGGGTTTTGTATCAAGTCACATTAATAGGGCCGTAAGGGGGGCGGGGAAGGCGGGGGGAGGGTAGAGACACCCTTCAGCCTTTCCTGCCGCCAGGGCAGCTCGACGGAGCCCCGCTACGCGGGGCTCCTACCTCCGGGTGGTTTAAAAAAAAATAACCACGAAGGGGATGGCAGGGTCTGTTCGCTCGCTTCGCTCGCTCACTGGACCCTGACATCCCCTTCTAACCTAACCTGTCCGAGTCGGGGTGCCCCAAGTCCCGAGCTCGCTTCGCTCGCTCTTGCGCACAATAAAACAACAAAATTTTATTTTGAGCTAGCTCGGAACTAAGGGCATTCCAACCCGGACAGATTTTAGTTTTTTTTTTTTTAAACCACCCAGATGTTGGAGCCCCGGTAAACGGGCTCTGTCGAGCCGCTCTGGCGGGGGGAAAGGCTGAAGGGTGTCCCTACCCTCCTCCCACCTTCCCCGCCCCCCTTACTACCCTATTAAGGTGACTTGATACAAAACCCCAGTAGGGCTCCGTCGAGCATCTCCGGCGGCGAAAATTGGTGGGGGGAGGTTAAGATAAATCCCCTCTATCCCCCCACAGTTTCAGAATCCTCAAATTCGCGGTACGTAATTCGAAACCCAACCCCAAGTTTCTATTACAGTTTTAGGTCCTGTTTGACCTCATTTATTTATTTATTTTATTTTATTTTTAATCAAGTTGCAATCTGCATCTTGCAAATTTTATATAAATATGATATCATTCTATTTTACACTCATTTATTCATTAGGTATGTTAGTTGAATGGTAATGGAGTTGTTTGCTAAGCTTTATGTTTCATAGAAAAAATGTGAACAACCACCTTTGTCCAACTTAAAAACAAATAACTATTGACTGTTTGAATTGTCAGACTTTTGTATTATTATGACATTGGATAGGGGTGCCCAACCTTTTTTCAGTTTGCCGCACACTTACAAGTTTATAAATTTGTGTTTGTAAATCTGTCATACGCTTACTGACTAAAAATAACCCAAGAACGCACCTTCCACCTTCTATAATATAGCAATTTTAATTATATTAAAATTCATGCTAATCAATCATGTTAATTAATAATTTGAATAGAATATTGTTGGTTAAATTTGTTGGTATGTGTTTTCTACTGTGCTCTGATTGGGAAGCTTTGACAAGATTTTATTTTATTTTCTAAAACTATAAATGCCTCATAGCCTCATTACTGATTTTATCAGTACTTAGAATCAAGCACAATTTGTTCATTTGTGCGTAGATATCTTACTATCTCAAAACTTATCATAATACTCAAAGTGCAATTTATGTCAACTGAATCTCAATAATAAACACAATCTAATCAGTTTGATAATTTGTTAGTTAGCTTCGCAATATCCTAGTTAGAACAAAAGATGTGATTATAGATTTATTTATTTATAACAGCTTATACTATCATATGTTTAAGAACTGGATGTCAGCGATGTCCAAGATATACTTAGAAAGTACATTTGAAATGAAATATACACATTGGTACTTGCCCAGATTTGATGTATGTACCATGTTGTCAAAACATGTTTTTGTATTTAACTCTTATAATAAAAGTGGGTAGAAAAATAAAGATACTAAATAAAAAACAAAAAACACTACGGATTACAGATCACTTGGAATACCTGTTGTATTTTGTACTAAACAAAACATTGGCTTTAGAAACTTTGGGGGAAGTTAAAATAGGCTATTACTAATACATTACAATTCATCAATATCTGTAGCAGTGTAGGTGTGGTGATCAAAAGAGTGTAGGTTGCATGTCTTACATGAATAAGGATGCTTTTAAAGAATCTTGCACCTTATAACATTAATATATGAAATATTATCCACTTTCAGCTTTCCCAAAGAAAAGTAAGCTCATTCAAAACAAAATAAAAACAATTCAATGAAGGTGAATCATCTTAGCAAAAACATAGGCACCAACACCTGTGCAAGGTGGCTATGTAAAAATACTGGTTAATGTGGTTAGACTGGAAATAATTGAAACAAATAAGTCGACAATTAATTGGAACGAGCTAAATATCCAACGAGACTGGACAGTCGACAGATAGACTGACATTACGACCGGACGCAAGACATGCATGACCCCGTAAATACTCGCCACCGCTTACTGCGACATATTATCTTACATAAATACTCTTCAGCAGTACTCACCACGTCTGATCGTCGGAATAATCCAAAGATTCCACGTCGATCAGATCGGAATCAAACATATCTTTGTTTATATTTTGATCACCCTGATTCATGATACCAATTATAACGAGACATCAATTTGGCACTTTACGCAAATCACATATAAATTTCACGCAAGAACTACATTTACTACAAGGAATACTGTAAATATAATAAAGAAAAAAGATATAATAAGAACCAACACGAATTGTCCCAGACAAGTTTTAGTTTGGAATTTGACATATCACCATAAGCAAAATGCCAAAAAAAGGATGAAGAAGTCAACGGTAAAATTCATAGAGAATTGTGGGAAGATGGAAGTGTTAATATTTTAATAGTTTTTTTTATTTTTTATATTAAAAAATATATATCAGGTATATTACATAATTTTGTGAGTTTTAAATGTTTGATTCATGTAATAAAGTTGTTTTAAGAACATTTAAAATGGTCCATCCACGGAGTTTCTTACCTATGCAAATTGTCTCTGGCAAATCAACATGTGTTGCCAAGCTTAAAAATCACAATTTGAAAATAGGTAAAAAAATTGTCCCTCGTTTTTTAATTTTTAATATCTAATAATAGGAACCTTTCGTAGTTATAACACTATTTTCTAAATGTCATTGTTTTTTTTTTTTTATTAAAACTTTATGCACAAATGTAAAAATCTACCGTACAAAGGCAGACTTAATGGCTTGGGCATTGTTGACATTTTTCAAAAAACATAAGTAATACAATCTGCAGCACATTTTTCTTTAACTGTGCAAATGCGGGTAAATACTTCGGTGAATAAGGCTCCAAAGAAAAAAAACCTCCTAAGCATGCGGTATGATTATCGGTATGATTAATCAAACCCTTGGACCAACACATAACGAGCGCATCTTTATTGATCTCTGAAATTACGTATCTCGTGGTTGTTGAGGCTCTTAGCATTTAACAAGCCTAGGGTTCTACATTCCCGCAGGGTATAATAGTTTCATAATCAATGAAGGTGTGTAAGCCAATATGAAGGGTCCACTGCAATAATGATGAATGTCCAAAAAACATTTAATTCTTAACCAGTAATGCCATTCGGTCCCTTGACTATGTAGTTAGAAATATTTTTTCACAAACTTAGCAATACCGCTTGCAGTCACGAGATAAATAGGTTTTAATATTTTGGGTACACGGCTAAAACGCTCAACGTCACAGGTGTTTACGGTAATAACCGACCGTTTTTTACACCGATTTTAAATTTAAAACCCAATTATCTTAAAACAAAAGACAAAGAACATTCATCATTATTGCAGTGGACCCTTCATAATGTTGTCAGCAATACACGGAATCTCCTATCGAAGCTTTCATGTTCTATTTGAGTATGCCGAAAAAGCAAATAAAAACAATTAATATCCTACCATTGAAGAAGTACATCTTTATCCACGTGATAAAAGTATTCCTTGTTTGGTATTGAGAACATTTTACAAGAGCGGTGGTCAAAACGACGAAATTTCGGGGTATTGTTTTTGAGACCCGGCCAACATTATTTTGACGTAAGTTTGACATTAGCGAAAGCATCTAACATAGACAATTGACAATCATCGTAGTTCCTTCTTTTTGTCTACGGACACGTTGTGAGCACGTTTCAATTGGTGTAGTTTTTAGATTAAAACTACTAAAATGTCGTCCCATCTTAACTGGATGATCATCCGCAACAACAACGCCTTCCTGGTGAAGAAGCGTAACATAAAGAAGCCGTTCAGCAAGGAGCCGAACAATGTGACTAACCTCAACTCGTACAGATACAATGGTCTGATCCAGAAGAAGGCTGTCGGCGTCGTCGAGGATTCCGTCAGGAAAGGTTTCACAGTTGTGTACAAGAAGGCTAAGGCAACAAACAAGCCCGCCAAGAACACAGTGCGTCGCCAATTCAAAGCTGGCGCGAGGAGATCGCTGTTCAAGCTGAAGAGGTTGTTGAAAGCCAACCACTACCGCACTGACCTGTCAAAGGCTACCCTCCGTCGTGCATCAGCCATCCTTCGTTCACAGAGGCCCATCAAGGCGAAGAAGCCTAAAGCGGCGGCCGCTAAGACCGAATAATTTATGTATGTAAGCTGACAATAAAAAAATATTAAAACCTACATACTCTCGTTATTTTTCAAGTAAATCCCACATTTAGCTATTTCCCATTATTAAATTATGCTAGTATGAAGGTGTATTCAGTACCCATTTAATGTTGACATGCCAGCTGTTGTAATAGTATTAGAATATTTTTTATTAATCAGTGATAGGCCTATAAACCTAATATTGTGCAAGTGGCTTTTAGATGTAAATTATACTAATTGACATTGAGTTAACTAGCCGAATTTAAAATGTAATTCCTTCAGAAACAACAACAACAAACCATTACTCCTGTGTTCCTCAAAAGCTTAAGGTGTACAAACATCACTCATAGTTGGCCGGTATGTCCAATATTCTAGCGGGTGAATAACTCCTCGCCTTAGATGACACACTGACCAACCTTTAGCCATTAACCAGGCACAAATCCTAACTCCAAGCCGCTACTGAGAATTTCATGTAAAAATTTAAGAACACTGCTCAACTTAGGAATCGAACCCAAGACCATAGCAGTAATGTGCTGAGGACCACTAGGCTAAGGAGATAGTCCTACAGGCAGAACCTAGATATAACCATAGTGTGATCCTACTAATCATGTAGGTATGCCGATTATCATTTCTGCAGGTAAATATATAGCCCATGTGGGAACTGATACCATGCCAACTATATAGGCCTTGATTCAGCAATCATAATGCTAAGGTAGTTTGCATATTGTAAGTAAATAAAAGACAACTTGTTGCACCAATACAATTTATTGATAACAAAAACATGATTTCTGTAATTCACTAATAAGGAATGTTGAACAATTCATCACTAGGTAATAAGTTAATGTCATGATTATATGAAACAAACTTGATTTTTTGCCATAAATTATATCAAAGAGAAATAAAAATATATTATAACGGACATTCAATGCAGTGCTTCACTAGTAACACAAATAATTATTACAAGTCATTGCTTAGAAATAATTGTGTTCAATAATTCCGTTTTACATCCCTATTTACAATAGATATCACACATATTTTATACATCAAAAATGTAAAGAATATTTTTTTTACAATATTATGTTAAATTCATTTTGCAAATACTATGATTAGATATTACTTGATAATTATTACGTAATGTCAAATAAAATAAAATTGGTATATGTATACTGGTATACAAAATAATTGTCATTTTCTAACATTTGCGGGTTAAAGAGATCTGAAATATTTATTGCAGTAAGCAAGTTTAAAAGTTATTTTTTAGAACATTCAACTATACACAAACTGCACAATTACTATGAGCAAAAATTTATATTTTACTAAATTCACAAGTCAAGTAAATGGACATACTCATGACTTTTTTACAAAAGACTATTAGTTTTATTAATTTACACAATTACAATAATTTTACCGAACATTCATTCACGACTACCGCTATTGTAAGTCTAAAGACAGCTTCTTGTAAAAGTTGCCCTAAATAAGTAATCTAAACATTTCCGAAGTGTAAAAAGCATTGTCATCTAGTAAAGGGGGGTAATTCTGTGCTTACGAAAAGCTTCAGGTACAAAATACATAATTATGTAGTAAACATGAAAATAAAAGGCACAACATTTAACCTATCATTACCAAAGGCACAATACACCAAAATTCATATTTCAGTATTTACAATTCTATAAAATTAAATTGTCATTTAATGTGTAAATGCCTAACTAAAGAAATGGGATAATAAATTTACTTGCTGCCAAACTCCGCGTAGGTACAAGTTCTAAATGAAAATACGTACTAGCTGTTTACTTAGAAAAATATGTCATAGTGTTGAGAAAGTTATCAACAGATCAATAAGCATTGATGAACTCTCTGGCCTATCAACAAAACGAGAAACATGACTAAGCCAATTAGGAATAAGATTGGGATTACACAATATAATTATTATCCTGCTTGGGAAAGTAGAAATCATGAGGCTTATTTGAAAATTTCATATAGAAGTCTCCTTTGCTCATGCGAGTGAAGGTCGGCAAAGCAATATGCACTGTCTTTTTTTTTGTTCAAGATGGGAATTCATCGTGACTTATTCAGCGGAAGGGAGTGTCAGACTCTTACTGAATAAAACCTATCCGTGGTCCTCCTAATACCTTTTGCGTTCCAGGGTCGCAGAATCTTTGGAACAAATTCCGCAACCCTGCATGAGCAATATGCTCTGAGCGACATATATGCCTTGCACGCGATTACGCCAACAATAAAGTTCATTTTCATTATCAATTAATGAGAACTGCTCAAGCATATTGCAGGTCTATCTGAGCTGACCATAAGAAAGCTGCAGAGCAAGAGACAGAAGAATACAAACGTTTTTATAAAAAAGATGTAATTTTTCAAGATATTTTTTTTTGCCTTTAGGAAGATGTTAAGTGCATATTTTGAAATAAAATCACACGATTCGAAGAAGTGACATAATGATAATTCTAGGACAATCCCCATTACCTATATTTACCACTATCAACACCGACTACAAAAAGCTCATGACATTATTACATAGACGCGTTGACATTTTATCATTTAAATATTTTACAAATTCATTTAAGTTTTTTATCCCCATTTAGCTATCTAAACACATAACCTAATTATAGGCACATTTATTTATTCTAATAGCTAATTTTTAAACATTTGTTTGATAAAACAAATGTATTTTTTAAATTCCAAATTATCAGGGAGAAGGCAGTGGATACATTGTACCTAGGTACAATATTATTGTCAGGTTTATTAATAAATGGTTAAATTAAAATTAAAATAATACTGGTGTGGTGTTACTGGCTAACATAGACACATACATGGGGGATGATACAAATGTGATTTACATAATTTCTAAACATTTTTGTTCACACTGGGACTAATGAAAGGCATTTTTAATATGTATAATACGATTCAAACTTAATGGCGGCTCAGGAAGTTAGTTACGAGTGCAGGTTCAAGCAGCTTTATTCAATTCAGTAAATATTTAGGCTCCATTTAATTACTCTTATCTGAAATAGCATCTTACTTTCGAGCTGCCAAAAAGTTTGAATTGTATCATACATAGAGGTACAACACAAAATAATATAGGAAGCACCTACTAAACAGTTTATAATAGTCTTGTGTTAATTTAAACACTTTACTGCTGTATAATTTAAATATTTATACATTAATTAGTTTATGACACTAAATAATTAAAGTACAGACACAATCCTTAAAATAATTTGTGCATTGTAATTATGAATATTAGTGCTAAATTATAATTAACTAAAATCTAAGTTGACTAGGATACAAAACTAACGCTATGTGATGCTTAAGAATAGTTTGTACATAATTATAATTGTTGATTGGTTACGAATATTATGGCAATGTTATTGGCCAAACGAAGATATATTATATTATGACGTGATGTCTAAAGGTAAGTATATACTAGAGCATTTAATTGTAACTGAACAGCGTGCAAATTTGTGTAACACTGCATCAAACACCTGTGAGTAAGCGACCTGCAGATCTGATATTCCAACAAAGTGTGATTGCAAAATAGAAAGGAATGGTACTGGTAAGTCCTCACTCGCTTTTAGCATTACGGCGAACAAGGGGCCTACAACCATTTCATAAAACAGTATTTGCCTTGAGCGCTATTGAATTTTCAACGTTAGGCTCAGCAGCACCGAAAGTTGAAAATCCAATATAACCGAAATTACAAGGTTTTATTAAAATGATACTGTAGAGATGTTGGTAGGTCCCTGAACGTTGAGCATCGAGTGGTCACAAGAACGTTACATTACAAACAAATGCTGTAGTGTATACTTACCATAATGTTTCAAAATAGTCCAAGAGCTAGTAAGTTTTGGAAGGGTATCTGAATATACTTTTAAATGTTGCAAAAAACAGTCCAATATTTCATTGTTATGAGCGCGACAGCGTTTCCATTGCCTACTCGTCTACTACAATGGACTTTCAAAATACTTAAAATATCTTCCCAATATTCATTACTAGCTCTTAGCCTAAAATCTTCGTGAATAAACACGAATACTGAGCAAGATAGAAGAATATAATAGCAAACAGTTAAGTATTGTTATGTTATGACTATAAATGCATAAGACAGGTACTTACAGATTAGTTACATAAGATTTGTTTTCGTATTAATTACAATGTGCAAGCATGTGCGTATAATGTAGATAATGAAGGAACATTATTCACCCCGTAATACATAAAATATAACACATAATTGTGAATACAATTAACACCATAGACAAAAGACTATCGATTAAGCGTTGACTTTCCCGCTTGAAACCATAGATACATATTTGAATAATTATTAAAGAGTATTTTTTATAATCTTGGAGACTAATTTGACAGTTTCATACGTCAAAATTAAAAATAATGAGAATTAGGGACTCTTTTTTAAAATTTTCGTGGGATGGAAAACAAGCCTACGGCTCACCTAATGGAAGTGGTCACAGCTACCTATAGACATCTGCAATACCAGAGGCCTAACAAATGCGTTGCCATCCCAGAGACAAAGTTGAAATGTCTCGTGCCTGTAATTTCACCAGCACCCAAAACCAAACCGAAACACAGCAACGCTGCTTTACGGCAGAAATAGATACGGTGGTAGTACTTCCTCGGACCAGCTCCTTCAAAAAGAGCTCTCCTACTACTAAACATAAAGCACACTATTCTAGTTGAACACATAAACCTGTCAAATCAGTCTCTAAGATTATTAAACGCCCTTTAAATTCTAAAATGACAACATTCAGTATTAAGAAAATTTATGTAAATACATTTTATATACAGTATATTCATAGTTCATTAATTAATTTGTTACAAAAGCGAAAATATAAACGCATCTTTTCAAATGCGTCATATAATAATTGCAGCTACAGTAAAAGGAGTATTTTCAAAATAAATTCCCTCATTGCAAACAGATATGAAAGTACATGCATATGTGCAATTTCCTTGGATTTAATACCTTGGACCACAGTAAATTACACTTAATTTTATGCTTAAGAAATAGGACCATGTTTTACGATTGTCAGAGCAAAAGTGGCTTACGTCTTTTTCTTTTACTTACAGATAATGAAACCCGGAGCCAGAAAAAGATAAAAGCTATTCAATTTTCCCTTACTTTTGAAACACATGGTACACTCAACAAAAGAGATAAGTAACCATGCCGTCACATATAATTGTTTTTCTTAGACGCTGAAGGATGGTTACAAGTAAAATTTGATTTGAACATTAGAAAACAAAAGCACACAGCTATAGTTAATTAATTTAAATTAAATTAAATTCGCAGACATTCATTAGACATTCATTCACTGGTTACGTTTTTTTTTTTTTTTTTTTTTTATAGACGGGAAATCATCAAATAACTTCCCCCGCCCTGGGCGGGGCGGGAGGGAGTGTCAGACTTTTACTGACTAAAACCCGTCTATGTTCCTTCATGTGCCCTTTGCGTTCCGGGGGCGCGGTATCTCTTTCGAACAACCCGCAGATTCACTGGTTACTTGTCTCTTTTGTTGATCGTACATTCCTAATTACTTGGACCTAGCAATTGTCACACAACAATCACAGCATTACTGACCTTCATAGACATTGCTATTTTTTTTCTGTAGGCTCCTCCTTTTTGTGTGTAAAACCTTTAGGCAGTAGGTTTTATATTCGACTAGCTTCTGCCTATGACTTCATCCGCATGAAAGTTAATATATTTAGTAAGGCTACTAAAACATATCCTCGGCAAAAGTAAATAAATAAATAAATAAATAAATATTTTGGGACAACTCACACACGGCTCTCTGATCCCAAGCTAAGCAGAGCTTGTGTTATGGTAACCAGACAACTGATATACATACTTAAAGTTAGTTACTAAAAGTAAGGCAATAGTGTAGCTGACAAACTGGGAATTATTCTTTTGCTTGCAAACGGGTCAACAGTTGTGAAGATACAATTTCCGGGATTGGGTAAATGACACGACTAAGCAATTGACATACTTTTTATGAGCAGTCAAAACGCCTTCCGCCATAGATTTTGTATGACAGTACTAAACTATGACGTCACTTTTTTTTCATGTCAATTTACCATCAATTTATTGATTTTATTCATTCTATTATTCAATTTATTGATTATCATATATTAAACTTACTAGTTATGCCAAAAAATGGGAAAAAGGCATGAGTTTATGTATGTATGTATGTAGTTATGCCACTCCTGAACTGACAGTATTGCCATAAAAATGGCCCTATACCTTACACAAAGCCCTACTAGGCTCTACAAACACAACTACACTACAGACTTCGTTCAAACATGGTCGATGAGAGTCGAAACACGGGACAACACAACCTACGTCACAACAAGCACCGAAAACTAAATTATGTGCGTTTGGTTACAATAATAACACAATATATCTGCTTATCATGGGGCTACAAATGTACAGCCGACCAAGGCAAGAAAAGAGAGACGTCATCAACATTTAGCTATTTTAAATGTCAATACTCGTTGCAGTTGCAATCATAAAATGTGGGAGCGAAACGACACGAGATTACTAAATATTAACCATCTTTTTTTGGACTTTTTATGACGACTGTTTCGTGTTTTGAAGTTTAATAAAATACTAAAGGAGTATTTCATTGCGCGTGTAAAACAATTTTCTAACTGCATTCTACTCAGATCAATTGCACCCAGTTGTCAAATGGGTTGAAATGATTTGAGTACATTAGATTTATTAATTGTGAGTGCATCAAGCCTTGGTCGGCTTGTATGGAGAGTAGATTGTGTGATGATGATTTTTGTGTTACAATTTCATTGACAACATAATAAGCGTAAATACGACGTCATCAAATTCATAGCCTCATGATTAA
Organism: Caradrina clavipalpis; assembly: GCA_932526535.1. NCBI lineage: Eukaryota > Metazoa > Arthropoda > Insecta > Lepidoptera > Noctuidae > Caradrina > Caradrina clavipalpis. Next base: position 5,797,410 of record OW052105.1, read on the forward strand.
AAACTCAGTAAATAAATAAATGCAACAACCACAACGATGGAATGTTAAAAAATAACCTAAAAAACGTGAGATCATTCACAAGCCAGCTTGCTGTCAAAAGAACTGAGAGCTATCCCGAACGCTTGGAGCGCACACAGTGGATACCGATAGTCCATTGTAAAGACATCTTCTGATATACGCCCAAACTGCATTACTACATACTCCGGTTCAGAATCATGAACAATTTGGAAGTTTTTCACACTTGCCTGGGTTACTCTGCCATGGAAATTGAGGACGTAGGATTGTGTGTCGTCGTTCCATACTGGGGTTTTGTTGTGTAGTACCACAATGTCATCTAAAGTTTGGCTTTTCAGACGTTCTAACAGTGTTTCGCTGTCGTCTTGCGGGGCAATGGTGACGCGCTGCCGGTCTGGTGTCATGCCTGGGAGTATGACTGTCATTTTTCTTGGTCCTTTGAAGCCGAGGACGTTGGTGTCCTGTAATTAAAATTGATTTATTGTTACTATTACTCATAGTTTTATAAGCTTTTTAATGTGAATGATGTAATGATTAATTTTTATGTCGAAATGAAAGGCATATTATTGTACGTACGCAATTAGGCTGATAGGTTATAAGGTATTTTGTCAATTCTTTGTTCTGTTTTCCTAGAAATTATTGAAACACTAGCTTTTGTCCGCTACTACGTAAGCGAGAATGCTATCAATTAGCGCAGGGCTTCCCCTGCATTTTTTATCTGTTGAAATGATTGATTAACATTATATTAAAATTCATGCTATTATAGGAGGGAAATACGCGGAAGGCTCCGTTGTTTGGTTGTTTTTAGTCACTAAGAATCTGACAGAAACCAAGGGCGCCGTGAAAAATTTCGAAAATTGTAAATGCGCCGCGGACTGGAAAGGGTTGGGAACCCCTGCCTTAGCGTATTCTATTAGCGTTTCTTTCGTAGCTTTCTATTAGCGTAAGAATATTCAGAATCGGGCCAGTAGTTCCGGAGATCAAACAAACAAAGTCTATTCGTTAATGTTATTAAAGTTCATAGTATTTAACACTAAGTACTCACCTCCTATCGAAATAGAATACTATACGACGGAGCGTCACAAACACACCCATCATATCACTTTGAATTGTCCTACCTTTACTGGTACAATATAATGGATGAATTTAATCGTACACGATATTATGTCATACTATAAAATTATGTATTATTGCATCCTGGGATCGTGATCTGAGTTCTAATTTTATATAAGAACACTAACAGTGAGCAGTAGTGCGATTCTCTAAAATGCAAACTCGAAAACGAGTCTCACTAAAGTGACCGCGCTCACTTCGATAACGAACCCGCTTGCCTTGGTTGTGTTTTCGCTTGCCGTGGTGACGTCACCGGCATGATCGTGTTTAACAGAATACCATTTATCTCACTGCGCGTTCAGCTTTCGAATTACGAAGTGAGGCTTAGAGAATCGCACTGCTGTTTAGCCGTTTATTCCTGGTCGTCCCCACTCCGTAGTCCCAACTGTGTACGAGTGGGGAAAAAAGTTTCGTTCCTCCCCAGTGGTGACCATTGGAACTTTTTATTTCTCACTCGTTCAGCTATAGACCGAGAGTCAAAATGCAATAATGGGGATTTCAATAACAGATTTCACGGATTGTGTAAATGTTTTAATTACGACTGTTCACGATTTATCACCGGTATGTTTAGGTCCCATGTAATAGGGGGCGAGCCTATTGCCATTAACCGGGCACAAATCCTATCTCCGACCTGCCGTGCGATTCTCTAACATATTTCAGCGCTGCGCTCGACGTCGAGCTGGTTGACGAAACTTCGGTAAAATCAACTCTATCCGTTGTGCGTAAAGTTGATTTGACAGTAGTGTTGCAGCGTTGAAATATGTTAGAGAATCGCACGGCTGCTACTAAGAATTTAAAACCCAATAACAATTAGCTCGACCTGGAAATCGAACCTAAGACGTCGCGCCAATCGCGCTTTAGACCACTAGGATAACGAGGCCAGTAAACATTTTTTTTACAGTAATCTGAAAGTGTCCTAACATGTCTCGAAGCCGTGACGTCACTCATCTGTACAATAAAGAGGAAAACTTGTGTACTTACCTAACCGCACAAACACAACGTAACATAATGTACATTTGTAAAGTTCCCTAACTAAATGTATTGTTTGACTTATATTCAAGCTACGTATTCTACGTCGAATCACGGACAATCCCAGTAAACCACTTTTTACCCTTACGCACTTCGCAATAAGGTTGAAAATTGGTCAGCTGCCCGTTCCTCTGTTGTACCAATTTCTGTAGACTAAGATAAGTTTGTTCTAAATACCTTTAATGAGCCCCAAAGCTTTGTTAGGTTTCAGGCTAGGATATTAAATTAACAGACTCAGGCTAATTGGGTTTAGATTTACTAAAATGAACCAACCCATGTTTCGAATTCTCCTATTTTTGAAGAAATTGTGTCTGATATTAGGTCTATTCTAAGCATACGTTTCGGATGTACATTAAACTGTTATTTATTGGATAAATGTAACGCAATTGAATTTGTGAGACGCAATAAGTTTAATTAGAGATTGCGGGTTCGTTCGTTTTGGCATAATTAAACTTAATTACAAGTTTGCTATAATCTTTGTCTAATGATTAATGAAGCAAGCGTTTTCAACATATTTATTTATTTACATTTCCCTTACAAATGTCATTACAGGTTTACGTATACGTACCAATTATAAAAATATATTTTGAAAAATAGCTGTACTACAAAAAGGTCTTTTAATAATAAAATGGGGAAGTATCTGTTTAAGGTGCAACCTCCACGGTAGCCCGCCAAATTCAAATTGTCTTACGTTTTTTGCAATTTGCAAGTCAGTATTAGGTTTAATGTTGATTAAAGTAAGATTCGCGGGCGTAAGAAGTATGTATTTTCAGAAGTTTAACCATTAAAATCAGTAAAATAACTCCATAAGTCGGTATAATTCCAAAATGTCAAGATTTCATGAAATAGTCATTCTTGGGTTTACCTGGCCCTATGGAGGTTTTATTGCTGACTTAAATGGTTATAATTCTGAAAATACATACTTCTTACGCCCGCGAATCTTACTTTAATCAACATTAAACCTAATACTGACTTGCAAATTGCAAAAAACGTAAGAAAATTTGAATTTGGTGGGCTACCGTGGAGGTTGCACCTTAACGCTTTTTGTGAAAGCCTCATAGGTGGAAATGCTTAAATTAAATATGTTATGTAGATTAGATTAATAGGTAGATTTAAATAATAGATAAAATAGTCAGCATGTATAATACTAGGGAATATTTATATTTTTTGTTTTGTTTTTTAGACTGTACTTAAGTATATTACACCTGCAACTAGTAAATGTTTAAAATATGGGAGCTACATCTGCCAACAAACTACTGTGCAGTTTGGCAGAAGTAACAATTTTGTGTAATAGGGTGTTACACAAAATTAAACGATTTTTCATTCATTCATTATTCTTTTAATAAAATATCGGTTCACTATTTCGAAGATATTGAACTTGATACTTGGTACGAGATACCATGCATCATAAACGTTCCTATGAAGCCTAGCGCAGGTGACGGAAGTTCCGTCCGTGAAACTAGAACTCACACGCGATACGTTTCACGGCCCCTAGTAATGCCTACAAACCTTGACACTATTGATACATACATAAAGAATGCCCTGACTTATCGAACAACCTAGCTGTCTCTACTAGCTCGAGTCAGCTTGAACTTGGACCTACTATCTATCATGCATGCATTTGGTTTCCGCAAATGGTCTTCGATTGTGCTTGAGCCATAGTGTTTGTTATTCTAGTTAAGCGTTTGTATCTTTATATTCGTCCGTAAATAATCTAAATCTGATCAAGTATTTCTCTTTGCTATCTTCCTCCATAGACGCCCTACGTAAAGGTCCGTACTCTTGGATTGTATTCGCTTCTCTACATCTTTACATAGCATAAAACAAAGTCACTTCCCACCGTCGTCTGTACGCTTAGACCTTTTAAACTGCGAAATGTATTTTAATGTAATTTCATCAATAGATATCTAGTGATTCAAGAGGTAGGTTTATATGATAGAACATCACGTTACGATTAACGGGAGCGGAGCAGTAATTAAAGACGGAACTGAACGCGGATGACACCGCGAGGTATATAGCTAAAAGTTTATAAGTTTAATGCCTTCCCTAGGGGGCTAAAAGGCCTGGGTAAGAAGCAGACTGACAACCTCCTTTTTTAATTCCTTGCTGAAAACTGGGACAGAGGGGCCTATCTGACTCTTACTGACTAAAAACCACTCCGGTGTTCCCTTTCCACACTTACGCTGAAGATCCGGGGTCCCAGGAACGTACGCGCTTTCCGCCAGACAACCTCTTCCATTGACCTGTTAAATGCTAACGAAAAAAGCAATTAAAGAATCAAATAACAACTTACATAAACAACAGCTGCCAACTCGTGCCTGGTGTGAGCATGGTCGTGCTTCCTCCACGCCTTGCCGTTGTCGTACACGGTGAAGGCGGTCCCCAGAAGGTTGGACCGCAACTTGCCAGCGAAGCTGTCCGCTGTGCGCGTCAGCTCAGTAGGGTCAGTCGATATTAGGTAGTTGGACGTGGCGGATTTTTTGCGTTTGCGGGCTATAAGGAAATGTACATATACCATCACGCCTGTATTCTTCGAAGGGTTATGCAGAGGAGTACCAAAGTACACCAACTGTTTTTTTATACCATTGAAGTGGGCAAACAAGCTAACGGCCCGCCTGATGATAAGCGGTTACCGCTGCCTATGGACACTTGCAACAACACTCGCCGGTATGTTTAGGTCCCATGTAATACGGGGCCAGCCTATTGCCATTAACCGGGCACGAATCCTAACTCCGAGCCGATACTGAGAATTTCATAAAAAAAACCCAATACTTAAAACTTTTTCCTCGACCGGGGAATCGAACCCAAGATCTCTAGTGTAGCAGTTGCGCTTAGCTCCACTTAGCTAACAAGGCAGTTCAGAAATATTTGCAGATAAAAGTGGATGCTAGGAGACAAAAATCAAAGAAACGATGGGAGGATGAATAAGAGAGGGCGAGGGCACTCAGTTGAGTAACGGCTAGCCAGAGAAGTAAATAAAAGAAATAGAGGCTTATTATTTTCAACCTTCGGCTTAGCGCCGAGAATTGAATATTCCATCAATTCATCAGCATTAGTCATAGCAACAGTTAATCTATGTACAATGCCGAGACCAGGAAGTTCTATATATAGGTATTTTTTTAAACATTATTTAAATAATTGAATCGTAAATTACCAAAGACTTTGTATAGTTTTTATTAACGTAATTAACTAACTTTGTTTCCGAATGTTTGTCCCAACTAATTAATATTGCTAATAACCCATTTCAATCAAGTCAAGTACATTAAATTAATTGAAACATGGCCGCGTTTTATGTGTATTAGCGTTCAATCATTTAGTTAATGGAAATCGACCAGTTTGTATTTAAACAAGGGAACCAATCTAAATATACCATTTAACTCAAAGCGGACTGACTGACTGACTGACATAGTGATCTATCAACGCACAGCCCACACCACTGGACGGATCGGGCTGAAAGGTGATGGCTAAATGACTGCCCCCGGGCCAGATACATTCTGGAATGTATATGAATCTTACATAACCTCATAATATTTAAAAAATCATTCATGAATTATGTAGTGTTTAATATTTTCCTAGCACTTTCGTGAACTATTAAACATAATAAAGTATCTAAAAAAAAAAGAAAAGCTTTTCATCACAAACATTCGCTTAAATATACAACCTCATTTTCGTTTTTAGTTTTATTATTTTTCGAAAGTGTCAGTTGAAGAAAATTATATACTGTCAAACACACCTTTTTTCCTTTTTAGGCAATATTATTTTACCATTATATTATTCCCAAAAAGTATCTGAAACTTTTTTACATGAAATACTAATATTTAGCCATTCAGCATTACATTGTGCTAGGTGCCATATTTATACATGGTACCTGGCACATGGGGCAGTGGTCTATACTTCCATTTAGCCATCTCCTTTGGCATGCAGGTAGATGTTATGACGTAGGCATCCGCTAAGAAAGGATTTTGATCAATTCTACCCCCAAGGGGATAAAATAGGGGATGCAAGATAATACTTCTTAACGCGAGCGAAGTCGCGGGCAAAAGCTAGTTTGAAATAAAGTAGGTTTGATGTTAATGATTCATAAACGTTGACCTAATGTTTTTGTTTGAACTAGAAACAGAGAAAGGGCGTTAGAGACCATCAATCATTAGCTGTGTTTGACGTTAGACGGTAAATTAGACACGGTTCATTTCTAACACTAATGTGTTGCAGTTTTGTTGGAAAAAATACAGTAGAATATGGGAAATTATTTTTCAATAAATGTGGCAGAAAACAAGCTAAGACAAGCTAAGGGCCGCTTGATGTTAATCGGACACCGCTGCCTATGGACACTTGCAACACCTGAGGCATCACTCGTGCGTTGCCGACCCCGAAAAAACTGACGTTCGTCTTGTTTGTTTAAACCTTATCCCGCCATTTCTCCTTGATCTACGTTTTGCAAGGTGTAATTTTACACCCTCGTCTTTCAGGAGGTTATTGTAAGACATAAAATTACGACATCTGATCAATAATTGGTAAATACTTGTCTTATTAGTTGTTTATGTTTGACAGTATTTCAGTATAGGTACACCTCTTTTAAAGAACACAATCTCTACAGACGTATGTAGTAGGCAGCCCCGAGAAACTATATCACTGTGTGCGTGCGGGTTCATCGCCCCGAGTACCTAAACCCAGCGACAAGATGGCCGGCTCAAATTCGAAAATCACCTACTAAAAAAAACCATACATTTTAAGAGAATAACTAGCTATAATTACCTCCTTGAATTTGACAAGGATGCAAACCTTCGCACCTTTTAATATATATTTTTTTCAAACCAGCCAGTTACACTTTAAAAAAAAAAAAAAACAAACGTTCATTTCTAAACCAGCCGTTTTTTGAAAAGCTAACTCTCAACGCTATCATATATTAAATAAATAATATATACCATCACGCCTGTATTCCCCGAAGGGTTAGGCAGAGGTGTACCAATGTACACCCACAGTTCGCCGGTATATTTAGGTCCCATGACCCAAGACCCCATCCCATCCCATCCCATCCCCATCCCATCGATATATTAAATAAAGTTTATTTTTACTTACCAGCCAGCAAAAACACTTTCTTCCCATAATCCTTTTCAAGATGCAAGAAGTAGGTAGGGTAGAGGCCCCGGTCCATGCCCTTGCGGTCGCGAGCTATGCGACATTTGTATAGCGTGCCGTGTTTCGCTGGAGTCACTACGAACGTTTCCACTGCACCTTCTACTGAGCCTTCAATTTCTGCTGCCTGTTCAAGGAATTGTGGTGGTTATAAAGTTGGAGAACCCTCAAACTCGAAGAGTTCCGTAAAATATTTATCCAAGTGATACAAACGCCGAAAAGTAACATGTTTTTTGTATGGGTACTCCTCATAATTTTAAACACATTTTTTTTTTATATGGCGGCCGTTGTTTTATCCACATACTTTGAAAAGATCTGCCTACTTGTTACGGTTAAAGATATACAGCTCTGTGACAGACGGACAGACAGAGGAGCCTTAGTAAGAATTCCATGCCTCACCTTCCGTTTAAAACCACCTTATAGTGACTAAAATAAATGTTCCTGTGTGTAGGCTCTTTTCGGGGATGAAATACAAATGACGGGGTTTAAATAATTCTAAAATAGGATATTACTATTACAGCGGTGTTATTCTGTAAAACCCTCCTTCCGTGGAGTGAGCGTGTGGCGACCTGTTAATCCCTAGCATCGTATAGTGGCAGCCCAGTTTTAGCTCACTTCACCTTAATTCACTGAGGGAGATTTCTTACAGAATTAGCCGGCTGGTGGGGTCGTTTCCCATAGTAACACATGACTCACCTGGCTCGGCGAGCTATCTCTCCTCGGCTTATCATGCAGCGGCGCCACAGCGGCGTCAGCACATACGTCATCAGTGCTCGCATCGCGGCCCACGCTACACACGGGCACGCTCTCGTCGTCCTCCTCCCCGCTCCCCTCGCCTTCGCCTACCGTCAGCACTTCTATCTGATTGCCTAGCTCTGCAACGTTTTAGGAAATGTGTAGGTAAAGTTTATATGCTTCGTCATCTACTCGTAAAAATCCCTTGACGTGAAGTGTCGCTAGTGAGTACAGCGGTGTTATTCTGTAACACCCTCCTACCGTGAAGTGAGCGAGTGGCGACCTGTCAATCCCTAGCATCGTATAGTGACAGCCCAGTTTTAGCTCACTTCACCTTAATTCACTGAGGGAGATTTCTTACAGAATAAGCCGGCTGGGCCTCCTAAATGAACGTGAACTGGCGCTGTCAGATTGGTCATCTCTTAGCTACCATGGTTAACTTCTTTGTTATAATTATTTCTTTTGTTTTTTAGTTACGTTCATTGTTTTCATTTAAAGAAGCAACAAGAATTTTGTATGCATGGTTTTATAAAAACCAATTTGAAAAGAGTGTCCAAGGAGTTTCTTCCACGTTCTTCTCCATAGAGACCTACGTTTTGGAACGAGCAACTAGCTTCAACTTACGTAACTGCTTGGCAATTCAAAAGTGCCTGCATAGATTAATATACTGAGTGCCTGTAAATGGTCTTATTGAAATAAATGCTTTGACTTTGACTAAGTACGCAAACATTAAGGCAAAGTGGGGGATATAGACGAAATAGGTCGTCAAGCTTCAAGTACGCAAATTAGGTACTCGTCTATCCATATAAAAATAATATCCATATAATATGGGCGAAAAGGTTTATAGGGCTATCAATTCGTCCACTGAGAGATTTAGTTGTTCGTGATTTTATTAGCATTGTATACTAAGTATGTATGGAAATTACCATCCTCGTACGCTAAGCATGGATTTATCTGAAGAAGTGTCGCGTTTGAAGTGTTTACAACATGTATTGATTCGTTTATGTATTAAGTGCTTCTGATTAATTGGAAATGTAGGGCAATACCCATGACATAATGTTTCTATTGTTGATCATTCTATCCATATAGATTAGGCATTGATTTCGATTCTCAGGTACGCTGTACATTTAAAAGTCAGCCTATTCGGTTCGGCATTAGAACCTTTGATGATCTAGTATTGAAAATTCCGAACCAACCGAATGAGCATACTCATTTAAGAATATACTGAATCTTTTAAAGGGTGCCTTCAATTTGCTTTTTGGTTCTTCAAGCTATTTAGAGAAGTAGATATGAAAGAAATTGCACAATTGTTACGTCCGCGTTCATCTAGGTTCGAACCCATGATATACCTACTACTTGTAAGTCAGGGCCGTTACCACTAAGCTACCACTGAACGAAGTAAATCCTCGAAATTAAGCATAATTTTAAGACATTTAAATCTTGGCTTTTATCACACACATAACATCACGCCTGTATTCCGCGAGGGGTTAGGCAGAGGTGTACCAATTTACACCCACAGTTCGCCAGTATTTTTAGGTCCCCTGTAATAGGGAGAGAGCATATTGCCGTTAACCGACACAAATCCTAACTCCGAGTTGCTACTGAGAAATTCATATAGAACCTCAATAACACTTTGCTCAACCTGGGAATCGGACCCAAGACCTCTAGCGTAGCAGTCGCGCTTACGACCACAAGGCTTTTTTTTTTTATAGACGGGAAATCATCAAATAACTTCCCCCACCCTGGGCGGGGCGGGTCTATGTTCCTTTCATGTGCCCTTTGCGTTCCGGGGGCGCGGTATCTCTTTCGAACAACCCGCAGCCCCGGCAGGCATCGGCCCTCAGTGGCCCCTTCCAAGTTTGCTGACATCTCTTTGAGGCGCGCGTGGAACACGAACGCGACCACAAGGCTAAGGAAGCAGTTTCAATTATCACTTCAATAAAATATTATTATTTTTCTTGTTTTAATTTGTACTCTTGATTAACAGTACCAAAGTTACGTAACAAAAGATCTAGTCATATTTCATACAAATTCATTAGTCATAACCATAATATAAATATTGATACCCATTAGTAATATTGAAACTACACCATAGTCATACATTACTTGGTTTATTACTAGGAAACATCATTATTTTATAAGTGTTTAAAGTTGAAAGTTAAATAAAGATAATGGAATAGTTATTATTTCCAGTATACATAATTTTTTATAGCTATGTGTAGTTTTTTATAGCTCATGCCTTCTCTGTATGAAAAGAGGTCTTTGCCCTGCGGTGGGATAATAATAGCCTTGTATTATTTTATTTAATTCTTTATCTTTTTTCTCTTAGAAAAACGATGACCTTACACAGGGGCTTTTTTTTTTTTTTTTATAGACGGGAAATCATCAAATAACTTCCCCCGCCCTGGGCGGGGCGGGAGGGAGTGTCAGACTTTTACTGACTAAAACCCGTCTATGTTCCTTCATGTGCCCTTTGCGTTCCGGGGGCGCGGTATCTCTTTCGAACAACCCGCAGCTCCGGCAGGCATCGGCCCTCAGTGGCCCCATCCAATTTTGCTGACATCTCTTTGAGGCGCGCGTGGAACACGAACGCGCCGTCGACACGGTCTGTCGCTAGTGAACGTACGGACGGTGAGCTACCCATTGCTCACCGTCCACAGACCCGCGTCTACGGTGGCCGGGAGTCGTCACGTGGCTCCCGACGCCCGGATCGTCTACCGCGGCGGCCGCTGGGACGGGGGACCCTCCTTTCCCTCTCCCGTCCCGCCGCCTCCTTCTCTAGCATTACAGCTTCGCAGAAGGAGGCGACTGCTTCCCATTCCCCCTCGCTCCGGACCATGGCCTGAACCAGTGCCGGACGCGAGAGGGCGCCGCCGCCGATGTACACAGGGGCTGGCTGAAGCCAAATGTGTAAGGAGAAATTTAAATTGGAGATTGTAATTATTAATTCATTTATATAGAATGAAATGCAAGGGCTGAAATGCAGTTTTTCATAGATTGTAATGACTAAATTAATCAAGGTAAAAGTAATAGTAAGTAAAGTATCAACAGGCCTCTTACCACGAAGCATAATAGTCTTTCAACATATGAATTTGAAGACCATTTTTGAATAGCAAGATTAAGATAATCATTTTAATAAATAAAAAAAAACATATAACTTTGTATTATCAAATTAACACCAACTAAAGTCATAATAATATTAAAAATCATGAAATACTTTTAGATAATACATGAATCTGTTTAATATTTTGTCTCAAGAATTTATTTAAGTTTAGGTACTTGTTCTAAATACAATGGAGGTATAGTATTTTGTAGTAAAACCAGTTAGGTAAGTACTTAACAAGTCATGAATGAATAACATGTTTTTCTGTTTTCCAATAACAAGGTTATTCATTCAGTATAATGATTCACTACACTAGAAAAAGGCCATACAATTGATCCTTGAATTTACATTCGCAAAAAAATATAGATATTTGAACCGTTTCTAAATGTTCCGGTATAGATAGTGTTGCAAACAGAATGTTGTTATCTTTTGAAAATGTTGATTAAATACCTATAAAGAGTCATTCAAAGTCAAAAGGACTTAGTTTTTACTGAATGATTCATGATATAGTGTCCTTGTAAAGTATCAAGTTTCTTCCTGATTTACTCTTGCTTCCTTATTCAAACCATTGTATGGTAGGAATAAGACTTCAATCATCGATACATACTGGCAGACAAATGTTTAGAGACTTACAATCTCTTTTGTTCACATAGTCTTTAAAACATGCAAAGGTGTTGATGAAAGTGAGTCATAACACTGGTCATCCAATTCGTAGTAATAACAAATGATTGTACATCTCAAGTAACATTATATTAGTGAATACAGAAAACACAGTCACCAAATCATGCATTAAATGTAAAATAATTTAGACAGAAAAGCATAATTATTATGTTTTATAAGAAAAAGTAAGCGCTGCATTCCTACTTACCATCATAAGTCGATATTCTATTTGTTTGGAGGGGTATTACTTGGTCCGGATTGACTGGCGACATAAGAAATTGCATCGGGCCATCATAGCCTGTTATGAAAGGAAAAGAAAATGCGCATAACGAAAATATACATCAAAAAACCATGCAAGAATCAACTAAACATTGAGATATTTTGGTTAATTTGGATAATACATGGAGAAGCACTTACCATGTAGCTCCCGGGAACGGCTGCCTGATAATGGACGTTTTGCAGACCCTACTCTTAGGTCGTTTGCCTGAACCATACCAGAACATTGGCGTTTCTGTTTCATCTTCAGTTCCATCAGTTGACGCTAAAATTACAAGTCGAATTAAATGACAAGGCATCAAGCAACCAAGGACTTTACGAATATTGATAACACCACCCCCTATAATATGCAAATATACAAGAAATTAGTGACTTTTGCAATGGTAATTTTAAAACCACTTACTTGTTGTTCGATTTTTTGATCCCGCATTGAAGCCATGGTCGTATGCGTTATTTACTTCGAATTTAACTTTAACTACAGCGCACTACAGTTTAGTTGTAAAAGTCTTAACTTTTATCTCAAAATTCAATACAATAATTGGCATTTTGTAAGCTCATTTTTTGTTTATAAATCATCTTGCCTACCGTTGCCCAGGAAAATAGTGTTGTCACCGTAAAGAACTTTGTCCTTCTGATAAATAGTAGTTTTCCAAAAAATTTAAAAAATCGCGAATCATTTTTTTTTAACGTCGGTTTTCCGCTGCAACAGTATATCTGTTACGGGTAATGCTAGAAGGTGGAGTAAACCTAGGTTTACCCGGGCTAACTTAGTATTACCCAAGCTTCTTGGGTAAAGTCCGAATAATAAGTAAAACAAATTTTAATTCGGGGTTTACCCATGCTCACCTAGGTCTACCCAACTATGGCTGGGTAATGTTAAAAATTTGTCTAATTAATTAGTTAAATGAAAATCCAGAATTTTTTTTTCTGGTGATATATTTTCGATATCAATCAGTTTATCATGACACACAGAAAACTGATTCCTTGAGAACATTTCCTCAATAGTACCACGTTCGTTTCCTAGCCTATACAGATCATCAGCTTTTTCCACAACTGCCATAAGCACGTTCCGAAACTCGCCTCTTCCTCAAGAAGCTTGGGTAATACTAAGTTAACCCGGGTAAACCTAGGTTTACTCCATCTTCTAGCATTACCCGTAACATATCGATTACCTCCTTTTAATACCTCAATGATTAGAAGCATGTTTACTTGTGTAAAAGGATTTAAAGCACGAGAATTCATTGGCCCAGCGCCTGATATCTTTCGGTTGTGTCGGATTGCGGTCCCTTCGGAATATTAGGTCGGAGTTAGGAAAGATGTTAGCGTGTGTAATGGTGCGGTTACATGGCCCGCGATAACATGAGCCGTTGTGTCACGTCACGCCACGCGCCGTGTAAGCAGCTACGTCGGGCGCGGCTCAGCACGGATCGGCTCGCCTCCGATGATCCATCGCTTGTATTAAGGATTGTGTCTTGGAATAAGATGAGCCGCACCTACCCGGAGCTCGTGTTATCGCGCGCCGTGTAATCGTACCTTTAAAGTGTGTTTACACGGCCCGCGCCACAACGTGACAGGCGTGGTTCGCGTTATAACGGGCGGTGTAATTGCACCTTAATATATTATCCTGCATACTTGACTTGTCTCTATTGTGATTATTACATTATTAGCCGCCTTAGCCAAAATCGGTCTGGAGAATATTGGTATTATTTCATGGTTTCTTTGTGGTAACATTTTATTTCCCATTTGTGCTTCCACTTTTAAAAAGCTTACCCGTTTTGTTGGGAAAATAGTCGGATCTGACGTTCAATTAGACTAATTTTATTTTAGTTTAATGATGTTTTTTTTATGTTATGATTACTGTATAGACAGTGGCTTGTCTTGGGCGTTTTGGCATCAACACATTGCATCGTACGCATCTTATACGACTTAAACACACTATCTGGCATGATTATAGTTGTATATAAACAGTTTTAAACCAAAATCCGTGGTTTGATAGCGTGGTAACAGGGTATTATTTATTGGAAAAATAACATCACGTCTTCACGTCAATTCAATTTTTTGTTGTGAGTTGGGTAATTTTTATAAAGGGTAAAACTATTTTTTAAGGTGTAAACATTGATATAACTTTCAAAATTCATCAGCTGTCATGTTCTGTCATGGCTACATGAGAGAAAATCTGTCATTTAATTTTTCAAGATGGCTCCAAATCGGAGTGTTTTAGGATTTTTAAACCCAAAAACTATTAGTACAGTTTTCAGCAATAGTATTGTAAAAACTCCTTATCGTTATGTGCATGGGTGTAATAGTTGTGACAATTTTTTAGGCGGTCACGTCATATCTGCTGCTTCTTTAGCACGTAAAAATTGTAAGTTTTACATGCTTTCATTACATCACCGGTTTTGATTCAATTCATAAAAGACATGAGCAATTATGCAGAATGTATTATTTAGCAAGGCTTCTCGCATACACATACTCTTTATGTTATCAACTGCGAATGTTCTTTGACATTTCATGAAACATAACCTAACTTTTGCACAATTTCATCACTCAGATAATGTCGGTGTAAGACATCGATTTATTCATACGACGAACTTTGTAAGCGCTCGAGCCGACTACTACAAGGTCCTCGGTGTCGCTAAGAACTCCTCTGCTAAAGATATCAAGAAGGCATACTACCAGCTAGCTAAAAAGTACCATCCTGATGCAAACAAGTCAGATCCAGAAGCTTCTAAGAAGTTCCAAGAGGTGTCAGAGGCATATGAGGTAAGCAAAGGTCATTGGAACTTATTTTTCTTATCAAGTAGTGTTAAAAAAAATGTCAATAATGTTTTGTTAGCAAAACAGCTGACCTATAATTTAAATGAAATTCATTCCAGAGTTAATATTTATGTCTTTCATTCTATAAACAGTTGAAATGAGAAAACTGGGGATTGGTTTTACAATTCTTCAACTTAAACTATTATTTAGGTTTAATTTAGGCTGAAGTAGTGTAAAACTGATCCTTATTTCATGATCAGATGGTAGATTTTAAATACATCTTTTTGGTTTTTTCTAGATACTTTCTGATGAAAACAAGCGTAAGCAGTATGATACATTCGGTACCACGGCAGACGACATGGGCATGGGTGCCGGGCCATCAGGAACCGATGGTTTCACTCACCAGTGGCAGTACAAGTCTACCATAGACCCTGAAGAGCTGTTCCGCAAGATATTTGGAGACGCTGGCTTTAAGAGTGATGCTTTCAGTGACTTTGCTGAGTCCAAGTTTGGTTTTGGTGCAGCACAAGAGGTAAAGTTTAAAGGCTGTGTGTAAATCTTCTGATTGTTATACATTTACATCTATATTCCATGGATTTATTTATGTAAGTAGTTGTATTATGATCCTAAATGCGACTGCTAGGCTCTAGCACAGCAGTCGCATCATGACCTCTAGGTGTTGGGTTTGATTCCCAGGTTGAGCAAAAACTGTTAATGGGCCTTATCTATGTAATTCTCAGTAGTAGCTTGGCCTTAAGATTTGTTCCATGGAGCATGGATGTATTATTGTGTGATATTGTTGTCATGGGACCTGTTATGTATGCATGTATTTATTTTTATAGATAAGCCAACTCTATGTAACCAATAACTTGTAGGTTTTATTATGTGTTTATTTAAAATGTTACTATATTATTAAAAACTAAAATGGCTTCCAAAATGTGCATAAACAATTCCATACCAAAAATGTCACTGTTTGGTTAAAAAGATTTTGGTATAACAATTGATATAAGGAAACATGTTGCGCCGACCCCAAGTAAAATGGGATGAGGTCAGGAAGATGATGATGAATTGATATAAGGACTTGGTGTTCGCAACTCCACGTTAAAGCGCGTATTTTGCGTACGGTACGTGCGGTTAGAAAGGTTATAAATATAAAATATTTGTTGTATTAATTCTTCCAGATTGTGGTCAACCTTCGTTTTACGGAAGCAGCACGAGGTGTCAACAAAGAGATTAACATGAATGTTGTGGATACTTGCCCTAAATGTGCTGGCTCTCGATGCGAGCCCGGCACCAAAGCCATTAAGTGTACTTACTGCAACGGAACTGGCATGGAGACTTTCTCTCGAGGTATGATTGGTAATTATTTTATATTTCGTGTGCTACAATACCGTTAGCAACATGTGAACATCGCTTTGTAAATCTACACAATGAATGCTGGCACAACTTTACAAGCAGCCCAAAGTCACTAAGTACTGTAATTTATTCTAAGTTGTGTATCAGAACTTATTTTATCCCAATTAAACATACTCCTAGTTTCTGGAACTAAATAAATTGTAAGCACAGTAGCTTATTCAAATTGAAACCGATTTATTTTGGACAATAGTGATCCATATTTTGTTGTCAATAATTGGGAGTATAGCTCTCCGCCACAGATCTCAGGATATATTTGCGACTACTTCAAACTCTGTATAGCAGCAAATCAGGTTTTTTGTTTTGTCACAGAACAATTTGTCACATAGATTTTGCATAAATATTTGTTTGACAAACCAGGGATTAGCATCAGCTTATATGTTTTTATATGCTATATATGTTTTATAAGTGACTAACACTATGCATAGACATTTATCAAATATACAATGATGTTCGGAATAAACACATTCGACCATCCCATGCCAGCAACGAGCAGAAAAACCAGTAGAGAGCGCATGCGGAGGCTACCGCGGTCACCAAGCATACGCTACTTTTAGCCATTCTCGATAGTGCTGTTCGCAACATCGCGACGATTGTATCGATCTAATTTAAAATATATCGATATAATCTTTCTTATTTTTGTATTTTTATTGCTTTATTTTAAAACATGCTTATGCCCTTGGCTTTGCTAACAAATGTGCAGAGAATGAATAATATGTATGTTGAAATACATAATACTAGTATAAAACTTTACTTGTACATAACAGAAAAAAACTGTAAGCGTATGATGCCTATGCCTGCCTTTTACACAAAATTTAGTTTAAGATCATTATATAAATAAAAAAGATTTTTCACCGACGCCAAAAAATCGAGGAGGAGCTCGTGGCTAAATACTTACAGCCGCATAGACCGATCTTCCGGGTTAAGCCACGCTTGCCGAGGTTGGTCTGTGGATGGGTGACCATTTACTATAGCGAGTTTCCTCCGTGCCTCGGAAAGCACGTAAAGCCGTTGGTCCCGGCTGTCATTTGTAGATCTTTGACAGTCGTTACTGTTAGTCAGAAGCCAGAAAGTCTGACAACCAGTCTTACCAAGAGTATCGTATTACCCATTGCTGGGTTGTGGAGGTCTGATAGGCAGTCGCTCCATGTAAAATACTGATATTCAGCTGCAGCCGGTTAGACTGGAAGCCGACCCCAACATGGTTGGGAAAAGGCTAAGCAGAAGAAGAAGCCAAAAAATGGAAGTTTTCAACAGGACACTTATTTTTTTTTTGACGTTTGATTACGACTAAGTAACTTTTCACAGTGTAATCTGACTTCAATGATTCTTTTTTTAAAGAATAGTGTGTATATCTCAAAGTTTGTTTTTGTATTAAAAGGGGCTGAATGGTTAGTATGCGAACACTTTGCTAGCCCCATTTATTTGTGCACGTGCTGTAGTTAACGCCAATGTAATAAGTTAAAAAAAGTATTTTATATGCATTAAAATTTGCTGACTTCCCAACAATGACATCGAGAAGAAATTTGGATTAGAGCTACACAAAAAAGTTATCTCTGATTGTATAAATGAAATCTTGTAAATAAACACCTGTTTTATTTCAAAATCGAACCAGAAATCTCCGTATCAAACAAAGTCAAATAATTATCGATATCGATATTTTTAAAGTACATTTTTGGAATCACTAGATAATCCGTTGTCATTTGTTTGTGAATTCTTCACCCAATCACAGCGGCGAGTCTTACCTC
The DNA here is from genome assembly GCA_932526535.1 of Caradrina clavipalpis. Lineage (NCBI taxonomy): Eukaryota > Metazoa > Arthropoda > Insecta > Lepidoptera > Noctuidae > Caradrina > Caradrina clavipalpis. Next base: position 5,815,395 of record OW052105.1, read on the forward strand.
TCCCCCCGCCGTTTTTAGGTGACTTTGATTTAGAACAAAAGCTTGTCAATGATCTCTCTACTGGTTGTTGTGCTCTGTGCATGCCAGGCACCCTTAACTGGTTGTATATTTATTGTATCATTTGGCAGGTCCATTTGTGATGCGTTCCACATGCCGACATTGCCACGGAACTCGAATGCTTATTAAGTTCCCCTGCATTGAGTGTGAAGGAAAGGGACAGTCTGTAAGTATTTTAAGATGTACCTTATTGATTTAAAATTGCTTTGGAATATAAAATTAAACCTCAAATTGTTAATCTGCCTTAAACAAGCTTGCATTAAATGCATTTGTTGTGCATGTAGAGCCTTTGCCCCTGCATTGAGACAATAATAAGCCAATATTACTATTTAGTGAAGTTATTTTTGTGCTCTTTTTTTGTGAGAATATTTTACAAACAAAACTGTGCAGAATTAGCTTTTGTTCATTTTCTTGTAATTAGTGTATGCATACATACATAGATAAATGCGCAAACTTACCCCAACTACGCCAAAACCTTACCAAGCTGCGTGCCGGCGAAGCTAGTTACTCCCCAAGTCTCTCATATAGCATTAATTAAAAGAAAAAAACCTGTATTCTCAATATTATAACAATGTGTGTAAACAGGTACAACGCAAAAAGGTGAAGGTGCCCGTGCCAGCAGGGGTGGAAGACGGCCAGACTGTCCGCATGGCTGTGGGTAACAACAACGAGGTGTTCATCACATTCAAGGTGGAAGCGTCCAACTACTTCCGGAGGGACGGACCTGATGTACACACTGATTGTTCTGTAAGTAAAGGATTGCACTGGTTTTGTGAATGTGAATTGCAGTATTACAAGCAGATGCTGATCTTTTTGGGAAATTGCGAAACTGAGTTTGATTCTTTTTGTGAATTATTGACTGCTTATGATGACAGATCGATAAAAAAAAGTTTGATCTGTCCCCCTGTTAGCAACGGGGGCACAAAACAGGGCAGTGCAGCACTTATCTAACCCCCTATTAGTTTAAGAAGACAGATAATAGTGAATAAAGTTTTTACTGAGACAAAGCAGAGTGTCAGATCGGAATAACTCTTTTTCCTAGGAATAAAATTAGTTATTACTGCTAGACCAGTAACCCCACGGTTTCTTTTTTGGGTACTGATCTGCTCCCGTGATCGTACGGTGATCTGATATACTTTTCCTCATGAATCTGGCTATCATATACAAAAATATCTATTTCGTCCTATTTTGTTGGGAGTTTTGTTAAAGTGGTCAAATAGTTATGTAATCCTTTTGTTTTCAGATATCCGTGGCACAAGCGTTGTTGGGTGGCACGGTCAGGATACAAGGGTTATATGAGGACCATACATTGCAGGTTAGTTGTTTACATCCACATTGTTCCACATGAAGGTTTCATAATCTCTGATACTTTACTTACTTACCATTCTAGAATTGGAGGCTTAGAGTATTGAGAGCACATACCTATATTAGATTGCAGCAGTCGGAACCCATTCTGGACCATCGTCCAGAATGGGTTCCGACTGCTACAATTTTAAGTGCAATCGGGTACAACGACTTTCTTGTTTTAGGGCTTTTTCATAAATACTTAGAACAGCAGTCGGGTTTTTTAGTTTTTTAAATTACCGTTTTTTTTTAATTCATATGTACTTTCTAAGTTTATCTTGGACATCACTGATATCGATGAACGAAAACATTGTGAGGAAACCTGGTCTTATAAATAATATAAGTCTTGAGCAAGCATGGTGATCAATGCCCGTGCGTTCTCTGTATGAGGAAAGGCTTACGCCCCGCAGTGGAACATTAATAGGCTGATATTATTCAATCATCCTACAATGCTTTGTGTAAGATTTTCACTGTTATCTATTGTCATTGTATCACATGATGTAAAAGCTGTGCACACCTATAAGTGACAGGCGACACGACAGTATTAATTTAAGAAATTTTGTATCTATTAATGCTTTCGTGAATGTTTTCGTTGTTGGAGTGCCATAGTTTAAAATGTGGCCCTCACTCACACGCTCATCCATCTACATTCTGCACAAAAGAAGCTTCCTTTTGTGTAGAATGTAGATGGATGAGCGTTGAGCGAGGAGCGTAGCGAATTTATCTAGTTTAAATGATTATTGTATTGTTATAAAAAAAAAATGTATATCATTCATTGAAATAAATTAATTATTATAGACAAAGTAAGCCTTCGACAGATAGCAAAAGAGTTTATTTTAAGATGACAGAATGTAAATTGACCTGTAAAGCATACTAAAGTAATACATTTGTTTCAGATAATGCCTTGCACGTCGTCACACAAACTTATCAGACTGTCGCGGAAGGGTATGAAGAGGGTCGGCCAGCAGGGCTACGGAGATCACTATGTGCATATTAAAATACAGGTTAGTACCATCCAACATTACCGTAAATTCGCCCTATTTTTAAATACTTACATTAAATATATTCGGATCCCTAAGTTTTTATAATAAAACTAACTGAACTGGCAAACTTTGTTTTGCCATATAAATTACTAGCTTCTGCCCGCGACTTCGTCCGCGTCACAGTTGATGTGTTATCCTACGGGTACCGTACATTTTCCCGGGATAAAAAGTAGCCTATGTGTTATTCCAGACTATAATCTATCTTTGTGCCAAATTTCATCCAGATCCATTCAGCCGTTTAAGCGTGAAAGAGTATCAAACATCCATACATCCATACATCCATACATACAAACTTTCGCCTTTATAATAGTAGTAGGATTTGTATAGGGGTAATCTTATTTATTCCGTTAGCTGTATAAACAAATTTTTACGACTTATTCTCAAACCTAAAAATAAAACATAAAAATCGGTCAAGCGGTTTTGGAGGAGTTTGGCCACAAACACTGATACGAGAATTTTAAACAAAAATAGCAGTCAGGGATAATGTAGCTTCCTATTAGCGAAATAATTTTTGGAATCGGATTAGTAAAAAATAATAAATAATATACCATCACGCCTGTATTCCCCGAAGGGTTAGGCAGAGGTGTACCGATGTACACCCACAGGTCGCCGGTATATTAACTGCCTCGTTGGCCTAGTGGTCCTGAGTGCGACTGCTACGCTAGAGGTCCTGGGTTCGATTCCCAGGTCGAGCAAAAAGTGTTATTGGGTTTTTTCTATGAAATTCTCAGTAGCAGCTCGGTGTTTGGATTTGTGCCCGGTTAATGGCAATAGGCTCGCCCCCTATTACATGGGACCTAAATATACCGGCGAACTGTGGCTATCGGATTAGTATTTACGAATATTTTCGCTTTCAGACAAATCAACAAACTCTTCAGCTTTATAATACTAGTATAGATTAATCGGGTGTATCTCTAAATCGGATGACAAAGTTCCTGTGGATTGGTTTACTAAAGAAATTGAAAAAAATGAAGACTTTGTTTAAAGTGTTAATATTGCTGCTTTTAATAAAGTATAATATGACCTAAGAATTTTCGAAATTGAACCAGTAGTTATAAATATTTTCGCGTTCAAACAAATTCTTCACCTTTATCAGTGTAGTATAGATTAATCAAGTGTGTCTCTAAATCATAATTTATCTGCTAACAGGTACCAAAATCGTTGTCGAGCAAGCAGAAAGCGCTGATGTACGCGTACGCCGAACTAGAAGAGGACACCCCCGGACAGATTCACGGCATCTCCCTCGACAGAGACGGTAAGAAATAACTCCGAAGCTTCCGTAGATGACGGACTTATTTACTAGATAGTGCATACATAATGACATTAGAAGGCTTCATAGGCGATTCGCACACTGCACCGCATCACAGAGCCTAGCGCGGGAGTGCATGTTCATACGTTGTTTGCAAGTATCGGTGTTTCCCTGCCAGGGCTGCGTGCCGCCCCCGGAACCCAAAGGGTACAAAGAAGGAACATGGATGGGTTTTAGTCAGTAAAAGTCTGACACTCCCTCCCGCCCCGCCAAGGGCGGGGGAAGTCATTTGATGATTTCCCATCGGTAAAAAAAAAGTATCGGTGTTTGTAAAGAAAACACGCGTACTGCAACTCAGAAAACGTATTCACGCGCAGTCTCAGCGCTAAGTCGCCACGCAACTCGGAGCGTAGCGCGGGGCAGTGTGTGATTCGCTTAAGATAAGGAAATATAGGCTATTAGTAAATGGTACTTTAGAATTTAATTTCCTGCTTCACCAGCCCAAACAATCACGGTAAAAGGTCTCAAATTAGAAATGTATAGAAAAATTACATTTTATTAATGTAATGGACAAGGCCATCTAGGCAACGGCCCACCTAATGTCAAGTAGTCACTGACGCCTGTAATACTAAATCTCTCGATAGGAAAACAGAAATTTCTCAAATGTCTGTAATTACACCGGCACCCATATACCCTTCAAACCGAAGAACAGTGGTAGTACTACCCCGGACGAGCTCCTTCACAAAGAGCTCTATACTACTACTACTACTACAATTTATTTTACAGAAAAATCAAAAACTAGCAGTGATACGGACACTAAATCAAAGGCGGGTACGGGAGGGGACGATACGATACACCATGCAAACCGTGATAACGACGATCGTGATAGAAATAAGTCGAAAGCGTGGACGTTTATAGAAAGCATTAACGACACATATAGGACGAACAAAACGTACTTTGTGACCGGTTTCTTTATGTCTGTTATTATTTTAACGCTTGCGATACTCCATGACCCACAAGACTGGTATGGCACGTATGAGTATCTGAGACAGTTAGAGGAGCAGCCGGGGCGCGAGATAGATAAGCCCTATGGGTATGAAAGAACGCTTAAGCGGCAAATGGAATTAAATCCTGAATTGTATAAAGAGGCATAAGAGTTTGTATGGGGACGAACGAAAGGTGACATTGTATATTAATGAGGTATTTGTAAATTACTGTCTCTGCCGGTGACTCGAAAGTACGTAAAGCTTTGTAAAAAGCTTTTTCGTCTGCCATTCCTTATAGTATTCTGTAAACACATTTTAAGGACGAAATTATAATCTAATTGCTGCGAAAGTTATGTAAAATATGTTTTTTGAAACTATCAATCTTGGGGTCTTAAATTGGGTCGGAATTGTTGAATTAGACTATGAAGTTATTATTCACATTATTGTTATATTAAAACTTCGAACTAAGTTATTAATATTTGCCAGACAATGGTGCTGATTCTGTTGTTCACAAACTTAACTAAATTTAAGTTATGTTCATCTTTCTCTTTTCATTTCATTAAGAAAAGGACAGAAGATAAAATTTTAGTTAAGTTCTGTCAAATTTAGACACTCCATAGAGAATTTAGACGCGATTAAAAACATGGTGACTAGAAACACGCCAATTTTCTTCAGGCGCTGTCTAATTTGACAGGACTAAACGAATATGTATCTTCTGTCCTTTTCTTTAAGAAATTGAAAGAGAAAGATGCATTTAACTTAAATTTAGTTAAGTTTGTGAACAAGAGAATCAGCACCAATGATTGCTTTCTACGACTATGTGATATAAAATAAAAATACCGTTATTCAAAATAGTTCCCATATAAACATTACAATATAGTATAATATTGATTGTAAATAAGTTATGTATAGATATTTATTGGTGAGAGGTTTGAAAGAGCATTTTTGAATGTGTTGCGAATGTCGAAAGACATAGTTTTGAAATGGTTATAGTATGATGGTCATACATTATAGTTTCAAAGATATTGTAAATATTGTAGTCTGTTTCATGAATACACGAAATTCAATTGATTTGTTGTTTCATTTCGAACCTCTATGTACCCTACACCATCATGCTATAATCCAGATATTATAAAATCACGTCAGATGACACCACACCACGAATTGAGAATAGGTATCTACCAGATAACACAATTTGGGGATACAAGTTCTATAATGCTGAACTTCTAGATAAATTTAGGCCAAGTACAGGTTCTACTTGAAAATGCCTTAAAAAGCACACTGAAAACAAACCGATTTTAAAAGTTTCGAAAGCATGATCGTGGAGAATTATAAAAGTGGGCAATTCAAATTTGATCGATTTTAGACTTTAACACTATGGCATTTTGATATGATCAAGTGTTTAAAGTAAAAAAAAAAAGGTGTATTTCAAATTCAAATATCTATCGAATTCACATAGGATTACTTCGGGCGTTTCTGGTAGGCCCACAGTAGGTTTGTTTAACACAGAATAAGGTGTTCTATTTGAATATCCAAGTGAGGGAAAATTCCTTGCATACATTCAGTATAGGAGCTAGTTAGGGAGAAAGACTAAAATTGACATATAACTAAGTAAATAATAGGCACCATTCAACATGAAAATTCAGTGAAATCAGAATGGCTGTTTTCCCGTAGTACAATGATTTTATCTTAGTAGTTTAATCGATATTTTATATTGCACACATTAACAATTTTTTAAACAAAACTAGAAAGCAAACTCTAAACAATGAATTTTATTATAGATATTTATTACAAATCAAAGCACGTAAAGCTGTTGGTCTCGGCTGTCATTCGTAGATCTTTACTTTCTTTACCTGAGAGGCATCGTCTTGTCCAGGAACTGGGTTGTGGAGGTCATATAGGCAGCCGCTCCATGTTTAACACTGGCATTCCGCTGCACCCGGTTAGAATGGAAGCCGACCCCAACATAGTTGGGAAAAGCAAGCAGATGATGATTTAAAAATAAATCATTTTTTTAAATTCATGGTTCGATTACTATCGAAGCGTGAATTAAAAAAATAAATATTGTTAGAGGGCAAATCATTTTGTAACGGTTTTCCCGTTAAATATCTTAAAAAGTTATGGATGGTCTCCTAGGAACGTTTTCCTGTAACTATAACGGTTAACCCTTTCTGTGCTGACAACAAAAATGAGCGTTTTTTTAGGCATATGCGCGTCGCCCGCACTTAAAGGGTTAAGTCAAAAATCCACCCTGTATAGCGTATTCTGTATTACACACCTATAGGACAAACAAAACTGAAAAACAAAGGTGGAGTATTGTAATGTTGTTATTATCAATTCGTTTCCAGGAGCAATACGGGAGAAATAACGAATATACTAAATAAGCCTTACTTCTTGTAGGTAAAATAAAATAATGCAACAACTCATTATTAATCGTAAGTTACAATTAATAGAACTTTTAGATTTTGTCATTAGTTTTAGTAGGTAAGCATGTTCCCTTGGTGACTAAACTAGTTTTGGAGTACTAGAAGTACAGATTTGTTACATTTGACATTGAAAATAATAACAGAAATGCTAGCGTTATATAAAAAGTTCACCTTGTATAGTCTATGGTAAGATAATTTTGGTGTTGCCATATTGTTATAGTTAGTACGCATCTGTATTGTCTATGCCCGGTTCCTACATATTGCTGACCATTTACCAATACTATAACTAACAATAAAGTATAAAGTAAATGTATCGTAGAAAATAGTAACTTATCGCTAACTACTAACTAGTTTCTACCCGCGACTTCGTTCGTGTCAATGTTGATATATTTTATAAGGGTATTAAATTAAAACATATCCTATTAAAATAGAATTAATTAATAATCCAATACTGTTGCTTTCTATCAGTAAAATATTTTTGAATTCGTGGATCAATAATTCCAGAGGTTACAACTATCAAATAATTTACCTCATCATTTATTAGTAAACTTATTTACTCGATTTAGTTTTTGTAGGAATTGGGCATTCGAGTCCGTAATAATCATAGCAAGTTGTTTATATGCTAAAATAATGTAAAATCATATTAATCTGTTGATGTATTTTGAGTGTGTGGAGATCTACATACTTTTGACATCATTACAATTCTATTAAATCCTCCGTGTGATTGGTGTAATTTCTGTTAACATGCCACTTCTGAGAATGGTCTCGTGTTCCCTGATGTCCTATAAAGTTCCCTCACCGGGACCATGCGTTTGGCATGTAACAATTCAGATTCGATCATTACATCACAGAGTGAGGAAAATCAATCATTACAGTGCAACCTGTAAAAATACCATTTGTACAGTTACAGGTTTTTACAACATATAAAGTGCTTCCTTTCCCGGACCATTTGCTCGTAATATTCTGGTCATATTTTTACATACAGCAGTTACATTAAGGTGCTCCCTCACCGGGAGCATTCACGTGTATTGTAACAATAGATTCGACTTTGAGCATTATATTATAATAATACCTCCCTGACTAACGAGCATTTGCAGGTAATGTAACATATAGATTCGACTTTGAGCATTACATTACAATAATACCTCCTTGACTAACGAGCATTTGCGTGTAATGTAATGTAACATATTGATTCGACTTTGAGCGTTTCATAGCAAGATGTCAGACGAAGCGGTCGTTGTGCTGAGTGCGGCAATATTAATTCGACATTGTTATTTACGTAAAATTTGATGTTACAAGTTGTATCAAGATATTACACATTGTATCATTACAAGGTGCGCATTGTAATGCTCGGTTCTTCTCCTTCACTGATGTAATGCTCAAATCTGTAACGTTACATTACACGCGAATGCTCCCGGTGAGGGAGCACCTTTACAGGCGAGTGAATGCTGGTTAGACAATAACGCAGTCATCATCATATCAGCCGACTGACGTCCACTGCTAGACATAGGCCTCCCCTAAAGATAGCCACAACGACCGGTCATGCGCTGCCCGCGTCCAGCGATTTCCCGTTCGATGAGGCAGTATTGTACTGAATACTCAAAATCGAATCTTCGTTTCTTACATTACAGGCAAATGCTCCCGGTGAGAGAACGCAATTAATTATTTCTATTATTAAACCTTTCCCAATTCACAATTCCAGGTAAGAAAGTGTCAATATCTGAGCCACTTGAGATGGTGGACGCCGTCAAAGAGGCCCTAAGAGACAAGAAGTCTATCGAAGCAACAGCCACCGAGGAAGAAGTGGTAGAACAATCAGAGCGGAGCAAGGCGTAGATAGCAATTATTATACCTATGCGTATTGTAATAAGGGTCAAGCGCTTTGCTGATGAAAAGTCATGGTCTTATAGGCCCTTTAGCATAAATACATGCACGGTTTATGTAAACTTGCAGTAGTTTGTAAATGGAGTGCTCAGGCGCATGCAGTGATACGAATACTGCGTCGAATATGAAAGTTGCGCGAATAACAAAATGTTCTTTATAAGTAAGTTTGTTGATTTGTATGTCTTTCGCGCGTGTTATTCCATTTATTTATTACTCTGCGGTACGGTTAGCAACAAAAGTCGATAAACAATTTTACTTTTACATACCATTTAAATAGACATGAAATAACACGGTTCTATTCTAAATTTTAGGCAATACCTCGGAGTTTATTTTGTCTTATTTTGATATTGTGCACAATAATAAGGATTAAAAAATCTGAAATGTTAATCTACTTTTGTTGCTGTTTGTACATACATAATGTTAAATTTTATTAATAGAAGGCAACTAGGAGGTTATATTTGAACACCAACCCCTAAAGCGTTGAATTTATAAAATGATGATCGGGTTTACAGCTGTTTACCTAAATACTTATTAGAAAATAAAATATGTGAGAGGAACTGAAATGTAAGATTTCATACGTTCTATACAAATGTTACTTCAAAGCAACCGTTTTAATTAAGTTAGCAAATGTTTGTTTCTTTTTGTTACCAAAGCGCTAGCCTCTTCATAGCAAAATGTTCGAAAGTAATAGAATTATAAAATTCTCGTTTCCATTTAAGACAATATTATTACTTTTTTTTTGTTTTATATGTATTTGAATTTACCAAAAAAGTAGGTATTCATTCACTTATTTGTATGATTTACTTTACAATTCTGTGATACATAAAGAATGGTGTAAACATTTCGTTTTAGATTTGCTAATAAACTGTTATAATTGCGGTCTGTCTGAAAATTCATGTTTTATTGGAGATTTCACAAAGCAATTATAATCAAGACGCTGTAAATAGCCGTTGACTAGTGTGTAGGAGATGGTAGATAAATAACAAATTACTAAAAGCTTTGTTTTATTTTAGAACATTTTTATTCTGAAGATTAACGAGAGAAAAAGTTGGAGGTACATTGAAAATGGTGCAATCTAGAACTGCTTCATAATCAACAAAATCATCATGGTTTTGATTTGGTTCGGCATTCTCAATATTCTTCATATTTATTTTTATATGTCGTTGAATAGCAAACAAGGATCTGGGAATCGAACCTAGTACCTCTAGCGTAGCAGTCGCGCTTAGGACCACTAAGCTAACGAGGCAGTCGACGGCCCACCTGATGTTAAGTGGTCACTGCATAGATATCTGCAATACCAGAGGCCTTGCAAATGCGTTGCCATACCAGAGACTAAGTTGAAATGTCTCATGTGCCCGTAATTACACCGACGCCCATACCCCTCAAACCGGAACACAGCAACGCTGTTTTGCGGCAGAAGTACGTATGGTGGCAGTACTTCCCCGGTCGAGCTCCTTCACAAAGAGCTTTACTACTGTAATAACATTTGATAATGTTATATTGAGAATGCCGATCCCCCCTCTATCGTGTTGAGCGCTCACGCTATACGTTATCGCTCATAATGACAGTATCGCTCCGACACGGAAACGTCCAGGCCAGGCCCGGCATCACCTATAAAAACCAACTGTTAGTTGCTACCACGCCGCCCGTACGCAGTCACCTTTTTACCCGACTGCGACAGAAGGAGGGTTATGTTTTTCGAGAGTATGTATGTATGTATGTATAATTGTTTGGCACGTTCTGCAGCCTGAACGGCTCAATGGATTTAAGCTTGAGAGGTGTCGTTAGATTCGTATTTACTGTGAGAGTGACACTGGGTATATCAAAATAAAAAAAACAAAATGGCGGATTTTTGGCGCCAAATTCAAATGTTTGGATCGCTCTGCAGCCTGAACGGCTCGATGGATTTTAGCTTGAGAGGTGTCATCAGATTCGTATTTACTGTGAAAGTGACCATAGGTAAATAAAAAAATAAAAAAAAGTAAAAAATAAAAAACGGTAATTTAAAAAACTAAAAAACCCGACTGCTTTTCTAAGTATTTATGAAAAAGCCCTAAAACAAGAAAGTCGTTGTACCCGATTGCACTTAAAATTGTAGCAGTCGGGACCCATTCTAGAAATGGAGGCTTAGAGTTTTGAGGGCACAATATACCTATATTACATTGCAGATGGTCCAGAATGGGTCCTGACTGCTACAATTTTAAGTGCAATCGGGTACAACGGGTTTCTTGTTTTAGGGCTTTTTCATAAATACTTAGAAAAGCAGTCGGGTTTTTTAGTTTTTTAAATTACCGTTTTTTTACCTTCTCACTATGGTAAAAAACAACATTTTAACGCATACGATTTAAAGTCCAAAGATTGGCAAATTATTTCTGTGTTCGGAACCGTGCTGTTATGATGAACGATGACCCTTATGAAATCATTCAAACTTAAAATACTGACATTGACAGGCATTAGGCATTGAGAGTATGCCTAAACCTGTTCCATCATTTATTGTTGGCTCTCACACAGCCTGTACTTCTTCGCCAAGCTAGTGAGGGCGGAGCCGCTGCGCCTGCGCAACGCTGCCAGCCCGCACGACAGCAGCATCATAGCTCCCTCCACGTACCAACCATACAGGATGCGGACGTGGCCATTTATCTGTATACAATAGTTGGATCTAAAAAAATATTCTCAAATGTTACCATAAATCGGGGTAAATGGATGAACCGGGACGAACATTAAAAAGGGATTCAATCGTTAATATAGTTTGTGACCAACTACTGTACAATCTGTAGTTGTTGTTTGTTGTTTAAAAAAAAACAAGGAGTGAGCCCCCTTATAAGGTACCTACCTACTACTCAAGTTGCAGTGGCAGCAAGTACGCTTGCCATGTCTTTTAAAAATGGCGTATAGGGCAGACTACTCCTGCTTTCCTAGCCAAGTCACAAACGATAAACGCAAACGCTGAGTAGGCTTTAATAGATCTTCAACTTTATGTGCTTGGTTTTAAGTTGAAGATCTAATGAAGATTGCGTAGCGTTTTCGTTCATTCCAGTCGCTAACGCTTAGAAATCTTAGATTTTCAACTTAAGGCTCTTGGGTATTAAGTTGAAAATCTATTGGTACCTACCGAGCAGTTAGTACCGTTTACGATTGTCGTTTGTGACTTGGCTAGGAGGGCTGGTGTGTTTAAGGTATCGGTATTTTAATCAGTTGTTTTTAATTACTTATCCTCACGGTATATTTAATTTTGGGCTAAAAATCTCTGACTAACAACGCTGCGATACTCACGCGGTCCAATCCCCCACTAGTGGTGAACTCTAGCGGAAACATAGCGATGTCTAGCGACGTATTCCCGCGCGCCAACCCGAACGCAGCTGCACCGCACACGTAGTACAGAACGGCGATGAGAGGCACGCCGCGACACGCGCCTATCACGCTAAGGAAACGCTGGAAGACAAAACATATTTATTTATTATGCATAGGTACTTTCGGAAAGGATAGGGTTATTAGTAACGCGGTGAGCAGACGAAGTGTAATAAAGTAGGTAAGTCAAATAAACGTAATATGCTAGAAACCTATCTTATTTGGGGGGGGGGGGGGGGGGGGGGAAGGGGGAAGTGGTTGATCTCTGGACCAGAGACAGTAAGTGCCATCACACACACAAAGAAGTGGGTAAAAAATGTGGAATCCAATTATTATTGTGTCCTAGATCCAAAAAAGTTTTAGTATGTACAGCCTAGATCTAGATTAGGTAAGGACTAAGGCACGATGTGTAATGGTGGCTCCATTACACATCGTGCAGAAATAGATTTTTCTGAAACTGATAGCAAGTTGTTACCATAATTTTCTTTGCAATACCGCTTCTGTCGGGCGCCTTTAGAACTTCAGGAGTTCCACTGCAGTTCTCTGGAACAAAACTCAACATCAGTACCTACTATACTATAGTAATGTGGGTATCTACCTACCTTACCATCATCATCATCATCATATCAGCCGAATGACGTCTTTAGCTGGACATAGGCCTCCTAAAGATAGCCGCAATGACCGGTCCTGCGGTGCCCACATTCAGCGATTTCCCGCGGCCTTTACCAGGTCGTCGGTCCACCTCGTGGACCTTTCCATACTGCGCCTTCCAGTGCGTGGTCGCCACTCGAGAGCCTTACGACCCCAGCGGCCGTCCATCCTACGAGCAATGTGCTCTGCCCATTGAGTGTCGCAATGTTTCTACTTACCATACATCACGCCTGTATTCCCCGAAGGGTTAGGCAGAGGTGTACCAATGTACACCCATAGTTTGCCAGTATATTTAGGTCCTATGTAATAGGGGGCGAGCCTATTGCCATTAACCGGGCACAAATCCAAACTCCGAGCCGCTACTGAGAATTTCATAGAAAACCCCAATAACACTTTTTGCTCGACCTGGGATTCGAACCCAGGAACGCTAGCGTAGCAGTCGTGCTCAGGACTACAACGCTAACGAGGCAGCCTACTTACCTAGCCAATATTAATGTAGTAAGTAGGTACACTTTTATCATTGAGGAAAGGCTTATAAATTCCTTGATAATTTTTTGATAAATCGTCCCTTTTCCGTTGGTACTTTTATATAGTCATTCATTTTATCTAGGGCTGCAAACGACGTGATAAAAAGCGCTCTTAATACTGTTTAATGCCCTATAATCTCCGCTGGTCTGCGTCTACCGCGTTCAGTAAACAATGTTGCTAAGGGTACCGCTGTCGGGGCGATAGGGATAGCCGTTATAAAAACAAAAGAATAGGGGACCGGCTGTTTGAAACCTTTGCAGTTTTTCGCTGCGTGAACTTTGACACTTATGGCACAGCTTACGGGTTTAAAAACTGTAGTACCTAACAAGTATAGTCACTATGGATTTGAGGTTTTTAGGTAGTAGAAAATTATCTATAGAACATAAATTAAATATCGTCGTAAGCATCAAGTGTGGTGAAAATATCTTAGCTATCAGTTTTCAATATTGTGTAAGTTGTCAGTATGGTTATCCGTACTAATATTATAAATGCGAAAGTACTGTGTCTGTCTGTCTCTTCTTCACGCCTTTACGTTTGGAAAGAGCATTAGCTTCAATTTACTGGCTAACACCTCCATTACAAATTTTGTCTGACGGACCATCTCTACATAGTCTAAAACAAAGTCGCTTACTGCTATCTGTCCCTCAGCGTGCGTATCTTTTTAATTACGCAATGGATTTTAATACGTTTCATCAATAGATAGAGTGACTTAAGAGGAAGGTTTATCCGTTCTTATGGAACACCACGTTACGAGCAACGGGAGCCAAGCAGTAACCAAAGATGTAACAAAACGCAGGTGAAACCTTTTTGATATGATTTAAAAATCATTGCCCAACCGTGCAATTTTGCTTGGAAACTGTTGTAATTAACAGTGCCTAAGTGCAGCGCCGGCTGTGAATAGCGCTGGTAATTCACTTAATGCTCTGTTTAATTACTATCCATTCGACTGCCACTCGCCCGTTGCATTAAAGCCATTTTAGGATAATGTGGAAAAACCTGACAGTTTTATTCATCAAAATTTATATGTTTCTATTTATATACCATATTTTTCAAAAGTTACGTTTGGGTTACAAAGCGTTGCAAATCCGATTTTTTTCATTTTTATGATTTTTGTTATCAGGTAGGTAATAGTTATGATATGTATACCAATTTTTTATTTTTTTATGACTTTGCCTTACTCTACGTGGAAGTAATGAAACCGAGAAAACTCAAAAGTCGACGTAATAATAGGTCATGTAGGTATATAGGAATCGACGTATAGATGAAATGTTTAACAAAACAGCCAAAACACTGCCCATGTGTATCGCACCCATATCAGTTATTTGCACATTGCGCACCCACAAACCACTCGATAAATTTTCACTACAAGCGTAAGTACCTACTCCTGCCTACTATAAACAGTGCTGCACTTCACTGTAGCCTAGTGCCAGTTGGTCGGTAAATATTTAATCAACTGCAGTGTGATTCTCTAAGCCTCACTTCGTAATCCGAAAGCTGAATCCGCAGTGAGATTACAAAATGGTATTCTGTTAAACACGATCACGCCCGGCGACGTCACCACGGCGAACAAATACTAAACCAATGACAGGTTGGTTCGTTATCGAAGTGAGCGCGATCACTTTAGTGAGACTCGTTTTCGAGTTTGCATTTTAGAGAATCGCACTGCTGTACCCAGCCACCATATTTGAGTATTGTTTGTCCTGTAGCTGTTAAATACGCACAGCTACTGCCCATCAAATTAAGTAGGTACCATTGAGCAATAGTCATTGCTGGGAAATGGCTCTTATTTTTGGCGTGAAAAATCACTGTCGAGTATATTTAGAGAATGCAAGTTACCTATTCCTATTTTTCAATATATTTTCGGTAAGCTGTAAAATATATTTTTGTTGCTTTGAAATTAAAGTAGTACGTTCACTCTTGCTATACAAAATCTATGGTAGAATTGAGTTTTTACTGCGAATAAAATGTGAGACCGCTGAGTTATCCGTAAATGTGTCTATTTGATGAAAATGACCTTTGCGGTCAATTATAACTTAATGAGTTATTATAATGATTGTAAT
The DNA here is from genome assembly GCA_932526535.1 of Caradrina clavipalpis. Classification (NCBI taxonomy): domain Eukaryota; kingdom Metazoa; phylum Arthropoda; class Insecta; order Lepidoptera; family Noctuidae; genus Caradrina; species Caradrina clavipalpis. The sequence goes on from OW052105.1 coordinate 5,830,971, forward strand.
ATAATTACAATTTCATATAATGTGTGTTAATAGAAGCTTCGTCCTTCTGACTGTGTACATAAGAGACGAGACGTCATCCTATCGTTTTAAACTCACGACATGTCCTAATCATTCTGCTATATTACAACTGCCCAAGCGCCCAACAGGCCATAGATTCACAGCATCTGATAACAGCTGATGAATGGTTTGCTGGTCTATTCAAACACACCACAAATAATGTAGGTACAGAAGGTTTATTATTAACTAGCTTCGGTCCGGAACTTCATCCGAAGAGTTTTTGAGACCATAAGTTACCGTGAAAATGTTTGTTGCAAATAAATAAGTTGTCTGCTTCAATGGTGAAGCTACACGAGCGCAATTTTGTGAGTTTTGAGTCGCGCAATTTCTGATACATTCGGTTTCAAACAAAACTCCTGTTTCGTTCACACGGCGACGCAAAATGAGTAGTCAGTTTCAGTAGAAATGTGATACGCGGCTTAAAAATGCGAGTCTTAACTCAAAAAATTAAGTTCGCGACGGCTCACCCTAAATGAAAAATAAGTAACTCACAACTCTAAAAAAAAACTTTGTTTGTATAATAATATACTTAGCCAATCGGAGTTGCAATACTGTACTTATTTCTGTTTGGTGATTCCCAGTGTGAACAGACGTCCAGCCACATAATTGAAACTGTCTTGTTTGAGGCGCCCTGATAGCTTTATTGTCACGCAATGTAATTATAACGTTCAGTTAGTACGTTGCTGTTTTTGTTTGTACTAGTGGCACTATGAATTTAATTAATTTTGTACGTTAAGTTACATATTGTTTGCTAACATGAAGGCTAATTTTCCCGATTAATCTTAATTCTGTCAACCAATAATCTTTTCAATTCAATACACCGTATTCAGCAATTATAGTCCAATTTCATCCTTCACATATAAGGTGTTACGGTGTTACCAAAATATCTGCCACGGATTTAATGGGAAGTAGTATTGTGTTTATAGATTACAATAGTAAAGATAAATTATTGATAATGTGTCATATTTTTTTTAATTTGTGAACCGCGTTATGCAGAGTAGAGTCAATGTTTAAAATACTTTATTTTCTCAAATTGAATTAACTATTCTGGGGTATGAAATTTCTTCACTATTGTAATCTTTAAACACAATACTACCTCCCATTAAATCCGTGGCAGATATTTTGGTAACACCTTATATAGTTAGAATCTGATCCAGTCAAGTACGAGGGCGAATCAAAAAGTAATGAGAATGAAGATAAAACGCGGTAATTAAAGTTAAAATAATAATTTATTCTTCTAGATAGTCTCCTTACAAATCAATACATTTATTCCATCTTTTTTCTAAACCCAGGATTCCCTTTGAAAAAAATATTTTTCTTGACCCTCCCAAAACGCCTCAAAAGTGACCATCACTTCGCTATCGTCTTCAAATTTCTTGCCTCGGAGGTGTTCCTTGAGCCGAGGAAAAAGGTAGAAGTCACTAGGAGCCAGATCTAGCGAATAGGGAGGGTGTTCGAGCAGTTGGAATCCCGTTTCTTGAATGGCAGCCATCGCAACTGCGGCTTTGTGAACCGCTGCTTTTGCTCGTCGGTTAACATCCTGGGTACCCAACGCGCGGAGACCTTTTTCATATGCAACTCGTTCGCAAGGATTTTTTGAATGCTGCCATATGAGATCCCTGTGACCTCGGCTACATGCCTGATGGTCACTCTTCGATCTGGCAACACGACATCTTCGACTTTTTTCACGTTGTCTTCAGTGAGGGACGTGGATGGGCGTCCTTCGCGATGTTCATCTTCAGTGGATGCTCTGCCCAGTTTAAATTCCTTGGTCCAGCGTGCAACTGTAGAATATGGAGGAGCAGAGTCCCCCAATGTTCCCACTAAGTCACTGTGTATGTCTATTGTAGATTTTTTTTTCAAACAGAGGTACTTGATGACTGCTCTAATTTTGTTTTTCTCCAAATTGGTGTTATCTCTTCGACAGTTCGTATTCAAATGAATATAACTCCCGGAAATCGTGATATATGTATATGATTTTTTTAGGCTGAAGTAGTGAGTACATAAGCAAGCAAAAAAAACTAATTTTGCGTTTTTATGCGGACCTGAAGTAACCGATTCTCATTACTTTTTGATCTCCCCTCGTACTAGTAAAAAATACATTGATATACAATACAGGAGAAATTCTTAGTGATTGGGGCACTAGGAATTTCTCCTGTATCATGGGTGCGGCTATAAACATATCATCATCGTATCAGCCTATAGCCGTCCATTACCCAGGACCGGAATGATTCTCGCTCTTTGGGGGAGGCCTACGTACGTGCAGCAATGGGCGGATTACATAAACAAATAGAAGAATAGATTTAAAATAAAACTAGCAACAGTCAGATAGGTAGACGCTCCATACTGGTATTTAGCTGCATCTGATTAGACTGGAAGCCGACCCCAACATAGTTAGGAACATAGGAACAAGGCTAAGCAGATGATGTTGAAGCGTTAAATATACAAAAACATTACATTTACTTCGAAAAATGGGAGAAACTTCGACGTGGGTACTAGTACATACCTGTACCATTGTGCAGCGTAGTCCTTCCGAAGGCGAAGGATCGGTTGTCCTTGAGGCTGGATTTCAAATGATTGACGAACTGTTCCACACGTACCACCATACACATGCTTGCATTTAACACTGAAACAATATTTATTCGATTTAATTTTATACAATGGTTGAGGTCTAATGCGCCATAATGGGGTCATCTCTCCATATTATCCAACTATCCTACTAATATTGTAAATGTAAAAGTTTACGAAGATAAATGGATGAAGGATGTTTGTCACTCTTTCACGCTTAAACAGCTGAACGGATCTGGAAGACATTTGGCACATAGATAGATTATAGCCTGGAACAGCACAAAGGGTGACTTCGTTTGCGTCCTCGGTAACCTATAGTATATTTCGCGGGCAAAAGCGAGTATAAAATAAGTTGATTTGTTAATAGACCCTGACGGCGCTTCCGTCCCGGTGATGCAGCAGATTTGCACCAAAACATGAATATCATCATGACGACACAGACGAAGCCGCGGATTCAATAGTACATTAACCAAATCCCAAGCTACCTTTTTAGGCAAACAGACAGACGTATTTTCTCATTTATAATAGGTATTAGTGCAAAGTATACTTGTAGGCTAATGAAGTAAATATTACTCGGTAAAGCTTACTCAGACAAATATGTGCCGGTACAGCAAAGATGGCGTAAATTAGCGCCGCGGTTCTTCCCCACGTCGTCTGCGGAACCGGCGCGCCGAACCCTGAACATGATCATTAGCATATTTTATGATCTGAATATTCAAGAACAGTTCGTGTAAGAACAGCTTTATTGTATCCTGTTTTTCAAACATGTTGGAATATTGTTTGCAGTAAAAATTTATGTGTGGTGCAATTAGGTTTTATTTTTTACATCTTTGGATGGCTAACAAAGTCGCCGGCGATGGCCCATCTGATGTTAAGTGGTCACCGCGACCTATAGACATCTGCAATACTAGAGGCCTTGCAAATGGGTTGCTATCTCGGAGACGAAGTTGAAATGTCACATGTGCCGGTAACTACACCAGTACCCATAGCCTTTAAGCTTGAACACAGCAAAGCTGCTTTCCAGCAGAAACAGGTATGGTAGTAGTACTTCCCCGGACGAGCTCGTTCTCAAATAGTATTTTTTTTGGCGTGCGGTGGTAATCCCCTTGGACTTCCTTCACCATGGGGGTGACGGAGGGGCATGCCGGACTCTTACCACCACTGAACCACTCCGGTGTTCCACCTCTGCCCATGGCCGAGGGTGCAGCATTCGCATAAGCATTCACCGCTCCCCCGTCAGGCATCTCAAAGAGCCCTACTATTATTAAGACCTACATGACAACATGATAAGTCCGAAGATACGACATACCCAGAGCTGTCATGACATACACAGTAAAGAGGAAGGTGCCCGACAGGTCCCAGAACTGGCCAGGGTGGACGCGCGCGCCGTTGTTCACCGCCTCCATGGTGAGGCGTCTCTCGTCTCGTATCCGGCGCTCTATAGCCTTGCGCCATTTCGGCGACAGTGGGGTTATCTGAAAATAACATTTTTACATTATAATGCTATCTCTAGCTTATGCTTGCAACTTTGTCCGCGTGTGTGTCATACTATTTACACATACCATCATGGCTGCATTCCCTGAAGGGTTAGGCAGAGGTGTACCAATGTATACCGACAGTTCGCCGGTATGTTTTTTTTGTGTGTTCGGTGTCATACTATTTAATAGTAAAATATAGCCTATACTAGCTTCTGCCCGCGATTTCGTCCTCGTTAAAGTTGATATATTATCCCACGGGATCCGTATATTTTTCCGGGACAAAAAGTAGCCTATGTGTTTTATAACTTAGTGCCAAATTGCATCCAGATCCGTTCAGCCGTTTTAGAGTGAACGAGTAACAAATACCCATCTATCTATCCTAACAAACTTTCACATTTATAATATTAGCAGGATAGGATATCCTTTAGGGATAACGTAGGCAGGAAGCTAAGTAGGTACTATAGGCTATTATATATCTTAATAGTATTAGCGAAAGAATTTTCAGAATCGCACGAGTAGTACTGGAGATTAGCCCGTTTAAACAAAAAATCCTCTTAGCTTTAAAAATGTTAGTAGCGATGAAAGTTTTCAGACGGCTTTGCCGCTAATGATACTGATGAAGTTGTTATGGATCGTTACATAAGGTGAACTTTTCTATAATGGAGGCAACAGGTTCCAGAAAATGCTTTGTGTAAGGTTTTGGTAATTATAATGTAAGTAAGTAACTGGTAATATTTTCCAACCGTGGATTTAGAAACTTCAAGTTCAAGGTAAGCTGTCAGTAAAACACTTAAACCGAATGTCAAACAAGTAACACAATTAAAAAAATTAAGTAACCCCCGACAGAAGAATGAAGATTCCTACCGCAGTTAACAAATGAGCTGATAACCTTGAAACGGCTGTTTTGTTTTTTTTTTGTTTTCGATTCGAAATCGATTTTGGTAAAACATGTCTAAGAACCATGGCTAAGAAACCTGCTTTTAAATAAAAAAAAGCCGCATTGAAATCGGTTTACCCGTTTCAGAGCTAAGGTGCCACAGACAGACACACAGAAACGTCAAACTTATAACACCCGTCTTTTTGAGTCAGGGCGGGGTTAAAAATGTAGGTAGTTAAATGATAATTTTTGACAGATTGCGATCGATAAAATATAGAATTACCTGATGTGGTGTGATTAATAGTGCTTATTCAGAGGTGTTGAAACCGAACCTAATTGTAACAACATCACGGATAAACACAATTTGACGGATAAAATACATAAATCCGATCCCGGTCGGGGATAATGGGGGTAGGTTCTGATTAATTGCCTAACCCGCCATCTTGCGGGGAACAAATTTAATTCTAGTAAGTACGAGCGGTTTTCTGCACCATTAGCTGAGCTCATTGCCCTATTAGGTGAGTTAGAACGATTTTCTATGACGCTGCGTACCGTACGAGCTACAGTTCAGTGCAAAATTAAGTGGTCATTTTTATGATATTGATTTTTTTACAGTTTCTGGGTGAAGAATAATTAAAAGATATAAATAATTGAAAGATTAAAAGACACATCACTAAGTAATATTGGACAAAAAATATTACTGGGTTCTTTTTTTGATGTAAAAAATCACTGATCATAGTAGCGCGCAATGTAATGTAACGTGCCAAACATTTTACTTACTTACCAGAACAAAAAATGATCGTAATGGTGATAACTACATGTAACTTATGTTAAGTGTCACAAAATGTGTTATGTTAAGTGTGACACTTAACATCTGATCTTGATCTTACGATAATATTCATTGTATCTGTTATAATACCTATACTTACTCGCACAGAAAAAGAAAGGCCATAACGATATTAAATTAATCTAAAACTAATCGCGTCTGGCTACGTTTTAAACATTTTCATCGTTAATATGACGAGGCAAAGGAAAAATTCCGAGCAAAAACTGAGTGAAAATTACATCTAGAAGAAAACTAAGTTGTCAGTAGGTCCCTATTACCATAATTGTGTAGGACAAGACTTGGCTTAACAAGTTAAATAGGTTCTTTAGCATTCATTTGTTTGTTGTTTTATGTTTTTTTCCAGAAGCAATTTCTTAGTAAATAGCAAAACAATTTCTTGGTCTGTTTAAAGAATTAGGTCTTTTTTCAATGTAATAAAATATTATTAAGAACCCATCAGTAGTGGAATGTTTTTAGATGTTATGTTGTAGTTCGGGAGCTGGAGCGACGAGAATAACTTATTTATGCGGGCTATGTTTAAAATTCGAATAGGATGTGTTTAATACGTTGGGATGGAGACTCTTTTCTATCTGTCTAATCATTGATAAACTAGTGATATTGATAGCCTAGTGTTCAGGTAGTATGTGAATATCAATGTGACTTCTACAATTAATATGTATTTTCTAAGTTTATTTTGGACATTACTGAAATTGGTGAAGGAAAAACATCGTGAAGAAACCTGGGCTTATAATTACAAAAAAAATATTTAAAGTCGCCAATGCGGCTAGACCAAGTGTGCGGATCAATACACTTGCATTGATGCTCATAATTGCTCAAGGCTTCTCTGTATGAGAAGACTGCAGTATGACCTGTGGTATGACGCTGATAGGCCGGTATCACTATATGTATACCTGTGCAAGAAGAATTGTTTTCGAAACGACTATCTTGGTGGAACTTTCAGCCAGTCTGCAAGGCAGTCTGTAGGTATATTTAAAGGCATGCCTACGCAAAAACTCGTGGACAATTTACAGATAATTATGCAGTTAGCGTCCTCAGCTCCTCGCCTACATAACTCGTGGTTACATTTGCAGACAACGAAAGCAATTTATTTTCTTTTGGTTGCACGAACAATGTTGACGCAGACGGATAACCCAACTAATTGCTACTTTCTATACGTATATATATTAAGATAAAAGTAAATTGGTATACTTACTGCAAATTCTTTGATATAACGCAAATTGTTTAAAAGACCCGAAGGTCAAAATGCCTTTTAAATTGTGAAGGTCAGAACATAAAATCTGAACTTTATTCGATGCCTGTAAAGGTCATAAAAATTACTTTTTATGTACCTTCAATGGATCTAAGTGAGGGTGATTAAAGTGAAATAGAAGTTGTTCTAGTCTTGGATTTAAAGAGCAAAGTTTTATTTGTTCGTTTGTTCATATCAACTATGAATTGAACATTAATAGGGTGATTTGTTGCTTGACACATTTTCTTTATAGGGGCTATCCCCTATTGCAACAATTTTGATTTTAAACACTTATCGTGTCAATACCGTGTTGATTTTGAGTTACAGAACTTGTATTTTCTTCTCGGCTTCCTTCCTCAATCTGCTATTTAAAAGAAATCTATTAAAAGTCAAAGTCAATTCATTTATTTTACTTACCCCATTAAAAGACAATTTTGAACGCCATATAAACGAAAATACAAAGAATTTTTTTAAAAGAAACGACGATAAAATAGAAGAATTGAACTTAGTTGCTTTTCCTAAAAACGTATTCAACTCTGAACGCAAACCTTGTACTTTCTGATAGCACATGAAAAAATTATACCGTATTATTGTTCGTGGACCGGTATTCCTATGAATACCGGTCCACGAACAAAGTTTCAACCACCTTATAATCTGAAAGCCTTATAATCTGATCAAACTGCAATATTTTTTCAAGACATTTGATTATACCAAGAAACACATGACCAATATCATGATCGGAATGGAGCTTAGTAACAGTGATATTGAAGTAAAAGGATTTACAGGTCACTCACTCACCATAGGGAATTCAGGAAACAACTTTGTTTGAGAGAGACGTATGTTTAACACTCAAGGGAATCCAGCCGATGGATCTTTTATAGGAGGCTCGTTGAGGAGACAAAATTGCTCAAAAACGCGAGTGACTTTATAAACTAGTGTTCCACGTAGATAAGACTGTTTCGTTTCACGATTAACAGCAGTCAAACCAAAAACCAAATAAAAAATCAGGGGGGTTAAAGTACTCATGAATATAAACGACTTTTACTTACATACCATCACGCCTGTATTCCCCGAAGGGTGAGGCAGAGGTGTACCAATGACACCCGTAATAGGGGGCGAGTCTATTGCCACACAAACAACAACAACAACAAACCACAACAACAAACACAACTTAAACAACAACAACAACCACTTTAAACAACTTTTACTATAGGACAAAACTATGTAATAGGGGAAAAACAACTAAAAACCTACAAATACGATCACAATTTATGGGACAGCAGATTTTTTTGTTATTGTGGTATTCATGAGTACTTTCACCCTATGCGAAAAGAAAAATAAAATATTAAAACTAAGACGGTACAAAAAAAAATGTAAACATACTCAAGATTTTTTTTATTTTCTTCACTGTCTGTCTACCCCTCGTAGGTAATTTGCTTTGTTTCACCCAGACTCACAAGTTATTTTCTTGGCATCCGTACATAGACCGCCCCCAGAATGCAATTAGAAAATGTAATTATTTCCTGTCTACTGTAAGCCTTTTATAAATTGAATCAAACATTTCTTCCCCTCTTTCTTTACTTTCTTGTGATTATTAGATTCTGATCCTTCGGAGATGCATAAGTAACTTTGCTGGGAAGCAATTTTTATTGCTGTATTTCACGAGGAGTACACAAGGAGATTATTGTTGAACTAGCTTTTGTTTGCGTTTTTTTATAAGTGGTTTATTTCACCTGCGTTAAATTACGTGTTTGGTTACTGCTCTGCTCCCGTGAGTCGTAGCGTAATGTTAGATATACTTTCAGTCGAATTGGAAAAAATCTTTTGTATTTAATAGCCAGATTCCCGAGGAGCAAATAATAGTATAAGCTATAAAACATTGCCTGCCGGGGCAGCGGGCTGTTCGAAAGAGACACCGCACCCCCGGAACGCAAAGGGCACAAGAAGGAACATGGATGTGTTTTAGTCAATGAAAATCTGACACTAAGGGCGGGAGAAGTCATTTGATGATTTCTTTTCGGTAAAAAAAGGCTATAAAATATCACGCTACGATACACGCAGCATTAACCAAAGACGTATTTGAAGGTTGGTAAAAAAACAATGTGATCGAAGTTAGTGGTAAAAAGTCAGTTAAAAAAAAAAACCACAGGCACACAAGTACAAAATAAATTTAAACTGTGGTCCAATATCTTTGGTCGGGCGTGTAGCTTCCTAGTTTGAGTGCCGAGTCATTAGGTAGGTGATGTCAAGTGCAATAGGTACTGAGATCAGTGGGCGAACGATCAAGGTACAAGGTTTATGTGTATCTGTGTGCAGGACTTTAAATTATACTTTGTTGAAAGGCACATTTTGCTTAATTGAATTATATTAATTTAAAATACTGTGCTCACACTTACCTTATCTATTAAGCAAAAAACCGGATATAAATTAGAAAACTATTTACTAGCGAACTATCCGCGACTTCGTCCGCGCAGCTTATTTCACCCGCGTTAAGTCTTTAGTTACTGCTCCGCTCCCGTGGGTCGTAGAGTGATGTTACATAGCTTATACTATTCCTCATGAATCCGACGGGTAGTATAACATAGTCTTTGAGTTTATTCGTTACATACATACATACATACAAATCTTTCCTGTTTATAATATTAGTATAGTGTCAGTCGATATATTATCATACGAAAACTGTACATTATTCCGTGATGAAAAATAGCTTATGTGCTCCACACTATTATCTATCTCTGTGCTAAATTTCACACAGATCCGTTCAACTTTTTAAGCGTTATTGAGTAACAAACATTCATTCATCCTCATATTGCTGTAAGATAGTCGGTCTTATAAATGAATATACTGTAAAAGCGTTCGTTAGAAAATCGAATGATATCAGTAACATACCATGTTCAACTATAAAGGGTTGCAACCACAGAAACTCATTCCGGGCTGTGTACTTTGACAACTAGTTGTAGACTAACTAGAACATGTTAGAACACGAACATGCGGATGAAGGAGCTACGGATTTATGTTGGTAATTGGCAAAGTTAAATACTTTACTATTCAATATGAGATAAGTTTTTACTTATATTAGGTACATCCTGCTTTTTTTTTTCAAGGATTCGGGGTGAAAATCTAAAGAAAACTTTTAGTATGGATTTAGTACATAAATCTAGATATTTGAAATCAGCTGTTCTACACATTTTTACCGTTAAGGTAATTTTACATTTTTTTTTTTTTTTTTTTTTTTTTTTTTTAGACGGGAAATCATCAAATAACTTCCCCCGCCCTGGGCGGGGCGGGAGGGAGTGTCAGACTTTTACTGACTAAAACCCGTCTATGTTCCTTCATGTGCCCTTTGCGTTCCGGGGGCGCGGTATCTCTTTCGAACAACCCGCAGCCCCGGCAAGGTAATTTTACCTAGACTAGAGTCAAGAGCAAAAGAATCACAAATAAAAAGGTGTTGCGCTGTTGCATGGGCAAGCTGATTTTTAAAATTAATTAATTTAAAATTTTGCCTTTAATAAAATCATATGAAGCAAAGTTCTGTTTCATGAAATTCCAATTTTGAAAAAAAAAACCGCTGACCTAATTAAACCGTTAAGTACAAAACAGGTAGTTCCAATTCAAAAATCGAACAATTCCTTAGTACCCTAGCCTAGATTAGTAGCCTAGTTGGCAATAGGCTCGCCCCCTATTACATGGGACCTAAATATACCAGCGAACTGTGGGTTTACATTGGTACACCTCTGCCTAACCCTTCGGGGAATACAGGCGTGATGGTATATATACTTAGTACCCTCCGTACTAACAGAACGTGACGGTTTGAACTTCAAAATACTTTTCCTCCCGCAAACAACAGGGTTACGCAAACTATTGATACCGGCGACCTTCCGATATTGTCACCCTAAAGGTGAACATATTGTATTGATATTCAATATGTTGACTGAAGTTGACAAGGGTTGAACATTTTTGAGATAGGTAGCGACCCTATCTTTACAAATAAATCAAATTGAAGTGTCTGTTTGAAATGTTAAGATAACAGCTTCTTTACTGAATGCATATAAATGTTTACATGGTATTTTTTGTTGGTCTATTCTTTCCCACTCCTGGGAAAAGGCCTCCTTCCACTCCTTGCATCCACATGGTACTTTTACTAAACAAAATAAATTTTATAAATTATTGTTTGCCTGTCTGTTTGTCTCGGGTAATCTCCTAAACGGCTGAACCGATTTTCACGAGGTTTCCACTGGTAGAGATGTCTGATGTTATAAGGAGTAACTTAAGCTACTTTTATTTTAGAAGAAAATATTATGGTTGTAAAAAAAAAAAAATAATAATTCTCCAGGCCGATTCCGGCCACGGCGGCTAACCTTAATGCAGACTAGCCACGTACGCAGGAGATATTATAGTGCACAAGTGTGTGCGCAAACACAGGTGCACTCCCTCTTCCCTAACTCTCATAGCCCGATGGGACGGCAATCCGACACGACCGGAGAGAGATAAAGCCGTTGGTCCTGCTGATGTTATAAGGAGTAACTTAAGCTATTTTTATTTTAGAAAAAATATTATGGTTACTATGATTATAATCAAGATAACCGACAAAAATGTGAACGAAGTAGCGGGCATAAGCTAGTTATATAAGATGCAAATTCATTTATAAAATCACTTGCCTTCCTGGTGGGAAAGGACCGCTATTTCTGGTCGTGCATGTAATAAAAGAGAAGTTAGGGATTATGTCAGGAGGTTAGGCGATAACGATATCCCTTTTGGCTATTAGTGACGAAGGATGGGTGGGTGAACTTTTGTAACTTTTGACGTTTAAAAGCTGTTAATTCTTTTTTTGCGTAATAAAATGTGAGGTTTTTTTTAATTTTAATATTCACATTATTCCTGGATTTTCCCAGCAGTGGGAAACTTGAAGGCTAACAAAAAAAAGCCTTTTATTGTACTTACTAGAGTTTAAGGACTCTCGAAAGTTTTCGGACACGAGACAACACATAGTCAAAGTTCTGAGACGTCCCGAGACATATATAGGGACTTCTCAGAATATAAATAAATCGAGTTCTTTTTGCAAGATGTTTTAATAAAAAAAACGGTAATTTAAAAAACTAAAAAACCCGACTGCTATTCTTTAAAAATCCCTAAAACAAGATGAATTGTAGCAGTCGGGACCGACAAAAATGTGAACGAAGTAGCGGGCATAAGCTAGTTAATATGATAAGATACAAATTCATTTATAAAATCACTTGGCTTCCTGGTAGGAAAGGACCGCTATTTCTGGTCGTGCATGTAATAAAAGAGAAGTTAGGGATTATGTCAGGAGGTTAGGCGATAACGATATCCCTTTTGGCTATTAGTGACGAAGGATGGGTGGGCGGACTTTTGTAACTTTTGTCGTTTAAAAACGATTCCACCAACCCAAAAATTTTAATTTTCTGTTTGATGTTAACAAATGATTTTTTGAATTTTAAAAACAGCACTCCATCAAGCTTCATATAATTCCTAGTATTGTACCTACTAGGGTTTGGGGACTCTCGAAAGTCTCAAAGTTTTTGGACACGAAACAACACATAGTCAAAGTTCTAGGACGTCACGAGACATAGAGACTCGGAATTGAAATAAAATCGAGTTTGTTTTATGCGAGGTATTTCAATAAAATAGCAGTTTTATTATAATGTTCCTATATTTTTGCTGATGTTCTATTTTTAAATATTGACGATCTTTCACGATTTTATCACAAAATAATAATTTGGCGGTGAATGCATTTATTGTGTACTTAGTAAATGACGTACATCATGTAATTGATCTTCAAACTAGCCTTAAAAAGATAACAACACTTATACGAAACAATTTCGGGAAGCGTAATTCGGGTCCTGAGCCGTAAGTCCCGAGAGCCGAGACGATTAAAGAAAATGTCTCGATATTCGAGACAGGAGACGTCCCGGGACCCAAACTACATACCAGCTTGCAAACCTATTCAAGATTGTGTATCACGCCCAATTGTCGATCTTTGGGTGTACATTGGTACACCTCTGCCTAACCCTTAGGGGAAAACAGGCGTGATGGTATGTGTAATATGTGTCGGTAACAATGATTGGATATTTAATTCTGGCTGTCATTGCCATAAGCACCCCTGTGAATGTTATAGCCGAAATTAAGAGGCAAAATGGAAATTGGAGACAATTCATTTTTATGAATTGTCTAATAATATTATAATATTGCATTTTTTACATTTTGAATCTTTTGATTCAAAATGTAAAAAATGCAATATTATCAATTTTTTCAAGAACCCTGTATCACTGAGAGCGGGATCAGTGAATCAGATAATCTAATTGAATAAGGATCATGGTCTAGTGATTTTGAATGAAGATTATTCGGGTATTTGATTGTTGTTTGATCGAGACATGATCGCTGTTGTTTGGGACGAAGGTTGATAGTCGTTCAAAGTTTAAAGTGTACTTGTAATTCAATTGGTTGTCAAATTCAATAGGTCCTTATTAGCAAGCTTCTGTCTGTGACTTCAACTGCGCAGACTTCAGGATTAAGTCCTAAATTACTTAATTATTGAATGAAACTTTATGCACAAATGTAAAAATACACCGTACAAAGGCGAATTTAAAAAAGCGAACTATCCCTCCAAAATACAAAATCGTTTGTGTTAAGCTAGATCAATATCTACATATGTTCCAAAAACATATAGTAATAGGCTGTCACGCAAAATCTGAGCATTGGATATTGAATTAGACTGGTCTTGCGCCTGATTTCTCCCCAGTCGTGTCAGATTGCCGTTAGCGATGGTTATGATGGCGAGGGAAGAGGAAGTGCACGTGTTTTTGCGCATACACTCGTGTAATATACTATCTCCTAAATACTTTTTTTTTATAGATGGGAAATCATCAAATAACTTCCCCCGCCCTGGGAGGGAGTGTCAGGCTTTTACTGACTAAAACCTGTCTATGTTCTTTCATGTGCCCTTTGCGTTCCGGGGGCGCGGTATCTCTTTCGAACAACTCGCAGCCCCGGCAGGCATCCAGGGGCCCCCAGTGGCCCCTTCCAAGTTTGCTGACACCTCTTTGAGGCGCGCGTGGAACACGAACGCGCCGTCGACACGGTCTGTCGTTAGTAAACGTACGGACGGTGAGCTACCCATTGCTCACCTTCCACAGACCCGCGTCTACGGTGGCCGGGAGTTGTCTCGTGGCTCCCGACGCCCGGAGCGTCTACCGCGGTGCGTACTTGGCTAGTCTTCATATGTAGTGGTAGAGCTCTTTGTGAATGAGGTCATCCGGGAAAGTACTACCAGCACACTTATTTCTGCCGCAAAGCAGCTTTGTTGTGTTCCAGTTTAAACGATGTGGTTGCCGGTGTAATTACACGCACATGAGACATTTCAACTTTGTTTCTGGGATGGCAACGTGTTTGCAAGGCCTCTGGTATTACAGATGTCTAGAGGTAGCGGTGACCACTTAATATCCTGTGGGCCGTCGGCTTATTTGCCATCCAATTATATAAAAAAACAGCAGATAAGCAGCTGTGGCCGATATTTTATTATTTATTTATTTTTTATTTATTTCTTTCTTTCTTTCTTTATATTTTTATTGTTTTATTTATTTATTTCTTTCTTTCTTTCTTTATTTATGTATTTAAACTTTATGAAATAATGGTGGTCTTAATACCTTAGGCATTCTCTTCTAGCCAACCAAAGGTGGTAAAGAGATATTCGTTTTGGAAAATATTACCTAGGTACGTGGTTAAAGTTTAAATATTCAATTACCTAGTTGCAGGGTTTCAGCATTCGCTAACTACCTACCTACGAAGAATTTTAAGCTTTCCAGAAATCTGAATTTAAACGTTCTCAATTTACATTTTATTTCAATTACTTTGATTAAATGCGACATTATGAACAAAAGATGGTACTTAGAGCTGGCGCACATTTTTGTATTATTTTGCTGAGTAAATCTCTTGAATTATTGTGACGTATTAAATATTTTTATTTTTAATGTGTTTTACAATTTAATAATTAACTAGCTAGCGAAGATTTTATCACCATCCATGGTTGACTTTGAAGTGCCGTGTTTGACCGAAGCGGTGAACGCCTGGAAAATGACTTGCCCGGGAACAGATCGACCCGTGAACCCATCTTCCCAGAGACAATGGGACGAGCCGCTCTGCAGGTTGGTACGGAATAATTTAATTAATACGTCCATAAATTCTGCTGAGCGTGCCCGCCTGCTGGCTGTGGGTGAGTGGGAGTCGGGTCTCTGGCTTCAGGCACTACCGTCGCCCAACATAGGCACTATGTTGAGTGACTCTACTTTCCGGCTCGCTACATGCCTGCGCCTGGGTGCACCTTGTGGGGCTCCGCACCGCTGTCAGTGCGGTGAAGCTGTCGACTGCCTCGGACACCATGGCCTGTCATGCAAAAAGAGCGCTGGCCGCATGGCACGGCACGCCAGCATTAATGACATCATCCGTCGTGCTCTTGTCTCCGCCGGAGTGCCAGCTGTTTTGGAGCCAATTGGCCTGGCACGCGACGATGGGAAGAGACCAGATGGGATGACTATAATGCCCTGGAAGTTGGGTAGACCTCTGGTGTGGGATGCAACATGCGTCGACACCCTTGCGCCATCCCATCTTCCTTGCACGACGTGTTGTGCTGGGGCGGCTGCGTCTAGTGCGGAAAATCTCAAACGGCGCAAATATATTAACCTTCATGAAAGTTATATGTTTGAGCCGTTTGGGGTTGAAACACTAGGGCCATGGGGACCGAGCGCTCATCTAGTTTATCGCGACATCGCGAAGCGACTGGTCGATTCTTCACGTGACCAGAGGGCTGGCCTATTCTTTGGCCAAAGAATCAGCATTGCCATACAACGTGGCAATGCTGCCAGCCTTCTGGGCACATGCCCCATTGACAGCGATGCGGATGAGTTTTTTGACGCCCTTTGACCTTACTTTTTTTTTTTTTTTAACTGTACATAGTTTGTAATTTAATTATTATTTAGTTTTTTTTTTTTTTTTTTCATTCTAATTAAATGTGAGATCTATGAAATAAATGTTATATTAAAATTTGACTAGCTATCTAACTAATCTATCTAAGTAGCTATGTTATCGATTACGTCTTTGGTTACTGCTCCGCTGTCGTTGGTCGGCCAACGAGAGCTTTCTGTCATGACATGCAAACCTTTTTTTTTATAGACGTGATATCATCAAATAACTCATGCAAACCTTACTCTTGAATAGTCTGACACTCTCTCCCGCCCGCCCAGGGCGGGACAAGTCATTTGATGATTTCACATTCGAAAAAATAAATTAAAAAAGAAAACTCTTGACTCACTCTATCTATTGATGAACCGCATTCATATCTGCTGCGGAATATAAAAGATCGAAGCGTACAGACGGAGGGAAGCGACTTTATTTTGTACAATTTAGAGATGATGTTAGTGTAACTGTAAATACATACATACATATCATCACGCCTGTATTCCCCGAAGGGTTAGGCAGAGGTGTACCAATGTAACACCCAAAGTTCGCCGGTTTGTTTTTTGTGTTTAACCGCAAATACCATGTACAAATACCACGTTTAGCGATATATTCCAGGTTATCAATATTTATCAAAAAAAACCCCATAATTAATTTAGCAGGGCTGATAACTAAGTCTATCCGGATAAGGGGTAATATGTATGGGGTAAACATCCGGCCCGTTATTACCCTGGTCATTTCCTAATTACCTATTTACATAATTAGGTGAGCACGTAATGGATGCGATGGACATAATAATATAAAAGTTGTACACGGTCTAATGTTTACTTAGATTATGGGTACTTTATATGCTCCATAAAATCTAGGCCTTTTTGATGGTATACCTAAATAACACAAAACTTTAACTACGTTCGAGCTCCAATCTAAATATATACCATCACGCCTGTATTCCCCGAAGGGTTAGGCAGAGGTGTACCAGTGAACACCCACAGTTCGCCGGTATGTTTAGGTCCCATGTAATAGGGGGCGATCCTATTCTCCAATCCCAAAAAAAAACAATCTAAAATGTTTTATAATCTAATTTAGCATACAATAGAATAAAATACTCGTACGTTGCTTGGATAGTTGGCGTCCCACTTTAAACGCGAATGCTTCTGAGGATGGATGAATGGATGTTTGTTGTCTCTTTCAGAATAAAACGGCTGAACGTATTTTGCTGAAATTTGGAACACAGATAGATTTTGAAGTAGCTTACAAGATAAAGCTGTAGTTAACATGTAGCATATTAAGCCGTTGTTGTGTTCCGGTGGTATAACTATGGACTTAGGCGTAACGAGGTCGCAGGCAGGCGCTAGTTTATAATATTATATAACATAACATACCATCACGCATGTATTCCTCGTAGGGTTAGGCATGCATAGATGTAGCAATGTACAGTTGTACATCCACAGCACGCCGGTATGTTTTATGTCCCATGTAATAGGAGGCGAGTCTATTGCCATTAACCGGACACACATCCTAACTCCAAGCTGCTTCTGAGAATTTCATAGAAAAAACTCAATAACATATTTGCTCGACTTGGGAATGGAACCAAAACCGTAGCAGTCGCGCTTAGGACCACTAGGATAACGAGGCAGTTATAATATAAATAGGATAGAAAAAATACTTTTCAAATGTTCAAGACAATGCCTCCCTATCATTACTCACACAATATTTACCGATGACGTCACCGCATAGTGCTTCGAGAATGTAAATTCAGCTAAGAAATATATTCCATGTTACGTGGCAAGCTGTTTCAAACTAGCTTCTACAATATTTGAGGTAACATTATTGTAGGTGCGGCGTAGTCTGCTGTCAGCATCACTGTTTATCTCATGTTGTTATTTTTCTGCTATATTTTGTAACTAGCTTATGCCCGTGACTTTGTTCGAAAACTTTCTTTGTTGAAAGTTTGTTATCACTGTGTTTTTAATGCGGGTATCTCTAATTCTTAATATAAAACATAAGTAGCCTTAGTAACTTTTTATAATATCAGCTATCGAAAGTCCTGTTAAAATCGATACAGCCGTTTCGAAGATTAGCCGGGACAAACAGACAGATAGACAGACAAAATAAGTAACGTTTTATTCTGTATAAAGCTGTTATTTTAAAATTACAGACACTTTAACTTAATTTGTTTGTTTGTTTGATTGTATAAAACGTTCCTAACATATTTTTCCATTCCTACGCAATATTTTTACGTCAGTAACAAAACGTGTACAGTACACACTGACTTTCAATTAGTCTTAGATTTATGTTTTGTAAATAGTGTGTGCGAGCCTTTAATAATATAAAAAAAAGAAAAACCACACGACGTCGTGTTGTTGGTAATGTACACTTTCGTAGCACCGTAGCGTCGTAGCTGCGTAGCGTCGTAGCTCCGTAGCGTCGTAGCGCGTAGCATTTGCGCTTGCTTATTAAGTTTTGTATGACGGAAGGTAAGTGGAAGAAATGATGGTGTTGCCGTGTCTGTCTTTTCTCAGAAGGCATAAAATAGCGAGGATTTTTTTTTCTGTCTTATTTACAGAGAGACGACTCTCACTATTATTTTATACCTACTGTTTTGTTTGTTAATGTAGTGTATACATTAGAGGACATTAAGAACGATACTGATGCTGCGATAAATGTGGCGGCCCACTGGGCTAAAAAAATATGAATTGTCATCAACTCAAAAAGAAGAAGAAAAATATATAATTGAAGTTAAAATGTGCTTTTTTATGTGCATAATGAAAGTCGAAAAAATGCAGCAATCATTGTTTTTTCTTTTTTTCTGCATTCAAAACTAAAACAACCATCTTGCTACTATACCAAATGCAAAAGTATGGTTGGATGGATTTTTGATACTCAATCACGTCAGAACGGCTGAACGGATCTGGATGAAATTGGGCACAGAGATAGATTGTAGTCTGAAATAACACATAGGCTACTTTTTATGCCAGAAAAATATACGGTTCCCTAGATCAACTTTGACGCGGACGAAATCACGAGCTCGTTCGTGTAGTTAACTTTACCGGAAACCTTTAATCAATAAATATAAATATACCATCACGCCTGTATTCCCCGAAGGGTTAGGCAGAGGTGTACCAATGTACACCCACAGTTCGCCGGTATATTTAGGTCCCATGTAATAGAGGGCGAGCCTTTTGCCATTAATCGGGCACAAATCCAAACTCCGAGCTGCTACTGAGAATTTTATAGAAAAACCCAATATCACTTTTTGCTCGACCGGGGAATCGAATCCAGGACCTTTAGCGTAGCAGTCGTGCTTAGGACCACTAGGCTAACGAGGCAGTTTTTTCTTTAATCAATATTCCAATTATTTTCTCAACGAACATAAAACAGTTCGACCATAACAGCACGAAATATGAGCAAAAACACACACAACCCCATTTGCACGTATTGTTGCATAAATAACGCTTCAACATTTTTCAGTTGAAAAGCTGAAAATTTATTCGAAATTGTCGGCGAACATTTTTCATCGCGAACTATTTAAATTCAGATTTCGTGAACTGTAACAGGGGCTGCCAATCTTCGGTAGTATTTTTAGTTTCGCTCGAAATTGATTATTTTTTTGTGAGTGGCAAAGGCCTGTCGTTTGATTGTCGACTGTCGCCAAATGAAAATATGAATGAAATTTATTTAACCCTTTAACCGCCAAGGTCGGATTAATCCGACAAATATTTTCGTGTCCATTTCGCCAGCGTCGGATTATTACGACCAAATACATCATCTCGTTCATCCGAAAATATTTGTCGGATTAATCCGACAAATATTTTCGTGTCCATTTCGCCAGCGTCGGATTATTACGACCAAATACATCATCTCGTTCATCCGAAAATATTTGTCGGATTAATCCGACAAATATTTTCGTGTCCATTTCGCCAGCGTCGGATTATTACGACCAAATACATCATCTCGTTCATCCGAAAATATTTGTCGGATTAATCCGACCTTGGCGGTTAAAGGGTTAATAACTAGCTTGTGCACGTGACTTCGTTAACTTTAGGGTTTATTTTGTTTTGCTTGGTGTCCTAAATCTTTTTCTTAAATAAAAGTTGCTTATGCTAGTCCGTGTAAAAGAAGTCTAAAGCAAGCTACGAGTATCTGTCATTGAAAGTCCCGTCAAAATCGTGGTAGCCATTTTGGATATAAACCCAAATAAACACACAGACAGAAAATGTTTCTTTAGGTATAAATACCGTGTAATTTAATTAATGCATTTAGTAAAAAACTGTCACTTTGACAATACAAACAGACACTTCAATTTTATTTATTTGCATGGACAACATTTTAATTGTAACGCGATAGAAATGGAACAATGTCTGCCACTGAAAGGTCGAAAGGTCAATTGGTTGTCAATGTATCATACTGTTACGGTTGACATACTTTTTAGCTTTTATTGTGACTTATATCTATGAGTTTTTTGGCAGGCTAGAATGGATTGTTATCTCACATCTTTAATGATTTAATATTATGAAGAGGTACAGTTTGTTTTTAAGTTGGAAGAAGAGCTGTTGCGATTGCGAAAAATCTTTCACTATTGGTTAGTGTCCACCACCATCAGTTGACATACTTTTTATGAACTGTCAAAACGCGATTCTCCCATAGATTTTGTATGGCAATAGCACACTGTGAAGTCACTACGTGGCTTACTCAATTGACTAACTATTTATTGTTTTTAAACTAAGTAAAAATCTAATTTTAAAATAAATTGAAAAATTATCTTTAATTTTCTTTAAAGTTTTCACGGCTAAAGTAAAACATTAGAGAAGTTGTGACTTGAAATTATTGGTTAGTGGTGTCAACTACCCAATTGTAAAAAAAAAACACTATTGCCGAGTGCACATAGGCTATGTTCCATGGTATGATTCTTGACTTCCATGTTGCCGAATTCGCAGGGAGAAGCTTAATACAAACGGCGATGGAATTATGCTAGAAATTATGCTTTGAAAGCGCGTGTTTGCATGTATGAAACTAAAATGAGGGCTTCTCCAGACAGTCTAAAGAATAATTTAAAATGTTAGCGTTCTATTTTCTGTACATTGAGAATTGTTAAGTATTAAATACCAGAAACAATATTCTTGTGATGGCAAATCTAAATAGAGACTAGCCAAGTACGCAGGCGACATTACAGAGCGCAAATGTGTTCGCAAACATAGATCCTTGCTATCTTCCCTCACCCTCATAGTCCAATGGGACGGCCAGTCCGACACGAACTCCGGGGTGCTAGTGAAAAACACAATAACATCCGAGAATAAAACCCAAAATTCCACGCACAGCGACTGCTGTGCGTGGAATTTTGGGTCAAGGTCAATTTTGTCGCAAGTGTGACTACACTTGCGACCACCAAACCAACGGGGCAAATACTCGCCAAATCACACGACCTTTTCACCCTAGCCTTCATATATACCAATAAATAAAATTCCCTTTGCTTTTGACATTTCAAATACGAATTTGTCAAATTCCAATATCAAATTAAATTCTTAAAAAACCTCACAGTTAAACAGAAAATGTAAATTGACTATCATTAAAACCACAGGAATCTCAGCCCCACCCCAATAGTCATAAAGTTGCCATTCGCAGTGTCGGCGCTGTTGAATTCTTAACATGAAATCAAAGGGCGGAATGCCTTAAGGAATGTAAAGAATTTGTGAGATACGCGGTGCCGGCAACCCTGCCTTACCTTTGTCATGGTAAATCTCACAGTACCGAGATTTTTTGCTCACAAACTTTTTCTGCATGAATCGGGATCATTTGCAGACATGTTTTAAAATTTTTGAGTCTTGAATTTAACTTAAATTTAGAACGCGGAGTAAACTCCACATATGTTTTTTAAATCTGTTTGAGTTCGTTATTTGTGTGTACGTCGAAATTTGTCAAAGAGCTTTGACGGTTAAATAAATAGTGAGTTTATTCGTTTCTCCGTTTAAGCTGGATACGTAAACTTAAAACAACTTATTACTATTCCTAGGTAAGCTTGTAGAGAGAATTTGATGAAAATTTTGTGTACATATTAAATTAACTTTGTGTCTTGTAAATTCAGTGAAATTTTGTATTTTCCATTAGCTTGTTTTTATTGCTCTCCGGAATTTTAATTTCGTACATTCTCAATAATGATATGCGGGTACATATTTTTAATATATCATGTACTTTTTTTTAGGGATGGGTAATCATCAAATGACATCCCCCGTCCTGGGCGGGGCGGGAGAGAGTGTCAGACTTTTACTGACTAAACCCATCTATGTTTCTTCATGTGCCTTTTGCGTTCCGGGGGCGCGGTATCTCTTTCGAACAACCCGCACCATATATCAAATACTAGCTTTTTCCCTTGACTTCGTTTGCGTAAATGTTGGTTACCGCGGAAGCGAACAAAGCCGCGGAATAAAAAGTACTCTATGAGCTTTCGTGGGGTTCAAACTTACCCCGTACCAAATTTTATTAAAATCGGTCCAATGGTATAATTGTGAAAGCGAAACAGTTAGACAGACATAGTTACGTTCGTATTTACAATATTATTATGGCCTCGATGGCCTAGTGGTCCTGAGCGCGACTGCTACGCTAGAGGTCCTGGGTTCGAATCCCGGGTCGAGCAAAAAGTGTTATTGGGTTTTTCTATGAAATTCTCAGTAGCAGCTCGGAGTTTGGATTTGTGCCCGGTTAATGGCAATAGGCTTGCCCCCTATTACATGGGACCTAAATATAACGGCGAACTGTGGGTGTACATTGGTACACCTCTGCCTAACCCTTCGGGGAATACAGGCGTGATGGTATATTATTATGTATTATGGATCAAATAAAACACACCATTCAAATATCCATTATATGAAATTCTATATTTCATTATAAAATGTATTTTATTTTCAAATGCACGGCATTTATTTTGAATATTTAATTCTCTGTAGTGTTTTAGTTTTGAATATAACATTTCAATGTCCACTAAGTAAAAATGCAGTATTTTATATTTTCCAGTGTTTTTTATTTTTATATTCCCGGTATTTAGTTTTGAATATTTATTTTGCTTTTGTTTTTCCTTTGTTTATTTATTATGATATTCAAATATTCCGCGAAATTTTTTGTTGGGTAATATTTTCTGTCGATATAATATTTTGTGTTCAGTTTTGTTATAGACTGGTTCGATAATAATATGTGTATGTGTGTGTGTGTCTGTACAAACAAGGGTGTGCGCTTAGGTTTGAGAACCTATTAATAATGAAGGCATCTACCACAATCACCCCAGATAATAATAGAGCTGTCTCCTTTGGAACAAGGCAGACATCTTTGATTACAGACTTGTAGGCGTTCAGTAATTAGATCTTGTTATTTAAGGCTATGAATGGTAGTTCGGAATCTAGGCACTAAATCAGCTTAATTGCTATCTTCGAACTTTGATTGTGTGAGTCTATGTTAGTTATACAATTATCAAGTTCATTGTTCGAACCGAGAGGCTAGTACGAGAGTACGGAGTATTTGTTACTAAATTTAGATTGATTTACAAATTGGAAATACTCGTTTTGTACTATTTTGCATTTATTTAGTGCGAAGGATTTATTCTTAACAATAGGTAAGTAGGTCTACTTAGCGATAGGTAAGTTTTTGACTCTCGGCCTAACAGAGATGATATAGAAAAAGTCTTTAGACTTATCCAAAAGAAACAAACCTGTTTACTCTAAATTAAAATAGAACGGTATGGGATAGTAGTACATACATACAACCCCCCAATTCCCCGACGGGTTAGGCAGAGGTGTACCGATGAACACCCACAGTTCGCCGGTATGTTTTTAGGTCCTATGTAATAGGGGGCGAGCCTATTGCCATTAACCGGGCACAAATCCAAGCTCCGAGCAGCTGCTACTGAGAATTTCATAGAAAAACCCAATAATACTTTTTGCTCGACCTGTGAACCGAACCCAAGACCTCTAGCGTAGCAGTCGCGCTTAGGACCACTAGGCCAACGGGGCAGTTAAGTTGAGTTGGGATAGTAGTATTTATAAGTAATTTAATAATCGACGTGAATCAAATACTTTTTTGTTAGCAAACTCATACTTCGTTTTTCGTGGGAACATCCTCATGGTTTCCCTTCGTCTGGGGAGCACAAAGGTTTATGTTGGATTCTTACCGACTAAAGCCCGGTATTCAACGGACGCATTAGTGTTGAACCGCCACGCGTCATTGGGCCCCTTCACCATGTGCGGTTAGTCCTGCGACCGCACATTCCCCAAGAGAGGCAAGCACAAAAAACACACGCCATTGGCTTAAAAAAATAAAAATTGAAAAATAAAAAGAAATTTTGGTGAATCACGTGCATTTTTTCTATATTTTTTTTTTATAATAAAATATAGCACTCTAGAATTATGGTACTATCTGTATTTTATACAAGCTGTTGATTTGCATTCTCGTCAAATTCAAGGAGTTAACTATGCTCGTGATTCTTAACACGAATTAATAATAAAATAATTTTGTTTTAAAAATTTTATTTTTTGACGTGATTTTCCAATTCTAACAAGCCATCTCGCCAGAGGGTTTAGGCGCTATGCACGCATTGATACAGCCGCGCGACAACTCTGCCTACCGCATACGCAACTGGGCGATGCTGATTTTTGCAAGAGGAATATTCTGGAATACTGTTTTTTGATAGTTGCAACTAAAAAAACAAGCATTTATTAAATATTGGCCAGGTATCGTAATTATATTTGATTACTTCTTTTTTTCTATGACAAGCTCCTAAAATTAGACGAGGATGCAAATCAACAGCTTGTATATTTTTTATGTACTTCGTAATTTGCGTAATGTTTTAATTACTTAATTATCTTTTTTATACTCATTGTCAGCTGTGAAGCTACCTTCTATAAAATAAATAAATAACGTAGTTTCCTATTAGGAAAACATATAAAACAAAGTTTTCAGCTTTACAATATTAGTATGAATTACACGCTTGAGGTTTTAACCTCTAACCCGTGAAATAGCATGACAACTTTCGACAGAGCCTACGTGATAAATCGTTGTAGTGCAACTACCATTACAGCTCGGCTTGCCATGAATTTTAGGGACCAATACGGAATGGTTCAAACAAATCAAATAAAAAAGTCGAAATCAAAGTTTTTATCGATCTTATAACTTTTTAACTTAAATAAATATGTATTTTTTTTGGATAAGTCATATTTTGAGTTTGATTTTACTTTTGTAATGATCTCGTTTCCTTTTTTAAGATGAAATGTGCTTGGTCTTTTTCTCCATAGAAACGCTCTCGCCTGTAATCTTTCTGTTTTATGACTTTAATTTAAGACAATGATTTTTGGCAGTCCCAGTTTCCCAAGTTGAGCAAAATGTGTTATTGGGTTTTTCTATGAAATTCTCAGTAGCAGCTCGGAGGTAGGATTTGTGCCCGGTTAATGGAAATAGTCTCGCCTCCTATTACATGGGACCTAAACATACCGGCGAACTGTGGGTGTACACTGGTACACCTTTGCCTAACCCTTCAGGGAATACAGTCGTGAAGGTGGTGAATTTTGCAGTAAACTAAATTCCACCTATTTGTATGTTTATTTAAATTGTTAGCCCATTTCCGAATTTTGTCCTAATTATTGAATTACGGGCCAATTCCACCACACGATGGTCAAATGCAGTGACAGTCCCATATAAACGGGACGTGTGGCCTCACTATAGCTCGTCTCAGTCGAAAGCGCCACGCGTCATGTCAAACTTCCTTCCAATACATTAGACGGGGTGGTGTAAAATCTCGCCGTCATTTCTGCTCAAACGCACTGTAATATATCACGGGCTTGTGTTATGTGCAAGAATGTTCGCTGGTAGCATGATAACGGGCAAGAGGGTGTTTCAGATTAAGCTGCGGTATTATTAATGGAGGTTTCACCAGAAATAAAAGCCTATCATCTGCGGGATGTGCATGTTAGGGATCTTGTCAGTGAAGGATGTGGCATAAAAGAGTGTTGTTTTTTCGCTACCTCAATTGCTGAGCATGGGCTTTAGGGTTTAATTCCTATGCCGGGAATCAAACTTTGTTGGGGTTTTCCATTAGGAGTATTCTCAGTAGTAGTGGAAGTTGGTGGTGTGATACCCACGTGACTTGGCAACCACGTAAAACTCGGACCCGGCTGTCATTCGTAGGTCTTTGACAGTCGTTATGGATAGTCAAAAGGCAAGAATTCTGACAATCAGTCCAACCAAGAGGTAGCGTGTTGTTCAGTAACTGGGTTGTTGAGGTCAGATAGGCAGTCACTCCATGTAAAACATTGGCATTCAGTTGCATCCGGTTAGACTGGAAGCCGACTCCAACATAGTTTGGAAAAACGCTAAGCAGATGATGATATAATTAAATCCAGTTTGCCACATATGAATTCACGTATGATCACGACAGACCGCCTGTTCGGTATGCTAGAGCCGCAGGGTGGTTGTGACATCGCGGTAACTGTGGACGTGACAGCGCCGCCCACGCCGCTCGTGTTGCGGTGATGCCTAAACCACTAGTAAGTAACATTTAAGATAATGTTGCAAATTTAATCTATTAATATAACACAGTTATTTAACACATACATACCATTACGCCTGTATTCCCAGAAGGGTTAGGCAAAGGTGTACCAATGTACGCCCACAGTTCGCCGGTATGTTTTTTTAGGACCCATGTAAGGGGGCGAGCCTATTGCCATTAACTGGGCACAAATCCTAACTCCAAGCTGCTACTGAGAATTTCATAATAAAACCCAGTGACACTTTTTTCTCGACCTGGGAATCGAACGCAAGACCTCTAGCGTAGTACTCGCGCTTAGGATCTCTAGGCTACCGAGGAAGTCTTAAAGTTTTTGAGCCTCATATAAACTTTTACGCATCATACACCTTCTTACACTTTTCTCAAGTAAGCAAGTCGGATTAACGTCCAGTCTAACCAGATTGAGTGTCAGTATTTTACATGAAACGACTGTCATTTGACCCCAGCAAGACAACTAGAAAGACCGGTGGTTAAATACATAAGGAAAATATTAAACAAAAGTTAATTTCCTTCACTTTTCATAACTCTGGATAAAGTGTTTGGCATAATTGGCCCTTAGTAGACTTGCGATCAAGCACGTCCAAAAATAACCCGCCTCAAATTCTAAATACGTTCACAGCAATACAAGCATGTACACGTCATCCCAATAAACAACAATAAACGATGGGGTCTTGCCCTACGGGGTGCGAATATAAACACAATAAATTAATTTACAAGGGTTTATTAGAGAAGATTCCATTACTTCGAGCGAAGGTGAATTGTACTTACGTATTTAACCAACATATTGTACGGAGGGGAGGAACGGGTGTAGTTTATGGGTAGGAAGTGATGATTACCCTGGTAGACTGCTTAGCGTAGAGTCTTGGTTGTGGTTCCCAGGCCAGGCAAAGTGTTATTGAGTTTTACCGTTAAGTAGTAATTTATCAGTAGCATTTTGAATGTCTGTAGTGTGACATCCGCGTGCTTAATAAAGCTCGTATAGCCGTTGGTTCTGCGCCTGATCAGTTCAGTTCTGCTGTCAGATTGGTGTGTGACACGAGAGAGAAAAGGGAGTGCTCCGGGATTTGTTCACATACTTATGCACTATAATATCTCCTGCGTACATGGCTGGTCTTGATTTAGATAAGCCACTAAAGCCTAAAATCGTTTGGGAAATCAAACACTCACAAACACAAAAAAAAAAAATGTCGGCAGCTATTTGGGAGTAATTCAGAAACACATACGTACTGAATATGATAATTAAAATATTACATACAAATTATAAAAGAAAAATCATTTCATAAAAATTCTGTTCCATTTTTTTCAATACATCTGTTGAATAGCCACAGAGGCGGTGAAACAAGTCTTCATTTCATACCATTGGACGGCTTAGCTCTTTGATCATTCTAACAAAAATAAAACGAGAAGAAAAAAGTAGTTTCCGTTTCAATACCGAGACGGTAGCGAAGGAAAATGATCAAAGGAATATCGTGGAATCTGAATAGATTTGTAATTCGAGATATTACGCATGGATCGATGCTCTGTGGGGAGACGGAGTACTTTATGTAAGCTTTTGCGGCTTTCCACGTGTAAAGATCGGAGATTATTCGGCGGGAGCGTAAGGCAATGTCAAAGTCATATGTTTCAATTAAACCGTTCAAATATAATTATATTTATCGTCAATTGATTCGTCAATTAATACCCAATTGGGTATTAGACACTATTAATTAATTGACGAATTGAATTTGTTTCATGACTTGTCAAAATGTGATTTTTACTTAGATTTTGTATGGCAAAAGACAACTGTGACGTTACTTTTATGCCGACTGAGGAACTATCTAATTTTAATTATGACAAAGTGAGTTGATTATTATTACCGGCGTGCTTGTATGACTACATGTATGAACCTGGATTTAGCGAAAGGAGTATGTAAGGATAATCATAGTAGGTTGCTTTTTATGGTATCTGCACGTATGAGTTGATTATCTATTCCAATTTAATAAGACTAAAGAGATTTTTTGTTTAAACACGCTAATCAATCTGGAACTACCAGTCGGATTAAAAAAAAGAATGGTGTATGAAAGCCAGATTCATAAGGCAGTACACGCTATTTAACATCACGCTATGTATATGACAAGGAACAGCAAACAAAAACCTAAATTAATGCGGGTGAAAACCTAGTGGACGGAGTCTAGATTAGTTAGTCTAGATTATATTAGAATTAGAAGACAAATTAATAGAATCTGAAATTTTGACATTTGAATTATTTATATCTTTGACTTATGAATAGGTTTGCACGCCATGCTATTGCAGGCAAATATATAATTTGATTTGATTTGATCTAAAATATTTGCCAAGCTATATTGCGTTTGCACTATTTCGAGATAGAATACCAATACTAGAATTGAGACCTACCCGACGGTGTGGTTTTGTTAGCCATTCCATGAATCTAGTACTGCAGCTTACAAATCTAAGCTGCCGATCTTCATACCAGCCAACGGAACTATTCCAGAGGGCACTGACCGAATGCTCGCAATAGACGGTATTAGAATTCCAGTATCGTTGTTTACGAAGGCTCTGATTTGAATATTTTACTCAGGATAAGGTAAGAAATGGCGGCCTCGGGAAAGTTTGATTGCTTTTAACTTTAAATATAAATATTTTCTTATAGATTTTTTTAGAACGTGTTACGCATTTTTATTGTCATAAGCTGTGGCTCACGTGGATCTAAGGACTCTATTGCACGCGGACGGTTGTTTAATAAGTTGACATCTCAAACACCAGTACCGCGTACGCATTACGGCAGGACGAAAAACGTAGGCTTCAATTTTGTGAAAAAAGATGTGTCCCCGCAGTGGACCCGCACTGAACCGGACGGTATGTATATTGAATACTACGTTACCAATCCTACAATTGAACATAGTTAATCGAAAGGTTTATAGCGCGACTGCTGAAAGTTATGATTTTAATTATGAGTATTTCCGTAAGCAATTTTCTGGAGACAACCTATTTGTGCTCGGTTAGCAATAGTAAAAAGATACTTAACGAACCGAAAATGACATGTGCTTCCCGACATTATCATCACTATTTTTCTGCTTGACATCTCTGTAGTTAATGAGTAAATTCCTAAAGATTTGTGAGACGAACACTTAATCCCGCATTCCGGGAGCATTACCATATCACTAGAATCTCTTCAGAGACATAGAATTTCATAATTCACAACCCAGCAACCAGACGGAAATCCGCTTTCCCTTCCCAGAATTCCCGCTTTGCCTACAAACAAACATTCCTGCTAATAAAACTATAGAGTCGACACGTTATCTATGTGCTGTTAGGAAACGGAAATATCTTAAAATTTAACAGCGCTGTCACAGAATAGATAGGTACAGAAGTACAACGAGCGATAAGCACGCACACATAGATACAAATTAAAAAAATGATGAATAATTTTAAATCTGTTGTGTGTACTCGTAAGTATTAAATATTGACAGCCTTAAATTTAGATAAGATAACAAAAAAAACATGAAATTTTGTATTTGTTGTTATAGCAGCAACAGATATACATCATCTGTGAAAATTTCAACTGTCTAACTATCACGGTTTATGAGATACAGCCTGGTGACAGACGGACGGCAGAGTCTTAGTAATAGGTTCCCGTTTTACCCTTCGGGTACGGGACCCTCAAGAAAATAGAATAACCGCTAACCCTGTTCCCGATACCGGTGGACCATACTATTTTTTATTAATATGTGGACTGTGGACTGTGTCCAAGTCAAAGTATTTATTTCAATTAGATCATTTACAGGCATTTTTCAACTGTCATGCCAGTCAGGCTGAAAGTTGAAGTTACTCGTTCCAAAACGTATGTATGCCGAGGAGAACGAACAAGAAACTTCAAGGACACCCTTTTCAATTACTTCTTTTATTTTATAAAGTGAAAATACTTCGTAATTGAATTATTATTTAAAGTCTTATGTATGTTACTGTATATAAATAAAAATTGAGATAAGATCTTTTCCTATTTCATGTCTATTTTTTTTCCCCATGTTTTATCTTCTTCTTATTTTTGATGTTTAAAGCTAGCCTTCTGTATGTACCTATTCCGTGTCGCTGCACTTGGAAAGGAGCCAGGTTCAAAGCCAAATTCATCATTCAATCACTATCATTCAAATCTATGAAGAAACGGTAACACCACTGAAAAATCACTAGAAAGCAAAATACGCAATTTCGTTTACATGGATGACTTTTTTTCCAGTTATTTTAATTTAAAAACCAAACTAAGTTCTGAGGTAACAAACTTAAAAGCAATCCATAAAAAATCAAATGGCTAGTGTCCATTAAGTTTAGCCGCCATTACCGAAATTCGGTCGGGAAGATATTAGACATTATTTATATCATATTAACAAGATTTAGATTAGTGCCGAGGTATGGCCCAGACAAAAAACATGATCACAATGATATGACAGGACAAATCGCCTTGAGCAAGCGTAGTGATCAATGCTCATGCCTTTTCTGTATGAGACGAAGCTTTTGCTTTGCAGTAAGACAATAATAGTCCTGTATAATATAATTATACAACTCTGCAATATCATCACAAAGCAACATATATGTTTCTTGATTCAATTTACTTCAACATTAGAAGGCGAGGAGTAAATATGCCGACCGCAACATACATACACATCCAGTTAATAAGCAGAGTACATTTATATTCTGGTTCACGGATTACGTATTAGGGTCCCGGTAAATATATAGTAATCTTCGTTTACACAATATGGTAGCAATTTATGAAATAAGATGTGCTAATAAAGAAAGAGGATGTGTGTACTAGTGGAGGTGGCATATATCCTTACTAATATTATAAATGCGAAAGTAACTCTGTCTGTCTGTCTCTTCTTCACGCCTAAACCACTGAACCGATTTCAATGAAATTTGGTACAGATATAGTCTGGGACCCGAGAAAGGACATAGGATAGTTTTCATCCCGGAAATCCCCCGGGAACGGGAACTATTAATCCACGCGGACGAAGTCGCGGGCAAAAGCTAGTCTAAATATAGAATGAAACAAAGTCGCCTCCCGCCATCTGTCTATTTGTACGCGTAACTAAAATCTTTTAAACTACTCAACAAACTTTAATGCAGTTTTCAATTTTTCATTAATAGATAAAGTGGTTCAAGAGGAAGGTTTATACATAAAGAACATTTTGCTACAACCATCGGGAGCGGAGCAGTAACGAAAGACGCAACTGAACGCGAGTTATACATATAGCTAGTTAAAAAATATGGGTATATACAAATAATGACGTGACGTCTGGATGGTTTTCGTAAAGGTATTTTGGCAAAAAGAAGTCCCAAGAAAAAAAATCGGCCCAGTGAGACTTAAACTCGCTTATAAAGGGTTCCGGATCAAACAAAAAATCGCCTAAATAAACACGTTTCATGGATATAGCTTTATTATATTTTTATTATTTGTTGTTATAGCGGCCATAAAACACGCTCTCTGTGAAAATTTCAAGTGTCTTCCTATTTCGGTTCAAAAGATACCTGTGATAGAGCGACAGACTTTATTTTTGTAAAGGTTCTGCCCGCGACTTCGTCCATGTCAAATTGGATGTACGAAGAACATGAAAACATGAAACGGTTCTCCCTACGAGAACCGTAAATGTTTTCGGGTTTAAAAGTTTCCTATGTGTTATTCCACACTACAATCTATCTCAGTGATAAAATAACATCTAGATATGATCAGCCGTTTAAGCGTGAAAGAGTAACAAACATCTATCTATCCATCCATCCTCACAAACTTCTACATTTATAATTAAAATATATATATATTATTATTTATATTATTTTATTTATAATTAGTAGGATATTAGTAGGATTACAACTATTTCTAAGACTTCAACTGTCCTTTTCCCCAGCATTGGGATTATAAATTTAAACAAATTCAAAATATTTTATTTTGGCATAAGTCTAAACAATTAATTAAACTTCCAATATGTCCTGCCTAATAGGCATACATTAATTATCTAGTGGCAATAAGTACAAGTAGTATAATAAGCTAGTTTTATTTATTTTAATGACTTATCCACCAATAACATTATAAGACCACATTTCCTAGTATTATAGCAGTCAGCAAAGACTATAACACCCGTTTCCTACATCAACATTTTACGTTTCATTTTACACACCTGTCGTATTAGCAGAGTTTCAAAATGGCCGTGATCAATCCTCTAGTACAGAGCTTCCCAACATGCTTAAAAAAAACGATACAATTTTTTTTTTTTTAATAAAAATTCTATGAATAAAATTCTATTAAAATTTAAGCTATTATAGAAAGGGAAGTACGCGAATAGCGCGTTGTTTGGTTGACAGAAGTAGACGTCTGACACCTCTCCGCCACCCCACGGGCGCCATGACAAATTTCTGAACTTGTAAGTGCGCTGCGGTCCAGCATCGTTATTAGCCTTTTGTGCCCCCCTGTGTGAGCTTCTATAACGGTGCCCTGTGCGAGCTTCTATAAGGGCGCCCTTAAAATACAAATCTGGTCCTGGTCTGGTCATTTCTGCGCCCCTCCAGGCTCTGCGCTCTGTGCCTGGGCACCGCTGGCACTGCCCTAGTTACGGCACTGCCGCGGACTGACAAAGGTTGGGAACCCCTGCTCTAGTATAAACGTTAATACAGTTACCGTGACACGTCGTGTATGTTCGTCATTTACTATGACCATGTCTCTCCCGAGTCTCGGGGTAATGAGTCCTGCTTTTGTGGGATTTATGGATACCGTTTATATTTTGTTGTTTCTGGCAATTGAACGTGGTACTGTTATTTTGGTTTGAGAGTACTTTCTTCTCTTTTTCCTTATTGTTTATACTTTTTATTGTGTAAGGGTGTTTTTATTCCTATTATTACATTTTATTTTGAAACAACAGGTCCGATTTGAAATGAAATCAACAATATAAGACTCAAGTCTAAATTATTATCACTACCACCAAAACCTTAACTAAAAGCGCAGTAATAGTATAATAAATAATAGTAATATGCAGGATTTTTTAATCGCATTTATTAACAAAATATAAAATAACGTAGGTAGTAGATCATCTCTACTACGTTAAAAAAAATATCAACACAAAAAAAAAGCGGCTAAGAAATACGGGCCATGTAAGCATTTAAAACAACATCTTAATTCCGCATCGATTAGACAGAGAGATCCGACAAGACCTGTGACGACACATGTCACTATGGCCATATAAACTCCATGTTAAATTTCGGTTTGGTAGAAAGAGAAACAAATCTTCGATGGCTTTTATTTTTTATGATTGTATAGTTAATCGAAAAATAGTTTTACTAAACTGTTTAGTACAGGAATGAGAATATAGTTTAAATTAAAAAATAACATGCATATTTCCTATTAACAACATTACCTTAATGTGGCTTCAGCATTAAAATGAATACTCCCAAAATCTGCCGCAAACTTTTAGGTCTGCAACGTAGATATTAAAATTCAAGTAGATACAAGAGTACTAGAGTTATTTTAAATAATTCAGTTTAAAAATTTTAATTAACATCTGTTAATTTAAATTTTTAAACTGAATTATTTAAAATAATTTCTCTAATGAATCTGTTAACACAATTTGAGACAACGGCCACCAAATTAATTTTAATGTGACAGTTTGATGAAGGGCCGACAAGGACGAGAGTTGGTGAACAAAATTACGTTCTGTTAGTACAGTAATTAAATTCAAGTTCGTCCATCAACGGTACTAATTAGATTTTAATTCGGGAACGAACAAAACAGAATCTAGGTGCTCTTAAACTGGGAATACTTTTACAGCAGTGTGTTGATGCAACATTTTCTGAATTTCTTAGCAGCAGCCTTGAATTTCTTGTTAGTAAGTGGTGTGACAACCATAAACTTGGAAACTACGTAAATGTACGGTAAACATTATGTTATCCTGCGCTTGATCTCATCCCGGTTGTGTCGGATTGCTGTCTCAACAGACTTTAAGAATGAAAGAAGAGAAAGTACATTTTCGTTTGAGCACACAATTGTGCACTTTAATATCTATTGCGTTCTTGGTTAGTCTCCATTGAGATTGACCGCCTTGACAAAAAATCGGTCGGAAGAATATTACATTATCATTACTAAATTTTTTACAGTTTCAAGATCATATGACCTGTTAGTCCACTTGCATTCAATGTTATGTTAGTGGTAACCCTATTCGCTAATGATGCGGTGGCCATTCGTGGCAGCCCTGTTTACTAATGAGGATCGCAGAATGTCAAGTGTACCGTAGTGTTTCCCGTATTTGCACTCTTGACAACGTTTGAATGAGAAACATTAGAGGGTAGAATTAAATGGTGCATTTGTTTTGTTACAATTCTTTGAAGAGACCTTGTTTAACAGTGGACGTCTTTTTGGATTTTATTGAC
Organism: Caradrina clavipalpis; assembly: GCA_932526535.1. Classification (NCBI taxonomy): domain Eukaryota; kingdom Metazoa; phylum Arthropoda; class Insecta; order Lepidoptera; family Noctuidae; genus Caradrina; species Caradrina clavipalpis. The sequence goes on from OW052105.1 coordinate 5,865,942, forward strand.
TTCATCATCATTATATCAGCCGCAGGACGTCCACTGCTGGACATAGGCGTTCCCCATAGATTTCCAAAAGGACGGGTTGGAAGCGGCGTTCATCTAGCGTCTTCCTGCGGTCTTAATCAGGTTATCCACCTACCTTGTACGTGGTTTATTTACTTATTTTACTTTAACACAAAATGGTCATTGGCCAATTACTGAATGGTTAATTTATGTAGTTACATTTTTATCTTACTACTATTATGAAATGCGAAAGTTTGGAGTGATTGGATGTTTGTTACTCAATTACGTCAGAACGGCTGAACGGGTCTGGATGAAATTTGACACAGAAATAGTTTTTAGCTTTTTATCTCGGAATATTGTACTTTCTGGTGTGATAAAAAATAATGTTTTGCGAGTGTAAATATGGCATAGACCGTCATATTCATCTCCTAAAATGCGTTATTTTTTAATTTACGAACTGACATATCATTTTATTTATTTGTATTAATAGATATACGTAGAGGAAGTATAACATTCACACCCACTCCATAATTTCGATGAAATTCGATGAAATTATTTGGAGAGTCCTTTGGGACTGAACTCGGAACTCATAAGTATTTGACGAGTCCGCTTGAAATTGCCTACGAATCACGATAGGGGTTGGGTGGGGGCGAGGGCGTATATTTAAAGATATTCGTGACGTAACACCCATCCCCTACTACTGGTAACATTGACGCGAAAAGAAACCAGTAGACCCGAGGGGCAACTCTTGTAACTTTTAGTACTTTGTTTAGAAGTTTAGAAATGACTTCAATCGCGTGTTTTTTTCACCCGTTATGTTAGGTCTTTGGTTACAGCTACGCTCCCGTGTGTCGTAGCGTGTTGTTTTGACAGCCTATACTATTCCTCATGAATTTGGCTATCATATATCTATATATATAAAAGAAAGTCGTGTTTGTTACAACACTTATAACTCGAGAACGGCTGGACCGATTGCCATGGTTTTTGATTTGTTGGATTTGTTTCCGTCCCGAATAGCAGAATACATCTTAAAAACAAAGAAAACTCGATATGTGTAATAAATAATTAATCATTTCAATAGATGCTGATTTGTTTATTACATGTCAAACATTTGTTGTCCAATCCTGTCAAATAGTGTAACACCTTTTTTTTTTGAGCTTATGGCCTGGATGCTGAGGCCTTTAAGCCACAACTTTATTTTTTTCTGAAGACATCATGTGTGCGTTCAGAAAATTATTTTTTGTAAAATGTCTACAAAGTTCAGGTACTGTTAAGCAGGTAGGGTAGGTATGTAGGGGTAGGGTAGGTAGGTAGGTAGGTTAGGGTAGGTATGTAGGGGTAGGATAGGAAGGTAAGTAGGTAGGTAGGGTAGGTATGTAGGGGTAGGGTAGGTATGTAGGGGTAGGGTAGGTAGGTAGGTAGGTTAGGGTAGGTATGTAGGGGTAGGATAGGAAGGTAAGTAGGTAGGTAGGGTAGGTATGTAGGGGTAGGGTAGGTATGTAGGGGTAGGGTAGGTAGGTAGGTATGTAGGGGTAGGGTAGGAAGGTAAGTAGGTATGTAGGGGTAGGGTAGGTAGGTAGGTAGGGTAGGTATGTAGGGGTAGGGTAGGAAGGTAAGTAGGTATGTAGGGGTAGGGTAGGTAGGTAGAGAAAGTATGTGGGTAGGTAGGTTGATGGAGTAGTTAGGTGGGGTAGGGTAGGCAAGAACTGGACTTTCAGGACAGGACAACGTCTGCCGGGCCCGCTAGTCATATATATACAGACATACAAACAAGCAATATACTTTTCTTTTAATCTGACTGTTAGATCCGGTGATTACCCACTATATTTCCTTACACATTTTAACATACATACTTTTGACCACTAAGTATTAACATTAGGCTACATCTAAGTCTGTCTTTTACTTTTTTAAGTTAAATTGCCGAAAAAGACTCACATTTGCATAGTAAAAAATATTCCTAAAGTTTATTTTATAAAACCTTTGTTTATGTGGACCGCAGCAATTAGGAACAGTAGCAGTTAAAAAAGGAGTATTTATAAATACTAGCACAGCTGTAATACGTTGATGAAGGCATTTGGGCACACAGTTGGCCTCAGAGCGACCATGTGAGGCCGTTTGGCATTTAGGCCTTGATGATAATGGCAGTCTGCCAACAGTACAGTGAAAATAATGCTGTGTGGTTAATGAACATTCCGCTTTATAATATTTTTTGTTTGTACGTTAGGATAAAGAAGAGAATTTATGTTTAGTTGTTAGTGAAAAAGAAGTATTGAGGTAAATTAAAAATATCTGACATGGTTACTGGATTTTATATGAAATGATTGTAAAAACTTGCAGATATCAATTTTCGTAAACGATTCCCCGTAAAGTCAAAGCGAGCTGCGGGTTGTTCGAAAGAGATACCGCGCCCCCGGAACGCAAAGGGCACATGAAGGAACATAGACGGGTTTTAGTCAGTAAAAGTCTGACACTCCCTCCCGCTCCGCCCAGGGCGAAGTTATTTGATGATTTCCCGTCTATAAAAAAAAGGTCAAAGCGAAAATTGACATTATAACCACGTTTGGTAGACAAAATGGTAAAGACGGTTGGTAGTTATAAACCACTCGACTATACGCTTATACCGAAATACTATGACTGCATTTATGACGTCTTCTACACAAAAGATTTGTATTTTCGTATGTAACGAATAAACTTAAAAAATACTGGATCGATTTCAAAAAATATTTTGCCGTTAGAAAGTTACGTTATTACTGAGTAACATAGGCTATATAACATCACGCTATAACCCCCGGGAGCAGAGCAGTAACCAAAGCTGTAACTTAACGCGGGTGAAGTAAGCCACGCGGACGAAGTCACAGATAATTTGCTACTTTTTTTTATACGAGAAGTTATGATGGTCCTTCCAAATTCGCTCTCAACGCGAACCTACCTTTGAAAGGGCAACTAGATTTAATTATATTTTCCTCTTATAAATGAAGTTCTTTTAATGTTCTTATTTAAATAAATGATCTGTCTTTGACTTTAAATGCAGTATAGCCATTCGTCAATGAACATAGTCTTCAGAATATGCAAACAAAATGTTATAATAAATTTGTCCTAGTTGCAGGAATTCATAGAATATTAACAAGAATATTTCAACTACCAAGTTAGAAACTATCGATGAGTACCTATTTAGAATTAATATTTCTGCTTTCAAGAGCTTTTCCTAAGTGAGTATATTTCCTTGATTTGATTCTCGTAAATAATATTAATGCTAACATCATATATTTTTTCCCAGTTATAGGAATTCATAGAATATTAAGGTAGCTGAAAATTATTGATGAGTATTTCGAATTAATATTTCTGCTTCAGATTTTCCTGAGTGAGTATATTTTCTTGATTTGATTCTCGTGACTAATATTCCTGCGAAGATCATATCATATGTTGATCTTCCGCACCAGATTCTCGCTACTGATAAATTAGCATAACGAGATTATTCTCAACTTCCGCGCGACATACTGTAGAGGTGAAAGGATTAATTCAATATTGTACTATTAAAACACTTATATTTATGACTTTGTGTTTTGGATTATCTTATCTATCTATATATATAAAAGAAAGTCGTGTTTGTTACAACACTTATAACTCGAGAACGGCTGGACCGATTGCCATGGTTTTTGATTTGTTGGATTTGTTTCCGTCCCGAATAGCAGAATACATCTTAAAAACAATGAAAACTCGATATGTGTAATAAATAATTAATCATTTCAATAGATGCTGATTTGTTTATTACATGTCAAACATTTGTTGTTCAATCCTGTCAAATAGTGTAACAACTATTTTTTTTTTTTTGGCCTTGTTGCTGAGACCTTTAAGCCACCACTTTATTTTTTTCTGAAGACATCATGTGTGCATTCTGAAATTTATTTTTTGTAAAATGTCTACAAAGTTCAGGTACTGTTATATTTGTTTGTTTTTTAGACATTAATTTTCGAAAATTATTTATTAATTATTTAATTTTTAATTCCCGAAAATAATTTCTAAGATTTATTCTACAGTAAAAACATAAAATCATCGGAAAGGAACGGAATTTAGGGAATAAAAAATCAGTTGGTAAAGGTTATAAGATTAAGGAAAAAAAATCTACAGGTTAACAAAAGTGTAAATGTCTTTTTATAGGTTGTCTATGATTTTTCTTGATAAGCTATTCATACGTAGTGGTTATATACTCTTTGAGCTATTGTCTATGTCTCGAAAGTTCAGGCACTGGATACTTTTTATCCCGTCGGTAGGTAGGCAGGTAGGGTAGGTATGTAGGGGTAGGGTAGGTAGGTAAGTATGTAGGTATGTAGGGGTAGGGTAGGTAGGTAGGTAGGTAGGGTAGGTAGGTAGATAGGGTAGGGTAGGTATGTAGGGGTAGGGTAGGAAGGTAAGTAGGTATGTAGGGGTAGGGTAGGTAGATAGGTAGGTAGAGTAAGTATGTGGGTAGGTAGGCAAGAACTGGACTTTCAGGGCAGGACAACGTCTGCCGGGCCCGCTAGTTTAATTAATAATCTTACATCCTATCCTATCCTACTTCTTACTTGTCCTACTATCCTATTCTATTCTACTAATATTATAAATGTCAAAGTTTGTGAGGCTGGATGGATGGATGGATGGATGGATAATATGTTTGTTACTCATTCACGCTTAAAAGGCTGAACGGATCTGGATGAAATTTGGCACTAAGATAGATTGTAGTGTGGAATAACACAAATAATGCTTATTATCCCGGAAAATGTACGGTTCCCGTGGGATAATATATCAAATTCGACGAAGTCGCGGGCAGAAGCTAGTATACTAGGTACATTTTCATCCTGCTAATTGGCCAACTTAATTTTACGTTGTCCGCTTACGACCGATTATTTCGGCGAGAATTGAACGTATGAAATCTAATACGAAACGATGAATTTTTTGAGTTAGTCCGATAATCGGACCTACAAAAAATCGGTCGTGAGGGGAGAGTAGTATATAGTAGTAGTCTATGGGGGAGAGGCTCATCCGTCAGCCGTAGAAATGATCTGTCATTTTCTTCCAAATTTGAAAATAGTCTTTATCTTTATACATTAAAAGAATAAGTTTGTATACAGTTCATCCAGCCAGAGCGTCTACAGTCCTATGGTAAGGGTGGTGGCCGCCTTTATTTGATTTGGCATCTGGATTTAGCTCATCAGAAAGTTTTTATTAAACTCTGTAAGTTTGATTTATAGCTTTACAAGAAATTTTTGCTTTTTCATTTCCGACTAATTTTATAGGAAGTGCGAGATTTATGGAGCTGACTGGTCTTGGAAAGATTTTTTTGTGATTTTTTATATGTCGTGAAGTTATTAATTATATTTGTTAAATAACTGTACTAAAAACGATAACGTCACAATATTATCGTTATTTTAATGTTAGCTTTACTTTCTAGTCGTCCAAGTTTATTACATAGTGACTTTTTGAACGAGAAATGTGGGGTATGCCATGAAAAACCTTTAAATATAAGAATAGGAGGACTAACAAAGTTCAAAGATGTAGTAAAGATAATATCAGAAGAATATTCATAGAGAAACTTATCACCTTCTGTCCTTGTCCCGTGATACTTAGGGTCATCACAACACGTTTTCTTCTTTCATTCCGTCCTGTCAACCGTCATGTCACTTATTTTTATCATTCTTCACACAATTCATATCTTTATGAAAACTGAGTAAATTCTAAAGAAAAAACAAAAACGACGGGTTGCACTCCGGGAGTGCCGGCAGAAGTGAAAACTTGAATATTAACGTTGTGCATTTTTGATATTTTGGAATGGTTAGGGAATAATTTTGCACGAATTGCTTTAATTATCAGTATAAAAGTACTATCATTTATGTGGTATAATACAATACTTATTTATTGCGCTATCGTACACAAATAAGACAATTCGCTGACGCGACTTGTCATATTTGTGTACGATAAATTCGTAAGATTTTCGATCAGGTCACGTGTCCTGGCGCGAGTTTAACATTTTTTACCCATTACAAAAAAAGTGTACAAAGCCGCTAAAAAAGTTTTCACTTCAAAAAAAAAATGACAGGTTTTGAACTTTACGCCACGGACAAAATACCCCCACTAGTTAAATGAAATTCGCCCCTAACACCTCAAGCATAAAGATAACATTATAATCCAAATACAAAACACATTAAGCACTTGATCATGTAATGCCTACCTCTCAACAGCCAATCATTTGCTAGGCGTTGGCGTACAAACGCAATTGCACGCGAGTCAATATTGATTCCCGTGGAACAACAGACCGACGGGTGATTAAATGGTGTTTATCTGTTTATACCAGCTTATTAAGTAGCGGTTTGTTTAGGGAATTAGGCTGTAGTTAATTAAAATTTTGTTGGGTAGAGAATTAGTGGTGAGTTTGGTATTTTAAGATAAAAGATGGAAATGGCAGTGAAAAGTTGGGAACTTAATTATTTTCGAATAAATAATGTGCGAATTACTTTGATGTTTGTTTTAAAGTATGTTATACACGCTGAAATTAAAATCACAATCAATATACAATCGATAATATAAATCGATTGTAGGTACTACCAAGGCAAAATCATTACGTAGCAACAAAACATCCCTTATTTATCGGCAAATAGATGACGACGTCATCAGTGTTATTTCAAAGTTTATTTTCCATAAAACAAATGATTTAATATTAAAACCTAAACTCAAAAACTTACATAAGTAATATTGGTCTACTAGTCTCGAAAGTATGAATAAAATACATTAAAAAAGAAACACCTAGACGAATATAGAACCTTTTCCGTTGATTAAAATCGAAATAAGATCAGTTATTTTCTGTTGAGTGTAATCAATAAACCTAATCATATTGAGAGCTTATTAGTCTATAAGAAACAAGTAGACGATGATATTATTAGCGCAAAGTCATCCCCCAAACTTAACCCACAGCTTTATGGTGGGTCCACACGATACAGACTTTTGTCTGATCTGCACAGACTATAAAGTCTGAGTAAACATTTTTACTCAGAGGTCTTTCCCAAATGTCTGTGCAGACTTTTCATCAGTTCAGACTTCGATTTTCGTTAATCTGTAGTTGTCTGGCCATTAATTCAATAATCATGAGTTTTGCTCCGACAATCGTACAGACATGTACGCAGACTTCCGACTTTTCTGGTACACCGACATTTGTCTGTACTGATTTGTTGTACAGACAAAATTCAATAGAAGTCTGTGTTAAGTCTGTATCGTGTGGACCCACCATTACATGAACATATACAAAATCAATCTATACATATATACACATATACTCGTATATCTATGTGACGTAACTGACACCGAATATGTAGGGCAGGCACTCCCGCGGGATACCGCAGTATCTACACGCAAGTACCTGCGAACCCCGCTGACAATATTCAAATTTCATTTCCAACGAAGATGTGCAAATTGGTAGGTAACATATTTTTTTCCCCTTTACTCCCACGCTGAGGAATATCGAAATGAATACGTCAAGACATATGAAACTGAAATAATACTAGCTTGAAAACCTACGCGTTTGAAGGGCAGAGGTATCTTTTAATATTCATCTTTTTAAATATCGTTGGATGGAAAATAAGCCGATGGCCCACCAGATGTTAAGTGGTGACCGCTGCCTATAGACATCTGCCCCCCTAGCCAAATCATAAACGATAAACGCAAACGCTGAGTAGGCTTTAATAGATCTTCAACTTGGTTTTAAGTTGAAGATCTAATGAAGATTGCATAGCGTTTTCGTTCGTTCCAGTCGCTAACGCTTAGAAATCTTTAATAGATTTTTAAGTTAAGGCTCTTGGGTATTAAGTTGAAAATCGATTGGTACCTACCGAGCGTTTACGATTATCGTTTGTGACTTGGCTAGGGGGGCTGTAATACCAGAGGCCTTGCAAATGCGTTGCCATCCCAGAGACAAAGTTGAAATGTCTAATGTGCCTGTAATTACATCGTCGTATTACCCGTCGTCCATACCCTTCAAACAGGAACATAGCAACGCTGCTATGCGGCAGAAATAGGTATGGGATGCGATTGGAACTTATCCAGATTATATCCTTGTCAAGCAGTGCGATTCTCTAAGTCTTACTTCGTTATTCGAAAGCTGAATCCGCAGTGAGATTACAAAATGGTATTCTGTTAAACACAATCACGCCGGTGGAGTCACCGCGGCGAGCGAATTCTAAACCAAGGTCAAGTGGGTTCGTTATCGAAGTGAGAACGGTCACTTGAGTGAGATTCGTTTTCGAGTTTGCATCTTAGAACCCAAGTTACTGTTTTCTTTAATTACGATCGGTTTTGTAGATTTTCTGTGACGAGGTTACACACAGACAGAAAGACAGACAGAGCTACTTTTGCATTCATAATTTGATATAGGCACCTAACAAAGTATGACAAAGTGCCTCCTGCAATCTGTGCAACAGGGCGACAAGTCAAAGTACGCATGTTTCAGAAGTTTCAAACTTTCGACGAGCATCGAGTTGCCAAGATTTCCAGAGAATATCGCAGTAAGAGGTCGGTATGTAGGAAGGTATGTCTTTTGTTTCGTCGCAGTTACTCCTAGGAATATAAGGTCCCACTTGTGTTGCTATGTCACTATGTAGTACGTACAAACATATTTTAAAAGTATTTATATTAATTAATGGAATTAGCAATTACGCTAATTTAATCCATATAAAGAAGAACTTTTAAAAAGTAGTCTAAAGTTGTTCTGAATTATTGGCTATATTATTGTATAGTTAGTGTCATTAAAATCTGTTCTGTAATTTTGTGTAAAAGCGTATCAAACATAACTTTAATCTATCTATTCTCTTAAACATTTGTCTTTATAATAGTCAAAGTCAAATAATTTATTTCAATTAGACCAATACATGTTTGAACGTAACTACAAGAAAAAAATACTAGTTGTCCCAATGAGATTTTACGCCTACGGAAAATGTTTTTTTTTAACCAATACGGGGTGTAACAAGTTACCACATAGTCATTAATAATGCCCAAAAAAAACGACGGGTTGCACTCCGGGAGTGCCGGCAGAAGTGAAAACGCTAAAGACGTAAGACGTATAAATTCGTAAGATTTTCGATCAGGTCACGTGTCCTGACGCGAGTTTAACATTTTTTACCCATTCTAAAACAAGTGCACAACGCCGCTTACGAACTTTCGATCAGGGTCACGTGTCCTGACGGGAGTTTAACATTTTTTACCCATTCCAAAAAAAGTGCACAACGCCGCTAAAGAAGTTTTCACTTCAAAAATCCCGCCGACTATTGCCCACTGCCAGGCAAAGGCCGCTTCTCTTGAAGAGAAGGCATGAGCATTGATCACCACGCTTGATTGATGATTGATTTCAGACTTATATTTATTAGAAAGCCAGGTTGTCTCACAAAGTCACATTGGTATTTGCCCGGTATTGAACCCGCAACCTCATGCATGAGAGATGGCTTAACTAATAGGCAATCACGACATTACTACGCATATTACCCATCGAACTAAGTATTAGGCAAAGAATATTACTAGGAAACAACTTTCTTTTTTACCCGACTGCGACAGAAGGAGGGTTATGTTTTTCGAGGGTATGTTTGTATGTATGTATGTTTGTATGTATGTTTGTACGTATAATTGTTTGGCACGCTCTGCAGGCTGAACGGCTCGATGGTTTTTAGCTTGAGAGGTGTCGTTAGATTCGTATTTACTGTGAGAGTGACACTGGGTATATAAAAAAAAAAACAAAATTGCGGATTTTTGGCGCCAAATTCAAATGTTTGGCTCGCTCTGCAGGCTGAACGGCTCGATGGATTTTAGCTTGAGAGGTGTCGTTAGATTCGTATTTACTGTAAGAGTGATACTGGGTATATTAATTTCTTTTTTAAAACACTAAAAAAATAAAAAATAAAAAACGGTAATTTAAAAAACTAAAAAACCCGACTGCTATTCTTTTAAAATCCCTAAAACAAGATAAATTGTAGCAGTCGGGACCCATTCGGGACCATCTGCAATGTAATATAGGTATGTGCTCTCAATTCACTAATCCTCCATTTCTAGAATGGGTCCCGACTGCTACAATTTATCTTGTTTTAGGGATTTTTAAAGAATAGCAGTCGGGTTTTTTAGTTTTTTAAATTACCGTTTTTTGGATGTGAATGTCACTGTTTTTATTAGTATTGTTATTCACGCAAAACAGTGGTCTTATAGATAAATGCAACAGTAAAGGGGCCTTAACTGTTTAAAGCTCACTTACTACATTTAAACTTGTTTTAAAGCAAGTTTACTATCCTAAAATATCGTTAAACTTACAACTTATAAGTTTCATATGAGTATTCTTATCGCCCAACATTCACGAACTGAAATTTTCTCCCTAAAACTTTAGTAGAGTGGAAAGTAAAGGCTTACATGTGCATTTTAAGGCGAGCTGCATCGCAACGCAAAAATCCTCGTACATTACTTTCATACATTTTGTATGATCCACCGCACTCTACAGGCGGACCGCACTGGACTTTTTGTATTGGATGGCGATGCGCTGCGGTGGGCAGTTATTATGGCATGCAAAAAACCTGTCCTACTTCCTACTACTAAAACCGTAAAACATTTTTTTAACGTGTATGGGTCACGTTTGCTTTATTGGTACGTAGATAATGCCTAAGGTATAGAGTTCGCCTTTGTACTTTTTTTGTTGCATAGTTTATATATAAACTAGCTGACCCGCCACGACTTCGTTCGCGTGGTATCCTACCCCTACCCTACCCTACCCTACCCCTACCCTACCCCTACCCCTACCGACATCCGAAATCCAACAAATCAAAAACCATGGCAATCGGTCCTGCCATTCTCGAGTTATAAGTGTTGTAACAAACACGACTTTCTTTTATATATATAGATAAATATGGAATTTCTTGCTCATTCTTCTCTCTATACAAAACTATCTTTTAGAAGGGGCAACTAGTTTTCATTCTCTTTAAATGTGAACGTTGGAACTCAATTGTTTCGTTGACCCTTACAAAGTCAACACAGCTCGAAGCAATACAATCAGTCAATACAGACGAATGATTACGACTAGGTATTGCATTACTTTGGGGACTGCAGACACGGTATTCTCATGTGGAATTAATATGTTCAATAACCATTTCATTTGCCAAGAAAGTAGAAAGTTTGTAGGTACCTACGTACTGTGTGTTGTGCTGAGCGAATCTTTTATTTTATATACAGCTTGTAATATATTAAACGCACACCCTGAAAGTAGCTCAGAATCTGCTATTGAATCGATTTCAGCTATTTAAAAAAAAGTGTCCCTACACCTGCACTTTAGAGAATATTAACAACGCTACTGGTGCCACGATAAACGTTGCGACCTTCTGAACCCAAAAAATATAAGATTATCATCGACCCGAAAATAAGCAAAAGATACTAAAATAATTAAAACTACATAAATTATTGTTACCACTTCGTTGAACAGGGGAATCCAACAAAATTTAAACATTAGGCTTTTTAAAACGCAATTGTATTTGAGCCAAATCCATCGATAAACATAATATACTGTGTCTCTATCTAAAATTAGGAAACTAATTTTGAAAATAATCAATATTTAAGCACATAAAATAACATTTCCGTGCTTGTATTATGATTGTAAAATAATCTTCTTCAAGGCCGTTCGTTATTCTAGTTAGATGTAGGTGCATCATAAAAAGACAGAATTAAAGTTTTTTTTTTACCTCTATTTTAACTTTACACCCGTATGGCCTTTAAATGAGAGGTTTTATGCAACTTTCCTTATCTGAGGCGACTCGGCGTTGCATGAAATTAACTGGCGGCCATTCCGAGAATTCTCGCTGCTTCTCAACTACTTGCATATAAAATGCGAAAGAAGAGTAACTCTTAGCAACCCGCGAATTAGGAGATCTTTCGTGGTCTGTCTATATAATATGTCGCCAACCCTTTATTTAGACCCTTGGCTATTGAAAATACATAGTGAAATTATATTTTTTACTGACATGACCCGATGAAGTTTGTATCACCCAATTTAGAATGTTTCATTTTTTTTCGCTGTTCCTTTAGTTTTTCTAAACCTCCCCAGTATAGAGGAAAACAATCAAGCAAAAACTAGTTCATTGGATATTGGAATTTACCAATAGGCGTTCCACAAACTCACATATATGTATATGTTACGGGTAATGCTAGAAGGTGGCGTAAACCTAGGTTTACCCGGGCTAACTTAGTATTACCCAAGCTTCTTGGGTAAAGTCCGAATAATAAGTAAAACAAATTTTAATTCGGGGTTTACCCATGCTCACCTAGGTCTACCCAACTATGGCTGGGTAATGTTAAAAAGGAGATGGTCCAAAAATGTATGGACCAAAAACCCAGAGTCGATTTAGACAAATCTGGTATCAATAGCTTTATGCACAATTTACCCCACCGAAAAAATTATGCCCATATCCATGGGATATAAAAGTTATAGGCTAACAAAGTATATTGGAAAAATCATGAATAACTGATTATTTTTGCCAGTTTTTGCAACGGCAATATATTAATAATGAATAACTTGTTATTTTTATCAGTTTTTTCAACAGCAATATATTAATAATAATAATCATAGGACAATAATAAATATAAGTAGCGATTATATGAACCTATCAAGTATTAAATCTTATATTTCACAGCTTGTAAATCATATGTCAAGATACTTTTGTCGTGAAATCTTTTTACAGTTGAATGTGCCTATTTTGTCTCAGATTATTTATTTTTTCAGTCGCTTATTTAAAAAAAAAAAAAATATTTCAATTATTTTAAAGTCTATTAATATATCATCTAAGAACCCAGCAGATTGCAAGATGTGGTAAGATGAACGCATCATATTCTGAAGTATTTGTGTGTATTTGTTTAGCGAAAACAAAATAATGAATAACAAAGACAGGTAGGTAATTATGCTAGAGAACTTAAAAAATAGACGTAATCTCATTAATAAAGGACTTTGAACTTGATAGTTGCATATGATCACTAGTTATATTTATTATTGTCCTATGATTATTATTATTACAATGCTGTTGAAAAAACTGATAAAAATAACAAGTTATTCACGATTTTTCCATATAATATACTTTGTTCGTCTATAACTCATATACCCCATGGATTTGGGCAATTTTTTTTCGGTGGGGTAAATTGTGCATTTTAATAAAGCTATTGATACCTAATTTGTCTGAATCGACTCTGGGATTTTTTTTGACCATCTCCTTTGCCTAATTAATTAGGTAAATGAAAATCCAGGGGCATTTTAAACATTTATTATTCCAAAAACATACATAAATGCTCTTCAAGCGAACATAATCGCTTGAAGAGTATAAGACTAATAACTCTAATGGCAAAAACTAATAGCAGTCGTTATTATTAAAATTGGTATTATTTATTTGAGCAAGATAAACTGCTGTGACATTTTGAATTGCAAAATTTTCCTGCAGCTTTGCTTGAACACTTCTTTGTAGCACATTTTGTTTTGCAATTACACCTTTTATAACCCTGGCCTCCTGAAAGCGACTGTTCATTTGCAAGCTCTCGTAAGCTTTTTTTTCTGGTGATATATTTTAATAATTATAATTTTAAAAAGAAAGACGAAATGAAGTGCTGTAGATGTATGAACCCAGGCACAAGTACACAAGAAATAAACTTGTGTTAAATTTGTACTACTCAACAAAATATAAATAAACATAGATTATCTGCTCGATTGAGCTTAGAAAATCAAGCTAAAAAAATGAAAGCCTTATCAAGTTTAAAATTTCCTCCATGTTCTGTTGGAGATACGGTAAGAGTCCAAATACCAGATGTCGACAGAGGAAGAGGCAAGTTTCGGAACGTGCTTATGGCAGTTGTGGAAAAAGCTGATGATCTGTATAAGCTAGGAAACGAACGTGGTACTATTGAGGAAATGTTCTCAAGGAATCAGTTTTCTGTGTGTCATGATAAACTGATTGATATCGAAAATATATCACCAGAAAAAAAAGCTTACGAGAGCTTGCAAATGAACAGTCGCTTTCAGGAGGCCAGGGTTATAAAAGGTGTAATTGCAAAACAAAATGTGCTACAAAGAAGTGTTCCAGCAAAGCTGCAGGAAAATTTTGCAATTCAAAATGTCACAGCAGTTTATCTTGCTCAAATAAATAATACCAATTTTAATAATAACGACTGCTATTAGTTTTTGCCATTAGAGTTATTAGTTTTATACTCTTCAAGCGATTATGTTCGCTTGAAGAGCATTTATGTATGTTTTTGGAATAATAAATGTTTAAAATGCCCCTGGATGTTCATTTAACTAATTAATTAGACAAATTTTTAACATTACCCAGCCATAGTTGGGTAGACCTAGGTGAGCATGGGTAAACCCCGAATTAAAATTTGTTTTACTTATTATTCGGACTTTACCCAAGAAGCTTGGGTAATACTAAGTTAACCCGGGTAAACCTAGGTTTACTCCATCTTCTAGCATTACCCGTAACATATACACTGCGTAACAAACGCGATGTTAGCGCTTTTTAAATATTTCTATCACACGGTAGTAATGCGGCATTTACGCGGGGTTTACGTGGCGTCATAATAGGATTTATTTTATCTAGGATCAATCCAACGAAACTAATTTTTAATGATTTCTCTACCGTGTTTATGTTAGCGTGTGGTACTTCTGTTTCAATATATTTCGCATACAAAGGTAGCGAAATACCTGCTACGATTATTTAATTTCTAGAAAGAGCATCTAATAGTTCGCATAACTCGTTGCTGTACAAATTATGTAACTTCGTAGGGGCGGTGTGCGCTGTACTGGCTTTTTCATAATAAGTTTTATGCGCTCAATGTAGTTTGTTTAGAATAGAATGTTTTATGTCTGTTGTTTGAATACGGGGAATCGTTTTACGTTTATATTTTTTAATGTTTTCTACATAAATGATCTGTTTGCGGATGAATGAATACATTTTTTATTGGTAGGTACGTTTTGGTTGACTGGTAGAGAATGCCTAAGGCATTAAGTCCGCCTTTGTACTTTTTTTTGTGCATGAAGTTTAAATAAATAAATATGTCTGAAGTATTGTCATAGGAATTTATGAGAGCGTACCAAAATGTTATTATGTGTTAAATGTATATTTGTGTAATATTTTATTAATTCTAATTTAAATTTTATATGTTTAAATTATTGTTATTTGTTACAACCGTAACGATCTTCTCTCATCTCAAAACATTGAGGCCCGCGAAGCGAGGCTACGACTAAGCCTTTTAAGCAACAAAATATTAATAATTCTCAATTAATCACACTTACCGTAACATAAATAGCTCCGCTTTTCAATTAGTAAAGATGCGTCTTCAATACTGTTGTACTTCAATTGTTACCAAATTACATTTTTTTTGAGATAACTGTTTTGATGTGCAATCAGTATTTTTGATTAGGAAAGGGATTTAAAAACAAAAAAACGCAAGTTTTTTGATTTGCTGTTAAAAACGACGCTTTTTTAAGTTAGGGCTTATATCTGTATTGTACCATTCATAAGAACGTAACATTCCATCGAAATGCTTGAAAAAATGCTCAGAATTATGTGTAGCCTATAATATACACTCCCAGACTCCTAAATCGAGCCACCTAGCATAACGATTTAGTGACGTCCATAACTTAAAAAAATTGTATGAATGATCAAAAAGTTTTTATGCAAGTTTGTAGCTGGCATAATCAACATTAGGCTCATGTACTATTGTTATGAATTTGATTTTTCATTCATTTGCCATTCATATAATTTTTTTGAAGATAAGGACGATACAAACTCATTATGCTAGGTGGCTCGATTTAGGAATCCGGGAGTGTATATATGCCTTTTCGGTGCGCCAAGGTACATAAACGATCATATTTTTAATTCTACAGTAACGACTTACCTGTCTCAGTTCAGTAGCGAGGTCAATCACAAGGAAATTCTGCTCTTTATCGAAGTCAAGGGATACCTTTATTTCATGTGGACCTGAAATGAAAGGGGACCTGAATGGAAAGTATCAATAATATTTTATTTCTTTACATTCATCTATTTAGGGTAATGTTGAGAAGCAGTTGTTGCAACTGCTTCTCAACATTTTGGCTGCAACTGTTTGTTCTGTGCGGGAATTGAACTCGCGACACGTAGCGCGGCATCCCATCGCTCAGCCACTACGCCATTCGTATTGTAAATCATCAAAATGATATCAATTTGCTATTAATTTGCATAAGCCTTATAAACAAATCACAAGATTGTCATAAAATATAACAAATTAGCTATACAGGGTGTTTGGCGCATGGAGTGACACAATTTTTTCAGGGATTTGGGAGGTCATTAGCTAGGTTGTAGAAAAAAAAAAACATAAAAGTTATTTCTAATTAAAGGAAACATTTTGGGCATTTTCATTTTTTTTAAAATCATATGTAACCAATGGGCCCAACGTGATGTTTTCTATACGTATAAACCTTCTTTTTGAATCACTCTTTACTTTGAATGATGAAAACCGCATTAAAATCCTTTGTGTAGTTTAAAAGATCTAAGCTTTTATTTCATACCATGACTATATCATATACTATGTACTCGTAGAAAAGTGACAACAAAAAAAACAATTACCTTCAAAATAGTGGATGATGAAGACCCAAACGGTAGTCCATAATATGAGGATAGTGCACAATCCGAGTTGGCAGAGAATGCACCTGAAGATGACGGAGCCGACGGACTCTCCCGGGAGCTTCGGAACCGGGTACAATCGCAACCATGTGTTCTCGACCTAGACAATAGAAGAAGGGTGCTCAACTTTTTTACAGTTGGGCCAAACGGTCGGTTTTGATATTTTTAGAGGACCACATTCCTACTTTAGGAGCTTTGCACATAGAGCAACTATTGCAACAACTGGCAAGTAGCTGTTTACATACATACTTCAATTTGACTGCGCACACATAGCAACTCAAGTTTCGAGTTCCGGTGATCCTCAACAGTTTTCATTTGCTGTAATCGATGACTGAGTTAGTTCCTAATTGCCGCAACTAGCAACTTGTAAATATTATACCCGTTTTTAAAGATAGCTGCCTAGATTGAGCAACTCGGCTATGAATGTAGCACAGATTGCCATAAAGTTGCGGCAACCGTAAACGTTATAGCAACTATCAACTTTTTACAGCAAATTTTTACCTCAACTTAAGTTGTTTCATGTGCAAAGCGCCTTAGTTACTTTTGGGACTTGTGCAATAAAACCAACGGTATTATGAAATGTAATAGTTGTTTATTTTAAGAAAAAGGATAAAACACAGAGCATCAAGCGACATAAGCATTGTAGACATCAAATTGATTGTATCAATAGATGCAATCAATGTGGTTTCTGACAATGTTTCTGTTGTAATAGCTTTTTGTGTTAGGCGGCATATGAGATGTTGATAGTTACGAGGGCCATTTAAAATCCATCCGCGGGCCACATCATGGCCCGGTTGAGCAGCCTTGCTATAGAGGATTTAATCGAAATTGTTTGGGGAAATCTAGAACCATTCCAATGTTGAACTGGGAAACTTGCGTCTGAGATTACATTTCAAAACGATCATTGTGTTTGATAAGGGATAGAATAGAGTTTCTCATGAATATTCTAACATCACGCCTGTATTCCCCGAAGGGTTAGGCAGAGGTGTAACAATGTGCACCTACAGTTCGCCGGTATGTTTAGGTCCCATGTAATATGGGTAAGCCTATTGCCATGAACCGCAAATCCTAACTCCAAGCTGCTACTGAGAATGTTATTTAAAAACCCAATAACTCTTTGCTCGACCTGGGAATTAAACCTAAGACCTCTAGCGTAGCTGTCGCATTTAGGACCACTAGGCTAACGAGGCAGTTTATGTGTTTGTTAAGGTATAAAATAGAATTTCTCATGAATATCCCTTTGTACTCATAATAAGTTGCCGTTACTATGAGGTTAAAAGTTAATAAAAAGTTATTTTAACTTCGTGTGTTCTCTCTGGAGCAGGGGTTTCCAATATTTTTTGTATTTATTTTTTATTTATTTAAACTTTATGCACAAAAAAAGTACAAAGGCGGACTTAATGCCTTAGGCATTCTCTACCAGTCAACCAAAGGTGGTGAAGAGATAACATGGCAGGTGCAAATTACTGTACAAGAGTATTACAACAATGAAATG
The DNA here is from genome assembly GCA_932526535.1 of Caradrina clavipalpis. Lineage (NCBI taxonomy): Eukaryota > Metazoa > Arthropoda > Insecta > Lepidoptera > Noctuidae > Caradrina > Caradrina clavipalpis. The sequence continues at coordinate 5,884,116 of OW052105.1, forward strand.
TACACAAGTACAAAAAAAAAATTAAAATACTCCATACTCTAAATGTACAAAAACAATAATATTATAATAATGCAATATATAATGCAATATATATGTATGGTGGCTGCCTTTATAGGTTGTATTTTTCTTGCGACGCGGAGACACCAATATATGTTTTTGGTGTGTAGCAGAATTTAAGATTATTAGTGCTTCTTGAATTAAAGCCAAAATAAATATTTTATTGACGAAATCTCTTTAGGAATATAAATTATTAATTTCTAATACATATTATTGAATATATTTTTATAAAATAAACACATTTAGAAATATTAAAATTTATTAGCATGAGGAACAGGATCCTAGCTACCCGTGGTCAGGGGTCCTGAGAAAGAAATTTCCTAACAATACGCGCCTTGTCTAGGAGTACAGCTTTCTGAATAAAGCCCTTGCTCAAACTGACCAACTTACTCATAAGGTAAAAATATGAAAGTGCAATAATTGTCCTACAATCAAGGCGAAGCGCATCACGTGCTGGCGACTGGTGCTTACTTTCGACGCGACGCCCTCAAGATACATCCTTGTCGCTCCAGGGCGTTGCGACGCACAGTTTGGGAACCCCTGCTCTAGAGTATACGGCAAAGATAAAGAAACACGGGCGTAAATATGTAGACTTGTACGGTATTTCAAAAAACTTTGTTACAATATGATTACAGAACAGTAAAGTAAGGCGCAACCACAACTTTGAACATTGTATTAGTTTGTTTATATTCATTTCTCTTCTACTTATATTTAAAATAAATAAATAATATACCATCACGCCTGTATTCCCCGAAGGGTTAGGCAGAGGTGTACCAATGAACACCCACAGTTCGCCGGTATATTTAGGTCCCATGTATTAGGGGGCGAGCCTATTGCCATTAACCGGGCACAAATCCAAACTCCGAGCTGCTACTGGGAATTTCATAGAAAAACCCAATAACACTTTTTGCTCCACCCGGGAATCGAACCCAGGACCTCTAGCGTAGCAGTCGTGCTTAGAACCACTAGGCTATCGAGGCAGTTATATTTAAGTTAGTTATATTTAATGCTTGAGATTAAAGATTCTTTCTTTATTCTTTATGAACACACATCGATCACTTAGTGAGTAAATAGGTACATAAATAAGATAAAGTGTAGTATAGTAGCTAGTTTTTTTTTAGTTTAGTTTAGTTTAGTGGCCAAATTCTGGGCCGCATCAATATAATTTATAATAATAGTATATTTATTTATTTATTGTAATATAGTTTGTCATCGAAACGCTAAGAAGAAGAGCTAGTTTAATATAAAACTCTTTGCTAGCTAGCTAGCTAATATGTTATTTACGAGTATAAAAGGTACGGAGTAAGTTTAAACCTCTTATAAGAACATAAGCAATTTTTCTAAAGACCTTTCTGCCACTATGTCTTTCACCACGATAACCAACATTAAAGCGAATGAAGTTGCTAAAGCTAGTACTTTATATTATGTAAGACTGGCTGTCGTAGTGACGTACTGTCTTAGTTTGGCTTAAAATATGTTAGAAGATATATTATGTGGTCCTGGTATCTGCCGGTAGATCATTATCTGCCGAGCAAAGGGTCCCGGGTTCGATTCCCAGGTCGGGCAAAAAGTGTTATTGGGTTTTACCATCAGGAATTTCTCAGTAGCAGCCCGGAGTTTGGAAGTTGGTGGTGTGACACCCCCGTGCCTCGGAAAGCACGTAAAGCGTTGATCCTGCGCCTGCACTCTCTCCGGTCGTGTCGGATTGCCGTCCCATCGGGCTATGAGAGTTAGGGAAGAAGGAGTGCACCTGTGTTTGCGCACACACTTGTGCGCTATAATACTCGTATCTCCTGCGTACGTGGCTAATCTGCATTAAGATTAGCCGCCACCGCGCCGTGGCCGGAATCGGCCTGGAGAATTACGTTTTTACATTATATTGTTATTACTTACTTTCTGAACCACGACCTCGTTATCAGCTTGAACCAATTTATTCCTTTTATTTTCATTACCATCCACATTGCCATTACCCATTCCGTTTTCATTCGCACTTAACATATTATAGCTGTTTCTTAATCCATTACGCACTTGTATACGAATAAGCTTATCAATTAAATGTTTCTTCTTATACGCACGAGAGCCACCAACAAATATCTTATTGTCCTTGCCAATTAATATTCTTCGATTGAAACCACCGTAATTGTTTACTATATTTCTTTTGACACTGATTCCATTGCCATCTAGTTTAAGACTACTATCAATAAGTAGTTTAGGTTTAATTTTGTTGCTATTTTTTAATTTTCTGTACAACGGTTTGACTAACACGTTGTTTTTAAATTTTTCTTTGTGTGCTTTCTTCATGTTTGCTAGTATTAAACTGAGGAGAACAGGAATTATTCCAAAAACTGGGTGTAGCGTGTTCTCTAACCCTCGAACAGCTAACTTCTCATTAAAAGTTGAATGCAATTACACCGTGAACTTACGCCCAATTTTGTAAGCGATCTCTGTAGGAGGTATAATTAGAATCTATTACGGCCCTCGTTTTTTCACTGTTAACTTTTGTTTGAAGAAAAAATATTAGGGAGTTTGCACGCCAATTTTGGTGCGAGAAAAAAGGATTCGTACTTATTTCTTTTTAAAGAATTTATTTAAAATTAACTTTTTTTTTAATAAATTAACTTTACTTAATATAATTTGCTTAAAAGACGGCTATAGCGGACGCCGAAGTAAAAAGTAGCCTATGTAGTAGTCCTAGGGGTTCAAACTACCTCGTACTAAATTTCATCAAAATCGGTTCAGTGGATTAGTCGTGAAAGCGTAATAAACAGACAGACTTACTTTCTCATTCATAATATTAATATAGTTTTTTGTTCTACTACCATCATTCGTTATTTGGAATAGTTAATGTATTGTTACTCTACTTCAAATAAAACCATCACGCCTGTATTCCCCGAAGGGTAGGCAAAGGTGTACCAATGTACACCCACAGTTCGCCAGTATATTTAGGTCCCATGTAATAGGGGGCGAGCCTATTGCCATTAACCGGGCACAAATCCAAACTCCGAGCTGCTACTGAGAATTTCATGGAAAAACCTAATAACACTTTTTGCTCGACCTGGGAATCGAACCCAAGACCTCTAGCGTAGCAGTCGTGCTTAGGACCACTAGGCCAACGAGGCAGTTGTGTATTGTTATTCTACTTCAAATATCAAATGATTCATCCTCAGATGGGTGTAGTATTTAATAAACGAAAGTTATTTACAAACTTATTTAGGTATCAAAATCCAAATCAGCGAATACATAATTTTGCTCATGTCAAAGAGCGCATCAAATTCATATTTTGGTTATCGAAGATATTCCTATGATGGCGAAAGAATGTTATGGACATACATTATTCTCAAATTGGTATTCCTGCAGTCACACACCATCACGCCTGTATTCCCCGAAGGGTTTAGCAGAGGTGTACCAATGTATAGTGTACACTCACAATTCGCCAATATGTTTAGGTCCCATGTAATAGAGGCAAGCCACGAAGGGGCAAGCCTATTGCCATTAACCGGGCACAAATCCAAACTCCGAGTTGCTACTGAGAATTTCATAGAAAAACCCAATAACACTTTTTGCTCGACCTGGGTATCGAACCCAAGACCTCTAGCGTAGCAGTCGCGGTTAGGACCACCAGGCTAACGAGGCATGTGATTTATATGTATAAATACAGTGTAATTAAAAAAATACGAACTCAAAACACTACATAATAAATATTCAAATAAATTCCATCTATTAATAAAACCGTGTCCACATTAATATCCTGGAAACGTAAGAAACAAAGTTAAATTGAGTTCACGTCATGTGGTATGTCAGTGAGACTCCGAAACTGTAGCAGTCACGTACAGTCAACCACATAACCTACAACAGTTTGATGTCAACGGCGCGGCACCTTATTTCAAAGCAGTAAGGGCGGTTTTCGTAGATCAAGTGATTCTGAAACACGCGGTTAACAGCTGTTAAATTTTCTTGCAGTTTCCAAATTTCAATATTATTAACAAAGCATTGAAACCATTTTGCAAAGACTTCTTATTTTAAGCGTGGTGATCAATGCTCGTGCCTTCTCTGTATGAGAAGAGGCATATGCCCTGCAGTGGGACAATCGGGCTGATATTATTATTTGTTAAAAACCATTATTCTTTATTCCCAAACATTCGTGGGATTATGAGAGGCTGGTAATACATTATTATCTAAATTTTTTTAAAGAAAGGAATATTGTGAACTGAATAGAAAAAGTTAATCATAAAAAGCAGTGTCTTATGACTGACAGTATTGTTGTAGTTTGTTAAACAACATTAGTAAAAAATATATTTCATTTGGAAAAGATTTGCTTTACTTATTTAAAACCACCTCTATGGTAAGAAGTCATGGAAAAACTTCGCGAAATAAGTCTGCGGCAGTCTAAAAATACATTATACGAGTACATAACTTTATTGTGTTTGTATATCGATTTAACATAATAACCTACGACTGCTTGAATACGATTTCAAGGGGCAAACATGAGACGACCAACACATTGAAATTAAGTTCTTTCTCTATTACAACAATTGGAATTCCATTTTTCAACTAACCAATCTGAGACCTTAGTCTAAACGGTTAAAAATAAATTGTTCTGAAAATTCGATCCCTTACACTATTGATAAGTATTTTTTATTTATCTTTACAAAATAACTAGTCAACCACAGTTTTACCGTTTTCTAAATTCCGTAATCGAGAACGGACTTGTAGCAGCATGGCGGGAATATTGATTTTTCCTTTGCGCACGATGTCAGAAACCGGCGCGCGCAGCATCTGTCAAAATAAGACCTTATTCAGTGATAAAATCTTTCAAAATTGATGCGAAAATAACATAATTTTCTGAAGTTTACGACTTTCAATGAGCTAGTTATATAATGATTGCATGTTAACATTCAAAATTCCTACATGTTGTGAAGTATTTGTGGTGTTTCATTTGAATGTGAAAACGAAATCCCCGCAGGCCTTGTCATTTGATGTCATTGTCTGCTGTGTTGTTTACAAAAAGTCTTAGTTCACAATATGATAATATAAAAGTATAGTGGATTTTGTGTATCTAGTGCCAAAGTAGTGCTGTGAACATGTTTACTGGGAGAGCATTATAAATAAAAACGATGAAAGATAAAGATGTCGAGATGCCTGCGGATATTCGGAGCTTACTCCTTCAGGTTGACAAGGAAACATTCGACATTGCTTGTCTCAGCCGTGTTCATAGTAACTCTTACCATGATACTGCACATGTACGCATACAGGCACCACGATCAGCCACACCGACAACACCCTGTCGGTGACTTTGACTACAGACCAGGCGCCTTCTTAAAAGGTCGACAGCCCGGGAACATAAGTTATTGCGCGTTCAACTATGGCCTTCCATTCAGTCTCAAATGGGACAGTGTACCAGTACATCCGTCCCCAGAAACTGGAAGTAGGAGTCGCTATCGAGTTATTTACAATGCCATTAAAGAAGTGGTTTACGCGAACACATCCAAAGTTAACGCAGTTACGTATGCAACTCAAGCGACGCCAGAATTTATTTATCATATTGTGGAAATAGCGAAGTTCTGGGATGGCCCTATCAGCCTCGCCGTATTCGCACCTGACTATGACTTAGATATTGCTATGCAAATATTAAACCACCTGTGCCATTGCTATCCAATGATGAATAAAGTTTCGGTCCATTTATTTTACCCAGCAAAATTAAAGCCGAAAATAAGAGTGCGTAAGGAGGAACCGAAGTATTTAATGACTTCACCCACAACAGCTGCACCGCCTGCCATCCAAAAGGATCCAAAAGAATTGATGAGAGAGAAATTAGAGAAATATCACAATTTGAATAACAAAACCAGAGCGCAATACATCGAGCAAGTGAGAAGTAATAAAATAGAACGTATGATGATGCAGATTCCAGGCATATACGAGACACCTACTTATAAATTTGAGGACTGTGCCGGTCCAACTTTAGAAATATTTACGTATAGAAAAGCAACAGGAATGTTATATCCAATAAACGTTGGTAGAAATGTTGCGAGGAATGCATCGACGACCAATTATTTCTTAGTGTCTGATATAGAAATGGTGCCGAGCTATGGTTTGGCGCCCAAATTTCTGAAAATGATTAGGAAGCTAATGGGTGACGAGAAGAGGGATTCTGGTTGTGTCTTCGCTAAGACAGTGTTTGTGGTGCCTCTATTCGAAGTGGAGAAAGGAGAGCAAATCCCTCACAGCAAAGTAACGTAAGTTGATAAATAGTCCTTTTGATGCGTGCGATACAAAGGAATGCAGAAAGCGTACTTAGTGCTTATGTACCTTTTGTTACCATTGTTGTGATCTTGTGAGAAGGTTGTTCTTTTCTTGTCACTGAATACTTCTATCCTTTGAGTTGTTTCTGTGAAATACTGGAGTGGTGCAGTGTAAGCTTTGCTTTAACAGTAAATCCACATACCTATTGTCCAAGGATCTTGCAGACAAAGTGAAGATAAATGCCTTCACTTTGTCTGCAAGATCCTTGATTTTAATGCTTCGTCCACCTCGAGAATTTGTACGCTTTTGTTATCGTGGGTACGTTTCAGGACACAAATATTATTCATAATTCAAACAATAATATTTTCTTTACCCTTTCAGCGAGAGTTCATTATTTCTTAAATTATATTCAAGGCACATATTATCTAGTTCATACAGACGTATCCTCACAATATTGTTCTAATACGCAGCTAACATAATTCTTTTTTTCTTATACCTCGTGCGTGATCTGACTTAAGAGTCAGAAGATATTTAATGGGGTTAAATATGAAATTGATACTATAATAATATTATTACAAGCTTTTATTTACTTTCATTTGTCCCGATGTCTGTGACTAATCAAGTTTTACAAGTTAAATTTGAGCCACTTCCCGATGCTCGATTGAGCTGAAATTTGGCGTAAGTACGCAATTTGTATGACAATGTAATATAATAATTTCAAAGAGCTGGTCTGATGATGAAGCCGGAAAATAGCCATAAGAACTTAATAGAATCTTAAAAGTTTTAGACCTACCTTCCTTTTTACTACTTCCCGGTGTTCGATTAAGCTGGAATTTCGAATACATATGCACATTGCAAGACAACACAAACATGTACACATTGCAAGACAACATAATGGTTTAAAAAAAAATTGAGCATGCGTTACATTGCACACTACCATTGACAGTAATTTGTCACATTAAAAATTAGGGGTTTTCCAGCAATAATTTCCGCTTAATATTACTTAATTTTATGGCGGGCAGTTGTGAGATGTGTCTTTTTACGTTTCATTCGCAAGCCACTAAAGTAAAACAAGTTGGTACAGAACATTCAGAGTCTTCAATCGATAGTCCATAATCGTTACCTTTTTCAATATGTTTCGACCCTCCTTTTTCATTCCTTCTTCCTTTCCTTCTGTGGCAATAAAAAAAATAGCGTTTATTTTTATTTCAAACAGTTTGCACAATTTATGCTACGGTCGTGTCATCTTTAAAACATACTTTATATCAATTTTATAGAGTTCTCCTGCGGAACGGACCGTCTGTATGCAGCTGTAAAACGTTAAATTTTATTGAGACGAATATTTTTATTGCTCACCATTTTATATACACTTACCGATAGTCATTGAAAAGTACGTGAGTTGCATGTAGATGAAACAACACATAAATGTATACCATCACGCCTGTATTCCCTGAAGGGTTAGGCAGAGGGTTTTTCTGTGAAATTCTCAGTAGCAGCTCAGAGTTAGGATTCATGTTCGATTAATGGTAATAAGCTCGCCTCCATTTACATGGGACCTAAACATGCCGGCGAACTGTGGGTGGTAATTGGTACACCTCTGCCTAACCTTTCGGGGAATACAGGCGTGATGGTATGGTAGCTATAAATGTAAATGTTCAACAGGTTGATCGACATGATACAAAACAACCGCGCGACGTACTTCCACCAGAAGGTTTGCTCTCATTGCCAGCGCTTCCCAGGGATGCAGACGTGGCTGATGAGACCAGCTCGCAATGTTCTGGAGGTAAGATTGATTTAAACTTTATGTATCTGCGTACAAAGTGCAATTTTGCATCTACATCAGATTCAAAGAGGTAAGTGATTCTTAACATGAATTTTTTGTTTTTTTTTTGTTTATGATTTTTTGACTGCCTCTTTGGCCTAGTGGTCTTAAGCGCGACTGCTACGCTAGACGTCTTGGGTTCGATTCACAGATCCAGCAAAGAGTGTTATTGGGTTTTTCTATGAAATTCTCAGTAGCAGCTCGGAGTTTGGATTTGTGCCCGGTCAATGGCAATAGGCTCGCCCCTATTACATGGGACCTATAAACATACCGGCGAACTGTAGGTTTGCATTGGTGCACCTCTGCCTAACCTTTCGGGATGCGTGATGGTATGTTGTAAGATTTTAGAATTCGAACTAGCCATCTTGCCTCTGGGTTAAGGCAGGCGACCGATAAATCAGCATGGACTCAGTGATAACATCGCGCGACACTGCCTACCTCATACGCAACAGTTCTCTGTTCTTTGAAACAGGTGTATTCTGAAAATACTGTCAAACATAATATGACCTTTGATAATACCTTTTGGAATGGGCAACTAGATTCATTAGTTTTAATTATTTTGACGTTCAAAAGTGCCTTTTAATGGTCTAATTGGAATAAATGATTTGACTTTGACTTTAAATAACTAAAAAATTAAGTATTTTTTAATTATAGGCCAAGTATCGTAATTTTATTTGACGATTAATGTCTTCTATAACAACCTTTTCTTTGACGAGGTTCCAAATTGCACCTTGTAAACATAATTCTTCTGTACGTGTATATGCCACTGAATTCCTTCTAAACGACTGGACCCTTTTCAATAAAATGAAGAGTGTGAGTTTGAGCCATCAAGGGACCCCCTGGATGACTTAAATTCACCATTGGACTCGATAGGTGACCCTGCAGGCCACCATTCGGGCAGGACAACGTTGTCGGTCCTTTACTTTTTATTTTAAGGAGAATCTTCTGTCTACTTTCGAATGAAACTTAGCCGAGAAAATCTAATATGCAAGAGCGAGGGAGGCGAGTTCGGGAATTAGGTTATTTCGTACTCTGACAAGTTAGATTCGAAGGGGATGACGGGGAGGTTGCAGCCCTGTCATCTCCTTTCTCCGTTTATCCCCCCTTATGGTGTTTACGGTTTTATAAAACTTGGTGGTGCTGGAGAAAAAATAAACACTAAGTATAATCAAGCAAAACAAATAAAGATTAGTTCTAAGTCGTTAACACATACTTATTTAAATGTTTCTTTCTATAACATCAGAAAAAAAATTGTTGCCGGTTTTCAAACTACTATGATCTATGATTGTGAGTGACAAAATTTCATCCAGTTCTGTTCAGCTGTTCTGGCGTGATTGAGTAACAAACGTTTAAACCACACCATGAAACTTTCGCATTTATAATAGTAGTAAGATTATATCTTCCTTTTAATTTTCAATTCTATTTCTCACGGTTTTAGGTCATTTTAATAATCAAGTATACATAGGGGAGAGTAAGATAGTGAGTAATGTACCTTTTGTACCTGATATCTAAGGCAAGCATTAAAACTAGCAGGTATATACCTTGTTAACTACATATTCCTTTATCTCAGGGATGACGAACCTTTTATCGGTGAACGTGCCATTTTTTATATATAAAAAAAAATATGCGACTACTCGTATGACGTATTCGTATTCAATATTCATAGAATATTGACTTAGTCATTTAATTCAGAAAAATAAAACTAGATGTTATTAACTCTTTGTTTGCAACTCGTTCGTACATGAATAGTTATAATTACTATTTTATGTTTATTTAAATAAAATGTTAGTGTGTGATTTCTTCTGTTCCAAATTGGTTTCGATTAAATACCTACATAGTTTTGTCATTTATTAGGCTACCTGAATTATTTTGTCGTGCCATTGGTTCACTATCCCTGCCCATCATCTTCCCAACATCTTAGACATGCTTAAGCGACGTAGGTCTAGCGGCTCGGGATCTCGGACTATAACTAAGATAACTCGATCACAATTAATGTCAAATATTCTGCTCATCATAATCTGATGTTAGTACGAAGGATCATCTTCCAAGCCAATTACTTGAAGACTTAAGCTTAGGGCAATACGGCTTAGTTTTAATTAATTGTGACATAATAAGTCGTTTATCTACAAATATTATTAAGAGGTAGACTTTTATGAGTTTGTGAGATTGTGGGTGGTAATCTCTGGATCTTTTGAACCGATTTTGTAAATTCTTTAACCCATAGGAAGCCACGTTTTATTTTTGAGTGCCATAGCGTCAGTGAAGTTCTAACAGTGCGTAAGTCATTTTATGAGTGTTTTGAGATTTAAATGTCATAGGATAAAGCTTAATGGCGCGCATCGTATCGACCAATCAAAATCCGATTCACTGACCAATGCGAAGGCGTAATTTGAAAAATAACGCTTTCGTATTGGTCTTAAGCCTTAGTTATATTAATTTTATACAGTTTTTTCACTCTCCTGTAAAGTAGCCATCTTTGACATACGTACTGTTAGAACTTCACTGACGATAGGCTATATAAATTACGCTACGACCCACGAAAGCGAAGTAGTAACTAAAGACGTAACTTAGACCCATTTTCACTAAAATCATTAAATATATTTAGTGCCTAAACGTATATACTATTCAGAACATCATTGCATCCCTGTCACATTGTTAGAAAGTGACAGAGACAGAATGATAATTTAAACGCATTTAGCACTATGTTTAGTGATGTTGGTGAAAGCGGGTCTTAATGTGGGTGAAATAAGCCATGCGGATGAAATCGCGGGCGAAAGCTATAGTTATTTATATATACCATCATAATATACCAACACGCCTGTATTCCCCGAAGGGTTAGGCAGAGGTGTACCAATGTACACCCACAGTTCGCCGGTATATTTAGGTCCCATGTAATAGGGGGCGAGCCTATTGCCAGAAACCGGGCACAAATCCAAACTCCGAAGTGCTACTGAGAATTTCATAGAAAAACCCAATAACACTTTTTGCTCGATCTGGGAATCCAACCCGAGGACCTCTAGCGTAGCAGTCGCGCTTAGAACCACTAGGCCAACGAGGCAGTTCCAGTATAGTTCTTTATACAATGAAATATTGTTACTTATGCCCAAATAATATATCACGATATTATAGAATATTTGTACGGCTGTCAACAATCCATTTACCTGGCATTGATGTAAGTACATGATGGATGAAGCAGACACAAAATATATTTACTTTTGCGAGAATTATTTATATAACGGATATTTTGTTAGGAATATATTTAGATTATTGAAAGGTCTTCGTACGATATAAATATTGTCTTCTAGCTTCTGCCTAAGACTTCGTGCTTCACGTGTAAGTTCTTGAATGTTATGAAATATATTACATGACACTGAGCAATTTAGTATAGCTTTTTAACAGTCAAGGTTTTTTTTTGTATTCAGACCATTACCAGAGTAGTATTTACCAGAGATTAACCCTTGCTAAAAGACAATAAATTTTTACCTTTTTATTAATGAGCACCCTCTCAACTGTCACGACCATTTTGGCGCCAATAAAGTTTAGTAAAAACCATCACCATCACGCCTGTATTCCCCGAAGGGTTCGACAGAGTTGTACAAATGTACACCGACAGTTCGCCGGTATATTTAGGTCCCATGTAATAGGGGGCGAGCTTATTGCCATTAACCGGGCACAAATTCAAACTCCGAGCTGCTACTGAGAATTTCATAAAAAACCCAATAACACTTTTTTGCTCGACCTGGGATTCGAACCCAGGACCTCTAGCGTAGCAGTCGTGTTTAGGACTACTAGGCCAACGAGGCAGTTTAGTTTAGTAATAACATTTTAAAAAATATTGTTAAAAAAGTACAAAGACTTACAATGTCTTCGTAATCACATCGTTCCCAGGTTATGGTTTGAGAATAAAATAATGACCATCATAATAAGAAAATCATGTAACTATTTATTTGCCTTGTTAAGTGTCTTTTTGTACCCAAACTTCACAATAAAAGCTTTAACTACCAAGATATGTAAAAAAAAATTACTGTCCTGTTGGTCTCGTGGTCGCAAGCGCGACTGCTGAGCAAGGGGTCCCGGGTTCGATTCCCAGGTCGGGCAAAAAGTGTTATTGGGTTTTTCCATTAGGAATTTCTCAGTAGCAGCCCGGAGTTTGGAAGTTGGTGACATGACACCCCCGTGCTTCGGAAAGCACGTAAAGCCGTTGGTCCTGTGCCTGATCTCTCGCCGGTCGTGTCGGATTGCCGTCCCATCGGGCTATGAGAGTTAGGGAAGAGGGAGTGCACCTGTGTTTGCGCACACACTTGTGCACTATAATATCTCCTGCGTATGTGGCTAGTCTGCATTAAGGTTAGCCGCCGTGGCCGGAGTCGGTCTGGAGAATTACATTACATTATGTAAAAAGAAGTAGCATCATTAATATTGAAGCAAAAATATCTCAAGCAAAAGTGTCAGACGCAGAGGAAATCTCGCAAAACCCTTCGCCTGTCTCATTATGGACACTATTATGTTCTCTTAGAGATAATCTTGTGCATGGAATTGACTTTGACAAACGGATGGCTTTTGCTGCCAACGTTTTATGTAAGAGCGAGTTCACACTATGGGGTGGCGCATTGCAATTGGGTAGTAGATCATTAATAAATGATTCCAAGATATCATCATCTTCCTGCCCTTATCCCATGTTACTTGGGGTCGGCGCAACATGTTTTCTTCTTCCATGCCAACCTGTCAACCGTCATGCTATCACTGACTCCCTTCATTAATAAATGATTCCAAGATATAATTTGGCTAAATAAATATGTGGAGATATAAGAAATAGGGTATAAAGTTTCTTATATTCCATAGAAATGAGAGAATTCTCCGACCAGACGGGTGTTGTGTCGGGTGGGGTACTGCCTTACGGTTGTTCTCGAGATATTGTGTATGTGCTAACGTCGCGGAGAACTTTAAAAGCAAGGTGTAGAAATCGTCAATGTAGTTCGCATATTGCGCGGTAAATGTTGCAAACGATGTTGTTTTTGCCTCGAAAACTCTGGAAATACTAAGCAAACACCTAAGGTTAAAGTAAATATGCATCACATTACTTGATTTTTGTTGACAATCAAAAATTGCCATGGTCGGAACAATGTGTATTCTTGTGATATATATTATATTATCTATACAAATAAATCAAATTGAAGTATCTGTTTGTAATGTCAAAATAATAGCTTTCTATTAAATAACAGGACGAAAATATCTTTTTTTTATTGTTGTCTGTGCCTTGGTTTGTATGTGTGTTTCGGCGAATCTCCGCATCGGCAAGACCAATTTTGGCAGAAGTTCTATTTGCAGATGGGTGATATTGCAAGGAGTTACTTTTATGTTAGGTAAAGAATAACAGTCCCGCGCAAAAACATAAAAAAGCGACTTTCACGCGAACAACGCCACGGGCATAACCTAGTGACAGACAAAGTTATTCTCATTACGCTTCATGATAATTTAACCCAAACCGAATAATCTATCCAATTCTCTTCGAATCCCAGTCCGGACATCAATTAACGCGGCTTGAATCTCAATTCATACAGAAACTGTCAGACCGTAGTCACCAGTCAATCAAAACCCACTTCCAATGGAATTGCAACTAATTCTACGCTCCCAATGTGGCTCAATCATGGCGGTTCAATCTTGTCGTGCGACAGGCATAGCAGAGAAGTGGGGGGTGAGGGGGGGGGGTCGTCTTCATACAACAAGCGAAGATAGGCACACGTACAGACACATGCGCAAACATCTATACAATTGGGTAGATGACACCACTAAATAAAATAAATAAATAAATATCTTGGGACAACTCACACACGGCTATCTGATCCCAAGCTAAGCAGAGCTTGTGTTATGGTAACCAGACAACTGATATACATACTTATATAATTTTATAAATACATACATATTATAGATAAATCACACCCAGACACAGAACAAACAATCATGCTCATCACACAAAGTTTTGTCCTGGGTGGGAATCGAACCCACGACCTCCGGCTTAGCAGTCAGGGCCACTAACCACTAGACCAACAGGCCCGTCCAAAACCACTAATCAATTGACGTACTTTTTATGAGCTGTCAAAACGCGATTCCCTCATAGATTTTGTATGACAATACTCAACTATGACGTCACTTTTTTGACATCTCAATTCAATGATTATTTATTGATTTCAAAGCAACTAAAAATTTAATGTAATAGTTATTTAAAAAATAATCGCGATTTCAGGGGTAAAATGAAGTGTTTTCTTAGAGAAGTTGCATCTTGGAATTATTGTTTACTGATGTCATCTACCCAATTGGCAAAATTTAAAAGCGATTTTTTCGAATGAACAATTGGATCCAGAATATGATATTCATAACACCGTTACATTTAAATAAACCCTTTGGGAGGAAATTGCTTTAGAATGTTGCTAAGTGTACATATGTTTATGCTCGTGACTGTACATATGTTTAGATACGTTAGGAGAGACTTTGCTTAGCGTGGTCTCTTGTGGTCCCGTGATACTTTAAGGCACTATTATTAAATTAAACGCTGACATCAAATTTATTGTGTTTACACAATACATTAATAATACAATAACACATCATACACACAGTAACACATTATTCAAATTAAAAAATATTAATAATGCTAGCCTATTATTGTCGCACTATTATTGTTGCCTATTATTGTCGCTTATTATTGTTGAACTGCCTCGTTAGCCCAGTGGTTCTAAGCACGACTGCTACGTTAGAGGTCCTGGGTTCGATTCCCAGATCGAGCAAAGTGTTATTGGGTTTTTCTCTGAAATTCTCAGTAGCAGCTCGGAGTTCAGATTTGTGCCCGGTTAATGGCAACAGGCTCACCCCCTATTACATTGGACCTAAATATACCGGCGAACTGTGGGTGTACATTGGTACACCTCTGCCTAACCCATCGGGGAATACAGGCGTGATGGTATATTTTATATATTGTCGCACTGTAAGGCAAAGGCCTCTTCTCATGCAGAGAAGGCATGAGCATTGATTGGTCGTCAGTGTGTTTGCGCTCGTAGGTCGTGTGTCTATGTGTGCGTGGATTTTCGCCTGTTGTGTAAAGCCATCCTTCTGTACCTAGAAATGTTTTGGGCAGGGCCGGATTGATCTTAATGGGGAGCCTGTAGGCACAAACGGGGGTCCATTCGATTTTTCTAACTTTTTACTTTTTCTACCACAAAATTGTTTTTTTCATAATCACGCTGCTTTTTTACTACATTACAAAAGTATGCCGTCATCGTGTTAAATAAAAAAAAAACAACATATGTATTTTCTAGTATTGTTCTTTTATTGAGAGTTGTTACAACTAGAAATTTAATTTTCACTCAAAATTTTTCATTCTGTGTCCGGCACTGGGCCCCTAGGCCCATTTAGGGCCCATTAAGACCTACATTGCCAAGTGGATGATCCGGCCCTGGCCATAGTCCTAACCCACTTACCTCCCTCTCCTCCCCCCTTTGCCGTCTCATGGCGCGTCCCCCGTAGTAATTGCCAACTAATTATCGAGAGCTCCGCGTCCTAACTGTGCCACTTCACCTTATTAGAACGCTAACGGCCAGCTATAACTGGTTAGGTCCTAATTTGTTCCGCGGCTGTTATTGGGATAGTGTTTAGAAGTCGTTTTAAACTTGTGTTGGGTAGTAACGGGCTGGGTAACTGGTTAGTGCTCACTTTATTACACACATACCATCACGCCTGTATTCTCCGAAGGGTTAGGTAGAGGTGTACCAATGTACACTCACATTTCACCGGTATTTTTCGGTCCAATGTAATAGGGGGTGAGCCTATTGCCATTAACCGGGCACAAATCCTAACTACGAGCTGCTACTGAGAATGTCGTAGAAAAATCCAGTAAGACATTTTGAACCCAAGACCTCTAGAGTAGCAGTCGCGCTTAGGACCACTAGACCAACGAGGCAGTCTCACTTTATTTTGATGATATTTTATTGTTCTAGTAAGTGAGCAAGTTGAACTAGTCACACCATTGCATATTTTCTCTTTCTTCGTCACAATTTTTTTCTAATTAATTTCATTGTGAGATACGAGGCAAAGTTAACTAGATTTTCCGGAACTCGTCGAGCTTCATCCTTTTTGGTGGTTCTGGCTTTTAGGAGTTGGTTGAAAATCGAGTGGAGGGGTTTTCCATAAATAATACCATTATGCGCATGTTTTTAACGTTTCATTCTACGTTTTTAAAGGTCTGTTAAGGTCACGTCGTCGGAACCAATAACTTCTTTTTCCAATTCATCTCAGTTCAGTTAGAACGCAGAGCAAGTTTCTCAAATATCCCCAAGTTCACTTTGCTAAGCTTCCTGTGAGCGTCGTCTTCTACTCAATAACACAGTTAAAGACATTTGTCTTTTAGAAAACTAATGTAAAACTTGTCGCCTTTCCTTACTTAAGTACTTGTTTTTTTGACTAATTTATTACTTTACAGAAAACAAACAGTACAGTGTGACAAAGTCTGCGGGTTGTTTGAAAGAGATACCGCGCCCCCGGGACGCAAAGGGCACATGAAGGAACATAGATGGGATTTAGTCAGTAAAAGTCTGACACTCCCTCCCGTCCCGCCCAGGGCGGGGGAAGTTATTTGATGATTTCCCATCTATAAAAAAAAGTGTGAAAAAGTAAACAAAGTGTTATATATTTTCCTTCTGTACCAAAACGTGAGGATCATAAATACATACCATCACGCCTGTATTCTCCGAAGGGTAAGGCAGAGGTGTACCAATGTACACCCACAGTTCGCCTTTATGTTTAGGTCCCATGTAATAGGGGCCAAGCCTATTGCCATTACACACAAATCCTAACTCAGAGGTGCTAATAAAAATTTCATAGAAAAACCCAATGACACTATTTGCTCCACCTAGAAATCGAACCCAGGACTAGGCTAATGAGGCGACAATGTAAACAAAGTATTTATTTTTCTTTAACCTATACCAAACGTAAGGATCATTTTTTTCTAGTAAAATGCCGTTTATATGTTGACGATACCTGCAAAGTGACAGGGGTAAACAGGACACGCACCAATTTTACAAATTGACAACCGTTCAGGGGTCACGAATCGTTTGCGACACATTGTGAAACCTTTCCAATACAATATTGACGGTGGAAAGGAAAAAATTACCAAGCGACAAATTGGTTGTGGTGTATTTCAAATCTTAAAAAAAAAAAATACCATCACGCCTGTATTCCCCGAAGGTTTAGGCAGAGGTGTATCAATGTACACCCACAGTTCGCCGGTATGTTTTTTTTAGGTCCCCTATAATATACCACCAAGCGAGCCTATTGCCATAAAACGGGCACAAATCCAAACTCCGAGCTGCTACTTAGAATTTTATAGAGAAACCAAATAAAATTTTTTGCTCGTCCTGGGAATCGAACCCAAGACCTCTAGTGTATCAGTCGTGCTTAGGACCACTAGGCCAACGCGGCAGTTATATCTGCAATCTTATTATCTATAGTACGAGTAAACGTATATGTATAACTAGCTGTGCCCCGCGGTTTCACCCGCGTTAACCTACAAGGACCCTACTAAAGCGGACGTCTTCATCATAGTAGCTCCAATCTTTAATTTCAGTTAAATCAGTCGAAAGTCTAAGAAGATTTATACAAACTTTCATCCCCTATGTTATCCCCTTAGGGGTGAAATTTTTCAAATTCCTTTCTTAGGGGATGCCTACGTCATAGTAGCTTTATGCATGCAAAGTCTTAGCCCGATCGGTTTAAAATTGACAAAGTTTCATACAAACTTTCATCCCCTATTTTATCTCCTTGGGGGTAGAATTAATCAAAATCCTTTCTTAGCGGATGCCTACGTCATAACATCTACCAGCATGTCAAATTTCAGCCCGATCCGTCCAGTGGTTTGGGCTGTGCGTTGATAGATCACTATGTCAGTCAGTCAGTCAGTCAGTCACCTTTGAGTTATATATATTTAGATATATATTTAGATATTATAAAAAGAAAAAAATTGTATGTATGTAAAGAATAAACTCAAACACCGATTTCAAACATTCTTTCACCATTAGAATGCTACATTGTCCCTGATTAACGGAGCAGTAACCAAAGACGTAACTTAACGCGGGTGAAGTAAGCCGAGCGGACGAAGTCGTACTCTCATCTTCTTGTAAATTGATTGTCCCTTAAAACGCAGCAGTACGCCTAGCAGTACTGCAGTGATTTCTTAACTCTTTAGCTCATACAATTTATATACAAGACGTGTGTGGACACGACAATGCTCTTTAGAAGATACTAGTAATAAGCACAATAATATACGTGTTTCTTTGGATCACTTGTCGCGGGTTTGGTAATGTAGCGTTTTTGACAATTCTTCTCCATAGGATACTACATACCTTCGGGAATGGGCGACTAAATTTAATGATTTATTCTTCTTCATTTTGACGTTCAAAAGTGCCTTTTATTGTTCTAATTGAAATAATTTGTCTTTGACTTTGACTTTCAGTAAGTCCGTTAGTATCTCTGCCCTTCAACTAAGACATCAATGAACTTAAGAATAACTCAATCTTAATATTAAATAAATTATCTTCATTAATTATGTAGGCAATCTTCCTTCCAAGTAAAAGTTTCTTGTGAAACAAAAATAGTTTATCAAACTATGACACTATATTTTTTCCTACTCGAAAGTTTTTTTATTAGGAAAGGACATGAAAAGAGATAGAGAACTGTAATAAATCTTTTGTTGTTGCAACTGAATAGCCATTGCCATTTTCTATACATGTCATATTGTATGATTCACTTCTTGTGGCTGATTTGATAGTACTGACGGTCAGCCAACTGTTTTCATTTCATAGGATAAATATGTAACTAATCTGCAGTATTGTATGTATTTGATAGCAATACCGCGGTAAAAACTTAAATTTAATTTCAGTTTTAGTTTTTTTTTAAATTAATTTATTATCCATAAACTCACGCCTTTTTCCCATCTTCTTCATCGTGTGGGCAGTAAGGTCTAACGACCCCACACACCCTAGTGTCAGAGTTACTAAACCGCCTCAAGGGCCTCTGACATGGTTACCGATATCAGTGATGTCCAAGATAAACTTAGAAAGTACCTAAATAAGTGCCTTTTTCCCCATGAGGGTAGTTAGAAACCCGTTACGATCCTCACATACTCCTTTCGCCCCATCATACATCTGGTCACATATTTTCTAAAGAAACTCACCAATAAAGTCAGGGTAGGTCTTTAATGTAAAATATAATAATCGGGTGTTAGTTTGTATGGAAGTGATTCACTCTGTCCCCCGTACTAGTAAAAACAGTATTACGGAAAATAACAGTTTTACGGAAAATAACAGTTTTACGGAAAATAACAGTTTTACGGAAAATTATTGAACTGACTGACTAACTGAGGGAAGAGGGAAAACATTGTGTTTGCGCACAAAATAAACTTGTACACTATAATATTTTCTGCGTAATATTAGCTAGTCTTCTAGAGTTTGGCCGCCATGACCAAAATGGAGTTGACACAGTATTTTTAGGGCAGTATATGGGACTGCCTTGTAAGCCTAGTGGTCCTTAGCGCGACTGCTACGCTAAAAGTCTCGGGTTCGATTCCCAGGTCAAGTAAAGTGCTATTGGGTTTTTCTATAAAACTCTCAGTAGCAGCTCGGAGTTAGGATTTGAGCCCTGTTAATGGCAATAGGCTTGTCACCTATTACATGGGACCTAAACATATCGGCGAACTGTAGGTGTTCATTACGACACCTCTGCCTAACCCCTCGGGGGATTCTGGCGTGATGGTACGTATGTATAAGGAAAAATAAAACACGCTTTTCAAAAATTTATAAAGTTACCATATAATAAGGTTAAAACATCACTTTTATTGTTATTATTACTTGACGCGCTCAAAAAATATACAGAGATGGATCTAGTACCAAGCCGGAAAAAAATTAAATGCTTAATAATAATAATAACGCCAGCACTAGTTCATTAGTTATACTTATAATATTGATACCTCACTCAGCAGGTACACGAATACTTGCATGCATGTTGATATCAGGATCCAAGATCCGTGAAGGCGGCCGCTGATTATATTTCTTCACATAGAATTCATACCACACGTCACGATTACTCTTCACAAGTATCAAAAAAACGGATAATGCGCAGGCATTCAAGTTCGTAAACACTATTTCTATAACTAAAAACAATTTGGTATAACCAGAAAACGCGCTAGTCATAGTTATTACAAATGCAGACAACATATTGACGTCGCCCAATACAAATATCAAAGTGGCTATGTATAAGCGACGCCAGTTGTTAGTAGCTGTATGTGCGCTCGAGTTGAAACTGCGACAAACTGAATATACAATTATGATGTATAAACAACTGTTGGCTATCATCGGTAAAACAATAAATAATAATTCTACTAATGCAAGGATATCAAACTTATTGACATACATATTAGAACCCAAATAAGCATTAAGCAAATGTAACAGAATTGTCATTATAAAAGGCACACCCCAGGCAAAGAGAGTACTTTTCAAATATCTCCTTCGAATACGCATGTCGAACACTTTTACAAAGTCTACATAAAACAAATGACATATAACCAATAAACTGTAGATCTTTACTAAAAATAAGTAGGTAAAATTTAGTACGTTTAATATTGTTGTATATAAGTATAAGGAATTCTTCATACGGTAATCATAACTTACAGTTAACAAGACAAACAGAAAGTTTGCTAAAATAGCATTCAGATACACATGGTTCATGTAATTACGGAACTTCCTGATGATGCACCATGACGCTACTCCGCATACCAACGCAACTAATGTCAGCACCAACACAGTGAAGTGAGCGATATTTTCAACTTTAAGTAGCTTTTCGCAAAATAAATTATAATCATAAAAATCCTCAAATTGTGATAAAGCGTCTGTTATGTGATTATCGTATTTAGACAAAGCTGAATCCATTTGCTTAAAAAAACTATCTGTTATGTTCTGTACCATGGAAAGGTAATCAGGAAATGCGAATTCCACCGGCTTATAAAAATCTCCTTTAAGGTTTTGTGGTGGTTTTGAGGTGGTGTAACGAGACATAAGAAATTCCATTTGCTTAAATAACTCGTCTGAAGAATTTTCAATAATATCTTTTATCATAGGCTTAGCGAATTTCAGATTCGTATGATATTTTAATATAAAAAACTTTGAGACGGAAGACATAAACATAGCTTCTTCCACTCCGTAAAGTGAATTCTCTTTTAAGTTTTGTACGAAGGTATCGTAGCCACGCTCAGCAAACTTCATTTGCTTAGATATATGGTCTATTAAAGTTTGTATTATAGAATTGTCGTCAGATATAGCAGATACCACGTGTTTAGAGTAACTGTCTGTTAAATTTTTCAAGCAGGTGCCGTAGTCAATAATGGTGAGATTTACTTGCTTATAGAAATTGTCTGTTAAGTTTTTCATGAAGATACCGTAGTCAGGCATGGTGAGATTTCCTTGCTTATATAAATTGTCCGTTAAGTTTTTCGTGAGGACAGCGTAGTCAGATATGGTCTGATTAACTTGCTCAGATAAATAGTTGATTGTGTTTTCCAAGAACGTAGCGTAGTGATGTGCGTGCATGGCGAGATGTACTTGCTCAGATAAATTGTCTGTTAATTTTTGTTCGAAGATACCGTGGCCAAACTAGCACGTAGCGAACTTCACTTGCACAAATAGATTCACTCTCAGTTTTCAATATATTAGAAGTATTGAGAACAGTTCGCCGTAAAGCACATTCGGGCACATAAAAACTAGTGTTGCTTCTGAAACTGTCGACGGTAATAGACTCAATTGTTTTATGTGTTACCAAATTTACCAAACACGAACGAATGGTAAAACTTTAATTATACAGCAGCAATTTTTCCTGTTTGTCAAAATGATACGTATCGAGCTGTATCACGCGGTTTACCGCGATAACTAATTAAGCTATGTAACACAAAAGGACGTTTTTCCTGAGATTTGTGCGCTCATCAAACAAACTCTTATGCTTTCTCTGAATGAGTTCACAAAAATTACATTACATAAATTGTTTTTTTTTTAAATATATATGAGTGGAATTATTATAGTAGACCAGACTACCGATTTGGGGGTAACCCGTTATGGTAGTTATGTTGTGGAAATAAATAAATAAATTTTAAAAAGGTGACGATTCACGCTTTTAAGATTGTATTGAACAGCGCAGCTAATGGTAGTATTTTAACCCTTTACTTGATACCGTATCTAATAATGCACACATTCTAAGAAAAAATATTTGAGTAAAGTTTTGGTACTTATGTTTCTTTTTCTTTTTTAACTGATATATGAGAGAGTTGTAGTTGGTAGAAAAAATAGTATTTATCACATCTGCCTACAATTGAAGTCAGTAGATCGCAAGATAGCGGAGCGTGCGCGTGCGCCTACGAGTTATAAGGTAAACATCGATTATAATCTTAATAAAATATCAATATTACGATAAATAAATATAGTTATTATTTGATTGAATGTGCGTTCTTTTGATTACGTACAAAATTTTGATCATGCAACAATGTTTTTTACCTAAAATTTGACTGTCAATATTCATGTATCTATAAATGCACACTGCCAAGTGAGCATATTATGATTTGATTTTTGCAGTGTGCATTTTAAGATGCATTGCCAAAGATACAGCATAGAGCTTATATTATGCAATATGCATTTGCAGATGCACTGCTACTCAATCGTCACAATAATGAGGTTATTTTGAATCGTATTGTTACTTGTGATGAAAAATCATGAAAAATGGATAATGTACGATAATCGGAAACGCTTATCACAATGGCTAAAGCCAGGAGAACCGGCCTAATTCTGCCCCAAGCGAAAGTTGACTCAGAAAAAGGTGCTGTTAAGCATCTGGTGGACCAGTGCTGGTGTCATCCACTACAGCGTCCAAAGATTTGGCCAGACGATTATGGCAGATCTGTATTTTCAACACTTACAAACCTTGCCGAAAAAGCTAGCCGTTAAACAACCGAGGCTGGTCAATTGCTCTACCCCCCATTGCTGCTTCAGGACAACGCCAGACCACACACTGCACAACAGAGGGTCGCTAAATTAGAGGAGCTGCGATTAGAATGTCTCCGACACCCACCGTACTTAAGCCGGGGATCCTGGGAACGTACGGGCCTTCCGCGATCCCCGACTGGTGCTGACCCGCCACTGCGGGCCTTCTCAGGTCAGGGGGGGGAGTGAGGTGTTAGACTCCCCCCCGCAAACGTCACAGAGGGGTGCGCGTGGAACACTACGCGCCGCCACCTCGGGTCCAGTTGAATAGAGGGCGACAGTCTTCCCCAAGCCCGACGCTCCTGGACCAATTCAGGGGAGCCGGAGGAGGGCGTTGTCCGCCTTCCGCCGACGCCCGGTGCGCCTGTTGCGGGCCGGAAGTAAGGTTGTGATCTCTCTCTCCCTTTCCGCAGCCTCAGTGAAGAGGCCTGGAACGCGGTGGTTTCCTTTTGCGAAACGGTCATCTCGCAGAAGGAAACCACCGCGTGCCAGGCCTCTTCCCTGCCGATCATCGAAGTGACTACGGCCTACAGCGACAGGTCACTGCCTACTTCTGATATGAGGGGATGCGCGTCTCCTCCCAAGCGGTACACTCTGATAGCGTATGCCGCGATGTGTCCTCCCGGCAGTCCACGCAGTGGTGACACCGGGCGATAACTTGCTTTAACTTTTAATTATTAAGAAGAAGATGTTGTTATGTTCCTACTTTACACTGAAGACTGTGATTTTACATATTTTGGTTAAGATATATGTGTCTAATATGACTGCATAAATATTTTTTTTATAAAATAAAAATGTATTACATTCTCTACCAATAAGGCAGTGTTTCCTACAGTGCACATGGATTTTTAAAGTTTTATGCATGACAGCTTGGTAGTGTGCATAATTAGATACATGGTATAAATACGAAACTAATATAGGGAGAATTTATTTTTTATTTTTCTGGTGTCTATTTACCTGGTAACAACCCAAATATAGTAAAGAAATAAAAAAAAAATGACATCAAACTCTCTGCCAAGTTAAGGGTTAAGATTAACAGTGCAGCTAACGGTAGTATTTTAAAGTAAATGTTGGCTAGGCCGTTGCTGTGTCGGAGCGGTGATGTTACAGTAAACGATGTGTAGGGTAAAACAAAGTATAAATATATTAAACTAGGGTACAATACAAGCATTAAACCGACCAACATTTGAGTTAAAACTATTAAACATTTTCGTACAAACAAGTTTTAAACTCTCCATGAAATGTTTAATGTTTAATATAATTTGTACGCATATTTATAATAACCAACAAACGCCGTATGCGGTATTCCAGCATATCGCCAGTGCTAGAGAGGGACGGAATTATACAATCGATAGCACCATCTCTTTTTTGCAACGGAACTTTAACAAATTCATTCTGGATACAGCCTGCAGTTTTAGGAGTAGTAGAGCTCTTTGTGAAGAAGGAGCTCGTCCGGGGAAGTATTACCACCATATCTATTCCTACCGCAAAACAACGTCGTTTCGCTTCTGTGTTCCGGTTTGAAGGGTATGTGTGTCGGTGTCATTACAGGCACATGAGACATTTCAACTTTATCTCTGGGATGGCAACACGTTTGCAAGGCCTCTGGTGTTGCAGATGTCTATAGGTAACGGTGAGCACTTAACATCAGGTCGGCCGAGGGCCGGTTTGCCATCTGATGGCATAAAAAAGCTCCAGGTTAAAAGTTTAGAGTCTAATTGAAGTTTTTGTTACAGCCAATGGTAATAGCAAAACGGGAGTACCCTTACCACCGATGGGAGCCTCTGTACTTCGGCACCAACAAAGAGCCCTGGTACAGCGAAGTATTGTCCTGGGAAGGTGTTCAGGACAAAATGACACAGGTAAATAAACACTTTACAGACACTTGAATTTTTTTTTAAAGATTTATACTAGCTAACTAACTACCATTTTGAACATTTGACTTGTAAAAACGTAAATTATTCTTATATGCAGTTTTGTTATAAATGCATACTGCAACTTATACAGGGTGTTTGGCAGAACGTTGAGCATACGTAAATGGTGGATAGGTGGGGTCATCTGCTATACTCAGCCCTAATTTATATGGGCCTGGACCTTGAATACTTAAAAAAAATATTTGCTTTCTTCTAATTTGACGACTTTCAAGTTAGAAAGTGGTGAAACTAGAAAAATAAATTATATCTCCAGCGGGCCAGGGTAGGGCACGCCTCGATTGAGGCGGTAAGTCCCCTCTTTGAGGAGTGGCTAGAGCGGCGCCACGGCGCCCTCACCTACCGCCTGACGCAGGTCCTCACCGGACACGGAAGTTTCGGGAGGTTCCTGCACCTCATCGGGCGGGAGGAAACGCCCGGATGTCACCATTGCGAGGATCGCCCCGAGGACACGGTGGAGCATACTTTGGCGGTGTGCCCTGCTTGGGCTGAGCACCGCCGAGTCCTCGAGGCGGCCATCGGCGGCGGCGCCCTCTCGCGTCCGGCACTGGTTCAGGCCATGGTCCGGAGCGAGGGGGAATGGGAAGCAGTCGCCTCCTTCTGCGAAGCTGTAATGCTAGAGAAGGAGGCGGCGGGACGGGAGAGAGAAAGGAGGGTCCCCCGTCCCAGCGGCCGCCGCGGTAGACGATCCGGGAGTCGGGAGCCACGAGACGACTCCCGGCCACCGTAGACGCGGGTCTGTGGACGGTGAGCAATGGGTAGCTCACCGTCCGTACGTTCACTAGCGACAGACCGTGTCGACGGCGCGTTCGTGTTCCACGCGCGCCTCAAAGAGATGTCAGCAAATTGGATGGGGCCACTGAGGGCCGATGCCTGCCGGGGCTGCGGGTTGTTCGAAAGAGATACCGCGCCCCCGGAACGCAAAGGGCACATGAAGGAACATAGACGGGTTTTAGTCAGTAAAAGTCTGACACTCCCTCCCGCCCCGCCCAGGGCGGGGGAAGTTATTTGATGATTTCCCGTCTATAAAAAAAAAAAGCAGGCCAGGGTAAAATACATTATGGCTGAGTAAGTAGCAGATGACCCCAACTATCCACCATTTTCGTATGTTCAACGTTCTGCCACACAGGGTGTGTGGATCATTTTAAAAGATATAGGAAATCGGTAGGACTTGCAGCTATCCCAAACTGTATTTTTTTACAATTAAACATGAACCTTATGCTTTCGTAATAAAGTTAAAAAACTATCAATGAAATTTGATGGATTGGGGTAGCTTTGTACAAAAGTATAAAAACTAGCCAATCCCATTGTGTCGGACACAATCGTCGTTATAGATGATCCAATCTTTCTGCGACTTAGGGTTCCGTATCCATAGGGTGAAAGAGGGGAACTATTATTATGCCAAAGGCCGACGACTACCTATCGTTCGTCCATTTCAACTGTTTGTCACAGTTCTGTATCATTTAAATTCTATATACGTTGAATTTTTATGGTTGTTTTCCCGCGGCAGATCGATTTGCCCTCAATAGCGTCATAGAAACATAAAGTTAAATATATATGTCACTTTCGGTTTTTATTTACACATAGTTAAATTGTTGATTGTAATAAAAATATAATTAAGTTGTTGCAAAATCAAGACAAAATTGCTATGCTATGGAAAAACAACAATTATTTCACGGTGTATACGCCAGGCTTTTTTTTTTACAAAATAACTTTTACTATGTATTCCAAATGGGGCCATAAAAGAGTTTCGCATCATACCGCATAGGTACATAAGCGTATAGATAAACGCAAGCTTGGCGTTCTTAATATTTATGAAAGGAATGCTAACTTCGAAATTAATTAATTTGAAATGGTGTACATTCCAATTTATTTATGCAACTAAAAATCCTATTTTATAGTTGTTTAAAAATTCATCGGATTTTCAGAGCTTAAATAAACTGTTTTGTTTTTGTGAAGTTGTGTCTTAGTATTATTTTTTAATGGTGTCTGCTACCCAATCGCTTGTGTTCTCTTTTTAAATCTCAAATTTTCTGGTTTTACTTTCGTATGGTTTTCGAATTTGAATTTGAATATAAATTCCATGCAAACATGGACCTTAACCATTATGTGGAAGCCTGAATTTACATTAGCATGGTGTGAAATGCGCTCCTGCGACGTCCGGTTGGTGGAAATCGTACATTAGGTACTATTTCGTTGCATAAAGTTTAAGTAAATAAATAAACGAACTGCCTCGTTAGCCTAGTGGACCTAAGCACGACTGCTACGCTAGAGATCCTGGGTTCGATTCCCAGGTCGAGCAAAAAGTGTTATTGGGTTTTTCTATGAAATTCTCAGTAGCAGCTCGGAATTTGGATTTGTGCCCGGTTAATGGCAATAGGCTCGCCCCCTATTACATGGGACCTAAATATACCGGCGAACTATTTGTGTACATCGGTACACCTTCCTAACCCCTCGGGGAATACAGGCGTGATGGTTGGTTAATTAAATAAAATATGTAATGTTTATACTTTGCTCTAGATGCTGGAGATGTGCCTCCAGGAGTATCGGATGGTGGTCCTCGACGGGGGCTTCCTAGCACACGCAGCCACCCGTAAATCCAAACACAACACAAAAAGAGCAATGACTAAAAACGCGAACAACTACATGAGGATAGTCAAATGGTTTAGAGACAAATATGAACAGCGAGCTGAGTGTAGACTGTTGTGGGGATGCCCTTTCCCCTAATTTGAGGGAATAGTGACAATGAATTGTGTTTAAGATGCAAGTGTTGAATTCCCCAAGGACTGATGTTTGGCCTTTGTTTAACATGTATGATTTACATGACATTGATAAAGCGTACGGGTACCTATCATCATCTTTTAAAACAGTAATAATTGAATACAAGCGAACTGCCAGCGATTTCGCCCGCGTGGTTTTTTCACCCGCCATAAGTTGCGTCTTTGGTTAATGCTCTGCTCCCGTGGGTCGTAGCGTGATGATATATAACCTATGGCACTAAGGAATAATGTAGCTATCTGTTGGTGAAAAAATGGTTAAAATCGGTCCAGTAGTTTCGGAGACTATTCGTAACAAACATAAACACAAACAAAAAAAAATACCTCTTTGTAATTACCTTTTTGTTTGTGTTTTTGTGTTTTGTCTTTGTGTTTGTTTGTCATAGATGACTTTGCCTTGTGCTACTGAAATTAAAAGTACAGTAGAACCTCGATTATCCGAACTAATAGGAACCGAGTCTACTTCGGATAATCGAAATGTGGGCTTTTGGGACAAGATCAAATAAAAACAAACGTAGAAACTGTATAGTCTATTAAAATTTGACAAACACATTAACGTTGAAATATAAAACACCTAAAAAAAGTCAAATGCTTTTCAGCGTTCGGATAATTAAGGGTTCGGATAATCAAGCTTATACTGTAACATTAAATTGTTACTGTTTTAAGAGATGATGGCCCCAGAACTTTATTAAAACATATTTTATTAAATGTTTACAGTAAGCTCATGCTAAATATGGCGCTAGTTGTGCATTGCTTTACCAATAAATTGAAACTTCACAAGCCATTCATGTTTTAAATTTGTGATGTTTTGCAGTTTCCTTAATACAAGGTTAACATACAAATATTTATAAAAGTATCAGCGATAAATTCAAGTATGAAATAAATATATATCTTTAGAATCTGTTAATTTGAAGATAAATCCAATGAAACAATTCAATAAATCTTGAAATTAGCATTTTCTAGATTACTTCAGATTATCGATAGACTGTAATTGTGTTTGGTTCTGCCGAAACAAGCTAACCTACAATAGTCTAATTAGTTATGTCAAACTAATTCAACACGCGAAATGTGTTACTACAGAAACAGGTCAGTGTACTTCCAAACTTATGCTTAGAATAGATTTAAAACGAATCACTATTTTGAAAAATGAGAGTATTTTGGATGTGTGTTTGTTCGTTTCGGCAGAATTAAACCCATTTATGGAGTGCTTATTAGTATATTGGCCACATAATTCTATGGTACATCAATTACAGTACACCTTGATATGAAATCGAGAGTTAAACCGTTATTATACAACATTATAATTATTATTTGCGAAACCCGAAACGCCTGTTTAGTATTTTTATGTAAAGAATCTGTATACAAAATTTCAAAACTGTACCATGAAAAATCAGTAAGTTATGAGCTTGTTATGTTACCTGGTTGTCCGTACAAAAACATGCTCACCGCGCGGCGCAGCGCATCTTGCAGCGCGTCTTGTGCTCATTGATCATTTGGCAGTAGGTACCTAACCGCAAGGCGATTGTATTGTAATTAACTGGTCGTAACATTTTCCATCACACTTGCAAATTTTTGGAATAAAATATAACATGGTATAAAAAATATTGGAATCGATTCAGTTACTTATTCTGTACAAACAATATTATACTAATTATAATGTTGTATAGCGAAGCAAAGATTTCAAACCTCGGCGACTTCGCATCCTAGCATTGATATTGTACTTACATCGTATTTAAGAATATTTGGAATACTGCTATACGGATTTGGACCATAACGTGAACGTAAATGTAACGATAATTGAATGTCTAGTCTTCAACGAAACTTTGAAATGTTAATGAGCTTATATGAATGCAGATTTCAATTTTGTATTCCAAGCGAAGCATTGTTATAAGCTTAATGGTTCAAAATATAGTTTTATCAGATATTCTATATAAATTACAATTAAGATTACTGGCTCTAGTTGTGATTTAAGCAAGGTGTTTTAAGATCAAAATACAAGCGCATGCGTTTGTTGTTCTGTTTTTTTTTTGTTTAGGGTTATGGCCTTTTAGTTTGGGATATATTTTACAAATATGAGTTTTTAATGTTCTATGTGAACTTTAACTACTTTTTCGATCTGTTATGTCTGCGTTTGCGCAACACATAGTACAAATTCCTAGTTGAGGGGCAACGCTTTAAAAAATCGAAAGAAATTGTCAATACTCGTATAATTTAACTGATTTCATCACCAGCATCATATCAGCCGAAGGACGTCCACTGCTGGACATAGACCTCCCCCATAAGATTTCCAAAAGGACGGGTTGGAAGCGGCCTCCAGCGTCTTCCTGTGGTCTTAATCAGGTCGTCCGTCCACCTTGTGGGTGGGCGTCCTACGCCTTTTATCAATGCGTGGTCTCCATTCGAGATCTAAGCGGCTCCATCGGCCATCAGTTCTGCGTGCCCACTTCAACTTGCTGACGCGCAGGGCTATGTCGGTAACTTTGGTTCGACTACTGACTTAAACGTATACAGTTTATCTTTCAGTTCAGTGTATCTTTTCCGCTTACTAATCACAACTAGCGCGCCAGAAGAAATGCAAATTAGTATTGTAATAAACTAATGCTCCTAAATGTACCTTTTGAACCACTTTACGTTCCTAATCGTAATACTGTTAAAACCAGAGATGTTAAACATTCCGTTTTTACTATATGAAATATTTATTAGCAGTTTTATGTAAAATACGGCTTACTTTTTAGACGTCGATAGGAATTAATAATAGGCTTGTGATAAAATGTTTTGTTCCACTGGAATTGTTTGAATTTTACAGGCTTTTATGTATTTTATTCATGTTCGATACAAATTATGATATTTTATACAATTATTTTATATTTTTTATTTTTAGTTAATTTTAAGTATTAGGATGTTATAAAGTGAAACCCCGCTGTAGAGCTATGATGCACGGACCTCTAGTAAAATATCGAGGTCTTCGTATGTGGAATGTTTCGTCCTAATAAAGATTTTAATATAATAGATGCATTTCTGGTATTATTTATCCTGAAACCTGAAAGTCAATTCTAATGACATGTTTAAAATGAAGTCGCAATCTCATTACAGCATTAAGACTAATAATATCTACTTAAATATCTAAATATAAGATTTACTTCCCTAATTTCAATATTATTATGTTTTTAAACAAAAAGCGCTTCATCCTCTCCTCTAAAAACTAACTTGCTGTGCCCGACAGGGTCCATAATTGTTTCTCTATAATTTACCTACCAGCTTTGTATACATTATGGAATGCAATAAAGTATTGAGTATTGAGACAATTTTGACAGACTGGACTGAGATTAGATTGAGATTGTTCCTAAAAGAAATTAGCATTTCCCCCTTGATTAAACCTCTCATTTTTCAACCAATTACTGCAAAGCTGAAAGGAGAGTAATGTCATCAACGCGAGTGGAAGTAAGTATGGGTGTACATCTGGGATTGCGACCGTTGCAAATTGAATTACGCCGAAAAATGTTGCTTATTCAGCTTAGAATTAAATTGGTCATTAATCTACTAAAGAGGTACGAAAAATAAAACACTTAGGTATACCTTTTTTTTAGGGATGGGAAATCACCAAATGATTTCTTCCGCTCTGGGCGGGGCGGAAGGGATTGTCAGACTCTTACTGACTAAACTGCATCCGTGTTCCTCCTAATGCCTTTTGCATTCCATGGCCTCGGTGATTCTTTCGAACAAAATCCGCAACCCTAGGACTAAGGTACACATTGATTGGTAGGTCACATTGATTGGTTCAAATATTCTGTAACATGAACTCAGTAAGAACTGAAATCATAATGAGAGGATTTTATTAATATATCGACGGAGGAAAAAGAGGGACCACAGAAATAATAAAGACGAAAATCAAAGACGTTTTTCCTCATCAGTGCCTCTAATATTAAGAGGTTATCGAGTATGTGATCAATGTAGCCACTCAAGAGGGCGGGAGAGGCACTCTTTGTTTATCTTGTCGAGTGTTATTACACTAACTGCCCCGTTGGTCTCGTGGTCGCAAGTGCGACTGCTGCGGAAGGGGTCCCGGGTTCGATTCCCAGGTCGAGCAAAAAGTGTTATGGGTTTTTCTATGAAATGCTCAGTAGCAGCTCGGAGTTTGGATTTGTGCCCGGTTAATGGCAATAGGCTCGCCCCCTATTACATGGGACCTAAATATACCGGTGAACTATTTGTGTACATCGGTACAGCTCCCTAACCCCTCGGGGAATACAGGCGTGATGGTATGTGATGTGATGTGTTATTACAAGGAGGTCACTTGATTGCGCAGTCATCATATTATTGGTAATTTCAGGATGATATTTTTTTTCAGGTTTTTTTTTCAGAAACGTCTAGTTTAAAAGGGAATGTGCAGTGTGGGAAACCCCCACAAGGTGGACCAACGACCTGGTAAAGGCCGCTGGAAATCGCTGGATGAAGGTCGCCGGTCATTGTGGCTTAGTTTTGGGGGGGTCTATGTCCAGCAGTAGACGTCATTCGGCTGAGATAATGATGATCATGATGATGAAGATAAAGTTTTGCTTGCAACTCCAGTGTCATTGCGGAGCTCCTGATCAGACAATGTCCCATATGCTGGAATATGGGACATATTCATACATACATACTGTCTATGTCTCCTTTGACTAAGACTAGAGCCAAGAGCTTACCCATCCGTACAAATGTTATAAATGCGGAAGTAACTCTGTCTGTCTGTCTGTCTCTTCTTCACGCCTAAACCGCTGAACCGATTTCAATGAGATTTGGTACAGATATAGTTTGGGACCCGAGAAAGGACATAGGATAGTTTTCATCCCGGAAATACCCCGGGAACTGGAATTATTAATCCACGCGGACGAAGTCGCGGGCAAAAGCTAGTTTCGAATAAAAATAAAAAACCCAATTGTCCGTTCACCTGCACCCTTGACAATCTGAAAAGCGGCTTAGGCAATTAACGTGGCTATCTACTGGGCCCAGGACGTGTAAATTATTATGAATGTATCATAGATACGAAAAAAGAAAAAGCGAAAAAACTTATGATGAAAAAAAATAGTTATTTGATTTGATGATGATAGGTATTTAATCCATCAAAATAAAGACATACAAACTACAAATAATAATGAAGACATACAAAACAAAAATCTAAATAAACATGGAACATGAATTCGACATTTTCGGAAAACATCTGTCTTGAACCGTCCTTGCTGAACCATTGCGGCGTGTCGAAAGAAATATTAGACACTAAATGATCGATGGATCCTTTCATGTTCTGAGTAAGAACTAACAAGCTTCTCACAGCTAATGCAATACAAAATGGATGGCAGGAAGAACGCCCTGACTGTACAAATATAATTGAAAAGAACTAAAGGAATCTCCTGTTTGTTTAGTTTCATCTGTGTTTACTCTGCGTGTCCAATAACTCTTGTTTGATTTCGCGTCCTTATAGTCTTTTTATAGATGTGTACTTTGGATGGCAACTAATAAGATACTCTGTAAAGGCAATAGTTTCTGAGAATCTGCCGGTCATATTTACTTTTTGTTTTATCCGTTTGGTTCTAGCCTGAGGTTCTTTTCTGATTTATTTAGAATGTAACAGAATAAATGTACCTTCCGAAATGTAGCCAGAGATATAATTTATGCGGTAATAAAATATACTGGTTTTCGAGTTTCATACACAGTAAACAGGCGGTCAGATAATTATGGATGTTTGGGCTCTTGTACGATTCTTCTTAGCGTATCAATGACAAATGAATGTACTAAATATAATTTCGTTAAAAACGCGTAAACAGCTAAACAGAATTAGTTGTTTGGCATACATATAATTATTGATCTTGCTTAACGCTGGATATTGATCTCATCTTTGTGTTCCTGTGGTTTTATTTCTGAAGTCTGCTACTGTTTTTTACAACCAAAACCAAAAAATAAAACCGTATGATCATAAAACATAGCTGTATTCATTCATATCCGAAAATCACAATTAGCTTGAGTGGTTTCACTTCAACTAATATTTTCAGCACTCGTTGGAAGTTTGTTACACTGGTTTTGTTTGCTGTAGAGGTAATGTTTTAACACAACCCTGGTGAAGCACAAAATAGATATACAAAAGGCTTTTTTTTTTTTTTTTTTTTTTATAGACGGGAAATCATCAAATAACTTCCCCCGCCCTGGGCGGGGCGGGAGGGAGTGTCAGACTTTTACTGACTAAAACCCGTCTATGTTCCTTCATGTGCCCTTTGCGTTCCGGGGGCGCGGTATCTCTTTCGAACAACCCGCAGCCCCGGCAGGCATCGGCCCTCAGTGGCCCCATCCAAGCGAGTACAAGCCGCTTGCGACTCACATAAACCCTGATGTATTAAAAATGATAAACGCAGAATTAATGTGTCAATTTTTCAAATGCTAGCTGTTAATGATTAGGTGTTAGTTACTATGAGTAAGTTCCTTGACGAACTTACTCGTATTCACAAAGAGCTCTACTACTACTAACTCGTTTGTCTGTAACAATATCTAAAATAAATGGGTATTTAAGGTAAAACTATTTTTGATACCAATCTTTCCTTTTGTATAATACAAAAGGTATATGTAGTATATTGGTTTCCATTACGTGTAGCAGAAATTTCCCTGGAGGCGGGAATATCTCGGTAAAGGGGAGAGCGTTGAGTGGCAAAAAATTGAGAGCCAGTGCTCCGGGAAAACTGGGAGAAATCTCAATAACTAGGTAATTGATGAGGAAAAAGCCGCCGCGATTATATTTTGAAAATATAATGAACATATTTGCTTTTTCCCTATTTTGATTTGATTACTTTTTACCCGACCGCGGTGGAGTCAAAGGAAGGGTTACGAGTTTAGAAAGCAATGTTTGTACAAGTATGTAGGTAAGTGGGGGGGGGGGTCATTTGTCAAAAGAAGGGAAGCCGAAGCAAGCAAACATTATGTATTAACAATTTAAAATTAAAGGGAAGAAATAGGGCAGTCAATCCTATTAGTTAGGGTATTTGGTGGTTAGTAGTAGAAATTAATTCTTATTTACACCAAATTACCTTTTGGAAGAGGCGACTATGTGTGTTAGCCATCTTGGGGATCACATTCATTATTGGGACGAACTCGCCGTGTTACCATAAAATGAATGTCTGATAACGAGTCGCCTGGTTCACCGCTGTTACATCTTGGACTTTCCGACATTATATTCAATTCCTTTTTCTTGTAAATGTCGTCTAAAAGTGCCTTTTAATGGTCTAATTGAAATAAAATATTTGAGTTTGACTCTGGCTTTGGCTTTGACAAGGTAAAGTTGACAGTCAAAAAAATACGAACTTGCGATCACAAACCACGAAGAATGACAATACCAAGCGATACCAACTTCAATGTGAAAACAATATCTTGACCTATTTCTCAAATCTTTGTTTTACATCCAAAGTTTCTTGAAGTTGTTTAAAGCCACGATCCCTTTATTGTATTTTTACGATTGTTTGATTTATTCTGTTAGTTTCCTTATTCTTCGTATTGGTTTTTGTATCAAACTTGTAGTTGAAAAGTATTGGTTTTGCTCTACTTTGGGTGCAGAGAATTTCTTGTTTATCGTGACTTGTTTTTCAAATAGATTCGATTAAATAGATTCGATTTAGATTGGGTGAGTGAGATAGAGAGAGAGAGAGAGAGAGAGAGAGAGAGAAAAAGTGAGTGATACCTATTTGTTTCCCCTTTGATACCAGTGTAAATTGAAATTACAGTGGTTGGTGTTTCAACACAAAATAGACGCTATTCACTACTAGACATAATTATTCAAAGTTGGAACACAATTTGTACGAAATTATCTGCTATGTAATTGGGTGCTTGACACCAACAAACAATTGACGTTTTTTTATGAGCTGTCAAAATGCAATTCTCCCATGAGATTTTTTATGATTATAGAAGACTGTGACGTCACTTCTTTACCCACTCAATGGACTAACTATTTATTGATATCAAAGTAAAAACAAAACAATAAAATGAATAGTTAATTGTCAACTTGTCGTGTTCTAGTGCTAAAATACCTAAAGTAAAATCTGTTTTTTTCTTAGATATCATTTTGTGGCAAACAACCCTACGGCTCCCCTAACGTAAGTCGTCACCAACGCATTTGCAATACCAGAGGCCTTGCAAATGCTTTTCTATCCCACAAACAAAGCTGAAATGTCTCATGTGCCTGTAATTACACCATTTATGACCAAACGAGACGATAGTTTTCTTCAAATCAAATCATTAATTTTTACAAACATGGGTAAGTGGTACATCGATGTTTTCTTAAAAATATAGTTCTCCATGTTCTACCACTCATGGGCATGCAAAAAATATCGACACTAAAATTATACATAAATGTTAAATCATTAGAGTTACAAATTAAAAACAAAAAATCAAAAGCACAGACTTATAACAGTACTAACGTCTTAAATTAGATTTGCCTTTAATGACGGGACACTGTAGATATATTTTCAGCACCACAACCTACATGGGGTACTGAAATTAAACCAACACGTATTTATGTTTAGGGAACTATTTATAGCATCGTTTGTTAACTTTGAAACTGGACGTATAAAGTGTTGCAATGTTGTGCTATGAATTTTACCAATATACAATTTTACCAATATACAAGGCGTGGGCGGCCTCCCACACGACGTGCTACCAACGCATTACTGCTAACAAAAATAAATTAATGATCATATTTGTTGATATTAATTCAATTTGGAAATTGAAATTAATTTCCTTATTGACATGGTAATAAATGTCATAATGGTCGTGGTGGTATCGTACCCAGACTTATAAAGAGGTATCGTATTGTTCAGTAACTGGGTTGTGGAGGTCAGATAGGCAGTCGCTCTATGTAAAACACTGGTATTCAGCTGCATGCGGTTAGACTGGAAGCCGAACCCAACATACTTGGGAAAAGGCTAAGCGGATGATGATGATGGCCGTGGTGGTACCGGACAAGTATATACTTCTAAGTTTATCTTGGACATCACTGACATCATTAAGTGAAAAAATCGTAAGAAAATCTGAACTAAAGTTTGAAATCACCAATCTGTCTTGGGCAACCGTGGCGAGCAACCACCACGCTTACTTCTCATAAGAAGACGCTTTTGTCCTGTACTAGACTATAATAGGCTTGTATTATCCACGGAGTAATAAAAGCTGAAGAAAAGTACAACACTTATAACTAAAAGATTTTTCTAGGCGAATCTTTTTTGTAAAGCTTCTTGTTACACAAACTGACATTATAATATTATACATAAGTACCTACAGTACTAAATAAACAGACCAGATCGCCATAATAATCGTTCTTACGTAAGCTTAGCCGTAGAACAAAACAACTTCACAAATAGCCATCTGCCTCATTTGGGGCCATTATTATTATATTTGGCCCCGTTTGTCCCCAACAAACAGAATTATTGGCCCTCTTTGGGGACGGATTAGCAGGCATGTCACGAAGATACTGGAGGCATCCAATCAGCCGTGGATTATTTAATATCCGTGTGAGAAGGCCGTATCATTCACAGGCGTTTCATTTAATTTATAAAACGTATTTTCTGCTATTTTTTAATTTTTAGCACTCTATTAATATATAATACTACCTAATACATAAATAATTTTAATACGGATGAAAACAGCGTCAGAAATTGGAAAATATATTGTGTTGTTACTTTTCTATTTCTGGAAAATAATAAAATTTACATGATAGTATATATGCACAATACTAAACTGACTAAACTATTTAAATTTACATTACATACATACGACATGTACTTACATACTTAAAAAACTAATGAAGCACATTTAAAATATTTATCTTAATTTTACGTTGTTGAGTATATAATAATGTGTACGTATATAGGTAGGTCAATATTTTTGTGTTACTTATTTAAATATGTGTGTATAATAAATATGTAAAGGAATAATATAAAAATACAATTTTATTCTTAAAGCGTTTATTCTTTTGTATAAAAGTAAAGAAATGAATTTAAAATATTGAATAATAAGTAAATTATATTTATATAAGTTAGAAGGTGTTCGATCTAACTTCTTGAGGCAAACTGAAACAAAAGAGAAAAATATTAGGACTTACTTACGGACTTTATAATTATTGAAGGAATTTTAAAATATTTTATTTATTTTTTATTTATAATATTATCTTAGGGCGAGGCCTAGCCTGGTAAAGGTCGCGGGAAATCGCTGGATTTGGGCAGCGCACGACATTGTGGGTCATTGTGGCTATCTTTAGGGTAGGCCTATGTCCAACAGTGGACTTCTCCCGCCTGAGTTGGGAATAAGAGAGCGTAATTTCAGTCGCGCAAAGTAAGTCGCGTAATCTACATTGAAATACAAATACGTAGTTGCGTTGTGTGGCAATTAATTGGAATTGAAAGCGTATACAAACGGCTTACAATTCACAAAATTAC
This sequence comes from Caradrina clavipalpis, assembly GCA_932526535.1. NCBI lineage: Eukaryota > Metazoa > Arthropoda > Insecta > Lepidoptera > Noctuidae > Caradrina > Caradrina clavipalpis. The sequence continues at coordinate 5,922,447 of OW052105.1, forward strand.
TGGCTGTCACAGCAGCTTAGGCGCTTGACAATTTGACACATACATTTTTTCGTCGCAAAGATTGCCTGTTAGTTAAAAATCCAGCTAGATTGAAAATACGTTAAGCCTACCAAGCTACTAAGAATTTTCGTCAGGATCTATTTTTCAATCACGCCAAAATTCTCATTTAGAAATCTCCATAAGACTTTTATAACTTAGTCAGGTGGATAAAATATTCTGAAATCAATCTGCATACTTATTATAGATTCAGAAAGTCCTTAATCAAATCTCCTCAACGCTTGAACTTGTCGGGGACTTGTTTAATCTAATTTGGAAAGTCGTACAATCTCTGCTTACGACAGTAAGAGACGGTAAAACTCGAGAATCGTAGGAACACGAATTTCTTATGTTTTAATACATGTTTGTGTAAAATACAATGTTGTAACTTTAGAAACAGTCGTCAGCATTTGCGAAGGTATTATGTTTTATGCATTACGGGACTGTTTGTGTGTGTGTGTGTTATTACTTGAGGTATGTAAATTATGTTTTTGTAGTTACTACTACGAAGAGTAAACAGATGGTGGGTGGGGGTAAACACGAGAAATAGTATTCGATTTCTGAATTGCAAATACGACTATCAAAAAAATAAGTTTCATTTTCCACGACAAGCGATCCATTGATATGAATAAGGTCTTGAAACTAAATATATATTATGTGCGAAATGGGTTTTGTCAATTTCAAAATCAATCGAATTTATTATGTTTACATCGCACACTCGTGCTATCTAGGAGTAGCATCTGGTATGGTCAGCAACAAAAGTCGATTAACAGTGTTACTTTTACATATCATTTAAATAGACACAATTCACTGCTATTAACAATTTTAGGCAATACCTAAGAGTTGATTTTATCTTAATTTTAGATCTTAATCTTCTTTTTTAATTAAAGTTCTTGGTTTTAGATGCGATATTTAAAAATCTGGAATATAAATCTACTTTTGTTGCTGAATGCGCCTATCTAGGGGGTGAATAAAAATATTTTCGTACTACCCAAAAAATCAGAAGAAGTATAAAAGAATGGCTCTCCCAGAATGTACTTACTTCGGTTGTATTAAATGGAAAGGCATCTTCCTGACGGCCTCCTCAGCGATATCCAGGGGGAAGGCGAATTCGATCATGTTTTCGTTCAAACAGTCGTTGTAAGTTGAGGCTAGCTGACATCTGTCAGACATGCCTTCGATGCTGTCCAGGCATAGCCGGGAGACGGTGTTAAGCTTGCGAACGACGCGTGAGTTTTTGCCATTCACCAAACTGGCAAGGTGGACTAGAAGTTCTCTGTTGATCTGAAAACAATTGGATTAGGTTTTAGAATAGCAAAATTTCATACCAGCCTATTATTGCGCCACTGCATTGCAAAGGCCTTTTCCCAAACAGAGAAAGCACGAGCATTTATTTCCACGTCTGCTCAAGGCAGATTGGCGATTTTAGACTTAAAATAATTTTATTTTAAGTCCAGGTTTCCTTACGGTGTTTTCTTTGCCGTTACAGTGACGTCCAAGATAAACAGTGAGGTTATCTACCTAGTTTCCTTAATAACTTAGAACTTAGATTGGGTGTTAAGATTGTTAGTAAAATAGACATCCTTGAGTGTACTTTAGCTAGTTTGTGCGGTACAGCACATACGATGGCCCATCTTACATCGTGCCCTGCAAGCCCGAACAGCTGCACACAGGAAGATTTAATGGCTGCCAGCACTACGCAGACAAAATGGCTAAATTCTGGGCCGCAACAATATCATTTATAATAATAGCATGTTTTTTTATTTAATATAATATAGCTTGTCATGGAAACGCTAAAATGAAGAATCTAGTGTGGCTGCAGCTGCATATCTCAAAGGACTGAATTTTAATAAGTAGAAAATTTTCAACAAATTGCTATTGTTCTTAGTTACCAATAAATGCACAGCTATAATTACCTTGCCATGATTAATAATGTCACTCTGTTCAAGCATGCAGGCGGCAAAGCACTGGCCAGACCTGGCTATTGGTGAAGAGTTCGTGAAGTATGCTCTCACATCCTTCGGGGTAGCTCGCACTTTGATGACGCAGGACTGCGCCATTCGGACTAGAGCGTCCAAGTGCCCTTGTACCTAGAATACGGTAAGAGAAAACATCTTAGTTGCTGTGGCATAATTTATTGCAGGTGTATCCTCTTTATTTGTGTCTTCTACTCTCTCTACTTCTCTGTTATTCTGTAAACGTCTCTCTTGGTTAATTTAGGTGAAGTGAATTTAATATGAGCCTATGTAGCATTAGCAGACTCCATTCAAGATGGTGGGAGTACCTCGATGGAATTAATAAACAATGGTCCACAGTAACCACTGTAGTAAAAGGAACCCGGTACCAGGTAACCAGGAACCAGGTGGAGTAAGCAAAAATAACCGTAGAGTTTTAGTCGATAAAAGTCAGTCAAAACCCCTTCGTTTTCATATCCTCACAAAAAATGGCTAACTATTTTTTGCGAGAAAAATGGGTTAATATTTTTTGCGAGAAAAATGGGTTAATATTTTTTGTGGGATAACTGGTTAAATTAGTGTTTCTGGCTAAGATAGGTATCATATTATGTATTTTTTTAGCCTGTGTTTCTAACGGCAGGGAACATTCTGAGCCAGTGTGTGTACTGTGTAAGTGTCAAGCTTCTGTCATCTGTGACTGCCACGACATCGCTAGACATTTTGGGACCTACAGAACCCACATTACACATGTCTTAAATCCTAAAGTTCTCATTCAAATTCAAAAAACTTCACGGTCACTTAAATAATATAATTATATCAGAAGATTTTACTTTAGGGTCTGTGAAATCAACTAGCGTTCCCGACGACCGTGTTGTTCGGATTCCCATCACTATCGGCAACAAACAGGCTATAATTTTGATCATTAGCAGCATTGTTCTGGAAAAAGAAAAAGGTATTCATTTTTAGAACGCACTTAATGTTTGAGTATTTAGGGTTGCTTTTCCAATCGTGGAATAACCCTTATTTTTAGCATTTTCAAAGGTTGTTATAGAAAAATCAGCCCTGCTTATTTTTTTTGGGAATTAATCGATACGATTAAGTAGTATTTTTGTTATAAGTACTGCTTTGAGGCAGATGGACACACAAAAACCGGAGTCTTAGTAATAGGGTCCCGTTTGGCCCCCTTTACGTACAGTACTCTACAAACCGAGTAGGTATTTTAATAACTATGATACAAAATATAAAGGTATGTATGTAAGAAGCGTAAATGTCTATTATTACATTATTATGTGCGTGTGGTGTGGGTGATCTTTTTTTAAAGTTCATCCGATGAACTTTGAAGAAAATGCCCTATCACGTATCTCAGTATATACCAGTATTGTGGTTTTAATTTATATCTCAAATATTTGTATAAAAAATGTAAAAGCTATTAACAATATTATTCGTTTCATTGGAATGTCCGGTTGCAAAGTTTGAACGCTTTATTTGGATCACTCAATCGACACACGTGCCCGTGTGAGTGATCTTTGAATGGCGGCCTTACACAGAAATATTACGTAGTTATTTAGTGTAAGGCCGCCATTCAAAGATCACTCACACGGGCACGTGTGTCGATTGAGTGATCCAAATAAAGCGTTCAAACTTTGCAACCGGACATTCCAATGAAACGAATAATATTGTTAATAGCTTTTACATTTTTTATACAAATATTTGAGATATAAATTAAAACCACAATACTGGTATATACTGAGATACGTGATAGGGCATTTTCTTCAAAGTGGCAGATTGAGTGATCTTGTTTTTCGCCATAACTTTGTTAGTTCAGGTTCTACATTTTTTTTATTTTACCACTACATTTCTACATTTTTTTACAAACACATACCTTTTTTTAAACTCATTGGATGAACTTTAAAAAAAGATCACCCACACCACACGCACTTTACATTATTCACAATAGCAGTCCGTAAGATATTGTGTTAGACCGCCTAACTGAAAATGTTACGTAATGTGTCACATGCAACAACAAAGGAGTTGTTTTCGCACGTGCTATAACATTTTCAGTACTGCGATTAGAAAGGATCTGGGGTTCAATTCTAGAAAATTTTATGAAAGGTTAGGTGCGCAGTACTCGTAACCGGCGTGCTTATATGACCAAAAGTATGAATGTGAATGAAAGACACATCGAAAAAAATAGGCTAGTCCATACATATTCACCGTGTAGGTATTTCACGTTTTTATAGAACAGCAGATTTTTTTTCTAATAACCTAGGAACAACGTGAACTAGTTTTGGCTACCTAGTATTGTGTACTGAATCCATACAAAAAGCGATCTTTATGATGTCGTTTCTACCTCGTATTTCTACAATATAAATAAAGCAGAATAAATAAACATAACTTCTAGTTGAATGAACTGTCCCAAAATTGTGCACATGGAGAGAGTAACGTGTTGATAATAATAAACAAAATGTGAAGAGATTTTTGTTTATGTGTTTGTTCAAACGCGCAAATCCTTAAAAATAACCGTCGGGTTGGATAAAATATTGTTGTATGTGATAACGAGATTCATGATAAATGGTATAGGCTATATATCATTACGATACCATATTGATAGACCTACGTTTTGGAACGAGCAACTAGCTTCAATTTTAAACTGTAACTTCTTGACATTCAACAGTGCCTGTAAATGGTCTAATTGAAATATACACTTTGAGTTTGATACGACACACGGGAGCGGAGCAGTAACCAACGACGTAACTTAACTCGTATGGAAAAAATCACAGGAACAAAGCAGCAGATAGAAGCTAGTGTGTTAATATCTATACTAATATTATAAAGCTGAAGAGTTTGTTTGTTTGTTTGTTCGCGCTAATCTCAGGAACTACCGGTCCTATTTAAAAAAAACTTTTTGTGTTGGATAGCACATTTATCGAGGAAGGTTATAGGCTATATAACATCACGCTACGACCAATTGGAGCGGAGCAATCAGTGAAAATGTGGCAAAAACGGGGGAACGGGGAAACGTTTTGAGGGCTTTCGTTGCGTGCGCTGCGTAAACGGTTAAAGTTACTTGAAAATAATGTATGAGAGAATTGTTCCTCTTAAATAATACTAAAAAAAAGTCCGCGGTAGTACACGCCTAACTTTTAAGGTTGACTCACTATAGCCATTTTTATGTCCAGAAAATTTGATTTAAAATAATGCATTATTTGCGAAGGTGTTTTTATGAACATAGTATTAATCCTTATCAACATAAATACAAAAAAAAAATACATAACATCGCGCTATGAGCCACGGGAACAGATCCGTAACCAAAAACCTAACGTAACGCGGGTGAAACCGCGGGGCACAGCTAGTGAAGAGATAACCAGTAATGTCTTGTGAAGAAGTACTGCCCCTGTAGCCATGTAACAAACGATAAACGCAAACGCTGAGTAGTCTTTAATAGATCTTCAACTTTATGTGCTTGGTTTTAAGTTGAAGATCTAATGAAGATTGCATAGCGTTTTCTTTCTTTCCAGTCGCTAACGCTTAGAAATCTTTAATAGATTTTCAACTTAAGGCTCTGGGCTATTAAGTTGAAAATCTATTGGTACCTACCGAGCGTTTACGATTATCGTTTGCGACTTGGCTAGGGGGGCTGGACTGAATTCAGAGACTGACGTATTCTCTGTACCTATATGGCGACAATATTTATAACCAAAAATGTCTAGCTCATTGTATCAGCCAATGAGCATTAAGCCCATGAATGTTATATTAAAGGAGTAAAATTGTTATGGAAGAAAACAATATTTTATTGTTTATTTAAAATAATTCTGGTGGTTTCACAATTGAGCTTAGTTCTGCCAAAATTAGTCAATAATGAAATTAATGACCAACGTCAAACGAATTCACAATGCCAAATGTGCTACATTACTATCCAGCAATTACAGTTAAATGTACATACAAAACTGCTTGGCGTAACGTATCTAAAATCATTACAAATGCGCAGGTATTTATAAAAAAAAACGTTATTCATTTTTGTTATGAACAATACCTGGAAACTCTCTAGTTACGCGAGATATTGAAGGCCAAAGTTCCCACTTATTTGTATTTACGAAAACCAGTTTTACATTTTTAAACTACACTTTTAATATCCACAACGACTCCTGTACTATCTTCCATGTACCTATAAGCATAGCGTTCCCTTGCGCACTATCAAAAATACGCTGTGTTCACCTATAAGTAAAGGAGTACACCTACGTGTTACCTTTTATTGGTTATTGTTTGAACGTCCCAGTTTGTGTATATGTTTTGCTGGAGATTCATCATCTGCCTAGCCTTTTCCCAACTATGTTGGGGTCGGCTTCCAGTCGAACCGGATGCAGCTGAATATCAGTATTTTACATGGAGCGACTGCCTATCAGACCTCCACAACCCAGTAATGGGTAATACGATACTCTTGGTAAGACTGGTTGTCAGACTTTCTGGCTTCTGACTAACAGTAACGACTTTTTTTTTTTTTTTATCGGACAAGCCCGCCACACTGTTCTCAACCGCTGCAACTTCTGTAAGCCAGAATTAACAGTGGTGACCACAAGAAAAGCGCCGAGACAATGAAGCTCGATGAGTCCCGGAGAAACGACTCAACTGTCTTGGATCCCGCAACGAAATTAATCAGAAAAGATTAGCGGAGGAGTAAGAAAAACATAATTTCCACTTCCCTCCAACAAGCAGGAGACAGAACAGAACTAGGCCAATAGGCACAAAGGGATGTGTACAACTGGGAGAAGCCCAGATTGCCAAGCACCACGGATTGCAATTATCATTAACTTAATGGGTCCTAATGTGAGCTGTTACATTTGGTTCCAGTAATAGGTATGGCAAAAACGCTTGAACGCACGGAAATTAGTTCTAGTTTCGACAAGGTCCGCGTAATAAACAACACCGGATGTTACCTGTACACTATCTAACATAATATTTCGCTCATTCTGCTAAAGAATACACTCCCATAAGATGTGATGAGCAGATTGTTCATATTCACAGTCAGATGTAGAACATTGACACAAAGGAGAAGCAACAAGCTTAAAAGAAAATAATTTACTCTTAAAGTTGCCATGACCTGTGAGAAATTGGGCAACACAGTAACGACTGTCAAAGATCTACAAATGACAGCCGGGACCAACGGCTTTACGTGCTTTCCGAGGCACGGAGGAAACTCGTTATGGTAAATGGTCACCCATCTACAGACCAACCTCGGCAAGCGTGGCTTAACCCGGAAGATCGATCTTTGCGGCTGTAATTATTTAGTCACGAGCTCCTCCGAGTTTTGTTGTTAGCGAGTTTTGCTGGAGATTCTAAATTAATAAATAAACAGTGACTTTTCACGTCAACTATTTTTTTTACGCAGTGTAACTTGGTTTAATGAGCAACACTTGGAATATACCAATAATCTTAATATTATGAAGAGGTAAGATTTGTTTGGTTGTAACGAATAGCCTCCGAAACTACTGGACCGATTTTAACCATTTTTTCACCAATAGATAGCTACATTATTCCCGAGTAACATAGGCTATATAACATCACGCTACGACCCACGAGAGCGGAGCATTAACCAAAGACGTAATGTATGGCGGGTGATAAATAAACAGTGGCTTTTGACGTCAATATAATGTCAACAATATTTTTTACGCAAACTTACTTAGTATAATAAGCACTTGGAATACAGCAATACAAATAAACTAGATTTACATTTAAATAGGTCTAACTCACCTAGTATTCATGACACCGACAGAAAGAGTAATGCACTTTGTTGGAGGTGACACGCTGAGCTTATAAAACATTTGACAAACGAACTATGGAAGGAACAATCCTTATTGTTGTGAAATGGATTACTTTGTTTTCGTTTTTAGTATGGCCAGGTGGTCGTACCTAGGTATTTGTAATCGTATCGTTCAGAATTTCCCTGTTGTTTTATTTTTATGAAGTAAGAGATTCTTTTTCTATTCCATTGTTTTGGCGTGGTCGTCTGCGGTTTCAACATTTGTAAAAAATCATCTGTCATTTCTACTTGTGGCAGCCATAACACTTTTTGAAGTGAAAACTTCTTTAGCGGCGTTGTGCACTTTTTTTGGAATGGGGAAAAATGTTAAACTCTCGTCAGGACACGTGACCCTGATCAAAAATTCGTAAGCGGCGTTGTGCACTTGTTTTGAAATGGGTAAAAAATGTTAAACCCGCGTCAGGACACGTGACCTGATCGAAAATCTTACGAATTTATCGTACACAAATATGACAAATCGCGTCAGCGAATTGTCATATTTCTGTACGTCTTTAGCGTTTTCACTTCTGCCGGCACTCCCGGAGTGCAACCCGTCGTTTTTTTTCTTCCATTCCCTCCTGCCAACCACCATGCATAACACGTAGGATGCCGCCGGTGTTGGTCGCTAGTTTATCACAAAAAAACATAAACTATTATTAAGGTATAAAATAGTTTATTATTTGTAAATGGTAGACTATGAGAGTATCTACTAATCTAATTACAAAAAATGGTTCTCTGATCGGAATCTACATTATTTCTGAGTATCATAGGATACGTTTAATGGTATACCTACTTGACTTCTACGTGGAGAAAGTCACGGGCAGAAGTATTTTTTTTTTTAAATAGGTTGCATGTATGTAGTAAAAATTAGGAATCGTAAGTAGAAATGTTTTTATATTTCGGAATTCGCTAGTTGTATAAACAATTTTTTTTAAATTTTAATGCTGGGTATTTTTAATTTTAAAGATTAATTTAGCCACTCCTCCGGGCAATGAAATTTACAGCTTCAGTGTATGTGAAATATATTCAAAGCACATGAAAGCCATAAATTCACTTCTGGTCGCATAACTACATATTTATGTGACTTGAATGGAACGCCTCATTTGCTCTTCAGACCGTGCCTCTGAAATCATACGCCTGTAGGATCTTCTATATACAAGCTTATGTTGTGTTTACAAGAAACCTGAAAAGGGGTCATTGTACTTATCATTATGAACAAGTTTTAGTACAATTGACATATATACCGTCACGCCTGAATTCTCCGAAGGGTTAGGCAGAGGTGTATCAATGTACACCCAGAGTTCGCAGTTCGTTCTTATATTTAGGTCCCATGTAATAGGCGAACAGCTTTTTGCCATTAAAAGCAAATCCTAACTAAGACCTGCTACTGAGAAATTCATGGAACAAGCCAAAAACAGTTTGCTTAACCTGGGAATCGAACCCAAGACCTCTAGCGTAGCAGTCGCGGTTAGAACCGCTAGGGTAACGAGACAGTCACCATTATGCTGACGAGGCAGTCAACAAGGTTATCCTACAAGAGAGTAGGTTTACCTACATTTGCCTTCCCATAATTATAGTGGACATCGTTGTGTTTACCTATTATTTTTTTATAAGTTTAATAATAATAATAATAATAATATACCATTTATTTCAGGCAACAAAGGCCCATAACATAAATACCTTACAGACTAACATACATAATTATAATAATAACAAACACAAAACATATAAACTATTGAATACGAAGTGACGGCGTCGTATCGCGCTGCGTGGTGTCGCGTAACCTCCCGCGGAATCTCCGAAACACGACACCCTTCGGCTAAAACTCTTCCTTAAGGAAGGTCTCGAGAGAATGAGTCGGAACTCGTACTACAAACGAATTGAAATTTGTGTTGTGGCGCGACTCCAACTTCTCAACCCTTAAGGTCCAGCTGGTCTTCGCTCGTACATACTCCACGATCCCCTCAACCTTCGTGGTGTGATGTAGCCTGGACACATAGAGCTGCGTCGTCGGCACTGCTGGACGCAGCACATTGGGTCCTACCAGAGCGGTCCCGCACTTGTTCTGACTGGGAGGCTTCTTCCTCTTCTTCCTCTCCACCTTCACGAAGCCATCCTTGTCAATCGCGCCTGTTGTTAGGCCTAGCTGCCTCGAAACCCTGTCGGCAGGTTCGCAGCAGTTTAGGTAGCCTATCCATTACTTTCAAAATTAGCTTACAGATACGTCATCGAATCAATTTTTTTGTAAACAAAAACTGGATCATCAAGCCATTTCAGTCACGTTGCTCACCAATCTTCACCAATAGTAGAGTTCACTCTGTTTTAACCAATCTACGTGACTCTGCAACGCGAGTGTTCAGAATTTTCCACGAAATTGCGATCGGCCCAACTTTTTCCGTTCAGAAAACCCGACTGAGTAGCTCAAGTTTCACTAAATCAATCAAGAGACTTAACTTGGATTAAAACATCTGCAACTACGTTGGAAATAGTTTCACGAACACGATTTATTTCCTTGAAATGAACGTCAATATTATTCTAGTAGCGACTTTTTCCCGGCTTCTCACCAACTTTACTAGGCTTTTTCTCGCATGGAAGTCATCCATACTAATCCATCCTTGCTAATATTATAAATGCGAAAGTAAATCTGTCTGTCTGTCTCTTCTTCACGCCTAAACCACTGAACCGATTTCAATGAAATACATTACATAATTGGTACAGATATAGTCTGGGACCCGAGAAAGGACATAGGATAGTTTTCATCCCGGAAATCTCCCGGGAACGGGAACTATTAATCCGCGCGGACGAAGTCGCGGGCAAAAGCTAGTAGTTAATATTATAAATGCGAAAGTAACTCCGTTTTCCTACCTGTCTTTTTTTTTACCGATGGTATATCATCAAATGGCTTCCTTCGCCCTCGGCAGGGTGGGAGAGAGTGTCAGACTTTTACTGACTAAAACCCATCCATGTTCCTTCTTGTGCCCTTTGCGTTCCTGTCTGTCCGTTTGTTATGCTTTGACCACTAAACCACTGAAGGTAGAGTCAAGAACATGATATTTTGGAATAAAGCCGTTGGTCCCGGCTGTCATTCGTAGATCTTTGACAGTCGTGACGGATAGTCAGAAGCCAAGAAGTCTGACAACCAGTCTAACCAAAAGTTATCGTGTTGTGTAACTGGGTTGTGGAGGTCATATAGGCAGTCGCTCCATGTAACACTGGTATTCAGCTGCATCCGGTTAGACTGGAAGCCGACTCTAACGCAGTTGGGAAAAAGGCTAAGCAGATGATGAAAAAGTAGCCTATCTGCGTCAGCGACAACCGAAATTTACGCGGATGAAGTCGCGGTCAATATCTAGTATACTACAAAACACTCGACAACAGTGTATATTTTTATCAGTGGAAGAATTTTTATAATCGGATCAGTACTTCCAAAGATTGCCTCTCGCTTAAAAAAGGAAAAACAAACTTTATCTCTTTTAATATTAGATCTATTCATGTTTTAAAAATAAAACTAACAACATACACGTGTCCGCCTCTTTCTTTTATTGGTAAGAACTATTTTTATAAGGACTGTGGAAATATCAAAGCATTAAGAGCAGTTGTTTGCGAGATTAAATAGAGCAGAGAAAATATTTTCCATAAGAGGTATTCAGTTAATACAGAATGTTTTTTCATAAATGTGAGATAGATTTCTATGAATAGTATCCAGTTATGGATTTATTTATCGCGATTTGCGATTCACTGTTCGCTTAAAGAAGAAGTAGGTCGTCTGGGTTCGCGAAAAGGCTAGTTATCTACAAGATTTTTCGATTTCCAAGTCGATTAATATGTTATTGGGTTTTTCTATGTCCTTTTTCTGAGCCCAGTTAATGGCAATAGGCTCGCCACCTATTATATGGGGCCTAAACATATCAACGAACTGTGGTTGTACATTGGTACACCTTTACCTAACCCTTCGGGGAAAACGGGAATCATCGTCATGAATGATGGTACGTAATGTTATGTAATTTAAAATGAAACTTTTATTATAATCTGCTCCTATTTAAGTACATTTAAAATGGCTTTTAAATCTCTGACGAAAAAAAAAACAGATACACAAATATAATTACGCTAACTCAATAAACTAGAGGGAACTAGGGCAGTAATCAAAGTGCAATCTCATCATAATTATAACTTTGACATCGCTCAGAGAGACGTTCTGTGTAGCTATTCCTTTTGAGTGCCGTTTAATTTAAGTTATTCCTCCTCTGGTCTGTAGTTTATATCTAGTTTTACATTTGCTACCAACTAGTTTATCGTCTGCCTGCTGGAAATATCAAAATCAAAACATTTATTTCAAATACACAGGCACCTTTGAATTGTCATTCGCCAATACCACACCCAGTTTATCCGTTGATCACCATCTAAGCTGATCATGCCGGCTGATCCGGCTAGGAATCCTGTGTTTGATTCCCAGGTCTGGCAAGCGGTTATTGGGTTTTAGGAAATTCTCAGTAGCCGTCCATAGTTTGGAAGATGGTGGTGTGACACTCTTGTACATTGGAATACACGTAAAAGCCTTTGGTCTCGGCTGTCATTCGTACATTTTTGATAGTCGTTACGAGCAGTCAGGACCTCCAAAGTCAGGTCAGACTTTGGAGGTCCTGACTGCTCGTAACGACTAGCAAGTCTTATCAACGAGTATCGTGTTCCCCAGTAACTGGGTTTTGGAGGTCAGATAGGCAATCGCTCCATGTAAAATACTGGTATTCAGCTGTATCAATAAAACTGGGAGCCGACCCCAGCATAAATGGGAAAAGGCTGAGCTGATGATGAATATTCAACAAAAAAATTTAGTAGGTAAAAACAATTCCACAACTCTGAACAAAAAAATTATATTACTCATTTATATTCGGAAATGTGAGATTTTTTTAAATCATGGAAAATCCTCTAAAACTTCTTTTTCACTTTAACATCGCAAATTGTTCTCGGAAGCATTGAATCCACCACTTAGGAAGACCCGTGTACCTGTCCATTACTCCTGATTTTCATTTGTTTGTGAGCGAAGAAGGGGGAATGTCGAGGTCAAGTAAGACTGGTCGGGATTTGTAATAGGGCTTTATTCGACTCTGTGGTCGGTTGCTTTGGGTGTATGACAGGAAGTTTTTGTCAAACCTCTGGAACATCTATATATATAAAAAATCTCATGTCACAGTGTTTGTAACCAAACTTTTCCGAAACGGCTTGACCGATTTTTCAGTTTTTTTTTGTGTATATTCGGTAGGTCTTAGAATAGGTCTTAACCAATTGTTTTTATTACCGAAAATAAGATTCCCCTAGAAATAATGTATATGGCAAAACAACGTTTGCAGGTCCACCTAGGTGTAAATATGAAAACCCTACGCATTCGGAAACTCGAAAATCTCAATTTGCATCCCTTTGTATTTTGGATGTTGGTTGAAAAACCACTTTATGTGCTGGTTTTAAATTAGAGTTTGTGTTCGGAAAAGATGTTCGAAAAATCGCATGTACCTGTAAAAGCTTTTTTTATTGGCTTTATTTTTTTGAAGTGAAAAGTTCTTTAGCGGCGTTGTACACTTTTTTTGTAATTGGTAAAAAAAATTAAACTCGCGTCAGGACACGTGACCTGATCGAAAATCTTACGAATTTACGATAGCGCAATAAATAAATATTGTATTATACCACATAAATGATAGTACTTTTATACTGATAATTAAAGCAATTCGTGCAAGATTATTCCCTAACCATTCCAAAATATCGAAAATGCACAACGTTAATATTCAAGTGTTCACTTCTGCCGGCACTCCCGGAGTGCAACACGTCGTTTTTTTTTATTTCATAAAGGATTTCATTTTTTATATCTTTCAAGTTAATCTTTTCCTTTCTTAGATGTTCAGGAATGTAGAATTTGTATTCCCAGTTGTGTTGTCTGGTAGATACCTATTCTCAATTCATTGTCTGGTGTCATCTGACGTGATTTTATAATATCTGGATTATAGCATGATGGTGTAGAGTACATAGAGGTTCGAAATGAAACAACAAATCAATTGAATTTCGTGTATTCATGAAACAGACTACAACATTTATAATATCTTTGAAACTATAATGTATAACCATCATACTATAACCGTTTGGAAAATTATGGCATGAGAAGGAATCTTGGATTTTTGAAATTTTCAGTAGCAGCTCCGAGTTAGGATTTGTGCCCGGTTAATCGCAATAGGCTCGCCCCCTATTACATGGGACCTAAAAATACCAGCGAACTGCGTGTGTACATTGGTACACCTCTGCTTAACCCTTCGGGGAATAGAGGCGTGATGGTATAATGAATAGTGTAGGGTAACTTAAAACAACAAATCAAACGAGTTTCGTGTATTCATGAAACAGACTACAACATGTACTATATTTTTTTTACCCGCCCTACGTTTTGGTTAATGCTCCGATCCCGTGATTCGCCGTGGCCCTAAAATTAAATAGCAATTGTTACTCAGTAATGGTTAAAATCGGTCCATTAGTTTCAAAGCCCATCCGTCACAAGCATACAAAAAAACAAAAAAAAACTTACCTCTTTATAATATTATAAGTATACTGGTCTGATGAGTATGATGATGATGTCTGAGTATGATGGTCATATAAATGACCATCATACTCTAACCATTTTATAGAAATTAAAATTTGTTCAATGCTCGGAATTACCCTTTTGTATTTGCTACTAAGGTACTGTTTATTTTTTAATTTTGGACTAATTGACGCTCTCTGATCTCAACTGAGGGATGAAAAAACAATTGGATTAAACAAGTGTTACAAATTGCTTTTTTTTTATTCTGTCTGTTCAATATTTGTGGAATCGCAAAAAAACTGTTTTCAATTTCTTGTGGTTACTTTTTATTGTAAATTTTTGAGATATTCAATGTATATTATAGAAAGGTTTTAAATTACACATCTTACAACTATTAAGAAAGCGAAAGTTTAGATGGATGGATGTTAGTTAGTCAATCACGCCAAAACTTTTGACCTGATCTGGATGAAATTTGGCATAAAGATGGGATGGGATAGTCTGAAATAGCACATAGTTTTTTTTTCTCGGATAAATTTACGGTTTTTGTGGGATAGTATATCAATTTTGGCTCGGATCAAAGCTAGTAGGTAAGTACATACATATTTACCATAGAATCATAAGTTTTTTATTTTAGATAATTTACTTAATGGCCTACCTTATATGGTCTTTTTTTTATTCAAAAATAACTTCTCCCGACCTTGAGCATAATATATGCAGAACATTATTTAACATAATTATTTCCTCTCTTAATCGCTTCGAAACATATCCTACCATTCGCTTAATGTCCCATAATGTATGAAGCATATTAGTTTTCCGTCCGCAAACCAAATTACAATACATAACTCTCATCATTTGAGTCCATACAAAGCGAAACAGATGACTATCGGATGAGATTGCGATCTCAATAACAGCTCGGTTTCAAAACAACAGAACATCAACCATTTTGTTCCTAAAATTTCGGTTAGAGCACATGCCAATAACAGGCAAAAAATATAAAAAGTAAAAAAAATATTTTCAAAAAAAGAGTGTTAAAAAAAAATGTTGTCCAAAAAGGTCTTGCTGATTGTGGTCTACCTGGCAGTGCTGATAACCTTCGTGGTATGCCAGGAGGAGACCACAATGCCTGCTACCACGAAGGGTGAAGAAGAAGAAGAAGAGGAACCAGCGAAGAAGGGCTGTTCCATCTGGTGCTGGATACAGAAGATAGCCATGTTCGTCATCTCCCAACTGCTGAGCGGTAACTGAACATGTTTTGATTTCTTGATTAAATTCTTTAAAATTTAAGCTTGTTTTTTATTTTTGTGTATCAGTTACATACATACACATAATACACATGCATAATACATACATACCATCACGCCTGAACTCCCCGAAGGGTTAGGCAGAGGCGTACCAATGATTACTCTGGCTTAGCTCGCCGGTATGTGTATTAGTAATTAAACAAGTAACTGACTAAGTTGATACAACTGGGATAGTCCATAAATCTTCCTTACATTTTTTCAATACTTTGACTTCCCAGTACACCTGTTTCCAAACTATCGTAATTAATATTGCAGACTGTGATTAAAATTGCATATTTTAGAACAAAAAGATGTCTAAAAAAGCTTTGCAACTTTGTCTTTGGAATGGCAGCGCACTTGCAAAGCCTCTGGTATTGCAGATGTCTATAGGTAACCATTTAACATAACGTGGGGCGTCGACTTATTTGCCATCTAAGATTTTTAAAAAAAAGCTAAACTGCATATTTCACTGCTATATTTCAAACCCAAAAAAAAAACACTTAAGTATTTTATTTAACTAAAAGCTACTTAGATACTTTATACGTAAATACAAATGTAAATTCGATCTACCAAACACAATAAAAGCATTAAATCTAAAAGATGGGTACACACATGCGAACGCGAACATCGTGAACATTAACATCAATCATGAACATTTGGTTCGTACGGAAATTGGAAAGGCACGAACATAGTTCACACAAAGCCTCCATGTATTTTCTCAGTACCCATGACTTTGGAAGTGGTCAAAAAGGAATCGCTTATTGAGCAACTATCTTCAACTTTCTCTCCAACTTCTTGACAATTCAAAAGTGCCTGTAAACGCACTATTTACACTATTGGGGTTTTCAATGAAATTCTCAGTAGCAGCTCGAGTGTCGTGATGGCCCAGTGGTTAAGGCGCCCACCTCTCATGCACGAGGTTGTGGGTTCGCAACCGGGCACGGGCAAGTACCAATGTGACTTTTTCTAATTTATATGTACTTTCTAAGTTTATCTTGGACATCACTGACATCGGTAACCATGTCAGAGGCCCTTGAGGCGGTTTAGAAACTCTGACACTAGGGTGTGTGGGGTCGTTAGACCTTCTGCCCACACGAAAAAGAAAAGAAAGAATGAAATTCTCAGTAGCAGCTCGGAGTGTGAATCGTGCGTACTCGGCTTTATCATTCTCAATGCCTCATAATACATTACCTGAATAAGAAAAATAAAACATTTTAAAGTTAAAAGCATTGTAATTTAAAAATCGGTCTAGATTGGCTTCAAAGGATTCCCAATTAGAATTTCAAATGACTTTCCAGATTTTGTAAAGCTTATTTTGTAGAAGCGTTTCAATTAAGTGTTCTCAGTGTGGAATTTTTCATTTATAAGAAAGAAAGTTTATTTATTTTACTGACAAAATGGCAGCGTTCATTTATGTTGAATTATTTATTGGGAAAGTTGTTCACGATTTATTTGGTACGTGGGTAGTTAAAAATGAGTATTTTTGTAAAATAAAAATGGCCGCTCGCGGGATGTCCACTTTAGTTTGGAGCGCTGTACATAATTTTGTTTCGCTCGCGAAGTGGCGAAATAAAAGCAGTGAATTGCAGTTAGTAAAGACGAAATAAATTCTAGAAAAGTATTAAATTTTAGTATCCGGATTTATTCCTGATCCAATTGCGTTAAATAATTTGTTTTGCATGTTGTATTTTAAATTTTCTTATAATTTATTTTTTCTTTAATCTTTTAATCTTATTTTTAATACATTTTTCAATTGAAAAATAACGAAATAACGTGATTTTTACCCAATTAAATTCACCTCAATCCTCTAGTGATCTAGTACAGTAACCAAATAATAATGGAAAAAAGAACTACCTCTGAAACACATTGAGACAAGCCACTTAACAGAAAGTATATTGGTCTATAAATATAAATTAATTAGGGGCCATTCCCATGTGGGGGGTTGAATGAAAACCCCTATCTATTTAGAATCACGTAACTAATTGAACTAGTTTACTTTCTCTTAAAGGTGGTGCCCTTACACGTGCGTACCATACCATCACGCCCGTATTCCCCGAAGGGTTAGGCAGAGGTGTACCAATGTACACCCACATTTCGCCGGTCTATTTAGGTCCCATGTAATAGGGGGCGAGTCTATTGCCAGTAACCGGGCACAAACTCCGAGCTGCTATTGAGAATTTCATAGAAAAACCCAATAACAACTTTTTGCTCGACCTGGGAATCGAACCCAGGACCTCTTGCGCAGCAGTCGTGCTTAGGACCACTAGGCTAACGAAGCAGTTCACGTGTACGTGTGTATTCCCGGCTTTACAAGTGATAAAGCTGAGAATACATACGCAATTTGCATAACAGTTAATAGTATTAAGTTGCTTGCATGCAGTGTTGCAATCGAGTACCTACTCGACTATCGACTCTGTTTACATAAGTCCTACCCCATTACTTAACGGGAAAGAACTTTTGTAAATATAGTTGAATAACAAATCATTGACAAAAATAATATGATGACAACCTACAATATTTGACGTTGACTTCAAAGTTTTTAATTACAAACATAATAAACTCACAATCAGACCCGGAACCACTACCTGAAGGCCATACAAAAATATATTCCGTGTGGAAATCGAACCCACGACACACAAACCAACATCTATTCCCCCAGCCACTGCGCCAACCATCCGTACTAATATTATAAATGCGAAAGTAACTCTGTCTGTCTGTCTGTCTCTTCTTCACGCCTAAACCACTGAACCGATTTCAATGAAATTTGGTACAGATATAGTCTGGGACCCGAGAAAGGACATAGGATAGTTTTCATCCCGGAAATCCCCCGGGAACAGGAACTATTAATCCACGCGGACGAAGTCGCGGGCAAAAGCTAGTATCGTAATAAATGTCACACAGAACACAATACATACTGAAATTCCATTGTGAAAATCAACATTAAGTATTTATATATTTAGTCATTTATCCCACGTATTCATGGAATCTCTAGGTATTCCATTTAATTTGTTACGTAGAATTAGTTGTTCAGACGTATTGCTCTTTTGACAAGCCAACGTGGAATCGTTCGTGTAGAAATTCCATTTCAATTGGTGTGACATGTTCTACGAAACTTGCTTCTAAGTTGTTTGTACAAATAGCAACAAAAGTAGATTAACATTTTAGATTTTTATGTATTTATTAGCTGACCAAGCAAACGCTGTCAATTGCTAATTGTTTTTTTAGGGCTTTGAAAAATTGATGTTGACCGATTTTCAGATCTACCCGATATGCACACAAAATCTCATAAAAATCGGTCAAGCCGTTTCGGACAAGTATGGTAATTAACATTTGAATTAATTTTACATATAAGATTATTGATCACAATATCAAAGGAAATACGAAATGGATTTAATATTAAGATAAAATTAACTCTTAGGTCAATACCTTACGGCACTTAGAACTTACGGCAATCCGTAAGTTCTAAATAGCAGTGGATTGTGTTATTTCGTGTCTATTTAACTGATATGTAAAAGTAACATTGTTAATCGACTTTTGTTGCTGACCGTACAGCAAATTCACCAATTCATGGAAAGGAAACATTGAAAATCGTGGGAAAATAAAACACGCCTCCTATATACAATGTTTTATTAGAACAAAAATTTCACAGAAAATGGGAACCATTTATTTTTATCAACGGAACTTTGGATTGAGTAAGTTAGGACAGCGTCTAATTTACCACACTTTTTTCTTGGGACATTTAAGGATCCACCACTTAATTAATTATTTGGCACAAAATCCCGGACAGAAATACTAGTTGGTTCACATTTTGTGAAGAAATTACGAAGTAGTATTAATAGTATTAGTAATAAGCCGTTGGTGGCAGCTTTTATTCGTAGATCTTTCGATTCGTATAGTCAGAAGCCAGGAAGTCTGACAACCAGTCTAACCAAGGCGTATCGTGTTGCCCAGTATCTGGGTTGTGGAGGTCAGATAGGCAGTCGTACGTAGATCTTTGACAGTCGTATAGCCAGGAAGTCTGACAACTAGTCTAACCAAGAGGTACCGTATTGCCCAGTAACTGGATTGTAGAGGTCAGATAGGCAGTCGCTTCATATAAAGCACTGGTATTCAGCTGCGTCCGGTTAGACTGGAAGCCGACTCCAACATAGTTGGGAAAAGGCTAAGCAGATGATGACGAGTAGTAGTATTACAATAAAGTTACATAATTATGATTCTATATAAATGTGTGCAGTCGTTGAAGGCTTTGGCTTTTTTACAAACGTCTTGCTTGTGTTGTGTCGCCTCTGCGTTCTCCACGCAGTTGCCGACGTAGTCAGTCATTCCGCTCCTTTGATCTAATTGGTGAGCCATTTGAACTCGTTTTCTGTAATGAGAAAACATAGAAATGTTCTTAATTTCTTGTTAGTGATGCCGCCGGTTTTCCGAACGAAAAGTAAATGTGGAAAATTGTTAAACGAGCGTAAGCTGCTATGGTTGGTTGTTTATAATTTGGTCAACCAGCATGCGTGCGGTTGACAATTAGTTAGTAGAAACCATCAATCAATTGACATATTTTTTTATAAGCAAATGAAAAATTGGTATATGGAAATGGGATTTTGCTAGTTTTTGTATTGCAATTGCAAACTGTGACGTTACTTATTTACCAACTCAATTCAATAACAATTTATTGATTTCCAAGGAACTAAATATCTATTTTACAGCAGTAGTCAGGACGTAAAAATAAAAAATAAAAAATATAAAGCGATTTTTTTGAAAAGTTGAGACTTGGATTTAATTTTATTAGTTCATGGTGTCTACAC
Organism: Caradrina clavipalpis; assembly: GCA_932526535.1. Classification (NCBI taxonomy): domain Eukaryota; kingdom Metazoa; phylum Arthropoda; class Insecta; order Lepidoptera; family Noctuidae; genus Caradrina; species Caradrina clavipalpis. Next base: position 5,942,873 of record OW052105.1, read on the forward strand.
AATTTGTTAAATTAATATTTCGTTTGAGAAAATATTTTTGAAGGATTTTACAAAGGACTATCTTCTTCAGAATCTCGCATCCGTGGCTAACAATGTCAAACCAACAGTTCCTTTTATCATTTATCTAGATTTCGGCTCGACATTTTATTTGGACAACTATCTGACAGTTGTTAGACGGTAACGATTTATATGACAGTGTCGTTCGGCCGAAGAACCGTTATATATTCTTAAGATTTACACAGAATATATGTTACTACGGGAGTGCTTGTACCCAAGCAAGATTGGTAAAAAATAATATGTCAACTACGAAATTACTGTTTAATATAAGAAAACCTCTTCAATTTCTTTATACGAAACTGAAAGACCATTTTATTGTTGCTTTTAGGAGCTGTTATTCTTAAATACATATACAAATTAAAAATCTTCTCTGATTATAATAGCATAGCACCGACACAAAATTTGCCATTAAAAAAAGGGCTTTAAATTATGTCTATCAGAATATATTTTTAAACAACAGTATAAGAAAGGTGAAGACTTGCGGGTGGAGATTTTTCAAAGCAATTGCCGTGGCAGAGGGATGCTGTAATAATTTGCGATGGCCATTAAGTTTTACATACCTATAAATATCCAAATTAATAACACCGGTAGTACTCATGATACCGAACTTCTTGAGGACACAGAAGATGATGCAAGGAGCGTCTGAGTCCTGAAGCTCTAGGTGTTTGTGTCTAGGATACATCTCGCTTAAGCACTGTGCGGCTACTTTGTCGGTGAACTTTTCATGAGCGTACATTACATGAGCGTATGAGAACCCGGTGAGCATGAGAAATGTGAAGAGCAAGAGATCTGGAACAGAAGAAATAATTTTAAGTATTGTTTATGTATTATTTAAAATATAACGATGGCCAAGTGAATAAGGCACCTGCCTCTCATGCATGCGATTTCGATACCAGCCAATTAAGTACTTATGTAACATTTACAATCAGGTTCAATTTTTTTTTCTAAGGTTATCTTGAGCATAATGGACACGGGTGAAGTGAAATATCATGAGGAAACCTGGACATGTAATCAACAATATTCTCCTACAGCCTTCTTCTAAGCATATCGATAGCAAATAAAAGTATAATAATAAAAAATAGATAAAATATTTTGTTTCGCCCAAAATTCAGCTGCGGCAACCCCATCCGCATATTAAAAAAATATTTCATCTATTTTTTATTCTTATACTTTTGCGCGCATGTGCATGACCTAATGGTCCTAATGGCATGCACCACTATCAGTGAGATATATCATTCCTTCTATTATTTTTCATATTAATATTTCTATGAATTAATTGATATTAAACTAAAACACAACAGAAACCGAGTTGAAAGATAATAATCTTGCACACAACTTTAAACTCTATTTGTGCTGCATTTCAATTCATTTTCTTTCGCTCATCCAGTTTTAACTAAAAGCTGCTCGAACATATTGCTGCTGCTCTTTTTACACCGATCTCGTTAAAGGCTACTAATGACTGGCGGTTTGGCAGCATTGTCCTTTCGCCTAACAAATTACGATCACAAATCCATTGGACAGGAGTACTGATTACGGCAATTTAACTTTAGACCGTTCACTAAAGATTAGATTAAGGGCCTGTTTTGCCTCTTTATAGACACTATTTGCTATAAGGGTAATCAGAGTATTTTTAAGATCGTTCGCATTGTAATCTTAGGCTCTATCCGTACGATACTGCGCCCTTTTTTAGGTAAGGCACCTTACTCGCTAAGGTAAAAATGAAACGTCTGGTTTTATAAGTATTATTGAAAATCAACATACATTATTGCTAGGCACTTAACGTGGGCTGTAGGCGTTTCAAAGGTGGAAACGAAGTAATAAAGCCTTTAAATACTATAGAAAATTAAAATATATAATTAAAAGTAGCTTCTCGTCGTCTGGAGCTCTTTTAAATTAGTTGAGTGTAGTGAATTTCAGTAACCAGTTCCAGAGATTAGTTCAAGCTTACAATAATAACTTTTGAGCAAGGCGCATAACAAATTGTTATGCGCCTTGCTCAAAAGCTTTAATTTTAATTTGATTATTTGTTAAACAACGAAAAATTGTATTGCTGTTTTAAAATTTTATTATTTAAGTTTACCAATACTGTATCTAATATAAGCTAGTAATATGTGGAAACGTAGTGGTTTGTACATTTACTTATAGCATACTGTGTATCTAGACATAACATACAGTGTACGATTGTTTGTTTCCCAAATAAAATAAAATAAAAAAGTAACAGAGTCCTGAGCAAGAACAAATGTAACTTGAAGCAAAGAAAAAGATCTCCATGATAGTTATATTTTTGTAAATATGTGAACACAATTACAACCAACATTTCTAGAAATATTCCAAGTATGTAATTAACAAACCTAGTCAATCTAAATAAAAAAATATAGGAAATAATGAGTAGGTAATGATGCGTTTTTGTGCGACCTTCAAAATAAATTATCAGATGTTATCTAAACAATTTATTATTGACTAGCTTCTGGTCGCTACTTCGCCCGCGTGGTCTTTTCATTTTCGTTGTGATACGCCTAACGTTACTGTTCCGCTCCCATGTATCGTAGCGTGATGATATGTAGCCTTTTCTGTTTCTCATGAATCTGGCTATCATACACAAAAATATGTTTTCTAATCCGTCTGTTAGATCCAAATAGCGCGTTTAGACAAACACACAAACAAACTCTTCGTGTTTGTAACATTAGCGTTTGTTATGTAGATGGTAGGGAGAGAAGCTTCTGCTATCAGATCAGTAAGTCGTGTCGTGAAACCAGTTCTTCAGTCTTTACTATTTGGTATGAGTCAGGCAGGGAACAGTGTCTTATATCTATCACATTTTTTATTATAACATCTCCTTATCATAGTAGGAGCCCGCCTCTCATACATAAGGTTGTGGGTTTGCAACCGGGCACAGGCAAGTACCAATGTGACATTTTCTAATTCATATGTAACATCTAAATTAATTTGGACATCACTGACATCGGTAACCGTATCAGAGGCCCTTGACGTGGTTCAGAAACTCTGACACTAGGGTGTGTGGCGTCGTAAGACCTTACTGCCCACACGATGAAGAAGAGAAGATCATAGTAGTCACAGACAGGTACAATATATATTACCTATTGGTATGGTTATAAGTTATTCTCGACGAAGGATGTCTACTTTGAAACTTATTGTATGGGCACTTGCCACCGCAGCTGCCGACCGACCGACAGTGGTGCGGTAGGTAGGTATTTCATAATGCAGAGTCTGCGTTGAGGAGGGTGAGACCCAGCTCAGGTGATTCTTAATTGTCGTGAGGTTACCGCAAAGTACTGTGGTAATCCAGGTCTCTCCTTGAGAGATCATTAATAAGGCGTTGCTAGTTTTTCTTAAGAAGTAGGGGTGGATCAAACGATCTGGTTTTCACCCGTACACAAATATGTGCCCTGTGACGTTATTTCATATCTTTAAGATAATTTAAAGTCTCATATCGTAGATCTTTGGCAGTCGTTACAGATAGTCGGAAGACGGGAAGTCTAACAACCAGTCCTATCAAGAGGCATCGTGTTACCCAGTAACTGGGTTGTGGCGGTACGATTGGCAGTGGCTCCATGTAAAACACTGGTATTCAGCTGCATTTAGACTGGAAGCCGACTCCAACATTGTTTGAAAAAAGCTAGGCAGATATTTTATAAAGTCTTATATGCCTGTCATTACAATGGCATCTTCAAAATGTAATAAAATTCGGGGTTTGGCCGCAGAGTATGGTGATAGTACTTCCATGGGCTAGCTGCAAGCTGCAAAAGACTTCTTCTACTGATAAAACACGTGAATTTATCGAAAGTACCGTAATCCATGAGCTATGTAAACAATTTATTTGTTTTGTAAACTAGTTCTTATAAAACGCAGGTGACCGTCAAGTGAGTGTTGATGTATAACAAGCTGAGCTCGTGGTTCCGTCCGTGTGTTTAGTTTTCTTGAACTCTTACAAAATCAAGGATTTTCCTCAGCGAAAATACATCGAAATAAAAATCCGAGCCCAAAAATTGTAAGTGTAGAAACAAGACAGACATACCTACTTTTGCATTAATAACGGGAGAGATATATTTTTCTGTACTCATAACTGACTTTTCTCTGAATCTTTTACGTATTAATAAAGCAAAAAGGTACCAAAGGATAAAATTCCTAAAACTAAATAAAAAAATCTGGGCAGCTCGTGTACTGTCTAATGAAACCTCGCAAGGCTTTGATATGCAGAGAGACTACGTCTAAGTATGCAAGAATGTTGTAATCAAAAGCCCTCAATGAAAACGGGTCCCCAAAAGTAAAGAAATATGGTTTAATTTACATCGACTTAATATAAAAATGCTAAAAAGATTTGATCTTAAAAGGGAACCCTAGTAATAAAAGTAACAGTAGCGGTTATTGGTTTTATTAAAAAATATTATAAATATTAAAAAAAGAGATGGTTATAATTCTACATCATTGGGTCATCAGGATCAGTGTACGACACTGCGTACAGTTGCGTACAGTCGTTAAACACTTTCGCTTTTTTGCACACATCATGGTCCAAGTTCATTCCATTAATGTTCTGGGCGCACGTTTCGCCGACATCCGATATTAATATTCTCGGATCGTTTCTATGAATCGATTGTACTCTCTTGTAGTAGTTCTTTATATTTATGTAACCATCGTTTGTCATTATACCGAATTTTTTGAGCACACAATGTATTATACAAGGAATGTCATTCCTATCGATACGAAGAGGATATTTATACAAGTTTCGTGGATACATTTCTGTTAGACAATCGTTTGTTATTTTATCACTTTTTTCGTCACGAGCGTACAGGATTGAGATCGGAGGTTCTGACTCCAAGCTTTGAGAGAAAAACTTTGTTTTGAAGCTGTTCACTATAACAGCTAATGATAGGAAAGTCGTGTAGATGAGTATTTCTGAAATTTATCAACATAGTTACCTACGTACAAAACCTCTAAGAACACAAATTGGAAAATAGTGCTGTCGTGATGTGAAGACGTCGGGCAAACTTTCAACAATGTCAGCGATTCAAAAGACAGAAATGAAAATGTAATTTTAATATGATTTCACTTCAACAAAGTTGTGGAGAAACTTTAGCAAGATGCGAACGTAACCCAAATTAAATTTCAGCCGCCATTAAAAGAATTTCTTATTCTATTTCAAAAGAATAATCTCAAGTTTAACTCGTTTGTTACACTGTAGATATAGCTCTCCTTCCCGACTATATCTTATCGCAATGTCTTTGTGAACATTACGGAAATGGCTGTGGTTGAAACTAAAAATGAAGTTGTTCGAGATCAATAGATTAAAAATCACTTACTTTCCATTGTAGCTATTTTTATTGTAGAAAATATCACATAAATTTACGTCACGCACAACTATTGGACACCATTACTCAAGCCCAACAAAATGACTGAAAGCTGAAACAGAAGAAATTGGATATTTTCCTTTCGTATCTAACGCCAGGAAGTGTATTGTTTCCAAAATTTGCTGGTAAATGTTTTATATACTAGATGAATTACTGCAAAACAATCGGCCATTGTTCGGAATGCTACGATAAGAGCGAAATATGTTCGAGAGGCGACGTAACGTAAAAAATGACCAACAACGCCAGGTGTGAGAATCGAATAAAAAAAGTATTTTTTGAATTTCGTAATGTAGGTGCCGAATCAAATTGTAAATGGCAAAGCGTTCAATGAGATTGGAGTAATGGATACACGCATTTTATTCGAAGGTTTGCAATTGGTAACACTGTGGAATTGGATTATATTTTATGGCCAACAATACATTGTTATTTATTCTCAAGTTCGTGCAAACTTCCCGTCTCTGGATAATGTTATAATCATTATTTCCTTCGGTTACTCAAGTTTCACGTTTTGCCAGTCAACGTGGCAATGCTGTTAGCCTGCAGGGCACGTGTCCGGGTAACACCGATTTGGAGAAGTACTTTGACGACTAAGTGCCTCATTGGCTGTTTTTTTATTATTTTATTTTGTTTTTGTATAATTATGACACTGATTTGTATGTATATGCGTAAATATAATTATGAAATGGATGTTGTTAGTTATTTGATTAAAAAAGTTGTATAACATAAGTTGTAGTTAGAATAGTAAGTAGTTATTTAAAGTTTTAATAAAAGTTTTGAGTCTTTTCATGCATTGAATTTTCTTTCCAGTAATTACGGAATTGTCCACTTAGGGCTCATTCACACTGGGTCCGTCAACGACGATTCGTCAACAAAGACGATACGTAATGACGGATGAACGTTCACATTGCATACGGAATCGAGTTTTTTTCACGATTTATCAAAATATCCGAATAGATGTTCACACTGAATTCGTGATTCAGACTTCAGTCTTGGACGAATTATGCAACACGATGGATGTGAATATGACTATCTTGTGTTGGTATTACCTTCGATCTAAACAAATAAAAATAAAAAGAAGACACTGGGTGCATCTAATTTTAAAGTAAAGAGCAATTTTTTGAACTTCCCGTCCCGACCGATCCGTCATAACGATTCGTGATTTAAAACTGAAGGTTTTTGAAAATAGACGAAACGTCATTTGAGACTTTTCCGTCATTTTTCACGATTCCGTAATAGTGTGAACACGGGCAATTAAAATGTATAGCCGCCCATACAAATAAAGATAACGATTCGAGAAAAAAGAAGATTCGTGAAAAAACACGAATCGTTTTTGACGGATTAGTGTGAATGAGCACTTATTTGGATTGGAACAAAAGGGGAATATCCACAGAATCTGATTGTTCTTTTAACAGTGTCATTACGATTGTGTAATGATCGGGCTCCGGGGGACAATTAAAAATGGAAGCTAACGTTTCCGAGTGCCGGCAAATTTAAATTTGATTTTTCCTTTTCATTCATCTTGTCCCTGTTGAGAATGTTTCGTTCTCTTTCCCGGTATTACGACGTGGTTTTGTAAAGGCGTTCTTCCCTCATTCGTAATTTATAGTCTTGCATTTGATTGGATTTGTAATTAATAGCATGCTTGAAAACATGCTGGTTCTGTTTCATAGGATAATCTACAGTTTGGACAAACTCAAATTGGTTACTAATTTAACCTCATAATTTTAATTTACAGTTTTAATATTTGTAAATTAGTGATCGCTCTGTACGTATGAACATAATTTAACCGTCATTTTTTAATTTGTAATACTTGATATTTTTTTTTGTAAAGTGATTTTACGCAAGGTACATAGTGTATACGTGTAATGACATAATTTCTGTATACAAAATATTATAAAATATTTGTTTTACTATATAGGAGTTAAGGATGACTCACGCTAGACCGTGTCGGGTCCGAGCCGAGTGTCGGCCGTAAGACGGTCATCTAATATTACTTAAATGTTGAATCGGCCGTCACTTGGTTGCCGCTCGGTATAGCGTGAGTGTGTCCATACAATATATATGTAATATTTAGATGCCCGTGCTGCGGCCGACACTCGGCTCGGGCCAGGCACGGTGTAGCGTGAGTCATCCTTAAGTCTGGAATTTCTTGCCCATTATTTTTCCACTCACCGATGTGATGTTCAATATACTCGTAAACTTAAAATATATATAAAACCAGCCGTCTCACTTAAAGTAAGGTATCATGCTTTGAATATAAAACCATTGTTATTTTCTAATTGATTTTCAAGTTAATTACTTCGTTTGAAGCATTTATTTAGAACTCTATTCATTGATGTACCTCCAAGGTTTCATTATTGTTTTCAAGTAAATTGATTGAAGTTGTAAATGTCAAATGTCAATGATATCTAACAATAACTTAAAAATGTCAAGGTCAAAGTGCGGGTAAATATTTTTTAATTAATACATATTTTTATGGCTTCTTCGGTAATTGGCGAAATGAGGTACAATATCGAGAGGGTGAGAAAAAACAAGCTAGCAACAAATATTTAATATTTTGACGTCTCACGGAGTCCATTGGGCCTCGGTCGCGAATCGTGTAAAAATATCGAATGCGATTAAAGTTATTGGTGTACCGCCACCATAACTCGAAGCCGTATTGGTCTTGCGCCTGATCTCTCACCGGCCGTGTCGGATTACCATCCTATCAAACTATGAGAGTGAGAGCAGAGGGAGTCTCGTGCATCTGTGTTTGAGCATACACTCTCGTGCTTGTGTGTTTGCACGACTGCCTAGGTTCGATTCCCAGGTCAGGCTAAAAGTATTATTTGGCTTTTCCATTAGGATTTTTTCAGTAACAGCCCAGAGTTTTGGAAGTTGGCGGTGTGACACTTGCATGCCTCGGAAAACTCGTAAAGCCGTATTGGTCTTGCGCCTGATTTTTTGCCAGTTCGAATTACCGTCCTATTAAACTATTAGAGTGAGGGTAGAAGAAGTGCACCTATGTTTGCATATACAAGCTGTTGATTTGCATCCTCGTCCAATTTTAGGAGCTTGCCATAAAAAAATTGAAGTAATCAAATATAATTACGATACCTAGTCAATATCTAATAAATACTTGTTTTTTTAGTTGCAACTATCAAATAACAGTATTCCAGAATATTCCTCTTGCAAAATTCAGAATCGCCCAGTTGCGTATGCGGTAGGCAGAGTTGTCGCGCGGCTATATCAATGTGTGCATAGCGCCTAAACTCTCTGGCGAGATGGCTAGTTCGAATTTGAAAATCACGGCAAAAAATCGACGCGTTGTATAATATATATTCCGTACTTGGCTAGTCTCCATTGACATTAGCCAAAGTTCGTTCCTTCATTATTGCTTCTATTATTATGTACTCTTAAACTATCTTCACTCAAGGGAACCGAAGTTATGTTTACAAGAATATTATATCTATGTGTTTGTATGAAACTTGTTACAAGTTCTACTTATATCGTGTTCATTGTATACGTGGCTGATTTATTTGCTTAACTTTGTTCGTTATTCCTTTTTAGGGTTCCGCACCCAAAGGGTAAAACGGGACCCCATTACTGAGACTGCGCTGTCCGTCTGTCTGTCTGTCCGTCTGTCACCAGGCTGTATCTCATGAACCGTGATAGTAAGACAGTTGAAATTTTCACAGATGATGTATGTCTGTTGCCGCTATTACAACAAAAATACTAAAAACAAAAATAAAATAAATATTCAAGGGGCTCCATACAAGAAACGTGATTTTTTTTGCTTATTTTTGCTCGGTATTGATAACGGCAACTGATAGACGCTTGAAATATTCACAGAATATTAAGTTATTAGTCACTTTAAATATAAATAATTAAATTAAAATAAAATAAATATTTAAGAGATCCTATACACCAAACGTGTTTTTTTTGCCGTTTTTATTGATAATGGTACGGAACCCTTCGTGCGCGAGTCCGACTCGCACTTGGCCGGTTTTTTTTGTATGCTTATCGCAGTTTTCTCGAGTAGATATATTTTTTTCTCAGTTCATAGATTCTATTCTTGTACTACATAAGACGATAACTCGAACGTTGTTGAAGTGTGAATCAGTATTGATTTTCCATTACGGATTTACACTTCTTTGAATTGTCGCCTTCTGTAGTACAAGGATAGAATCTGTGTCTATACTTTTAGAGGATATTATCAACAGTGCGTTCTATAGAAATGATAATTTAAGTAAGAGCCTGTCCAGATAAGGCGTTTTACGCGCGAGTCCACTCCCGCGTAAGCACTCGCGCGTACTCGAGATACTAGAGCTACATACATCTCGTCCAAATGCTCTCGCGCGTTAAATCAAGTAACGAGGGCCTACGCGCGAGTGGACTCGCGCGTAAAACGCCCCATCTGGATAGGCTCTAAATCTTACTGTTCCTAAATGTGAATGTTTGTTTGGATGGATGTTTGTGACACGATCCTACCAGACGGCTGACCGGATCTGGATGAAATTTGGCACAGAGGTAGATTACATAGTATATAAGTTAATTTTTATCCCGGAAAATTGTACGGTCCCTGTGGGATAGTATTTCAACTTTGAGGCGGACGAACTGGCGGGGAGCAGCTGGTAGGTAAATAAAAAAATTTGATGAACTTATGCAAAGAGCATAGGCATTTTGCATTCTACATGCCTCATGCTTCTACATGCTTTAGGAATGATGATTTAAATTAAGTTATTGAACGGGTAAATGACTGAAAGTTCGATTAATTTATTTCAATTAAACCATGAAAAAACCCTTTTGAAGGTCATAATACAAGAAAAAAATCTAGTTGCCTAGTTGTTGGTTTAGGACATTCAAGATTTCAAATTAAGGTTCTATTAAAAAAAAAAAAATATCCATCAATCTTGCTGAAATATTACTAGCCATCAATAATTGGACATGACAGGTTTTTAAATTGCTGAGCGTTAAAATAAATACATCTTTCAAAATTCGAACGATCACCTTTTAAATACCTTAAAAAAGCCATCCAATCTGCGCACTCAGTGTTGCCACATAAAAAATATAAATCTCCGTGTTACCACGTAACTAGATTCCGTTGAATATATTTAAAAGGATTTTCTTTGTTGTACGATACCTCTTAATTTACTGCGTTAAGATAAAGCAAATACATTTTAATGTTTCGGCTGGTAACTCGTTTGCCTAGCGCTCCCGGAACAACAATTAACACTGATTTATCTTAAGGATTGCGGCTCTGTTTGTATTACTTGAAAATATCTTCTAGAGAGGCTGTGGAACATTTTCATTCAAATTATTTATGCTGTATACTAAGATTTGCTTTAATGAGAGCGCTGTAATTGCTTTGATAACACTCAAAAGCTTATGTAACAAATCCTGAGGTACCTTCACAGTGTTTTATGTATACATATTGTACGTCTTTATGTTCGACCCGTCATTTACCTCTTATACACTTTGTCAAGATACACTTTGCCTGATTATGAAGGCAGAAAATAGAAGCATTGCTGTCAATATGGTAAGAATTGCTGGCAAAAGGCTGGCTGCATTGCAACGTTGCACACCAAATAAAATCAAATATGTTGTTTTTTTTTTGTATATTGATTCCTAAGTGTAGGTTTCAATACAATATGATGTTATAATAAGATGGTTCATTCACTACATTTTAATCGGAAGCACACAAATAAGCAAAGCTCTTTCTTTGGTCCAAGAAAAGGGTTGCCCTCTGGTCGCGTGAAGAGGGCTATTTTTCTTTTATAAATTGTAAATACTTAGTTATTATATTAATTTTAACTATATACTCCTCCGTACCAACCGCGTTCAGTTTCCAACGTCTTTGGTAACTGCTTTGCTCCCGTTGGTCGTAGCGTGATGTCCTAAGTATAAATCTTCCTCTTGAATCTTTTTATTTATGAAAACCGCATTAAAAACTGTTGCAATTTAAAACATCTAAGCGTATACGGGGACAACGGGAAGCAACTTCGTTTTATATTATAAGTTTTTAATTAATTTTGGACCTTTTAATATCTTTGACATAGGGTTCAATTTCCTAGACTACACTTATCTAACATTCTAGCAAACTAAGGTCATATGGCTTAGGTGATATATTAGGATTATCAGCACTTACCTTCGATCCTTGAACCACTTCTCAAGCAAATTACTATCGGAACTAATTTCAGGGTAAGGGCAGAATCCAATTTGAACTCGATCATGTGAGGATGCCCTTCAAATATCGGGTGATAGCTTGACACCGATATTAGAACGTATTACCCGTGTCATACGAACCATATTAATGTAAATCTATACTAATATTATAAAGCTGTACAGTTTGTTTGTTTGGTTGAACGCGCTAATCTCAGGAACTACCGTTTCGAATTGAAAAAATATATTTGTGTTGGATAGCCTATTTATCGAGGAAGGCTAAAGGCTATATAACAGCCGGGACCGTTTACTAATATTACATCTCTCTGAGGCACGCGTGAAAGATAACGCGCCATCGACCCGACCCTGGTTCTGATCAAAAGGCGAACCACCCAACACTCGCGTTCCGCCGGCACGATGGATTGACTCTCCTAAGCATATGAGTTAGGCTCGACCAGATCAAAATAGACAACGTGCATAGGTTGCGGAAGGTGCGGACAGACACTGTATAGGACCACACAGATACTACTGCGACTGTGTAGATCTTGGGTTCGATTATCATGTCGAGCAAACTAGTGTTATTGAGTTTTTTATGGAATTCTTAGTAGCAGCTCGGAGTTAGGATTTCTGCCCGATTGGCAATAGGCTCGCCCCCTATCTTCTTCTTTATCGTGTGGGCGGTAAGGTCTAGCGACCCCAAACACCCTAGTGTCAGAGTTTCTAAACCGCCTCAAGGGCCTCTGACATGGTTACCGATGTCAGTGATGTCCAAGATAAACTTAGAAAATACGTATGAATTAGAAAAAGTCACATTGGTACTTGCCCGTGCCCGGTTGCGAACCCACAACCCCTATTATATTAGGTCGGCAAACTGTGGGTGTGTACATTGGTACACCTCTGCCTAATCCTTTGGGGAATACAGGCGTGTTGGTATGATGATGATGAGATACTATTGCATTATCTGACCCTCAAGTGGTGCGCTCTGATGTGGCCGGGCCTTAACAATAAGAACAAAGAACGAACGTTAATATAGTAACATTTCAACTTATCGCTTAATATTTACTAAACCGAAGGTAATAATCTTAAATCAACACTTGGTGGTCCCACAAGTTTGAAACGCTTGACCCAACTTAAACATGGGTTAACTTAGATTAAGAAACGGTTTAAACTTCAGAAATTTAGACTTTCCTGTTGAGTTGCTCGTAAACACTGGTTGGAAAGAAATTGTTGCTATGCTTAGTATTTTAACCTTATTTAAAGAACCGGTCGAAAGGACATTGTGACGAAAACTTACATACCTACATAGGTGCATACCATTATGCCTGTATTCCCAGAAGGGTTAGGCAGAGGTGTAACTAATGTACAACCGCAGTTGTTTGGGTCCCATTAAAAGGGGGCGAGCCTATTGCCGCTACTCGGGTACAAATCATAACTCCGAGCTGCAACTGAGAATTTCATAGAAAACTCCAATAACACTTTGCTTGACCTGGGAAATGTACCCGATACCATTAGCTTAGCAGTCACGCTTAGGACCACTAGGCTAACGAAGGAGTTTATTATTTCAATATTACTTTGTAAATCCCACTGTTGTGTTTGTAAACATCCCTTTGTGCCTATTGGCCTAGTTCTGTTCTGTCTCCTGCTTGTTTGGAGAGTGGAAATTATGTTTTTCTTACTCCTCCGCTAATCTTTTCTGATTAATTTATTTGCGGGATCCAAGACAGTTGAATCGTCCTCCGGGACTCGTCGAGCTTCATTGTCTCGGCGCTTTTCTTGTGGTCGCCATCGTTGATTCTGGCTTACAGAAATTGCAGTGGTTTGGGAACAGTGTGGCGGGCTTGTCCCATTAAAAGAAATCTCACTGTTGGATTTGTAGCTTTAAGCGGTAAACAAAGAGTTGAAAATCCAACAGTGTGCAAGGCAAAGAAATATTGTAATAATACTGTCTTAAAGCCCCAGATGGTTGTGCGTGACTCAAATTCAATCAAGTACTGAATGCATGGTAAAAGTTGTCGTTCCGAGTCCCTATCCCGTATATACGAGTATATAGTATGTCTCATTATTTTGTGCACGAGGGAGATATAATGCCATGCAGTGAAACAATCAAATTGAAGCCAGATGAGCGTAGAAATACATCTGCGCTCTCATCTCTATGTGTGTATTTTTTCACACACATATCATCACGCCTGTATTCCCCGATGGGTTAGGCAGAGGTGTATAAATATACACCCATAGTTCACTAGTATGTTTTGGGTACCCTGTAATGGAGGGGTGGGGGTGAGACTATTACCACTCACCGGGCACAAATCCTAACCTCGGGCTGCTACTGAGAATTTCACAGAAGGAAAAAATAACACTTTTTGCTCGACTTGGGAATCGAACCCAAGTCCTCTAGCGTAGCAGTCGCGCTTAGGACCAGTAGGCTAACGAGGCAGTTCCCATCATCTTTTTGTGTGCATTTTTTTCCGGGAAAATCCCGCCACTTTATTCAAAACTACTACAGCTCCAGAAAGCCAGAATCTTTGTGTGTATAGACAAAAAATAAAAATGCGATAAAAACACAAATTTTATTTATACCATTATTAAATCCAACACGGGGTCATTTTACAATCGCAAAAGCTGGCAGCTGACAGAGATAGCTGTTTTATACATTTTTGTTCACATAAATCGACCACATATATGAAGTAACTGTTTTTTGGCGACGTTACAATAAGTCTCATTGCATTTATTCATAATCATCAGTCCTGATTAAGATCCCAGAAAGTAGCTGAAAGCGGACCCGGACCGGTTTTTTTGTAAATCTATAGGGGAGGCCTATGTCCAGCTGTGGACATCGTACGGCTGATATGATGAATAATATACAGCCATGTGTTGGTCCGACATTTAAACATTTACACAACATTTAGACTATTTTGTCAAAATTAAAGAACAATCCCAAGTTTCTATACAACATTTTATGGTAAGCCTATCTCCAGCAGTGGACATCCTGCTGCTAATATGATGATGATTATCAGTACTATATAGGTCATTATGAAAATTTCAGGTACAGCGTCAACGAAAAATAACGTTGCATAACTGCTTATGTGTTATCTGCTAACAGCTGCTGTACTATAAAAAGTCCCACTCTTCGTAACCAACACCATATATTACAAGTTCTTCTTGATCTATCTTCAACCGGCGCAGTAGTGGTAACAGCAGTAATGTTCGTAATATGCGTTTCGTTATAGATTGGTATATCTTCAAAATCGTAGTAGCTTGGGTAGTAATAATAGCCCATGAATTGAGGTGGGTAATAGTAATAACATGCCCATGTAGGGTATATTATGAAGAACAGGTATATGACAGATGCAGTCTGGATCATAACGTAGTATTTATTCATCTTGACGTTCTTTATTTGAATATTTTGTTTTTCTTTTTTTTTTGTCCAGTGATTTTGTAATTTGCCATATAAAAGGTACCTTAATTATATAGGACCGGTACATAACCAATCTTGCTTCTTTTTTAATAAGCTTTTTCAATTTTGATTCTTGAGATATTCTTTAATGTTTTTCAAAAATCGAAACTCATCTGATTTTCTTTTTCTTATACGAAATATTTTATGGCGTTTAATTTCTAACCTGCCGTTATTATAATGAGGATTGTTGTCGTCATTATAAAAATTGCTTGTTCATATTGTTGAAGATTTTTAAAGAAATAAATATTGGTTTACCTGAAAACAGAAAAAAGTTATTATTATAATATTTACCTATATTAATATTATAAAGAGAAAAGATTTTTTGTTTATTTGTATCAAATAGGTAG
This sequence comes from Caradrina clavipalpis, assembly GCA_932526535.1. NCBI lineage: Eukaryota > Metazoa > Arthropoda > Insecta > Lepidoptera > Noctuidae > Caradrina > Caradrina clavipalpis. Next base: position 5,958,238 of record OW052105.1, read on the forward strand.
GCTTCAAAACTACTAGACCGATTTTAACAATTTTTTCACCAATAGATAGGTTGGTTATTTTGGTTGGGTAGCTAGGTTGTTTTGTTTTACTAGGTATGTAAAACAAAACAACCGTCCGTGACGGACGGAACATACGCGTGTTCACACACGACCGATTATCGGGCCGATTTTTGATAGATTTCTCTGTAGTCCAGAAGAAATCTGTAAATAAATCGGTCGTGTGCGGAGACGCTGCTACTAGTAAACTTACCAATCCTTTGCCCGATCTCTTGTCGGTTGTATGCGTTAGAGTATTGATTATAGAATTTCATATGTTAAATTCCCGCCGACAAAAAAATCTATCAAAAATTCGGTGGTAGGCGGCGAAGCTAACACTGCTTCAACGTCACAGCAGCCTTAACAAATACATTCAATAAGCTTTAAAATTTGAATGCAAACAAAAGACAAACGGCAAACAGAATTCAATCACATTTTTCAATACAACGGAAGCCGCAAAGCAATTTCTCACAAGTCAACGGAAAACGTACACACAACGTAATACCTGTTCACAATAAAAATGAAAAGCTATCAGGTTATCCAATAAATGTCTATCGAGGATCCTTTGCTTACATCGTGATTTTTATTAAATTTTCAAAGCTTTTATTGTGTTTTCTTCTTTTTAAGAATCTTGCCCCACACTAGGAATTTCTCTTGTATCGTGGGTGCGGTTATAGTCACATAAAGTCACGTACACATACAACTAAACCCGGAACAAATATCTGTAGGCCATACAAATATTTGTTCAGTGCGGGAATCGAACCCGCAACACGCAGCGCAGCAGCCAATGTTCTGCCGGGGATGCGGGTTGTTCGAAAGAGATACCGCGCCCCCGGAACGCAAAGGGCACATGAAGGAACATAGACGGGTTTTAGTCAGTAAAAGTCTGACACTCCCTCCCGCCCCGCCCAGGGCGGGGGAAGTTATTTGATGATTTCCCGTCTATAAAAAAAAAAGCAGCCAATGTTCAACCACTGCGCCAACCATGCCGAATTTCTTTTCAATTGTTTTTCCAGGAAAAGATTTGATCGGGCCTAAATTATGATTAAATAAACTTAAATGTGTTCAAATAAATATGTAGGTATATTTCATTTTGATATTGGTTATGTAATTTAAAAAAAGTTATTCTTCACGAAACATGTCTACTTTGAAACTTATTTTATGGGCACTCGCCGCCACCAGCGAACTACAGTGGCGCCGTACGTAGATATTAACTGTGCGCTAGATCCATACGCACGCGGGTTACTCACCGCTAATTTCATCACCTACGAACTATACAGTTGTCATTTCAATACCAAAATGCAAAAAAATAAAACATAAAAAGTATTGAACAATAATTAATGGCAATGTGTTCTATTACTAATACATACCTACATTAACTCACGCCTTTTTCCATTGGGGGTCGGCAGAAACCACAGAACGCCAGCTTCGACAATCCTTACATACTCCTTCTGCCTCGTCCACGTTCATACATCTACTACTAATACTGAACTACAAAAAAAAACAGCACTATATTGAAAACTTTCCCTGTATATTTACTTCCGAAAGTCAGTTCCATGCAGAGTATACCAGAACTTTGTAGCAGTTACTGCAAGCTTGATATGATGTTACATTGGCTAAATTGTTCATATCCGACCTAGTTTGCGCAATGTTTGAACGTTGCAGATTGTGATCTGGCTTTGTAATCGGTTGCAGAATGGTATTTAATGATTTGATAATAATAGGTGCATGTAACCTTAATTTAACTTGAATTGGAATAGGTGTTATGAAATCAGTGAGTACCTTTATTAAATATTAAGTTACGTTTTTGGTTACTGCTCCGTTCCCCTGAGTTGTAGCGTGATGTTATGTAGCCTATGTTACTTGGGAATAATGAAAAAAAAAAAAAAAAAAAAAAAAAAAAAATGGGAAAAATGGTTAAAGTCGGTCTAGTAGTTTCGGAGCCTATTCGTTACAAACGAACAAACAAATCTTTATTCTTTATAATAGTAGTATAGTTGCATATAGATCTGTTTTTTTTTGGTTTAAACTTTGCCCCACTCTAGGAATTTCACCTGTATCGTCGGTGATTTACAAACATACAAGTTCACACCCATAAACAGCCTGACCCGAAACAACTATTTGTAGGCCATACAATCATACATACAATCACGCCTGTGTTCCCCGAAGGGTTAGACAGAGGTGTACTAATGTACACCCACAGTTCGTCGGTATGTTTTTACGTCCCATGTAATAGGGGGCGAACCTTATGCCATTAACCGGGCACAAACCCAAACTCCGAGCTCCTACTGAGAATTTCATAGAAAAACTCAATAACACTTTACAATACTTTTTACAATTAAATGGTCTGTGCAGGTGCTGCAGCCAATTGCTCAGCTCAGTATGGTATCATAATATATACGTAGTATCATAAACTAGTTAAAGTTAAAAAATATAAGCCATTTGATTGCGAGCACTGTAAGCTTATTTACCTTACAGTGCGAAGCTTACTTAGCTTTGTAACTGTTTTATATAAATAAAAAACCTCCGCTAATGATTTATTTTTCCGGAGGGTTGTTCGCCACTCAATCTTTCCTCTCTCGGAGTAAGAGGTACTTAAAAAAGGTAACAATAAAGAACTTTTACTGACACTCAGTTTCAGGTTTCCGAATAACGTTTTTTTTTTATTATTTAATGGTGTTTTGATTTGTAATAACAATAACGCAGCAAGCAAGAATAGCCTTAGACCCTTTTTTGTTTATCATTTATATAATATGTATGTGTGTGTGTATTGTACATAGGACCTCATTTAAATTCTTTGTCGTGATGGCCCAATGATTAGGCTAAAATCGCCGATCCGCCTTGAGAATGCATTGAGACTAATGCTCGTACCTTCTCGATATGAGAATAGGGCTGTGCCTTGCAGTAATAGACCGTTAATAATAGTCTGATATTTATATATATAAAAGAAAGTCGTGTTTGTTACAACACTTATAACTCGAGAACGGCTGGACCGATTGCCATGGTGTTTGATTTGTTGGATTTCTTTCCGTCCCGAATAGCAGAATACATCTTAAAAACAATGAAAACTCGATATGTGTAATAAATAATTAATCATTTCAATAGATGCTGATTTGTTTATTACATGTCAAACATTTGTTGTCCAATCCTGTCAAATAGTGTAACACCTTTTTTTTTTTGAGCTTATGGCCTGGATGCTGAGGCCTTTAAGCCACAACTTATTTTTTTTCTGAAGACATCATGTGATACTTTTTATCCCGTTGGTGGGTAGGGTAGGTATGTAGGGGTAGGGTAGGTAGGTAGGTAGGTAGGTAGGGTAGGTATGTAGGGGTAAGGTAGGTAGGTAGGTAGGGTAGGTATGTAGGGGTAGGGTAGGTAGGTAGGTAGGCAGGGTAGGTATATAGGGGTAGGGTAGGTAAGTAGGTAGGTAGGGTAGGTAGGGTAGGTATGTAGGGGTAGGGTAGGTAGGTAGGTAGTTAGGTAGTTAGGTAGGGTAGGTATGTAGGGGTAGGGTACGTAGATAGGTAGGTAGGTAGGGTAGGTATGTAGGGGTAGGGTAAGTAGGTAGGTAGGTGGGGTAGAGTAGGCTGGAACTGGATTTTTGTACCGACTTTCAGGGCAGGACAACGTCTGCCGGGCCCGCTAGTTATAATATAAAAAATGTAGTTTTTTAATCTTTTATTCTAGCTTCTACCCGCGGTAAACATATCCTGTACCACTCGGCAATGCCGGGGCTGCGAATTGTTCGAAAGAGATACCGCGCCCACGGAACGCAAAGGGCACAAGAAGGAATATGGATGGGTTTTAGTCAGTAACAGTCTGACATTCCCGCCCGTCGGTCCCGGGCGGGAGAAGTCATTTGATGATTTCCCATTGGTAAAAATAAAACACTCGACAATAGTCTAGCTTAGCTTAGCTTTCTATCGACGAAAGTTATTTTTGTGATCGGCTCAGCACTTCCGAAGAATACCCAATACAAACAAAATAAATAAATAAAAAACAAACAAACTTTCCCCTCTATAATGTTAATTTAAATTGTAATTCTGGTACACAAACAATTGGGTATCTAATTTACTGGAATCAAGTAAAGTCTTTAGCGCATAATAAATAAAGTAGAAATTTAAATGGAATTTTGAATATAGATAAGTAGTTAATTACAAGGTTAATTAGACAAGTTTCTAACTGAACGCCTTAGAGGAGAACACGGGGCAACTAAAAGAGCGATTTAAATATTCTAGCATTTTTACAATCTGTTTATTCTACTTCCTACAATCCTTCCTACTTAATATTATAAATGCGAAAGTTTGTGAGGATGGATGGATGTTTGTTACTCTTTCACTCATAAACGGCTGCAAGGATCTGAATGAAATTTGGCATTAGATAGATTGTAGCGAAATTGTGTGGAATAACACATAGGATACTTTTTATCCCGGAAAAATGTACAGTTCCTGTAGTATAATATATAAACTTTGACGCGAACGAAGTAGCAGATAGAGGCTAGTACTAATACCGTATCGACGGCGCGTTCGTGTTCTACGCGCGCCTCAAAGAGCTGTCAGCAAACAGTTGAAGGGGCCACTAAGGGCCGATACCTGCCGGGGCTGCGGGTTGTTCGAAAGAGATACCGCGCCCCCGGAACGCAAAGGGCACATGAAGGAACATAGATGGGTTATAATCAATAAAAATCTGACACTCCCTCCCGCCCCGCCCAGGTCGGAGGAAGTCATTTGATGATTTCCCATCTATAAAAAAAAAGCCTAGTATCTACTAATATAATTCTGAACTGCCCCGTCAGTCTCGTGGTCGCAAGTGCGACTGCTGTGCAAGGGGTCCCGGGTTCGATTCCCAGGTCGAGCAAAAAGTGTTATTGGGTTTTTCTATGAAATTCTCAATAGCAGCTCGGAGTTTGGATTTGTGCCCGATTAATGGCAATAGGCTCGCCCCCTATTACATGGGACCTAAATATACCGTCGAACTGTGGGTGTTCATTGGTACACCTCTGCCTAACCCTTCGGGGAATACAGGTGTGATGGTATATTTATATAATTCTGAAGAATTTTTCATTTGTTTGTTTAAACGCGTTAAATCTCTGAAACTATCGGTTTGATGGGAAAAAACCTTTTTGTAAATGAAAGCCAGTTTGTTTGTATTTACACGCTTTTCTTTACTTTTCACAGTCGGATTGGAAAAAATATTTTTGTATATGAAAGCAAAATTAATAAAGCTGAAAAGATTTTTGTTTGTTTGTTTAAGCGCAGTAATCTCTGGAACTTTCAGTCGTGTTGGAAAAAATATTTTTGGATATGACAGTCAGATTCATGATAAAGGCTATATTGGTATTCGATTTTTAAAACCAAGGAGATTTCAATTAAAAAGATTTTAATATGACAGGAACAGTGGAAATATTCCATTCACGATACTTTTAGTGCAGCCTATGTATAACATCACGATAAAACATTGGAGAGCGGAGCTATAACCAGAGATGTACCTACTTAACTTAATGCGGGTGAAAAACACTACATGGGCGAAGACGCGGGCAGAAATGAGTTATTTTCGTTTTTTTAATAAAATAAATAATATAAGCAGTTTATGTGGTTCTAGTAAGGTAGGTAGATTAAAATTATATCATATTTTTTGTTTATACACTTGACTTCTTACATTACTAAAAGCTTTTTATAAAATAAGCAAAAGAAAGAAAACATCGTGTTATTTTATAACGAGAGTTAAAATATACTTAACGAAGCTGAAAGGTACAACATTTTGTTCCTAATATTGTGAAAATATTTTTATTTAGATTATTTCAGAAATTTCGGAATTTCAAATTTCCAGGTATATTGAAGATTCTTCCTTTTTATGTTTCTTTTTACGAAAATATTTGTTAATATTATAATTAAGCTTTAAATACTCTTAGGATCTCTGAATTTTTGCAGCACTTTTTTTTCTTATTACTGTAAGCACAATATCTTGTGTACGTTACATTGCACGTTACATACTGTGAATTTTCGTTTTTTTTTAATATAAAATTCGGTTGTCAGCAATAATTTCTGCTCAAACTTACTTAGTTTGATGGGCAGTACGCGTAGTTACAGCTATGCGATGTATCTTTTGACACTCTTTTTCATCTTTTTCTTTATCATGCGGGCGAGTAAGGTCTGACGACCACACACACCCTGACGTTTGACCCTGAGTTTCTAAACCGCCTCAAGGGCCTCTGACATGGTTACCGATGTCAGTGAGGTTCAAGATAAACTCAGAAAGTACATATGAATTTGAAAAAGTCACATTGGTACTTGCCCATGCCCGGTTACGAACCCACAACCTCTTGCATGAGAGGTGGGCGCCTTAACCACTGGGCCGTCACGACACTCCACCATTTTTCATGAAAACTATGGGTTTTCCAAACATTATCCTTTTTATCAAGAGGCTACATTGTTGAAAAGTCTAAAATTTCGCTTCTACAATCTCTATTAAGTGTCGCCGTACTTCGAGGCCACGGTTTGAAGATAATTAGCCCTCGGCTGAAGAAACAATTAAAAACTTGTTTCATTTAGTTAATTAAGGTCGTCGTAGGCGGCCCAGTTGCAGGCTATCCATACAAATTAGCGATGCCAACGGTTAGCAAGTTAGAGTTATAGCTTTCAGCATGTTTGAATAGTAATGGTATTTGGATACTAGTGGTGTTCTTTTGTTTTTGTAAAAGAGACTTTCTGAATATATACATACCTACGTTTTTTTCTTCTTTTTCTGTTTTTTTCCCATGGGGGTAGGCAGAAACCCAGAACGCCATCTGCGACGATCCTAACGTACTCGCTCGTACGTCGTCGCGTCGACGTTCATACAACTGGGTACTTCTTAAAGTAGTTTAAAATTGAGGTTAGCTTATTAGCTCACCCTAATTTAATCATAGGCTTCTCCCATAGATAACCAAAAGTAATTTAATCCCGGCCTACTATTGTCCTACTGCAGGGGAAAGGTCTCTTTACATACAGAAAAGGCACTAGCATTGATGACCACGCTGTTCGAGGCGGATTGGCGATCTCAGACTTATATTAATTACTAGCTGTTCCCCGCGGTTTCACCCTCGCTGCTCAGCACCTGTTAGTCGTAGCGTGATGTTACATAGCCTATAGCCTTCCTCAAGAAATGGACTATCCAACACTAAAAGAATTTTCCAATTCCAACCAGTAGTCCCTGAGATTAGCGCGTTCAAACAAACAAACTCTTTAGCTTTATAATATTAGTATAGATACATCCAGGATTTCTTATGACGGTTTTCTTTATCGATCTACCAATGTGACTTTTTAAAATATATGCAGGTAATTTCTTAGTTTATCTTGAACATCGCCGACGGTGAAGGAAAATATTGTGCGGAAACCTGGTCTTTTAATTATTAATCTGCCAATTACCATTCTGCCTTGAGAGCAACGGTTGTGATCAATGATTGTGTCTTTTTTTATATTAGAAGAAGCCTTGCAATTAGACAATAATAGGCTGGTATTATTAATACTATATAGACTATAGTATTATAATTATGCTCATATTATCTGGCTCGGTGGAGCGGCGGCCTTCGCAGGGTAGCTGGTTGCAACTGGATGAGAGTTCCTTATTATTATAATCATGTTAAATAGAAAACTATGGTTAATCTTGGACTGCCCCGTTAGTTTCGTGGTCGCAAGCGCGACTGCTGAGCAAGGGGTCCCCCGGGTTCGATTCCCAGGTCGGGCAAAAAGTGTTATTGGGTTTTTCCATTAGGAATTTCTCAGTAGCAGCCCGGAGTTTGGAAGTTGGTGGTGTGACACCCCCGTGCCTCGGAAAGCACGTAAAGCCGTTGGTCCTGCGCCTGATCTCTCTCCGGTCGTGTAGGATTGCCGTGCCATCGGGCTATGAGAGTTAGGGAAGAGGGAGTGCACCTGTGTTTGCGCACACACTTGTGCACTATAATATCTCCTGCGTACGTGGCTAATCTGTATTAAGATTAGCCGCCGTGGCCGGAATCGGTCTGGAGAATTACATTATTACATTACATTAGATGGTTAATCTTCAGTAATTGCTCGAATCAAAGACTCAACAATCAGTCTCAGTAAACTTGGCTTATCAAATCTAATTTTCAAAGTAATTCTGTTTTAGACAAGTTTGGGTCTAGGTATGTGGAGACAAATCTCTTTGTCTTTTTGATAAAGGCATGTCTAAGTCTGTACCTAGTTTGAAGGGTAAAACACAAACATGTGTTTCAGTGACTGTGTACTTGGGACTCGTAAATTGTTGTACAAGTAATTCAAATAGCTTTAGTAGTGTGTGTTTGAAATAATGGTTTGATTAAATTTTGTGTTGGCTTACTTTTTTCTTATTTTGTAGTGTTTTTATGTAATAAATTGAATGTTGATAAATGATGATAATAGTTGTTAAATAAGGCTACGATATTAATAAGGTATTTAAAGAAAATATTGATACTTTTTCTGAAACTGTAAACCTGCTAAAATTTACGTACATAGTAGCACATCCCTAGGGGACACTCATACAACACACTTAATTATGTTTAAGCGAAAAACTCGAAAAAGTAATAAGTCCAGATTTTCTCACTTTGTTTTCCTTCACTAATGTCTGTGATGTCCAAGATAAACTTATGAAATAATCCTACAAATCCTACTTATATTATAAATGCGAAAGCTTGTGAGTCAACAGTCAAGCGGTCTTCAAACCTAACCAAAACAAATAATAAGTATGTGCAAAACAAGCAAGAACAACAACCGTGTGATGAAACGTTTGGTGCAGTGGCCGAGCTATCAACTGCTGCGCTGCGTATTGCGGGTTCGATTCCCGCATGGAACAAATATTTGTATGATCCACAGATAGTTGTTCCGGGTCTGGCTGTTTGTGTAGGTATGTGTGTTTAACGCACCCACGACACAGGAGAAATTCCTAGTGTGGGCAACGTTTTTATAAAAAAAAGTATTTTCCAATTAAAAATTGAACATTTACTCAGCGCGCTCTTGTAAAGTTCTTAGTTTTTTAACCTTTGTTCAACCAAGTAGCAACAAGTATTGTTTTTAATAATATAGTTTGGCTTCTTGCGAGTTTTTATTAAAATGTCAAACTCCTTGGTTGCGAAACCCTTTTACTAAAATAAGTAAAACGAAACAAAAGAATATATAACAAGCAAACTTAGTTAAGAAAGTTTAGTTGAATATTCTTTGAAAATAAGAATACAGAATAATGTTTTAGAAGGAAAAAAGTGTTATTCAAATAAAATATTCATGTTACATAAAAACGAGTTAGTTTGTTGTGTGTGAGTTGTTTTTTTTTGGAACGCGTCGAATTTTGGTATTATTGGTCCGATTTTTAAAATTGTCTACTACGAAGTTAGGTTATTCCTAAGCACCATAAGCAACTTTTTATGGTATGCTTGACTTCCATACCAATTAAAATTACAATTTATTTGTTTATTTTTCGAACACAAAACTTAATTAAATACTAATAATATAATTATTAATTAATTAATAATAATCCGCAGGGCAGCTTGTGGCAAGCTGTTGGGCAGTAGCGACCCCACGGACCTGATCTCCCGGGAGAAGTCCTGTTCTTCATCTCTGGCTTGCCTTAATTGGCCGGCCGGAGTGAACACTGACGAGGAACAGAGCTCCCACCTCTCTCTTGCCTTCATTGGTCGGTTTGAGTGGAAACTCGCAAGAGCATTCGTGTTTGGGGGAAGGAAGTATTTCAGTTAAGGTGCTGGTAGGGATCTTGACCGTACTTCCGGAATTGTCCTGATAGCCTTGAAATACCTCTCCACTCCTCAAGCACCTCAGTCTGTGTTGCCTTCTTGTCGCTACGTCACTACGTGCTAGCGGCCGTTTTAGGGGGCCCATTTATCGAGTGTGCTAGTCACCCCCTGCCATTACATCTGTGTCATAAAAACATTGATTGGCAGGGGCCATAGTCCTTCCATAGTGTCAGGAAACTAGTCCATTTAAGCCACCCAAACCCATAGCCCTATTCTTTGTTCCATATTCTGCAATAGTCCTGCGCCAGCCGGGGATTGTCCTTGGGTGCATTTGCATAGTGCAAACAGGGATAATTGGCGGTTGGTTTTCCATTTCAGTGTTAAGCCATGTAAGGGGCCTCTGCGAGTGGCTTTGGCTCCTCGTACGCCTTTCAAAGGTCCGGGACTTTAGGGTTCCGAGATTGTTAACCATTAAATTAAAAACTATGTACAGTTAAAAAAAAAAAAAACAAAAAGAAAGAAAGGTCATAGGGCATAATTATGTCTATAGGCAGTGGTGACCACTTAACATCAGGTGGGCCATCGCCGTCGGTTTGCGCTCCGAAGAGATTTAAAAAAAAAACGGTAATTTAAAAAACTAAAAAACCCGACTGCTATTCTTTAAAAATCCCTAAAACAAGATAAATTGTAGCAGTCGGGACCCATTCTAGAAATGGAGGATTAGTGAATTGAGAGCACATACCTATATTACATTGCAGATGGTCCCGAATGGGTCCCGACTGCTACAATTTATCTTGTTTTAGGGATTTTTAAAGAATAGCAGTCGGGTTTTTTAGTTTTTTAAATTACCGTTTTTTATTTTTTATTTTTTTAGTGTTTTGAAAAAGAAATTAATATACCCAGTATCACTCTTACAGTAAATACGAATCTAATGACACCTCTCAAGCTAAAATCCATCGAGCCGTTCAGGCTGCAGAGCGATCCAAACATTTGAATTTGGCGCCAAAAATCCGCCATTTTGATTTTTTTATTTTGACATACCCAGTGTCACTCTCACAGTAAATACGAATCTAATGACACCTCTCAAGCTAAAATCCATTGAGCCGTTCAGGCTGCAGAGCGTGCCAAACAATTATACATACATACATACATACATACATACATACATACATACATACATACATACATACATACATACATACCCTCGAAAAACATAACCCTCCTTCTGTCGCAGTCGGGTAAAAAAATTGCGACTTTATGCATCACGCTCGTATTCCCCGAAGGGTTAGGCATAGGGGTACCAATGAAGATCCGTCAGTAAAAGTCTGACACTCCCTCCCGCCCCGCCCTGGACGGGGGGGGTCAATTGATGATTTTACAATCTCTAAAAAAAAATAAAAAATAAAAAATAAAAAAAAAAATATAAAAGGGGGTACCAATGTACACCCAAATTTTGCCGATATGTTTAGGTCCCACGTAATAGAGGGCGACCCTGTCGCGCCTATCTAAAAATTGCGGGTATTCTAATAACACGACTCGTAAACTGTGACACACGTAATTTACGAAATCTTTTCATAGTGTATTACATACCACTTATGTACCTATTTGAGACATGTGTTCGCTCATCTCACAAAATGATCCCCAAAAACAATTTCGCTCAGAAACTCGGTGTTCTAAATCCGAAGCCACTTTGATTAAACTTGAACAATGTACTAAAGTTATTATTTATTCATTAGTTTAAAGGTTACATAACTAGCGCGGAGACAAATTTCGCTTTACTGACATAAAATCGGCTTTAACGAGAGTAAGGGTGCTTTCGGACGTGAAAAAAATCTTTTTTGTTTTAAATAATTTTGTAGTTAAATTTTTACGAAACGTCACGTTTGTCGAATTTTTTTTTTGAAAAGTACTTTGCCCACTTTAGGAATTTCTCCTGTATTGGAGGTGAGCTTACAAAGATATAAACGCACATACACACAACCAAACCCAGTTAGGATTTGGCCACCTTACTGACACCAACACCTGGCCAACTTATTACTTTTTCCAATTACTTATAAGCCATAAAAAACCTTTGTCTCGTGTCGGACTCGAACCAAGTCTACTCAGCCGCTGTGCTAACTTCGATACAATCGAGCATCTTTCCTTAGTTATATAGGCTGTGGCGTAGTTATGAAAGGGAATATCCGTATTACATACTAGCGAACTGCTTGCGACTTTGTCCTCGTGGCTTTTTTCACCCGCTTTACGTTACGTCTTTGGTTACTGCTCCGCCTCCTCCTCCGTTATATGGCTTATGACACTCACAAATAACGTGGCTTTCAATCGTCAATCGTATAATTATAGTTTCGTAGTAAGATAGTACCTTTGTATATGTATATTTGCATTCCGCATGATAGGATATGGTTAATGGACACTATTGTATGTTTAAAATTTTCTCTTTTGTACCCATATTCGCAAATGAATAAATGATTATGATTATTGTGATTAATAGGTAAAAGAAGTTTCAAAATCGGTTCAGTAGGTCTAGAGATTATACCTACAGCCTCACAAACTTTACCTCTTTATAATATTAGTATAGATTAACAATGTTCACAGTCTTATCTCAGTCAGTCAAAAACGCCAACGACAAGTTTTTCATATCGATCGTCGCTGAGATGAAATTGCGACTAGATTTTGAACATTTTTATTTACAAGAATTAGCATTGAGGTGTCGTCCTTCTAAATAGACCTTTATACTTAGCTGTGGTTTAGGTACGTGTCACAGCATCTTTGTGTAGGTTGTGTTACAAATGACAGCCTTTGTAGCATACATTAAAAATGCATATTTCAATTACTAAAATCTTCACCAATTCAAGTATTTCGGAGGTAGCTGACCTCAACCCACAATAATTTGTCATTCAAATTAGGGCTTTAAATTATGTACGTTAAAATCCTTTTTATAATGACAGGATAAAAAGGTGACGACTTGCGGGCGATAAACTGGCAGCTAACAGTTAAAATTTTCGAGGTCGTTGTTATATCGAATAGGGGCTGTTATAATGAGGAATGATAAATAAGAGCACTTTTAGTAAAAGTTACACATGACAAGAGCGTTTGTTGAAGATTTTTTCCAAGAAAACTGGATATTAATGAGCGGGCGTTCCCAGTTCCCTCTACCAAAAGTTAGTTTGACAAATACCGGGGGGATTGAGCGGGCAAAAGTCCGACATTAACCTTTTGGCTTCTCTAGGAGGGGAAAACTTATGAGGACTTCGCAACGAAAAAAAAATTAGAACTTTTGCTGATTTAGATACACTTGGGAAAGCCGTCAAGTTACTGGTAAAATTGAGCGAAAACCTTATATATGTTATTTTATTTATTTATAACCGGTAAAGGGAAACATCGTGTGGAAACCTGGACTTAAAATCGAAATCCCAATCCGCCTTTAGTAATCGTGGTGATCAATGCTCGTGCCTTCTCTGTATAAGAAGAGGCCTTTGTTCTGCAGGGTACAGTAATGCTGATAGAAGAAACAAGAAATTCGTCCGAACAGTCCGTCACTGTATATTAATACAAGTTAGTTATTTATTGTAAAAAAAAAAATATACCATCACGCCTGTATTCCCCGAAGGGTTAGGCAGAGGTGCACCAATTTAGGTACACCCACAGTTCAGTTATTGTAGAATTCCACGATTATCTACCAAATAATACAAATACTGTTTATATCAATTCAATGTTTATTTCCCAAACAACTCATACGGTAATGTTGAAATTGACAATCTTGTCCGCAAACTCAATCTTACAGCGTGTCTGGAGTATGTGCTCGTAAGTACTTCAGTCTGAAGAGCTCTCCGAGTTTCGATGAACTTGCGGCGAACCCATTTGCAACTATGCATGTTTAACTAAGTTGGAAGTGGACAGAGTGTTGGCACATATTTCGATAGGTTATCGTATGACGCTTATACGGAAGACAAAAATGTTTATTGGGTTTTTTCATTAAGAATTTCTTAGTAACAGCCCGGAGTTTAGAAGTTGGTGGTGTGACACCCTCGTGCCTCGGAAAGCACGTACAGCCGTTGTTTCTGCGCCTGATCTTTCCCCGGTTGTGCCGTTGCATCAAGCAATGAGAGTTAGGGAAAAGGAAGTGCACCTGTGCTTGCGCACATACTTGTGCACTATAATATCTCCTGCTTACTTGGCTAGTCTGCATTAAGATTAGCCGCCGTGGCCGGAATCGGTCTGGAGAATTCATAAGAAAGAAAGCGGAGTATCCCTGAATCGTCAGACCTACATCAACGTTACTTTCGGAACTTTTCAAAGCGTCTGACTCAAGTTATTCATCAATGTCTGGCAATAAAGAATAATGGTTTTTAATTTATAATATCAACCTGTTATTGTCCGATTATTGTTCTCATATAATTCTCTATGGGATGGTTGGCGCTCTTTGGGGGTAGCCGATGTACAGCAGTGGATGGCTATAAGTTGACATGATGATGATGAACAATAATGGGACACTAACAGACTGATCACGAACGACCATTGATCACTACGCTTCCTCAAGGCGAAATAGCGATTTAAGACTTACGACGACGACGTAAGTTTGAAATTCTCACGATGTTTTCCTTCACCGATGTCTGTGATAAATTTAGAAAAAACATATGAATTTTTGTTTTCCTTTTCGTGTCGACTGACTCATGTTAAGTTTTTGAATAGAAAAAATTACATTGGTCCTTGTCCCGATTTGAACGCACAACCTCATGTATGAGGGGCCCACCCCTCATACATGAGGTTATGCATACGGATGACTTGATGGCTTAGCGGTTATAGAGCCCACTCTATAACCGCTAAGCCATCACGTCATCCGTTATGACTTTTATAACATTATAGAAGCAATAGGGGCACAGTGATGTCAAAGCTGTTTAAGTAAAACTGAGTAATAATTTTAGTGTCTTACTGAAGCTACAAATGGAAAACTGACGATGTTAATTAAGAAATTACAATGTTCTGTTGTTTCTACTAAGCTAGCACGTTTTCTAAGTAATTGGCAATTAGCACAGAACTCGCAATCATAGTTCAATTACTAACAAATGAAATTAAACTTACTTCAAAACCCGACTCCGACATAGTTGACTAAATGTTCAAGAAATTATTAAAACAACAATTTGGTACATCAATTATTTATTATATAAATCATTTACTAAAACCAGCAGGTCCAGCTGGTCTTGGAAATAAATAAAATTAAAGTGTCTATTTGTACAAACAGACAAAATACCAGCGTTTTACAAAATAAAACGTATTTAACCCTAATCTCTTCAAAGTTAGAGTGAACAGGTTTCTTCTGGGTAAGCTCACTCTATCGTAGACTTTGTCTATGTTACCTTTGAGTAAGACTAGAGTCAAGAGCTTACCCATCTCGAATAAAAAAATAAAAACATGATAAAAATGTTGAATAAATATAAATTTATAAGTCCTTTGTCCTTTTTTTTTAAAGACTTTTTGAATTTATCATAATCCTAGATGTGGAGTGTCCTCATGTAAACGTATATGCATTTTGTTTCCGTTTTGTGACACCGAGGGCGCTTCTTCGATCCTTTTCCTTTTGATAAACGTTGTGTCGTTTTTGTACTAAAGAATAAATATCGTGTAGAAGAAATCTAACGTGAGTTTAATTGAAATCTTATCAGATCCCAATAATAAATCGAAGGCAAAAACGAAATTAATTTTTGGAATTGCATCTGTCCTTTCAGTTTAATTTCAGAAACGGTTGGACGGATTTTGACAGGTCTTTTACTGGGAAAAATAATTAGGGTTTGGCGCCAAAAAAAAATCCTTGTGATAATCGACGTTCACCCTAACGAACTCACGCTAGTTCTATATAAATCTCAGCTGTCACTAAGGTCAGCGACTGAGATTTTTATAGAATAGTACTGCTATTCATTAACCAATTAGATACAATATTCTTGTTTCTTAATTGCTAAGTTAATATTGGAGCACTTTGCGCGACATTATTGGATATCGATTGTGGCTATAAATAGACCAGCTTACTTCTCGAATTCATACCATTTAACGCAAAACCACCATTAATAATTAGGTCTGCTGTTAGATTTTCTATCAAAATTCTCAGTCGCAGTTCGAAGTTAGGATTTGTGCCCGGTTAATGGCAATAAGCTCGCCCCAGATTACATGAGTATACCTTTGCCTAACCCTACGAGGAATGCAGGCGTGATAGTATGATTTAGCAGTATGTAATACCTAACCTTTACAGACGATAAATCAAGCTAAATTCGACATGTTATCTACAGACAGTTTAGCTCAATGGAATCCTAATCGACCTTATAATGTAGGTCAGAAACAAAATCGACGAACTAACTCTAAGTAAATATAAAATATCAGGCTTCATCTAGAAATGTAGTCGTGATTGGTAATTTGTGACCCCGGAAAATTAGGTAAATTCAAGGTTCATTTTCAGTTACAGTAGATTTTATCCGACTTGCATCGCAAAGGAAGGTGTTTATTTGCCTATGTATGTTTGTTTGATAAGTTTTTATGTCTTTGGATTACAAGCCGACGCGACGCACAGTGTTTCGTCTAGTACAAGCTAGCGGGACAAAATTATTTTTTTACTTATTTTAATTGTTTGTGTATATTTAAGGTGTCTTACACCGTTCTGTGTTCTCTAAGTCCAAAGGTGTAGGCTAGATGGAGGTAGTCACCCAATTTTCTACTTTTGTTTTCTGATATCCTTGATTGTTATAATTCGCTGCGTCTGCCTACTTATTATGCATGTAATTGAAAGGCACTATATATACAAATATATCGATACCTTTGGGTAGAAAGGTCGTATAAACCATTTTGGCCAAATTGAGTTATATATACCATTTTTCTCAGTTTTTTTTTCTCTATCGATCTGTATATACGAAATGCAGAAATTCGCACAAAAATGGTTAATACGACCCAGAAACTTTCGGTCATAGCCTCTTAAAAAAAGTAAATTTTCGATGTAACAGCCGAATATTTTTTTTTTGTAGTTTTATTGTGATGTAATGACCATAATTTATATTAGCTCAGGGCGTAAAATAGTCGTTAATTGTAAATGGTTTATACGCCCTAACGTGTTAAATACATTACCAAAACATAGTTTATATTAGACGTCGTAAATCCAAAGGCAGTTCGCGACGTTGGTGTATAAACCTGAAAAACCTGTGAAAACGTGAGTTTAGTTGTTTAGTTTTAAAGTTAGCTTGGATTTACGTCTGAGTAAAAATCAATTCTTGGTTAATATACCCCATGAAAATGTACTTAAAAAAAAACTGTATAGGTCGTATATCCATTTTCGGTAAGCTTATGGTCACAGTTACTGTCGTGAAAACCCACATATGTAGGTTTTTTTGTATTAAAAACCATTTATAATCATAGATCAATTGAATTTTGACTAATAAACAATCCTGTTACTCTCAGAATTAGTAGGAACTCAATTATTATTATTCTAATACCCAATAATTGGTCGATTCAAATAAAATAAAACTACCTGAAATACGAAATCAACATTTATTAAGTATTATAATACCTTCTACTAATCCACATTCAC
Organism: Caradrina clavipalpis; assembly: GCA_932526535.1. Taxonomy (NCBI): domain Eukaryota; kingdom Metazoa; phylum Arthropoda; class Insecta; order Lepidoptera; family Noctuidae; genus Caradrina; species Caradrina clavipalpis. Next base: position 5,975,562 of record OW052105.1, read on the forward strand.
TTTTATTTCAATAATGGTACGACATACCTAACAGGTTTAACATTTTTAAATTGAAAAAATAATTGTAACAACTTAAACTGAAAAATGAAATAAAAAAATCTACTTAACCATAAAAAATCAAAAATTATTCAAACTTCTTCTAAATTAAAGTAATCAGCCATTTAATCATTTATAAATTATGACTTGATCGTTTTTTTTTAATTTTTGTACATATTTAAATGTACTTAATTCAATAAATTATTGGATTGTACTAAGGCTTAGTTACGAAGTAATTTGTTGAATTGAAACTAAATATTAAAAAAGAACGATCAAGCACTAAACGTAACTAACTTATGTACTAAAAAGTAACTTATTTATGAAATAAATTTGTATTCATAATTCGTTTAAAATTATTTAGGAATTGGTACTATTAATTATTTTAATTATTATTATAAATTATTTTAAAACGAATTATCAATTGAGAAACATTGACAAAAAATAAATTTTGGTGACAGAATATAATCATTTGACATAGTCTTGTTTTTTTATTTTTTACATAATATTTTGCTAACGATCGAAATGAGAAATTACGTAAATACGAAAAGTTATTCTTCTTTTATAATAATAATTGTATTATTCAATTAGTTCTTCCTCGTCTTCTTCGTCGGTTAGCGTAAGAGAGTCAGCCACATTTCCATGGGGTAAGTTAAGATAATCATCGTGGTACCTTTTTAGTATAATGCCATTAGCACATAGACGTTTTAAATCTCTATATTTTACATCCGATATTTGCAATTTATTTTTATAAAGTGCAGTTCCCCAACTGCACCTTATAAAAACAAATTGCAAATATCTTTTCAGTTTAAGTTGTTACAATTATTTTTTCAATTTAAAAATGTTAAGCCTGTTAGGTATGTCGTACCATTATTGAAATAATAGTGAATGTTGATTAGTAGAAGGTATTATAATACTTAATAAATGTTGATTTCGTATTTCAGGTAGTTTTATTTTATTTGAATCGACCAATTATTGGGTATTAGAATAATAATAATTGAGTTCCTACTAATTCTGAGAGTAACAGGATTGTTTATTAGTCAAAATTCAATTGATCTATGATTATAAATGGTTTTTAATACAAAAAAACCTACATATGTGGGTTTTCACGACAGTAACTGTGACCATAAGCTTACCGAAAATGGATATACGACCTATACAGTTTTTTTAAGTACATTTTCATGGGGTATATTAACCAAGAATTGATTTTTACTCAGACGTAAATCCAAGCTAACTTTAAAACTAAAGAAGATAGATATGGTTTGATGATTTAACATGTTTCATTTGCAAATTATAAGAACCTTTCTCATAGATCATTTTTTTATAACTTCAAAAACAAAAAAGTTATGAATTTTTATGTAAAAAAAAATTTGTTTTTCTGCTCTCCTGAAAAGTCGGGTTTTGGTTTATACGACCTTTCTACCCAAAGGTATCGATATGTATATACACATAACACTATATTATACTATATACAAGAGACAAAAATGTCTTGAGATATTTAAAAATTTAAATCATAAATATGTATAAAATAAGTATTCACTTATTCACTTTATCAAATAAAATACAATAATAGTCCAAGACAACAACAATTATACATATAAAATAACTCTTGAAACAAAATTGTACAAAATTAAACTTATCCGTCTGCAATAATGTTATATGTAATATATAAAATTTTAATCGAATACATTGTGTAAAATTACTACCTACATAATAAAATAGGTAAACATATTAACAATAACAGAAAAATCTACCCAGTCGAATCTAATATACTCATCATCAGAAGATTCCTCATCACCACTCTCCAATTCGCTAGAATCTTCCGATTATGAATAATCCCCTCACTAAATTCGCGAGCTGGTGTTGATTGGGATGGTAATGAAGATGGGACAATCAACTGCAAAACTTCTGGTGGTAACGCAGTTAATTTGTTTCGAGGTATTTTCGGAATGTATTTATTACAGGATCGGACGTAATCAAAAGCAGTTTCAGGAGATCCGTATTCGTGGTACAGCGTGATCGTTTTCTGGTATGTCGTTCCCGAAATCTGCGACAGTCTTTATTTCTTGCTTCTTGGGCTTCTTCGGAAAGTTGTCCAATAGGAAGACAGCAAGGTTTAGTGACTTCTGCACTGTGTACAAAAAATTTATGCACAGTAACAGGCATCGAGTACCACGAATACAGATCAAGATATAACTGCCTCGTTAGCCTAGTGGTCCTAAGTACGACTGCTACGCTAGAGGTCCTGGGTTCGATTCCCAGGTCGAGCAAAAAGTGTTATTGGGTTTTTCTATGAAATTCTCAGTAGCAGCTCGGAGTTTGGATCTGTGCCCGGTTAATAGCAATAGGCTCGTCCCCTATTACATGGGACCTAAATATACCGGCGAACTGTGGGTGTACATTGGTACACCTCTGCCTAACCCTTCGGGGAATACAGGCGTGATGGTATATATATAACTTTCTTGAAATTTTCAAATTTTCATTCGATATTTTTATTTTGAGTTTCAGTGAATCTTCAGAAGCATCTGATAGATTTTGTTGTACACATAAATGATCAAAAATGCGACTTGCTCTTTCAGTTTTAATATGTTTTAACCATTCTTCGAAAAACTCCAATTTTTTCATCGCTATAGGTCCTTCTGAAAGAAAGTAAATAACTTTATTTGCGGGCGGTTACGGGCGCTATAAAAAGAGTATCCTATGCCTGAATGTTGTAATTATAACATACAGAAGAATCTAGTTGGATACATTGGGATACAAAAAGTTGCAACCCTTTAAAGTTTGAAATTAAGAAAAAATATGTGGGATTATTTCAACACACTTATAAACTCTAATTACAGCAAAAAGGTACATGTTTTCTTTTAAAAATAAGTCAAAATAGTAAGTACATACCTTCAACAATAGAATTCAATACAAGAAAATCGTATCACTTTACTATCGAATATTTGAGAGGTTGTCAAACATGTGCTAAAAATGCAACTTATTTACAAATGTAAATTGTGCTTCCTTTATAGTTAACATTAACCCCTTCATAAAATTACTTGTTAAGGTGACAAACAAATGATTTCTTAGAATTCCTTACCTGGGAAGGGTTGTTAACAAGTTGTTATCATGAATTCCTGAAAATGACGTCATGAATTTTGTCCCGCTAGCTTGTACTAGACGAAACACTGTGCGACGGTTCACCTGATGTTAAATGGTTACCATCTGAAAATCAATTTATTAAGTACTAATATTATGAAGAGTTGAAAGTATTTCTTTTTTTGTAAGAGGTAATCTTTGAAAGTATTGGTCCGATTACAAAAATACCTTCATTGGGAATCAGGAATTTGTTTAATAGTGCACTTGACTTCCACACGCACACAGAAGCTAGTTAAGTAAAAAGTACTAATAAATACTTAATATATTATAATATAACTTAGTAAAAGTAGAGCTCTTTCTGAAGGAGCTCGTCCTGGGAATTACTACCACCATACATACTTATTTCTATGACGCAGCGTTGCTGTGTTCCGGTTTGAAGGGTTCAGACATTTCAACTTTATCTTTATGATAACAAAGCATTTGCAAGACCTCTGGTATTGCAGATGTCTATAGGTAGCGGTGAATACTCAACATCAGGTGTGCTGTGGGCTTGTTTGCCATCCAACGGGATAAAAAAACGAACTGCTGATTACTAAGTGTACAAAAATAACACATTAACAGCTGCAATTTAATTTAGTTACCCTTTTATATTTATAATACGAAATTAGCGGTTCATTTTGGCAAGCGTCATACGACATGACAAAATATTTAACTTTTAAACATACCCAAATTTTAATTGTTTCTATAATTGGGTAAAATTTTGTTAAAACGAAAAACCCATGTCTTAATTATTTAATTTTTCGAAGCAATTAAATTTGAATATTTAAAGCTTATTAATTTTAAATCTATTCTTAGCACAGATTTTTGATGTTCATTAACTGTTATTGCTGTATAATAAGTACATGGTATGTTTATTATTTAAACTTTATGCAACAAAAACTACACAGGCGGACTAAATGCCTTAATCAGTCTCTAAAGGCAACAAAAGGTGGTAAAAATCTAACATGGCAGGTGCAAAGAAAAAGAGAGTAAAAGTAATTACCTAAGTCCAGTGTAACACAAGTACAAAATAATAAAATTTCCTACACACATGTATATTAAATTACATAGTTTGACTTTAATAATATTATTTTTGAGAGGTCCTGGGTACCTACCTAACATATATGTTAACTCCTCACCACCTTAGTATATTTATTAATTTATATTCTAATTAACCTAAACACAAAACTTATAAATACGACTGAAATTACAAAGTATGTACAGAATAAAAAGTATGTACAGAACAAAATGAACCAACCCACTTTTTATCATTGTACAGAGACACCAAGCTATCCTAAACGGTCAAATTTTCCCAATAGAACATGAACCTTATTCCTTTAGAGACAAAGTTGAAAAACTTTAAAAGAAAATCGACAATTTAGGGGAACTTGATATCTGTACAATGAATAAAAAAAATGTGGATTGTTTCATCATGACAGAGCAACAATAATAACCTAGGTATTATAAGTTATAAGACCATTTGTTAGTAATATATTCAACGTTAGATAATTTATGTAATCAACATAGCCTACTGTCGCCCACGGCTAGAGGAAGCCTAATTTATGTAAACCTTATGGTAATCAAGCTATCTGCATCCTTAACTTGTTTGAGGGGGAACGTACAGGGTCATTAAGTCGGTAAAAAACCTTAAATGACCCTTGGTAATTACCATGGGGAATAAATGGATCTTTTACTGTAGTATATTTTGCGATGCCCATTATGGGCTATGACCCTATAGTCGTCAGGCTTACGTCAACTTACAGGTCATATTTGTATGTAATTAAGGTACGTTTTGTACAGTGTTGCCAAATGTCCCGATCTAAAGTCAAAGCCAAAGCCATTTACAGGCACTTTTGAATTGTCAAGAATTATACAGTAAGTTGAAACTCGTGATTTTAGTGGCAAGTCTCGATTTTTTATTTGAAATTAAGCGATAAACGTGGCTGCATACTTGGGCCAAGTACAATAAAGTACTTAAAAAAAGGAACGTACATCCCTTTTAAAACGGATACGAAAGAAGAAGAAGATTTTAAATTTTGTTACGTAACTTTATAAATAAGAAGCACGAATCTTTAATAACTTTTAAATCTACAGCTAAATATAAACAATAAATACAAGTATAATAATGTTCTTATATTAATGTTTTATATATTTCTAGGATGAATCCCGAGATTCTTACTTGAAGCATTAAAAATCCCAAATTTGCCGGAAAAAATGTCTGCTGTGTTTTATATATATGTTGCAGTCAAAACTCTTAACCAGTCAAAAGTACTATTGACCAGCAAAATCAGTCAAAATTACTTTTGACCGTATGCTTTAGTCAATAATACTTTTGACTAAAATAACAGTTAAGAGTACTTTTGCCCAATGGAGCTGGTTAAAAGTACTTTTGACTGAGTGATTCCGTCAAAAGTGGTTTTGACTGCTCGAATCAGTCAAAACTCTTAAAAATCAGTCACTAATCTGCAATAATAATTAATAATATCTATTCTTTATAAAAGTAAATTATAGGATGAAAGAGCGAGCGAAGAGAGCTCGGGACTTGGGGCACCCCGACTCGGACAGGTTAGGTTAGAAGGGGATGGCGGGGTCTAGAGAGCGAGCGAAGCGAGCGAACAGACCCCGCCATCCACTTCGTGGTTATTTTTTTTGTAAACCCTTGAGCCCCGCGTAGCGGGGCTCCTCGACTATGCTTTTTAATCATTATTCACATCTGACCAGTTAATAGTGCTTTTGACTGATGCTTTATTGCAGTTAAAACTACTTTTGACGAAGAGCGTTAGTCAAAAGTACTTTTAACCGCAAATTTGCAGTCAAAAGTACTAATAACCAATATTTTTCAGTCAAAACCACTTTTGACCAACCTGTTCAGTCAAAAGTAGTTTTGACTGATTTTGCTAGTCAATAGTACTTTTGACTGGTTAAGAGTTTTGACTGCAACATATACACATAAATGGAAAGGACACAAGCATGCAAGCTAGCAAGTACTCATACATTATTACCTGAATATTCCTTTTTCTGTATATCCGTATTCAAATAACATAGGTATGTCGACTCTTGGATCTAGGACCATTACCTTCGTTATTTCGATAAAAAAATTGAAAATATCAAAATACCCTGACCCTGTCAAGACCAAAATCCCTTTTATATTTTTCTATAAGCCCTAAAATTACAAAAAATCACCAACCCCTAAAATTCAGCACCTATTTTTAAAACCTCTAATCTTCAAGTAGGTTTAAGTCAATGTTGTTTCTCCGAACGGTTATAATGAACGTCTGGGCGTAAAAGCCAAGTTTTTGTTTAGCACACAATAGCTCAGGAACAATAGGGCCGGTACAGTCGCCGACACTCCAATTGATAAGAGAATTTATGACCCTGAGAATGACTTGATGAAGTCCCGTCTTGAAGCAAGAGGCGTTTGTTCCGTTTGTTCATTACGACAGGGGAACAAAGTGCTTTTAAAATGTACCTAGATGGAACGTAAAATGTCGTAATAATTCAAGTGTTTGCGCCGTTTTTAAGAGCTATTTTTTAAAGAAACACTAGGGTGAAAAGGTAATAGAAAAATAAATCTTTAAATGTTTTTATCTTCATTCTTGCTAGATGGATTGATGGATGGATGTTTGTTAGTCTTTTATACTTAAACGGCTGCATAGAAATAGCAAAAATTTCGCTGACATATAGATATTGATCTAGCTTAACCCATAGGATATTTGTATCCCGTTTTTGCGTTCCCGTGGGATCATTTAGAACTTTGGAAGACATAATAAAAAATCTAACAAATGTGTTATGAACTTCTACGCAACATACCTACCACGAAAACCACTAAGCCTTAACGAAATATACTACAAATAAAAAGATTACTACCCATTTTTGGTATCCTGAAATTAGGCACGCTCAAGGCCAAACCCCCGATGTGAGTAAATAATAACCCCTAATATTACGTAAAAGGGTTTACTACAAAGCTCAATAAGTACTTATTGAGCGTAAACATCTTGGAAATATCGCTAGATATGGGCTTAAGTAAAGCCCTCGAATGTCGATATAATCACGTAGCTAGTGCTTGGTGTGCGCGCCTGTACCATCCGGAACACCCCACTTAATCCTTCTTTGAGGTTTTGACATGTCTACTGTGTGAGCTGTGCGCGATGGTACGTTAAAATTGAATTTTAACGGTGACAGTACAGTCTCGTGACAAATATGTTCACGTGTTTCACGTGTACAGAAAAGTATATGGGTGTAACAACCAATACTCGACGACGACGGCCTGTCGGGCCCGTTGGTCTAGTGGTTAGCGGCCCTGACTGCTAAGCCGGAGGTCGTGGGTTCGATTCCCACCCAGGACAAACTTTGTGTGATGAGCATGATTGTTTGTTCTGTGTCTGGGTGTGATTTATCTATAATATGTATGTACTTATAAATTATATAAGTATGTATATCAGTTGTCTGGTTATCATAACACAAGCTCTGCTTAGCTTGGGATCAGATAGCCGTGTGTGAGTTGTCCCAAGATATTTATTTATTTAATACTTGGGAAGAGTTACCACTAAGATCCTACAGAAAAGTATGGGTCCTGTCATTATCCATACAATATTATATTACTTACGACTGTTTTACTTACTTAATTACTTACTTCACTCTGTTACGCTTTTACAACTAAACCACTTAACCGATTTAAATGGAATTTGGTACGGGGTAAATGTGAACCCCAACAAAGTATATATGCTACTTTTTATTCTGCGACTTATTCGCGACAACCAGCATTTACGCGGACGAAGCAGCGGGCAAAAACTAGATAAAGGGTACTCACTGATTAAACACGAAATCTTGAAAACCACTTGACCTATGAAACTGTTTATCAAGTAGTTTATAGGTAGGAGAGGACAACTAAGGACTAAAGGAGATTGACAGCTGAGCCAAATTAAGGGCGTCTTTGACCTGCAAGCGAACGAAGACACGAGGCAAAATCTAGTCTTAAATAAATTAAGACGAGGATACAAGAAGACTGACTCAAAGAAAAATCATTCCTAATTTAACTAAATAAAAACATCTTTTAACACGACTGTATCTTGTGCTTCGAGTAAATAAAGTATTTTAATTAAGCGCCATTATGGGACATTACGCTGTAATTAAGTTTAGTCATTTTATTATGTTCGCGGTTTAAGGCGGGGTGTAATCCGCGATTAAGGAGATGCTGCCCTTTCGTCGGTACTCGTAGGGATTTTAATAGAGGCCATCAGTTGGAGTATTTTCTCGTTCCTACTTTGGATAATTATTTGGTGAATTCTTGGCGTGTCTACTTGAATTTCTTTAACGGTGAGAGAATGAGTGAGTCTTATGCGGTAGTGGGTAGTATGAAAGAACTGGCTCGTTGGTTTTGTGATTGCAAATGCGACTGCTGAGCGTGGAGTACTTGGTTCGACTTTCAAGTCGGTCAAAAAGTGTGATATTGGGTCTTTCCATAAAAAAAATCTCAGCAGCTCGGAGTTTAGAAGATTGTGGTGTAACATCCCCGTGTCTCGGAAAGCACCTTAAGCCGTTGGCTTTGCGCTTGATCTCGCCGCGGTCGTGTAGGATTGCCGTCCCATCAGACTATGAGAATGAGGGAAGAGGAAGTGTACCTGAATTTGCGAAAACACTCGCGCACTAGGATTATTTTACCTATTTTAAGTTCCGTCTATAATTACTACTCCGCTTCTGGGGTCATAGCATGATGTTATATAGTATTCCTCATGAATCTAGCTATCACATAGATATTTTCCAATCCTACCGGTAGTACCAGAGATAAAGCGAGTTTAAAAAAAAACGAACAAAAACACTTCACCTTTATTATATTAGAATACATTTAGGACATACAAATTGTATAAAACCTAATGTACTTCTATATTCTAGCAAATAAAGGTATCATTCATTCAATGAACTAACAATTCGATCTAGCATCCTAGTATATATTGAGTTACATTGTTATATATTGAGTTATAGGTAAATTTATATACTAGCTTTTGGCCCGCGACTTCGCTTGGTTGAATGTCGGTTAACACAGATACTCACGAAGCCGCGGATAAAATCGTAAGCAGTTTTCTTCTTTCTTGTGCTTCAAGCTTACTCTGAATCAAAGTTCATCAAAATCGGTTCAGTAGTTTAGTAGCAAAAGCGTGGCGCGAAAGAGGTAGTTTTGTATTTAGAATATTAGTATGTTTTTTTTTTTGGTATCGGGTGGACTAATCACATATTTCAGTCTATCCAAAATTGTTGGTCTTTTTTGGATCAGGTTTCTGACTCCATCATTATCGTCATCATCATCACATCAGCCAAATGACGTAAACGGCTGGACATAGGCCTCCCCTAAAGATACCCACAATGACCGGTCCTGCGCTGCCCTCATCCAGCGACTTCATCCAGACTCCATAACTATCATCAAAATTGTAATTCCTTAAACATTACAGAACCCCAAAATATGTAGAACCCGTCCAATAAACCTTCAACTGTTATCTCCCAACGGTTTTTATTATTCAGACATAAAATGTAAATCTTCGTTTATCGGAACCCCAATTTTATATTCGGCAACGTTTGGAAACATTCGGCATAGTGAGCGAGCGATTGGCTGCTGCGCTGCATGTCTCGAGTTCGAACCCAGCACGAAACAATAAGTAAAGAAAGAAAGAAAGAAAGAAAGAAACAAACAAAGAAAGAAAGAAAGAAAGAAAAAAGTTTATTGACACAAACCATGTGCACACAGATATACTAACAAAAAGGTTATTTAATATAAAAGAAAAAAAAAGAAAACAACATAACTGTGTGTATGTAAGTAGGTACCTGTTGGCCAAAGAAATGTACGATCTACAGGTAATGGTTCTAGGTCTAATTATTTTGTGTATGTGAGTTAATATGTTTGTAAATGCGCGGTGCATTTACAAACATACACATCACCTCCTCCCGACACAGGAAAATACATAGTGTGGGGCAATGTTTCTTTTATTCAAAACCTCGAAAATACTTTTATTTTCATTGGATAACAAACAAGCCGACAGTCCAAGTGGTCACCCTGCCGGTAGATATCTGCAATACCAGAGGCCTTGCAAGTGTGTTGCCATCCCAGAAACAATGTTGAAATGTCTCATGTGCCAGTAATTACACCGGCACTCATACCCTTCAAATCAGAACACAGCAACGCTGCTTTTCGTGTAAAAATAAGTATGGTAGTAGCACTCCCCCGGACGAGCTCCTTCACAAAGAGCTCATATTATTATCATAATTATAATAATAGGTCGGTAGGTATTAAAAAAGTATTAGTGAATATTATCATACAATATAATTATACATAGGGATTTATTTGGCAGATGTGAGTGGCAACGCCGGGAAGGGATTCCCTAGAAAGACCTACCCTGACCTTATTGGTGAGGTTCTTCAGAAAGGTCGATTGTCGGTTCTCGTAACCGGCGTGCTTGTATGACCAGATGTATGAACGTGCACGAGGCGAAAGTAGTATGAAAGGATCGCAGCAGGTGGCGTTCCGTGGTTTCAGCCTACACCAGGGAAAAAAGGCGTGAGTTTAGATATGTATGTATGTATCATACAATATTATGGTAGGTAATAGTGAGAATTATAAGGCGAGCGCCTACAAAAATCATGCTCAATTAGTTGGCGTAATATGTGTTACGTTCTCACGAATCACGGCCCAGAATTACTTTAAACATGAGGCGTTTAAGAAATCCTAGCGACTTAGTGCGTTATTATGGGGCCAGGAAACCAGCGAATAACAAAATACGTAGGAAGTGTAGGTACTGTCGTGATCTGGGGAACAATTCTATTAACTTTTAGGAACGAACGCAATCTCTGTCTCAATCTGTCAAAAATGCGTTTTGTACCTTCATTGACATTTATTGTCGTTGAGATGAGATTGCGACTAGATTTTGATTTCATTTGTATCAATATCCCAGAATATCCGATTCCCAGGTCGAGCAAAAGTGTTATTGGGTTTTTCTATGTCTCAGCAGCAGCTCGGAGTTTGGATTTGTGTCCGGTTAATGGCAATAGGCTCGCCCCCTATTACATGGGACCTAAATATACCGGCGAACTGTGGGTGTACATTGGTACACCTCTGCCTAACCCTTGGAATACACGCGTGATGGTATGTTTTTATATTTATTTTGTATCAATATGAACATTATAAAGAGATTGCAATTTGTATTTGTTTCTAAGAGGTAATCTCTGAAAATACTAGTCCAATTTCAAATAGTCTTTTACTGAAACCTACACTATTGTTGAGTGTCATAGGATATCTTTTGTATTCTACTTCAACGCGGATCAAGTCCCGGACAGAAGCTAGTTCGCACGATATTGATATCCACCTGTTAGTTAGCTCTCGCAGCTGCCTGTCAAGTCCCTATTGTTCTATTTTCCAACATTATAAAAATATTAAGTAACAAACTATTGGATTACTAATACTAGAGAACCGCCCGCGACATCGCCTGTGTGGCTTGTTTCACTCGTGTTAAGTTACGTCTTTGGTTACTGCTCCGCTCCCGTTGGTTGTAGCGTGATGTTACATAGCCCATGACACTCACAAATAACGTGGCTTTTTATGGATAAAAGAATTTTAAAAAATGGTTCTGTAGATCCAGAGATTACCACCTACAACCTCACAAACTTTACCTCTTTATAACATTAGTATAGATTATTACCTGATTAAGTCAGTCAGTAGTTTAAAATCCATAGTAATAATGACATTAACATAGTCATTTGTAGCTCAACTACTATTACAGAAGTGCCGTTAGGGGACGTCCTAGAAAGACCTACACTGACCTTAGCGGTGAGTTTCTTTAGAAAGGTCGGGTACGCAATACTCGTATCAGACAATAATAAGCCGCTATTATAATAAATTTTAGCAAACCATCACAATCATCATATCATCATCATCATATTATATTTTATTATTTTTTTTAGCAAACCCTAATTTTAAAATACTTCAAGAACTAGCCAGATGTATGAACGTGATCGAGGCGAAAGGAGTATGTAAGGATTGTAGCAAGTGGCGTTCTGTGGTTTCTGCCTACTCTTATGGGAAAAGGCGTGAGTTTATGTGTGTATCAATGTTAACTACACGTGTTCCTAGTGTGTTATTATCATGTTTTTACAAGGCATCTACCAATACTTATTTCAAACATTTAAAGCAACCTAAGCACTTTAAATGTAACGGAACAACATCAAATAAAACCACCTTTCCTATCTTAAAATAACTACCAAACTGGAGGTTTTTATCACAAAACGTTTCCAGAAAACAAACAGAATCGTTCCCATTTAAATAATGATCCCAACATCGCGGAAAACAATTGAAACACAAGCTCTTAACAAATAAAACACCAATAAAACAAAAGACAACACTTAAATCTATAAATATAATTAGAATTGAAGTGTCCGTTTGTAATGTCGAAATAACAGCTTGTTACTAAATATAAATGAATGTTTATTATGTATTTACACTATTGATCAAAATAATGAAAAGGTATGTAATGAAAAGTGAAAACCTTTAAAAAAAAAGCAAAGTTATTTTTTCGATGTATCATGGCCCTTTGATTTGATACCCAGATTTTAGTAGTGCGTTAAAAATAACTAGTCCGCCATTTTGGATGGTCCGCCATGTTGGATTTAAAATGACGTCACATAGCTAACCATGCATTGTCATCCAAACTAAACGAGTATACAAAATTTCAGCTCAATCGGTTAAAGATATCTGCTTCAAAATTGAGTTGCAAGATTCCACCTAAACAAACATACATACACTGCAAATTAAATAAAAATAAAAACTTATAATAATAAAATAATTAAGAATTTCACACAAAATTAACTGCGCAAAAAACTGATATTCAAGCAAACAAAGTCACGGGCGCAAGCAAATAACAAATAAAACACCAATGAAAACAAAAGACAACACTCAAATGAATAATAAAATGAATAGCGACCTCAGGGCTGAAGACGCAACAATAGTTACACGGCAAGGCATTAAAGAGACTCGATTCACGAAGACAATTAAACTCATTGTAACAGAGAGAAAAGGGTAATTAATACAACGCAAATCTAACAATTCAATTAACAATTGTTAGGCAAATAGAAGGCGTCTGTGAATACAGACATTGGTTTGATCACTTCGTCATTTTGCAAGTCACTGAGCGGAATGATTGGCTTGTTTCGTGGCCACAACTGAAGGAATTGTCAAACATTAAGTTAACAACGTTTAGTATGAGGACAAATAGAAAAACGGGGGCGAAGAACAGTCTTCTTCATAAGGTTTAATGTAAAGCTGTATGTTGGAGAATAATAGCTCCGTTTTAGCTCGGTAAACGGCTTTTGGTGTTGGTTAGTGACGTAATAGGGCTATTTTATTTTCTACAAAGCGGGTGTTGTGCGCAGCAAATGATTAGAAGAGCAATCACCTTACACTTAACTAGAACATTAATAATAATAATACTACAAACATACCGCCATACATACACGGCATACATGCTTTTTGCAGTTTGGTTTTGTGCCCGATTAATGGCAATAGACTCGCCCCCTATTACATGGGTCCTAAATATACCGGCGAACTGTGGGTGTACCTAAATTGGTGCACCTCTGCCTAACCCTTCGGGGAATACAGGCGTGATGGTATATTTATTTTTTACAAACATACTGGCAAACTCTGTGGGTGTACATTGGTTACACTTCTGCGTAATCCTTCAGGGAATACAGGCGTGATGGTGAGGCGTGTGTGTGTGTGTTACTGCAATAATGATAATAAATTTCTCTGAATATGGCACTCGGCAATAGTGTCAGATTTCTTTTCCTTTACAAATATTATAAATTGTATCTCTGTTTAATATACTAGCATTTATTTAAATGTGGCTTATTTAACTATGTCAATATCCAAATGAATTATTAGTCCGACCAAAATACGGTATTTCCTGCTATTAAAAACATTTCCAATAGGTTCCACTTTCCGAAAAGGTGAGACCGCAACTATGAATAAGTTATTGTGTTGATGTCCAAATACCTTTAGTTATTTATTTGTGGTATTATTATATTATGACTAATTAATGTGTTATTTCATAGCGCCAATCATTTGATCATTATATAATTTCAGTGAAAAGCTTGCTACAGATATTTTAATTACGATCCCACGCAATTCTCGGTAATTGAGAGCTTACCGATCATTGAAACTCACATTTATTTTATGTTGAAATTGTCGAGCGGAATAACTTATTTCTAGAATTCAATGAAATTGCAAAGCTGGTTGCAAATTAATTTGCTATGATAATATCGAATGATCGGTATTCTGTAGTAATTTGGAATTCTCCGACATTGTATCTACCTGATGTAAAAAGTGTTATTATATTTCGTTATCAAATATACAAATATTGGTATTTACTGTGAAAAATAGTAGCTCTCTGAAAAAGTATCAGTAAAAAAAATGTATACAGCAGCGACGAAAGGTTAATTTTGGTAAATAGGAAGCCAAAACACTGGTATTCAGCTGTATCCGATTAGACTGGAAGCCGACCCCAACATAGTTCGGAAAAAGCTAGGCAGTTAGATCGAGGAAGTCAAAGCAAAAATTGCTTAGTTCTCTAGCTAATAAGATACACAATAATTTTGTATTTGATTGTATATTCAAAATGCTTGCGGTGTACCTATATTATTTGGCAATTATAGCAGTCAGTAGATACGTTCCTAGCACGTTCGTAATGTGATACGGTATTGTGGCAGACTCCTGAAGCCCTATTAATGTTTGCATAATGTTAGCAATCGCAAATATACTACATTCACACAAGGGTATTTACAAAGAGTGCGTCACTATTGCCTGAAGTGCACTAACCCGTAAAATCGTTTGACCGAAGAACGATTGACGAAAATATTATAAATCTTAACAATTTTATTTACATGATTTCAGTTACTTTTATAAATTCAAATCTCAGTCGTAATTTATCAGAAATGCTTCAATTTTACCTACATTTTTGACAAGTTTTTTTATGCTGATTTTATTTATGAGACATGGCCTTTTCTAACCAAACTATATACCTTACTTACATTGGACATAAGGTACATTTGACACCAAATGATAGAGTATACTGTCCCTTACAATCAAAGGTTTAAATCCTGAAGAGGGTCACCAATTCATTTAAATTAACCAAACCCGGAATTCATTGGAATCATTGAAATAATCCTTCAGATAGTGAATTGTAAATGAAGTAATTTAATTGGCCTAAAAGGGCATAGTTAATTTTGTAGACTGATGAAAATGGAATAATTGCTACGCGTTTTTGGCTATGTTTCACTGCAAAGCTCTTAACAGTTTATCAAGCCACCAGAGATCTACCTGGGCACAAGTTGCTATGGTCAATTTGATAACAATTTGAACTTGAAGCTATATAGACTCCGCACCCAAGTTGGCCGTAGAAAAAGAACACCAACGGTAGTGTTTCGCAGATGACACCGACCTTCAGTTCCTACGCGACGTGTCTCCGCAGACCATGGCCCACCTTTTTATCTTGTACCACATTGCCACCTGCACACGCAAGGACCTGATGACTGCGACAGCGAATGGTCTTGTGTTTAGTATTTATACGAGTATTTGCATAGATACAATAAGAATAAGACTATATAAAGCTGATTTACAACTTATTTAACAATAACAAGTTTTGAATGTGGTAGCTAAAGTTTAATTATCCCAGTGACTCCCGTACTGTTGCATGCACCTGTAAACAAATTGTTTTACGCGTACAATAAACTGTGATTTAACATAATAAAAGTCGTCTCCTAACAATAACTTTCACTCAATGTTATTTAGTTTGATGGGTAGTATGCGATATTAAAGGCTGTGTGATGTGTCGTTTTACACATACATAAACTCACGTCTTTTCCTATGGGGTTAAGTAGAAACCACAGAACGCCATCTGCTACGATCCTTACATACTTCTCTAACTTCATCAACGTTCATACATTTTTACACACCGTTAAAATAATCTTGCTTTATCATTTTTTTTTTTTTTTTTTTTTTTTTTTTTTGCTTTTTACCTTGCAGTAGTCATCATCTGCGTTGTTTTATGTTTTTATGTCTCTGTGATTGTTTTACTAACATAGTTTATAAGTATATATTGTTACTAACACTATGAGTCTTGTTACTTGTAAATAAATGATTATTATTATTATTTATTCCTTCCATCCTTTGATACATACAAAGGTGAAAATATTTTAGAGATTTCGCTTGAAGAGGTAGCCATTGCAATACTAAATAAAACCCAGTAAAATATTCGTCAAAGCCTTTAAGAAAATCGGGCATCCAAATATACAAGCACTTAACAAAATAAACAAGGAAGATTTCCAAAAGGCTGGCAACACTCAGGGTTGTAAATACGACATGATAATGATGTTTGCTTTTAAAGGAAACTCGATAATCGAGGAAAAAAATCTCTCATAATTTGACCCCGGGAAAGGTGAAAGAGGTCTCGCAATATTGGCGCTCAAGTGGAATTAAGTGGAACGAAAAGGTGTCGAGAAAAATCAGCAAGTGAGCTAAATTATTTTAATTTCTTTTGATGTTAAGAGTTTCCTGGCTGTTCATACCATGGTAGTTTCTAGTAGGAAATGTAGTTAACTGATGCATCTATTCAAAGTAAAACCGTTATTAGTTACTAGCTTTTACCCGCTACTTCGTCCGCGTCAAAGTTGATATATTATCCCACGGGAACCTACGTTTTTCGGGATAAAAAGTAGCCTATATGTTATTCCACATTACAATCTATCTCTGTGCCAAACATTAAGATCCGTTCAGCCGTTTGAGCGTGAAGAAGAGACAAACATACAAACTTTCGCCTTAATAATATTAGTGTGATTGCTAAATACTTTCGGTCACCGAAAGTGACTGAAGTCTGTTCATGGAAAGTGACAGGCAATAATGTATGTTGGTTTTAAACTGTATACGATGGAAGTACCACATATCTATCGGCTTACAAAATAATATTAATTAATGAATAGGATTGCGGCTTTAATAAAATTCATGATATTAATATTTGACACTGATCAGCTGACCTGGTTTAGTGATGTGTAGAATTCAATTAGGAACATTTAATTTTTTACCTAATTTTTTTTTAACTTTATAATATTGTGAGTATGGGTATTAAAAAATATTAATATTTTATATACCCTTTCCATAACACGCTGTACTAGACATTTGTGGTTTATAAAATTAGAATTATAACACATAAATGTACTAATTTGGTGTCTTGTTTCTAGTCTAGGTTTGTGTTTGTGAGTTTATGTTTGTAAATGCACACACGATGCATGAGAAATTCGTACTACAGGCAATTTTTTTATAAAAGAAAATCCTTTTAACATTAGAAAAGTCCATATTTATATGTATGGTATAGTTTATAGCGAGTGATGCCCATTAATCCATTCTTCTTTTGTATATCCTATGAGGCTCGTAAGCACCTATCAGTTAGTCGCACGTTCATTTATCGGAAACCCATATCACACATTGACATCCGTTTCTCACCCGGACTTAAGTAAGTATATCCTCAATCCATCTTAATTTACATTGACGTTATCTGAATAAACATGAAGCCTCTTTGTTGTACTCCTAAGTACATTAACAATTTGTGTACATAATAAACTAGCTTCTGGCCGCGACATCGTTCGCGTGATTGTCGAAAAGATATAAGAAAAAGAGAAAGTACAAAACTAAAATTCTGTTAACTAATATTCAAAGTCAAAGTCAAATCATTTTTTTCAATTAGACCATTAAAAGGCCCTTGAACGTTATTTACAATATAGAAAAAAATCTAGTTTAACGTATTTATAATAACTACACCATTGAAATAGCTTCACGATCGATACATACATACATATATAATAAATTATAATTTATAATCCGGAACATAGTGATTTTAACAGCCGGGACCGATTAAAAACCTAAACCGGCTTAAATCTTTCTAATAATCGGTCCTTTGCGACGCGCAGTGGGCCAGTTGGTACCTATTGAAAATCTAGACTGGCTCAAATATTCCCAATAATGGGGCCTTTGCGTCACACCTGTCTCGGTAGCGGTCCTAAGCACGAGAGCTACGCTAGAGGTCTTGGGTTCAATTCCCAGGTCGAGCAACAAGCGTTATTGGGTTTTTCTAATAAATTCTCAGTAGCAGCTCGGAGTTAGGATTTGAGCCCGTATAATCGCAATAGGCTCGCCCCTTATTACATGGGACCTAAACTAACCGGCGCACTGTAGGTGTTCATTGGTGCACGTCTGCTTTACCCTTAGGGGAATACAGGTGTGAATATGGTATGTGAGCGCCGCGCAGTGGGACAAAAAAAAACATGATGCCGTGTTAAAAAATTGCACCTAACAATAACAGATACAAAGTAACAATATAACGAGCTTTACACAATTACTCTGAATGACACACAAATATGTTTACTAACTCTCTTTGCTCTGAAGTGTGCACTATAATAATTTTTCATGTCGCAGTAACAGCTGTGAGCAAAATTTGTCATCTTGAGTGGAGTTATGCCACCAGACCTGATGTATATGTTGCTTTGTTGTACTTAGCAGTGAAAATGTTTCATATTTCGATTTATATTATCTCTTTGTTCACCGTATGAAGTTCATTTTGCTAGGATAAGACATATTCTACTACTCCACGAGGTGGCCAAAGACTGAAAAGGTCGCGTGTATATTTAAAAAAAAAACGGTTGAAACCACGGATTTTGGTTTTAAACTTCAACTTTAAACTGTAACTTCCTGACAATTCAAAAGTTCATGTAAATGGTCTAATTGAAATAAATGTTTTGACTTTGACTTTGACGCCATTGTACACCCACAGTTCACCAGTAAGTTTAGGTGCCACGTAATAGGGGCCAAGCCTATTGCCATTAACCGGCCACAAATCCTAACTCCGAGCAGCTACTGAGAAATGAATAAAATTTCATGAAAAACATCAATAACACTGCCTCGTTGGCCTAGTGGTCCTGAGCGCGACTGCTTTTTTTTTTTTTTTTTTTTTTAGAGATGGTAAAATCATCAAATGACCCCCCCCGTCCAGGGCGGGGCGGGAGGGAGTGTCAGACTTTTACTGACTAAAAACCATCTATGTTCCTTCATGTGCCCTTTGCGTTCCGGGGGCGCGGTATCTCTTTCGAACAACCCGCAGCCCCGGCAGGCATTTGGCCCTTAGTGGCCCCTTCCAGTGGCTGACACCTCTGTGCGCGGAACATGAACGCGCCGTCGACACGGTCTGTCGTTAGTTAGTAACGTACGGACGGTGAGCTACCCATTGCTCACCGCCCACAGACCGTGCCTACGGTATCCGCCTGCGGGGGGCGCAATGGTGCCGTTATTGGCAATCCATTGCGCCGGCGGACGCGGTGTCAGCGGCGGCCGCGGGTGCGGCGGCGGCGGTGGCCGCGGGTGCGGCGGCGGCGGCGGCCGCGGGAGCGGCGGCGGCGGCGGCGGCAGCGGTGCGGGGCCTTCCCCCGGCCCTGGCGGGTACGGCGCAGGCCTTGCCCCCAGCCCGGTGATCGGCCGGCCTGTTAGCCCCCGCACATGCGTCGCAGTGCGGCGGGGCGTCACAAGCCGCGGCCTTGTGACCGGGCTGACCGCAGCGGAAGCATAGGGCGCTGCGGTCCACCTCCGAGGCGCACCGGCATGCCACGTGTTTCCCCACGTGGCATCGGTAGCACCTCAGGGGCCTGGGCTCGAGCAGTTTAACCTGCGCCGACACCCAGCCCACCAGTAAACGGCCCCCTCCAGCAATAGTCTTTGCCGCCGTCACTGGGCAGCTGACCACAATGGTCTGCATGCCCGAGCGCTCCGGGCGGATGGTGCCTGCCCTCACCTCCTCGGCAAGGCATCCACCCGTCCTGGCGACGGCGGCCACCACCTCCTCCGCGGTGACGGAGTCGTCCAGGCCCAGGATGCGCAGGTCTGCGCATCTGACGGGCCTGGACACTCGGGCCACGTCCGCATCCAGGGACGCTCTGAGCCTCTCCGCCAGAGCGTCCGCAGACGGGCCGCTGGTGGCACCGGGGACCTCCAGCATCCTGGCCCCCGTTGCCGTCACCCTGAGCTGGAGGCCCGTGATCCCCAGCTCGCCGAGATTTATGGCCGCCTTGGCCCTGGTGAGCACCGCCGCGTAGGTCACGCCCCTTTTTTCCGCCTCCGGCTGCAGCGTTATGACTACAGCCGCGGATTTGGGGGCGCGAAGCCTAGCCGCGACGTTCCGCTCTCTGCGTCGCCGCCGCTCCTCCGCCCGTCTAGTGGCCGCTCTGGCCGATCTGGCCGCCCTGCGCCCCTTCTCCTTAGCCCCGGCCACCTGCCATTCGGCTTCCGTGGCCGGAGGGTTGGGATTAGGGGGCAGAAGGGGCGGAGGCGGCTGGGATGCCGCCTTGCCCCTTGAGGACACCGGATTTTGCGCCGGCGCCGGTTTTGCCGGAGCCGGTTTCGCAGGGGTCCGCCCAGCCCTGCTGGGGGGCTGGTTTCCCGTCCTCGGCACAGACGTTGCGGCCGCGTATGAGGCCCGATTGTCGCCCGTGGCCGTCCCACTCGCCGCCAGAGGGGGGCGCAACACGATGCCTTCCAGGACGGAAAACCGTGCCTGGAAGGCCGCCAGCTCCAGCTGGACCAGGTTAAGCACCTGGTCATCCACTGGCTCGGGCTGGGTTCCCTTGCTCCCAGCCTTGGGCGCCTGGCGGGAGCCGGACCCGCGGAGCTCAGCCAGGTCGGCCCGGAGTTTCCCATTCTCTTCTAAGAGGAGCTCCATAGTGGCCGACAAACGAGCCACCTCCGCCCGAAGCTGCGGGACCTCGCCCGCAAACCTGGCCTCCGCAGCCGCCGCAATAGCGGCCGAGGCCTCCTCCATGGCCCGAGACTTCGAGCCCTTCATTTTTTTGCGGGCAACGCTCGCTACCGCATCCCTCACCACCTCCATGAACCTGGCCTTACGCTCCTCGGAGCCGCCAGGTTCGCCTTCCACCACGCATGGTGTGTCCGGCTGGACCACACCGTCGCCACCAGTCCCACTTAGGGAGGGGGAGGGGGACTGCCCTTCAGCGACAGGCGTCGCCGGTCCCCTCCGGGCAGAAACCCTCCCTGGGCCTCGCTCCTGGGCCCCACCGCGTCTGCTGGTGGGGATCTTACGAGCCGAGGCCAGCTCGTCTTCGGAGGACACCCGATCCTCCGGTCTGGGCCGCTTCCGGAACGACTTCCCGGGCGGCCCAACCATCTCACGGTGGGAGCTCTCCGAGCTACCCACGCTCACCACACTGGGGGTCGAGTCGGACTCCGACTCAGCATCCCCTCTCCCTCCTTCCAAAGTTTTATAAGTAAAATCCATTTTTGTTCCCACGAGTAATATAATTGTCCAACCATCCAACCAAAAAACAAGTGGTTCGCACTAGCGACTGATGTCCCATAGGGACGCCCGTCAGCCATACATCCCGTCACGGTGCGCCGCCGCTTGGGATTCGGGGTGACTTTTTATAGAGGGTTTCTACCTCGCGGTCCGGGCGGTTAAGCCAAGACCCTCGGTGCCAATCGAAGCCGCGAGACATGACCACGACACTCCGATATGGGGTTACGATGTACGACGGTGACAGAGAAGGACCACCCTCCTCTCTGTCTGCTCGGTGGCAGGGTGAGTGCACGCCGAGCCCGTCCTCACTCCTCCGCTGTGCCCTCTGCTGATCAGAGGGACACGCGGAGAAACGCCCTTGGTCCGTCCTCGGACCCCGCCCGTCAGAATATTGGCCACGAGCAGTGACATTCCCCAAAGAATAGGAATCTCTTCCCATTCCTCAGGGAAGATCACTACCCGCGCCCAGGGTGCACCGGCCAGCCAGCTGCCGTTCCCTCAAGACGTGTCCGGAGGGACAAGCAACCGACGGCACACGTGGAGGTTTTCTGACCAGCACCCCGAGCGCGACTGCTACGCTAGAGGTCCTGGGTTCGATTCCCGGGTCGAGCAAAAATTGTTATTGGGTTTTTTCTATGAAATTCTCAGTAGCAGCTCGGAGTTTGGATTTGTGCCCGGTTAATGGCAATAAATCATAAATCATAAATCATAAATCATATATTTATTTGCAAACATGGGTGGAATATACATTGATGTTTTCATTAAATACTAGAGTTCTCCATGTTTAACCATCACATGGGTATGCAAAAATTCTATTCTAAAACCGTAAATTAATTAATTATGTCAGCCTTGTCAATCACAGTTATAAATTATAATAAATAATATTTATATGTCAGAACATTAAACAATTAAAAACAAATTGAAATATAGATTAATTTAGTAACAATATTGGATCTTACAAAAACTTTGTTCTTAATAATTTTAAACCCTCATGTGTTAAATCGGATATAGTAGGCCTAGCATCTTTCATTTAAATAATCATTGATATTATAATAGCATTTCGCAACTAGAAATTCGTAAAGCTTTTTTTTAAATTGATCTATACTTTTAATTTCAATTAGGTTTTTAGGTAGCTTGTTATATATTTTGGGTGCCATACCAAGAAAACTTTTATTAAATATTGCTTTTTTATGTGGTATTGCGCATATTTCATTCTTGTGCCGCAAACTCTTTGGGTGATTATATATGTGTATATTTGACTTAACATAGCTTGCCACTTCGTATATGTAGAGACATGGAAATGTAAGTAACTGAAGCTTTTGGAAATGTGGTTTACAACTGTCTGTGCTTTGAATGCCACATATTGCCCTTATACATTTCTTCTGTGCTTTGAACACGATTTCTCTATCGGACGAGTTCCCCCAAAATATGAGTCCGTATCGCAGTGTTGATGCAACATATCCGTGGTACGCGATTAATAATGTTGACTGATTTGTAACTTTCCTTAAATTATATAGGGCATATGAGCATTGGCTAAGTTTTTTACATACATTTTCGGTATGTATTTTCCAGTCCATCTTTTTATCGATCCAAATACCTAGAAATTTTGTATTATCCGTCTCCTGAATATATTTATTACCATATCGAATAGGCTCGCCCCCTATTACATGGGACCTAAATATACCGGCGAACTGTGGGTGATCATTAGTACACCTCTGCCAAACCCTTCGGGGAATACAGGTGTGATGGTGGTTACATCAATAACACTTTGCTCGACCTCCCAATTAATGTGATGTAATATGACTGACTGACTGATGGCTGACTGCTGGAACAAGTCTTCTAACATTATAAAGATCTAAAGTTAGTTTATTTGTAAAAGATAATCTCATGAGGTGCTACTCCGAGTACTAAAATTCTTTCACTAGTTAAAACCTACACTATTCCCACGCGCCCTAGACTCTAGGTACTTAACTTTCATGTCAACTAAATCGTGGGCAGACGTTACTTTGATATTTTTCCACCCATTACTGCAAAATTTTTTTAGGGTTCCGTACCCTAAGGGTAAAACGGGACCCTATTAGACTCCGCTGTTCGTTCGTCTGTCTGTCCGTTTGTCACCAGGCTGTATCTCACGAACCGTGAGATAGTTATAGTTAGTTAGTTATAGTTATATAGTTATACAGTTAAAATTTTCACAGATAATGTATTTCTGTTGCCGCTATAACAACAAATACATTAAAAACAATAAAATAAATATTTAAAGGGGTTCTCATACAACAAACGTGTTTTTTGGCCGTTTTATTAGAAAATGACACGGAACCGGTCCGCGAGTCTGACTCGCATTTGCCGGTTTTTATCATTTCTCGCTACTCTACTATCTATCTACCTTATTACATGTCTAGCTTCCAGCCGTGTTCCCGGCTGAGTGCGCGTCAAAGAGAATCAATATCTATGTTCATCGAGAAAAGGTAGAAAGTGCTTATTATTTTGTAGTACGCTGCATCAGTCTAATGCACCAGTAGAGGGCAATGCTCGCTTGTTTAACATGAATTAGCTAGGATTATACAAGAATTAGCTGGTAATTGGCTGGTATTGTTGGATATTTAATCTTTTCAATAATAATATAATGAATCTCGTATAATAATATAATGAAGCTGAAGACTTTTTTTGTTCTTTGCGTTCATCTCCGAAACTTCCAGTTGTATTGGAAAAAACCTGTGTGTTCATGATAGCTACATCTATAAAGAATAGTATACTGTACATCACAGAGCAGTGGCCTAAGGCATCACTCGCCTCAGTGGCCCCATCCTGTCAGCAAAACTGGATGGGGCCACTGAGGGCCGATGCCTGCCGGGGCTGCGGGTTGTTCGAAAGAGATACCGCGCCCCCGGAACGCAAAGTGCACATGAAGGAACATAGACGGGTTTTAGTCAGTAAAAGTCTGACACTCCCTCCCGCCCCGCCCAGGGCGGGGGAAGTTATTTGATGATTTCCCGTCTATAAAAAAAAAAAAAAAAAAGGCATCACTCATAAATCCTGAAAACCAGAATCAACCATGACGACCGCCAGAGAATTAATCTTGTTTTGGAGTAATGAAATTAATCAGAACAGAAGAACAGCTAAGAAAAAAGAATAGTTTCTACTATCCTCCAAGGAGACAGAACAAAGCTAGCTCAGTAGATGATTAGAGAGAGAGTGAGATTTGGAAATTCAGGTCTCGATTTACGTACAAAAATAACCGACAAACTTCTTGAATCGAAACTGACTGAGTGCGAGACGGACCCATACAAAGGGTTCTGTACCACGGTAGGTACAATATTAAGATCGAACAAAAAATCTCTGAAGTAAAACACACTGGGGACTGATAGCGGTAGTGAATAAGGTCTCGTACCTTCTGGGTACGGCACCCCAAAATCGTTCCGATTGCAGACACAGATTGCTTAACCAAGATGCCAGTCTACTTTAATTTTGAAACGTACCCGTGCCAACAACATTAATATGAGTTTTTTTGTTTGTTTGTTTGTTTAAAAGCGCTAATTTCTGGAACTACCACTTGGATTAAAATAATTCTTTGTATATGATAGCCAAAATCATTTCAATTCGATTCAAGAGTCCAGGCTATATAACATAACGCTATATAACATACGAGCAGTAACCGAAGACGTAACTACACTGGTATAAAAGAAAATACGCGAACGAAAACGCGGACAGAGGCTAGTTTATGACAAAGTATATACCTTCGCTTTTACCTTTCAGTCCGTGAAAGCAAAATAAACATCATTCGCGTCCGATAAAGGTTGTTTATTTACAGTAAATATGTTCATGTTTTTCTTAGCTATTTGTATTTACTTTACAAGGATACATAAAGTAAATATTGTACTTATAGTAATCACTTTTCATATGGGTAATAAACGAAAGTTTGTTTGATAAAATGATCATCATCTGTCAAAAATGTCTTTAATTTACCTTCATTGTCACTGAGATGGGGACGTGCAGTCCCGGCACTGAAATGCAGCGAAGTATTAAATCTATATTAGAGACCGCGATATCGTCCGCGTTGCTTTTTCACCCGCATTATGTCTTTGGTTACTGCCCCACTTCCGTGCATCGTAGTGTGATGTTATATAGCATATGTATCTTAGGAATAATGTCGCTATATACTGTTTTTTTTTAAAGGAGTTTCGGAGCCTATTCGGTACAAACAAACAAATAAGTCTTTTCTCTTTGTCTTACTAGTACTTAACTGTACATATACATAAAAATCTATTACCACATGTCTAAGAATCGTCGCTTGAGAACGGCTGGACCGACTTGGCTATTTTTTAGTGTTCATAGTGTTTGACATTGTTGAGACATACCTCGTATGAAAAACATGTTTGGAAAACCACCGGAGAATTCAAAAATTTTCACGGTATTTTGATATGAAAGCACACCCGTGCGAGACTGGGGTAGGTAGTGGTTAGTATTTACATAAATATGAAAAGAATGTGACGTTATATTCCGGCACAAGGTTGGAGGTAAGAGGGACAATTTACAGAAAGAAAATAATTTACATGTGGTATGAGGTTAATGACCTGTAACCGACCTTTAGAGGTCATTTTGGGACATGTCATAAGAAGACTGGTAAGAGTGTTCCCGTTTTAGAAAACTAGGTGGTAAACAATAACAAAAAAGGCTTTTGAATTTAACAAAAATTAAAACTTTATTCAAAGGTCATGTAAGCTTATATGACCAGAGGTATGAAAGTAAATAAATAAAAATCTTGGGACAACTCACACAAGGCTATCAGCTGTGCGATTCTCTAAAATGCAAGCTCGAAAACGAGTCCCACTTCGATAACGAACCAACTTGTCATTGGCTTAGTATTCGTTCGCCGTGGTGACGTCACCATGGCGAACGAATATACACCAATCGTTATCGAAGTGGGACTCGTTTTCGAGCTTGCATTTTAGAGAATCGCACAGCTGATCCCAAGCTAAGCAAAGCTTGTGTTATGGTAACCAGACAACTGATATACATACTTATATAATTTATAAATACATACATATTATAGATAAAGTGATGAGGTACGAGGCGAAACGAGTATTCGTAGCAGGTAGCGTTCTATAGTTTCTGCCTACCCCTTTGGGTAAAAGGCAACCGGGCAACGGCTAAGTCCCGATATGCCTTTTCCAATTACGTATGTACCTTTCTCAGTTTATCTTGGACATCGGTGAACGAAAATAAATAAGTATACCGAATTATTCGCGACTTTATCCGCTTGGCTTATTTCACACGCGTTAAGTTACGTATTTGGTTACTGCTCCGCTCCCGTGAGTTGTAGCGTGATGTTATATATCCTATGATATTCACAAATAACTTGGCTTTCTATGGGTAAAAGATTTTTTCAAAATCGGTTCAGTAGATCCAGAGATTACCCGCTACAACCTCACAAACTTTACCTCTTTTTATTATTAGTAGGAAATCGCCAATCAGCGAGCATAATCATCAATACTAATGTAAAAATAATGTATGTGTGTTTGTTTGAAAAGAGATCTTTTGAAATGAAACAATAATAGCCTTTTTTTTTGGGAAATCATCAAATAACTTCCCCCGCCCTGGATGGGGCGGGAGGGAGTGTCAGACTTTTACTGACTAAAACCCGTCTATGTTCCTTTCATGTGCCCTTTGCGTTCCGGGGGCGCGGTATCTCTTTCGAACAACCCGCAGCCCCGGCAGGCATCGGCCCTCAGTGGCCCCATCCAAGTTTGCTGACATCTCTTTGAGGCGCGCGTGGAACACGAACGCGCCGTCGACACGGTCTGTCGTTATTCAGTAATGAACGTGAACGTACGGACGGTGAGCCACCCATTGCTCACCGTCCACAGACCCGCGTCTACGGTGGCCGAGAGTCGTCTCGTGAACAATAATAGCCTGCTTTTATAAAAAATCTACATAGAAAAAGCATCCCTTCTGGTAAGTATCACTCACTATGTTTATCAGCAAAAACATCCACTCACTTCACAAATATGCGGGTATAAAAATACCATACGACGTACTAGCATGAATATATAGTAGTTAAGTGAAGGAACCTGTTGAAGGCAGATGGGAAAAGTTTGCAGACTCTGTAGGTGTTCCCAATGTATTCATGACACCTGATGTTGCCTATCGGCGCTTGTTATTGGCTCCTGAACTTTGATTACTGGCCCTCTCGAAGTTGATGCCTCGTTTTAACTAGTATACTTACCTTCATGACTAGTTTGAAATGTGAAGGAGGCTACGAGGTGACATTTGATTGTTTTACGTAAGTATAGAATAGAGTTTTTTATGTTACTGGATGGCAAACGAGCCGACCTGTAGTACTATCTTAAAAACTTCATTTGCGAAAACGGGAAGGCATCGCGATACTACTGGAGAGAGATCAGGTGCAGGACCAACGGCCTTATGCGCGTTACGAGACATAGGCATGTCACGCCGACCCCCAAAAATTCGAGCTGCTACTAAGAAACTACATACTTAATTGAAAAACCCAATAACACTGACGTTGATATCAAACCTGGGATCCTACGCTCAGCAATGTGCCCATGGTACAGTCAGCAACAAAAGTAGGTTAACATTTCCCATTTTTAAATCCTTTTTATTGACCACAATATTAAAGGAAATAAAAATGTTATCTAAAATTAAGATAAAATGAATTCTTAGGTATTTTCAAAAACATTTAATGGCAGTGAATGTATTCTCAATTATTCATTCTTAATACATATCAATTACATTTTTAAATATTAATATAATAAAAATATAAAAACATTTAAAAATATAAAAAATAGTAGCCCACCGGCGTCGGGAACAGGGTCCAAGCCACCCGTTGTCAGGGCTCCTGAGAAAGGAATCTCCTAACAATACGCGCCGTGTCTAGGAGTACCGCTTTCTGAATCAAGCCCTTGATCCAACCGCCAAACGAGAGCCTCCTCAGGTGTTGGTCGAGGCTCTTGGAATGTATTATTGTTAATATATTATTAATATATTATTTCGTGTATTTATATGATACGTAAAAGTAACATTGTTAATCGACTTTTGTTGCTGACCTTACCAGCAAAACACAGGGGTGGAGGAGCTAAAACTAACTGCCTAACCTTTTCCCAACTATGTTGGGGTCGGTTTCCAGTCTAACCGCATGCAGCTGAATACCAACCAGTGTTTTACATGTAGCTGTAATAGAAAGCCTTAGTATTTTTTTCTATCTTCACCAACTCCTCGACCAACAGCCGTGCTACTACAAGTTATAAAGATTTAAACCATTATCTCGAATACTATTTGAATCTCATTCCAGTAAGTAGATAGGTACTTATGTAAAACAGGATTCAGCTAACCCTATTTCCATTCCATCTAATTAATTCCCTTAAGTAGTTAACTAATTTCCTTTAGCGGTTAAGTGACTTCCTTCTAGCACGTTACGATAATCTACAAAGATTAGGTTTTACTTAATTATGGTCTCTTATGGAAGATCAAAGTAAATGCAATGGAGAGGGCTATACCTGGGGTTTCTTTGAGAGATCAAATCAGATCAATGAAATCAACACTGAGAATCAGAACTGTGTACATTGGTACACCTCTGCCTAACCCTTCGGGGAATACAGGCGTGATGGTGATGGTATCAAATCAGATATGAAGAGGTCCGCAAAAGAACTAAGGTAGAGCTGACGGCCGTCGGGGTCGAAAGGCTCTCTAGTGGTGACCACGCACTGGAAGGTGCAGTATGGGAAGGCCCCGATGAGGTAGACCAACGACCTAGTAAAGGTTGCGGGAAATCCTTAGATGTGGGCAACGCAGGACCGGTCATTGTGGCTATCTTTAGGGGTGGCCTATGTCCAGCAGTGGACGTCGTTCAGCTGATATTATAATTATAGCCGCCTTACAAGTAATGCCTCTTTAGCTTAGTAGTTCTAAGCGCGACTGCTACGCTAGACTGCTAGAGGTTTTGGGTTCGAGTCTTAGGGTCGAGCAAAAAGTGTTAATGAGTTTTTTTATGAAATTTTTAGTAGCAGCTCGGAGTTAGGATTTGTTCTGATTAATGGGAAACATACTCGCTCCCTTTTAGATAGGACCTACCGGCGAACTGTGGGTATACGCTGGTAGACACAGGTTCTGTCTAACATTTCGGGGAATACAGGTGTGATGGGATGTTGTGTTGTCACAAATAATGATGCTGTACTATTATTTGTGAGGTATCCTGAGTTGGACATACGAGGCAGCCTGACGTAGGAGAACAATAGGCTAGCATTATTAATATTAAATAGCTGACTACAATTAGAGCCAAGGATATAGTTTGTAACTACAACAACAACAAAAATACTTATTTTTTCCTAAGCTAAGGTAAAAACTTCTATTTCAATATTCGTTACGGTAAAAAGTCCACCATTTTCACAACAGATTTATTTAGAAAATTACAATGAAATCCCAATAGAAACGTACAATTATCATGGCGAGCCGTGTCGGGTTCCCGCTGAACTTGAATAGGTAAACGAAAGAAAATTAACATATAAAGTGAAAATCCGACAAGCACATGTAATCTACAGGCTGTACGCATAATATAATCGGGACGGAGTAAATACCGGCTAAATATTGGATTTGTGAGAGCTATGATCTTATTGCGATATTATATATTTTTTTTAAATATCTTGGGACAACTCACACACGGCTATCTGATCCCAAGCTAAGCAGAGCTTGTGTTATGGTAACCAGACAACTGATATACATACTTATAAATTTATAAATACATACATATTATAGATAAATCACACCCAGACAAAGAACAAACAATCATGCTCATCACACAAAGTTTGTCCTGGGTGGAAATCGAACCCACGACCTCCGGCTTAGCAGTCAGGGCCGCTAACCACTAGACCAACAGGCCCGTCAAATATTAAAACTTTGACTAACAGATTGTATGTAAGTGTGCGAGTGATTTAAAATAAAAATATACCATCACGCCTGTATTCTCCGAAGGGTTAGGCAGAGGTATACCAATGTATACCCACAGTTCGCCGGTATATTTAGGTCCCATGTAATAGGGGGCGAGCCTATTGCGAGTGATTTATGTTCAAATATAACTTGTAACATAGACAAAAATCGGCCCAATTATCGGGCGGAGACGCTTATTACTAGGATTTTATTTTGCGGCCTGAGGTTACTCGTACGTGTCAGGTTACCGGTAAGTTACGTATACTATGTTACTCTTTTAACATTATTTTCTTTGAAGCTTTATTTTGACGCCACAGTGGCTTTTGTTTATTTTCAATTTGTATAGTCTCAAGGTTTTAGGTCTTCGGTAAAGAAAAACATCAAAGTCAAAAGTCAAAGCTCTGATTTCAATTAAACCATTTACAGGCGCTTTTGAATTGTGAAGAAGCCGGTCGGTTAGTCTGAAAAGTTGAAGCTAATTGAATAAGAGAACTTAGATTTCATTTCTCGAATGAATAGTTCCTTTTTTGAATGACAAAAGGAGTTTTCTTTGAGGCTTAATTACAGATTTTTATAATAAGAACTTTGTAAGCTACCAATTTACCTACTCCATGATAAACTTAGAAATAAGTGACGTGGTAGTATAGTTTCTTTTGGACATCACTGACATCGGTAACCATGTCAGAGGCCCTTGAGGTGGTTTAGAAACTCTGACTCTAGGGTGTATGGGGTCGTAAGATCTTACTGGCCACACGAAAAAGAAGGAGAAGAATTTACCTTCTGTTTTACTATTTTATTCTGATTTCTTTTCACTAATAGGAAGCTATGATAATCTTGAGTGATTACTATACCTACTTTATTATCAAAAAAATTCGGGAGCCGTACAAAAATTCTCGCGAACGTTGTGACGTTGTCTAGTCTCTACAGGGCAGTGCATACAGTGTCCAGTAGCCCACAAAAGCTTCAGCGCTTCGATTTCCGTGTTAGAAACAAAAGTGTAGTCGATGTTTCCGTGAGAAAATCCAATCGCGACTCTTGATTGGAAACTTGGAACAATGCCCGACGAAGCTTTGAAACTGAGTCTAATTCGATTTCGGCTAGCTGTGGTCCTGTCTATTGTCCATCCTCTGTAGTCTTTTTCCTTCTATGATATTTGTAAAGGAGATAGTTTGTAGGCTGTGGTTCAATGAAGGGTTAGAGCTCAGCGGAATTCAGGCAATCTATTTAAGTAAGTCAATCAGTTTATATATGCTGTATTTAAACGCATGTGTGTATTGTGTCTCGTGATCACAAGCATGACATCTGTTGTCGTGATGCAGAAGCGCAATTTGTATGACAATGCCATACAATGATGTTACGGAGCCGGTCTGATGATCGGAGCCAGAGAGTGGCTGATCAAAATTTACAAGTTAAAGACCTACTTCCTGATGTTAGATTGAGCTGGAATTTTGAATACATATGCACATTGCATGACAATGCAACTTAAAATCTTGTTCAAAAATAAAATAGAAATTATGTAGATACTTTTGTTGCCGACCGTCCCTATCTAGAACCACCGTTAAACAAGGTAATTGTTCTACAAACTGTTCTTATCAGTAAACGTTTACTAAAAACCTATTTACATAGGTATCCGTGTGTTTGCGGCTTTGCGGAGAGGTGTAATTTTATAAGGTAAACGGCAATCGATAAAATTATATTACTACCTATAGAAGATAAACCTTAACCTTATGACCTTAATATTTAAGTCCAATATGCCTTTTTCTATGCTAAATCAGTGTCCATTTATAACTGCGTTGTGTCCTTTTTGTATTCTGGGTTCATTTATTCAGCATCTTCGAACTCCATCACATTGAATAGCAGCTAAATTTAAATCCAGCGCGAGAATTTAATTTTGGTAGGTTTAAGAAAAACACCACCAAAAAACAAAATATACCATCACGCCTGTATTCCCCGAAGGGTTAGGCAGAGGTGTACCAATGTACACCGACAGTTCGCTGGTATGTTTTGGTCTAATGTAATAGGGGGCGAGCCTATTGCCATTAACCGGGCACAAATCCTAACTCCGAGCTGCTACTGAGAATTTCATAGAAAACCCCAAGACCTCTAGCGTAGCAAGAATAATATTTATATCCAACGAAAATGAGCCAGTGTTATGCACATTTATTCATGTAATCATAACTAACAGTTAATTAAATAATGTTAGTTATACAAGGAGCCTGGGTACATACAAATAGCACAATTATATTTTTCAGAAGAAATATTTTCTTTTTCAAAGACATTTTTTTATTATTTTGAACATAGCTGCCATTATAATGATATCAAGTACAAGTTAAGAGCTTTCATATGAGATGGGTCTCGTCACCAATGTTGAAAAGTGGGTCCAAAATGTCGCATGGTCCTTTAAACTTTGGTACCTTTTGGGCTACCGTCAAAGATAAATTTCACCTTAAGACACTCTCTGATTTACATAGACAAGCAACAAACTACAAACAGAATGTAACAAGACAAATTGATGGATATTAAATGTACAAAGCTTAGGGCTAGCAACAGTCTTGGCACTAAAACTAGTCATTTGTTCTAGTCTAGGAGACTCTTAGTACTGGAGTAAATCACTTAGTCCTTACACTTTCTAATGGTACGTATTTTAAAAGCACTGGACTGCAGCGGGCACCTTTGCAACTTGTCAAGTTACGTAGGTATTTTTCGTTTGGGAAACGAAGAAGAGAGAAAAGTTGGGATGGCCCAGTTGTTAGGCAGTACGTAAACGTATTTAAAACATAATTCTGTTTCTATCAAATCAATCATTTATTTGCAAGGAATGTAGGTTACATTAAAATACAGGTAGAATAGATAGGAGTGAGCCATGTACGTTCTGCCTGGAAATAGGTACGCAAAAATTACAAAAATTGTTAAGCTGACTAAAAATAAAATGGAATGAAATTATCTTATTAACTAACTAATTTAAGGGCATAGTTATACTATTTGACAGGGATGCAGTGATATTCTATAGCGCTAAAGTTTTTAATGATCCATAATCATCCATGTCACCTTTGACCAAGACAAGAGTTACCCAACCCGAATAAAAAAATTAAAAAACCTAAAAGTTTTTAATAGCACCAACACCGATTTATTTAAGATTTTGCTTTATAATTTCTAATTTTAATGGGAAATGTTTTGTGTTTTTACTCTAGCAAAATAAAATTGCACCTGCCATGTTATCTATTCACCATCTTCAAGGCATTTAGTCCGCCTTTGTACTTTTTCTTGCATAATGCTTAAAAAAATACATAAAATCACGAAAGTGAAAATAATTTACAGAATCTGGCTGGTTTAGCCGTGTCCAACGTATGACGTAAACTTAGTTCTAAATTTAAAATACTTGACAGTCCACTGCAAAGGCAAACAAAGCGTTTTTTTAAAACAAAAAAAATGAAAAAAAAAGAAGTTATTTGTCTAAAATGTCGTAGGGTCAGAAATGGCACCTAGGAAATCCCCGCAACCGTGCATCCGTGGTAAGCCGGGGTGGTTCGGTAGTATCAAATAATAATAAAAAAAGTATTTCAAACACTTAATATTCCAGTAAATTAACCTCGTCTCCAGGGGATGCAACACAACGTAACCTCAAAACTAACAACAGCTTTTTACGGGGTTAATTCACCCGACAACATGCAATTAGCAATTGTCAACCCCAAACAGCGTCGCAGCTTTCAAACGCTAAACCTGTCATTACCGCAAATTGTCGTGGGACCGACATCCGGAAGCGTCAGCCCTCGAACATCCAACATCCAACATCCGACATCCGAATACATAATTCACCAACCCTATTGCTTGTTTGTCCTAAATTGTGTGCTAGACTCAAAGGCTGCCAACATTTCAAATTCCAAACCCCGGTGAATTACAAGGTACGAGGTACAGTTAAAATCTCAGCATTGCAGAGTCTTTTTATCTTGTTTTCTCATACATTTCTGTTATAAAGGAGATGGCTAAATGGAAGTATAGAGCACTGCCCCATGTGCCAGGTACCATGTATAAATATGGTACCTAGCACAATGTAATGCTGAATGACTAAATATTAGTATTTCATGTAAAAAAAGTTTCAGATACTTTTTGGGAATAATATAATGGTAAAATAATATTGCATAAAAAGGAAGAAAGGTGTGTTTGATAGTATATAATTTTCTTCAACTGACACTTTCGAAAAATAATTAAACTAAAAACGAAAATGAGGTTGTATATTTATAAGCGAATGTTTGTGATGAAAAGTTTTTCTTTTTTTTTTAGATACTTTATTATGTTTAATAGTTCACGAAAGTGCTAGGAAAATATTAAACACTACATAATTCATGAATGATTTTTTAAATATTATGAGGCTATGTAAGATTCATATACATTCCAGAATGTATCTGGCCCGGGGGCAGTCATTTAGCCATCACCTTTGAGGAATTATTAAAAAAAAAAAGGTGAAGTGTTAAGCGACTGTTGTTGCTGATTGTATCATCGAGTTTATATCAAAATCCAGGCACTGAAATTTTCTAGACATTCCTACGTAGGATGTCTAACGAATGCTCTAATTTTAGTTTGAAATCGGCACGTGAATAATTCATGAGTTCGTTATAGTACAAAGGTGGGAATTATCTGCGATATCGAATGATATGGTAGCTACTGATAAGACTACGCTAAGGGGAATTATAAAAATTGTAATACTCAAAGGCTTCAATTGGCGGCTTAGCCTTAAGAATTTTCTTTTAAAAAAGGTGGCATTTATTGTGAAAAAGCGGTGTTGTTGGTATGTAATATTATATTGTTGGATGAAAAAGGTAATTTCATGGTATTTTTGTTTTGTGTTGCAGGTATACAGAAAAGAAACAAGTAGCCATTGTAAATATAAGTATTTTGCACGCTTGTTTGCAGGCAGGATACACTGACTGACTGGTGACTTTTAGGTCACATCTTTCCTTTGTAAATAAGTTTTTTTCTCGTTAATAAAAATCTATACTAATATGGGAGCTGATGAGCTTTTTGTTAGCTAAAAACATATTTTTTTGGTGACGTCTGAAAGCCAGCGCTGTTCTGTGTACCCACATACTACAGCATTTAGATGAGCCAGCAACTTATTTCTGTCTTCTTAAATAAGAAAGATAACTTAGATGGGTATTTAAGTTATCTTTTATATACGCATGTAGAAATACGCGCGTATAAAAAGATATACAGAAATAGTGACCATAAAAAAAATCTTCTTACATTTGATCAAAAATAAATAACAAAAAAAGAATAACATTTTCATAATTAAAAACGACTTCTCGCTCGAAATAGATAGTCTTACCATAAATAACCCACTTTTATTTCCCTACTAATTAACTCTTCAGAAAATAATTATTCACTACTGCTTTACCTCCCTACCCACACCAACGGTTATACAGCACGTCTATAAAAGTCCTACATCAAAGTTATAAAAAGAATATGCCAGCTATTTTATCAACATCTAATTAAAACCAGTTTCAAAGAAGCTTGCTTTTAACTATTTATAGTTTCAACTAGCTCGGCCTGGAACGCGACAGAAATAGTGTCGATCGATGTTCGTACCGGACGGAGAATTTATCAACCGCTTTGATGTAATATATGGACTCGGTTGAACGTGATATCCTGAAGCGCAGGCGTCTGGAATGATGCTTAGTAAGCAAGCTAAAAAAATAATAAAAACTCGATCTTAAAGTACCCAAGTATGTATTAATCATTGAAAAACCAAATACGTCGCGTTGGGAACCGATGTTGCATTTAGGATACGACCGTACCAAGCGGTCCCCCAACTTAGGTTTTTGAGTCGGGGGTTTTTTGAATTTTTAATTTTATCACACCCTCTTTTTGCGTTAACTGCAAAATTGAGATGAGAGCTTTCTTGTAAAAAAGTGTTGTTTGACATGAGAACATGACATGACATGGCGGCTATTGTTTGAAAATTTATCTGTCAGGAGCCCTGCCATCGGTAACGTCGACCATATTCTCGATACCGCACCGGTGGGTTACATTTTTTAAATTTGTAAACATTGTACTTTTTGTACGATATTTATTTCATAAATCATAATTTGTATGATAACAATACTTACGTAATTTACAATTCCTTACAAAAAAAACAGTTGTTACCAGGATATATTACATACATGTCGAACTTAAAAATCTTGAAAATATCGTACGTAATCTGAAAACAAAGAATTTCGTCTAAAATAATCACAGTTTCCATAAGAACAAAAAGCTAAACAATAAACTCTTATTACTTATTCAAAATACATTTTAAATCAACATTACTTTTGCTTTAAAACATTTAAATATTAAAGAGCCGATTGACGTCAGTAATTGACTTTCCAAAGGCTTCAATTTGGTTTGACAACACGTTCAAAGGTTAAAACCGTAACATACTTTTGCTACCAATAACTTTTGTTCTTTGAGTACTTTTAGAAAATAAATATTTTCATTAAAGCCCCGGTCACACCGACGCGGAGAAATTGCTGACGCGGTTGCGGTTTTAAGAGCGGTCAGATAAAGCCGCCGTAATTATCCATCTTCAAAAAAGGAGTTTAGAGGTTTTTATGGGGTCGGCAGCGCACGAGTGATGCCTCTGGTGTTGCAAGTGTCCATAGGCAGCGGTGACCGCGTAACATCAGGTGGGCCGTTAGCTTGTTTGCCACCTTTAGTGGTATAAATAAAAAATAAATAAAAAAAAAAGTATATAAGGTTGTAAGCATTGTTATGCTCACTTAAATGTCTCGCTAATAGTGTGTGCGTTTGATGATTTGATGATATGATTTCGCTTTAAAATGTTTTAGCTAAATGGTACTGGTTCATGCGTCAACTTCGTCAAAGATTTTGAGATCAATTGAGATTGGTCATTTCTTAATTTCTATGGCTATTATATTTGCTTTTAAATTGTTTTGTATTCCTATTTACATACACAGTTTTCATACAAAAGCAACAAGAAATATGTTATTAGTTTGTGAAAACTTGATTGAGAAGAGTTATCCGTAGAGTTGTTTTTGCTCGTTTTTCATAATATAAGTCCAAACCTACATTTTGGAAAGAGCAACCAGCTTTAACTTTCTTATTACCTGATCGACTCCTTCACGATTGGAAAATGCTTGCATATGTAGGTAACGTATTGAAATAAATGCTTTGATTTTGACTTCGACAATTACTACTGCAGTGTCTGACTACGCGGTAGATGCTCCGGGCGTCGGGAGCCACGAGACGACTCCCGGCCACCGTAGACGCGGGTCTGTGGACGGTGAGCAATGGGTAGCTCACCGTCCGTACGTTGACTAAGTAACGACAGACCGTGTCGACGGCGCGTTCGTGTTCCACGCGCTCCTCAAAGAGATGTCAGCAAACTTGGAAGGGGCCACTGAGGGCCGATGCCTGCCGGGGCTGCGGATTGTTCGAAAGAGATACCGCGCCCCCGGAACGCAAAGGGCACATGAAGGAACATAGACGGGTTTTAGTCAGTAAAAGTCTGACACTCCCTCTTGCCCCGCCCAAGGCGGGGGAAGTTATTTGAGGAGTTCCCGTCTTAAAAAAAAAAAGTGTCTGTCTAAGCTCTTGACCGCGACCGCGTCCGCAATTTGTGCTCTCCAGTGTGTCCGGGATTTTAGAAAGTCCAAGTTTGTCTATGGTATGGCTTCGTTTTGTTCACGCATATTGTATTCATAATTGTTTTCTTTTGATTCATTGTTTTAAGAATAAAAAAGAATTGTTGCTATTTTTTTTTTTTATATTATTTTCCGGCTTGTAATTGTGTACTTTTCACAAAATCTGTTACTTAAACTCTGGATTTTATATAAATATTTTAATCACGTATTACAAGCTTTTATTTAGATTCACCGATCCCGGTGTCTGGGACTACTCAAACGTTACAAGTATTCTTTTTTACTAGATGTTTGCACACTTGGTGATGATTGTTGTAGGTTATATTTGTATTATATACTAATTACTAAAACCCAGAGGCGAAAGGAGTATGTAAGGATCGTAGCAGGTGGCGTTCCGTGGTTTCTGCCTGCCCCCATGGGAAAAGGGCGTGAGTTTATGTATGTACGACTAAAACCTGAGAAAAGTAAGTACAGCGTGGAGATAAGGACCAGATTCTATTACGATTTAATTTATTACTACGCCTTAATTTAAAGTTATTAAAAATAAATTAGTATGTTGAGGTCCCATGTAATAGGGAGCAAGCTTATTGCCATTACCCGGACACATATACTAACTGCGAGCTGCTACTGAGAATTTCATAGAAAAACCCAATAACACTTTCCTCGACCCGGGTATCGATTATGTAGACTTAAATTAATTTAAAAAAAGCAATGTTCCTCATAACATTGGAAGCATGTTTGAACAATTTATATTGAACACAGATTCTTCTTCTTATTTACAATGCGGCCAAGGTTCGCCTTGGCAAGCCACTTGAGAGCTACGACGTAGCATCTTGTTGCTACGCCGTAGTAAATTGCTACGCTACTGTTTCCTCGTACAGACTTGAAATTATTTAGGTCTTGCTATCACGTTTTACTTAACTTTATTGTGTTAATAACATGTTATATAATATTAACCCTGTTTTTCCTAGAAGGGTGAGACGGGAGGGGAAAAGTGGGGGAGGGGAAGAACTATAGTTTATTTTAGTCTTAGGAAAATTAAAGTTTTGTAGTACTTATTTCTAAAGATTAAAATCATATATCCTACTAGTATTATAAACGTGAAAGTTTGTGAAGGCTGCTGGATGTTTTTAGTTACTCATTCACTCTTAAACGGATCGGAATTCGCTGAATTTTGGCTCACATATCTAGCTTAGAAACATAGGATCATTTTTGTTCCGGGTGTTTGTGTTCTTAAGATGGTGATTTGAGATGATTTGGGACTTTGGTTTAATTCTGAAGTCTACGCCGATGAAGTCGGAAAAAGAGTAAGTTATATGACACGGTACAGAACTTTTTTTTGTTTGCTAGCCATTACTGTCCCATTTCTGGGCAAAGGTCTCCCCTCAATCCTTCCACTTCCCTCTGTGTTGTGCTTTCTTTCTCAAGTTCCTAAGGAAGCCATCTAAGGTGTCCCGCCATCTTCTCCTAGATCTGTCGCGACCCCGTCTCACTTAGGATAAAGAATATTATTTATAAGAGATAACCTACAAAAATCAACGAGAGCTCGCATGTTTCGTCCATGATTTAATTAGTCACATTTTCTAAAATCTCACCTTTTATTGAAAACATATTTCTATACAAAACCTTGAAAAATATCTTCATTATTATAATTATTTTTCGTGTTACGTTTCTGGGAATTGCGGGCATTCCCTTTCAACGAAGAAATACTAACGAGATAAAAAGGAAATTCTTTCAATATCTTTTGAAAACACTTGAAGGAATTATATTTTATTGAGGCAAGAATTTTAACAAATCTTAGGTACTCATTCATGGAGGCCGACGACGTAAATGTTTGAACGTTTTGTAATAAAAGAAAAAAAAAATATATCTTGGGACAACTCACACACGGCTATCTGATCCCAAGCTAAGCAGAGCTTGTGTTATGGTAACCAGACAACTGATATACATACTTATATAATTTAAAAATACATACATATTATAGATAAATCACACCCAGACACAGAACAAACAATCATGCTCATCACACAAAGTTTGTCCTGGGTGGGAATCGAACCCACGACCTCCGGCTTAGCAGTTAGGGCCACTAACCACGAGACCAACAGGCCCGTCATTAAATTAAAAAGAAGGGAAATTAAATAAATTAAATTAAAGGGAAAGAAGTTCTTTCAATGTTTGATTGGTATCCATAGGTACTAATATTATAAAGCTAAATCTGCCTCTTGCTCGTTTGTCTCCATAAAACCTTTTTTTTAAGGACGCTCTGGGCGGAGTGGAAGAGAGTGTCAGACTCTTACTGACTAAAACCCATCCGTGTTCCTCCTAATGCCTTTGCGTCCCAGGGTCGCGGTGACTGTTTCGAACAAATTCCGCAACTCTGGCCTACCTATGTTTTAGAACGAGTAATTAGCTTCAGCAGTAATCAAACAGGTAACTTAACTCAGGTAAAACCGCGGGGTATAGTTAGTTACATCATAACTAGGAAGCTCTACTCAAAAGCTGTCACTTTTCATCCCTAACATGATTAACATTACTATTACCAACTAGTAACGTGAGTAACGTCTCGAAGCCCGTAAATAACATTCAGTGTCAAACACTAGACACATCCACGTTCAGTTAAATTTAACAGGGCTGCCAGTTTTTGGTAGAAGATTAATTATAAAAGCCAATCCAATTCTAATAATGTTAAAAATGTAAAAGTTTTGAAGATGGTTAGATGGATGGATATTTGTTACTCTTTCACGCTAAAACGGCTGAACAGATCTGGATGAAATTTGGCACTGAGATAGATTGTAGTGTGGAATGACACATAGGCTACTTTTTATGCCAAAAAATGTACAGTTCCAGTGGGATAATAATTATTAACTTAGATGCGGACGAAGTCGCGGGTAGAAGGTAGTATGCAATAAACGTGACTATCTACTGGGTTCAGGAGTTTGAGAAAAAAGAAGATTATTATAAGGATTAAATTGGACCATCGACTTGAATAGAAGAAGGAGAATTAAATGAATGAATGAAATGAATTGAATGATGAGTGTTACGGCCCCGCATTCAAAGACAAGCATAGGCGTCGCACTTGCGAGCGCCATGCTTGTGCCATGCGCGCCCCGCGCTGGTTCCGGCGCGCCGCCGGCGCGTCCCACCATAGACCAGTGTTCATCCGTGCGTCGTAGCGACAAGTCAACGTCGCACGCGCGGACTGCGCTCACACAGAACCAGAAGTCTCCATCTTGAAATATTCATAAGTCATAATTTGTAGAAGTACAATAAACACCGAAGCATCGCACAACGTTGTCTTATTGCAATACACAGCCGAAACAATGAGATTTATAAGATATCTAGATTCTGCCCGCGTCTGTAAGTGCATAGACTTCAGAATAAAACCAAGCTTTTCCATGGAGCATGCAAAAATTGGATATAAATTATTCTCAATCAATCAATCAATCATTTATTATGTAAATTATTGACACAGAGAGTATTCTGACTAAAA
Organism: Caradrina clavipalpis; assembly: GCA_932526535.1. Taxonomy (NCBI): domain Eukaryota; kingdom Metazoa; phylum Arthropoda; class Insecta; order Lepidoptera; family Noctuidae; genus Caradrina; species Caradrina clavipalpis. The sequence goes on from OW052105.1 coordinate 6,017,159, forward strand.
TATGTTCACTAAGCTTTGCCAATATATGGCGTAGGTACAATTAATTTTAATTTCTACGTGTTATTTGAAGAGTGCCGTGAAAGAGTGTAAAATGGTAGTAGGAAGTAGGATTACAATAATGTAAAGGTATTTTACCACATATCATCATAAATTTCAAACATTATAATATGTAGTAGGTGACTGTCATCACCCCAGGGTAAATTCCAGTTTCCTAACTAAAGAAAATTATTTGATAAATTTAGATTTTATTAAGCAGGGTAGTGCCTATCTGAATTCCGAGAAATTAGGGACTATTACTCAGAATTTTCACAGAGGCTTTATTCCTAAGAATAATATAATATTTTTAACGAAACACGTACAGTGTAAAGCCGAGATAGAGACTACTGTTAATAATAAGTAAGATAAAATTATTTCACAAAACATACTGAGCGGTATTTCTGTACAGAAACATGAACCATCACGCCTGTATTCCCCGAAGGGTTAGGCAGAGGTGTACCAATGTACACCCCCAGTTCGCCGGTATATTTAGGTCCCATGTAATAGGGGGCGAGCGTATTGCCATTAACCGGGCACAAATCCAAACTCCGAGTTGCTACTGAGAATTTCATAGAAAAACCCAATAACACTTTTTGCTCGACTTGGTAGAAACATGAAGAAATGTACTAATGTAATGTCGACCTACCTAGCCTACCTAGGCAGGGTAGGTAGATAGTTGTATCGTCGATGTTGCATTCACAAGGAAACAGGTGGTTTTACCTGTTATAATTTTCTCTTATTCTTTGATCCGGTGCCTAGATTTGTAATTTTTACTCTTTATTTAATTTGATTCAATAGAAAGTATAGTTTTTTACCCTTTTTTATCCAACTACGGAGTGTTATGATTTTCGCAGTCTTTGTATGTGTGTTCTACTCATATCTCCCACATTATTTGTCCTATAATAACAAATAATTATATGGTAGTACATAAAGACACAGAAAATAGTGGCTTACAGCGGACACGAAATATGTTAAAAAAAAACGTAATTCAATGGTGTTTGGTGGGAAATGAAAGGTCTTAGGTATTTAGATAAATATCAATATGTGTGTCAAAGCACTAACTGCATTAAGCCATTGAAGCGTTAAAGAGTACCAACATCCATCCATCCATTCATATTCATCCTCAAAAACTTTCGCTTTCATATTAGAAGTAGGATAGTAGAATTAACAACGCCAAAGTAAATTTGCATTCACAGTAACACAAACATACAATTATTTGCTTCCACCTAAATATGAGTTATAAAACAGTGGAGTAGCAACCTTGTGAGCTGTACGTAAGCAATAAATACTTGTACGTGTCGTAAATGTCACAGGTTGTTGGTTAGGCGGTAAATTAATGAGCATTATAATGCTACGAGTATGACGCGGCTTGCTAAGGACATTTTGGTAGTATTGGTGTGGAACTGAACAGGTGACAGAAGCTGGGGGTTAGTGGATTTAATAGTGGAGAGTGATATAGTTGTGAGTTCTTTGAATTGGTATTTGAAGTAGCTATAGGTTATGCAAGCTGTTGATTTGCATCCTCGTCAAATTTTAGGAGCTTGTCATAGAAAAAAAGAAGTAATCAAATATATAATGAATGCTTGTTTTTTTAGTTGCAACTATGAAAAAACAGTATTCCAGAATACTCCTCGTGCAAAAATCAGCATCGCCCAGTTGCGTATGCGGTAGGCAGAGTTGTCGGGCTATATCAATGCGTGCATAGCTCCTAAACCCTCTGGCGAGATGGCTAGTTCGAATTGGAAAATCACGTCAAAAAATATAAATTTTAAAACAAATTTATTTTATTATTGATTCGTGTTAAGAATCACGAGCATAGTTAACTCCTTGAATTTGACGAGAATGTAAATCAACAGTTTGTATAACATCACGCCACGAGTCAAAGGAGCGGAGCAGTAACCGAAAACATATCTTAATCCGGGTGAAAAGAGCGAGGCGTACGAAGTTTTATATAACAGTGCTCACTTGTAGGCATGTCATACTAAACCCACAAGTGACCGAACTTGTCTTGAGTGGGCAATTGTCCGTAACCGCAGGATTCCGGGCAACAAGCACTCCGGTGTAGGGTCGAATAACCAGCGAATCTAGGGCTGGAAACCGCAATTTCGCTTTACTAGAGCGAGTTAATCTCATAACACTGTAAACAGATTATGTACTTCAACGATGAAACTTTCAGGAAATTAGAAAGATGGAAAAGTTACCTTTCTGTTTGCCGCGGTGGGATTACCAAAATATGTTTTTATTATTATAATTTTTTGTTGCTAGTAATTGTAAAATAATGTAGTGATAAAACAAAAGCTTGAGATTTGCATGCTTCAAGGCGTAATATGACTACATATTAGGAAAATAAATGATTTTAAATTTTAATTTGTTTCATGAAAATTCTCACAAATTATACTCCGTGTGGTTTTTTTCAACCACGTTGCGTTCCGTCGTTTGTTAATGCTCCACTCACTACGTAGCGTGATGTTATGCGTGCCTTTACTATATTCCTCATGAATCTGGCTATCTGATACATAATATATTTTTCACGGATGTGATTTGTGTTTGTCCTATTCAACTAATCGTACTAATTTAATATTATAAATGCGAATGTTTGTGAGGATGGATGTTTGTTATTCTTGTACGCTTAAACGGCTGAAAGGATCTGGAAGAAATTTAGCACTGAGATAGATTGTAGTGTATAAAGCATATGATACTTTTAATCCCAGAAAAATTTACGATTCCCGTGGGATAATGAATCAAATTTGACGCGGATGAGGACGCTGGCAAAAACTAGATAGTACAATCTAATATTGCAAAAGGTTGACCTTTTGTTGACCAACAGTATTGATACTGTTAACTGATTTTCTACTAAAAGTATAATAACTTACAGACTAAAGAGCGTTGCATTACACGTAAATAATGTCAACAATCACTCTGTAGCGCAACTGTTGCGCAAACACGGTAGAATTGAAACCACCAAGAATACACTATACTTTAAGAAGTCGAGTCACGCAAACAGCATTATTCTTCCCAAGGCGTATCGTTAAGGCAACATTCTTAAATGTGACGCACAAATGAGTTCTTTTGGAAGCACGTGACTGTTTATCATGCAAAGTAATAATGTAGGTATATGAATATTGTTTTAGTGTCGAATATTTTTGCGAAAATTTCTATACATATTCTATTAATATAAAAAAGCTGAAGAGATTTTTTGTTTGTTTGTTTGCGTCTAATAGGCTCTGACACTAATGGACCGATTTTAACCATTTTTTACCAGTAAATAGTTACAGTATTCCTGAGTAATATAAGCTATATAACATCACGCTATGACCCATGGGGGCGGAGTAGTAACCAAAGACGAAATTTAATGCGGGTGTAATAAGCCACGCGGACGAAATTGCGTACAATTCGATACTACCCAACGTATAATAAAAACTGAAACGATTTTTTATTTGTTTGTTTAAATGTCCTTATCTATGGAACTCATAGTTAGATTTAAATAATTATATTTGTTTTTGATAGCTAGATTCATGAAGAATAAAATAGGGTTTATAACATCACACTACAACTCACGGGAGCAGAGCAGTACCCGAAGACGTAAAGTAACGCGGGTGATAAAAAAAAAACACGTAGTAAAATCGCGTGTAGAAGTTAGTTTTTAATAAAAATAGGCAAACTTTTCTCATATATCACGCCTGAAAGAAATTAAATTAGACTACGTTTACTCAATAATGTTACTGAAATATGAAGAGAAAGTTAGGTTTGCTCACATATTACGAACTGTATTCTGAAGGTATTAAGTTATAATTTATAGAAGTTGTTTTCAAATAAATATTTTTAAGTGCTGAAGATAGTTGTAAATAATAAAGTAAGCTGCAAAGTAACATTAGTAATTTTAAACCGTTGTAAAAAAATAATAACGCAATTATATTTATTACTTGAAAATTCTAAGACCCACTAGCAACAAAAATTTAAGCCAGAGTTAGGAACTAACATGAGACTAAATGAGGTACATGTATGACACCGTGTCGACGGCGCGTTCGTGTTCCACGCGCGCCTCAAAGAGATGTCAGCAAACATTCGGAGGGGCCACTAAGGGCCATGCCTGCCGGGGCTGCGGGTTGTTCGAAAGAGATACCGCGCCCCCGGAACGCAAAGGGTACATGAAGGAACATAGATGGGTTTTAGTCAGTAAAAGTCTGACATTATAGGCGGGGAAAGTCATTGGATGATTTCTAATCTCTAAAAAAAAAGAGGTACATGTATGACGAGATGCAATAACATTTTGTAACTTAAGATCGTATAATTTCGTTGTCCTATCACTGCCCAGCCAAGACGGATTGGACGGTTGACCTCTTTTTTAAAGTTAGACCTACTTATTTGAACTGTTTGTCCTAAGTAACATACATCATCATCAGCATCATCATCTGCCTAGCCTTTTCCTAACTATGTTGGGGTCGGTTTCCAGTCGAACCGGATGCAGCTGAATATCAGTATTTTACAAGGAGCGACTGCCTATCACACCTCCACAACCCAGTAATGGGTAATACGATACTCTTGGTAAGACTGGTTGTCAGACTTTCTGGCTTCTGACTAACAATAACGACTGTCAAAGATCTACAAATGACAGCCGGGACCAACGGCTTTACGTGCTTTCCGAGGCACGGAGAAAACTCGCTATTGTAAATGGTCACCCATCCACAGACCAACCTCGGCAAGCGCGGCTTAACCCGGAAGATCAGTCTATGCGGCTGTAATTATTTAGCCACGAGCTCCTCCAATGCAGAACGATTAGATGTTTATCTCAACAAATTATGTATTGATTTCCCAACTGGTACTGGAGTGGCTACAATATGGGCATTATTCGGGCGTTACACGAGTGTTTCTTACTTTATTCAAATTAAAAGAAACAGTCAAATACCAAGTGTAACTGTTTCGGATGTCGAAACAGCGAATATCCTCGTGCAAGGGGGACCCGCACGTCCTTTAAATTCCTTTATTAGATTCCGAACAGCGTTCCTTGTGTCACCGGCGCGTCCGATCTTTTACATGTTTCGAATGTACTACAGTGAATTATACAGTTGTGTTTTTTTGTGGAACAAAATATACTGTTCTTGATACTAATGCTTTTTTTTTTTGCTGTTTGATCAAGTTTATTCTTGCGATATTCAACAGCAGTGTTATCCTAAAGAAAATCTTTCGGTGAATCAAAAGTGAGTATTAGACGAGCTAACAAACTGTAAGATTATGTCACCTCTGACCTAGACTAGAGTTAAGAGTTTACCCATTTCGAATAAAAAAACAAATTACAGTGGGATGACAGATCACCTTAATTCACAGAGTGAGATTTTTACAGAATATACCAACTGGTCAATATACTACGCGTTCTGCTGAGGCCTATATAAATCAGTGGGAATTTTTCAACTGTAAATATGATGATGTTATCCATTTGATTCCTTCTTAAGTTCTTGTTTTGTTATACCAACATATTGTGACATCATATACGAGTTATTTAAACATTAGTACAAGTGTAGGATTGTACTCTATGCAGAACGATTAGATGTTTAATTTAATTTTGCTACATCTATTAGGTACTGTAGAGGCTTTAATTAGCCCAAACAACCTCAATAAAAAACATTATGATATTTGTAACGCTTATGGCGATAGAGGGACCAAAACGGTACTTATTTAAACACGTTATAAACTTTAGCTTCTGTTTATTTAGTTATTCATATTATATTTTAAATTTAGGTCTATTTTATTTATTCCCTGACCTTATCGGTGAGGTTCTTCAGAAAGGTCAGGTGCGCAGTACTCGTAACCGGCGTGCTTGTATGACCAGATGTATGAATGTGGACGAGGCGAAAGAAGTATGTAAGGATCGTAGCAGGTGGCGTTCTGTGGTTTCTGCCTACCCCCATGGGAAAAAGGCGTGAGTTTATGTATGTATGTAGTTCTATTTTATCTCTAGTTTATCGAATACTGACCGCCCGGCTCTAACTGACTCCTACTTACTTCTTAAAGTATAATATTAAGTGGCATCCATATCATAATCCGTACTAATATTATAAATGCGAACAGTAACTCTGTCTGTCTGTCTCTTCTTCACGCCTAAACCACTGAACCGATTTCAATGAAATTTGGTAAGGAATATAGTCTGGGACCCGAGAAAGGACATAGGATAGTTTTCATCCCGGAAATCCCCCGGGAATGGGAACTATCAATCCACGCGGACGAAGTCGCGGGCAAAAGCTAGTATCATAATATTTTATAATAAGGTTGTATAAGCTAATTCCAATTAAGGCCTCTACAGTATCTATAAAATTCCATCTCCATTCAGCCCATTGACACTTAGACGTCATTTTAATTGAGTTGGGTATAAAACAAACGCGAGAGTAAAAAGGAAAAATATTTTCAATATTCAGTCCTTGAAAAACTCGTCGGCAAAGTTTAAACTAGTTCGAGGTGTCTGAAACGTGCTGAAAAGTGCTCGGTTTTAATTTTTTCGTTCCTGTAGCAATAAAGCAGTGAGAAATTTGATGTAGTTTAAAAAACAGAATGACGTGTATCCCGTTTTTGTATTCTCGTGGGATAATTTTGTACTTTGGCTTAATTCTGAAGTCTATACTATATGGTGATATATATAGTCTAGTATAAAGTCTGACGAAGTCACGGGCATAAGCTAGTTGCATTTTTTTTTGCTATACTTTACTGCCCCACTTTCGAGCAAGTTTATTTTATTTTGTTTTTTATTTATTTATTCCGTTTCGGACAACAATATAATCTATATGGTTAGTGAAAAAAAAAAAGTTTTACAATGCTGTATGCTTTTTTTTTTGGCTAATGTGTACCAACCCAAAAACGCACAAGGCCTCCCTCTTATTTTTTAACCTCGACTGACATTCAACATTCCAACAATAGCTGAGAACTATCTACTTCTCTGTACGACCTATTCAACAAGAAGCTCCATGGATCCTAGCCAATTATCGGTTCAGTATTAAATCTGATATTCCCAAGACATGAACCCGAAGACTATGCAATGCCACGCGGAAATAACCCTATTTACATTATCCTACTATTATGCTACTATCACCACCACGCTATCTATTGACTGCCCCGTTGGTCTCGTGGTCGCAAGGGCGACTGCTGAGCAAGGGGTCCCGGGTTCGATTCCCAGGTCGGGCAAAAAGTGTTATTGGGTTTTTCCATTAGGAATTTCTCAGTAGCAGCCCGGAGTTTGGAAGTTGGTGGTGTGATACCCCCGTGCCTCGGAAAGCACGTAAAGCCGTTGGTCCTGCGCCTGATCTCTCTCCGGTCGTGTCGGATTGCCGTCCCATCGGGCTATGAGAGTTAGGGAAGAGGGAGTGCACCTGTGTTTGCGCACACACTTGTGCAGTATAATATCTCCTGCGTACGTGGCTAGTCTGCATTAAGATTAGCCGCCGTGACCGAAATCTGTCTGGAGAATTACATTTTTTACATGCTACTATCCTACTAATCTATCTTTACATAGCATAACATATCCTAATAATGTTATAAATGCGAAAGTTTGTGTGTTTGTCTCTTCTTCACGCTCAAACGGCTGTACGGATCTGGATAAAATTTGGCACAGCGATAGATTGCAGTGTGAATTAATATCAAATTTTACGCAGAGGAAGTCGCGGGTAAAAGCTTGTATAACATAAACAAAGTCGCTCCCGCTGTATGTACGCTTAGATCTTTTAAACTACGCAACGGATTTTAAAGCAGTTTTCAGCAATAAATAGAGTGATTCAAGAGGAAGGTTTATACGTATAGAACATCACGGGCCGACCAATGGGAGCGGAGCAGTAATCCAAGAAGTAACTGAAAGCGGGTGACACCGTGGAGTGTATAACTAGTAATATTATAATTAGTAATATTACAAAAGCGAAAGTTTGTGATGATGGATGGATGGATGGATGAGTTTTTGATACTCTTTCACGCTTAATTGCCTGAACGAATTTGGATGAAATTTGGCACTGACGTAGGATACTTTTTATCCCGCAAAAATGTACGGTTCCCGTGGGATAATATATCAAATTTGACGCGGGCGAAGTCGTAGGCAGAAGCTAATACGATAATAATGTTTGTGTAGAACATGGCGTTCTGGCTAAATCCCTCGTCAAAACTCTGATAATGTGTCAGCGCGCCTTTCCTTTGTTTTAACGAACTATAGGACCTCCTTCAACATCTTGGAAAGTAAGCTTTGTAACGTGGGTGTTAAGGTTGAGTTTTGTTTGTTGAATGGTGTGTAGCGGCATGCATTTGGTTTCGTCTGCCTTGTAAAGTGTTGTCAGCAAGCGAATAATAATGTGAAGACAATGTTTTTGGTTTGTTTTGCTCTGGTGACGACACGTGTGACGAAAAAACTAGATTAAAATCAAGTAGTGAAGTGAAACTGTCACCGCCATTCTCTTGCTTGTGGAGAAGATGCTGAACCCTTTTTTTCTCACCGAAAAAATAGTCTCTAACGCCGATTTGAGCTGAAAGTTTAACTCTGAGTTAGTTGCTTTCATGAGCGTAAAATTTAAGATTACTTATGTAATTTAATATCGTGTAAGCAACTAACTCTGTGTTAAAGGTGATGGCTAAATGACTGCCCCCGGGCCAGATACATTCTGGAATGTATATGAATCTTACATAACCTCATAATATTTAAAAAATCATTCATAAATTATGTAGTGTTTAATATTTTCCTAGTACTTTCGTGAACTATTAAACATAATAAAGTATCTAAAAAAAAAAGAAAAACTTTTCACCACAAACATTCGCTTATAAATATACAACCTCATTTTCGTTTTTAGTTTTATTATTTTTCGAAAGTGTCAGTTGAAGAAAATTATATACTGTCAAACACACCTTTTTTCCTTTTTAGGCAATATTATTTTTCCAATATATTATTCCCTAAATGTATCTGAAACTTTTTTACATGAAATACTAATATTTAGCCATTCAGCATTACATTGTGCTAGGTACCATATTTATACATGGTACCTGGCACATGGGGCAGTGGTCTATACTTCCATTTAGCCATCTCCTTTTGACGTATGTCTGTTTGTACTCCATTTATTATAACACTAGCTTCCACCTGCAACTTCATCCGCGTCAAAGGTAAATATTATCCCACCGATTAATATAGTAGCCTATATGCTTCCAGATTGTAATTATCACTGTGCCAAAATCCAAACTCGATCTGCTGTTTGGGAGCGGTTGAGTATCAAAAATTCATCCAACCATCTAATTTTTCGCATTTAGTAAGATTAGAAAACTAACGACAGTTATCGTGTTAAATTGTTGAAACGACTGCATTTTTGCAAGTTTTTTTGTACATTGCCAATAATTTACATTGCTTGTTTTTTCATTAAAAAATAACGGAGCTTACTGCTCATTAACATTGAAATAATTACGTAGCATACATAATTCACGTTTAAAGAATCTTTATTTCTCAAGAAGAACATGATACAATCCACTTATATGAGATTTAACTTTTAACATAAATAATCGTCGTTTAAAGACGAAGCATGCAGATGTGAAATAATCAAAAATAATTCGCGAAAAAAAATCTAGTATAACACACAGACACAAAGATAAAAATAACCGTTTTTCTTCAACCTTTCTCAAAGCAGTACACTCTTGAAACAGTCCTTGTATTCTAAGAACCAAACACTTACATTTACAGTAAAAACAGTTTAAGTTAGTAAATATGGCAAGTCTGCATTCCAGCACTTGCCTTTATTTATTTAGTAGTCGAGTGAAGTAAGCATTTGAATGCATAAAGTGGTGCCCTCTTGCGAGTATACATAGATTCTATTGCAAAGTGCATTTGTACTGGCTGCTGTGTTTTTAAAGGTTTAGTGTTTTTGAAGCTGTGTTCTTGTTTTTTTTTTAAGATATGGGACCTAAACATACCAGCAAACTGTGGGTGTACATTGGTTCACCTCTGCCCGACTCTTCGGGGAATACAGGCGTGATGGATGGTATGGTTTATTATGTAGTAGTTTTATAAATGTCGTGTTTTTTTTAAATCTTGTTGAAGGAATAACACAGATTTTTTAAATAAAACTAAATATGTTTTGTAGAATCTGTGTTTTAAAAATAATGACTGTGATTAGTTGAATCATAATATTTAATCTTAAAAAATACAGTTGTTGACATTTTTAAAATTGACTATCTTTTTTCCTTTTTATAAAAATACTTAGCTTTACTACGAATAACTACGAAATAAAATAGTTAAACATTATTTTTATTTATTGAAACAGAAAATGAGACCAATTCGACTCGCAAAGTAATAAATAATAGAAATAGCTCTTACTCTCCTATTTTCATAGTCCAACAACCTGTAGTACTTATACGAGTACATGGCTGCCATCTTTAAATTCTCTAGTTTACTGTCGAACGTGACTAAATGGAATAAACATTAGCTATTTCAAGTTCACTTACTATTCTTAATTTTATTTATTGCACAGAGTATGTACACAGTTGTTCGTCTTTTCGTATTGACGATACAATTGATACTATGATACAATTTGTACTTAACTGCCTCGATAGCTTAGTGGTTCTAAGCACAACTGCTACATTAGAGGTCTGGTTCGATTCCCCAGGTTGAGCTAAATATTATTAGATTTTTCTATAAAATTTTAGCAGCACCTCGGAGTTAGGATTTGTGCCCACTTAATAAGAATAGGCTCGCCCACTATTACATGGGACCTAAACATATCGCGAACTGCGGGCGTACATTGGTCCACCGCTGCCTAACCTTCGGGGAATGCAGGCGTGATGGTATAGTAACTTATAAGTCTATTGATTCATCAGAGGCGATGGGTCATCTAGGGTGCAAGTGAACGGATAATTGGGACACTCTAGCATATAGGGCATAGCCTGATCAGAAGCAACATAATCGGGTTTATGATGCCCTATTTCGCCAAATTATGCTTGAAACCGCGTACTCGGGAGCGACGCAGTCGATTTAGTCCATAGAGCTACACAGTTATAGCCTAGGATAAACTTACATGACCTTTTTAGTTTGCAGCAAGTAATTATATTTAATAGAGCTTACCCATCTCGAATAAAGAAACGAAGAAGTCTCGAAGTTGGTGGTGTGATACCCCCATGCCTCGGAAAGCAGGTAAAGGTCCCGGCTGTCATTCGTAGATCTTTGACAGTCGTGACGGATAGTCAGAAGCCAAGAAGTCTGACAACCAGTCTAACCAAATAATAGATCCGCAATAATAGAACCAAGAGGTATCGTGTTGCCCAGTTACTGGGTTATGGAGGTCAGATAGGCAGTCGCTCCATGTAAAACACTGGTATTTAGCTGCATCCGGTTAGACTGGAAGCCGACCCCAACGCAGTTGGGAAAATGCTATGATGACCAATCTCGAATAAAAAAAAAACAGAATTCGCGATTTCGGACTTATTTAATTTACATAAAAATAACAAGTTTTCTGACACTATTGTCGGAATTACTAAGTTAATGAGCTCTACTACTACTAAAAAACCTTGTTTTGATACCAAATTACTTTGTATAATCGTAGTTGTCAAGTATACTATTTACCAACAACGCGTCCAAAGTCGCGAGCTATGCTAGTTAGTTATATTTACATCATACCTATCATAGATTACATCAAATCCTTAATAGAGTAAGTAAGTAGGTGCGTAGTGTAAATCTATGTGTGCGTGTGTATTCTCCAGAACGATTCTGGCCACGGCGGCTAATCTTAATGCAGACTAGCCAAGTGCGCAGGAGATGTTATAGTGCACAAGTGTGTGCGCAAACACAGATGCGGAGTGCATCTGTGTCTCTTTCCTAACCTTTCATAGTCACGGGGGTCACACTACCAACTTCCAAACCTCGGGATGCTACTGAGAAATTCCGAACGAAAAAACCCAATAACACTTTTCGCCCGGCCTGGGATCTATAAATCTATAGTTAATATTTGTACACTATGATCTCGTTTGAGAGCGATAAAACATTTAATTTATATCGTGAATGCTAGCTTTAGGCTTTAGTCTGGATGTCAAAGGGATTCCAATATCAAATTGAAATAAAACGTGTGTACATAGTTCATTTTTTTTCTGCATGGTCAAATGTATTTCGGTATTTCGCGTTCAAATACTACGTATGGAAAGCACTGATATGGAAAAAAAATAGATTCGAATATTTTGTTTGTTGTGTGTTCCGCTTGTATAGCTAAAATACTGAACCAATTTTGATGAAATTAGTAAAAGTACAGACTAACCTAGAATCCCAGGAAAGGACGTAGGTTTTTTTTTGTTTTTTTTTTTTATAGATGGTAAGGTTATGTTTTGCTTCTCCCTCTCTCAGCGGAGCGGAGAGGAGTGTCAGACTTTTACTGACTTAAAACGCATCCGTGTTCCTCCTAAATCCCCTTGCCTTTCAGGGCCGCGGTATTTCTTTCGAACGAACTCCACAACCCTGTAGGACGAAGCCTACTTCTTATTAATTTGTAAGTTTTCTGCAATCACGATAACAGACATATACGCGGACAAAGTTGCGGGAAAAAGCTATTAGATACATAAATATAGTATTTTTTAATAATCCACTCGCATGACCCCTTAATTGAATTTAGGTTTCGGTATTTTATCAAACAGATTGTAATATACGATACACACTACCATTTATTGAATAAATATTTTGACAATATGTAATACCAAAGACATACATATAATTTCAAATATAATCTATCTTATGTACCTACTTTGTAAGATTCTCCAAAGATTATATATATCCCATCTTTTGTCAAATATTTTCTTTTTATATTATATTTCACCCGCGTTAAGATACGTGTTTGGTTACTGCTTTGCTCCGTGGGCCATAGCGTGATGTTAGCCTATACTTTTCCTCATGAACCTAGCTATCAAATACAAAAAGTTACTTTCCGATCCGGTTGGCAGTTCAAGAGATTAGCAGAGCGATTAAACATACAAACAAAAAAAAAGTCTTCAGTTTTATTATATAAGTATAGACTAGCATTTTGGCCGTGACGTCATTCGCTTAGATAACATACCATCACGCCTGTTTTCCCCGAAGGGTTAGGCAGAGGTGTACCAATGTACACCCACAGTTTGCCGGTATGCTTTAGGTCCCATGTAATAGGGGGCGAAGCTATTAATTTTCGCTTAGATATTGTACTCTTTTGAGTTTAAGATCCATTCATATATTCATCCTCACAAACTTTCGCGTTTTTAATAGTTGTAGGATAGGATGTACTATAATCGCCCATCTTTGCTTCTCGACGTTCGCGAACCTTTTCTCGTGGATATAAGCCTTTATTTACAACTACGTTCGAGTCGGGTAGTTAATCGGTTTTTCCAAATACCTGAGGGTATTTTCTGGGTACTTTTAACCTAGTGGCTTTTATATAAGCCTTAAGGATTGAGCTGGAACCGGCTCGGTAAAGAGGTTTTTCTCAGATTAAGTTACACTTTGAATTTTGCTGTGCGACTTTGAACAAAATGGAGGTAGGGATTCACATTTTACCTTTTGGATACTATCAAAAAAAAAAAAAAAACCCCTTAATCCCGCCTTTTGGATATTTGATAATAATCGATCATTGTTTGAATGTTACCAATACAGATTGAAATCGACATGATGTCGTTTTAAATAGGACCTAACGTCCTATATATTAGGTCCTAGATTCACGATATACCTATGTATGTATTTAAACTTTTCGTAAAATAAAAAAGTACAAAGACGGACTTAGTGCTTTAGGCGTTTTCTACCAGTCAACTAAAGGTAGTAAAAGACGTCTGTTTATTCTATTGTTAATAGGAAACAGTGTATAGTAAGACACTTATCGGTGCCGATGATGATGACTTATCGATGGTGATGTGTTATATTCTTCCTATCAGGGGATTTTTTTTCTGGACCATACCTGTGAACCTTCTCGTTACATAGATATTGAAGGTCAAATTTCCACCTTTGTAAATGAAAAAGAAAATAGGGTTTTATATATAAAAAAAAAACCCTGTTTTGTTGCTTGCACCTATAAGCACGGAGTTTTCACCTATAAGGCCGCTGTCACATTTAGGCGACTTTAGCAGCGCGGTTGTCGCGCGACTGTCGCCCCGTCAGAATTTCATGATAAAAAAACAGAAGGGCTGTCGCCCACAGCATCTATTTTTAAAATAAAGTACGCCATACTGCCCTAAACTTTGATCTGTTCTTGTAATGTGAAGGAATGTAGTTCTGCCGCGCTACTGTCGCGCTGCTAACGTCCTAATGTGAAAACGGCCTACGTCAGCGCAGCAGTCGAATTACACGCACGTAGTCGCACGTAGTTGTATTGCACGCTGATAGTGTTTTTCCCATCAACAATAGAAGTCGTTTCTCAGTAATCATTCTTGCTTACTTTTATTTAGTTTGATGGCTATGTGGTGTGAGTTCTTATACCCCAATTTTAATTATCAGTCTATTATTATCGAATTAGATGACTGTTGCTCCATTCACACTACAAGACAATAAATAAATGTTTTTGAAGTCTTTATTAAAACAAACTAAAAGATACATCTCTCCTACGATAAAACAAATCATTTATTTAAAGTCATTCGTAAACAATTGTTTTATTAGCCATTACCGCGCTGGAAGTTTATCTGTTGCTACTAAAGTATAATATGAATGCAAACTAGGACGCGTGCCCACAATACTAACTTTGTTGACACTCAGCAATTATATTTGTTGACTAGGTATTATTGTTACAAGTTATTACTATAACATGTTATTACTATCTCTCTCTCTGTTAAATCGATAAAGTTTTTTTTTTTAAAGAAAGCCTCAGTAGCAGCTCTGAGTTAGGATGGTTGCCCCGCCAATGGCAAAAGGCTCGCCCCCTATTACATGGGACCTAAAACATACCGGTGAACTGGAAGTGTCATTGGTACATCTCTGCGTAACCCTTCGGGGAATTAGGCGTGATGGTATATATGGGTGTATGTCAAGATACATAAATGTCTGAATGTGTGCCAAATGTTCGCCGGGATGTTCAACATATTTTTATATGTATTCCTTTCAGCCGTTTGAGCGTGAAAGAGTGACAAACATCTATCCATTCTCACAAACGATAGTCTATAACCTTATGAACCTGGCTATAATATAAGGTGTTACCAAAATATCTGCCACGGATTTAATGGGAGGTAGTATTGTGTTTAAAGATTACAATAGTGAAGAAATTTCATACCCCAGAATAGTTAATTCAATTTGAGAAAATAAAGTAATTTAATAAACATTGACTCTACACGGCATAACGCGGTTCACAAATTAAAAAAAATATGACACATTATCAATAATTTATCTTCACTATTGTAATCTTTAAACACAATACTACCTCCCATTAAATCCGTGGCAGATATTTTGGTAACACCTTATATAAAAAAAATTTTTTCCATTCCGACTGGTAGATTCAGAGAATTAAACAAACAAACATCCACCGTCCTGACAAACTTTCGCGTGTATTATATGTAGTAGGAAGTAGGATTACAATACTGTAAGGTTTTTTTTACAACGTATCATTTTAAACATCAAAGGGTAGCTAGAGCTCTTTTAATTAAAAGGATTCTATAACAATTAACGTGAGAATCACACCTTGTTTGACCCCGGGTTGGAGTCTGATTAACATTTAAAGCTTCGTGAAATTTGTTCTTAAAAAAAAAAATACAAACATAAACTCACGCCTTTTCCCCACGGGTGTAGGCAGAAACCACAGAACGCCACCTGCTACGATCCTTACATACACCTTTCGCTTTGTACCTAAACCTTTTCATCGGTGGTCTTTCAAAAAAAATCCTGAACGTATTAAAAAATGTAGTTTTTTTTTTACCCCCATACTACATGTACGGAAGAGACATCGTAATGAAATGATTCTAGAACCCCCAGAGCAAAAAAAATATTCAGTGTAAAAAAAAGTGTAAAAATAATTTGACTTGCCTTTGATCGAGTTATCTGTAACTACGCCGTAGCTGGCGTAGCAAGAGCTACGAGCAATCTTGCTACGGCGTAGTACATAGTAATAAGAATCTACATTATAGAAACGTTTGTGTGAGGCCAAATGAAACTAATCTTGTGAATTACGGCCAAGTAATTTAAGCTGCATTCCTTTTTATACAAAAGTCTTGTTTGTGCGACACGATGACGCAAAATGAGGTCTCAGTTTTACATCATTTTAATTGGGCCTATTGCCATTAATCAGGCATAAATCCTAACTCGGAGCTGCTACTGAGAATTTCAAGAAAAACCCAATAACACTTTGCTCGACCAACAAATCAAACTCAAGACCTTTGTTTGTATGTACTCGTATATATGTATTTATTATTATATTTTATCTTGGAAATTATCTATTCCTTTTTCTTGCACCTCCTATGTTTTGTCTCTGCATCACCCTAAGGTAGACTGATAGAAAATGCCTAAGGCATTAAGTCCGCCTTTGTAGGGTCTATTTTTACATTTGTGCATAAAGTTTTTATAAATAAATGAGACCTCTAGCGTAGCAGTCGCGCTTAGTACAACTAGGCTAACAAGGCAGCTCAGTTTCAGTTTTAAGTAAATAACGCGACTCAAAAAATTACGTTTGTCCTCACACTTATTAAAAGAACATTTCTTATTTTAAAACGTAATATTTATAGAATAAATGTCTTTTTCCATCGTAGCGAGTGGCATTTCAGGCATCGTCACGCCCACACAGAGTACATGAGTTCAGAAGTGAAAAGGTCATTCAAACGACACGATGGAAAGTTCAAACATTTTCTTAACATGTCAAAAATCCCACGAGGATGTATTAAAAATACATTTCGTTTATTTCTGACTAGCTCCTGTCCGCGACTTCCTCCGCGTCCAATTGGGACACACGGGAACTTTACAGTTTTTTCGGGATAAAAAGTATTATAATATGTGTTATTCCACACTACAATCTGTCGCTGTGCCAAATTTCATCCAGATCCGTCCAGCCGTTTGAGCGTGAAGAAGAGACAAACACACAAACTTTTGCCTTTATTAATACAGGCTAAATTCTAATTTAAAACTCAGAAGTTAAGGTTTATTTTTCGATAATTAATTGTTTACCAGAAGATGTAATTTTTCGTACGGAAATATAAATAGGAAAAGAATATTTTTTGTGTGGATTTGTGTTATTTTTATCATATTTTTATTGGCTAAGCCACTGTTGGTGTCACACCGCGAACTTCCAAACTCCAGGCTGCTACTAAACCGTGTCGACGGCGCGTTCGTGTTCCACGCGCGCCTCAAAGAGATGTCAGCAAACTTGGATGGGGCCACTGAGGGCCGATGCCTGCCGGGGCTGCGGGTTGTTCGAAAGAGATACCGCGCCCCCGGAACGCAAAGGGCACATGAAAGGAACATAGACGGGTTTTAGTCAGTAAAAGTCTGACACTCCCTCCCGCCCCGCCCACGGCGGGGGAAGTTATTTGATGATTTCCCGTCTATAAAAAAAAAAGGCTGCTACTAAAAAGTCCAAATCGAAAAATCCAATAACACTTTTTGCCCGATCTGGGAATCGAACCCACGCTCATGAATTGCGTTTGCGACCACGTGGCCAACGAGGCAGTTATGCCTATCAACGTTATATTATCAACGGTAGCCATTTCAGTTTTATTCGTCAGCCATGTTCCTAAGAGTACATAATAAACCTCATATATTACATTTATGACTACGAGGTGCTTAAACTATGTAATAACTCCACTCAATTTAACGTAAACCGCGAAGGGTTGCCATAAACCACATTTTATAATATTGCTTTCATAATCCAGGTTTAAATTTAAACTTGCCAGGCTCTCTGCTAAACAACATTTTGAACGACCTGGGAATTGAACCCAGTTCTCTACGTTTATTACATGAACATGGTAGTTTGATTACATGTCATGGTTGGTATTATTAGTATTTCTCTCTCTCTCAATGTTATTTAGCCTGATGGGCAGTATACGTAGTTAAAGGCTGTGTTATACGTCTTCTTAAAAAAATAAGAATAAATATACCATCACGCCTGTTTTTCCCGGAAGGGTAGGCAGAGGTGTACCAATGTACACCCATAGTTCGCCGGTATATTTAGGTCCCATGTAATATGGGGCGAGCCTATTGCCATTAACCGGGCACAAATCCAAACTCTGAGCTGCTACTGAGAATTTCATAGAAAAACCCAATAACACTTTTTGCTCGACCTGGGAATCGAAGGACCTCTAGCGTAGCAGTCGCGCTCAGGACCACTAGGCCAACGAGGTAGTTTTCTTATACTCCTTATGTAATACTTGATACTCAATATTTACGAATTATGGTACTAAGTGCTTATTAAAGATACCTCATCTACTTATCTGCTTAACCTTTTTCCAAATATGTTGGAATCGGCTACCAGTCTAATCGGATGCAGCTGAATACCAGGGTTTTACGTGGAGCGGCTGCCTATTTGAATTCCACAACCAACAGATACTGGGTAACATGATACCTCTTAGTATGACTGGTTAAAAGATACCCATTCCTTTCATGTCAGCGAAGCTATCTTAAAATTAACATCAGTTGAATTTTCCAACGTCTTCACAGTATTAAAGAGAAAATCTTCAAGTATTTTATTTTCCTGTTTACCAACAATAATGCACTTAAACGTTGTTTACACTTAGTTCAATCTTGCTCGCTCTGCTTGCAAGTCAACGAATAGTTTTCTACTCAGCCATTCGAGAATTTTTCCAGTTAGTAGCTCGCCGCAGATGACGACTAATAACATTTTGTTGACAGCCCGCCACCGTGCGACAGGGATGGAACTCTGGGTACATGTATGGAGGAGATAATACCGATTGAATTTTCTTTTTATTTTCTTTTATAGGACGCCAATCGTGGATGTCGTTTGAAGAAGTGCTTGCATGATTAATCCTAAGTCATTGGTTTTACGTAGATAATGGCTATCTGATTTTGTTAACATTTGAGGACCACGTTTTCCAGCTATGATCAAGGAATTAGTGGTGTGGGTACTGCAACGGGACAACTATATTTTCTTTTATATCAATCTTCAGTCATCTCTTTACATAGTCGTTATAAATTAAGTCAAAAATATTAAATTAATTACAGCAACAGCTCTGTATAGTGCCGCCCACCGCCATCACGTTTGGGGTTGAGAGCGTCGGTATAAGGGCTCGCGCGGCGCCGCAACACTCATTCGCGTCCCGAACCGCGACCCGACCAGTCGGGCGCTGTCCGATCTGCATCCAATACTGCGACCGCGCGCGTATGTATCTTCAAAGTTCCCTTATTTAAAAAATAATCATATCTCTGTTCCATTTTCAAAGTTTAACTACATTTTTTTTAATTTAACGATTTTTTCAACCGAAGTTCCAAGTTTGAATTGTATTTTTTATTATCTTCGCGGAGGTGCGTAAGTGTTCGTGTGTTGTGTGTGGCGAATTCGGTGAGTCGAAGTTTGAGTTTCGAATTGGTGGACGTCGCCTATTGGTGGAGACTGGGTTTGTTTCATGTTCGGCTTTTACAGGATGCTCAATTGTTATTTTAGGCTTCGCTATACGTGTTTTTCCAAATTAATTTTTATTTCCAGTCTTAAATTTTAAATGTGTTGGTTTTACGGTTATTGCTTTAAGCTGATATTGAAATGGAAACGAAATTGACAAACACAATCAGCTAAATAACCGTTACTTCAATATTGTCCTTCCATAATCGAAATCCGGGCTATGTTTGTTAGAATTTCTTTTAATTTGCATCGTCAAGCGCGATATGTAAATAGCCAAAAAATTCAAATTGAGCATTCAGATACGAATTCATGCATTTGAATGAGTTTGTTCGTTTTCGGGTCGTTATCATTGTTTTTCGGGGTTATTTAGGTACTTGTACCTACTTACTTAGCTATTTATGAAGGAGCTCGTCCAGGGAAGTACTACCAGCATACCTATTTCTGCCGCGAAGCATCGTTCCTGTATTCCAGTTTGAAGGGTATGGATGCCGGTGTAATTACATGCTCAAGAGATATTTCAACTTTGCCTCTGGAATGGCAACACATTTGCAAGGCTTCTGATAATGCAGATGTTTATAGGCAGCGGTGACCACTAACATCAGGCGGGCCGTCAGCTTGTTTGCCATTAAATAAAACGTTGGTTGTAAATTAATTATTGTATGCCCTAATTAGGGCAATGGATTAAGGTTTTATAGTGTGAACGTTTTTATTTTCTCTGTCTGTC
Source organism: Caradrina clavipalpis (assembly GCA_932526535.1). Taxonomy (NCBI): domain Eukaryota; kingdom Metazoa; phylum Arthropoda; class Insecta; order Lepidoptera; family Noctuidae; genus Caradrina; species Caradrina clavipalpis. The sequence goes on from OW052105.1 coordinate 6,037,403, forward strand.
CTTCGTCAAAACAAATCGATGACTACGTTCTGTTAGTAGCTTTTCACAGCAGACTTTGTACCTATACTGTTTCTGATAAAAAGGAGATAGCAAACGACAGTATTTTGGCACGAGATCTGTACCTATCACCTTTTTGGCATTGACGGTATCAATGTAATACATTTGGCAGCTATTTCGCTTTGCCAACAAAATAAGATTTTCAGTTTAAGAGGTTCAGGGTGATCTCGATTCCATTTTTGAAATGATTGGAAAATGTTTTCACCGAAAAATGAATGTATATTGATCTTAGTTCTGCCAAAATGAGCTAACCCCGTTTGACATAATTAATTGAGAGATTGTCCCTGAACTAATTATGTCAAACTAATTAAATTGGCCAAATATTTTACATTCATCATCATCATCATCATATCAGCCGAATGACGTCCACTGCTGGACATAGGCCTCCCCTAAAAATAGCCACATGTATCACATCACTATTCAGCAATAACAGTTTAAATGTTTATCTCAAAATTACGCTAACAATTGATTTAAAATCAATCATTAAAAAATCATTACAACTACATTAAAAAAAATGGAGAAATTAAGATGTTGGTTAGTTCGTTTTTGCAAAATCAACACCAATTGGTAGTAAAGCCACATTAAATCATAGGAACTGTTGGTAACAATAACTATAAAATAAATCAACGGTTTAATTACTTATTAAATGAGATCAGTTGTTTGTTATGGCTCTCTTGAGAATTGAGTACTTCGAAACGTCTAAAATGAAGTTAGAGGCAAATACAGTAACCTACAGAGGTTATTGTATTTGCCTCTAACTTCATTTTGGAAAAATGCTAAGCAGATACAAATCTGCTTAGCCTTTTTCCAACCATGTTGAGGTCGGTCTCCAGTCTAATCCGATGCAGTTGAATTCCAGTATTTTGCATGGAGGGACTGCCTATCTGACCTCCACAACCCAGTTACTGGGCAACACGATACGTCTTGGTAAGACTGGTTATCAGTTTTTCTGACTTCTCGGCTTCCGACTATACGTAACAAAAGCAACATCCTTGATGTTGGTCTATAGAAAAATCAGAATCACAAGATTTTTAAGCAGGTTATCATTACAATAAAACAATAAAAATAACGGAACTATTTTGTATGAAATAAAGACACTTCGTAGTTTTTATAACTTAGATACCTTACTAAAACTGTTTCACTAAAATTAATGGAGAACTTGAACTATCACCGGGAGGATGGTTCGAGATGGCGCAGGAAAATAATAATTAGAAGACATGGGGAGGCTTTTGCCCCGAAGTGGGACATTATATACCAGATAAAAAAAAAACGGAAAATACTTTTTAATCTCTTAATTTAGAGAACTAGGTACATAGATACATAATATACAAAGAGAACCGGCTGACAGACGTCTCAGCGCGCAGTCAAAACAGTAACTAAAATGGAAAATTTTGTTCACGGCTTTCTTTCATGATATAAAACGATAACGATAACTCATGACAAAGGGAGAAATAACAAGGATCAAAAAATTACCCCTCAAGGGATGAAAAGGGCCGATTGTATTCGTTAAAAAACTTTTTCTTGAGTTAACCAACTTGAAACTTTGCACAAACACAAACGAAAGTGAATGATAAAGTTTGGTTGAAAACTACCCTCCCCCTGTTAAATTTGTACAGTAAAGTCCAAAATCTATACGGACGAAGTCGCAAGTCGCAGGCATGGTGCAAATCAATAGATAAAAAAAATACAATACACCATAAAACAAAAGAACTACGCTTCTGTTTCAACCCTGCACCGCCCCATCGATCCCCTATAATGTACAGATACAGATTAATCCTATTATACACATGGCGTTTGCCACCCATCCGAATACAACAGTATATTGAATTACGGGTTTAAACCCCTTTGCAGGCTAACATTATTCACTAATGATTAGGGCCAGTTCACACCGAGACGCGACGCTGCACGCAATTTTTAATAGACCTACTCAAAATATAACTTTATTAACTAGTAGCGAACTGCCCGCGACTTCGTCCGCGCGGCTTATTTCACCTACCTTAAGTTACGTTTTTGGTTACTGCTCCGCCCCTGTGGATCATAGCGTGATGTTATATAAACTATGTTGCTCAGGAATAATGTAGCTATCAATTAGTGAAAAAATGGTTAAAATTGATTCAGTAGTTTTGGAGCCTATTCTTTGCAAACAAACAAACGAATCTTACCTCTTTATAATATTATTACACGAAAAATACACATTTCATTGTTTCAATTCAGAGCACGTTGCACCTTCTCACAATGAAGTTGTCACAATGAAATGTAAATCTTTTCGTGTAGTAAATAAAGTTATATTTTGAGTAGCTCTAATAACCAAAAGTAAAATCGTGCCCTCAGCGCTAAGCTACGAATTCATTCTTTAATAATTATCTACAAAATAGTAGAGAGTTCAGAATTATATGGATGTTGTATAAAAGTCTGTCATGGGATCGTGACAATGGAGTGCTTGGCACTTTTGGTTTGTCATCTATATATGACAGTGGTGTTCAAAAGATTAAAAGGTGCGCGCAGATCGCGTCGCGTCGCGTTTCAGTGTGAACAGACCCTTTCAGGCTTCTGTCACCGATGACTATATGTGTTTAGTTAACCCCATCTGTTCTATGGATTTGCCATAATTATTCGTGACTTGCGAGCAGGGTTGGCTGCGTGCCTGCATGGTGACAATGGAGTCTTATTACTAAGCTCGTCGATATGTTGTTTAGCTTGTAAGGGGTTTATTGGGATAAGCCCTTTAGTAGCAGGACAATGTACTCAGCTCATACCATTACTGGTGTAATAGTCTGTGATTATGGATAACATTGATGGTGTATCCGGAATGTTTAATAAAATATTTATTTTTAAAAGAGTAAGTATGGAGTTTCTTGCCCATTGTACTCCATACAAACTACCCTTTGATAGCGGCAACTAGATTCAATTCATCAAACATATTTTTTTCTGTACCCTGTAAAGTCCCACTGCTGAGCAATAGCTTCCCCCATCTCTTTTCATACATTCTTTAATGCGCTACCCCGAACCAGCCCTCTCGTTGTGAGGCTAAGACATCAAACATAATATATATTCCTTTTTATTCCTAGCCTGTTCGCTGGTATGTGTTTAGGTCCCATGTAATAGGGGGCGAGCCTATTGCCATTAACCGAGCACAAATCCTAACTCCGAGCTGCTACTGAGAATTTCATAGAAAAACCCAAAAACACTTTGCTCGACCTGGGCATCGAACCCAAGACCAACTCAAGACACGAGGCAACCAAAACAGTCATGCAACACGGATTTAATTTCATGTTTAATTGTAAATTCCGCTTGCAAATTCCGTTTAGTGTATCCTTAATAAAGCAATATGGCTGCCAGGATTAACCTGGAACACTGGAATTCAAACTCAATACAAGATTTATAGCAGACGTTCCATTTGAGCTAAGTACGGCGGTAACGTAATTTATGTATTCTAAGTAAGAGACAGACCTAACTCAGGTACAATGTAGGTATATTAATCACGAGAGGGAATCAAAGTAGGAGGTCTTTGCAAAGGATAACTTAATCTTTGCCAAGAGGGTTTTTTTTTACAATTTTATATGGCATCTTTTGACGGGTCGTTTATCTGATGGTTGTTAGCACGACTGCTAAATATGGAGTCTTGGGTTCCCAAAGAGCAAAGTGCCATTGGATTTTTCGACAAAAAAAATCTTAGTAGCAGTTTGAAGGTTATTGGTGTAACACCCCCGTGCTTCAGAAAGCACGTAAAGGCGTTGGTCCTATGCCTAATCTATCTCCTGTCGTGTCGGATTTCCGCCCCATTATATTACTCAATATCTTTATTGCTTTCCATATGTATTTTTACTTGGTAACATACACAAAACGTAGGTCTTTTCACTAAAGTTGTGTTAAATATTGTACCGTAGAAAGGAATCCTTCGCTTAAGAGTCCGAATTACATTTGGCTGGTTTTTTCGGTTCAGTTTCCGCTTGGTAGATACCACCTTGTCCAAATTCGTTTGGATTAACTGCTATAGATAGATAGGTGTGGGTAGGTAAGTTAAATTAAAGTCCATTATTTCCACCGAGGGGTCGTTGGGGCCAACAAACCTGACACGGGTACTAAGTGGATTAACTGGTATTAGCGACACGATGCATTTGAACTGTATTGGCTGAACATTCGCAAAGTAACGAAAAGGACAAAAAAAAGTTACATTTACACTAACGGGTGTAAAAAGGTTGCATGTTTTTGCTGTCATTTTGTTTTTTTTTTGTTCTGGAACGTACCATGAAGGTTTTTTTTCAATGCTGATACAAAATACAGAGATGAATTGTGGTAGTTCGATTTTTAAAGCAGATGGGTACGTATGTCAACTCCAGAACCTACTCCAACCAATAAGAAGTAGTAGTAGAACTCTTTGTGAAAGAGCTCGTCCGCGAAAGCATTACCACCACAACTATTTCTTCCGAAAAGCAGCGCTGCTGTGTAACGGTTTGAAGAGTAAGGGTGCCGGTGTAGTAACAGGCACATCATCATCATCATCATCATATCAGCCGCAGGACGTCCACTGCTGGACATAGGCCTCCCCCATAGATTTCCAAAAAGACCGGTTGGAAGCGGCCTGCATCCAGCGTCTTCCTGTGGTCTTAATCAGGTCGTCGGTCCACCTTGTGGGTGGACGTCCTACGCTGCGCTTGCCGGTGCGTGGTCTCACAGGCACATGAGTTATTTCAACTTTGTCTCTGGATGGCAATGCATTTGCAAGACGTCTGGAATTGCTGATGACTATAGGCAGCGGTGACCACTTAACATCAGCTGGGCTGTCGGCTGGTTTGCTATCCAAAGATACAAAAAAGAAAGACCAAAAAGTCCATTAAAAATAATTTTATAGTCTTTCTAATCTTAGTTTAGAAAAAGGCATAAAAGTGTCTAGACAGATGCCTAACAACATTCCCCTAGAGATATTCCATCAAAGATTCTGCCGGTTAGTTAATCAAAAAGTTGAATCTTGTTCCAAAACGTAGGTCTCTATGGAGAAGAACGAACAAGAAACTCCACGGACACTCTTTTCAATTAAGTTTCTAGAAAATGTTGGTTACATTATTCTTTTTCGTTCTATAAAAAGACTAATGTGATTTTGACTAACGGAATCTCAAATGACAGTTGGTTTTAGAGTAAAAGAAACCTACAAACACTTGACATATTTTATTCACCAAATGTTGACGGTTGACTGCCCCGTTGGTCTCGTGGTCGCAAGTGCGACTGCTGTGCAAGGGGTCCCGGGTTCGATTCCCAGGTCGAGCAAAAAGTGTTATTGGATTTTTCTATGAAATTCTCAGTACCAGCTCGGAGTTTGGATTTGTGCCCGGTTAATGGCAATAAGGCTCGCCCCCTATTACATGGGACCTAAATATACCGGCAAACTGTGGGTGTACATTGGTACACCTCTGCCTAACCCTTCGGGGAATACAGGCGTGGTGGTATGTTGACGGTCTCTGCGTCAGATTTTCACTTTGAAAGCAAGCGCTGAAAGTACTGTTTAACCTTGACATCTTAAATAAAATGTACGTAAAGGTTTAGAGCCCCAGTAAAAGTACCTTTACATTTTATTTGAAGTCTAATACAATCATTCCCTTTTCAACTTGTCTGAGTAGAAAAAACACATTAAATGTTCTTTGTAAGTAAATGTTACTGTAAAAGCTTGGATGTTTCTGTGAAACCTAAGACTTACTAAGTCTTAATGGGAAAAAGTCCGAACGGTTGAACTGTGAACTACTTACACAATATGTTGATCCAAAACGAAAAGGTAAAACTTAGGATTCTACCAATATTCTGTCTTTTCCAGTAACATACACATTTGTTTTCAAGTACGCAAGTAAATCTAGCCACAAAGATAAAATGTAAACAATCTTATCAGCTGAAATCGATATTTGTTTATCAAAGCGGTCTTTCAGAGCGCGGAGAATTTCAACAAGTATAACCGCAGCAGTTTAACAAATTATGTAGCTTAATTCTGTGGTATTAAAGTTCAAACTTGTAAAGCAGCATTAATACTCGCTAGCTCATCGCGGATGCCTAAGGAATAACAATAAGAGTAATCCATTTCCCTATGTTGACTTTTACGGGGTTTTATAAGCCGGAAAGGATGGCAGCGCCGCCGCCTCCGGTGGCATTAGCCGGTTTCTTGACGAGGCGGTTTTTGAGACGTGTCGGCCATAATCCTTGAATCGTGAACATTTTTTACAATCTTTATTATGTTTTCTCGTTAATTAAAACTCATTTTTTACCCAGTTCCTCCTCTTTGTTAGAAATATAACTCTCCCAAAATTATTAATTTTGTTCATTACTAAACTGCTCGGCAAAAAGGGGCCTTAGTTTTGCGGTGACCTACATCAAAAAGTCTTCCATAGTTCGAAGCAATTGTATTAATTTTGAATATATAACGTTGATTAATTTTAAAGCTATTCTAAGCATAAGTTTTGTATAAATATTGAAATGGTATGACTATACAGGAAAAATTTTTAACCAGTGCGTAAATTTTGCCATAATAAACTTCAACACGTTTTATTAAACACGTATATTTTATTTTGATATGTCTTAGTACTAAAAAAAAAAGTTATCGCTTACGAAACATGTTTACTTAAAAACCATATTTCATTGTCACTCGGCGCTAGCGCATTCCCCACCCCCTCACCCCAGCCATGCGCCCGGGCGGCGGCGGCGGCCGCGAGTTTTCATTGATAGTATGGCGAATAGATTATGTCCTGGATGTTTTGCTTATTTCAAACTCGGATAAGGATGAAATTTTTTTAATTTTTTTTTTTTAACTAAACACGGAAATGTGTTCTATTACTGACACTGAACTACCAAAAAAAATTTACGCACTGGTTAAAAACTTATCCTGTATATTCATGTATCATAATTGGCGTATTAAATTAGTTTGATATAATTAATTTAATTAATGAGAGATTGTGGGTTGGCTTGCTTCGGCAGAACTAAGCTCTAGTATAGACGACTAAACTACGAAAGACTGACTGTCCATAGCACAGAGTACAAAAATTGCAAGCTTGACCGTTGCTAAGCCGACAGAGTAATCCCTCCTGGCCGCATGACATGTAAAGCCAATGGATTCCTTGAATGGCAGGCCGCCATTTTTTAGAATTCCGTACCCAAAGGGTAAAACGGGAACTAACAGGTTCCCGTTTTACCCTTAGGGTGCGGAACTCTAAGAAATGGAGACAGACTTAGTACTAAGACTCCGCTGTCCGTACGTCCGTCTCTCTGACTGTCACCAGGCTGTATCTTATGAACTGTGATAGTTAGACGGTTCAAATTTTCACAGATGATGTATTTCTGTTGCTGCTAACAACAAATACTAAAAACCAGAATAAAATAAATATTTAAGGGGTCTCCCATACAACAAATGTGTTGTTTTTTGCTCGTTTTTGCTTGATATTGATAACAGCAACAGGTAGACTCTTGAAATATTCACAGAATATTAAGTTATATATTCACTTTAAAAATAAATAATTAAATTAAAATAAAACCAATATTTAAGGGGGGCTCCACTGCAACAAAGGTAATTTTCTTGCCGTTTTTATAGATAATGGTACGGAATTCTTAGTTCGCGAGAACGACTCGCACTTTTTTTGGTCCCTACATGGAAATACGGTGGCAATCGAAACTTTTATCACGGATCCTTTTATCGCATCAATGTTTGCAAACATTTCGTTCGTCGGATTTAGATTCGAACGGTTTCATTGCGAGGTTTTTATGCCCCTACGTATGGGATGATAATGCAAGGAGCTAAGTGTGGAGAAATTACATCAGCTTTTCATTGATTTTTCTCTTCTTTAAAGTCTGTTTTCGCTTTTGTTTTTATATTTCAAAGAGTTGTGAGGGGGATTGTACTGGAAGGGTCTTTTTAGGAGACTGTACCGTCAGTATGTTCCATGCAAAAGTATTCTTTTTATATTTTGGTATATGGGAAAAGGCTATGTGGATAGCCAATTTCCCGAAAAACACTTAGTTTCATAATGGTACATAGTTTAAAATAACGTTGGAGATTATAAAACCATTATCACAACATTATTTGATGGTAACTGACCACAAGCCTAGACAGTAGTACCCTTGCCCTAGCTACAAAATTTCATTAAGTTTCATTACTTCTCGACCAAAATGTGTCTACATTTGTAAGGAGCGCGCTCTCACATGTCGCCACAATTCGAAATAAAATATAATGTTTGTATTTCCTTCATCCTTTATAACTAAATTTATAATATAATAAATATCGAAGTTAAGCCGTGGGCAAGCGAACTAGTAAAGGTATTATGTAATAATATCAAATTATGCCTAACTCCTTAAACCAACACGCAAGGTAAACCAACCATAAACCCAATGTTTGTCAATATTTAGCCGATCATAATTGAGTTTAGATTTACTCTTAAATGAGATTATGTAGCTTGTATCCGGGGATACACCAAAGTACATAAACATATGTGTCTGCGGTTTTATGTAGATCAAGTTAATATTGTTATTTGTTGTTCTAGCAATAGGTACCCTACGTGTGCGTAGTTAAGGTAACTTTCAGAAACCACGCGACTATCGTCGACACGTTCTAATATAAACACAGAACCAATAACCCGTAAACATTGGACAAAGTTTTGTTCCAACTTTTGTTCCAACTTTTGCGAGGAACATCGGGGCAAGCTAATTAACATGAAAATGAGCCGGCTTTGTCTGTAACTCGTTAGAATAACAGAAGGCTTCAACGCTGTTTTAGGTACTAAAGACTAACTTTATCTCTAACAGTTTGTAATTGCCGAGTAATGAGGATTTGACTTTGATTTTAGGGACGATGCATAATGTATAACATGATTTCGCTGTTGAATTTAGAGGAGGCTTTTACCTTCTACGAGTATAGCGACACGGTTGGTAAGCAATCGACTGCTGCCATGTAAATCACGGGCTCGATTAACCCACTGAACAAATATTTATATGGTGCGATGTGAGATAAGTTCTAAAGGTGGAGCGAGGTTCTTTTATTTAAATAAAAAATAATAACATAATACGTGTAGAGCTATAACCACGTTTCGCTAGTTAGCAATACTGTCACTGCAGCGATATTATCACAGGCTTCGTTGTTATCGCCCCGGTAAAACATATCATCTATTCTATCTAGGCTATTATCACAAACGAAAAATAAAAACAATATGTTCCTCAAATTGAAATTTCTACAACCCTTCAGCGATAACATGACTCGTGTGTGGGTATGCCTTTAATTCTCATGTAAACGTATAAAAAAAAACCCGGAAAGTGACATTTGATTATGAACTCGCATCGTCTTCACGAGTGACTCTCGCAATCTTCGAACCATCAGGACACAAGACCAGTTTATTTTTACCAGACAGCAGAAAGACATTCACAAACATCAAACACATAAGAAATTGAATCACCATACAAATAGGCTCTTTGTTTTTGCCCATACAGTTGTATTCACACAACCAACATTACTTGGACATTACATATTATGTAAATGTCACCTTACTTCAGTGGAGGAAGCTCGACGCTTTGATATGGCAGACGAGGGTAAGCAGAAAGTTAGGTAATGACGTCAGACGTGACGTCTGTAACTATGGAGAAGTATCTAGTATGGTACTATGTTTTAGTCCGGTTAGATTTTGGTCAAGACTAAGTTTAGGGTTCTTAGTGACTATTATAAATACGAAAGTTTGGATGGGTGGATGTTTGTTACTCTATGACGTCAGAATGGGTGAATGGATGTCAATGAAATTTGGTACAGAGCTAGAATATAGTATGGAATGGCACATAGATAATACACACACGAAAATGTACGGTCTCGTGGTATAATACATTAACTTTGACTTTGAACAAAAGCTTGTAACGTAATATGTAGTAGAATTATAATTATTTAATTCAATTATGAAGCAATTAAGAACAAATAACTAATTATCCTGTCTTTCGTTTACATTCTGGTTTTACCTTATATAGATTAAACCCGCTTATAATACTGTTATTTATTCTTAATTGCTCCAATTATGAAGTTATTATGAAGCTAAAAAATGTAATGTATATGAAGCTATTATAAAGTTAAGAAATGTTGTATATTCTTCACGGCGGCTAATCTTAATGAAAACTAGCCAAGTACGCAGGAGATGTTATAGTGCAAAAATGTGTTCGCAAACACTTCCCTAACTCTCATAGTCCGATGGGGCGGCAATACGACACAACCGGTGAGAGGTCAAGCGCCGGACCAACGGCTTTACGTGCTTTCCGATACACTGAGGTCCACCACTAACTTCCAAACTCCGGGCTGTTACTGAGAAATTCGTAATGGAAAAATCCTTTTTTTTAAATTAACTAAAAGCAAAAAATAAAGTTGAAATATATTTAATGCATGTTAAATATAGGAACGTAATATGCCTCAAGTATACGGAATTACTAAGGAACCGCAACTTCCTAAGTTCTTACTTAAGCTACTTACAGATGAGGAACTAGCTAACATCTTGAATATATTCATTCACTAGCTATAGTTACTTTGGACAGACTTCCTTTTTGGATTCAACTTTTTCAAAAACACTTGAACTAATATTATTTTTCATCTTATCGGGTGCCTAAATGTTAAGTTTAAGATTTTAACTTTAATAATGACGGACTAACATACACCTGCCCTGTGTTTTCTGTGACCTGCCCTTTTCCAAGATCAAGCTAATCACTGTACCAAATTTCATCAAAATCGGTTTAGGCGTGAAAGCGTAACAGACAGATAAACAGAGTTAATAATATAAGTAGAGATAGTAGGAATCTTATTTATTTCTTAAAAAACTTTAAATGATTTATTATTCAAAATTCGACCATTTATCGTTTTTTTTTTATATTCAACCAAATCGATATATACATGCAATACATTTTTTGTACACTAACACGCGTTCAAATAATACACGCTTCAAAAAGTTCAATTGCATCAAATTGTTTGAACCATAAATAGAAAATGTAATTTTGCTCCATAAAAAAAAAAACAAATAGCGTTCGAAATACAAAAGTCAATCAAACGTGTGCAAATAGAATTTATGAATCCATCAAACTTCAAACTCTAGGCCGCATAGAAAAAACGAACTAGATATTTCGCAATTAAACTTTTTTGTCCGATCGGTGGTCAATTAATTCAAGCATGAACTTCAATCGCGATCATCACAGTTGACCTGGTCCATCTATGCTGATACTATTCTGCCATACCTATTACTGGAATCAAATGTAACAGCTTACATTAAGACCCATTAAGTTAATGATTATAGCAATCCGTGGTGCTTGTCAATCTGGACTTCTCCCAGTTGTAAACATCCCTTTGTGCCTATTGGCCTAGTTCTGTTCTGTCTCCTGCTTGTTTGAAGGGAAGTGGAAAATATATTCTTTCTTACTCCTCCGCTAATATTTTTTGATTAATTTCGTTGTGGGATCCAAGACAGTTGAATCGTTTCTCCGGGACTCGTCGAGCTTCATCGCCTCGGCGCTTTCTGTCGGTCTCCACTGTTGATTTTGGCTTTCAGGAGTTGCATGTCAGAGGCCCTTGAGGCGGTTTAGAAACTCTGGCACTGGGGTGTGTGGGGTCGTTAGACCTTACTGCCCACACGATAAAGAAAAAGGAGTTGCAGTGGTTGGGAATAGTGTAACGGGCTTGATACTGTTCAGGTTGTTTACCCCGTTTTACATCACGGCCCGGACTTGATAAATGGTGTTTTGTGCACTTTACTGCTGTTCCGGACATGAGTGATGGCCCATCCTATCTATTCCTATTTTGCATCCTTATATTAAACTAGCTTTTGCCCGCGACTTCGTCCGCTTGGATTAATAGTTCCCGTTCCCGGGAGATTTCTGGGATGAAAACTATCCTATGTCCTTTCTCGGGTCCCAGACTATATCTGTACCAAATTTCATTGAAATCGGTTCAGTGGTTTAGGCGTGAAGAAGAGACAGACAGACAGACAGACAGACAGAGTTGGTTGGTTTTATTATATTGACGAAGACGACATTTTAAAGAGCTCGCCATATGAAATAGGGTTGTAGCTCCACATTTAATATTAAAACTGCATTCATTTCATTTACTTACAAAAGAGTCTTCGTTCCGTTTATTTCTTTGAAATTAATTTATCTTTTGGTTTAATCGGGACCAAAAATCTCGTATCTTTTGCCCCTTTCAGATTTTCAGCTTAATTGGTGACGAAGGGTTTAACTTGAAACATTAAACACTGTATTTAATTAGTTATTACTTCGAAGTTGCCCAAAATTGTAAGGATTTGACTCTATCGTGCATTCCCTTATGAGTTGTAGGAAGTTTGTCGTTAAATTTCATTTTATGGGGGTGCAATAAACGTCGCTTTGATAATGTTTTGTTCCTAGCTATTTCATTGAAGACTTCCTTGGATTTGAATGTTGTATGCGTAATGAAGCTATGTAATCTTTACTATTACAATTTTGTTTATAGTAGTACTTACCCATTGATCCTGTCAGGGTTGCGGAATTTATTCGAAAAAGTCACCGCGGCCCCGAAACGCAAAGGGCATTAGGAGGAACGCGGATGGGTTTTAGTCAGTAATAATCTGACACTCCCTTCTTCTCCGCCCAGAACAGAAGAAGCCATTTGATGATTTCAAAACTTTAAAAAACCTTATTGATAATTTAAAATCACTTTTATTAACGACAGCTATTTCGTAAAGCAGAAATAATTGGCGAAATAATTTGAAAATAGATCTTAATAAGGAAAAAATAGAGTCACAAATGAACAGAAAACAAAAAAGTAAGCAAATTTATTTCCCTCTTTTTACGAAGACACGAAGTTTATTACTTTCAGTTTTCACGTAAATTATTTCCACACGAGTGGGTAGCTAAACAAGAAACAAGAAGCTCTTAGCACCGTATAAAATATTTTTTGGTTTCCATCATACATACATACGATCACGCCTGTATTCCTCAACGGGTTAGGCAGAGGTGTACCAATGTACACCCACAGTTCGCCGGTATATTTAAGTACTATGTAATAAGGGCAAACCTATTGTCATTAACCGGGCACAAATCCTAACTGCGAGATGCTACTGAGAATTTAATTGAAAAACCCAATAACACATGCTCGACATGGGAATCGAACCCATGACCTGTACCGTAGCAGTCACGCTTAGAACCACTAGGCACTAGGCTAATCAGGAAGATGTTTCCATCATATAAATAAAAAAAAAATACCTTTACAATGCCAGAAACTCCCTAGTGGTACTTTGTCTAATTTATACAATTTTCCGTTCAAAACAAGATTCGAATGAAAAAATCCACTCATTTCTAAATACCGCACAAAGTATTCCCTTTGATAAACTGTAACAAAAGAATGCGAGAAATCTCCCTTATAAAAATTCTTCTATTGTGCTTTCATTTAGTGCCGCCATATTTTTACGATGTCCCTTTATTAAGCACCGACAGTTGCCTAAAGTTGCGTGTATACGGGCAACTTTTTTGCTGGCAACAGTTGCCGCAGACAGTGAAGCAATTTGTGAAGGAATTGGAGGAAATACTTCATATAACTTGCTTCAATTGTTTCAGCAATAAGTAGTGGCTGAAACTATTTTATTGCTCTAATAATATTGCTCATGGATGTATTGTAACGTATTACCAAATTGTTGTGTTTAGATTTTATGAATCATTCTGATTTTTCTATGAGCTACACTTTACTATTACTACATAACAAACCATCGCGCCTGTATTCCCCAAAGGGCTCAACTGGGGTGTACCAATTTTAACCCACACTAAACTATAATACTAATAATACTAATCATGTTTGTACTAGGTTCATAAAAAGAAAACAATATGAACGCACTTAAATAATAGTGCATACGTCAATTTTCTTGATTTATAGTATCGACGAGTTTGGTCTGTTACACGACAATGCAAAGAATATTAAGCAATTGTATGTGGCGGTTTATCTAGTAACTATTATTACATGTTAGCTGGATGTTGCTGTGCCAAAAATTCAGCAACTTAAGTTGCCAGTGTGAGCACCTTGTGCAGAAATTCATCTAAGGAATATTAACTGTAACTCTGCGGCGCCTTTACGACTCCTTTCGTAATTATAGGACTGATAATGCCTTTATCCGGTCTTTCGGTTATACTGACTGGTTTCATAGATCCAAGATGGATATAGGATTTATTTAATTAGTGATATTTAGCGCTGATGTTTCTAATAAATATTAAGAGTAGCAATTATGTTTTCCGACAGAGGCATGCCAATGCGTTTTTTTTTACAATTAACCCAATTGGTTTCAAAATCTACACACTGAAAAATAACTTTAGTTTTGGAAGTCGACTGTTTTGGTTTTTGTTTTTTTTTTTGTATTGTTACCACTTCCAAAGCTGAGAACCTCTTTCTTTTTTGAAGTCGGTTAAATACGAAGCTAATAGAGATATTATTAATACTTACAAATTTGTAAAATTCGACACAAGTTAAGTGTATGCAATAGTTCCTAATTGCCGCAACTAGCAACTGTTAAATATTATACCCGTTTTTAAAGATCGCTGCGTAGATTGAGCAACTCGGCTATGAAAGAAGTTCACAGATTGCCATAAAGTTGCATCAACCGTAAACGTTATAGCAACTATCAACTTTTTACAGGAAACTTTTAAAGTGTTGATAGTTGCCTAAACTTAAGTTGCTCCATGTGCAAAGAGCCTTAAAAACACATCATAATTATATTCTAACCAAAAAAAACCTTACATTTTAACTTGCAAAACAAGTTTGTCAAAGAATATTGCTAAAAGCGCCATAAAATAAAGAAGTGTCGTTTAAAGTTTATAATGGCGCAAAATTATAATATTACTGACTAAACGGTTACCAACTGCACGACAATTTATTTCACTTACAAGTAACAAGTTACAACAAGTTTAACGGCCAACACTAACGTTAGTAGTTAAGTAATTACTTAAGTAAGTTTACCTGTATTTTGAACTAAGTTTCAGTTAAACTTGAAGTGGGTACAGGAATTAATTGAAAAGGCATTTCGTTTTGTTTATCTTAGATTGTAAAGGGTGTGAAAATACACTTAACTTAGCCTAAAATTACAATATAATATATGTTCTTCGTATCAACGCGATTTTTCTTTTTGTTTTGGACCATACCTGGGAATCTTGTAATTGTTTCCCATAGAACTACTGGAGTTAGAGAAATGGGAGTGCATCTATATTTGCACACACACTCGTGCACTATAATATTTCCTGCGTATTTGGCAAGTGGGCATTGAGATTAGCCGCCGTGACTAAAATTAGGTCGGGAGGATATATTACATTAATTATAATTGTGATTCATAATTATGTACTTCCTTAGTTTATCTTGGACATCAATGACATCGGTAACCATTTCAGAGGCCGTGTGTGGGGTCGTTAAGACCTTTACTGCTCACACGATTAAGAGAAGAAGATTATAATTGTGATTAATAAAGCTACTAATTCTATAAACTTTTACGTGTATCTATATTAATATAATGAAGTTGAAGATTTATTTTGTGTGATTGTTTAATTGCGCTTACATACAGCCGTATTGACAAACATATTGTTGTATATTTTAACCAGATTCATGTGGAAATAGCATGGGCAACATAATTATGACATTTCGCTACGATAGTACAGTTACGTAAAACGGTTGAAAAAAACACTCCTACGAAGTTACGGGTAGACGCTAGTGTATTATAAGTCTGACTAAAGTTATTAAATGCCCTATATCACTTGGTAAACATTTGCGAGCTAGGTATGTGAACTATATTAAAGGCACGCACACTTTAGCATAACATAGCTCTGACACGTGCCCGACATATGATACAATTACAAGATCGCATACAATGCAAGTTACGCTAGGAATCCAATTAATTGGACAGTGAATACGGAATACATGGCTTGAATGACGTACATTCAGAACACAATAATTTTTAATAATGCTATCCTATTCTACTACTATTATATTATGTATAGTAAAAGTTTGCGAAGATGGATGGACGAAAATTTGCCGAAATTCAGCAGACATAAAATATTGATCTAATTTTACACATAGGATTTTTATCACGTTTTTATATTTATGTGTGATAATTTAGCACTTAAGCTTATTTCTGAAATTTACGCACAAAACTCCCAGGTAGAAGCTAGTAAAATATGTATACTGTAAATAAAGTCTGGAAAAAAATTGCAACAAAAAATTACATGCAATAAGGTATCAAAAGCTCATCCCTTCTCTGTACGAAAAGAGGCATTTGCTCTCATTGATACAATAACAGAAAAGTACACATTATTATTCCCGTTTATTCTCCTTTGAAAATAATCCTATCAAAACATTGAAGGAGTTATAAAAACTTTTGCAAATTGCTGAAACGGTTACTGGCATACCTGCAGGGTTTGTTTTTCGAATCTCCATCTGTTTTACAAAATTATATCAACCGATAGCTTCTGGCGAGGTAAACAAAACATAGGAATTGTTGGACCCCTGAAGATCAACATTGAAGTCATAGAGGAAAATATATTTCCGTCGCATACGCTTGGGGTCAAAAGAACAAAAGATTTGCTCAACCATAACCGATAAAAGTTCTTGGACTATATAACGTAGGTACTCGTAATTTCTGGAGTAGCTTTTATTGCGGAATACCTTATTTGGGGTAAAAAACGGAGGACTAAATGGACAATTTAGTAAATTATTTTGAAATACAGTAAGGGTATAAAAGTCATTGTTTGTGATGAACGTTTTTGTGGACTAAGACATTTTTACGGCAGTTTAAGGACTTTTGAGGATTACGAAAAGTTAAATTACTCGAGGATTTGAAAGGTAAATTAATGTACAGTCTTTTTTAATACCTTTACAAACGAAAAGGTTTTTATTTATTTATTTTAACTAAAAAAATGTACAAAGTCGGACTTAATGCCTTAGACATTTTCTACTAGACAACCAATGGTTTATTCTATAAACTATTTTTAGAGTAAAGTTACGTAGCTCTTAGCTGATTTTTCTATTTTTTTTTTCTGAAGTATATGATAGATTGGACATAATATTTTCTTCACAAAAGCTGTCCATTCTATATTTTACGATGATTGAAAAATTGGCCCTAGGGAGCATTTCTAACTATATTACTTGTATCAACTGTGCGCATGATCTTTGTTCTCTTTCTTACACTTAGTTTAGTAACGCTTTCTCTTTCCGTCTTCCCGGGCATGCTATCTTCAAATACCTTACTTGAAATTCTTCTAACATTTTCAAACGAATTCTGCAATTTTTAAAACCAAGCACGCAATTTTTCACTCGACTCATGAAACGTTGGACGAGGGGAACTGCCTTTGCAATCAAAGTACCTCAATAAACTAGGCTAGGGCTAGACTAGCAGTTTGTAAGTGCCACTTTAGTGTAGAGCAGCTTGAGGCCGGATCACTTGCAGCTGTGCATTTACTATGCGTAGAGGCTTAGGAACTGCAAGTCTAATCTGTAAAATTTTATTTTTTGTGAAGTTAGCTGTCAATCTTTACATTCACAGCTCACCTTAAACTCGTTTTACCGAAAATTCACCGGGGGAAAATTTTATAGAATAGGACAGCTGTACCTAGGTAACATTGAGGCAAAGGTTCAAAATCGTATAGATATTAAGATAAGAGCTACATACACAGCAGTTCGCTTTACCTGTAGAATATTGATTTATAAGCTAAGTTTCTCCTCGCGATTTTGTCTGCGCAGACATCAAAATTATATCATGTTGTGTGTTTAGCTAGATCAATTAGTGTGCCGAATTTCAGCCGTTTAAGAGTGAAAGAGGAACAAACAAACATTCATCTATTCTTTCAAGATTTCGCGTTTATAATAGTACTATTATAAACGCGAAATCTTGAAAGTTTGTGAGTACTACTACTCACAAACTTTATAATTTCTGCCAATAATTTAGAAGAAAATCGTTGTCATATTTACTAGTTAACTAGTCAATTTTCGAAATGACAATACGATTATTACATAGTTAGTTTGGTTAAATATTTAGGTAAAATAGTATCACAAATTGAGTGAGACGAATAAAGCCTTCAAACTTAACTCATATTACGTGCGAATGGGTATTGTCATTTTAAAAATAGATCTAATTTATCTAACGTGTACTCTTTTAGACTGTGTAGGATCAGAAACCCGGCCATTACAGTAAGTTACTAGGCACTCAGCGCTATATTTAGAGGCATTGTATGTAAGTACTAGATGTCTTAAAACAAACGAGCACTAAAAGGAGCCTAAAAAACTGTGCACGCCTTCTATTGCCAATAAAGTTGTTTTATTTTATCTGAGTGAACAATATTGGAAATACATCGGTATCTACCTAGAATTAAAGATTTTACGTTGACTACAAAACTGAACGGATAAAGTAATTTTATGTCACTGTAAGTAATTTAGTCGTAGTGATATTGTAAATGCGAAAGTTTGTGAGGATGGATCTGGATGATATTTTTCACTGAGATAGATCGAAAATAACTCAGGATGCTTTTTAAAAGCTATAATCATTCTCATATTATTATACAAGTCTGCTACATCGCGCCTCAAAGAGATGTCAGCAAACTTGGATGGGGCCACTGAGGGCCGATGCTTGCCGGGGCTGCGGGTTGTTCGAAAGAGATACCGCGCCCCCGGAACGCAAAGGGCACATAAAAGGAACATAGAGGGGTTTTAGTCAGTAAAAGTCTGACACTCCCTCCCGCCCCGCCCAGGGCGGGGGAAGTTATTTGATGATTTCCCGTCTTAAAAAAATAAAAAATAAAAAAATGACTCTAAATTCACTAGTGAAAAGGTTTTTTAATACTACTGTAGTAAGTAGTATAATGGATTAATGTAATGTGTAATGTTCGTTGCTCTTTCACGCTAAAACGGTTGAACGGAATTAACTGATATTTGGCACACATACGTCTATAGATATTAATCTAGCTTAACACATAGTATTTTTCTCCGGATTTTATGTTCCCGTGTGTGATTTAGATCTTCTATTTAATTCCAAAGTTACGCAGGCAAAGTCACGGGTAAAGTTAGTTACTAATAGAACATTATTTGCACTCAACTTGACAGCTATGTTACATCCTACTACTATTATAAAGGCGAAAGTTTGTATGTATGGATGTATGGATGTATGGATGTATGGATGTTTGTTACTCTTTCACGCTTAAACGGCTGAATGGATCTGGATGAAATTTGGCACAAAGATAGATTATAGTCTGGAATAACACATAGGCTACTTTTTATCCCGGGAAAATGTACGGTACCCGTAGGATAACACATCAACTGTGACGCGGACGAAGTCGCGGGCAGAAGCTAGTAAGTAACATGAAACTGTAACCAGCATTTTGTTTCTCACAAAAAAAGATAAACACTTTATTTGACACATTTCATCGTCAAAAACCACTTAGGAACCTCGTGTGAACTAGAAAATCCTTCACTTTTCTAACTTATTATCTTTCAAAAATAGAACCTTTCTTTCTTTCTTTTACATTTATCTTTTTTACTAACAATGTTATTGAGGTGTTGTTTAGTGAATAGAAAATATATACAGGATAAGTTTTTAACCAGTGCGTAAATTTTTTTTGGTAGTTCAGTGTCAGTAATAGAACACATTTCCGTATTTAGTTAAAAAAAAAAATAAAAAAAATTTCATCCTTATCCGAGTTTGAAATAAGCAAAACATGGACATAATCTATTCGCCATACTATCAATGACAACTCTTGGCCGCCGCCCGGGCGCATGGCTGGGGTGAGGGGGTGGGGAATGCGCTAGCGCCGAGTGACAATAAAATATGGTTTTTAAGTATACATGTTTCGTAAGCGATAACTTTTTTTTTTAGTACTAAGACATATCAAAATAAAATATACGTGTTTAATAAAACGTGTTGAAGTTTATTATGGCAAAATTTACGCACTGGTTAAAAATTTTTCCTGTATATGATTTTTTTAAATCGCATTTATTAACAAAATATGAAAATACAATAAGTAGAGTGACAAAAAGTGAAATTAAAATTGGTCAAGAAATACGGCCGTTATAAGCATTTAAATCTATTCATTACGCACTGATAAGACAGAGAGATACGACATGACCTGTGATAGCACATGTCACTACGACCATATAGACACCGTGTTAAAAGTCGTTTTGCTAGAAAGAGATAGAAGCATTTCTTCGATTCGTCCGCGCGGATTAATAGTTCCCGTTCCCGGGGGATTTCCGGGATGAAAACTATCCTATGTCCTTTCTCGGGTCCCAAACTATATCTGTACCAAATTTCATTGAAATCGGTTCAGTGGTTTAGGCGTGAAGAAGAGACAGACAGACAGAGTTACTTTCGCATTTATAATATTAGTACGGATTTTATAGTCATTTGAAAAATAATTTTACTTAACTATTTATTACACGAATGGGTTTAATTATTAAATTTAAAAAATCATGCATGCTCCCTATTAGTTATTCGAAGGATTTAATTTTTTTTATTCTTTTTATCTTTAGAGAAAAAATGTTTATTTCTTTTAAACGTATCTTTTTTAACTTACGACTTGCTACAAAAGGTTGTACAAGCAAACTCAATAATTCCAACATCACTGACATCGGTAACCATGTCAGAGGCTCTTGAGGCGGTTTAGAAACTCTGACACTAGGGTGTGTGGAGTCGTTAGACCTTACTGCCCACACGATAAAGAAGAAGAAGAAGAATTCCAACATGGCTCTTACCATCTTTTAAAAATAAAATCTTTCTTTCTTTTACATTTATTTCTTTTCACTGACAATACCGAGGTATTGTATAATGAACGTAATGCATTTCAGAGTAGGAACACTTAAGGTTTACAGCTTTAAGAATTGTACGGAACCGTTTTGTTGAAATTAAACTTAAATATGCAAAATGGACTGTTCTAGTAGCGATTTTGAGTTTTTATCCTCTGGTTCTGTTATGAAGGTAGGAACCATTTTCTTTTGTTGAATTGGAATAATTTATGTTGGTTTTAAAATAATAATGTATTTTTCTCGCGAACTTTGTTTTACCTTCTTAAAAACACCTATTATAAAACCCTGCTAAGTGCGAGTCGGTCTCATACTCGAAGGGTTCCATACCATCGTATAATATTTAAAACTACATACAGAAGAACAAGTTTCTTGTCTGGGAGACCCCAACTTTTTTATTGATTATTTAATGCTGTTGTTGTAGCAGAAATAGTACATACTCTGTGAATTCTTATTGCAATTGTCTAATGTACAAAACATACAACCCACAGAAGATTCAGACAGACGGACGAATGAACGGAAAAAGCAGCGAAACGGGATCTGTCCAATGTTTTTCGCTGAAAGATTCGTTACTGGGTTTCCGTAACCTCAAAAACAAATCTTTTATTAGCATATTCTAAAATGCAAATGCCTTACGTTGAATATGCATAATTAATTGTAGGATGTTACAAATGTTTTTTTTCTCTATGGGTTTTATTTCGCCATCTGTGTCTACAGTCAAATTATTTTAAATATTTAATTTAATTTATCATCATCTTCAGCCGACGAACATTTCCTGAAGGACACAGGCCAAGCTTGAAATTAGCATGTACCAATAAAAACTTAGCCGACCAAGACCTTATTCAAGAGGATAAGCAAAAAATACGCATAAAATAAAATAAAGGTCACTATTTTGTTTTATTACTGAACCCTAATAAAACGGGTGTTAGAAATCGTAAAAAAACCTTGCAGATGTATATCTCAAAGAAATGGCTTGTGAATATTGATATTAAACGAAGTCTGATTCTAGACCGTAGGAACACGATTGAAAGCTGAATATTTTATAGAACCTAGGTAACAATAATCGGATAGGTAGGTACCTACTTTGAATATTTTTCTCCGGGCAAACAAAACGTACATAAAGGTGTTTTTACTAGACGAAAAGATTGTCATTTAAACATTTACTATTATTGTAAGAAATCTTATAGGCAGCTATACATAAAAGATTTAAATACACGAAGACAAAAAATCTAAGCTTTCTTCTTATTTAAAATTTAAGAAAAAATTACGAAACACTCGGATTTTTTCCAGTAGGTACTGCAGGAGCTTTTACAAACATACATAAGTAATCTACTTGTAGGCCATACAAATATTTTCTCCGTGAGGGAATCGAATCCACTATTCGCGGCGCAACAGTCAATCACTCAGCCACTGAGATAATCACGTCGTCGAGCTTCGTTTAACATCCTGTAATAGTTTTACTTTTTTTCGGATTCACAGACCAATAATGACGACGTTGACAGTAGACGACAAAATATCAAGCTTTAGGTACTAGTCTCTGAACTAGTAAAGATTTGAATAAATTACGAAGAACCTAATACTTACCCTTCGGCTACAAATTGCACGATAAGCGAAATTCGAAAGGCCGACGGATGATTCGTTCGGGGGCCTGTAACTTTGACGCCTCAACGCCCGAACTTTGGACCCTCAACGCAATTATGTATGAAAGTTTTATACGGAACCAGAGAGGCGTATTCTAAATCGGGTCTTTATGATCCCTGACATCTAAACCGGGTAGCGTTGATTTGATTTGTTTAAAATAAATTTGGGTTTCAATGATTTAATTTAGGGCATTTTAAGTGGCAAAATTAAAGTACTTGTTTTTGAATTCAAGGGGCCAATTAAGTCATGGTTTATGATTTTGTTTACTCAAGGATATTTGTTTATTTAGAGTAAGTATGTAGATTGGAGGATTGAAATACTGGGGTTTAGTAAAAACAGCCTTTACAAGAAGTACTTTTGTTTTACCCTGCTGCGGTATTATACAGATGGATAATACATGGATACATGGATGATACATGGATGGAGTATATCTTTCACATAATATCTTACATTACAGTAATATTACCATAATATTATCCTACTGCTGCTACTGCAAGGGTTCTAAGGCGGATATATTATTGGTCCATGTTTCCTCACGAAGTTTCCTTCATCGATGTCAGTGATGATCAAGACAAGCTTAGAAAGAAGGTCTTTAAGTAATAGAAAAAATCATATTGGTACTTGTTCCTTATATTTACGAACGTGGGTTCGTAAATGAGCCTCGTACATGAGAGACGGGCGCATTAATCACTGAGCCATCACAACGTTACATGATATTATGAACCTGCATGTAAAGCGACATAGTTTCACGTCCTGAATACCGATTTAGTATGCAAATGCATTCTCTATCAACCCGCCCGCGTTTGAATATCTTACTGCCAGTACACCTCTTGAAGGAAATGGATGGTATTTCCAGGACTTGGCTAACGTTGTATATCGTCAAGCTAATGTAATCGGTACCTATCGATCACGATTTGTAGAACGATACAGTCAGTTATTGAGTTTTTAACAAAAACAGTGCAGTAGTGGGGGTTATTGTTATTGTATGTGTTATTGTTTTGTTTGACGGGCCTGTTGGTCTAGTGGTTAGGGGCCCTGACTGCTAAGCCGGAGGTCGTGGGTTCGATTCCCACCCAGGACAAACTTTGTGTGGTGAGCATGATTGTTTGTTCTGTGTCTGGGTGTGATTTATCTATAATATGTATGTATTTATAAATTATATAAGTATGTATATCAGTTGTCTGGTTACCATAACACAAGCTCTGCTTAGCTTGGGATCAGATAGCCGTGTGTGAGTTGTCCAAAGATATTTATTATTTATTTATTTGTTCTTCCCAGGAGTTAATATTGCTATTAGGTTCTTGTCATCGGGTTTGAAAATCGCATTTAATGTGATCTGATAAGTACTGTTGCACTTTGTCATTATTGCACATGGTTTACTTTTTTCGTTGAACGTATTGTTTTTTTAATTATAACTAGTTAAACCCTCCATCAATTTGCTGTGTATGTTAAAAAAAATGCATAAAAACACACTCTTCTGTTAAAATCCAATGTTGTATCAAAATTTCAACTTAATCCATTAAGTACTTCCCAACATTTGCGGAAACAAACATACGAAAACGGTTTTTGACATACATAAACATTTTACATAATTAATTTAGGTATTATAAGTAAAAGCATTTGTCATTGGCTTTCTTTCTTATGTTGTTTATCTGGCACACATCCAAGTTTGACTACTTCCTGGTTAGGACAACTTACTTTCTCAGTGAAAGTAAGATTCATTTTCATATTTTTTTAAATTAATCTTTGAATCAGTTCCCAAGCAAACTAGACCATTAATGACCATTTTCCATAGACCATAATATGATGTATTAACGACCATTTTCTCAACCAAAATATGTTTAAAAGGCGGACGAACACAGAACCTTCTCTTTTTTAGGGATCCGTACCCAAAGAGTTAAATGTGACCCTATTACTAAGACTTCGCTGTCCGTTACTTTAAAAATAAATAATTAAATTAAAATAAAACAAATAATAAGGGCTCCCTTAATATTTGTTTCCCATACAACAAACATGTTGTTTTGTGCCATTTTTAATAGATAATGGTACTGAACCCTTCATGCGCGAGCCTGACTCTTACTTGGCCGGTTTTTTTCTAATCAGTCAATTACAAGCCAAACGTAAACCCATTAAAAACCCCATCCAGTTTCAACAACCCCAGTCTAATTTACATTGACACAGTTTTTCAAGCTATTCTTGAGTTGTTGTTTGAAATAAGTGGGGATGCCTTTGTCAGTGGAGGATGGGAGGATGGGATGAGACGGGTGCTCCAGTTTCCACGTGTCACGGCGGAGTCGGGAGCCGGTCTGTTGTTCCCTCGACGATTAAGCGCAGTTTAAACGAGTACTTACCGTCGGAATTGCATGTTTTGCACGTACTTATGTGCCTTTACAATCAGGAGTTGTACGTTTGTGGCTGTAGTTTGGATTAGTTTGTTGGATTTTACATTTTAAAAGTAACTTTCATAGAAAATTTTAAAGTCAAAATTACAGACATACCACCACGCCTGTATTAGGGCAGGGTTAGGCAGAGGTGTACCAATGTACGCCTACAGTTCGCCGGTATGTTTTGAGTCCCTTGTAATATAGGGCGAGCCTATTGCCATTAACCGGGCACAAATCTGAGAAATTCCTAATGGATAACACTTGCTCGACCTGGGAATCGAACCCAGGACCTCATCAGTCGCGTTTGCGATCATGAGACCAACGAAGGGGCAGTTTAAAGGCAACATTATTTACTATAAATGACCTAATCACTGAATATCTTTTAAATATCGAATTACTTCAACTTTGTAGTAAATTTTCTGAACGTGTAAACTAAAAGCTACAAACATGAATGTTAGCAATTGAAAATACTGTGTCAAAATCTCAATCGCTTACTTTCATAATTAATTTGCCAAACCAAGTTAAATTCATCACTACTTACAAAATCTACCATTAAAAGGATTAACCGTCAAACATGCACAAAACGATTTGTTTGGCGCCACACAGCCGCGTCACGAAGCGCCACGGAGCACCACGAAGCGCCACGAAGCGCCATGAAGCACCACTTATCTCGAGTATTGCTGGGTCATTCAGTTTATTATTGCTAACGTGATCGGTCTTCCGTGTGATTTACATTGATAGATATATTTGCTGCTTCAAAATCTATTAGGCACACTCACTTTCTGATTTATGGGAATGATATTATAGTGATGGGAACATAATAAATGTGAGTGAGATTATTAATAGATATTCTGACTGATCTTCAAATGTATCTTATTTATTTTTTACTAGCCTTTGCCATGGGTTTTTCTTTAGCCGGATAGGAATATCGGTAACCTGCGGGGATTTAATTTTATGCGCAGTACCCTAATACTTTTCTAAAATAAAAGTTAGTTACGCCTAAGTTATTCCTTATAACATAAGCGTATATAGGGGGGGGGGGGGGGGATCCGTGCTCACTCCAGAATGGTCTTGTGCCCACCCCAGGCTGTAGGGCTCACCTTCCGCCTGACCGCATTGCATCGCATCGGCCATGGCATCTTAGGGGCCAGGCCCCCCCTGAAAACTAACTCTAAATACGCCAATGTATATGGCAGTGAAAGATCCGTCAAAAAACCGTCACAATTGGTACAGTCTTTCTAAAATACATAAAAAAAACATTATGTGTTAGGAGGACCCTGTGTTGTTTTGACATTACCAACAGTCACTTCGATTTTATTAATTTGTATGTGCCTATCTATCATGTTAGTTTACAAATACTTTTTAGAAAGAAACAACTAAAATACCTGCCTTTTCCTGTGTTAGATTAAAAAATTGCTAAAGGTTTTTTAAATTGCAATTTGCTCTTGGAATTCTTAAGAAGTGCAATTCTCATTAAATGAACCAAGAGCTCTTTGTAGCCTTTTCAAAGTGCTGTATAATTTTAAATGGATACAGTATCGTAAAACCTCTTTTTCTTTCTTTTTATAGCTGATTTAAAACGTGTTTCTTCTTAAATAAATTACCACTGCCTCGTTAGCGTAGTGGTGTTAAGCGCCACTGCTACACTGGAGGTCTTGGCGTTTGATTCCCAAGTCGAGCAAAGTGTTATTGGGTTTTTCTATAAAATTCGCAGTAGCGGCTCGGAGTTAGGATTTGTGCTCGATTAATGGCAATAGGCCCGCTCCACATGGGACCTAAACATACCGGCAAACTGTGGGTGTACATTGGTACACCTCTGCCTTACCCTTCAGGGAATATAAGCGTGATGGTGTGTGTTAAATTGCTACTTTTTTATACCTTGCCCCACAATATTAATCTCTTCTGTATCATATCGCGGATGCCTTTACAAACATATAAAGTTACATTCACCAACAGCTAGACCCGAAACCACAATTTGTAGGCCATACGAATATTAATAACGTGCGGGAATTGAAACCGCGATACGCAGCGGAGCAGTCAATCGTTCCCAATTAATTTCTGACTTCACACAGATTCTCAGCAAACCTTCATTGCCCAGCATCCTATTAAAATCTCTCAATTATCTTTCATGGCACCCTTGAGATGAATTGCAACAAGTCAAGAGCTATTAAATAACTTTAACATCACTTGAAATAAGCTCAAAACATGGCACGGTTTGGTCAAATATTTCCCAATAGAACGCAACTTTAGTCATTATAACTTGGTTGGAATCGACTGTGGATGGGTACGATACGTATGTACATACTTACATTCACAATCTCATACTTTTGTCCCCTGAGGGCAACTGGAATTACTAAAAGCGTATTCTATGCGTTATATATTTAATTATTTTGCGTATTTATTTAAACCCCTGCAAGCCCTTTTCATACAACAAAGGTAGCCTATGTCCTTCTCCAAGGTCTAATATGTGCCTTTCATCAAAATCGGTTCAGCGATTTAGGTGTGAAAGCGTAACAGACAAACAGAGAGAGCAATTTTCTCATATTTATAATATTAGTCATCCATTAGCAGTTTCTTTACTGTAGTTTATAGTATAGTTTATGATCTAATCATTTTGCTTTATCCACGTCCATACCTAGGCAGTCAGCTTCATCATAGTTTTATTGATACTTAGACTTCAAAAGCTAAACCTACTAAGATCTTTAAGCTCAACTATATACTAACCTGGATCGGCCTATACGACTCGGCATTTGAACCAAATTCGCTAAACCGCTTTTGTGTAAACCAACCTTAAGGGATCTCAATTTGTCAAAATTAACACGAATGACGGTGCAAAACTTCAGTAAAGTTCACAGTTCAATACTCGACGCGACGTCACGGCGCCAAACACGTTTACTTGTTCCAACGATAAATCCTAATTGTTTTGGTAAATCCTGACTTGCATGCAAGTAATGGGCTTTACTCGCAAGTGTTCCTTCCGATAGATTAACCAACAGGTCAAACGTAAGCCTTTTACGAACAGAGTAAACCTTTCCGGGTACCCGTAAATTGTTGCCATTTTTCTCGGAAACTGCTAAATCAATTTAAGTATAGCTCTTTAGCTTTCGTATGGTATCCGTACTTTGAGAGTCAAAGCAAACGAGATGGTTTAAACTATTTAAAAATGGCACGTAGTTTTCGCAATCGAATGGTTAGGTAAATAATCAGAAGCCTTTTTAGTTTCAGCACGGGTATTTATGTATACAACAGGATTCTAACTAAGAGACGATCGCATTTTAATCGTAGTTTCAATATGGCAAAAATGCCACTTATTTACCTACATTTTTTGACAGATTCTTGACGCAATCTCAGATTTCTAAAATTGGATTTAATTTTGCCAAAACGTCTACATTTGTTCCTTTTTTAAAAAAGTTGTGACATAATAATTTAACATTTAAATCTATTCTAAGCCTAAGTTTTAAATGTACATAGGCCTATTTTTGCTGAATATGCATCACATTTGCATGACAAATTAAATTTTAGTTTGACGTTATTAATTGGATTGGAGTGAGTGATCGTTAGTTCACTCGTTTTGCCTGAAGTAAGCTAATTAATACAGCTTAATTAAAGGGTCCACTTCCAGACGGACAATTGGACGATGATTATACAGGGTGTTTGGTGCATCGTGTGCCAAATTGAAATGGTCGACTGAGGGGGTCATCTGCTATCCTTTCAGACCCCTAAACACTTCTCATGCCCTGTGTATTATTTTTCATCGACTTTTTAAAGTTTTATAAAAAAAATACCAAAATTTTACATTCATGTACATTTTTTTTTAAAAGTACACGTCGTAGGCTCTGTATTTTAATTTTATTTAGATGTGCATTGTACTACAGTACTTTTGAATTCAAAATTAGTGACATTAGCCATCTAGTTTTCTATTTATTTACTCGCAAAGTTTTGGACTTCAATTAAAGCTGTCCATGTTACAGCTATTTACATGGCTATAAAAAAAAAACCAAATGAGACCGGGATCTAAGAACTTCGTCAAAAATTCTCTAGTCTATCCTCTTGCTAGTGATGTGCCACATGCCATAAAAATCTTTTTACAACTTCGTGAATTCGCTAGAATTGTGAACCGAGCCAGAAAATACAAAATTCCAAATTATGGTTGAAAAATGTTGTTTTGCTTAAATAACACCTGAAAAACGTATTAAATATGTTATCTCACTCTTATAAGATAAAATCTGTCTCGTACTTCTCTTTTTTCTCTTAAAAATGCATTTTTTATTACTTCTCGTACCCCCACGAGAAGTAATAAAAAATGCATTTTTAAGATTTATTTCATATTTTTTTGCATATTCTGCTTAAATTGTTGGCTTCTATTGCGAACGCACGCCAGACATCTATTTCGTATTTCCACAGTTGTTGTACGAAGTCGCATTTGCTCCTTAATTTTATTGAACGCCGTTTGAATGCGTTGAAGTAGTACATCCCTAGTCGGAACCTCCGTGGCGTATACTAGTCAAAAACTAGTTAAAAATCTAGCGGAGTTAGGCCTGGGGAACGTGCCGGTCATGCAATAGGGCCACCAATCCGCGCATTATGGAACACATTATCAAGATATCCCTCACAGTCAAACGCCAATGCGCGAGACAGCCGTCATGCTGGAATACTTTGGGCACATTTTCATTACATACGGGCACCTCGGCCACTAATTCGGATTTCGGGCACGTCATTTTGAAGGAACTCCAAATAGTTGTCGCCATTTAAGTTTTCGGGCAGGTAATGCGGTCCAACTACCTGATTCCAATCACTCCTGCCCAAACGTTTACACTAAACCCCTCCTTTTTTTTCTGGCTAAAAGTCAGAAATCTTTTCAAAGGAGGTTAAGGAGGAAATGCGACTTTGTACAACAACTGTGGAAATACGAAATAGATGTCTGGCGTGCATTCGCAATAGAAGCCAACAATTTAAGCAGAATATGCAAAAAAATATGAAATAAATGTTAAAAATGCATTTTTTATTATTTCTAGTACCCCCTCCCCCAAAAAGAGAAGTACGAGACAGATTTTATCTTATAAGAGTGAGATAACATATTTAATACGTTTTTCAGGTGTTATTTAAGCAAAACAAATTTTTTAAACCATAATTTGGAATTTTGTATTTTGTGACTCGGTTCACAATTCTAGCAAATTCACCAAGTTGTAAAAAGATTTTTATGGCATGTGGCACATCACTAGCAAGAGGATAGACTAGAGAATTTTTGACGAAGTTCTTAGATCCCGGTCTCATTTGGTTTTTTTTTTATAGCCATGTAAATAGCTGTAACATGGACAGCTTTAATTGAAGTTCAAAACTTTGCGAGTGAATAAATAAAAAACTAGATGGCTAATGTCACTAATTTTGAACTTAAAAGTACTGTAGTACAATGCACATCTAAATAAAATTAAAATACAGAGTCTACAACGTGTACTTTTTAAAAAAAATGTACTTGAATGTAAAATTTTGGTATTTTTTTTATAAAACTTTAAAAAGTCGATGAAAAATAATACACAGGGCATGAGAAGTGTTTAGGGGTCTGAAAGGATAGCAGATGACCCCCTCAGTCGACCATTTCAATTTGGCACACGATGCACCAAACACCCTGTATATTAATTAATAAATGAAGCCTGAAAATTTGGGTCTGTAATTTCGTCTGTTTGGACATTAATTAGGATTTAACTACTTTTCTGATTACTGCCGATACCATACTCGTGTAAACTCGAATTATTTTTTAAATCTGATTCGAGGAAAAATTGGTTTGGATAAAAACAGTTTCAGGTTTTCAGGAATTGGTTTATTTCGATATGTTTTTTGTATGAGGTCTGTTAATTCCAACAGAAACAGTGTATCAAATAGTTATGTCAATAGTACAAAAAAATATTAAACTAGGCTAATTATAGCCCCATTACAAGGCAATCTTCTTCCAACTATCTATAATATTATATAAACAAAAATGAATGACTAATGTGGTTGCTAAGCGCAAAACTCGAGAACTGCTGAACCTGGTTCTTTTTTGTCGAGTTTGTTATTTCCCGGACTTGTTCTAAGTTGTAGTGAAAGGTTTTGCAGAAAATATTGGTAAATTGCACCCGTGCAAAGCTGCGAGCTAAAACGTACAGAATAAAATGAGCTATGACTTTCAATATCTTCGTAACGAGAAGGTTAAGAGGTGTCCAGAACAGATACAATATTGCAATGACGGAAAGAATATTTAACTTACTCCCTCAGTTAAATGTCTCCTTACAACCCGCTATAATATTTAACTCTGAAAGTTGTCAACGTGGCAATTTCCGACCGGACTTTAAAGTAATTTGTCGGGGTCCGGTCTCACACATGCGACGGACGCGACGTGTTCAGTTAACTCACTTTAATGAAAATGTAAATTCAATATGGGTAAATACGCTTATGTGCTCGTGAAATGACTACATATTTAGTTACTGTGACCCAGAATGCTATGTCATATAGAGTTTAGATATATGTATAGTAGCTTCTACCCACGACTTTTCCTTGTCTTGATTTACATATTATCCCATGGGAACCGTACAATTTTTGGTGATAAAAAGTGTTCCATGTGTTACTCCACACTACAATCTATCTCACTGCCAAATATCACCCAGATCCTTTCAGCCGTTTAAGCGTGAAAGAGTAACAAGCATCCATTTATTCATACTCACTGTATTTTGTCAAGCAAGTTATAAAATCACTCTTGTATGCTCCTAAAGCAGCGATTTCTAAACTTTTAAGGGAAAGGAACACAACAAACCCTTTTTGTTTTATGAAACTCCACATCAAATTACCTACATTGCATTTTAAAATAAGAACAAAAACGTTTATTTGATATTTAAAATACCATTCATTTCATTCAATGTAACTGTGACGAATGGAATAATCGAACAATTAAATGATAACTGTAGTTCCGTGAAACTTTGGTGACTTTTTCACAGAACCAATAGGTTCCACGGAACCCACTTTGGGCTTCGTGGAACTCTATGGATATCTGGCACCGAAGTTTCCAAGAACCAATGATAGAGTTAAGTGAACCGAATAAGAGAGTATATTTTCTTTAAAATGTTTTTTAAGCAGCTTAAGCTAAGCAACCATTCGGTCAAGCCAACCATGCAGAAAACAAAAAGTTAACCCGACACGACTCGGGATAACAACTAATACTCCAAGACGAGAGTTTTAATGAAACTCGGTTCAGTAATTTTGTAGAAAAGGAACCTAGCAAGACGACTAAACTTCAGGCGTCCTGATCATGAGATTTGACGGCGCGGAAGGACCAAGTTTGATCTCCAATTTAAAATGGTACTGTAAAATTTATCTCACAACGTTTGAGATGCGACGTGTTTCAATTTTTTTTTTGTGATTGGATTTTGACTTGTAAGTGAATTCTATGCAAAATTTTTAATAGACAGATAATGTTTATCTTTAAAATAAATATATGACAGTTTGAAAAAAGAAACTGTTATTGTATTTGTCTCCTCTCGACTATGTGTAGCTTTTTAGTAATTCAAATTATATACGTATTCTTTTTTTAATATTGCCATAATTAAGAGATACAATATATGAATGTTTCCTGAGCCAGCCCTAAATACTTACTCAAAATTAGTAATATTATCCCCAAATCCAGCTTAAACCCAATATCTAAAGATAATCCCAAAGAATATGAGGGAGTCGAAAAACAAATCCAATTACGAAACTTGAAGACTTTAATCGGTATAACTTGACATCTCAGATGTCAAATAAAATCGATTTGGATAACGATTAAAGTAATAGGGTTAGCTCTTCTGAATGGACATTCAGCCAAGACTTTAGGATTGTCTACTTTATTACTATGTCCTTATGTACTTTATTCGTTTGTTTGGACTCTATTTTGGTGTTTGCTGATTTTGGTTTTAAGAAAAATTACTGGTTCATTAAGTATGCTTTGTTTTTCGAAAAGCTAATTTTAATGTTATAATTTTATTTATTTATTTCAATTTTATGCAACAAAAAAGTACAAAGCGGAATTAATGCCTTAAGTATTCTGTACCAGTTAACCAAAGGTATTGTAGAGATTACTACATTTTAAATACCCCCATGACTCATGCACTGTCGCATGCACCCAAAAGTATAATGTTTAGCGTACGTTATATAATGAGAAATTACTAGTTCAACGTTCTTTTTTTAAATCTACCCATTTAAAAAAGCCAGTCGAATCGTTCTTTAAATTTATTCTAGAATCGACCAGAGTGTTTAAATCATGTGGCATTACCATACCATACCATTACAGTATAAGTTGCTCAATCCTAGTCGGACAAAATTTGAAAAGAGTCAATTGACACGAAAAGAAGAAGTGCCTTGCTGTTAATTTTCTTTTAATTGTTGTGTTATTTCAGTAGTGGAAATAAATTCTCTAGATTTCCTGGCAATCGAGAGGTCGTAAAACTTTAGCAGCGCGACCTATTAATTTGAACCTATTCCAACAAATACTTTAGCAAATGGGGCTAATAGTAAATCGAACCAATATTTTGACATTTATGAGTACTCCAAGCGAGACTCGAATGTTGAGACTTTATTGTAACTATGGTAGGTATATTTTAAAACTATGTAAACAAAAATCTATGTATTTATTTGTCCCAGTACAAAGATGATTGAAAATTACAACTTTAATGAATTTCTTGGAGACTTGACTTACATGTTTAAAAAAAATCTTAGTGTAAAAATCGGTCTCCCTCAAATTAAATACAAGATTGCATCTGTAGACTCAGTTAACTTCAATAATTTGTGGTAAGAACATAAAAACCTATTCTGTTTTATAATATTTCAATTTAAAAGAAAGTTTTAAGAAGTTTTTGAGAAACGTCTTATTTCTGTTATGAACTTTATAGGAATTTGTCTTAAAAATATTGATTAAGCACATAAAAAAAAAAATTACATAAAAATACCATGTTCCCACTAGTTTTCTCAAAACGACGCGCCATAACACACCAAAAACATCAACTTTCAACAAACTTCTGCGCCGGCCTCCGTCACCCCACAATTACGTCATAAAAACAAAAAGGGTATCACTCAACTACCCTCATACGAGTACAACTACCCCCCCCCCCCCCTGCCCCCGTAACCCCCCTCCCCAGTGCTAATCCCTCACTGTCTGTACAAATTCAGTTACAAGTTCCCTTGGGCCTCCTTTGGTAGACTTGAACTCGTTCCTTGGAGGCCTCACGTGATGTTTTGCGATTGTCTTAATTGCGACTGTAAAGTCTAGTTTGTTTTGGGGAAAGGTTAATAGTAGATAGAGATTTTGTATTGTTTTGTTACGATGAAAAATTAAGTGAAGTTTCTATGAAGTGTTTGTCTATAATCGGTTTTGTTTTCTGTACTGTGTTTACATACATACATAAATTTTCCCGTAGGAGTAGGCAGAAACCACAGAATGCCACCTGCTACGATCCTTACATCTAATAATCTGTTTCTCACTTCAAATATACAACTTTAATAATTGTGACACAAACTTTGTTTCGTTGTGTTGAGATCGTGTCACAGCGGTACATTTTGTTAATCATCTCAACATTTTGAATACCTACTTGTCATTATAAAACACTTAACTTAAATTATCTCCCTCACAAATATCCTTACAGGTTTGAAATGAAAGCGATAGTAAGAAATGTTCGTAAGTAAAAAAATACTGCAAAAAAAAAACATTACGAATAATACAATATCGTATTGTAACATCAACCTTATAGACATACTAATAGGCGCGTATTTTTAATACCCGTGGTATTACCGCCATTATAAGCGTGCCAGACTCATAAAGAAAGACCCAAAAAAATCTAGGAAAAAAGTCTTTTGAAAACCAGCTCGGAAACCTTATCGAATTTAATCACATGAAATGAAAGAAGAGGGATACAGCTAACATAGAAACTTATGTAGGTACGAATAAAATTCAGTCATTTCATCTAAATATTATTTGCTGTTATAAGGATATCAACTCCTAGGCCTCTTCCGTAAGCTACTAAGATATGCTTTCAGCTCATTGGGGCACATTGACATATCTAACTTTTTGAAATATTTACCAACTTTATTATTTTATTTTTCTTTACCAAGACTGTAAAATTTTGAAGAATTATACACAAAGGAATGAACATTGTAACAAACTCTTTTAAATGAAATTAAAAATATCAGCTCTTCAATACATTTTGACCGTGTGGTGTGGTGATGTATTTTACCAAAAATTTCAGGACTTTGTCTAGAATCATATACTAAATTAATGGTAAAAGTCTTCCTTACCATGTCCCTTCCTACCTACCGCTTAGTAATCGAAGCCGTGGAAGTAACTGTACTATGTACGCAATTTCAAATATTCCATTAAAAAAAGAAAAAACACACCAGAATTCAACTACACCTAATACCTTTCTTCCCATGTACCTACCCTGTTCCTTGTATACAATAGAAGTTTGTACACTCTCCGAAACAAGTCGCCAGTACTAAACCAAAATTAGTATTCCTTTCAGTGCCTTACAAAGATAAGGCCATAAAATTTCCAAAGATGTCTTTCTTCAGCGGTAACGATAATACCAACATAAAAATAGTGCTATGTATTCC
This sequence comes from Caradrina clavipalpis, assembly GCA_932526535.1. NCBI lineage: Eukaryota > Metazoa > Arthropoda > Insecta > Lepidoptera > Noctuidae > Caradrina > Caradrina clavipalpis. The sequence continues at coordinate 6,072,860 of OW052105.1, forward strand.
CAACAGCGTTGGGATCAATATAAACGGCTTGCGAAAAAAATTATGAAGAAAGAAAAAATATAATATCATTTAAAAAAAGGTGTCTGAATGTCAAGTTTAGGACTAGACTAGAACAAACGGGTTTCGTCCTTGTTTTGACGAATAAAAGGTTCTGGTAATATATTATTTGAGACCGTGTTGTAGGCTAGAGGTAACTCAATTTTGTGAACCGTGCCTCTAGAATATATTTAACATAAAACTAATATTAATTTAGGCACTAGACGGCTGTGCGAGCCGGACTTGTAGGTACATGAAAGGTTACTGCTGGTCTAATATTTAACACTGCAAATAAAAAACACGCTTCTTGTATATAATATTTAATTTTTGTTTTAATTGCGGCCATAGTCTTCTTCTTCTTTATCGTGTGGGTAGTAGGGTCTAACAACACCGCACATCCTAGTGTCAGACTTTTTAAATCGCCTCAAGGGCCTCTGACAACGTTACCGATGTTAGTGATGTCCAAGATAAACTTAGAAAGTACATATGAATTATGAGACGCGGGCGCCTTAACCAATGGGCTATCACGACACCACAATGGCTATAGTCATACACATTCTTTAAAAAATTCAAATATTGCTATTACGGTTCAAAAGATACAGCCCAATTCTAGACCAAAGAACAAACAACTTAGTAACAGGATCCCTTTGGCACCTTTTGGGTACAAAAACCTAAAACATTATTCCCCACATCTTCCAGAAAATGGTTACATCTAAAGTACATTTTCGATAAGCATAATCGTTTCTTCACATCCCATACGATTAAAAGCCGATGGTGTGCGGCGATGCGCGACCGAAAGTAAATAAAAGGGCAACTCAAAGCGTGTTCCCACATCTCTGCGCAAGTTTGCAGTTCATTTGCGCAGAGCTGACAAAAAGAACGATCTCGAATGTATTAGAGAGAATCAACAGTAATTTGCGCAGTTAACCGAAAGGCTAGACTAGGACTATGATGATGGGGGGAGTCTAACACCTTACTCCCTCCCTTGGTCGGAGGAGGCCTGCGAAGGCAGGGATGTCGGGAATCGCGGAAGACGGGTATGCTCCCGGGATCTTTGGCGTAAGTGTGGGAAAAGTAAGCTGGTGTTGTTGTCAGTCAGGAAGATTCTCTTCTCCAGATTTTTCGCCCCAAGAACAAAAAAAAGGGACTATAATGAAGCACTTTTTTTGCTCGAAACAAATGAATGGTTCTAGTATAGATGTTTCGGGATTTGATTTGTGTCCTATGATGGTCTAAACGCAATAACGGCGACAGAAACAAATCTTAAAGTTGATCAGTAGCTAAACTCCTCAAATTAATCAATTAAATATCCAGTGCAAAGTAGCCTGTGATGATTATGCGAAGAACTCCGCTTATGTGTCTATGTGTGTACGCCAACTTATACTTGAATCGAAACAAACACATTTTTTTATATAATTATATTGACTCTAAAATAGCATGCTCATAATCTGAGCCCGGTCAAACAAATGCCCAATAAAAAAAACAATCCCCTATTATTGTTAAATTCAAATCCGTTCTATATAGAATGCACCTGAATGTTTCAATAAAATTCAATTTTCCGCCCAGGTTTCATTGGCATACGTTCACAGTACTGTGCTCAAAAACACGGCATTCATTCACCAGCCTATCCCATAGTTAGCAGGACTGTATACACAAAGGCTGCAGTCCCGACTAATCTAGGCGACATCGTACAAATCAGTACGGTGCAATCACAGCATTTTGGCAACGCATTCATGCGTGAAGGCACGGGTCATGGTGGGCCCCGTCCATTCAGAATGGTATCAGAATCCATTCATGCTTGTTTGTTCAAATCAAAATGTTTCGGGTTTTGCTATTTGGGGCGCTACCAGCTTAGTTTCATGTTTATGTTTAGACAATGGCTAGTGCTAGTCTGTGTATATTGGAATTAGAATGTTGTCATTTTCACTGTTTGCTTCTTCTTGTTCATTCAAACCATTTTATCGATTTCTCGGCACCTTCATAGGGTACAAGTCTTTTCACAATTCTCAATCTACAATTGTCTTTATTTCGTGTGATTTTACATGATTAATACTCCTTATTTCCTATCTTACTTCAATATTATTATTATTCTTGTACTTATTTTTTTTATTTCTTTACCTGTCTGTTTAGTTATTCATCATCGTGACGTAACATAGCTGCATGCACCTACCAATCTATTCTAATATTATAAATATGATAGAGCCTCCGTTTGTCTGTCTGTTACTCTTTCATGACTAAACCACTGAACCGTTTTTCATGCAATTCGATACGGAATAAGTTTAAACCCCAAGGATGCAGGCTACTTTTTATTCTGCGACTTCGATTTTGCCAGACAAAACCGATATGTAAGCGGATGAAGTCAACAAACAAAAATGAAATTTTGAAATAAATGTTTTGTTATTATTATAAAAGCTTAGCTATTCGATCTCCAGCGCATTACTGTCCATTTTCATGACATAATCCCTCAGACGTATTCTCAACGAAAGCACTTCGCCAACTCGGCCAATTAAGGATAACAAAATGTCAAGGTGAAGGGCAATTAAAGTTCTGATCATAATCTAATTGAGTCTAGAGCTCCGTCAACATAATCTAACTTGTTGGATGATGTCAGTCTTATATGAAGTGACGTCATGACTTGGTGCTTACGTATACGTTTCTTGTCCACTACTGCTAATTGCTCGGGAACTTAAATTGGTTTAGAAGTTGACTGTTGATTAGTTGGGTTAGTGGAGCTATTTATAGTTTTAATAGGAACTGAACTTATGTCAACAGCTTTGTAGTTTCTTAAGGAGTTAGGGATGTGCTTTTGGTCTGTGTTTGAAGTTAATGAAATAGAACTGCCTGCAGTTTAATTCTGTAAATCTGCGGCAGTGAATTAAGGCGAATCGACTTCCTTTGAGAATCTTAGAGGAGGCCTGTACCGTACAGTAGTCATGATATCGATGGTGAGCTTAAAGTGAGCCGTTAATCTCTAGCATTGACAACTCACTACACTTATATTAACCAAAGAATGTTGTCACACTATTGACTATACTGAAAGTTTTTTTTTTGCCTGTTACTAGCTTCGGCCCGCGACTCTGGCCGCGTCAAAGTTGACTTACTGAAAGATTCCTAATGGAAAAGCCCAATAAAACCTTCTGGTTTTATTGGGCCGTGGGGTTCTCCCCACGCTCAACAGTTGCGCTTGCGACTACAATACCAACGGGGCAGTTACACATACAAACACTCTAATACCTATGAACCAAAATACAACAATTACTAAACCACAGTTGCGCTCCAATTGATTTATTCAGGAATACATTTTAGTTACGTAACATCTAAAGTGTGAATTTCAGTCGGTGCACAGAGTTTAATTTTAGAATATTTCGCGCCAAATCACACTCCAAGGCTTGCCGCTGGAATTTCGTCGAAATCACTCGCAATTTTTAAATTGATGGGCAATTTTTTATATATATATTTTCGTAAATATTCGTAAATATGTGGTAGAAATACTGGTACATATTAAATTGTTAACTGCCTCTTTATCCTAGTGGTCCTAAGCGCGACTGCTCGAGGAGGTCTTGGGTCCGATTCTCAGGTCGAGCCAGGTCGAGCAAACAGTGTTATTGGGTTTTTCTATGAGATACTCAGTAGCAGCTCGGAGTTAGGATTTGTGCCCGGTTAGTGGCAATAGGCTCGCCCCCTATTACATGGGACCTTAAACATACCGGCGAACTGTGGGCATACACGTGACCCTTCGAGGAATATATCCGTGATGGTACATATTAAATCGTTTACCTATGAAACGAACTGTACATAGTTTGTAATTTAATTATTATTTAGTTTTAACTTTGTCAATGGTATAATAAATAAATATCCTATAACGGCAGTCTATATACTTTATTATATATACAGTTACATACAAAATCTTTAACCAAAACACGAGTTTATTTTAAAACTTCCATACTTGCTACATACTTACTTATCGATAACAAAGTTCTAAAACAAAAGTTGTTTCTCTGAACATGCCTCGCATCATACAAGCTAAACTTCGAGTAACTTTGGAAAAATATGTTTTACCTACTTTTTAGTACACACAGAGTTAGCGTAAGTTTATAGCCATAAGGTGCAAAGTTAAGGCCCGGCCACACCGGAGCGGAGAACTTTCCTACGCGAGCGCAGTCAGACTCCGGTTCAAAGTAGCGAGAACTCTATTCACGCCTACTGGCTTCCCTTCGGGAATTTGGAACAACAGTTCATCATCATCTTCCTGCCCTTATTCCATGTTACTTGAGGTCTGTGCAACACGTTTTCTTCTTCCATTCCGTACTGTCAACCGTCATGTTATCACTGTTCGGAAACAGTTACACTATCGCTTTTGAAAAAGTCGAAAGCGCAGGTAAAATATCTACTGTTCGCTATTGCCAAACAAAACATTATAAAAGTTCGAGGTTTGCTTTTGTTTAACAAAAGAAATTGTTATATTCAGAAAACTAAAGTTGTACACTTAAAAATTGTCATTTCGCCATTACTGCAAATTTGTATGGAGCGTCCCACGCCAATGAGCATAGCAACTGCTCACACAGCGGTTGACCGCGCGATACATAACAGCATCTTCGAAATGGCTGACTGCGTTATTGTGGAAGAATTTTGCCTGAAACTTAACCGTGAACACAAGTTACCCGCTCCAACCAACCCGGCCCAACAGACTAGGCTACTTCTAACACCGTATTTTCACGACTTTCTGCGTTCAATCATCAAAAATTCAATCAAACTTCTAAAAAGTAACTCGGTAACCAAGACTAGCTTTTGTATGAGCGTTCAGACGAAGCAAAAAGCTTCTGAAACCCAACTTAGTCTCCGCTCGATGATATTAAAAATAGCTAGCTTACTTTGCTAGCTTAAGATCTAACAATAGCGTCGTACGTGAATCTTTTATTAAGTATTGTTGTACTCCTTTGGATTCTAAGCGTAATTGTTATGCTTTTGTATCGTTAGTAAGCTGAAGTTTCCATGTAAATTAAACATAGATGGTTATATAGGGAACCATTATCTAGGTAGCTACATTTTCATAATTTTCGGTGGCGGAAATTTTCACTTTAAACTTTGTTTTGAAACTGGATGTGCTTAACTTTTAAGTGCTACTAGCCTTAGGTATAATCCCACGTTAGGCCTTTTTTATGAAGAGATGGCATAACCATTGATCACCACGCATGGTCAAGGTAGAAATCATCAGATTTCAGACGTATATTAATTACTTACGAAGCAGAAAATTTCCAACATTTCCGGTGAATTAAGAAAAAATCTTTTAGAGATACCTTGTCCATAAAATTACGAATACAACAAAAACAAGAATCATCCAAATCGGATCAGACGTTCTTGAGATTAGCGCTTAGTAAGACACTTAGCCAATCAATTTTATTTATATACGAGTTGAAAGATAAGATTTCTTCACGATGTTTTCCTTCACAAATGTCGTTTATGATTTTTATTACTTTGCTCTATGTTACTAAGTTTGAAGTGACGTGTGTTTTTACACCTCGTAAGTATTTTATCAAATTCACTTACATATTCCCATTTCTTCTGTAATTTTATTTATGACAACACTCCAAATTAAGATCCGGTGACATCTCTCCTTCAAATTCGACACGTAACACCTTAAGATTAATATAATTAATTACAAAAATCGCAAGTCTGTTGTAATTTAATTAAATTTCTCGAATTATATCGCATTGTTTTCGGATACCTGAAACCCAATTCTACTAATTAAAAACGTTTGAAATCCAGTCGTAATATCATGACACCAACCATCAATAAATTTGATGGTTTTCGCAATAGCTGAGCGATTGGCTACAGCATTGGGTGTGTCGGGTTTGATTTCTATACGGAACAAATATTTAAATGGCCTACAGGTTGTAGTCAAGGGTTTGGCAATTTGTTATCGTGATTTTGTATATTTGTAAATGCACCCATATGACATAAGAAAAAATCCTAGTGTGGAGCGACGATATTAATATGTTGTCAGCACTGTGTTTGCGCACATAAGTGTTTACACTGTAATGTTTCCTGCGTACTTGGATTGTTTCTATTCAGTTTGACAGACGTAACCGAAATTCGGTCGATAGAACATTATAATTAGGTACACTGCGAAAACACTGAAATAAATGAAGAAAAACATTGTGAGAAAACTAGACCTTTTTATAATAAATATAAAATCTGAAATTGCCAATGCACCTTAAGCAAGCATGCTGATCAAAACTTACCTTCGCAGTATAAGAAGAGGTCTTAGCCCTGGCCCTAGAATGGACCGGCAGTATTACTTCGAAATAACTCTCAATTCAAAGTCAAGCGACTTTCTTTATTACTCCAGGTTGTCACTACTTAATTACTTTCGTAGAATTGCAGTTTCTATTCGCTCACGTTTGCCGACCTTAGCGGTGCAATGTTCCTTGAGGAAATTGAATTTGTTTTTTTCCCCTTTATATTGGATACTGGATACTCTAGGAGTCTAGGCACTGTAGGCACTCCAGGCTTTATTTGAGGTTGTTGTTCTATTGTTTTTATTGTTATTGATGAGTTTGGACTTTTAGTTTGGACTTCTGCTGAGTTGTGTAAACTAGTAAGATTTTGGGGTCTTGTGTATGATTTTCCATGTTTTCGAAATTTTGTAATTTAGTGCTATAGGTATAAATAAAGAGGGGAGCTTTAGGGTGTTACTAGACCACCGGATCGATCGTCGATGGATGTCATTGATCATTGATAGAATAGATTAGGAGGTCGGTTGGTATAGTAGAAACTACCGATTGACTTTAACTAATCCATTCTACTACCGATCGACAGTCGATCAATTGGTGTGTGGTAACACCCTCAAAATAAAATTATTTATAAGAAAGAAAAATATATGCGTCATTAAAATTTAATTGTTTGAACAATTCTTAATCTACCATTTTTCATTCTAATTAAAATAATTGACTGACAAAATCATTACGCCACGGAAAAAACAATCATTAGGAAATCTGTTTGAATAGAAACAGTCAGAACTGTAATATACTTGCTTCATATTTCTCCGAGGACAGTATTAATTCCTGTGAAATATACAGAGGTATGTACTGCTTTTAACAGGCCCCAATTCCTAACATAAACTCAATAATATCGTCTCAGTGGGAATCAAAAGCTGCGTTCCGTATAAATTGATTAGCACAATTTTATCAACTTTTTATCACTCTCCAGAAACATCCGAAAGGAAAATAAAAGGATGTCAAGGTCGCCATCTTGAATTTGTGTTACAGAAATTATTTGAATAGAGAAAAAAAAATTTGGTTCATAATTTCATGGAGGAATTCAGGTTTTGGGACTAGGTTGCTGGTTGATAAAAAATGGTTATCAATCAGGCTTTTTAAGCGGTATACATTTATATTATGTAGGTACTGAAATATTACTGGTTGAAAAACAATCTGGATTTAAAAATCTGAAAATATCGACACTATAGTAGTTGAGAAATAAGTTTCAAGGAACGATAAATAAAATAATATTTAATTTATTCTAGTCTAAATATTCCGTCAAATTTCTTATTTCTTCTTATCGTTACGATATTTTTACTTGTTTCGGACCATACTCGGATAAATAATACTAGTTTGAAAGGTACTACCTGAACTTTATATACCCCCATCTTACCTGTACCGTTGGATGCGCGTTTAATTTGTGTTACATTGCGCAGCATAAGCATTGATTTTTACACCAAAAATAAAAGTCCCAAAGAAGAAGACTTAAACATACCGACGAACTGTAGGTGTATATTGGTACACCTCTGCCTAACTCTTCGGGAAATACAGGCGTGATGGTAAGGTTCGTGTGTGCTTTTCTTCAATCCCAATATATCCCACTTCTATTTCAGTAGATACCCAATCTAACGTATTATCAAGAACGTTGGATTCCGTAGATTGAATTAAGGTTGCCAACATAACCCACCTTAATTCCGTCAAGTTGGTGGCTATTTTTAGCACTGGCAGCACCGAATACGTTTGGCTTCATGCCATCTATTTGAGGCTGCCCCAAATAGACTAAAGCTAGCGAATTAAATATATATCGTTAAGGAAACTGTTAAGTTCGATAATAGACCTTGTAAGTATTATACATAGATGTTGTTTTTGTATAACTCAAAAAACAAACTACAGTCATTATATTTTAGTAGCTTTGGTCATTACAGTGAATTTATTGTTTGTAATGCAATATATTATGTTAATGTTCAAAAGTTAATGTCACGTCTCTTTTGTAAAGAAAGTTTATTTTCTAACTGATGTTGGCTTAGTATGGAATGGACTTTTGTAAAAAATAACGCGATTATAGTACACAAGCGGGTGCACAAATACTAACACTCTCTATTCCTCCACTCTCATACTCGTTGGGATGGCAATAGCTTTAGCAGCACTACTAATATTACTTATCCATCCTGGGTATCGAACCCAGGACCCCACTCTCAGTAGTCACGCTTGCGAACACGAGACCAATAGTGCTTTTTCTATTGCACTACATGCCTTTGTACGCATACATCTTTTAAACTACGCAACGGATTTTAATGCAATATATAAAATATATATACCATCACGCCTGTATTCCCCGAAGGGTTAGGCAGAGGTGTACCAATGTACACCCACAGTTCGCCGGTATATTTAGGTTCCATGTAATAGGGGGCGAGCCTATTGCCATTAACCGCACAAATCCAAACTCCGAGCTGCTACTGAGAATTTCATAGAAAAACCAATATCACTTTTTGCTCGATCTGGGAATCGAACCCGGGACCCCTTGCACAGCAGTCGCACTTGCGACCACGCGACCAACGGGGCAGTTATTTTAATGCAAACAAAAGACAAAAAGACTCAAGAAGAAAGTATATACCTATAGAAAATCACGGTACGTTCAATGGGAGCTGAGCAGTTACCAAAGACGTAACTGGACGCGAACAACACCGCGGGGTATATAACTTGATATAAATCCACTTACACCGGGGCATTGAACTCGATCTATTTAATAAATAAAAGTGTGTTAGTACATACCTAATGTATGGGTGTAATTGGATTTCCAATAAATTCCTTAACGAAAGTTTCTCGGGTTTACTCACTCCACTTCGAGACTTTACTGTGATAGACGAAGGTTTAACTTAATTATACCGAATTTCGTTTTGAGAATAACAAAGAATATAAAGGTGGGTACTGACCAACGTTACGAGGTGTAATGTAACATTCGCATCGAGCGTGTACGCATCGAGCATGTTACGCTGTGTTTTAAAATCGGCGTAACATGCTCGTCAAATCTCTGTGCTCCGCTTTCGCCGTTAGTTCACTCAAGATGGCCGACAGCGAGGACGCGTACTGACCGAGCCGCGTAACACTTAAAGGATTCGCCAAAAAACCGACAGCCGGGTGGAGCACTCAAAGCGAGCAACGAGCGGCTCGTTGCTCGCTGGTTTCCCCGTAACACGACGTACTGACTGCACGAATGCTCGCGGTGTAACACGTTACATTACGACCGTAACGTTGGTCAGTAGCCAGCTTAACAGCATTAAAACTAGCCCTAAAATGCCGATTAAAGCCTTATTAAAGCCAATAAATTCATTCATTCATTTCAGCCAGAGATTTGTGCTAATTTCAGAATAATATTAGATTTTTATGTTTATGAAACGTGATTAAACAGTAAAAAGCTTAAGCGCCTGTGCCTTATTCAAATTATTCAATTTTATCAGGTTAACAGAGAAACTACAAAAATAAATCCAATTTTACAGTTTACTGAAACTAAATTCAAAGCTAAAATAAAGTATGTTTTTGGAAAGACTCGATTTAAAGGACTCGAAATCTTCTTTAAGAACATCGTTTATTATGACAGCAGCATCCATAAACCGTCACCTTTTGATCTTTTCATTAAAAATATATATTTTAACGCACATGATTTAAATCCCTTACTTGAATGGCAAATTATTTGCTGTGTCTGCACCGAAATCTTAATAATGAGCGATGACCTTAGAGGTCATTATTTTGACCTCAATGATCATCATCATTACCTTGAAGGTCATCGTCATGACTTTAGGTCATCGTCATAACCTTAAAGGTCATAACAGCTCAACTCTGCTCAGCATGGGTGTTAAAGTGAGCGATAATCATTACCCTACTTAAGCCATCATCTACTTAAAATATTCCAAAGCTTCACCACTTAATTCAAGGAAAATATCTTAAGGGGAATCTCTTGATCTGTGGCTTTTACAGCATCGCTCCTATGTGAGAACGAAGGCCATCATAAGAAAACGGGAAATATAAGGTTCGGTAGGAATTCGTTGATCGAACGAATGGCCATCGGTCAATGAAGTTCTTCGCCAATAAAAAAGTCTATAACTGAATCAACGAAGGCTATCGATCATTACCGAAGTTCAACGAACTCGTATTTCGTCTATTATTTGTTTTCAATTAAGTTGTAAGAACGATTTTTGGACATTCTTCGTAATTGATTATTTTATCATGAGATATTTTTGGTAGCAGTAGAGGTCTTTGTGAAGGAGCTCGTCCGGGGAAGTACTACCACTATACTATTTCTACCGTAAAGCAGCGTTGCTGTGTTCCGGTTTGAAGGGTATGGGTGCCGGTGAAATGACAGGCACATAAGACATTTCAACTTTCTTTCTGGGATGACAACGCATTCGCAAGGCCTCTGGTATTGCAGATGTCTATAGACAGAGATGACCACTTTTTAACACCAAATGGGCCGCCAGATTGTTAGCCATTTAATGTTGTTTAAAAATGTACGTTTAATTGTCATTAATAGATAGAGAGACTTAAGAATAAAATATATAAGTATAGAAAGTTGCGCTACGACCAATGGGAGCTGAGTAATTACCAAAAAGTATTTGTTAGAAAGATGAGCTCATTAAAATCTTAGCTCAAGTACATGATATTAATTGCACTGTGTGTCGTATTCGCTTGTCTGAACGCATAGTAGTTATCGGCTACTGTAGCGTAGCTCCGTAGCAATTATCTGCTACGGTCCGTAGCTTGGTATCAATTATCGGCTACAGTCGCGTAGCTCGAGTAGCAGTGACGTCATTACTGCGTCAGCTACGCCGTAGCAATCTAACATTTTTATCCGCTGTCTTTCTAACAAGATTTTAAACGGGAAAGATTGTGAAGATGGATGGATGTTTCTTAATCTTTCAAGCTTAAAATGCTAAATATTCTAAATACACTACAGTACAGTTTAATTTGTAATAATAATGTGATAATTCTTATTTAGAACTTTTTATATGTGTATGTTAGAATTAGGAACTTCCTCCATTTTTGATGCAATGATGTGACTGGTTTATATTTTTTATAAATGATTATAATATATTTGGTATACCGTTAGCAATAAATTCTTCCATTCTTAACAGAATAAGCTAAAAATTGTTGATTATGTCATATTAGATATTGAAATTACCTAGTTCAGCGTTTCCTATCATATTGGCTATTGTCACCCCTATGACATGTTAATAAAGTTGATTTTACTACTCCCCATTAAAATGGCATAAAATAAACAAGAAGGCTTTATAAAAACATAAGATCAATCAACAAAAACTCTTTAAACAAATTAACTAAACAATACATTTATTTCTCATTACCTTACAATAAATAAGCAATACCAACATTATCTCATACCGAAGCCCGAAAATTACAAAATGATGTAAAACCCTCCCCTCTCCTACTTCCCCTTAAGGTAAATATTTATTTTTTCCCATTCACAGACCCGGTCTGCTATTTTTACTGGTCCGTTAATTTGTCGGCCCGTTTTTATTAACTGTGGGAGTGTGTGTTTTTGTATAAGAGAGTTTTGCGAAACTCGACCTTATTCGGTCTGATTAGATTTTCGGGCTCTTATTCACTCAACGTTTCAGGCTTTTGAAGGAAAGTCTTTCAGTTAATAATGTCTTCTAGTCGAAATTTCTCGGAGTTTCTTGAACCCTGTTGAGATAGTTTCGCTTCGTAGGTACTTGTGCTTCGTTGTTGGAATACGTTAAATTGTGTTTGTGAACAAAGGTGTCACTTCGTCTGGTTTCTAGTTTGCTTGTAGTTCCTAAAATTCAATGGACGATTTTATACAGAGTTACTGAATTACTTGTCAAAAGAAAAACGTGAATAATAAGTGGAGCATCGGAAAATAGTACAACATAGGAAATATGTTGTACTAGCTTCTGCCAGCGACTTCGTTCGCGTGGCTTTATTCATCCACCTTAAGTTACGTTTTTGAATACTGTTTCGCTCCCGTAAGTCGTAGCGTGATTTTATATAGCCTATAACCTTCCTCGATAAATGGGCTATCCAACACAAAAAGAATTTTTCAAATCGGACCGGTGGTTCCTGAGATTAGCGCGTTCAAACAAACAAACAAACAAACTCTTCAGCTTTATAATATTAGTATAGATAATACGAATCAGTCAAAGCATTTAGCAGTCAAGCTCCGAAATTACTGGATGGATTTTAAGAATTTCTTCACCAATAAATAGCTACATTATTTCTGAGTAATATAGGCTATATAACATCACGCTACAAAATACAAGAGCGGAGCAGTAACCAAAGATGTAGTTCACAAGCTTTTTAATTTTTTGCTTTTATACATCAGGTGTTTTTTATTCAAACAGGTAACTGGTTGTACACTAGTTACCTGTTTGAATTTAGTACATGATTCCAACCCCCACAGAGAAGAAATTTTACAGTTATAAAAAAAAGCTGTTTCATACACTTTAACCTTTTCTATTTTTAAAGAACAATTACTTCTAATTCCATCGTTCCAGAACCATGTTCTGAATTTAGCCCAAAAGTGTATTAGGTTATAATTAACTTAAAAAATATGAAACAAAAAATTCATTAAGTACCACTACCGTATTAAACAAACGCAGCAAAAAAGCTAAAAAGGATAACCGTTTTTTAATAAAATAACGATCAAAAATTAATATTTAAGCATAGATAATTAAATAACCGTAGTTTTCCTTTCGCCCGAAAGAAATATTGTCACATTCAGTCGTCCCCACGTCTCGCTAATATTTCATAATTACGGCCCCGAGAGTCATTAAGTTCAGGACATTATGCTGAAATTTATTATGGACATGTCCATACTTTCATAATTTTACAGTTAAAAATTGAAATATGGCTTTATGATGAACAAGTGTGTTAGAGTACTGTTGCAGCCACCAAAGGATTATCTATACTAATACTATAAAGAGGTAGTTTGTCTAGAACTCTTGGTCAGATAAAAAAAAATCTCACGATAGCCATTGCCACCACATATCCAGTGGCCCTCACCACTGGATATGTTTTAAGGTATACTTTACGCGGACGAAGTCGCAGCCAGAAGCTATATTATAAGGAGACAAAGTTTGTTTGTTTAATGTTATTTTTTATTTGTAAGTGGTAATACCTAGAAGCGCTGGTCTGATTGCAAACAATCTTCCATAGATAGAAAGCTGCACTGCCGTAGGATCCTATGTGTTAAGCTAAATCAATTTCTGTCTGTGTGCCAAATTTCAGCTTATTCCGTTCAGCCGTTTAAGCGTGATGGAGTAACAAACATCAAAACATACAAACTTTTACATTTACAATATTAGTAAGACGTAAGATAATAATATCTCAGATACGTCAGATACGTGAACGAAGTTCTAGGTCAAAGATAGATTTTACTAACTAGCTTTAGCCTACAACTTCGTTCACGTATCTGGCAAAATATCGTATGACACTTGGCAATAGTGTATTTTTCTATCAGTGAAAGAATTTAAGTACGTAATCCAGAAACGTCCAGAAAATTACTTCCAACAAAGAAAAAACCCAAACAAATTTTCCCTGTTTACAATAATAGTATAGGGATAGACAAACAGAGTAAGGAAAATGTATCAATTAATTAGTTTTTTGTACTCCCGCAGGAACAAAACTACCTACTTACCAACAGAGCCAGAAAATAACAAAACATATATTTACTTCCTGTTTAATTATGAAAGTGCTCTGAAAGTAAACACCCTCATGTTCCAAGTACTGACCTTTACAAATGACATAATATACTACAATTGTACTAAAAGTTGATGATCTAACTATGTATTTACTTTTGAAATAACATAACTTACTAAAAGGACAATAATACCAGCCTATTACTATCCCACTACAGGGCACACGGCTGCCGGGGCTGCAGGTTCTTCGAAAGAGATACCGCGCCTCCGGAAAGCAAAGGGCACATGAAGGAACATAGACTGGTTTTAGTCAGTAAAAGTCTGACACTCCCTTCCGCCCCGCCCAGGGCGGGGGAAGTTACATGATAATTTCCCGTCTATAAAAAAAAAACGGCAAACGGCTCTTCTCATACCGAGAACGCACGAGTATTTATCAACAAGCTTAGCTTTCGTTTTGATTTTGATTAAATAAATACATTGAGACTTATTCGTATCGAAGCCACAACCTCATGCATGAGAATGTTATCCACTAGGCTAATCGCCACACATTCAGAATAAATATATTTATTTTTGTTAACAATCTACTAGGTACTTGGACCTGTAATAAAACCCGTTTAAATATAATTTTAACGTTGCTTACGTACCTACCTTATACAAAGTCATTCATCTTTCTTCCTAGAACAGGTATATACTAAACAAACCTACACCTGTGTTCACAACACAGACATCCAAAAATAGCCGAGCAAACGAAGCGAATGATTTGTTCGACATCGCAAACACTTAGGCGCGGATCAAGTTACCATAAAGTTGCTTAACGGTTCGCCTTGAACGAACAGACGTCATACAGGCCGTGTATATTTACGGGAGAGTCGAATCGATTTCTATTTCTGCTATGTACATTATAAGTACGGAGGGGTGGTCATGGTGACACACACACACACATACACGGTACTGTGGTTACAGTAGGTACCTCCCAGGGAACAGAAGGCTAATTGTACTAATTAATCATTTTATTTCTCTCAAATTTTATTGTATTCATAACCGTACAAACTTTTGGCCTAGATTCAGTAGGTAGATACATTATTCTAAAGCACACCGAATAACAAGACAGTTAATTAAAATCAACTGCGACTTACAAAAAACAGATCAAAATGTTTGGAATGTTTATAAATGCAATGTGTACAGTATTTAGTTCAAACTAAATATATAAAGAAGCATACGAAATTCCAATAATAAAAATAATGGATCTCACACATTGCATTAGTAAGTATTTGTTTACAAACATAAAAATAAATCAAATTATTTATTTAGACTAGATTTTAAAAGGTCATTCAAGAAAAATGGACTTGAATCTTGTTGCCCCTTCCAAAAAGACAGGAAGGGACAGCATACTTCATACTTACCCTTTTAAAATTAATGTTTTATAATATTTAGTGTACAGTCAGCAAAAGAGATAAGTAACCAGGTCGTCTAATATAGTTGAAGATTGCCTTAAAAAAGGTGGTTGTATTTAAACGAAATTTAATTTATTTAATAAACTATTTATTTTCTATTAATAAAATATAATTATAATCAAAAACATCAATTGGTTTTTTAAAAACTTTGATTATATTAGACGGCCCTGGTTACTTATCTCTTTTGCTGACTGTACATCAATATATTTTTATATTTACACGTAAAGATGATGTACTCTAGAATAAAGCGACTATGCCGCAACAGGTATAAAGTTTCTATTACATACTTTACTAGTTTTTGCATTGTAAACTTATTTAATGTTAAAAGTGCATCCGTTTTTACGACGCGAGGGCAAATATAGTACATCAAGTTCCCTTTTTATACTAAAAGCATATGACATCATTAAAAGCTTTTAGATGGAATTACATCCTAAGTGCCCCTGCGCAATGCTGTGCATCCTGAATGTTCCTTATCTACATCTAGAAAATTCTCCTACCTTTTTAGGGTTCAAAGAGTAAAACGGGACTCTATTACTAAGACTTCGCTGTCCGTCTGTCATCAGGCTGTATCTCATGTACCGTGATAGTAAGACAGTCAAAATTTTCACAGATGATGATGATTGATGATTTCTGTTACCTCTACAATAACACATACTAAAAAACAAAATAATATAAATATTTAAGGGGGCTCCCGTACAACAAACGTGATTTTTTGGCTCGTATTTGAAAACGGCAACAGGTAGACACTTGTGTACATATTCACAGAATATGTAGTTATACATATATACTATAACATAAATAATCAAATTAAAATAAAACAAATACTTAAGGGGGGCTCCGACGTTTATAGACATCTGCATTACCAGAGGCCTTGCAAATGCGTTGCCATCCCAGAGGCAAAGTTGAAATGTTTTATATGTCTGTGGAAAAAAATCCGGAACACAGCAACGCTGCTTTGTGGCAGAAATAAGTATGGTGCTAGTACTTCCCCGGGCGAGATCCTTTACAAAGAGCTCGTCTACATCTAATTACTACTACCTACATCAGTTATTTTTGTTTCGTCTACTTTGTGTACTAAAGATATTCTGGCTAGTTGAGCCATGTACAACCTTAATTCGTAAGAAAATAATATGAGATTCGCTTTTTTAAAATAAGAAAGACTTGATTCGGTCACGAGAGGTAATATACCTACGTGAATAAAGTCTTTCAATCACATAGATCAATAATCCCGATACTACTACTACTACTAACGATGTAATTTTTTTTGTAGCCTGTCAAGTTTCCCACTGCTGGGCAAAAACCTCATCTTTCTCCTTCTACTTTTCTGTCTTGTTCGATGTCTGGTCATGCTGCCATGATGAAATTAAAATTATTATTATTTTTGCACGATTAACATTAACAGCATTAATGCTATACGTTATTCTTACACTCACTGTATCAAAAAAAAAGTATAAATAACACCATATTCATTAGCCCTACTCAAGCACCCTTCACCCGCATTGATAAACATCACCGACACTCCAGCACGGCTCTCATGTAACACATTATCTCTCAGCGAAAAGGCCTCCACTCGTAGCCAACGTCGACCTTTGGAGGCCTCAATCAAAAAGGCCATACAAACGCAGACCAATCAGCGAACAGCACGTGGCCCTCTCACGCGTTAAATTGCTTGCCTTATTTAACGATTCCACCTTTTACAGCTACGATTGTAAACGTAATGTCTTTTAAGATTTCTGCCCCTATTTGAGTGTCCCCAATTGGGGTTCGAAAGTATTTTAGGAAGCAATAAAAGTGTAAAGGAGTAACAGTTTATTTTCTGTTTGCGGAACCCAAAAACTTTGTCGTGAAATGCGGGAGAGCAAAGCTTATAAGTGCTTGCACGTGTTTTTAAAGGTGACAATCGATTGTCACGTTTTAATAAAATTATGAAGGGTGCTGTGTACAAGGGGTTGGTATTTCGCAAGGTGATTTAAATGTTATTTTATTACTAAGTGTCTACATTCTGCCGATACCGATTTTGCAGTGGCTGAGTTATTGGCTACGTTAATGTGTTTGCTGTTGCTCAGGTTCGATACAAGGAAAAGTTTTTTTGTTAGTTTAAAATCTACCGATAAACATAAAATACTGCATATGTGTATTAACACCTAAAATTAGCAAACCAAATTCGAAAAATAAACTATATTCAGGCACATAAAGTAAAATCTCAGTTCTCGTATTATGATTGTAACGTAATTTTCTAGTTGGAGTGTTCGAGCGTGACCATTATTACAGTTGGGTCATTTCACGCAGGCTCAATTTTTTACTAATTTCGGTGGACTTTTTTATTTGTAGGTTTTCGGATGAAAAAATAAACTTGTTTTATTCTAGAACACATTAGTATTCTAGATGTTTTAGTAAGAAACAAACAACTGTAGTTGTTTTGAAAAAATGACTTCCACCGAAATTTCCAACCCACCGAAATTGAAAATTGTTCACCGAAATTGCAACACCCACCAAAATGGAATTTTTGTATTGTACCATGACAGTTATTAAACAAAGAACAACTTAGCCGTTGTCAACATTATGTAGCGGCTGCACAGGCGGGTATAGCAGGTGTAAAAAAAGTTTATTTGTCTGTACTCGATACTGCATCTTTTGACATGGATCATAGACCACATTTAACACATTTACTAAATTAACTTTAGAATATGTACGTATTTTTAAAATATGTACTACCTCTCACAATACTACCCTCCAAAGTTCATCCAGTTAATTGTAATACCTCTCAGGTGTAATAGTAGAATACCGCACCGAGCAGTAAGTGACTTCTTGTCCCGCCGAGTGTGAGATTGGAGCCTGAGCGCCAGCGAGGGCTCTAATAACACGAATGCAACAAGAAGTCACGTCAAGCGAGGTACATAATCTGCTTTTCTTTCAACTACAACACAAAATCATTCATCATTCAACTGATCCGTTCGAGATGCATCCGGAGCATCAGATCTATCGGATCCATCCGAGATGCATACGATACATCTCTTTCATCCAATTCATCCGGTGCATCCGATGCATAAGAGATGCATCCGATACATCCGTTTCATCCGATTCATCCGGTGCATCAGATATATCTGTTTCATCCGATTCATCCGGTGCATCCGATCCATCCGAGATACATCTGATTCCTCCGTTTCATCCTAT
The DNA here is from genome assembly GCA_932526535.1 of Caradrina clavipalpis. Taxonomy (NCBI): domain Eukaryota; kingdom Metazoa; phylum Arthropoda; class Insecta; order Lepidoptera; family Noctuidae; genus Caradrina; species Caradrina clavipalpis. The sequence continues at coordinate 6,091,454 of OW052105.1, forward strand.
GCATCTGCCACCGCGGTAGACGCTCCGGGCGTCGGGAGCCGCGAGACGACTCCCGGCCACCGTGAGCAATGGGTAGCTCACCGTCCGTACGTTCACTAAACAACGACAGACCGTGTCGACGGCGCGTTCGTGTTCCACGCGCGCCTCAAAGAGATGTCAGCAAAATTGGATGGGGCCACTGAGGGCCGATGCCTGCCGGGGCTGCGGGTTGTTCGAAAGAGATACCGCGCCCCCGGAACGCAAAGGGCACATGAAGGAACATAGACGGGTTTTAGTAAGTAAAACTCTGACACTCCCTCCCGCCCCGCCTAGGGCGGGGGAAGTTATTTGATGATTTCCCGTCTATAAAAAATAAAAAAATCCTATGCATCTGATCCATCCGAGATATCCGGTACATTCGTTTTATCCGATTCATCCGTTTCACCCGTTACATCCGTTATGGATGTATCGGATGCATCCGATCCGTCCGAGATGCATTCGATAATCCGTTTCATCCGAGATGCATCATGCATTAGACCCAGCCGATGCATCAAATCCATCCGATACAACTAAATGGTTTTTCTTTCTTTCTTTCTTTCTTTCTTTCTAATCGATCCCATCCATCCCATCCATCGAATACAGAACCTCACATCGGTTAAAGAAAAAAGTGTGTAAGTATGTATTTTCATTACTGCATTACTTACTTACTGCACTGTTTTAGCGACGCAGCAGTGACGAGCTTACTGCTGGCATTTTAGGTAGGTAACTACGATTTACCTAGGTAATAGGAAGAAAATATCTTACCAAAGTCACATGAACCCACAGCCATTTTAGTATTGATGCTATATCGGTGGCAATAAACTTACCACCGAAACCACCGATATTGCACCACCGAAATGAGAAACATGAAGAAAAAATTAAATAAAAACAAAATTATTTATGCTTTAGGTATTTAAAATATATGGTCGCTAAGGGTACCCATTAACACATAACATACTCGCGTACCGTACCGTAAAAAAATAACATTCATTCGTACAGTAACCCACCGAGATTGCATAATTTCGTATTCCCTCTTGGAAAAAAAAAGTACTTAGGTATTGGCGCAAAACCTCGACAGGATCGGACACCTCACTACTGCGAGAACGCAAGAGCACGACTGGACCTACGTGTGCGCAAGGAGATTGTTCGTTAGAATAGACTTGTTTACGTTATAGATCGATTTCAACAAAACACACCGATATTGCACTTTTCGCGTGGACATTCCTTATCATAATGGTTCTAATGTCTGCATGATAACAGAAGTAAAGAAAGTAATCAATATGGTTGCTTTATGCATAGACCAACATAATAATTTGCAATTTAAGTACTAAATTTCCTTCACAACGTATTTAATGAGGTAAATGCGCTTATAAGTTAATCGCGGACACACCACCGTTATTGAGAAACAGACATATTTCTTTTTTTTTTTAATTTATATTTCAGAGATTTTTATTTATACTAGTGCCTTCATATGAGCTAGTTTTCATATTACACGAAAAAATATAAAATGGTCTTATATATACATTTTACACAGTGATTTCACGCGAAGAACCTCAAAAAACGATGTCGGTGAAACTACCCAGTTAAATGTTGTATATTTTCAAGTGGCAATTCACCAATAGAAGAAAAATCAAAAAACTTCCGTACCAACATAACTTCAGTGTTGTTCATCAAAGTATTTTGAAAGCAAAATTGTAATTTAATACCGATCTTGGCAAAAGATTATGATAACTTTTAAGAACTTCTGATTATATTAAAGGCTCAAGTGTTTGTTTTTCAATAACTATGGTTAAGAGAGTTTATATTACGTTGATTTGAGTTTAATGTAAATGATTTGTATTTAAAGCTGTTTTTTGACTGCCTTGTTAGCCTAGTTTTCCTAAGAGCGACTGCTACGCTAGAGGTCTTGGGTTCAATTCGCAGGTCGAGCAAAAAGTGTTATTGGATTTTTCTATGAAATTCTCAGTAGCAGCTCGGAGTTTGGATTTGTGCCCGGTTAATGGCAATAGGCTCGCCCCCTATTACATAGGACCTAAAACACCGGCGAACTGTGGGTGTACATTGGTACACCTCTGCCTAACCCTTCGGGGAAAACAGGCGTTATGGTATGTGTATAAAGCTGTTTTTCTATACAAGGTGCAGTTTTGCATCATCGTCAAATTCAAGAAGGTAGTAAGTAACTACACGTGTGAAAGAAAGGAGTGTCTATGGAGTTTCTTGCTCGTTCTTCTCCATAGAGACCTAAGTTTTGGGACGAGCAACTAGCTTCAACTTTAAACTGTAACTACAACAATTCAAAGTACCTGTAAATGGTCTAATTGAAATAAATGCTTTGTTTTTGAGTGATTTTTTAGACTCATGTTGCGGACATGAGTCTAGAAAAATCATATTCTTGAAAACTTCAAGTAGAAAAAAATAAGTCAAGTTTTAATTATAGCTTATTCACGCAGGTACTTCATAGTAGGTAGGTTTTTGAATAATTCATCATCATTGGCTTTCATATTTCGTTTGACTGTAGTTAAATTAATCCATTTTACTTTTAATAACAGTGGTCTTTGATTATAGACATGAAATCGTAATTATACAGCTCTTTAATCAATACTTATAAGGAGGTAAAATCTTGTGTCTGTAAGACAATTATTACAAATAATATTTCAGTGATAGAATGCTAGACTATTGCCGAGAATCGAAGAAAATGTTTTATGGCATACTTAACTACCAAGCGGATGAAGTCACGGACCAACCTTAGGTTAAATATTCGTCATAAAAGACATAGAAACGAATTATCTAACCAAAAGGGTACTTTAAGCTCTATATAATTTATCCAAAGTATAACAGTAGGTAAATACCTCTTACCCTATTATAAAAACGTCAGTGGTTCCACAAAACAAAAGGGTTCATTAATTTTCTAGAAATATTTAAAGTTTAAAACACTGTAGGGTAACTTTAATTCGTTTTAAAATTAGTTTGTTTTAATTTTGCATCTGTTGTTTTATTTTCATTGTGTTTTAAGCTTCTCTAAACAAGTCAGAAATATTTAATTGTTTAGGTACATAGCTTTGTACATAAAGTTCAAAATAACGTAATTTGTAATCTGTTTCGTTCTGATTTTATAGTACTTTAGATATCTATTATTAAGGTAACTTTTCGTTTAATAAAATTTTAATAAAGCGTAAAGGGATCAAGTTATTGTTACCCTACTATAATTAACGCTAAAGTTTGTGAAGATGGATGGAGAGCTGTTTTTTACTGTTTCACGCTTGAACGGCAGAACGGAATTAGCTGAAATTTGGCACACATATTATACATATTAATGAAACTTAGACATATAGGGTAATTTGTATCCCATTTTTGTGGGATGATTTATATTTGACACTTATAGGTACAAAGTAAAATTTCCAGGGTTGCGGAGTTTGTTTCGAAAGGATTGGAGGATTGAAGGAAGCATTTAGAGGAACACGTATAGGTTTTAGTCAGTAAGAGTCTGATACTCCCTTCCGTCCGGCTAGAGTGTCAGAGTGTGTTGAGAAATAATTTGATGAAACCTCATCCTAAAAAAAAAAGAACATGAAAATGTAGACTTAGGCTTTCTGAAGTTTGGGCAGGTGAAGTCTGGCAAAACGTAGTCATTCTATTAATATAATGATATTTAATATAATGCCTCGATTTTAATCTACATATTTCATACCTAGGTACTAACGCGCCTTAATTCCCCGAAGGGTTAGGCAAAGGTCTGCCAATGAAAACCCACAGTTCGCCGGTATGTTTAAGTTCCTACATATTTACAACTTTCAAAATCTAATATTAACTTTTCAATGTATTCACAAAACCAGTCATCCCACATCAATATCTCAATCTTTCGGATACAGTTGACGCGTCGTTAACAAACAATCAAAATACATTATCACTTTTAAACAAAGGGAACCGACCGCTGTCCAAAATGCCGGACCGTTAATCAATTATGATACCGTTTGACATGCGATTCACAAAACAAATATTTTCAATTAACAGCAAAAGCTTTGGAAAGCGGCTTAGTAAAATCCTATATCCTATGTTCAAAAAGCTCTAGCAATTAGTATCTTAATGTTACCGAAATAATGACTTTTGTTGAATGACTTAACTTTTGTTTGGTTTTGTCAATACGAACCACTAACAGACGTCTTTTCTTTTAAATAAACATTGCATTGAAATCTCAATCTTACATTTGGAATTTGTTCTATATCGTGGGTGCGTTTAGAAACATATAAACTCATACACAAATAGCCAGACCTGGAACAATTGTCTGTAGCCCATACACATGTTCCGAGCGGGAATAGAAACCGCGACAAGCAGCGCAGTAGTCAATCACTCAGCCACTGTGACAAACGCGCATGAAAATATGAGACATATTTTAATGCGTAGTTGGCTCTTATTTACTCATTTATATATTTAAACTTTATGCAACGCAAAGTACAAAGTCGGGCTGACTGCCTTAGGTATTCTCTGCCAGTCAATCAAAGGTGATGAAGAGATAATTCAACGCTCTTCACGACCTTTGTGCCCTTTGTTTAAATAAATAAATAAGTTACCTGTAATATAACCTATTATTCTTTACTAAAGTTCTCTCAGTAGCAGGAAATCAACAGATGTGTATATATGACCATTATAATAGGTAGCCTCTTTAACAAATCCACAAACAAACCATCGAACCAGTATTTGCAAAACGCGCAAATCCTTTTCAAGCAAGCAAAAGCCCTATTCACACGGGGCGCGAATCTCATTCCCTGCTTAACACAATTGGGGTGCTGTTCAAATGAAGCTATCATACTGCCTACACTCTCATTGGGCTCACCACGTGTGAACACGGCTTAATTGAAACTCTCTGTTTAAGGTTTCACACTGATTGTTGGTGTAGGTAGGTACCTACTGTTGATTTTATGTACAGTTAGCGATAAAAGTTGATTAACATGTTGCTTTTACATCTGTACTAATATAATCAACCTGAATGGAATAATTAATGCTGAAGATTTTTTTAATGTCCTATAGTTTTAGTTTCTTTTTTTGTTATTATTATTGTCTAAAAAAAAAAAAAAATTAAAAAATATATTAACTATCAAAAAAGCCTGAAAAGATTTTCTGTTTAAAATCTCTGGATCTAGCAGTCGGATTGGAAAAAATGTATTTGTATAATGATAGCCAGATACATGAGGCTTTACTATTTGGCTATATAACATTACACTATGACTCACTGGTACGGAGCAGTAACCAAAGCCATAACTGTATGTGAAAAAAACCACGTGGATGAAATTGCTGGGAGAAGCTAGTATCTATCTAAATACACATACAATCATACGAAATACTGCTTTTCAGCATTTCAAACTAACGTTAACAACATCGATTTTACACTCGTTCCATGTTTCCTTTACTATTGCGCTCAACAATTAAGACTTCAAAAAGTATTAAACGAGTTTTGTCGCCGTCCGTACCCACGTTTTCGTGTGTGTAACTGACAGGCCCATTGAGGTAGGTATTATGTTTGTTTGTAAAAGCTTTTGAATAATGAAACAATTTAAAAATGTCATTTCGCTTCTTACCAAGTCTCTGTTCAAAGGAAAACTTAGATTAACGTTGTTTGTAGTTTCTGTCGTAAAAAACGGCCTTTATACGGGCTGAGTTTTAATTTTTCAGAGAGTCAAAGTACTGATGAATGTGAGCAAGCTTTAGTAAAGGGTCAAGTCTTAAAATTTGAAGAAAAAAAGACAGCTGTTCAAATATTCTGATCGTGTTGTAGTGCATTTTGGCAGGGAAGAGCTGATTTTTTTAAATTAGGTACTCAAAAAGAGCGAAAGGATCGTATTATTAAGACTCAACTGTCTGTCTATCCGTCTGTGATACGGCTGTATCTTTTTAACTGTAAAATGTAAACACTTAATATTTCAACAGAGTGTTCATTACTATGGCAACTAATAATATACAATATAAAATATAATTATATTATCAGCTAATAAAGTAAAAAAATTAAGGGACAATCATACAAGAAACACGTTTTTTTGTACATAATATTATAACACATGTAGTGTTAAATATTGTACGGTGATACAGATACCTCCATGAGTGAATCCGACTCGCATTTAACCGGTTTTAATATTTTATATTCCAAGTTAGTTGTTCAAAAAAAGTTGTTTATATTCATGACTAGTTTCAGCCGCTCAAAGAAAGCCAGTAAATTAAAAGTCAGCCTGTATAACAAACTTTAAATTAATATTGCGTTCTTTTAATCTAGTAGACATAGATATTTTATTCATGCAGCAAAACTTAGTTAAACAATAATAATTAAATGAAAAACTATGTACAGTTAAAAAAAAAAAAAGAAGCCAAGCGACTGGTCGATTCTTCACGTGACCAGAGGGCTGGACTTTTCTTGGGCCAAAGAATCAGCATTGCCATACAACGTGGCAATGCTGCCAGCCTTCTGGGCACATGTCCCATTGACGGCGATGCGGATGAGTTTTTTGATGCCCTATGACCTTCCTTTCTGTTTGTTTTTTTTTTTTTTTTTAACTGTACATAGTTTTGCGTTCTTGATTTTAAAACATTATGAATGAACTAGCTATATACCCCGCTGTGTCATCCACGTGCAGTTACGCCTGTGGTTACTGCGTGACTCTCGCTGGTTATAACGTTATGTACTATAAGTATTGACCTTCCTCTTGAACGGCTCTATTGACTGCTTCGTTAGCCTAGTAGTCCTAAGCGCGGCTGCTACGCAAGAGGTCTTGGGTTCTATTCCCAGGTCAAGCAAATAGTGTTATTGGGTTTTTCTATGAAATTCTCAGTAGCAGCTCGGAGTTAGGATTTGTGCCCGATTAATGGCAATAGGCTCGTCCTCTATCACATGAAACCTAAACATATCGGCGAATTGTGGGTGTACATTGGTACACCTCTGCCTAACTCTTTGGGGAATACAGGCGTGGTGGTATGTTGTTATTGTTGTAGTTATAAACCCGCCTTACGGTGTGCCCTGCGTTCAGTTACGTCTTTGGTTACTGCTTGACTCACATTGCTCGTAGCGTGATGTTCTATACGTATAAACCTTCCTCTTGAATCACTCTATCTATTGATGATAATCGCATTAAAATCTGTTGCAAAGTTAAAAAGACGTAAGCTTATAGAGCAGTCTTTCCCAAAGTGGGCGATAACGCCCCCTTATGGGCGCTGAAGGCCTAAAGGGGGGCGGTAAGAGACCCAGAGAAAAAATGGGGGCATTGTGTAAAGGCTTGGGGGGCGATTTGTAATTTCATCTAGCTAGGAGGACTCTTAGACACCGACTGAGCTCTCGACTCTCGCTTACAACATGTATTAAGAGATTGCTGAAACTCGGTTCGATATTTCTCTCCGCGTAGTTAATATATCTGTCCTGTTTTATTTATTTAAATAATAGTTTAATACAGAGCGTGGAAAGTACATAGGGTCGCCAAATCTTTAAAAATTTCAACGAACAACATTTCAAGTTACTAACATTATTTCTAAACGGTTACGGAAAATAGGGGGGCGCTAAAAATTAATTTATTCTCAAAGTGGGCAGTAGACAAAATAAGTTTGGGAACCTCTGTTATAGAGGGACAGACGGCATGAAGCGACTTTGTTTTATACTACGTAAAGATGTGACTTAATAATTACGTCCTATTTTAGGGTCCATACAAATTGTTGATTATTGTGTTGGTTTGACGTGCGTGGGTATTCGTCAGAAAGCGAGTATCGTGTGAAAGGCAGTTTGATTTGACGAATGATAACATGGAAAATGGAAATGTCATTTCGTTTCTGAACGATATTTTGGGACGACGAATGTCTATTGATATAATTTTCTGAACATGTTGAGCAGAGAAATGAGAATTTGTTTTGAGGACAATATCGACAATGTGTTTTCATCCAAAAGTAATGTAATTATATTATTATGTAACTGTCAATAAGGGTGTCAATAGATTATTAAATTCGATGAAATATAGACAGGGTGAGGAAACTATTTGTATTTAGGTTCATTTTAAAAATTTCGACTGCCTAATTATCCTATTGATATTAAGCGCGAGTGCAACGCTAGAGGTCTTGGGTTCTATTCCCAGGCCAAGCAAAGTGTTATTGGGTTTTTCTATGAAATTCTCAGTAGCAGCTCGGAGTTAGGATTTGTGCCCGGTTAATGACAATAGGCTCGCCGCTTATTACATAGGACCTAAATTTACCGGCGAACTGTAGCTATACATTGTTACACCCCTGCTTAACCCTTCTGGCAATACAGGGTAATGGTAAAAAATTCGTACGAGTTTTTGAGTTTCGACACTAACCACAAATCTAGTTATTAGTATTTAGAGAATACAAAATTTTATCGAGTTTAATTACAAAATGTCCAAAATATATCTAGACTATTTTTTAAAAGCTCGCTATCGATAAAGTCAAAACATTTTTTTTTAAACAAGATTCTTTTGTGTCGTTTCTATTGATAAAAATCGAGGAAATGGGTATCTATATTTTGCTTAACCTGTTAAATAAAGACATGAAAAACTATCTTCCACGACTCACACACAAAGTAAAACGTTACAAAGTAATGCTATGTATAGTCGACTACACATCAATCACATTGACATTTATTACTCCGACACTGCCTTTTTAGGGCGGTTAACGGCTCTTAGATCTTTTATATAGCCTAAAAAGATACAGTGATGCTTAAGGAGATGTGAAAGCAATTTTTTCCAGAAAAATTGTGAGTTGTTGTAGCAGCTCGGAGTTAGGATTTGTGTCCGGTTAATGGCAATAGGTTCGCCCCCTATTACATGGGACCTAAACATACCGACGTCCACCCACTAAGTGGACGGACGACCTGATTAAGACCGCAGGAAGACGCTGCATGCAGGCCGCTTTCAACCGGTCTTTTAGGAAATCTATAGGCCTATGTCCAGCAGTGGACGTCCTGTGGCTGATATGATGATGATGAAACATAACGGCGAACTGTGGGTGTACATTGGTCTGCCCTGCCTAACTCTTTGGGGAATATACAGGCGTGATGATAGTATGTGTAAAATTGTGGGTATTGTTTTCGAAGCAAAATGCGGAGATCTCGGTTAAGCTGTGTCCTAAGATTGTTAATGAAATTAATAAGGTTTGAACTAAGATTTGAAAGTCGCTAGAAAAACGTCTTTGAGGTTAGAAAGAGGACTAAATATTGAAGTCGTTGACATTACGGCATTGTCGTTGATATCTATTGTAGTTAAATGATATTTTCCTTAATTCGAGATTATCCTTATCTACTGAGCATAGCTACCGATAAGCAAAGGGTAATGAGCCGAATGGGGTTAATACTCCAAAAATACTTTTGACTTTGACTTCAAGCATAAGTTTGAGACGTACAAAAGTGTAAAGTAAGTTAGCCCATTTAGCATATACAATTAGTTTGACATAAATAGTTTGCCAGGTTCATGTTTGCAAAAATAAGCTCAAACAATATCTTGGGTCTCCAAAAATCTGTTAAGTTCGAATCCTTTTGCGAATTTGCTGGAAAAAACACTTACATTTCACCCTATAAGAGGAAATGTGCAATTGCCACTCTCGATCACACATGGGGGCTCTTACAGATGGGATTTAGAGGGGAGCAATAATAATCCGATTCCGTAACAATCGGATATGAACCGTTTCTTACATTCCTTTTCATGCTACTATGTAAAACACTGCCTTGGTAGCCTAGTGGTTCTAAGCCTGACTGCTACGCAAGAGGTTTTGGGTTCAATTTCCAGGCCGAGCAAAGTGTTCTTGGGATTTTTCTATGAAATTCTCAGTAGCAGCTCGGAGTTAGGATTTGTACCCGATTAATAGCAGTAGTCTCGCCCCCTATTACATAGGACCTAAAACATACCGGCGAACTGTGGGTGTACATTGCTACATACCTCTGCCTAACCCTTCGGGGAAAATAGATGTGATGGTATGTGTGTAAAAACCACTAATTCTAAGCACATACCGACATAATCCGAGCATTTACCACCAAATATTAATAGTACCAATTTTATTTAAAAAAATGTCGCTTGTCCCCTAATCCTTTGGGTTTTCGCTATTAAGAAAGGGCTATTACCGGACGACTGCGTTGAAAGATAAGGCTGTTATTAATATTAGTGAATAAACTGTTAATTACAAAGACCTTTCTCCTAAATGAGTTTAGCAACCTTGGACGATCTCATTTCTATAGACACTTAAGGAAAATTAGCTGAATATTCTATTATAAATAAATATCCTTTGCTTCTATTTTGTAATAGGTTTTTAATTTATTTATAAAGTACGCGAAAATTCACATTGAACTATACTTAGGCCTATTATCACCAAAATGATTAAACATATTTAGCGCTAAATGTGTTCAAGTTGTCATTTTGTCACTGTCACCTTCTAATAATGTGACAGGGATGCAATGATGTTCTAAATATGTTTAGGCACTAAATGTACCTATTTAGTGATTTGGGGAAAATGTAACGTTTGAAAATAGAACATTTCTATGATCTTTTAAAATACTAACGAGTAGCGACATCTATATAGACACATATGAACTATATAAAATATTTGACGTCACAGAAATCCTACATCGCGCAAGCAAAGTTCACCGCGAAAATTGCACATTATAACGGGTGAAGAAACACGCGTAACAAAGTTGAAAGTTACATATTTTGTCCCGTCATTGCAATCATTATTTTTTTTGGTCTGAACCTTACTTGGGAACTTTCTGGTTACTGATATTGAAGGTCAAAACTCTAATTTAATTAACGCGTTTTACGAAAACAAGTTTTAAGTGTTATAATTAAACTTTAAATACCACCACGACCCATAGTGTTGTCGTTTCCCAGAATAGTTTTAATTAGTTTGATGGGTAGTATATTTAGTTAACGGTTATTTGATGTATATTTTTATACCCCTTACAACAGCACGGAGATTTCTACTTGTATAGCTCAAAAACACTTGGTGGAAAGCAAGTACAAACTTATAACATGGATTCAAAACATCTTTGGATGATGAAAAAGATGTCAACATTATTACTCGTAGTAGGTTTTTAAAAAAAAAACCGTTTAATATATTTTGACCGAATAGGTGATACACTTTTGAACGGAACCGCTGATATATTTTAAATAAATCGGCGAAAAGTATTTACGTTGGGTGTTACGAACTCTTTTATATTACGAACTTTTTGGGTCAAATTATTTTTACAAGTAGGTAAGTATATTTCATTTTGACGTTTTAAGTTGGTTCTTTTGTTTTCCGTGGAATTAATTAGCTTCCCTTTTTGCGTGATATTTTCGATTTATCTATTAAGTTGTGTTCTTTTCCGTCCAAGGCTTTATTTCATTCTCTGCCACAACATACAGTCCACTCATTGCTTTCGCTTCGGGTTTAGAAACATGTAATCTTCTTTATCGTGTGGGCAGTAGGTCTAAAGACTCCAAACAGCCTAGTGTCAAAATTTCTAAACCGCCTCAAGGGCCTCTCACATGGTTACCGATGTCAGTGATGTCCAAGATAAACTTAGAAAGTAGGTACATATGAATTGCTGGGGCTGCGAGGTCATTGCCGGGGCTGTGGGTTGTTCGGAAAAGATACCGCGCCCCCGGAACGCAAAGGGCACATGAAGGAACATAGATGGGTTTTAGTCAGTAAAAGTCTGGCACTCCCTCCCGCCCCGCCCAGGGCGGGGGAAGTCATTGGATGATTTCCCATCGGTAAAAAAAAAACCACAACATACAGTCCGCTCATCGCTTTCGCTGCGGGTTTATAAACATGTAATGTATCCAAGGTAAAACTCTGTGTCCCGATGTCCGTTCCACTGTGTATATCGGGCAACAGAAAAGTTTTTAGCATACACAATGTATGTAATAGTCCCCCACGAGGATAAACGAACTAACCATAACAGGGTACGTGCAATCGATTCCTGCTTCAAGTATTATTTCGGTCGTTTTTGTCGAGTATCAGTTTTTCACATAGACATACCATCACGCCTGTATTCCCCGAAGGGTTAGGCAGAGGTGTACCAATGCACACCCACAGTTCGCCGGTATGTTTAGGTCCCATGTAATAGTGGGCGAGCCTGTTGCCATTAACCGGGCACAAATCCTAACTCCGAGCTGCTACTGAGAATTTCATAGAAAAACCCAATTATACTTTTTGCTCGACCTGGGAATCGAACCCAAGATCAGCATAGCAGTCGCGTTTGGGACCACTAGGCTAATGAGGCAGTTTTGGTTTTTGTCGAAGGAAATCTACTCTCTTATTTCGGTAACGCGAAAAATGGAATAAATATTTAGATCGTACTTTCTTTTTGCTGTTTTGAAAATGTAAGCGTTACATTAAGGCGCTACCCTGACCAAATAACCTTGAGCATTTTTTCCTTTGGCGGCACACTAACGCGGCGCAAGAGATACGTAGAAAATACGCTCAGATTTTAGAGTAAAATCTATATAAAATCAAATTTTCGTGTTTTGAAAAAAATAAAACTAGCATAATGTTCTTTATTAAATTGCCTAATTATTAGTTTAAGTCGCAAATCAAAATAATGTTCACTTTACGAGGAGATGCATGTCAAAAATTATTATTTCTCATTTCTGTAGTTTCGTTATGACCCTATAATTAAGCATTATGTTACTAAAAAGTTAAAAATAAATCTACCATTTTCGAGTCAAGAATGTGTAGAAATTTAACGTATTTTTTATTAGTTGGTATTTCTATTTGATATAGAGAAGTGGGCTCCTAAAAACTGCCCTAAAAACGGCTGCCGCTGCGTTTTGCATGGCCACGCGCCTTAACTGAAAGATGTTTATTAAATTATGAAAGGTTGTCTGGAGGAAATTCTTAAAAAAAGTTGTCAAAACATTATGTTATGTTTTTAACATTTAAATAGCTGCTAATTTATACAATTCAAGAAATTATCCTTACAAATGTAAAAGGCGTTTTTATTTTTATTTTAGACGCAACATTTTTTTTTCTGGATCCTTACCGTCAGCGTGACTGACAAACTTTCAAGACGTAATGTATTCAAATATTTTTGTTATGTTAATAAACCTATTATGAACGTTATTACTTAGGTACTTAGGTTTTAGTTACAAGGAGTATAGCAAAATAACAAATTATTTAAATTGCTCTCATCAGTCCCTTTCTAGAGAAACTAAATCATGAATCTGAATAAGGAATACCTACCTCTCATAAAATCCAGAATATAATATTTCATACCTTATTCGTCGTAACTTTCGTAAAAAAAACGTCTTCACCGTGTAATGTTTTACTTTCTTTATTCTTTTAAGTTATGTAGTCGATGATTCTGATGTAACTACCGTAAAACTCTGAGTTATATCTACATTATTTTGAATGTTACTGTACGTGCATGTATAAACGAAGAAATAAATTAACTATTATGTATTAACAAGGAGGCATCCTCGTTAAATTGAAGAAGGTAATTATGCTAGTGATTCTCAATACGAATATTGATTCGTAACTACTAAAAATCTAAATTAAAATACAATTTGTTTTAATATTGATTAAAATAAATAGTATTTTAATTTAGATTTATTAGTAGGTGAAACGTTAAGTAGAAATAGGTGATTTTTGAATTCGAGCCACCTATCTTGTCGCTGGATTTAGGCAAGCGGGGCACTGAACCCGCACTCGCACAGTGATATAGTCGCGCGACGCTGCCTACCGTATAATCAACGGGGCGATTCTGTTCTTTGAAAGAGATTATTCTGAAATACTGTCACAACTAAAAAAACAAGTATTTTGTAGTTAGGTATTGACTGCGTGTCGTTTATTTTCATTGATCAATGATCATTTATGACTTTTATGCCAATCTCCTGGTTTTTTTTCCGTTTTATGGCAATAGGCTCGCCCCCTACTACATGGGACCTAAACATACCCGCGAACTGTGGATGAACATTGGTGTACCTCTGCATAACCCTTCGGGGAATACAGGCATGATGGTATATGTCCTAAAATTTAACATGGTTGGAAAATTGCACCTGGTATAAGTACGTTTACTGTAACAGTATTACATAGTTTCTGTCTCATAATATCTTGCCTACAGACATATAATTTGGAGACATCAAAGCTGTTCAGTCTTGCGGTTAGACCGAAATTGTAAGCACTTATATAGTCCTAGTACTGATATCAAAGACAATGAACTTATTGTTAGATATATCGCTGTAGTGTTACGTCTTTGGCAAGTGATGCGAGATAATAGGGTTATACACGTTATGAGGTAGAAACAGTAATTTGCCACTGTTATGAATGCGTTTAATAATAAAAATATACCATCACACCTGTATTCCCCGAAGGGTTAGGCAGAGGTGTACTAATGGACACCCACAGTTCGCCGGTATATTTAGGTCCCATGTAATAGGGGGCGAGCCTATTGCCATTAACCGGGCACAAATCCAAACTCCGAGCTGCTACTGAGAATCTCATAGAAAAACTCAATAACACTTTTTGCTCGACCTGGGAATCGAACCCGGGACCCCTTGCACAGCAGTCGCACTCGCGACCACGAGACCAACGGGGCAGTTATTATTAAATATTTACAACCTTAAAATTAGAAAAAAAAAATAACAATACAAAAATAAACTAAAACTGTATGGCATCAAAAAAGCCCTTCGCACCACCATCAACTGGAAAAGTGCCCAAAACACTGGCGGCATTGCTACGTTGGATGGCAATGCCAATTCTCTGCTCTGGCTAACGTGAAACCCAACCTTTGGGTCACAAAAAGTGTCAACCAACCGTTTGGTTGACAATGTGGTACATATGTAGTAAATGATCTACATATGTAGCATATTTTGATAGATTCAAATCTGCATAAAACTCTGGAATTTGATAGTAGGTAGACATAAATTTTAAAACACAAGTTCTCTAGAAAAATCACTTTAGTTTAGCCCCGAAACCCGATTAATTTTCAATTAACTGATTTTTTGTCTATTGAGCAAATAAGTGACGTTACAGTTTGATATTGTTATACAAAATGTCTGGCGAAATCGCGTTTTGAACTGCTCATAAAAAGTAACGATAAGTAAGTCGATAACGCAACGAAACAACAGAATATCTATACTACTATATATACCGATTCCGTGTTTGTGTTCCCGTGGGATAGTTCAGGCTTGATCTTGGTGGCTACGCAGACAAAGCCGCGGGCACAAACTAGTCATAATATATTCATTCAAATGGATAAGATTAGTCTCCCGTTCAACCGGCGACCGACTAAGGATACAATATGTCAACCTTTACAAGTACATATCGTTGTTTTATTATTCATTGAAACGAGAAATCTCAGAGAATTCACGGACGTTTGCCAACATTGTTCATCATCTGCTTAGCCTTTTCCCAACTATGTTGGAGTCGACTTCCAGTCTAAGTAGCTGAATACCAGTGTTTTACATGTAGCGACTGCCTATCTGACCTCCACAACCCAGTTACTGGTTGTCAGACTTCTTGGCTTCTGACTATCCGTAACGACTGTCAAAGATCTACGAATGACAGCCGGGACCAACAGCTTTATGTGCTTTTCGAGGCACGAGGGTGTCACACCACCAACTCCCAAACTCCGGGCAACTACTGAGAAATTCCTAATCGAAAAACCCAATAACACTTTTTGCCCGACCTGGGAATCGAACCCGGGACCCCAAGCTGGTCAGTCGCACTTGTGACCACGAGACCAACGGGGCAGTTTCGAACTTTGTTACGAGAATAAAATTAATATTGACTGAAAACATTTTATAAGAGCTAACGATAAGAAAAACGCAGGATTAAGGTTAAGTTGAAATGCCTGATTGGATTTCTAATAATAAATTGGATTTAATCAAAAGGTTTTAAAAGGGAATTAAGTAATTAATTTATGAGATAAGAAAATTAAACTGGGTTATTTTAGGCTTAGGATTCCGGATTACGAACGATAGCTTAAGAAGATTAGCTTAGGTACAGTTTACTTAAGACAATGTAGGAATTTGAACGGAAAGATACAATGTCTGTAAGTTGCTTGATATGCTGAAAACATGGTCTTTGGTTCAATTCCCAGGTCAAGCCAAGTTGTATTGCATTTTTTTATTAGGAAATTCTCAGTAGGTATTAGATTTGAGGGGTAGTAAAAAAAACAAATAAAGTCAAACTTTACTTAAATCCCATTCGTGTAAAATGGGATACAATCAACATCCCTCCTTCTTAAGACTCTTGGAGAGTAATTGCCAAATATCTTTTCTTAACGTGCTCCGTGTCTTAAAACAAAACCACCAAAAAAAATCCATGTACCTGGTTTTAGTAGTTTCAGCTGTGCGCTAATACGTCAGACAGATTAGTTTAATTGTAGTAGAGCTCTTTGTGAAGGACCACCATACCTATTTCTGCCGCAAAGCAGCGTTGCTGTGTTCCTATTTGAAGGGTATGGGTGCCGGTGTAATTACTGGCACATGAGACATTTTGACTTTGTCTCTGGGATGGCAACGCATTTGTAAGGCCTCTGGTATTGCAGATGTCTAGGCAGCGGTGACCATTTAACATGAGGTCACCCGTCGTCGGCTTATTGGCATATAAGCCGACGACGGGTGACCAATGATATAAATAAAGTCAGGTTCTCCTTTCGTAATATATGCATGATAATCGTAATATATCTGGAGCTAAGACGGATTTCCCCACGGAATAAGGGTTTCAACCATTGTTTACGATATCTGTGGACGCGGGCAAGAACATCTAACCAACGACTAGGGATTACTGATGGTAATCGCTTTATAGTTAATCCTTAACTCATGACGTACAACCTAGTATGATGTCAGATAACCTAGCTCGACTACGCAGAGTATCCGTAACGCAAATTCAATCGACCTTTAAATTGTAAAATCTCTTTTCGCATGTAGAAAATAAATTAAATGAATACCATTATTATTGTCCCACTGCACGGCAAAGGTCTTTTCTCATACAGAGCATTGATCACCATGCTTGCTCAAAGTGGGTTGGCGATTTCAGAGATACATTATTTATAAATCCAGTCATCCTCAAGAGAAATGCTTAATAATAATAATATTGTTTATTCAAAATTGACTTGCCGCAAATACTTTTCGGTCAGTGCGCTCTCGTCAGGCGCAAAGTAATTTTTTACAGTAATAAAACCTTATACTCATATAATATTAAATAACATGAACAATTACATAATATTTATTCACTTAAAATGACTTGAAATAAAATCTCACAATAACATCTATATTTCTGGCTCCACATTATTTCACTCTTTTATATTCTCGGAGAGAAGTCTCCAATCATCCGATGTTTTTATGGCTTCAGCTATAACACGCAAATTAATTTCGCAGCGATAATAATGTTAACCCACAACCACCCAGTTTACAGTCTGTAATAAAACTCTCATTTAATTGACTTCTCAAATAACGATGCAAGAAGAGTTCTGCTACATCTATACGTACTAATATTTTGCTGTTTCCGCCGTTTTACTTTTTGTTCAATAAAGTTTTAATAAGTAAATAAATACTTCGATCAACAACAAGAATAAATATCATAAAACTAAAGTGTTTGTTTTTTGTTTAGATGCGCTAATCACAGGAATTACTAGATCGATTCTGAAACACTTTTCGTTGATAGAAACCTACGTAATCCTTGAATAATACAGACTATATTTAAAAAAAACGGGGTCCTTATTAACATTCACGCGGACGGAGTCGCATGTGTAAGTTAATGCTGTGTAGAACCTTTGAAGAGTAAGACATTCTACCATAGGTACTGTTTTTCTTTTAAATATACAAGTTAAGTGACTGACAATCATATTTTGCTTTGGAATCCTATTAATATTATAAATGCGAAAGTTTGTGAGAATGTTTGTTACTCTTTCACGCTTAAACGGCTTAACGGATCTAAATGAAATTTGGCACTGAGATACATTGTAATGTGAAATAACACATAGGATACTTTTTATCCTAGAAAAATGTACGATTCCCTTGGAATAATATATCAAATTTTACGCGGATGAAGTCGCGGGCAGAAGCTAATATTCTATACTTTTCCGTCTTCATACCTATCTAGATATAAAGGACTTTAAGTATGACCTTTAACATCTGTTAAGGCTTCAATTTTGTTATTTTGTTGATGTCTGGCGCTATAATGAGGATGGTAATTCGTGTTTACCGTTTATTTCCATTTGTACATAAAATTGTTGTCGAAAAGACTTCAGTACATTATTTTTTGTTTTACTGTGGTCTGTTAATACTGAATTCATGTTTGAAGGTTAATTATATTACCATTTTACTTATTTAATATTTATTTAGTCAGAGCTATCTCATAATTCTCCTTTCTATCATATATTATTTTATTACATTCATGTTTTTTTATAATTATAAATATTTATATCTTATTATAATTATATAACTAGCTTTAACCCACGACTTCGTCCGTGTGATATTTTTACCCGCTTTAAGTTACGTCTTAGAGTACTGGTGCGTCCTCGTGAGATGTAGCGTGTTCTATTCCTCTTATATCCTATACAATAATATTTGATCTATTCCGACTGGTAGTTTCAGATATTGGCGTATACAAACAAAAAAACTCGCCAGCTTTAGTTTATTAGTATAGACAGTATAAATAAATTTATACATTCTGGTATTTTAATTATTTTGCTTTTTAAGTTTTACGTACAATAAATTGCAAGATTCATGCTATCTGAAAAAAATAATCTCTTCACCACCTTTGACTGGAGAAGAATGCTTAAAGCATTCCGATTTGTGCCTTTGCATAAATAGACAGAAGGACATAGCTGCAAGATAAAACTAAGTAAAATCGAAAGCAACACCAGTAGTAACATTTGCCCAGAAAACCCATCGAAAACGCGCTCGTAAATCCGTAGATTTCGATATAAAAAGCCATTCAGAAATATCGTACCTACTTGGTATTCCAACTGCAAACAAATCGTTGGATAATATATCGGGAGCAACATGCACATACCCACATCGGCCACAATTGCCTGGCCACAACTATTTGCTCCAACATTTGGCAATTGAAGATTCGAATAAATTCGGCAAATATTTGGGAGTTTACGCCAATGTTGGCCAAATTGACATATTGGAACCAGTGCACCGAGATTTTGGAATCGAAACGACAATAGATAGAAAAGCAAATCGACTTCCTACCAACAGAGTTCCACTACCATCTGAATTTCATAACTGATTATATACTGAGCGCTTGGCAGCTTCCATAATATCGTTTGGCCTCGACACAAGAGATCGAAGATTCTAAAGGAAAGTTTATTTATTCTGCAGATAGAAGCAATAAACAGATTTATTGGGCCGTATAAGTTGAGTTCCGTAGTTTTGATGTTGAAGCCGGTATTACAAAACTTATGTTTCGTATCTATGTAATGGATGGCTTGGCTAATGTTGTCTAAATATGTTCAAGTTTATAGCAGAGTTTAACATAGTTTGAATGAAGTATAAACTGTCTCCTTGCTAGCAGTTTCGAGAATTAGTCAAGCGTGACGTTATTGGGTTCAATTCAAAGGACGAACCATTTCTCGGATTGTGTATTTTCAAGTTTACTTTACAATGTGGCGAGATGACCTAGACTCGCTCCGGCAGGGCTGGTACGAAGTGGCATAAGAAAAGAATATTTGGAAGGACATCGGTTAACCGTTGGCCCAACAGTGGGTCATTACATAATTATGCGAGATAAAAAAAAACTTTACTTCATCTATTTACTAACCAAACAAAAAGGGTCTATACCAAACTAATGTTAATAGGTTAAATGACACATGAATGTCGCAAATCAAAGCAAAGAGCCTGCAAACAACAATAGCATTTAAACCAATGTAATAAATTCCGAAATACACAATTTCGGAATTTATTACATTGGTTTAAATGCTATGCAAACCTTTATACTTAATACATTTATTCGAAAAATATTTGTATGCGAGGCGTTTTTATACCAATGTGACCGTAAATTTTCTGTAAGTACACTTAAATGTGCGCCACAATACAAAATTAATTTCAAAGTCATGTTTAGTGAGTGAATTATCAAAATAGCTACCATAGAAACTCACGATCGTTGTTTTATATGAGAACTTAGTAATTTATTGAATGATTTCAACCATTTGTAATCCTCAATTAAATATCTCAATCTAAAGAGTGGCCCAGTTGCGGATAACCGTATGAAATTTTGGCCTCATGGGTTTTCTAAAATACCCCCATGAGTCTAAATATATATAGTCTCATAGGAATAAATGATTTGACTTTGTTTTTTCTTTAAGTATTATTGGGTTTTTCTGTAAAATTTGCAGTAGCAGCTCGGAGTTAGGATTTGTGCCCGATTAATGGCTACAGGCTCGCCCCTTATTATATGGGACCTGAACACACCGGTGAGGTGTGGGTATATATTAGTACACCTCTGCCTAACCCTTCGATGAATACAAGCGTGACAGTATGTGTTTTTTTCCTCAATTGTATATTTTGGGTACCTATGGATAGGGTCTAAAATTAACCTTCTTAAAATAACTTGTGCAACTTCAAAGACGCCAATTACCATCAGGAACTTGTGAAAGATTTATCCAAGCATCGGGTTACAGCAAAATTGATACGTGTCCGTCCTTTCGTTAGCCAAAGTGTTTAATTAAGTGGGTGTACAGCCAGGCCTTGTTCCCGTTATGAAGCCCTATTGTTCGGCCATATTCGAGGGTACGATGTGACGTGAGCCTGCTCCGTAGAGTATTGGGACGTTAAAAGGTTTTTGTTATACCTAGTTGATTAATGGATGCTATTTTTGGATGTCATTTTTTTGTAGGTTCTTTGTGTTTTAGGCCAAGGTTGTATTGGGCTATTTTTATTGTATACGTGTAGCATGGGCCTAACCCACGTAGTACATAGTTATTAGTCGGTTAATAAGTTCGAATAAAAAAAAACTTTTCTTTTTCTAATTGAATAATGTAATATTAAAAACGGATCTAGTAGCCATTGCTCAGAAGTGGCAAAGTAAAGGCTAGGCAAAAAAACCTAATATCAAATATATTTTGTTTTATTAAAGACACCGCCACATGATACTTTGCGCTCATATTGTAAATTTTCTATAAACAAAATGAATTGAGAATTCATGCTATTTTAGATTCACATTTCAAAACGTTAAAATTACACGCTTCAAACCATTTTGCAAAATATAACGTTACAATTTTCTCGTGTGAAATAAAAATCACAACAACCAACAAATTGAATTGAAACTAGGATAGCGGTACATTCATCCACAACAATTGGAATACTTACAAGAACTTTGAAATAAAATATTGTACAAGAAGAAACAAGTTTCTTAAGAAATACTTCCATATTTGTGCTTATAAATTGCTGCACAAGTTTTTCCTGTAAGAGGGAGAGTTTTAATGGCGTAACGACAAAGCGAGAAGCCGATAAAGTACAAAATATATACAGAAGGTTAACTTTATACAACGACCAAACATGCAGGCACGTACAATAAATGTAAGCGTATTTGTTTGCTATATAATTATTTTCCCTCAGGAGCAACTGGACAGTTTCGTAGCTGGACAGATTAGCAATATTTTTTATATATTATTTAAATGTAATTAAATGGCAAAGAAGTCGACTGTCAACCTGATGTTAAGTGGTCACCGTTGCGAATAGACATTTGTCATACCAGAAGATTTGCAAATGCGTTGCCATCACAGACACAAAGTTAAAATGTCTCATGTGCATGTAATTACACTGGCACCCATCCCCTTCAAACTCCGGTTTGAAGCGGATGGGTGCCGGTTTCATTGCTGTGTTCCGCACAGCAACGCTGCTTTGCGGCAGTAATAGGCATGGTGGTAGTACTTTCCCAGACGAACTCCTGAACTCCTTCATAAAGAGCTCTACTACCACTTACATTTAGGCGCGTGCGTGTATGTGTGTTCCACACATGCGCAAGTTTGCGCTCGTGGCATGAAGTGATCCTTCTGGATTTTTCTAGTCTGTGGCTAAAGGCTGTAGTTGACATTACGTTGATTTCAAAGAAACCGGTGACCTGAGTATTGCAGTTCGCGCCTCGGAGCTCTTGCTATGACGTCATAGAGTACTTGTTATGATAGTCCGAGTATAGCTTAGGGTTATATTCGAAAATCGTGATTTTATTTGGGAATATGAAATATCTACTTTAAAGTGCAAGGATATTTTTTTACGTCAAATCTTGGATATGTTCTGTCTTTTTTTTTACCGATGGGAAATCATCAAATGACTTCCCCCGCCCTGGGCTTGGCGGGAGGGAGTGTCAGACTTTTACTGACTAAAACACATCCATGTTCCTCCTTGTCCCTTTGCGGTATATCCTTCGAACAACCCGCAGCCCCGGAATGTGTACTGTCTGTGGTCTGTCTGTCGGTCTGTCTGTCTGTCTGTCTGTCTGTCTGTCTGTCTGTCTGTCTGTCTGTCTGTCTGTCTGTGGCATCATAGCTGCCGAACGGATGAAGCGATTTCAATTTAGTTTTTTTTTTATTAAAGGTGACCTATGTGTGAGTGTTCTTAGACATGTTTGATGAAAATCGGTTGAGCCGTTTAAAAGTTGTGGGGGTGAAAGTAGGAAAGAACAACCGAATGTCTGTAAATATACTCGAGTGGGGTCTCAAACTTAATAACAAAATCGACATTATAATAAGTAGGTACCTATAAAAAGTATAAAATAAAAAATTAAATTAAAAATTTAAAAAACCCCCAACACAAAAACCTAAGTTCCCTTTAAAAAGTAAAAAAATAAGAAAAAAAATACGTCACGTTGGGGGACCGCTCGGGACGATCGTATCCTAAATGCAACATCGGTCCCCCAACGTGACGTATTTTTTTTCTTATTTTTTTACATTTTAAAGGGAACTTAGGTTTTTGTGTTGGGGGTTTTTTTAATTTTTAATTTATTACAATGGAATTTCTCCCTCGTTATTCTCTATAGAAACCAACTGTTGGAAATAAGTTTGATAGTTCAAAGGTGGGGGTAAAGGGTGAACAGTTTATTTTAAATAAACAAACAATAAACTATATTTTTTGCTTTCTGAGAGTGAAGCCACACGAACATATTTTTGAGAGTTGAGACTCGTGTTTTTTAAGCCACGTAATTTGTTTTCTACTGAAACTGACAACTCATTTTGCGTCGCCGTGTGACCGAAACAGAAGTTTTGTGAACCGAATATAGCAGAATTTACGCAACCGAAATTCCGCGAACTGCAACTCGAAAAATTACGCTCGTCTGGCTTCACCCTAAGAAGAATGACATAAAACTGAGATTCATGACACAATTATATTATTGTATCATACCATCATACCTGTATTCCCCGAAGGGTTAGACAGAAGTGTACCAATGTACACCCACATTTCGCCGGTATGTTTAAGT
Organism: Caradrina clavipalpis; assembly: GCA_932526535.1. NCBI lineage: Eukaryota > Metazoa > Arthropoda > Insecta > Lepidoptera > Noctuidae > Caradrina > Caradrina clavipalpis. The sequence continues at coordinate 6,114,851 of OW052105.1, forward strand.
CCCATGTAATAGGGGGCGAGCCTATTGCCACTAACTGGGCACAAATTCTAACTCCGAGGTGCTACATTATTGTATGTATACAATAATAATGTAAGTATCATCTAATCTTGTTCGTAACATTTACAGGTAAAGTTACTGATTAAGCGCTCCATTTCCTAAAACGGGGACCCGTCATCAATATAACCTTTATCAAAATGTGATCTACGGTTCCGTACCCTTAAATATATAGCCGTCCTTCCCACTTCATCATCATCAAGGTATTTTAGTCCTCTGCCATGGGTATACACAACCCTTAACCCTTTTGAAGCATACAAGGCCAAGCCGGCAGAGGTACCTATAGTTTAAAGGACCCCAAATTGAACGTCATAAGTATTATGGGTAGGAAGTAATTAAGTTTCATCGTATTGATTAACCTAAGGATACATAAATCGTAATAATTGGATTTAGTTCGTAATTTCAGATCCCGCAGGGACGAACATTTTCTAATGTAATTTAAAAAATAATCTGCTGTTTTATACAAAAGTACTTCACCGATACAGTCAAAATTAAGCAGTTATTTTTCTTAAGCCACTGGTGTCAATAACTGTAACTCGTCAATGTAAAAGAAAATTGCGTAAACATAGACATAGGACCACGTCAAGACCGTAACAACATATAGATCTGCCAAAAACATATGACACTGGTTTTAACATTGGAAAAAAAGAAAAAGATCTAATCACAAATATTTCACCCAATTAACTTCAATACTTCGAACATTCAACAATTCATTTCGTACAAAATATAAACAGCTACACAATGATTTTCATTATTTTCAAATTGAGTGCACAAATTAATTACCAAAGCTTCTAGTGCCAGCAATTGCAATTAATCACGCTTAACCAGCTCATCGTAAATCTGCCATCTGCATCGCCTGACAGATATTTTGGGGTACATTTCTACCCCACCATTGTTTCAACGCAATTTGATTTATTAGGTTATAATTTGATAATACTAATGAAATATAGCTTGAAATAAAATTTGAACGGAGGGCGTATAAACAGAGAATTTATTTATCATTGAAAAGGGAGAAATTGTGGATTAAAACAACAAAAGCTTATTCAGTTAAGGTTGGTCCCTTGTTGCTATTGTAAAAGCAAGAGTTTCTTCTCTGTGATGAAATGATCTGCTATCACGAATCTATTTACATAACTTTACTGTCATCAAAGCAAAATAGTATAGAAACCCACGTGCCTTTGTCAAAGTCATTAATTCCCAATAGACCATTAAAAGGCACTTTTGAACGTTAATTAATTAAAAATATTGAATCTATTTGTCTTGAGTAAGATCTAAAACCTAATAATCCACTAACCTAATAATCTAAAATCTATTCGTTCCGAACTTGGCTAACACCGTGTCTTGGTTCTAGATCGATATCACGACTAAAGAGTTACTTATGTTTCAGCATTCAGGTCTCTCCGCACACATGTGTAATATTATCATGGGATAATAATAAAATAAACGTGTCCTCCTACTAAGCCCAATTGATTAAGAATTTATCATACATAAATCATCATATACAAAAGTAAACGAATCACACGGGAGATAATATCCCAGGTTGCCAATGTCGCGTACGTGTGAAGATTGCGCGAGATATCATAGAAATTGTTCTACGAGTACATAATTATCTAAATATTTCTTTATAATGCACCTCTGTGTAAGTCTTCAACGTTATACACTAATAGTGAAGTGAAGACTTCTACACGGAGTAAAATTGTCTTAATTTGTCATCTATTCATCATCATACTTTTAGCCCAGAATAGTGTTACTAGACGTCCCGATCATGGCGTGTCATCCCAATTTTTTGCACAAAATTAAATGTCCCGTTTTCACCCGTCAGACTGCCAAGTCAACTCACTTTATATGTAATTCAGTATGGTATGTCTGTCTAATGGCATGGTGCAGGGGAAAGGCGGGGAATGATAAATTGAGGAGGGCAGTGAGTGTCGCTTCCTTACGTAGTAAAAGTTATTATTCTTTGGCACACTGCCTTCTTTATTTTCTATCATTTTTCGATTTCCCTCATCCAGGTTTTATCTACTTTCTTGTTGATATCGTCAGCCCAAGGCGGTTTTTAGATGTAGCAACTTTACCGCCGCGGTAACAATAAATGCGATATTATTAAAATACTAGCTTGTGCCCGCCACTTCGTCCGCGTAGTTTTTTTTACCCGCTTTATGTTACGTTTTTGGTTACTGCTGCGCTCTCGTGGGTCATAGTGTGATGTTATATAGCTTATATTATTCTTCATTAATCTAGCTATTATATACATTTTTTCTTTACTCCGACTGTTTATTCCAGACATTTGCGCGTTCAAACAAACAAAAATCTTTTAAGCTTTATAATATTATTAATAAAGATTTTGTTTTGCCTGCAGCGTTCGTCGGAAGAAAGAGTTTATGAAGTTTTATGTTCCAAATAAATTAGCTTAAACTCAACATTATTTTTTGTTTCGTTCAAAAATCATCCATCGGTTGTCTTCTTCTTTATAAAGAATATGAGAGGGAGGGAGAGAGATTTAGGCTGAGGCTACATTAGGCCGCGACGCGAACTGCGACACGTGAGCGATTAAAACAAATAAATGAATTCTCACGTATATGGCTACACTCTACATCAAGTATTACTAGCGATCTTTGATTTCTTTATGCGATAGTAACAACATTACTTTAATCATGGTATCGGCTACATCAACATATCAGCGAATTTATTAGAAAACTTCTCACTTATACCAAAATACGCCGCATTTTCGCTTATAATGTAGCCATACCATGTTTATCTCGTTTCGCTCTTTCAGTCGCATCGCAAATCGCTGCCTACTGTAGCCTCAGCCTTATAGTCCATTTGTAGATGTCGAGGTTTTTTATGAATATAAGGACAGACTATCATCCTGGGCTGTTTATCATTTTGCTCAAGCTATAAGTTTCTTTTGATAAGAAAAGGGTTGTTTTCGTTGTATCGGAGATGGTAACAATTTGACTCTTGTAGGATCGTAGTTGGGAAAATATTTGAGTAAAAAGACTTTTTTTCTTTATAGCTTTGAGGGGCTTTTCTTAGAATAAGGGCTATTGCGCGATGTGAGAACATATCATGATGGCGTGAAGTAAATCTATATAAATAAAAATGAATGACTAAATGTGTTGCTAAGCGCAAAACTCGAGAACGGGTGGTTTAATTTGGCTGATTCTTTTTTTGTTGCTTTTGTAATTTTCCGGGCAAGGTTTTTAAACAATTTTTATTTGGAAAATTGTCCAGTTACATCGTTAATTTGCATCCGTGCAAAGCCGCTAGTAAAATATAAATTCGAAATAATCATTTGTTTTGTGCTTTTTGCATTAAACTAAACTAGAATACTAAAGAGTAGATATATTTCCAATTCTAATATAGACTTTAATCGAACGTTACCACGATGGACCGCGCTTGTATATGTCAAACTAGCTGCAGCCCGCGGCTTTGTCCGCGTCTAAGTTGATATATTATTATTATCCCACAGGAACCGTACATTTTTCAGGATAAAGTAACCTATATGCTATTTCAGAGTATAATCTATCTCTGTGCCAAATTTAATCTAGATCCGATCAGCCGTTCTAGCATAATTGAGTAACAAAGATGCATCCATCTGTCTAAACTTTCACATTTATAATAGTAGTAACTACTCCAAGATACATGTAATACTAATAAGAATAATAATAAATGAGAATAATAATAATAATCCGCAGGGCAGCTTGTGGCGAGCTGTTGGGCAGTAGCGACCCCACGGACCTGACCTCCCGGGAGAAGTCTCGTTCTTCATCTCTGGCTTGCCTTTATTGGCCGGCCGGAGTGAACACTGACGAGGAACAGAGCTCCCACCTCTCTCTTGCCTTCATTGGCCGGTTTGAGTGGAGATTCGCAAGAGCATTCGTGTTCGGGGGAAGGAAGTGTTTCACTAAGGTGCTGGTAGGGATCTTGACCGTACTTCCGGGATTGTCCTGATAGCCTTGAAACACCTCTCCACTCCTCAAGCACCTCAGTCTGTGTTGCCCTCTTGTCGCTACGTCACTACGTGCTAGCGGCCGTTTAGGGGGCCCATTTATCGAGTGTGCTAGTCACCCCCTGCCATTTTATCTGTGTCATAAAAACATTGATTGGCAGGGGCCATAGTCTTTCCATAGTGTCAGGAAACTAGTCCATCTATGCTACCCAAACCCATAGCCCTATTCTTTGTTTCCATATTCTGCAATAGTCCTGCGCCAGCCGGGGATTGTCCTTGGGTGCATTTGCATAGTGCAAACAGGGATAATTGCCGGTTGGTGTTCCATTTCAGTGTAAAGCCTTGTAAGGGGCCTCTGCGAGTTGGCTTTGGCTCCTCGTACGCCTTTCAAAGGTCCGGGACCCTAGGGTCCCGAGATGCGTAACATAATAATAAACATTTATTTCAGAATAAATTCCATATTTGTTAGTAACAGTGCAAACTTATAAACTAGTGTTAGTAACAACATTATTGTTAGTAACAGTAGGAACTTAAAATCTAGTGTTAGTAACTTATTTCTTACTTCTTAATACTAATGTGAAGGGAATGTGTTTTTAAATAAAAACTAGCCAGACTAAGCCCACACAAACCTTTGTTCTCAAAAGATTAATGTTTTAGCCCAGAACATAATGTTGAGTGTTGAATATTTTTAGGTGTAAAAATAAGTTACCTCTTTATAAAACCCTCAGTATCCAGTTGTAACATAAAAATAAATGGCTCTAAAAATGTACTTTTAAAAATTTAGCAGAATTGCGCTCATGTTTGCTGTTACTAAGTTACATAAGAGAGTAACTCCGTACGAAGATAAATGATGACTAGGAACGCATAAATGTACCTATAAGTATAATGTCACGTAATCTTGCCACTATTATAAACGCGAAAATTTGTGAGGATGGATGTTTGTCACGATTGCATTTTCTAGGGCCAAAGAATTGGCATTGCCATACAACGTGGTAATGCTGTCAATCTTTTGGGCACTTGTCCCATTTTCAGCGATGTATATGAGGTTTTGATGCTCTATATGAAAATGAAAAATAAACCTATGTTTCATAATACTGCTAAAATTACTGAAACGATTTTGATAAAACTTTACACTGAAATAGCTTTTACTTCCGAAAAATACATAGGCTATTATTTATAGAGATAATGCCTAATTGGCGGAGAAATAGGAGCTTTACTGATTCCATGAGGGAGAAGCTGCGGGCGAAGCCACGGGCATAGCCGCGGGCAGCAGCTAGTATGAATATAACATACTTAACATATCCTGTTCGCTGTCTCATTTTTCAACGCATAGCATTACTCCTTCGAACAATATTTTAACAAGGACTCATTGTGTGTAAAATAATAATGTAAAGATTGCTTTCAGAAACATTTGAACTTGCCACCAAATAATGTTGAACAACAGTAACTGTTTATCAACATATTTATGCATAGTTACATACAAATAACATAGTCATTTATATTTTTCAAACATAGAACTCAAAGGGCATCACAAAACTCATCCGTATCGCTGTCAATAAGACAAGTGTCCAAAAGGCTGGCATTTACACATGACTTTTAGTATTAGGGTCTAAAAAAATCTCTAGACAGTAAAAATATTCCAAATATTTTAGAGTCATCATCATCTGCCTAGCCTTTTCCCAACTATGTTGGGGTCGGCTTCCAGTCGAACCGGATGCATAAATATATAAATATTTTAGAGTACTCTAGTCTAAATTAAAACAATGTGACGAAGCCAAAGTTCTCAACTAAAAACCACAACAAAATTAGTCATTTCCCACAAATAGTTTATCAATTAAGGAATGGTAGCAGTTCCACGATTTCACGAGCCAATATACCCAATCAAAGGGCGCTGAAGTAATCAAAGTTTGGGCAACTATTCCTTTTGAGAGGCGGTTTGGCGTTACAAGTTGGGGAGTTGTCGGTGACGTGTCGATACAGTGTTGGTGACAAAATGATTGATATATGCTAATGATACAAGATCCCCAACCTACATGGGCTGAAATTTTGAGATAGAGGAAGATGTAGGTACTTGATAGTTTCATCCTGTAGTATGTAAGTATGTATAATTTTGGCAAGTTTTTGACGCTTAGGCATTTAACATTATTAAAATTGTCCTTCACATGTATTCGTGCCAAATATTGTATCATTATTAATAAACCCAGAGTAGTTATAATGCCAAACCTAAGCGTTGAAAAAGGTATGGTTAAACAAAAACGGCAGTTAGTTAAATCATAAACAATAAGAGAAATGATCGTGTCTCAAAATGAAAATGGACGAATCAAATATCTTCTAGAAATAACCATAGCTAGCTTTTGCCCCCGACTTCATTTGCGTATTTTTTCTTACGTATGCTTACCTTTTTATTTGACAAAAGATATAGCTACAAGCACTCAGGCGTACGCCAAACGCAGACCAAGCGTAGATATTTTATTTTCGAAATTAATATTTTTCATAGGCGCTCAGAAATACCGTAGCTTTTATAACGAAAGATTTTTTGCATCGAAAATTCCAAAAATTAGCTAAGTAGTTTAAACAAAAAAAACACACACACAAACAAACAAACTTCACAGCGTTATAATATTAGAAGAGATATCACAAAAACCATTATCGACATTCCGTTTCGAATTACTTCTGCGATCCAAACGCTCACTCACATTGTTCCCGATATGCCGCCATTTTTACGGTAGGTACGGTCAACAAAAGAGATAAGTAACCAGACCGTCTAATATAGTTGAAGTTTTCTTTTAAACCGGATGTAGTTTTTAAATGAAATTTAATTAATACACTGTTTATTTTCTATTAATAAAATTTAAATCAATTAAAAAACTTCTATCGGTTTTTGAAAAACTTTGAATTTATTAGGCGACCCTGGTTACTTATCTCTTTTGCTGACTGTACGTATTGTTTCCCAACACGTGTCGTGTCACAAGACATGTTACATTATTGTTATGAATACTTGAACACACTGGGAATGTCGCGCTGTCAAACTGACAAAATTGTATTAAATATTTTATTGAAATGTTCGGCTCAGTATCAGAAACTTTGGTTCAGTTGTTTTGACTTTGTTTTCGTTTTTCTGACGTGTCTTTTGATGGTTCATTTTTATAATATCAGTAACTTTTGCACGTGACTTCCTCCGCATGATGTTTTTTTTTATTTCAAATTCAATCGTCATTGGATTATTAAAAGAACATTTTTGTTGTTTTCCTCGGTAACAGTACTTTTTTCGGGGCGAAAGAGTCTTTGCCCGTTTTTGTACACTTGACAACGTATATATATATGCATTATTCAGAATCAATAAATTACGCATTTATAATATTAGGATACTTTGAAGGGTCCAAAAGAGAACTAAACCGGCGGCGCTTATGACATCTTCTCACTCATTCGCTATACTGTGCGAGTGAAAAGGCATGATTTGCTTCTTTGTTAGGCCGCCATTTTGAATTCATATCTGTAATGGCGTAAGGATGGAAATAGTATGTATACGTATAATACCTATGGTGCGGTGTTGCCCTATTTATCATTCTGATCCTGTAATTATCTGCATTCCGATGGTAATTAAGATATCAATAGCTTTACAACGTGCTTAAATATTTTGGTAGTTCATAGAATGTAGTTAATTATGCAATTTCAAATTATTTATAGGCTTAATACAATGACAATAGAACTATTATACGCTGTTAATGTCCCATTGCATTAACGTTTCGATACGGTTGGCGCAGTGGCTCTTGCGGTGCGTTTCGCCAGTTCAATTCCCACTCAGAACACATATTTATGTAGCCTACAGATAGATGTTATCGGGTCTAGTTGTTTGTGTATATGTGAATACAATGACTACATTACAGATATATGTCTATTATATGTTTATAACGTACCCACTATATAGGAGAAAGGCGGGGCAACGTTGTTAGAAACAAAACAAAAACTAACAAATATTTCGCTATTCATTAAATCAATGTATCCGGTTCACTTGAACAACAATCATAATAAAAACGAATGACAAAGTGTTTTGTTATTTGAAACATATTTTACCAACATTTTCAAGCCGGTCTGCTGACCTGTGGGTCAAAGATAGAAGCCATAATTCCACTCAAAATCACCTAAGCGGCAACTTGTCAATTTGTAACACTGTTCCGCTTCATAACCAACGATGTTATCAAAGACTTTCTAGGCAATAAACTCGGACCGCTTGTCTTCGTTGCCATGGTTACGGGTTAATAGGCTGGGGAGCGGAAATCCGACCAGCAATGCCAATGGTGCGAAACGGCTCGTAGCCAAGACAAAGCGTAGCGATGTAGCAAATTGCTACGTGATCTTCCGTAGAGCGTCTACGATGTTAGATGTTTGCGTTGGATGTATAAAACATTCTCTTGTACATAGTCAAACAATGTTATTTAAGTAAGCAAACATGTATTTTTGTCTGTGTTGTGTACTGGCCTGTATGTGTGTGTAAATCACATTGTTTCACTCTGTTATGTACTAGTTTCTGCCTGCGTACTTTTAAGAATTAAGCCTTCATCTTAATAATTTTATCTAAAAAGCGAGTTAGATCTATATCTATATTATGTGTGCCCAGCTAATTCTATTTAGCCGTTTAAGCGTGAAAGCGTTATAGATATTCCTTCATCTATCCATCCTCTCAAATATTTGCGTTTATAATAGAAGTAAGATGGTTATAATAGATTTTGTTAGTAGTTGTTGGATACGATTTTTGCTTCATTCTGCGATTTGGGGTAGATATCTCGGTAGTTTTAAAGAAAAAATTAAATAAAAGGAAACGCCACACACAACACGGAACTTTTCAGGACTTTCCACTTCTTCTTAACTTTAAATTTGTAAAAACTTTTGACCGCCAGTCTTTTCGTAATATACCTTGATTTAAAAAAAATATTAAAGAAAATATGTTAAGCTTTTTGTGTATAATTATAATCTTAAAGTAATGATTATTGTTCAAACATAAAACTTTTAAATAACAATTAAATTACAAATTATGAACAATATAAAAAATAAAATAATAGTAATGTCTCAGTATTTTCTTTTTCAAAATTCAAAATTGAAAAAAGAATCTTTTCCTTTTTCTTTCAAACGCACTTTTTCTTTAGCGTCTCCCCACACGACCGAGAATCGGACCGATTATCGGGCCGAATTTTGACAGTTTCTACTCGTCAACGAAGAAATCTGTCAAAAATCGGCCAGCTAATCGGGCCCATTATCGGTCGTGGGGGCAGAAACTTAGACACTGGCGGTCAAAATGATATTTGTTTATAAAGCTATGAGCATACTAACGTGACTTTGCATTGCAGACAAACAGCGGTAGTCGCGTAGGCAGAATGCCGCGCGCCGGCGCCCTTCTGCTGGCGATAGCGGCTGTCCTACTCGCCGCTGAGTGGGCTCATGCCTCATACATCGATCCTGGTAACTATATATCTCTACTACCTATTTACTGCCTTGATCTCATGGTAGCAAGCATGTTGAGTGTCGGGTCCTGGGTTCGATTCCCAGGTCGGGCAAAAGTGTTATTGGGTTTTTCCATTACCAATATCTCAATAGAAGCCCGGAGTTTGGAGGTGTGACACCCCCGTGCCTCGGAAAGCACGTAAAGCCGTTGGTCCTGCGCCTGATCTCTCTCCGGTCGTGTCGGATTGCCGTCCCATCGGGCTATGAGAGTTAAGGAAAAGGGAATGCACCTGTGTTTGCGCACACAATGGTGCATTATAATATCCCTGAGTACTTGGCTAGTCTGCATTAAGATTAGCCGCCATGACCGTAATCGGTCTGGAGAATTACATTTTTTTTATCTGTTCACTGTTATCAATCGTAATTTAAATTCAATGTTTAAAAAAAATGAGTAGTTGACATTAATAATTCCAAGACACAACTTCACTAAAAAAAACACTTATTTTAGGACTGAAAACCCGATGAATTTTTAAATAACCATAAAAATCGATTTTTAGTTTCTTTGAAATCAATACATAGTTAGTGAATTGAGATGCCAAAAAGTGACGTCATAGTTTAGTATTGTCATACATAAAAAGTACGTCAATTAATTAGTGGTGTCATCTACCCAATCCTCAAACATTTTTTTATAACGCAAGTAGAAAAGTTGTTTTTTGCTTTAATAGTAAATAATAGAGCCCATTTTCCTTAATTTACCATTCGCGAAAATCAAATGAAAATACCTGCACGATGAACTTTTTTATTATTTTTCACAACGTTACGAAAACTCTTGTCGGAAAGTGAGAAAAGAATTTACAGAAAAATAACATTGAGATGGAAAAATAAACTTAATTATCTCGTTGAATGCCAAACATGAGATTAAAGGGACCCCACAATGAGGGACATTTTTCGTCGCTATGAATATTTCGCGACAAAATATTCTGAAAGGAAGTCGTACATTTTATGTTCATACGACAATTTTGTAAACGTAATTCTTTTTTCAACACCTTTGTTCGTAAAGTGGTTGTTATTGTACCGCTTTTAGGGTCGTAATGTCGCGAATTATGTACGCGGGCTTTTTATTTATATCACATTAATGCAGTAATGGATTCCTTTTTCAAAATCTCAGCATAGTTTTTTTTATACACTTAAAATGTTGTACGTAAATAAATGATAAACTAAACATTAAACATAAATAATGTGATGAAAAATAATGCTTATTTATTAAATAACACAGTATTACATATAATGAAAAAAAACACACGTGCTAAATACGTTGCTTCTGCCGGGGCTGCGGGTTGTTCGAAAGAGATACCGCTCCCCCGGAACGCAAAGGGCACTTGAAGGAACATAGATGGGTTTTAGTCAGTAAAAGTCTGACACAAGGGCGGAGGAAGTTATTTTATGATTTTCCATGTATAAAAAAAATAAAAATACGTAGCTTAATAAAGCTAAAAGCAATGCAACAATACTTTAAAAATATTACATAATATTTTATTAGATCAGTATATCACAATTTTCCAAGACACTGCAAGCTCCGTCTTGTACTAAAGTGGCTACTTAAAAACTCGTAAACTTCTTATTTTACTTAGGAAAATGTTCTATAAAACAAAAACTATAACAAAACGTTTTGTCAACAGGAGACGACGACGTTGAAGTAAACCTGTCTGATTACGGCGAAGATCCTGCTGATCTGCAGCTGCTACAGGATGTTGGAAAGTGAGTTTTAACATATTTCACATAGAGATCTAAATTGAATAGGCAAAAGTTGAAGTCAAACACGGTGAATCTTGAGAATTGTTAACGAAGCCAGGCTTCGTGATTATGTAGTTTGAGTTATAAACTTAAACTGAACTGTGGGTAGCTATTGACAATGTTGCTATTAATTAGGTTTTTACCTTTACAAAAGACTTTACGAAATTTTAATTAATATATTTTGAGTCTTAAACTTAGTATCGATAAGGTTTAAAATCGTATATGTAAGTATAGAGAAATCAACACTGGAAATTTATTTTTGAATGTTGGCTGCTAATAAACATTAATACATATTGTAATAAAAAATGAGAAATCTTTACATCCCAAACCAAGTAAAGATGAACAAAGTGAATGCTTGCGCCACAGCAAAGCATTATCACGGACATAAACTTAGGCTAGCATTCAATGATGTGGTTTCAGACGATCGTCGCTGATCTACGTTTTCAGGCGCGCCTGTGTGAAGCGAGGAGGCAACTGCGACCACCGGCCTGGGGACTGCTGCCACTCCTCCTCCTGTAGGTGCAACCTCTGGGGCTCCAACTGCCGCTGCCAGCGCATGGGGCTCTTTCAAAAGTGGGGGTAGGCCTCCGCCCCACACTCCGACTCCCCTGAAGCGGCGACCATCTCCCACCAGCCGACGTGACCGCCGCTCCATTGGACGACAACATCTGCATTATCAAATGGACCCGTTGCGTTCTTTACCATATTTCATTTCTCTACGTTCCCCTCTCTAGGACTACCTTCACTTATCACTTAGAGAGATTCGAATTGAAAACAGGGACCTAGATTTTAGTTTGGAAATATTTTTGGACCTTTTATGATATACAAAATTTATAAATGGATTATTTTTCTTGTTAGACTTCTCTTGGTTTCGTTTTCGTAGTGTTTTCTTTATCTGATTCTCCGAGTGTCCGCTTACGTGGTTGGGCAATCACCCAGCCTTATTGCCCAATCAGTACGCCCCGACGTCAAGCTCGGCCAATCAGACCCCGGCAACTGCCTCTGGCGACGCGTCTTCAAGCGTTCCGTTTCATTTGAAGTTTTGGTTTGGACGAATTGACACGTCGCCTTGCAGGCAGTTCACCTATTCTATTACAATGTATGTATGTAGAGTTAAGTAAAATAATCGTAGATGAATAAAGCAGTAGCTGCTAAATTGATGGTAAACTTATGTCGATAGGAAGTAGAGATCACTACAAAATAGAAAAAAAAATATAAATGTACTTTTAAACTAAATGTTCTAGTCATGTAAGAGAGTATCGGTAATGGAAAACTTGGTGAAAGACGCTATTATAAGCCTTTATATATAACAACGCCATTCGTATTTGCGATTGGCACCTTAGATTTTTAAAATATCTATTATTAATGTGTCAATACTTACATAATTCATATAATATTAATAAAACGAATCTTAATGTATTGTATGCGACTCGGACAGGAGTATATATGGTATTGCAGCCAAGTAGATTCTCTGTATGTATGTAGCTTCTTATGTACGTTCCCGATTGTGGAATACGGTAATATTATAATGAATACCAATATTGGAATATGGAAAATGATAAAAATATATTAATAAATGTTTATGGACAAAATTTGTGTTGTTATTTATCACCTTCATAGGAAAACCCCATTGAAAAACGATCTTAAACAAGTAATAAAATTATTATTTTTAAGTAATCCCCGTAAAAAGAATAGAGATCCCTGCCGCAGCTAACAAAAGAGCTGATAACTTTGAAATGGCTTAACCGATTTTGATAAAACATACCTAAAAACGATTGCTAGGATACCTGCTTTCAAATAAAAAAAACCGCATTCAAATCGATTTAGCCGTTTAAAAGCTACAGTGCCACATACAGATTTCTAACACACCTCTTTTTGAGTCGGGGTTTAAAAAAATGGTAGGTACCTATCATAATCATCTACCTAGCCTTTCCCAATTACGATGGAGTCAGTTTACAATCTAAACAGGTGCAACTTAATTCCTATGTTTTGCATGGAGTAACTATGTATCTGACATCCGCAACACACGATCCCTCTAGGTAAAACTGGTTGTCAGATTTTCGGGCTACTGACTACCCGTAACGCCTGTCAATGATCTACGATTAGCAGCCGACCGATGCAACCAACAGCTTTACGAGGCATGGGAAATTGTACCTTTCAATCAATTCATATTAGTAGGTATAGTCTCTGTATCTCTAACAAAATGTTTCAAATAATAATATCACAGCTTCGGGCTTAAATAGTGGAGCTGTACGGTTTTGGGACCACTGTTTTGTTACTATGACGTTAAATAGAACTTCATGCCTACCTACCTGCTAAGTATGCGGTGTGTGAAACGTCCATCAAACTAAGTAACAATGATTGCTTGGAAACAACTTTGAATGTAACGTAGGTATTGTGCTTATGGATACATACAATAAGTACAGGTGTCATGGGGGTATTTAAAGATTATTTACAACATTTGTTTTCGAAAATAAATGTTAGAAGTTACTTTTTTTTTTTAATTTTTTTTTTTAGGATCTCCAAAATCATGACACACCAATAATATTTAAAAATATATTATTTTGGTATACTCCTCACTTATTAGAAGAATATCTCCGCAATCAGAAAATTTTCAACACAAACAAATCAAAATCAAACAAGATCAAAATTATGTGTGATATGAAGGGCTACATCAGATAAAGCAGCGGTCAGCTTCATCTAGGACATCCACTCCTGGACATAATTCTCCCCTATAGATTTCCAAAAGGACCGGTTGGAAGCGGCCTGCATTCGACGTCAGCGGTCAGCTTGGTAAATAATAAGTCGTAAGTATGTAAGTATACCTCTTTACAAAACTGAATACTATAGCAAAAGCGTTCATTAAAAATAGCAATCAAAGAAATCATTCAAACAATAACCTCGAGAAAATTGCTAGAGTCACTATGTAATTTCTCCAGACCGATTCCGGCCGCGGCGGCTAATCTTAATGCAGACTAGATACGTACGCAGGAGATATTATACAGGAAAAATTTTTAACCAGTGCGTAAATTTTGCCATAATAAACTTCAACACGTTTTATTAAACACGTATATTTTATTTTGATATGTCTTAGTACTAAAAAAAAGTGTACAAGTGTGCGCAAACATAGGTGCACTCCCTCTTTAACCCGGTGGGACGTAAATCTGACAAGACTGGACAGACATCAGGCGCAGGACCAACGGCTTTAAGTGCTTTCCGAAGCACGATTCGATTTTCCAAACTCTATACCAATATTATAGAGAAGAAAGATTGCTTTGTTTGTTTGGGTGTACTGAATAGGCTCTAAAACTACTAGACCGATTTAAACTATTTTTTTCATCAATAGCTACATTATTTCTGAGTAACATAGGTTATATAAAATCACCCAAACAAAGACGTAAGTGCACGCAGGTAGAATAAGCCACGCGGATGAAATCGCGGGCAGTTTACTAGTTTTATAAAAGTTAATACAAAAGCCCAAAAACTGAGAAATCTAAAGTTCTATCTTAGAATTTACTAACAAGAGTTGGTTAGTAACCACATGCTAGGTTTTACAAATGACAATTAGTACACTAAAATGTTGAAATAAAATTTAATTATAGAACACAGTATGATAACGAGCCAAGCATGTCGTAAACACGACTATTTTCAACATTTGTCGTATCCCTGAGGCAAAATCAAACAGGGAAGAATCATGAAAAAACTGTTTGGATTTTTACTATAAGAACATACATTTTAGCTTTTACAGTAACATATCGAGTAGAAGAGATAACGAAATCATTTAACGTGTTACAGTATTCAGTACACCATTTAGAAAGAAACGTCTACAATAACAGCAGTGCGGTTCTCTAAGCCTCACTTCGGAATTCAAAAGCTGAATCCGCAGTGAGATAACAAAATGGTATTCTGTTAAACACGATCACGCCGGTGGCGTCACCACGGCAAGCGAAAACACAACCAAAGCCAAGTGGGTTCGTTATCGAAGTGAGCGCGGTCACTTTAGTGAGACTGGTTTTCGAGTTTGCATTTTAGAGAATCGCACTACAGCTTTTTCTTATTCTTTTCGAGTCGTTGATAATCTTTTAATTTTTGAGCTCATAGGTGGTCACGTTTACCTATTGCAGAGTCAGTAGTGTTGTTAATGTCCTCTAAAGTGTAGGTGTAGGGACCCTTCGGGCACTATAGTAAGTGGGCCATTGCCTAGTCACGAGCGCCTCGTTCACACTGAGTGAGACAACGAACGAAAGTTTTTTTAGAGTTGAAGTCTAAAATCATGTTCGAAATCCATGGTAAAAGTTCTCTTTACGATGTCAGTACCACCCCGAATAAATAGCATGGCTTATTGATCACAAATCAGACGATAATATCCGGAGTAATTGATTGAAATCGATCGTTTCCAAACATACTACGTTGTTGGCAGTAGACAGCTGTCAAATATTAACAAAACAAATCATAAAGCTAATTAAAAACAAAACACAAACACAATAAGCAAGTACACAAAACACGACGTCACCAACTTCATTATTAAGAAAGTTGAACACAACTTTTTTATACATTTCATCAATCACTCCTTCGTCCTCATCGTTTCTAACAAACCGTCCCCTTTCCGAGACAAAATTAATTATTTCACTTTTCAAATTGTTTTACTGTGTACGTAAGCAAAAATGGCCGTTTGGGACTTGCCTTTATATTATTCACTAGCCTGTCCCATTTCGGTCACAAAGGGTACCGTGATTATGCCATGACGTTTCGTTTTAACACCGGAGCTATGAATGCTTTAAACTTGGGTTCAGTTTAATGATGAACAGATTATCTGGTACTGGGAAGGGGGAGAAACAAAAGATAGGGAAAAATAAATTATGTAAACCAGTTTTAAGTGGAGTGGTCCAAGATTCAGGAGTCGAAAAAAAGATGTCATTTTATCATGGTTAAAATTTTAAGGGTAGATAGAAAATTATGTAGTTACGAGATTTGTGTGGTACGTTCAATGCTAGGCCGTCGTTCTGTATTCTGTATTAAAAAGGTACCATACACTTACATTCAAGTGAAAGCCCTGCTTGGAGGCCTACATTTTTCTGGCACTACAAGAAACTACCATTAAACCACTTGTCCGGTTCAGCAGTCAACAACCTCCAAAGATGACCGGCGAGGTGCCATTACTAAAAACAAAACAAAAACAAGTGGATCGACTGATTTTTCTAAATGTTTTTTGCAGAATATCGTTAACATGTACTATTCAATATTAAGAGACACGTTCTTTGCGCAAGGACTTCAACTACACGCTTTAAAATTAAATTCCGACCACCAGCATTGTAGCAAGCAAGTACACATACCAGCTTTACTACATATTTCTCATAATATAATCGAAATGATATTAGTCTGGTGACACTGGGATCTCAACCCTAAACCACGGTATTAAAGCTGTAACTTGATTTTCCTTATGGTAATTTAGAAGAGAATGAATTATTAAAAAATCTATTTACAGACTACCAACACTAAATAGAACTTCAGACTACATAAAATGTAAAATATTTCTGGGCATTACCATATTATTTAAATACTTGTTTAAATAATTAATTAATATGACCAGAAGGCTTGCCATACAACGTTTTACGGGCACGTGTAACGTTAACATCGATGGTCTCCCTTTTTAATATTCATACGTTTTATGTTTATTAAATTCTCGTTTTAAGTTGTAAATAATAAATCTCCGACATGTGTTTTATTAAATCATACATATTACCCATAGAAACGAGAAATACAAAAGCTGGTATTCCAACTTCTTAAGTAGAAAAGCTCTGTCAGTATCGAGTTCATAATAAATATGAAAACAGAATTTTCACAATGCTCAGTTCAACTTTTGATTGAGAGCAAACCTTTCCATTTTCTATAAAGATTCCATTCAGAAGAATTATAACAGAGGATTTTTTTAATAATATTATATACAAGATAAAAATCTTAAAGCCGACCCCTGAACGAAGAATAATAACCCAAGAATGACCCAAACAACTTGGGATATAATCGAAGAAAGAGAGCATCAAAATAAAAGCGCACTTATCGCCCTTGTTTTCACCCTAAACCCACCCGAAAGGGACAAGGGACATACGACATAACTATAGAAAAAGCGTATAAATATGACCAACAAAAGGAAAATCCCTCATCTCTCGTGCGTCTTAATGTAAAAACTCCATACAAAAATCATTGGAGGATATTCCTATTGTCACGTAGGGGACTATATTAATTCGGTTTTGACCGCATGTGTTGGCATAACTTGGTAGAGAATAGTAAGTCCAATACCCAGGCTCTCGATAAGGTAAAGCTTTTGCAAAGAATCTTATTAATGTTTCAAAAGATTCGGGTGTCGGGTAGAGGCGCGTGATAATATTTATTATGTGTACGAGGTTCGTTATTGATAGTGATAGCCTATTGCGTGAAGAGGGTTAGGGACCTCAGAAGCTGATTTCGTATTATGTAATACCAGCTGACCCGACAGATGTCTTGTCCAAATAGTTTGTTTGTGATCGTTTTGTGAATGTGCAAAGAACTGTAAAGGTGAAAATGAAATGTAAATGTGGAATGTCAAATTATATTTACTGGATTAATATTGTTTTGTTTACATAATGGCAGAGTAGTGTACAACAATTTGAGCGTAAATAAATCACAAAAAGTATAACTACATACACACATACTACATAATAATATGTAATTCTATTCTCATAATTTCGGCCATACTAAAATAACATAGATCTAGCGAGTCTGCAATCTCGCAATATTTTATTTTGTTCGTTCGTTTCTACATAAAGTATCGTTTTTACATAAAGTATGTGGGATGTAGTGTAGTGTGTGTCATGATTGTGATGATAGCCTAGTGACTAAGGTGCCTGACTCTCATGTGTAAGGTTGCGGGTATAATATCAGGCAAGTACAAACGTGACTTTTTCAATTCATATATACTTTCTAATTACACGATATCACTGACATCGGTGAAGGAAAACATCGTGACGAAATCTGGACTTATAAGTCTAAAATCGTGAAGCCGCCTTTAATAAGTATGGAGATCAACACCTGTGCCTTCTCTGTATGAGAAAAGGCCTTAGCCCGGCAGTACTGGGGCTGCGGGTTGTTGGGGCTGCGGGTTGTTCGAAAGAGATACCGCGCCCCCGGAACGCAAAGGGCACATGAAGGAACATAGACGGGTTTTAGTCAGTAAACGTCTGACACTCCCTCCCGCCCCGCCCAGGTCGGGGGAAGTTATATGATGATTTGCCGTCTTTAAAAAAAAAAAAAAAACCCGGCAGTACGACAGTGGCTTGTACATTATTATAAATTGAAAGTAAACAGTAACACAATGGTTCGCTGAAGTTTTTTCTGTGTTACTGGAAAGCGATGTTATTGATCAGGTAAATATAGGTTCACTGGGTGGTAAGCGACGGTCTGGTCACGTAGGCACCCTGGTAAACTAATAGATGGGTATACAAATGTTTACATTTTTATGGTAAAGGTATCAAATAGCTTTATGACGTATAGTCCAAGATCCCAGTGCCGTCAGAATTCAGGTTAACTTAACTTTAGAGGTTTTACGGAACTTATTTTAAATGAGGATACCCGTGTGTATTCTTAGTTTAGTTGGTAGTAAGGGGTAGTTGTTATAAATCCAGATAACATCGCTTCATAAAATAATAATCACAAAATCACTCAGCAAAGATTAATTATCATTCAATTACGTAAAATGATTGAAAGTGTATAAATTATTCATCACATTTCAGGCAAAATAATTTATTATCATAAAGATGTATTTAAAGAAATTAGAAAACAAAAGTGCACTTTTATTTTCACATTATTTTTATTATAACTTTACATACTACTAATAAAATATTTAATGAAAGGCTTTTTTAAATTAAAAAATGACAGAGCAATGAAGAAGATGAGTTGAATAAAATGATGAATGATGAATGAATGATGAAGCTCGGAGTTTGGATTTGTGCCCCGTTAATGACTCGCCCCCTATTACATGGGACCTAAAAACATACCGGCGAACTGTGGGTGTACCTTTGTACCTCTGCTCAACCCGTACAAAGGAATAAGGCGTGATGGTATGTATGTATGTCTCAAAATTGAAGTAGATTTGGCGACTACGAGATCTTAGACTACTACAGAGAATTTGTTTCTTTTGCGTCTGGTCTATTTGTGTATGTATGATTTATGTAGGTTAAATGTAATTTATATGGCTGTAGGGGCAGACAGAGGACCAAATATAATTTTAATAAGTTTATTTTAAGCAATTCCAGCTAACAGACATTATAAAAAATAAGGTTGGTAGACAGTAATTTTTAAAACATACCATCACGCCTGTATTCCCTCAAAGGGTTAGGCAGAGGTGTACCAATGTAGTCGCACCCAAAGTTTGCCGGTATGTTTAGGTCCCATGTAATAGGGGGCGAGCCTATTACCATTAACCGGGCAAAAATCTACTACTAAGAATTGCATAGAAATACCCAATAACACTTTGCTCGACTTAGGGAATCGAACCCAAGACCTCTAGCCGCTTATTAGTCACACTTAGGACCACTAGGCTAACGAGGCAGTTAGTTTAGTTATAAGTTTTTTTATGAATTTTTGATTTCATAGAAAAAGTCAGAAAGGTCTTTAATATCTCCACAACCAAAAGGCTCCCAGGTAAAATCCAGAACAAAGAAATATCGCAATTAGGAGAAGAATATGTACATTTCGACTCCATTAAGTGTCCTTTTCACGCACATTATACACGAATTGAACTAAAAACACCATCAATACAGAATTAGAAAAAAATCCAACCTTCTCGACACAAAAGTGTACTAAAATGTTTAGGAACCCACTCTAATAGAAATTGGCTTTCAAAAATCGAATTTTCATAGCTTACCGCCAAAAATAATCGTAAGAGGTTTACATAAATTTTATGTAAGGATTACATCGAATGCCTGCCCGTGTTCATGAAAATTTGGCGCACCCTTTTAGATACAGCCTCACCGCTGAAATTCATTGAGTCGGTTATAATCTGATAGTATTTACTACTCAGCTACGCATTACGCTTCAAAGGCCATCCATAAATAGGTTTAGTGTAAAATAAACCGTATTACAAATTCCTTTAAGTATAAAAAGCTTTATGAAAATAGGGTTAGGTATCTTAACCAACAATTCAATGGAATAGAAATTTGCTAGAGCTCCCGGGTTCGATTCCCAGGTAAGGCAAAAAGTGTTATTGGGTTTTTCTATGAAATTCTCAGTAGCAGCTCGGAGTTTGGATTTGTGCCCGGTTAATGGCAATAGGCTCGCCCCCTATTACATGGGACCTAAATATATCGGCGAACTGTGGGTGTACATTGGTACACCTCTGCCTAACCCTTCGGAGAATACAGGCGTGATGGTATATATTTTTTTTTTCTTTAGAAATTTTCGATTCTTCTTGACTTTGTCCGTATTTCCTGCGTGTATTTGAGATTGGTCACAGTGACCGAAATTTCGTCGGGACGATGTTAATATAGGTAATATTATGGAATGGTATGGTTGCGGAAGAATGCTTAGAATGACTCCCGTGCGCCAGCCAAAGGCAGTTGGAGGAACAAGAGCCTACCATAGGAACACACAAACAGGAGAAGGATTTCATGAGCATTTCTTCACAAAAAAGAAAAATAATGGCAATGACAATGGTCATCATCATCTGCTTAACCTTTTCCCAACTATGTTGAGGTCGGCTTCCAGTCTAACCGGATGCAGCTGAATACCAGTGTTTTACATGGAGCGACTCCCTATCTGACCTCCACAACCCAGTAACTGCAACACGATACCCCTTGGTTAGACTGGTTGTCAGACTTCTTGGCTTCTGACTATCCGTATCGACTGACAATGGCAATGACAATGGTATGGTAGGCTAAAAAAAGATAATTAATTTTTAGTTTTGACACCAGCATCTGTCATTCCGCGGAAAGACATCCAGTGTCAGCCATAATGTCGTTGTGGCGATGCCATAAGGGAGGCTTCCCCAAGGCGTCGCCACATTAACCGGTATGTAGGTACGTTATTAAGTATGTAGGTACGTTAGGAGCTCTTACAATTTATGCGGTTGGTGCTGTCCAGCACCACTCTCTCGAACGAAAAAATATGCCCTTCCATTTAGGAGCTACAGTGCCGCAGACAGTCACACAGATGCACAGACAGACACGTCAAACAACGCCACAAACAAATGCTTATATTGTAAGAGCCCTAACTTTCGTCGAGAATCAATCACAATTAAATTTAACTTAAACAATAATTAATATACAGTTCATATTCAAACAAATAAACCCTTAATTACAAGTTCCTCGCAGAAGTACAAATGAGCAATTAAGATCCCATAGGTCGTAGACAGACATGAAGTTCGCTCGACTTGTTGCTATAGGAGTTACGAAATCTTTTCGGAAGCCTGTCCTTTATGACGTCACCGAGGCTTTATCACGTCATTGTAGGCCTTAGACACGTAATAGGCAGGAACAGAAGGTCAGACCCCAGAAAAGAACTAAATGCGTGTACACGCCACACGTACAGCGAGTACAACCATGGTCTAGTTGCATCATATTTAAGGTAGGTACGGCATAATATTCTGGGGTAATGCAACTGGAAAGGAAACTGCTTTCGTTGCACAAAAAAGGTGTATTAGAGCCATCTGCAATCTGAAACGAACTGACAGCTGTAAGCCACATTTCAAACAGCATAAAATACTAACTTTGCCATTGATGTATATATATGAGACTGCTATATTTGTTAGGTGCAACCTGTCTAAGTTTTCACAAGTGAGTAGCCTACGTAGGGCAGATAAACTGAATTTGGTTCAAAGTAAAATTAAACGGTTTCATAAAAGCATATTTCCAATGGCTCCAAAAATCTATAATCGACTTCCTAAATATATAAGGTTAGCAGAGAATTTCAATATTATGTTTAAAATAAAACTTTTTTCATTTCTAATTGAAAAGACATATTATTCAGTCGATAGCTTCTTTAATGATAAAATATAGTGCATGGTCTACTTAGTATTATTTTAAATTTATTGACATTTTATTGTAGTATCGACATATATTTTCTCTATATCTATTGACTTTAATTATTATTATTTTATTTTACTTTGCAATGTATTTAATTAATTAATTTTATTCTAAAATGTAACTTAGTGGTAATAACATTATATTATGACATAATTTTGACTGTAAAATTTTGTACACCATTACTGGTAGAACATGGAGAACATTTATCAATGTATTTATAACATCTATCAAACCTGTGTTCACAAATAAATTGTTTGAATTTGAATTTGAACAACACAAGCGCGCTTGTAACGGACATTTGTGTGTGTGTGCATGTTTTTACTGATTGTATAAGTCAACCTTCTGTATACTCGCGTGTCCGTGGACGGTGAGCAATAGGTAGCTCACCGTCCGTATGTCAACTAATGACAGACCATGTTGACGGCGCATTCGTGGTCCACGCGCGCCTCAAATAGATGTCAGCAAACATTAGGAGGGGCCACTCAGGGCCGATGCCTGCTGGGGCTGCGGGTTGTTCGAAACAGATAGCGCGCCCCCGGAACGAAAAGAGACATGGATGGTTTTAGTCAGTAAAAGTCTGATACTCTCTCTCAACCCACTAAGCGGGAGAAGTCATTTGATGATTAGCCATCAGTAACAAAACAAAACCTTCTGTATCCTATCTATATTGTGCCTTATATATTAAGCCTATATGTACACTGTATTAAAACATGTAATTAGATTTTGTAAGTACAGCTTTGCTATATTAAAAGGGAATGTTTTATATGATATTAATTAAAACGATGAATAAAAGGGTTTACTTCGTGTATTAAATTAATTACTGTCAAAGAGTTTTGACGTAATTAATAATTAGGATAATAATATTTTTCACGTAGGACGAGCGGAAAATTGTCAGTTCGTATGTCATAGTGATGGGACTATGAACATCGAAATTACGAGAACAGACAATCATTATCGATAAACGCGTTTTATAAAAAAGATATGTTCGGAAATTTCCAAGAACAAGTCCTGGCATTTAACACTAGCTTTACCTCGCGGTTTCACCTGCATTAAGTTACGTCTTTAGTTACTGCTTGCCCTGGGTGTCATAGCGTAATATTATACAAGCTGTTGATTTGCATCCTCGTCAAATTTTAGGAGCTTGTCATAAAAAAATATAATATAATTACGATACCTGGCCAATATCTAATAAATACTTGTTTTTTTAGTTGCAACTACCAAACTAAGCAAATATCACAGTATTCCAGAATACTCCTCTTGCAGAATTCAGAATCGCCCAGTTGCGTATGCGGTAGGCAGATTTGTCGCGCGGCTATATCAATGTGTACATAGCGCCTAAACCCTCTAGCGAGATGGCTAGCTCGAATTTGAAAATCACTACAAAAAAAAAACAAAACCAATTTATTTTTTTATTGATTCGTGTTAAGAATCACGAGCATAGTTAACTCCTTGAATTTGACGACGATGCAAATCAACGCCTTGTATAACGATCCAGGATCTTTCAAATCAGACCAATACTTCCTGAGTTTAGCGCGTTCAAACAAACAAACTCTTCAGCTTTATAATATTTGATGTCGCACCTAAAAACACAGTACAAATAAAGAGTTTAAAAAAATTATGGCCAATTACAAGCTTGCACTTACAGAAACATTAGTATAGATTAAGTACTTACATAATATAATAATAATAAAGTCAGTAAGACCGGTATTTCAAAAATGCCTGCAAAGTGCAGATATTACCCTCCTCCAAAACCGCTCAAACAAATTCAGTTTTCCGAGTGCATTAAGAACTTTAATTACACATTTTAAGTAAGAAGTTCAATATCTTGCCAGTCAAGACATTTAATACTCAACCAATCCCCTTGGGACACACGTCATGAGTCCCCATACATTTTTGCTACATATATCGATATGCCAAAATCAAAAATAACTTCGCTACCCTGTCAGTTAGAGTCTATAAATACATGATTTATAACTCGTTCGTGTATTTCTATACGTCTCTAGAGTATTCTCAGAGAATATTACATGGAGTGTGTCTCATTATAAAATAAGTGAAGCCGACGAGATTGGTACGCAAAAAAAGGAATGGGAGAAAGTTATTTGCGTGCCAATTAGAAGAATATTTTTCCAAGATATCAAAGCCGATAGAGGGATTGGAGATGTACCTATGCTGGTTTTAAAAAATATACAGACGAATTGAGAACCTCCTTTTTATAATTATTTAATTATTTTACTTTAATTAAAACGGTTACAGTTGTTACCAATTACAATAATCAAAGACATAATACCTAAAAATATAAAAGGAAAAAGAGAAAACACAAATAAAAATTTAAAACAAAACAGTACAAGGTCATCCCTTTCATAAATTCTTCTCACAGTACTTCTGATATACTAATAAAATCTTCTTCTTTGAAGTCGGTTAAAAATATCTTTAAAACTTGATTAAACTAGGAACGGTTGCTTTGCTTGGATCATTGAACTAACTTTTATTGTAGAGTAACTTTATATCACGCGTTGTCTTTCACTTTATACCTGCGCTGAGATGTCTTTGGTTACTGCTCCGCTCCCGTTGTTCGTAGCGTGATGTTATGTACGTTGTATGTATAAACGTATGATCGATTTACTTTGTATTTTCTTTGATATTGTGCTCAATACTAAGGATTTAAAAATCTGAAATGTTAATCTACTTTTGTTGCTGACTGAACGTTTAAACCCTTTCTCTGCAATCACTCTATCTATTGATGAATACCGCAATGAAATCCGAGTTTTAGAGATCTAAGCGTACAGAGCGACAGACAATGAGAAGCGACTTAGTTTTATACTATTTAAAGATAAATGTCCCAAACAAGTCAATTTTAAGCTTATACATCCTCGTTTGGGAAGCCTACACGTATTCATAAACATACTATTATGACGTCATATCCGATTCTGTGATAAGCCTAGCCAATAGTAACTGTTTATATCTTTTTTATAGCTTCAAGGCAGTTACTGGTCTTATCTCGTCGTTCATTCTTTGCCAAAATGAACAACTAAAACCAAACGATGTTGTTTCATTGTTAGAAAATGGCAAAACTAAACCCATTACGAAAATAATGTTTGTATTTTATGTAGAAGAAGTTTAGACATCCGACTTGTAATAGATAATAGAAAAACTATTTGTAGCAGGTATTTATTGGACTGAAATCCCAAAGTCGCTAAATCTACGTTTTCAACCACAAACCACACACCCACCCAGGACACCCAGTTTGTCCACCCAGGACAAACTTTGTGTGATGAGCATGATTGTTTGTTCTGTGTCTGGGTGTGATTTATCTATAATATGTATGTATTTATAAAATTATATAAGTATGTATATCAGTTATCTGGTTACCATAACACAAGCTCTGCTTAGCTTGGGATCAGATAGCCGTGTGTGAGTTGTCCCAAGATATATATATTTTTTTTTTTTTTTTTTTTTATATTTTGTGAAACATGCCTCGTGTATGGATGATTACTTCTTTTCTAAGTTATGGCCTCCGCCCCTATCCGACTTTTTGTAGGACCAACTATCGGACCGTTCTATAGATTCATCGCTTCGTTCGACCGACGCGGCGTCGGGAACAGGGTCCAAGCCACTGGTGGTCAGGGCTCCTGAGAAAGGAATCTCCTAACAATACGCGGCGTGTCTAGGAGTATCGCTTTCTGAATCAAGCCCTTGATCTAGCTGCCCAACGAGAGCCTCCTTAGGTGTTGGTCGAGGCTCTTGGCTATAATGCCATTGGCTGTAACGACAATCGGCACAATGATGGCTGAATCTACGTAAGACGTGACTTACCGCGGGTGAAATAGGCCACGCAAACGAAGTCGCAGGCTGTTCGCTAGTTAATTATAAAAGATACGAGAATGTAAGGATGGTTGATTGTTTGTTTGTTATAGGTACTTTTATTTGTTTAACCATCACGCCTGTATTCCCCGAAGGGTTAGGCAGAGGTGTACCAATGTACACCCACAGTTCGCCGGTATATTTAGGTCCCATGTAATAGGGGGCGAGCCTATTGCCATTAACCGGGCACAAATCCAAACTCCGAGCTGCTACTGAGAATTTCATAGCAAAAACCCAATAACACTTTTTGCAAATCCAAACTCCGAGCTGCTACTGAGAATTTCATAGCAAAAACCCAATAACACTTTTTGCTCGACCTGGGAATCGAACCCAGGACCTCTAGTGCAGCAGTCGTGCTAAGGACCCCTAGGCTAGCGAGACAGTTGTTGTTTAACCATTGAACGAAATTTGCTGACACACACTAACTGGTCGCGACGTTTTTATGGCCTCGTGGTATAATTTAGTATGTTGTCTTAATTCCGAAGTCTACGTAGTTGAAGGCAGCAGCTAGTTTTTTTTATAATTGTAGGTATCTTAGGCTGGCCTCCCACGTATGACAATCGGTAACCGATTCTTTTGCAGGAGAGAATGCACCATGTGAATTCTAATACATCTAGGCACACGTTCTACATTACGTCCGGTGGGCTACTATTTTTTATTTTGTAAAACATAGCTCCGCTCCCGTGGGTCGTCGTGTTATATATTTATGTTACTTAGGAATAATGTAGCTATGGGTAAAAAAAAATTTTTAAAATCGGTCCAGTAGTTTTGGAGCCTATTCGGTACAAACAAACAAACCAAAAAATCTTTCCTCTTTAGAATATTAGTATAGATAAATCGAAGTCAGATATTATAAAAATAATATTTTTAAAACAATCTATGAATCTATAGGTCTGGTGTTTATTACCCATTCTTCTCCAAACTACCTTTAGGAAGGGGCACCTATATCTTATTATTTTTTTGAATAACGTTTAAAATTGCCTAATTGAATTAAATACTTTGATTTTTTTCTTTGGTTGTACATACATTGGCACACCTCTACCAAACCCTTCGGAGAATACAGGCGTGCTGGTATGTGTGACTTTGCTTTTGAATTTGGCGAAGAGACATTTGTTCTACAGCGCGTTAATTCCACACAAATTCCTGCATCGCCTGACACTGCACTTCTCAACTCCGTCAAATTTACTCTGCACAGACTATTTTGCTGAGTTACATAGAACGTGCTGCCTCGAAACAGTGCAATGCCTTAATCTTCAAACTCAACACGCGTGCTTTTAAGAGGTACTTTTGAGAACTAAGCTTACGTAAGGGATAAAAGCGTCTACCAAAGGATATAAACCATTTCTTTAGAAACACGATACTTTCACAATCTAAGGATAAAAACTTGAAAACAATTTCAAAGTACTTTTTGAACTAATTAAGGCAGAGTTTTCAATAGTCAGTCATCTTTTATCTGATAAATAAATATGACATATTTTTCCTTATAACCGCCATCTTGAATTTATATACATAGACTTTATTGTTCTTTGTTTCATATAGGTTATCTTATTTATTAAGACTGTAACTATTGTACATAGTTTCAGTCAACCAAATGTAGTGAAAAAATAACACGGCAGATGCAAATCCATCAAGGTTTATTCAATCAGAGCATTGAAAAATCGACCCTAAGCCTAGTCATCTCAATCACACGCGAATTGATTCGTAGGTTAAGCTGCATTTATTACGGTTAGTTCTTAGATGGGTGGCGATTCATCGACATTGCTTATTCGTATGAAAACCGGGAAGCAATAGAGACAATTGCTTCCCGGTTTTCATACGAACCCGAAAATCCAAGACAATATTATTATTAAAGCGGATACTGAAAGCGAAACTGGATACAATATCTTTAAGGCTCGTTCTCTATTACATAACAGAGGTATATATAACAGATACACAACATATAAAATAATATTAGTCTCCCGAATGAATTTCAGTCGCAGTAGTCAATCTCGATGAAGACTATCCAAGTATGCAGGAGATATTATAGTGTATGCGTAAACACAGGTGCTATCCGTCGCTCTCATAGTCCGAAGGGACGGCATTCGACACACAAGGACCGACGGCTTAACATGTTTTCCGAAACACGAGTATCGCGCACCGTCATCTCCAAGCCACTACTGAAAAATACCCAATGGGAAAACCCAATAGCATCTACTATTTACAATATTGTACGGGGGGTGTACACAGATTGAAAATTGCACCACAGTTTTACATCACGCTACTTTATCACCGTTTTTAGAGTTACGTACAGTCAGCGTCAGAGAAAAGTAACCCCCCCAAGACTACGGTTATACGGTTTGATGTCATTACCATACGGGGTTCCTTTTCTCTGACGCTGATCCTACTAAAAGGATTCCAAACTAAACCCTATTACTAAGGCTCCACAGTCTGTTCGTCTGTCTGGCACTACCTTTTGAACAGTAATAGGTAGACACTTAAATTTTTTACAGGGTGTATATTAGTATGGCCGCTACAGCACAAATTATAAAAATCATCATCATCATGTCAGTTGCAGGACGTCAACTGCAGTATAAACGCCGCATAGATTTCCAAAAGGACCGATTGAAAATAAAGTAAATATTCAAAGCAATGGGTCGGCCACATTAGCCGTAAAACCGATGACCGTTGGGGTAGAAGTTTTCTTAAGTGGAGACCGTCAATCAGCAAGCGTAAGGTAGGACGCCCTCAGGCTCGGTGGAGCGACGATCTTCACAGGGTAGCTGGTAGCAACTGGATGACAGTTGTCGAGAATCGAGCTAAGTGGCGTGTGATTGGAGGGGCCTATGTCCAGCAGTAGACTGTAGCAGGCTGATGATGAATAATTAAAGTGATCCCCATACAAGAAACGTGTTTTTTTTATGTCATCATCATCATATCAGCCGCAGGATTTCCACTGCTGGATATAGGCCTCCCCCATAGATTTCCAAAAATACCGGTTGGAAGTGGCTTGCATCCAGCGTCTTCCTGCGGTCTTAACTAAGACGTCCTATGCTGCGCTTGCCGGTGCGTGGTCTCCATTCGAGAACTTTGCAGCCCCATCGGCCATCAGCTCTGCGTGCCATGTGCCCTGCCCACTGCCACAGCTTTTTGTATGTATTCAGTGTTAAATACTGTACGGTAGTACGGAACTCTTCGTATGCAAGTCCGACTGGTACGTGCCCGGTTTATATTCCCCAGGGTAATGTAAATCGTATTATTGAAAGGTCGGCCGCTCTCGGACCGAGATAAAAAGTACACTCGCAGTCACATGTGCTTTGATTTTCTAAAGGGACCCGTGATATGAATTTATAAAGCCTTTTTGATAACCGACGCGACGTAGACATATGAGACATTTTATATTTCGTCTTTACGCCTGTTTTGGGGCGAATCGTGATTAGAATTCTGAGTTGTTTTTGTGGTTGAAGCTACCTACTTTGTGCGAAGGTAACTACATCATTTTTTGTTATAATTATGCATTTTTTTTAAGGGTGCTCTGTTTCAATTTTACTTAATAATAAGGATTTAACCCAAAAAAAAATAGCCAGCATATGCAATGATTAATAAAATGCCAACATCGGAGAAAGTATATAATATAATAATAGTTAGAAATTTTGCACTGGGTATTAATATAAGTACAAAATCGCCAAGACGGGCGCCTTCTTGTGTGGGACAATAATAGGTTAGTATTGTTACTAACAAAATAGGGTCAATTTTAAGAGTTTTTGTCTCACTAAAAGCTGAGAAAAAGGCATAGATGTTAAGTAAACTTGTTTTCCTAACTACACATGTGCTTCAAATACTAAAAACTAATCTCGAAAAGTTCTGAAAGAATTTGGAAATAGTTGTAAACATATATAAATAAATAACTAGCTACTACACGTAACTTCGTCCGCATGGATGTCAAGAATCCTACTAATGTTATATATGCGAAAGTTCGTGAGGATAGATGGATGTTTGTTAATCTTTCACGCTGAAACGGCTAAACGGATCTGGATGAAATTTGGCACTTAGATAGTTTATAGTGTGGAAAAACACATAGGTTATTTTTTAGCCCGGGAAATGTACGGTGCCCGTGGGATAATATACAAGGCGCAGACGTAAGTACCTAATACCTAATAACTTTGACGCAGACGAAGTCGCGGGCAGAACCTAGTATCATATAACAGAGCCTTTGGTAGTCGGCAACAATGTAGCTTTCTATCAGTGAAAGTTTTTGAAGTGAAAACTTCTTTAGCGGCGTTGTGCACTTGTTTTGGAATGGGTAAAAAATGTTAAACTCGCGTCAGGACACGTGACCTGATCAAAAATTCGTAAGATTTTCGATCAATCTTACGAATTCGAAAATCTTACGATTTTTTTTTTTTTTTTCAATTTATTAATTTTTACTTTGTTGTTAGACCATTACTTCCAAAAATAACCTCTTACAAACAAAACAACAAACATGATTTACGTCTTTATAATATTACTAGGGACAAGAATACCAAGTTACTGGCATTCTCCTCATTAACTAATGAAGATAGCCTACTCTATATATGTACATATATTATGTACACACGCTTCTAACATCATTTATCAAAGTAATGATAATAAGATAGGGCAAGGTTATTTTCCTTACGTTTTCTCCGTATTTTCTTATCTCCCTTCGTATAAAATTAACTCTTATCATGAAAAATGATGAAGGCTCAGCTGTCTTTTGCGAATCGGTATTGATGTTCATATTTAGCTATTTATTACCACTTTTTTTTACTACGCTTTTTATGGCACTATCAAAGATGTACTGAGGGTTCAATTTGCAAAGTACAATTTTGTAGTCTCTGGGATTCAAATGAACTTAATTTTGCCGAAACCAAACCAGTTCTTCTTCTTTTTGAATTGATGGTTCAAGATAATCTTTTTCTTAGCCCAGTAGGTTAGGTAGGCCACGTTTATCACAGCATCAGTGGTTAGAAATGTCTTCTAAAGTGCAGGTGTATCCCTATACCTCACGAGACGACTCCCAGCCACCGTAGACGCGGGTCTGTGGGCGGTGAGCAATGGGTAGGTCACCGTCCGTACGTTCACTAACGACAGACCGTGTCGATGGCGCGTTCGTGTTTCACGCGCGCCTCAAAGAGATGTCAGCAACTTGGAAGGGGCCACTAAGGGCCGATGCCTGCCTGAGCTGTGGGTTGTTCGAAAGAGATACCGCGCCCCCGGAACGCAAAAGGCACATGAAGGAACATAGATGGGTTTTATTCAGTAAAAGTCTGACACTCCCTCCCGTCCCGCCCAGGGCGGGGGAAGTTATTTGATGATTTCCCATCTATAAAAAAACCCCTACACCTGACCACTTACTAAATAACCCAAAGTGTCCCCACTTTGGGTTATTTTGGGCTCTCGCCTGGTCAGGAGCACTGCACTCGCATTGGGTATTGGTCAGCCAGTCTATTAAGCGCTTTCCATATAGACTATTGGAGATCACAACCAAATGGCAGCGGTGCATCTAGGTCGGTGCGACCTCGTCTAAGTGAATTTTCAAATTCGGACAAATTAAACTTTTGTGTATTATTATTCAGTATTGCCTCTTGATTAACACAGTTTTAATCATCCTTTGATTCCGAATAACTAAATCCGATAGACGATAAAATAATTATCACTTAGTATTCTCCCAATTCTCAAAGAAAAACATACGCAAATCAAACTAAAACAAATCGCTTTGTATAAACACAATGAATGCTCTACCAGCGCTAGTTTGCCCCTCTCAGCAGCATCCGACGCTGCTAGTATTAGCATTTTTAGGGTTTCGTACCTCGAAAGGAAAAAACGGAACCCTTGTAGGATCACTTTCTTGTCCGTCCGTCTGTCTGTCAAGACCCTTTTTCTCAAGAACGCGTGGAGGTATCAAGCTGGAATTTATGTCAAATACTCAAGTCTACTATCTCTTGGAGCTGTAAAAATATCAAACTTCTAAGCCAACGCAATCAAAAGATACAGCCGTTTATGCCGCAAATTTTCGACACTCGCGAGGGAATCAAAACCTACAGGGTACTTCCCGTAAAAACAGAATCTTGAAGTTTAGTACGATACAGGAAAAAAATGCGAAAACCGTTAATGTTTACTTACATCATATAACATTTTTTTTTTTTAATATTTTTTACTTATATACCTACAGGTTTGTACGGAACCCTCGGTGCGCGAGTCCGACTCGCACTAAGCCGGTTTTTTGTAATGCACCCGGAACGTGCAGAAAATTGTAAAACGAAAGAAATAAATGCATGAACGCATTCAACATCTGGCAGTGTTTGACTGTTCGTGTTGTTATATCATGTTTGTCAATTTTGTTAGAGTGGTGGCAAAAATTGTTGGCTGTATTGTGGAACAGTGATTCGTAAGTGGAGTGCTTTTAGAGTTCCGTAACTCGAAAGGGTAAAATGGAACGTTTTAAGATCAGTTTTTGAATATTAAAATAGGAATTTGCAGTACAACAAAAGTCGACGCCACCAATTCTTTTGATATTTGATGTGAGTCTAAAATCGCCAATCCGTCTTGATCAAGTGTGGTGATCAATGTTCGTTCCTTGTCCGTATGAGAAAAGGCCAATGCTCTACAGTGGTGCATTTATTTTTATCTACTCTATATGCACAATGTCAAGTAACATGGGATAAGGGCAGAAAGATGATGATGATGATATTATGCACAATGTCTTAATACTGGGGAAAGACCTCCCCAAGTCATTCCAAATAGTCTCAATGCAGGTCTTATCAAGCCACCTTTTCCTGGGACGGCCTAGGTAACTAATAGGACATTAGTAGGTTTATGGTTTTTACCAATCGAAAGAAAACGATCAATATTTTTATCCTTTACATGATTCATATACACACACACTTTTTTTTTTCTTGGGTTCGATTCCCAGGTCAAGCAAAAAGTATTAATGGCTTTTTCAATTAAATTCTCAGCAGTAGCTCGGAGTTGGGATTTGAGCCCGGTTAATGGCAAAAGGCTCGCCCCCTATTACATGGGACCTAAACCTACCCGGCGAACTGTAGGTGTACATTGGTTCACTCGTACCTAACTCATCGGAGAATACAGGCGTGATGGTATGCCAATCGATAAACTAGCAAATATTTCTATCCAAAATTTCATAACGCTAATGGAATAAAGCAAAAAAATATGACGAAGTTTTCTGTATACCCATATCCAATTGTCCCGAAATAATGGGCGTTAGTATCTGGCAGTCCGAATAGATATATAAATCTGTGCTAACAATAGTCTATGCCCGAATAGATTCATCCAACGGAATTTTGCCAGAGCACGTAGGCAGTATTAGTATTTATTTCGTTCTGAAATTGATTTTAATGGTTTTGTATTGTAGACACTATCATATAATGTCGTATTTATGTCATACTAATATTATAAAGATTGTATGTTTTTTTTTTGGTTTTGTGTATAGGAGGCAATCTGGGAGGAGCTCGTGGCTAAAATAATTACAGCCGCATAGACCGATCTTCCGGGTTAAGCCACGCTTGCCGAGGTTGGTCTGTGGATGGGTGACCATTTACCATAGGGAGTTTCCTCCGTGCCTCGGAAAGCACGTAAAGCCGTTGGGTCCCGGCTGTCATTTGTAGATATTTGACAGTCGTTACGGATAGTCAGAAGCCAAGAAATCTGACAACCAGTCTAACCAAGGGGTATCGTGTTACCCAGTTACTGGGTTGTGGAGGTCAGAGAGGCAGTCGCTCCATGTAAAACACTGGTATACAGCTGCATCCGGTTAGACTGGAAAGCCGACCCCAACATAGTTGGGAAAAGGTTAAGCAGATGATGATGTATAGGAGGCAATCTCTGGAAGTACTTGTTCGATTACTAATAATATTTTACTGATAGAAAGCTACGCCATGACGGGTGCTTAGCTACGGTTATGTTTCATGATATCGACTTGATTTCCTCGCGATCGAAGTTGCGGGAAAAAAGTAGTAGTAACGAAACTATAGTCTTGAGTTGACTTTGTGAGTTTTAGAATAATATAGCAGGTTTCCTAATTAACACTAAATTGTATTTCACATGTAAATGGTTTCTTTTAAATATATAATTTCGTTTCATAATACATATTATTATTAATGACAAAAACAATAGTCACAAATATTTTATAAACTTTTCAGAAGCACTCAATATTTAAATATGCAAAATCCGCCAAAATATACAAAATGTTAAATACAATTTCCTTACTTTTTTACGTACGTTTTTTTACATACAACTTTTTAACCTTATTACTAACTAAAAAGTTGTTAACCGCTATTGCCCGCAATTGCACATAACAATGTGCATGAAGCAGCAAAAATCCCTGTATATGACTAACCCTTTACCCGCTGCATATTCAAAACGGACCAAGTCTCTTCTTTTTTTTCCTTTACACTGACGGACTTGTCAAAAGCCAAAGCATAGAATAGACAAGGCCTACAAAGGCAGCCTCGCACCCAAAGGGTTAATTAATTCGGTTGCCCGGTCAAAAATTTTGTTTACCTTTGCCATTTTACCGCGTTCCCGCGACACGCTTCGAGCAATGGCTGACAACACAGTTTTGAATTTGTTTTTTTGTGTTGGCACTAAAATTACGATGTTAGGTTGGTAACACTGGGTGAGTGTGACACGTACAATCGTAAAGTGTAATGTTTTGTGGCTTTTAGGCTTGAAACTGCATGTAGGCTTGATCAGGAATTGTAGCCACATATTCAGTAGCTTATATTTAGTAGTGGGGCGATCCGTATTGACGATAACGTATACCCATGAATTATGTTTTTTACATAGGAGGTATAGATAGACTAATGATTATTGCGATAAGGGTAAAAATCCTTCGGAACAATATGTCATGAAATTAAGAAAATAAGTACTAGTCAACTTAAAAAGGGGTGAACGGGACATTTTTATCGCTTCTTAAAATAAAATTAGCTATTTCAGATATAAACGTATTTTATACTATATCGATGGTAAAAGTTTTCGCTAGATTATATTATGTTAAAC
The DNA here is from genome assembly GCA_932526535.1 of Caradrina clavipalpis. Taxonomy (NCBI): domain Eukaryota; kingdom Metazoa; phylum Arthropoda; class Insecta; order Lepidoptera; family Noctuidae; genus Caradrina; species Caradrina clavipalpis. Next base: position 6,150,020 of record OW052105.1, read on the forward strand.
ACTATTTGAATATCATATTAGATATTCACATTTATTTCTCATTTATTTACATACCATAATGTGTATAAAGATGAGCCGCCGCCGCTGCCGCCGTTGGTCCCGGCTGTCATTCGTAGATCTTTGACAGTCGTGACGGATAGTCAGAAGCCAAGAAGTCTGACAACCAGTCTAACCAAGAGGTATCGTGTTGCTCAGTTACTGGGTTGTGGAGGTCAGATAGGCAGTCGCTCCATGTAAAACACTGGTACTCAGCTGCATCCGGTTAGACTGGAAGCCGACCCCAACACAGTTGGGAGAAGAACTAAGCAGATGATGATGAATGTGTATAAAGATGATAATGATGTTTTTTTGCAATCGTAAGCAATCAGGCTGTCATGGCTAAAGCTTAAGTACAGTAATGGACCCTGCTAGAGCACAGCAACATTATAGGAATTTAATATTATATCACCATTTTTTACGCAAAACAAAATATTTATTATTATACTGACACATATATTACTTAAACAATAAATATTTATTTTGGCAACACAAAACGAATTACTCAGCGGTATACAGCACATGATCACACACGGCGGCATCGAAAAAGCAACTTTCGTTGCACTTTGTCAACGCTTCAAAAATGTCACCTGCTATGCAGTTTCAACCTCTTAGAGCAGCAACATACAGCAAAACGTGACTCTGTACAATGCCAACACTCTCTATGTAAAGTGTATCGATTGTCTCTCTAACTATGTATATAGGAAACTAGCTTTTATATTCACCTTCATTGTTTTCACATACAGAAGCAACAAGAATATTGTAACCAAGTTTTTGTATAAACCAAATTGAATGAAAAGAGTGTCCATGGAGTTTCTTGCTCGTTCTTCTCCATAGAGACCTACGTTTTGGAACGAGCAACTAGCTTCAATATTAAACTGTAACTTTTTGACAATTCAAAAGTGCCTGTTAATGGTCTAATTGAAATAAATGATTTGAATTTGAATTTGCCCGCTACTTTGTCCGCGTGGCTTATTTTACCCACGTTAAGTCTTCGGTCAGTTCTTTGCTCCCGTGTGTCGTAGCTTGATGTTATATAGCCTATGTTACTCAACGCTATTGAAGCTTTCTATTGGTGAAAAAATAGTAACAATCCGTGGAAAGGTTTCGGAGCTTATACGATACAAACAACCAAAAACAAATCTTTCCTCTTCATAAAATTACTAGGGAACTGAATTTTTGACCCGCTTTTAGTTACGTTTTTCGTTATTGCTCCGCTCCCGTGTGTTATAGCGTGATGTTATATAGCTTATGACACCCACAAATAACGTGGCTTACTATGGGTAAAAAAAAACAAAATTCGGGTTAGAGATTACTCGCTACAACCTCACAAACTTTACCTCTTTATAATATCAGTATACATAGTACGAGTAGTATAGAACACAGCGGCTTTACTGGCAATATTTTTAAATCTGCACTCAAGTTTTCAATCTGTGCGAAATTGATGCATAAGTCGTTACGTAAACTTGTTTACTGCATCGCCGGTACCTGTAGGGTTATCGACCAGCCGTGTACAAACAATTATTTTTAAAAGCTTCATTCGAGGTTCGAGGGTCGAGCAAAAAGTGTTAGTGGGTTTTTCTATGAAATTCTCAGTAGTAGCTCGGAGTTTTGATTTGTGCCCGGTTAATGGCAATAGGCTCGCCCCCTATTACATGGGACCTAAATATACCGGCGAACTGTGGGTGTACATTGGTGCACCTCTGCCTAACTCTTCGGGGAATACAGGCGTGATGGTATTTATTTACTTATTAGTAGTGGATTTTATCGAAGAATAATATAAGATGATGTCAGATGGACACCTTTACGAATAAAATTGAAATAGTGGAGCCTGTAGAGCCATCAAAAGCTAATGGACTGAGATCCTGACGTTGCTTTGCTGCACATACTTCATTTTAGCATGGCTGACTTTTTGAAAATAGAAGGAGGAATATGTATTTAGATTTAGAAAGATAAGCGTATTTGCTAGTTTAAATTTCCTTTTGAGGTTTTTTTCAGGTATCGGTAGTAGGTCAGTTAGTAGGTCTTTATCAGGTAAAAAAGGTTCCATAATCATTAACATACAAGCGTGACGGCTGGTTTTTATGTATATCTTTCAGGATATTATCATCCAGAAAATAAGGGCCCAACATTGGAGCTTATAAGTACGCATTTTCCCTTTATCTATTCTCGAAATTTTAGCCATGCTAAAATGATTTAGAGATGACGGCGCCGGGATTTTAGACCATAAGGACTTTTATGATTAATGTTTTATTCTAGTCAAGGAAAAGAACCTATTCATCATTGCCATTCGGCAATGATGAATAGGTTCTTTCATAGCATTCGCTGACCTAGTGAAGGTCAAGGACATCCCTTCTTCTTCTTATCGTGTGGGCAGAAAGGTCTAGCGACCCCACACACCCTAGTGTCAGAGTTCATCAGTGCTTTTTTCATCCCAAAATGGTTGTAAGCAGCACATGACTGAAGACCGATTCTGCTAAATGAAATCGTTAGAAATATAGTCACTATCACAACTGAGTAACAAACTAAATCAACCTTTTTGTTTTTCAAACCATTTTAACTTTTATCCTTACAGCTAGCTTCTGGCCGCGACTTCGTCTGCGTAGTCTTCATTATGGGACTACGATCAATTTCACGAATGTGAAATAACTAATTATATTAAAACCAAACTGTGAAAAGTGAATTAAAGAACATTTTAGTGTATAAAAAGGACTTTGTATTATATATCCCCCCCCCCCCCCCTTATGTGAGTGACAAATAAAACACCTTTATCAGAGTGACGAGGTACCCGGGTACCTTCATACAGTTTATACGTAATGTGAACAATCAAGATCTGCTTTAACGTTACACATACTTTGAATATTATTATTTTAGTTAAGCTAAACAGTTGACGATCTGCGGCGATCAAAGCGGAGGAGGGGTGGAGTGCGGTACATGATTATCGGCGCGCAAGAAACACTGAATCCATTCAATACATCGTGCTTGATATTGACACTTGACTGTATACGTTTGTTTATTGTACGAGCTTATTTATATTTTGTGAGTTTATAATTATTTCATTATGAATATTGGAGCGAGTACTTCTAAACAAAGATCGCGTGTTCGAAGATATAATTCATCAGAATTACTTGAGATTTTAGCAGAATCTTCTAGTGACGAAGGTGAGTTTGTTGCTTCTGATAATGAACATGATTATATTCCTTTGGTTGAAGAGGGTAGATTGGAAATTTCGGATGTTGAGCCAGAAACTGAAATCGAAAATGAGATTGACTCTTACGATTCCGATGCGAGTTTTGAAGGGGAATCGTTTGAAAATATTCTTATAGCAAAAGATGGAACGCGGTGGCAGTCTGATCCACTTCCCAGAACACAAACTAGTAGTCGAAACATTATTTGTCAACGGGGTGGGGCTGCATCTTTCAGTAAATTTTACAATCAAATGGAAATATTCAAAAATATCTTGTCCAATGAAATGTGTGACATAATCTTGAGGGAAACTAATCGGAAAGGGACTAAGATTACTGAAACATACAATAATAAACTGATGGAAAATTATCCTGATATTAGCAAGCGACCGAAACAAAAAATATTCAAACCATTCACAAAACAAGAATTGGATGCATTTATTGGCATTCTAATCTTTAGTGGGGTGCATAGATCTAATAAAGAGCATTTGACTGAACTGTGGAAATCCAGTCACTTACCATTATTTCGGGCTGCGATGTCCCACGATAGATTCAAAATGCTGTTACGCTTCATAAGGTTTGATAATGATGCAACGCGCCCTGAACGTTTGTTGGCTGATAAAGCAGCCGCTATACGAGATATTTGGACAATGTTCATTTCAAATTTGAATAAAATCTACAAACCTCGTGAATGTATTACCGTTGACGAACAGCTATATGGATATCGTGGGCGGACTCGCTTTACTCAATACATGCCATCGAAACCTGAAAAGTATGGCATAAAAATATTCTGGGCTTGTGATGCAAATAATTCCTAACCCCTAAATGGACAAATCTATACAGGAAAGTCAAGTGATGGCTATCGTCAAACAAATGTTGGAGAATGCACTGTATTAGATCTCGTGGCTAAATATAAAAAATCAGGACTGAATGTAACTACGGATATTTTTTTTACGTCTCTTCAACTGGCTCATTCCTTGAATTCGTGGAATATGACACTAGTTGGAACGGTAAGAAAAAATAAACGGTTTCTTCTTGCAAATATGCAAGCACACAAGGAGAGGGCGATTTATTCTTCTAACTTCGCCTTTAGCAAAGAAGCAACTGTGTGCTCCTACGTACCTAAAAAGAATAAAGCAGTAATAATGTTGTCATCAATGCACATGTCACCAGTTATTGAAAGTAATAAGGAAACTGCCAAGCCAGAAATAATTTTATATTATAATAAAACCAAAAGTGGAGTGGACAACATGGATAAGCTGTTAGCAGAATATACCGTAAAACGCAGAACGAATCGGTGGCCTTTAGCACTTTTTATAATATCATTGACATTGCAGCTTTGGCAGCATATATCATTTACATGGAACATAACCCACAATTTGTCTCGAGTGACAGACGAAGAAAGTTTTTGAAATCATTGAGTCTACAACTGTGTGGTAAAAATATAGAACAAAGATCAAAAAATTGCATTGTCACATCAAAATTACATGTGAGATCTGCAATACAGGACGTGCTTGGCCAAGAACTAAGGCTTTCGATTTCTTCTGGATCTACAACTTCTATAAGTCAGACTAGACGAGATTCTACAGGGCGTGTTGCAGTCGTCGGAAGTTGCTACATATGCAGAGAACTCAAACGTAAGCAAAGAAAAACACGAAAAGCTTGCACTAACTGCAGAAAACCAGTTTGTGATGAACATGCAGTAACTCGTCCAACGTGTAACACCTGCTACGAGAGCTGTGCTAATTCTGTATAAACAAAGAATTTGTAATTTTTATAGAAATAAAATATTTTAACAAATGTTTATTATTTCATTTTTGTACGAAATTATAAATATTTTTTTCATAGACATACAAAACACGAAGAGGTACCCGGGTACCTTGTCACTCTATTGTGAGGTTATAATATGTTTTGGTTTCTACAAAACATTGTAAATAGTTGACTGGGTCAAAACATTAAAAATTATATAATTTATAAATAGTTAAGAGCTCTCAGGAAACCACAGCTACCTACAGGGCTTATAACATACTTTTCTTTAAATTTGAAAATGCTAAAGGTACCCGGGTACCTCGTTACTCACATAAGGGTTAAGCCAAAACTGAAAGCACAAAATCGCAGGCATAAGGTAATGCTATTCCCCGAGGGCGCCAACGTAGTGTGCTACGCGGATGACACGTTGGTCCTGGCGCAGGGGTGGTCGCACGAGGCGGCGGCCGACCTTATGACACGCGGGGTTGCGATAGTCGTCGAGAGGATCCGGCAATTGGGTCTCGAGGTGGCCTTGCACAAGTCCGAGGTCCTGTGCTTTCATGGGCTTCGGAACGCGCGACCTTCGGGATCCCAAATAACGGTAGGAGGGGTTTCCGTCGGCGTCGGGTCGACGATGAAGTACCTGGGACTTGTCCTCGACAGCCGATGGAACTTCGTGGAGCACTTCCGACGTTTGGCTCCCAAGTTGGCACGGGCTTCGGCCGCTCTAAAGCGGCTCTTGCCCAATTTGAGGGGGCCAAATGCCTCCTGCCGGAGGCTCTACGCGGGGGTCGTGCGTTCGATGGCTCTTTACGGGGCCCCGGTGTGGGCGCGGGGCTTGAGGCGGCTTGCCGCCCATTACCTGAACGCGTCCCAGCGGGTGATCGCCATAAGGGACATCCGCGGATACCGCACGATCTCCGGCGAGGCAGCGAGCCTCCTTGCCGGATTGCCGCCATGGGATCTGGAGGCGCTGGTCCTCGCGCGCCTACACGAGTGGCGCGCGGAGGCACTGGGCCGGGGCAAAACTCCGCTGCCGCGGCAGATTGCCGCCCAGCGGACGGAACTCCGGCTCGATCTCATGGCGACATGGAGAGAACGACTGTCGCAACCTCGTGCAGGGCACGCCTTGATTGAGGCGGTAAGTCCCCTCTTTGAGGAGTGGCTTGAGCGGCGCCACGGCGCCCTCACCTACCGCCTGACGCAGGTCCTTACCGGACATGGAAAGTTCAGGAGGTTCCTGCACCTCATCGGGCGGGAGGAAACACCCGGGTGTCACCATTGCGAGGATCGCCCCGAGGACACGGTGGAGCATACTTTGGCGGTGTGCCCTGCTTAGGCTGAGCACCGCCGAGTCCTCGAGGCGGCTATCGGCGGCGGCGCCCTCTCGCGTTCGGCACTGGTTCAGGCCATGGTCCGGAGCGAGAGGGAATGGGAAGCAGTCGCCTCCTTCTGCGAAGCTGTAATGCTAGAGAAGGAGGCGGCGGGACGGGAGAGGGAGAGGACAATCCCCCGTCCCAGCGGCCGCCGCGGTAGACGCTCCGGGCGTCGGGAGCCGCGAGACGACTCCCGGCCACCGTAGACGCGTGTCTGTGGACAGTGAGCAATGGGTAGCTCACCGTCCGTACGTTCACTAGCGACAGACCGTGTCGACGGCGCGTTCGTGTTCCACGCGCGCCTCAAAGAGATGTCAGCAAACTTGGATGGGGCCACTGAGGGCCGATGCCTGCCGGGGCTGCGGGTTGTTCGAAAGAGATACCGCGCCCCCGGAACGCAAAGGGCACACGAAGGAACATAGACGGGTTTTAGTCAGTAAAAGTCTGACACTCCCTCCCGCCCCGCCCAGGGCGGGGGAAGTTATTTGATGATTTCCCATCTATAAAAAAAGGCACAAAAAACTTGTTGTATAAACAATATTTGGCAGCTGTTTCTAAATCAACACGCGGCATTAGCAACCCAACTCGGAAACCCGGCGGACTTCCTTGTGGGTAGTAAAATATCAATTAAACACTACTGTAATTATCGGGTGACACCCGGAAGCTATTAAGTAACATAATAACAGTATTAACGAACTACCACTAACATTAAAAAAAAAGGTAATGCTATTATGAACGAGAAAGTTTGCTAGGATGGATTGATGTTTGTTACTCTTTTACTCTTAAACGGCAGAATGGAAGAAGCTGAAATGTGGCACGATCTAGCTTAACGCAAAGGATAATTTTATCCCGTTTTTATGTTCCCGTATTATATTTTAGGACTGTGAATCAAAACCGACAAAGTCGCAGCCAGAAGGCTGCGACTTTGTCGGTTTTGATTCACAAGCTTCACAAGCTTCTGCTTGTGGCAAAATAATGAAACAAAAAACGGTTGAAAAAATATATATACAAAAATTGCCGTACCAAAACCAAGAAAGAAACCACAATAGCATGCCAAAGACGTGTTGAAGAGCCGTTTTTTCCATCCCAAAGCATTAGTATGCAGTCAGGATGATCAAATTATGCCGTCCAAACTACCGTACACTTGCGGTAAATAGGGACATGTGTAGCAGGCTTTAGCTGTCTTGTCCCGAATTGTATTAAACGTAGGTATGCCCTTGGGTCCTTAATCTACTGAACGGGAAGGACGCTCGCAACGATTTATGGCTATCTATTTATCTGTTAACCCCTCAATAAGCGGCGGATTTTTATTGCGGTTTGGGTCAACGTGACCGCGGGTGATAAGGGTTATATATTTCTGCTTGTTAGCATTGTTGCTGAAAGATTCTTGTGTTTGGTCTTTTTTTTATATCATTGGATAGCAAACAAGCCGACGGCGACGTTTCACCTGATTATAAGTGGTCACCGCTTCCTATAGACCAGTGGCCTTGCAAATACGTTGCCATCCCAGAGACAAAGTTGAAATTTCTCATGTGCCTGTAATTGCAGCAGAAATAGGTATGGTGGTAGTACTTCCTCGGAAGAGCTCCTTTACAAAGAGCTCTTCTGCTAATCGTTTTGAGTAAGCTAGAAATAAACGATCAGACGAGATTTAGGACCCATATTTGTTCTTTCAATAAGGGTGTTAAATCCCGTATGTATATTTAATGTTCAATGTCTTAGCATTTTCCAAATAAAATGATGAGCTTTTGGCTCCAAAAATAGAATGCAACGCAGAAATCTATTTTTCTTCCAAATACACAAAACCTTCGGGGAATACAGGCGTGATGGTATATTTATTTATTTTACACAAAACCGTTCACTTTTAATCTTTACTTACAAAAACTTAACCGCGACTGGTATCGATAGTGTTTCCCACATAAGCGCCGATTCAGACTATCGACACACATAAATAACGGGAGAACAGTCGGAAAGCTCAGCGGATTACCTACATGGCAACACTTTGGCGCGTGTCGCCACATAATAGGCTGTATAGAAGGTTCACGCAAATATACTGACATATGCAAAAAAATAAAATTAAAATGTTTACTATGTCAAAATAACAGTGTTTTACTAAATAAATATGAATTTGGTGGGTACGTGTAAAACACGATACTTACAGGACAATAATATGTTTTTTTTTTTAATTTTGTTTGTTTGTTTCGGCTGATCTCCGTAATGGCTGAACCGATTTTGGCTGGACTTTCTATGGACGATCTGGTGTTACATGGAGTAACTTACTTTTAAATAAAAAAAGGTTCTGCGAAAAAAGTCATAATAACACAATAGTTCCGAAGATAAGCGCGTATAAACAAAAACAAACAAAACTCTTCACAGTTATAATATTAAGTCTAGATATAGAACAAACTATCAAAATATTGTTGAAAATAGTTTAACCGACCTTCTGTACTTTTCTTATTTGTGACTTTCCGCTCTACGGCTCACGAAATTGAGTTGACAGTCCGTCGCCGTTACTCGGAGACTTTAAACTAAACTTTACGGTTTACTGAAGCAAATTTTAATGGGGAAATGGAAAGGAGTTGAAAGATTTTTGTTGTGATGTTTTAGGGTTACGTATACGAAGGGTAAAAACTCTGCTCTATTACACAGCTTACTCTGTCTGTCTTTAATTTTAAACTGTTATATAATAGGCTGATTATAATACTCAGTAGCAGCTCGGAGTTAGGATTTGTACCCGGTTAATGGCAATACGCTCGCCCCCTATTACATAGGACCTAAACATACCAGCGAACTGTAAGTGTACATGGGTACACCTCTGGCCAACCCTTCGGGGAATACATGCATACATACCTTCACGCCTGTATTCCAGGATAGGTATTCTGTCTGTTTGTACAATACTAATACTGCGTAGTACTACGAGTAAAACAAAGACGTGCGAGCGTTAAAATTGTGGGGCATCGTTAGCGGTAGATACATTTTCCGCTGTATTAGGGCAAGTTCTGCGAAGATTGATCCCTTGGTAGCTATTTTTGTATGTAGCAGACAGAAATGCATTTTCTAATCGCCACTTTAATTATGTTACTAACATTAGTATTTACAAGTTCAAAACTGTTACTAACAATTTTTTTTTATTTGTTTTGTATTCGTGCCACGGAAACTTTAGTACGAGACACCAACCCTCACTTGGCTAGTTTTTAGGACTCCGTGCCCAAAGGGTAAAACGGGACCCTATTACTAATACTTTGCTGTCCGTCCGTCGGTCTGTCTCTCCGTTTGTCACTGTGTGTAAAAATAATTAAATTAAAATAAAACAAATATTTAAGGTGGGCTCCCATACAAAAAAAAAATTTTTTGCCGTTTTTTTTAGATAATTGTACTGAAACCTTCTAACTAAGAGGTATCGTGTTGCCCAGTTACTGGGTTGTGGAGGTCAGATAGGCAGTCGCTCCATGAAAAACACTGGTATTCAGCTGCATCCGGTAAGACTGGAAGCCGACCCCAACACAGTTGGGAAAAGGCTAAGCAGGTAATGATGGTACGGAAACCTTCGTGCGCGAGTTCGACACTCGCTTGACCAGTTCTTATAAGCATCAGCTGCTGTTTTAAAACCCCCAAAGGTTGAAGTACTCTAGTCCCAAAGGTCAATAAACTTTGTGAGTCTCTGAACCATCGGAGAAATAGGTACTGTTTTTATAGCTGCTTATTGGCTTATGTTTCTGCCCTAAATCGAAAGGACATTTGGCAAAGTTTATGCGAACGTACCTACAACATAGTGTTTTTTCTATGTATAAGTAAAATGGTAAGCAGAGATTGTGTGTTTATAGAGATTTGTAAATGTACGGCGTGAAAGGTATTTAAAGAGATCATGGTATGCAAACGCTTATTAACCGTTATAATCGTTCTAAATCAGCCGTCCTTTTCTGTAAAAAAAATCCTTTGATGAAATGCAGCTCACCGTAAGCTTTCCTTTCCTAAATTCAAATGATATTTTTACAGAATACATCAGCAGATACGGCTCTCAAAATCATTTGCATGTCAAAGATATAACATCTAAATTCTTTCCGGCTACTTATGAAGTGTCAAAAGACATCACTTTTCTTCTGGATTACTTTTCTATGTGAAAAACCATTGTTTATATGAAGCAATTTAATGCAAAACGATGTCACACGTTTGTAAGTGTTAAAATTAGTTAGAACGTTGAAATTTTGATTTTCGAAAAATTTCGTAATTTCCTTTAATATTTCCGTATTCAGAAGGTTTCCATGGTATGCAACAGAACAAAAATGAGCACAATGATTCGAAGAACAAATAACTTTCAACATCGTTAAATGTCTTTTCACACCCGTTAAATCTCTTAATAGTTTATAACAAACCTTGATCAAATTATAAAGTTTTTAATGCTAAAATGTTGTACCAGAGGCTTTATTAAAACCATTTTCTTAGTCTCAATTTCTCGTAACACAAATCAGCGATCTGTATCGACTGGCGAACTTCTCCGGACTCGTTAACACAATGGATATAAATGGTAGGTAATAAAGTTATCTAGTACCTTTTAGCCTAATTCCATTTGAGCCGGTTGCTACAGATTAATTTTAAAAGCTGCCTTAAATTAAGGCGAAATATCTTAATAATCGTAAAGGAAATTGATATTATCGGATAATTTATTGAATGTTTAAAGTAATTGCAATTGTTTTTGAAGGCTTTAAAATGTAAATTAAAACGAAACCGCTTAGAAAAGGAAATATCCTCAAAATTATTTTTAATATCATTTACCGAATTATTTCTACAACAGTAAGTTGGCAAACGCCATATTAATGTTACGTATTCGAAAATTCAACGTTTGTTCAATATTACATATCATTTTACATACATACATAAACTCACGCCTTTTTTCCATGGGGGTAAACAAACGCAGAACGCCACCTGCTACAATCCTTACATCCTTACTACTTTCGCCTCGAACACGTTCATACATCTGGTCATACAAGCACGCCGGTTACGAGTACTGCACACCCGACCTATTTTTACATATCATTTTCTGGCATAAATAAAATATAGTCTTAATTAAGTATTAAAATGACTATGAATAGGTTACGCCCCTACTAATTATCCTAGTCCCTAAATACTATCATTAACATTTTTTGTTAACAATCACCACGCCTTTATTCCCCTTAGCAGAGGAGCAAAAATGTACACCCACAATTCTCTATAATTAGGTCCTATGTAGTGACGAGCCTATTGCCATTAACCGGGCACAAATCCTAAGGCCGTTTGTCCACCGCCGCCGTCACCGAGAACGAGATTATTTCGGGCCGAGTTTAAGATGACGTGACGGCGATCGTTTGTCCACCGCGCCGATATATAGGTGGCTCAGTCCTACAGCTTTGTCGTGGGTGGTAGTCGCTTTTTCCTTTTTAATAGAAATAAAACCAACTAGAAGGATGGCTCGTTTCAACCGGCGACAATTGCTTGCTCTGCTTTTGTACGTTCGAAGGCGTAGGCGATGCAAACACTAAAGAAAATTAATGACTGCTACTGTCAAGTAACCTTTTTTTTGTAATTATAGGACATTTTATATTATTTATCCCTACAGCTGGCCAGTTACCGTTTTTTTTTAAACAACCCAAGACCTCTAGGTATTTAACTTGTATTGTCCCACTGCTTGGCAAACATACATTGCGTGACAACACTGGCTTACCTGTCACTATGCATTCTACATACATGACCTGTCCAACCCCACTTCAACCTTGCAGTTTTATTGCCCACGTCGGCAATTCCTGTTTTGGAGTATATCGTGGTATTGCGTTTTCGGTCGCGTAGCTTAAGAGGATTGTAAAGTGTAAGTCTTGGAGGCAATTACCCATATTTCCTTATCGAAATATTGTTTCGGGCGATGACATTTTCATCACCCTAAACCTTTTCGAATTGAGTCAATTTAGGTCTCATTAGGTACAGTTCACCTTAATCTAGGTCTGTAGGTTTTTCTCTTTTAGTAATTCAATTCAGTTTAAATAATAAAACGCTCAGCAGTTTGTACGTTTAAAATATAGATACTTAAATGCTAATAACTTATATCGTACGCAATAGTTAGTTGTTCCGGGTCTGGCTGTTTGTGTATGTGTTTGATTTTATATGTTTGTACACGATCCTACGATACAGGAGAGAGAGATTGACTGCCTCGTTGCTCTCGTGGTCGGAAGCGCGACTGCTGAGCAAGGGGTCCCGGGTTCGATTCCCAGGTCGGGCAACAAGTGTTATTGGGTTTTTCCATTAGGAATTTCTCAGTAGCAGCCCGGAGTTTGGAAGTTGGTGGTGAGACACCCCCGTGCCTCGGAAAGCACGTAAAAGCCGTTGGTCCTGCGCCTGATCTCTCTCCGGTCGTGTCGGATTGCCGTCCCATCGGGTTATGAGAGTTAGGGAAGAGGGAGTGCACCTGTGTTTGTGCACTATAATATCTCCTGCGTACGTGGTTAGTCTGCATTAAGATTAGCCGCCGTGGCCGGAATCGGTCTGGAGAATTACATTTTTTTTTTTTACGTTACAGGAGAAATTCCTAGAGAGAGCCAAAGTTAAAAAAAAAACTTTTAAATAAAAACTTAAGAATCTATTTTTTCATTATATCTACAACGTTTCCAAGAAAAGAAGAAAATTAGATTAAACATAATTGTTTTTGGGGCTTTTTGCCCCTTAAACAATAACAGCCCTACTTATAAAGCAGTCTCAAATATTTGAGAAACAGTTAAACATAAATCAGTGACTGATCAGGAAAAATCTCACTTATAAACGTTAATCAGCGTTGAGAAGTTGTTGAGTAACAGCTCAAATCTAAACGGCGGCGACCCGTTGTTTAAGCCTAGTTCAAGATGGCGGATTTCAATCAGCTGAGACGATTACATTGACATGTCGATTTGACGTTATGTTATTGTGACAAAGTTGACATTAGTGTCTAGTAAATATAATTTGTGAAATTTATATAATATTATAAATAAGCAATAATGGAGTTGTAGGTACAGTATACCCCGCGATTTTCAAAATGACGTGGCAGAGCTGAGATACTTTTCGACTCCACGAAGACGAAGGAGGAAATTTTATAAAGTGCGGTTTAATCCTCTGCTAGATCTTTCCGACTCTGAATTTCGGCTGCGATACCGCTTCTCGAAAGCAAACATGAGCCGAATTGTCAGTATTGTGGGGAGGGATTTGCAAGTGGACACCCGAGGTGGTGGTATACCCGTGGAGCTGCAAGTCATGGCCGTGTTACGATACTGGGGCCGTCACGAGGTACGTACTAATATTTTGATACATTTTTAAGCATGTATGTGCCATGCCAGTTAGTAACAGATTCATTTACTTACAGATTCAGGAGGATTGTGCCGACATACATGGTATGAGCCAACAGACTCTGTCACGTTTGTGTCGCAAAGTGGCGATTGCTCTGGCATCCAAAAGTCCACGTTACATAAAAATGCCAGCCAACTTAAATGAGGAAAGCAAGGCGATTCAAGCCTTCCAACAGATTTGTGGCTTTCGGCACATAAGTGGTGCCATTGACTGTACACACATTAAAATTAGAAAGGTTGGTGGTGATGTGGGTCAGTATCACATCAACAGAAAGGGGCATTTTTCTATAAACACCCAAGTAAGTTTCTTGATACTTTTTTATATCAACTGAAATATGTAGGCCTTAACATCGACAGACCGACAGACATACAGACATTGACAGGGTCAAGAATCAAACATGCAATTTTAAACCCTTTCATGCCCTGACTTTCACATACATATTAAAGACATATTATAGTGCTTCCATACTATTCCTTAGCTTAGCCGATCAACACAAAGCTATTTAAATAAATATTAACTATAATAATATAAAAAATTGCTTTAAGGTGGTGTGTGATGCTGACCTTAAAATCTGTGACATTGTGGCACACTGGAGAGGCAGTACACACGATGCCAGGATTTTTCGGGAAAGCTCCATCAAACGACGGTTTGAAGAAAATGAGTTTGTGGGGAAGCTGATTGGTGACAGTGGCTACCCCTGCATCCCTTATTTATTGACACCAGTGCTAAGGCCCCAGACTGAAGCAGAGCGACAACAGCCATATTATTACTCGGAACGTTGTGGAAAGATGTTTTGGGGTGTGGAAACAACGGTTTCGCATTCTTCAGGGGGTCATGAGGGGTTCTTACACGACAATAAAAATCACCATTATCGCTTGTGCTGTTCTGCATAATTAAGCGATTCTTTTTAATGAAGAACAAGGTATGTACCAGTGCTAGTTTAATTAAAAATACAATATTTTCTCTATAACATATATTTTTATTTATTTATTTAAACCAGTCAACCAAAGGTGGTGAAGAGTTGATATGGCAGGTTCGACAAGAGTAATACAACAAAATTTGATACTTAAAACGAAAGTAATTGTAATTGTATTAAAAGTAATTGTAAACAAGCAACATTTTTACAGTTTAGCTTCATATTATGCTGTGTGTACAATTAAAATTAAAAGATACGACTTTCTTCTTTACAGATGCAGCACAAGAACCAGCGTTGGTAATTGAGCAACCAGAAGAAGAAACTCACGCAATCCAAGACGATAATGTCGCACACATCTCTAGAGACGCCTTCATTCAAACCTATTTTAATAATTAATCTACATTTTTTTTACATTAAAGCCTATACATATAAATCACAGCCTTTATTTTAATTGACTTAACAAATAAATTAATAGTTTAAAAAACACAAAAAAACACGCTTTAGCTTTTTATGGTGGTCAAAGTTCATTACAAGACCTTTCTAACAAGTCCAAACACGGCTATGATACGATATTTCATCATGGAATGCTAGTGCCTATCTTCCGGCTTCATCATCGGACCTTGAAACCTAATCATGTTCAACGTTCATTACAAGACCTTTCCAACAAGTCCAAACACGGCTGTGATACGATCATCCATCATGAAGTTCCAGTTCATATTTTCCGGCTCCATCATCAGATGGATTTTCTGACTGCATTAAAGCTGAAAGTAATAAGTACATATGAGATACGTATGCAAATGAAGAACTTTACAAAAATAAAAACAGCCAAAACCAACCTAGACAAAACCTCCTCCCAAGCAACTTTTTTGGCGCTATTATCGTCGTGGTCCCTTTATTTTCAATACTTGCCACCCGCTCGAGAACCAGCTTCCTGAACATAATCTAAAACAGCCTTTCATGTTAAATGTGCAATATTGAAATATCATTTATGTACTTACAGAACAATTTTATTGACCACTTCACAATTAATTAATGATGTATTAGTAACCTTTTCCTGTTCACTGCAGTTGATGGAGCGCGCTCTTTTTGTTGGGGGCTCCATCTGCTCCATGTTTATGTATGTTGTTATTTAATAAATACTTTAAACTTTAATATTATTTTAAGATCGTTGAAAATTTTTGAACACAAGGCGGCAATCGACACCAAACAAATGTCATTTGTTAAAGTCAACTTCAAAATTTTGACACTTGACCATGATCAGTTCGTTCGATTTCGTTCTTTAGTCGAATAATTTGGTCATGCTCTATGCTGACCGTCTAAGTGTTGACAGATTAAAATAGTGTTTCATCTTTCAACGAGCGTTCACCTGAGATACCATTGAAAGTGGTTTATAAGTAAAAAAAAGTTGATCATTACTTAAGGACTTAAGATTTACTCAATTGAGAGGTAGCTGATTAGCAATCAGCGCTATTTTTATAAGTAAGGCTGTAAATCGTTATCGGTTTTTGTACAAAAATTTACAGCATCACAATCCTTTAAACACCTAATCCGCTACGCTCCACAACCAAGCTTACAATATCAAAATAAAATTCAAAAGCCATCCTACCCGCGTTCTCGCAACATTGTCTTACCAACTGCAGGAAATAAAACCTCTTCACACTTTAGATAGTGTTGGTAGCTGAGTAAAAAAAAAAATTGCCGTCACACTAACTTCTCAAAGAGATTATCTTCCTCTTGGCAGTGCGCCAACGGATCTACATTTTCTTTCTGAATAAACTTTCTTCATTGTTCACAATGTGTTACTTGATGTTTGGACTTTTGAACCAGACACTGACTGTATGAAAAGGAACATTTTATTTTCAGTTGTGGCCGGAACGTTGGTCTCCTGACTTAGCTGCGGTGGTCATTGTCTTCAGTTTTATGAAGTCTGTGAGTCTGTTCCGTATGTCTTTGATAAAATGTTGGAAAGTTATGAGCTGAGAATACTGCTATTCTCAGCAACGAAAGATTTTTCAGAATAGGACTGTTCCTATTCTGAAAAATCTTCTTTGGATGCTAAGGCATGCTCATCTCAAAAGCTCACTCAGCTCAAGCTCACTTCATTTAACTTCATTATATATAACGAGGAAGATTTTTACTGAATAGGCCTGTAGTTCTTGTTCTTATACTATACACGACTACGACGGACGGTGACGGGCCTGTTGGTCTAGTGGTTAGCGGCCCTGACTGCTAAGCCGGAGGTCGTGGGTTCGATTCCCACCCAGGACAAACTTTGTGTGATGAGCATGATTGTTTGTTCTGTGTCTGGGTGTGATTTATCTATAATATGTATGTATTTATAAATTATATTAGTATGTATATCAGTTGTCTGGTTACCATAACACAAGCTCTGCTTAGCTTGGGATCAGATAGCCGTGTGTGAGTTGTCCCAAGATATATATAAGATATATATATATAAGATATAAGATACAGTATACCTCCCTATCTGTATATGTAAATAACTCTTTAACACCGTCTTCATAAAAAAAGGCTTACTCATCAACATCATCAGTCTGATATCAGCCGAATGAGGTCTATTGCCGGACATAGGCCTCCTCTAAAGATAGCCATAATATCCGGTCCTGTGCTGCTCGCATCCAGCTATTTCCCACGACCTTTACCAGATCATCGATCCACCTAGTCCACCCTTCCAACACTGCTTCACGCAAAGATATTTGTCCAACAGACATTACAATTCTTTACCAAAATAAGTATCAAACACCAAATACGACTCAAGTTCCAAAAACATATAAATAAATAGCCTAATTAGTCTAATTGGCACGGCGAGTGTCCATTCAACACCCTTAATGTTCGTATACACAGTGAAGGTAGTTCGTTAATACTGTTATTATGTTACGTAATAGCTTCCGGGTGTCACCCGATAATTACAGTAGTGTTTAATTGATATTTTACTACCCACAAGGAAGTCCGCCGGGTTTCCGAGTTCGGGTTTGCTAATGCCGCGCATTCATTTAGAAACAGTTGCCCAATATTGTTGCTACAACATGTTTTTTGTGCTGCGGGAAATAATGTTGCTGGCAACATAATATGTTGCAGTGTTGTTGGCAACAGGCTTATGGTTTGTATTTGTAGTAAACAAAAGAACATCACGCAACATAAGATTTTGCTGTTGATAGTGTTGCACATTTGTTGAAAAACATTGTTTTAATTGTATACGCGACAAAATTTTGTTTCTGTTTTCACTTTTTTTGTAATGGAATTAAGATTTCTACATTCTAATTCTCTTTATACCTTAACTGGTAGAGTATTTTATATTTTGTTCCGCCGTTGTACTTTTTTGTTGCATAAAGTTAAAACAAATAAATAACCTTTTCATTACTCTAATTAACCAAGGACTGCCTATTTAAAAGTCTAGACTTGTTATACAGAAATGGTGCATTAAACTATGATATGATATATACGGTCACACAACATAATACCCTTTATATTGAAAACTCTTCACTCCATAAACTGCATCATTTTAACATTCAAACAAGCTATAAAATTGCCTTGATCAAGCTACCTAAGGCAAATTATCATTGGCACAGATTACGCGGCCCGTATAATCCCTGCATAAAAACTTCAATAGTTTAGAACCCCTGTTTCTCTTCGTAATTGATTTACCCAAGAGTTGCGAACTCCGTTAAGGAAAAAACACTGTTTTTATTTTTCAAATAAAATATATACTGGCTGGAAAACGACATAATCTATTTAGAAGTCGGGTAGTTCCACCCACAACTAAGTTATGTTGGGAAAAAAATTGGGACAGCTTTTTATAGCCCTTGTTAGAGATTGAAAATAAAAACCATGTCGCAACCTTTTAAGTGAAAAGAGGAGAGCGTGCGGTACCTATACAATGTTCGATATTTATTAAAGGTACTTCGATTTCAGTACTTTTCATGTTAACAGTCTTCTTCTTTATCGTCTGGGCAGAAAGGTCTAACGACTCCACACACCTTAGTGTCAGAGTTTCTAAACCGCCTCAATGGCCTCTGACTTGGTTACCGATGTCAGTGATGTCCGAGAGAAACTTAATAGTGGGATATTTCATGTTTTTTTTTTCATTTTTCGTGTTGTTTCTAAAACTTGTATTCCCCGAAGGGTTAGGCAGAGGAGTACCAATGTACACCCACAGTTCGCCGGTGTGTTTAGGACACATGTACCTTATAGGGGGCGAGCCTATTGCCATTAACCGAAGTAGACCTTTAAGACAATAATAATAAAATAGATAGAAGATGTGCCGATAATCGTTTCAGTTAATTGTTTGATGGCGAAAAGTTATGACCAGCACCTACATTAACTATTGCTAAATGGCTCAAATATTTTACATACATTGGTACTGTACTCACGACTTTTTCCCATGAGCGTAGGCAGAAACCACAGAACGCCATCTGCTACGAACCTTACATACTACTTTCGCCTCGTCCACGTTCATACATCAAATATTTTGGTAGTTCAAATATCCTGTTAAATATTAGTTGCGTTTAAACATTACAGCATTCAAACATGTTCACTGACATATTCGCTTTGAGGTATTTTCGAATTGGGAATACGAATATTCTATAATAGTATTTTGCTATAATATTACGCGTCAATCACTATTAAAATACAGACATAGTTATAAATAAAGCCTTCAAACTAAATGAATGTTCCGTGCGCAACGGATATTTCGAATTTAGAACTTGGAACTTTACGCTGTGAAAAACGGATATTTAGAATTTAAACATCGATTGAATTTAATTTACGTTAACTACTTCGCGCGCTCGTATTTTCGCTCTCTGATCTCTCGTTTGTAGACTAAGGAAAGAAAGAGAAAGAAATAGTTCTGTCAATTGCGGTTTTTTGAGAAAGCCAAAGTAATATTTTTAGGTTTCGCACACAGACGGTTTCGTTCCAAATAGAGTTATATTGGTTGCACTCCTCCGTCCGTCTGTTTCTCTGCCACCGGGATGTATCTTTTAAACCGTAATAAATGTAGACACTTGAAATTTTCACAGAGTGTTTAATACTATAGGAAAACCCTCGTGACGTGCTACACAGAAATAAAAACTCCTTTATAGCATATTTTAGGCTATCCATGACATTTTAATTCATATGTACTTTTTAAGTCTATCTTGGACATCACTGACATTGGTGAAGCAAAATATCGTAAGGAAACCTAATAAATTAATATTAGTCTGAAATCACCAATCCGCCTGGAGCAAGCGTGGTGATCAATGCTCATGCCTTCTCTTTATAAAAACCCTTTTACCCTGCAGTGGGGTGATTATAGGCTGGTATTTTTTTGTATTGTGAGATATTATACATACACAACATGAACGAGGCCAAAGAAGTATGTAAGGATCGTAGTAGATGGCGTTCTGTGGTCTCTGCCAACGCTCGTGCGAAAAGGCGTAACTGTTTGTTATAATATATGTTTTATTATTACTATTTCTTTAATATAATACCGTAGCCTATATTATAAATAAAACGGTTATCATGGGCCCATTGCCAATAATATTTCAGCTTGGACCACATTCAGGATACAACGGTCCCCGAGGTCTATAAATCAGGCTGCAAACGTAACAGGAGCCTATGCTGTTAATTTACGAGTAAAATGTGGATTACGACATTTTATAATTTTTGAACTAAAATATGATATTTTATAAGTTCTTAGGGCTATTTGGTTTGGTAATGAAATATTTTTTGAATTGTTAATTTGTTTTTTTTTTCTTTTAGCCGTCGTAATTCGTAGCCCTATTCCATATTTAAATAAATATTATTGGCATGCTATCTTTTGTGATTTAATGATAACCGCTAATGGCCAGCGAAGAAAAAAAAAGCGTCACTATGCTTTTGCAGTTTTTATTGGTTAATTAATAATAGAACTAAATAAAATTGAAATATAACCGAAAATTGCGTTCAAGATGTTCTTTTCTAATTTACTTTCTGTAGTAGGTATTTGAACTCAATATGAACAATAACATAATCAAACATATTACTGAAGAGCAATATATATATTCCTAAGCTGGCATAGCTTACCTTATTATAATAAAAAATTGAATCCACAAAAATACGTAAACGGGCGGAGTCAAGGCAAAAGCTAATGATAAGATGAAAACGAAGAACGAAAGAACGAAGACGAAGCGATACAACACATATCCACAGTCAGTTACAATACATGTAACTACCAATCACCCTTTCCCGGCACCAGAACAAGGCCTTACGACCACCCTAACTTCTCTTTACACTTTCAAAAACTTCCGCAAAACCAGAAGAAACACCGCCTTGTACAGCTCCAAGGCTTTTACGCGAATATATAAATAAACACGCAAAAGGACGTTCAAACTATTGAGATAAATAAGTTAGCCGCAAGTTTACGACGGACAGAGTAGCAGGGTAAACAAGATGGCGTTCAAACGGCATTACAGGCTCCGGTACTAACCGGATAAGTGCAGTTCTATGCTTGCCCACGCGGCGGCCATGCTAAGCGTTGCTAGTGATGGCCGCGTGAATAATTAGATGGAGTAGGGTTGCTAATTGCGTTTCTTTATCGATAAGTTGTAATGTAGAATTTTAATAATATGATAACATTGAGTATAATTAAGTCTTCCTAGGCTTTGCTTTTGTGTTTTTCCAATTCGAAATTCTCAACAGGAGCCCGGAGTTTGGAAGTCAGTGGTGTGACTCTCGTGCTTTGAAAATCACGTACAGCCGTTGGTCTCCTGATTTCTCCCCAGTTATGTCACTCACATAGTCCTATCGGACTATGTGAGTTCGGTAAAAGAAGTGCACTTAAGACAGCGCACATGCTTGTGCACGCACCGTTTAACATAAAATTGTAATTGTAAAATACATAGACTTGGTAAAGGAACAGTTCAATGACCTACAAAACACAGTTGAACATTGATAAATTTTAATCATTTTAACTTAAAATAATCACAAGGACTTAATCGATTAAGTACCCACGCTAATATTGAATGATCTACATCACTAGCGCGACCCTCCTCGGGGATTGCTTGAGCAAACTAAAAACGAGGCCACTCGCCCACTCGGAACTTCTATCATGTTCCGAAATGCGTTTGAAATTGGAATAAGAATGTTCTAAAATTGAATTTCAAATGCTCACTCGAGTATAGGGCGATATAGTCGGTACCTCTTGAACGAATATTGCGAGAACTCGATCTATTTTAGTTTTGAAGGATATGCCTACAGAGACGGATATACGGATTAAAAAATATTCGGAACTCGAAGTCAGGCTACGTAATTTGCGATTTAGTAGGTATAGTTAAAAAAACGCAGTGCACAGAGCAAAATACTATAAGAAAGAACGTCCTTCAAATGAACTTTATTTTTCGAATTGTCATTTAGAGGGTCATCGGTCAATCTAGGAGGTTGTCGGCTGCTTATACCAGACTTTCTTGTGATGCTTTAAAGTTAAGGCCTCCAGCCAGGGCGTAAAACTTATAAACTAAGCGACTACATGCTAAGGGCACTCCCTGTGGGCAATGATAAGAAGATGAGGGGGATACAAGTACTACGATGTCATTTTCAAGGTTTTCAAGGGAGCTGATTCCAAAAATTTGGCCGAAAACATAATCCGAAATGACGATACGAAATTTTACAAAACTTGTCTCATGGGTGTTGTATCCATATTTTTTGGGGGTGCTGATGCTAAAAGGTGGTGAAAGTCAAAATCAAAGATGGTGGCTGAAAAATTTTAATTATTTTCTGTAAAAGTGTTTGGGAAGATATAAAATGTTTAATATAATAATATTCCCTGTAAATGAAAGAATGCGTGTGTGACAGTTGTCTATAATTTTCCAACTCTCAGTTTTGACATCTATACTAATCTATACTAATATTATAAAGAGGTAAATCTATACTAATATTATAAAGAGGTAAAATTTGTTTGTAAGTTTGTATGTTTGTAAGTTTGTATGTAGGCGGTAATCTCCGGAAGTAATGAACCAATTTTAAAAATTGTTTCACTGGTAGAAAGCTACATTATTCGTGAGTGCTATAGGCTATATAACATCACGCTACGACCAATTGGAGCGGAGCAGCAATGAAAAATGTGGCAAAAACGGGAAAAAATATTCTTTTTGAGGGCTTTCGTTGCGTGCGCTGCGTGAACGGTTAAAGTTACGCAAAAATAATGTATCAGAGAATTGTTTCGCTTAAAATATACTAAAAAAAAGTCCGCGGCAGTACATGCCTAACTTTTAAGATTGACTCACTATAAGCATTTTTATGGCCAGAAAATTTGTTTTCAAATAATGCATTATTTGCGAAGGTGTTTTTATGAATATAGTATTAATCCTTATCAACATAAATGCGTTATTCAGCACAAGTGTTTAATTTTGAACAAAATTGCCCTTTACATCATTTAATTTCAATGAATATCTTAGGAGATATCACAGTTTTAAAATAACTTCGCAGCAAAATAATGACTCTGCGAGACATTCCGTAGCTTATACCTCGGAATAACAGATTCTGCGGGTTGTTCGAAAGAGATACCGCGCCCCCGGAACGCAAAGAGCACATGAAGGAACATAGATGGGTTTTAGTCAGTAAAAGTCTGACACTTCTTCCCGTCCCGCCCAGGGCGGGGGAAGTTATTTGACGATTTTCCAATTATAAAAAAAAGAATAAGAGATTAAAGGCTTCATAACATCGCGCTATTAGCCACGGAAACGGATCAGTAACCAAAAACCTAACGTAACGCGGGTGAAACCGCGGGGCACAGCTAGTTTAATATAAAACCAAACAAAACTATAAAAAAATTAAAAGTAAATACGAAAATGAGGTTGTATATGTATAAAAAGTTCGTAATAAAAAAGGTATTAATGATATGACACCACAAGTGTAATTTATTTATTCCTGTCTTAGTGCTGTTAACACTTCCACACACCCAATTTTCAGTACAAAAACTTAAGTACTTAATATATCTTAGCCAACCTACCGCGACTTAAACAATATGGCGTTTTAATCACCATTATAACCCCCTTAAATAACGTTAACATGTACTTTTTTCACATCGTAAAACTAAAAGCCTACTTCTTTCCCTATTAGGGAAGGAAGAGGACGTAAAAAGTAAATAAAATGAACCACTAGCCCCGAAGTGGTTACGTGTAGTGTATCATAAAAATGTAAGAAATAGTTATGGGTGAGCTTTTGAGGACAATAATTGGTTTTTGTATAGACACGAAAGGAATGATGTCAATGGAAATGTTCCATAAGGTAAAAGTAACTCTGTTTGTCTGTTGGGCTTTCACGCCTAAACCGCTGAACCGATTTTGATAAAATTTCGTACACAGATAGATTCGACTTTGGAGAAGGAAAAAAGGTAACTCTTGTCGTTAGAAAATTGCTTCATCATCTGCTGAACCTTTTCCCAACTATGTTGGGGTCGGCTTTCCAGTCTAACCGGATGCAGCTGAATACCAGTGTTTTACATGGAGCGACTGCCTATCTGACCTCCACAACCCAGTAACTGGGCAACACGATACCCCTTGGTTAGACTGGTTGTCAGACTTCTTGGCTTCTGACTATCCGTAACGACTGTCAAAGATCTACAAATGACAGCCGGGACCAACGGCTTTACGTGCTTTCCGAGGCACGGAGGAAACTCGCTATGGTAAATGGTCACCCATCCACAGACCAACCTCGGCAAGCGTGGCTTAACCCGGAAGATCGGTCTATGCGGCTGTAATTATTTAGCCACAAGCTCCTCCACGTTAGAAAATTGCTTGAAGAGGTTAAAATAGGGTATGAAAGTTTAAATGAGAGCCTGTCATTACTGCAGATACAACCGTGAAACCATGTATTTAGGCACTTGATACACAATAAATAAAAATTTTATTCAAGCGTTTTTGAAAAGTTTGTTCTTATAAAAAAGGCTGCCCAAAGCAACTAGTCTACGCGGACGTAATTGCGAGACAAGCTAGTAAAAAGTAAAAATAAAAACCAGTCAAACGTGTGTGTAGTTTGCGACTGGATGTTTTACCTTATTAACTTTATTTATTTGGAACTTTATTAACTAGTAAAATTGACCTTGTTCAGTTAAAAAATGCCCACATCAGAAATGGCAAAACTAAAAAAGGAAAATGCGCACACTGTCCCTAATACTTTGACTGTCAAACTTCCAGTCATGTTCAAAAGTTTATTTTATTATTTAAAAACATGTTGTGCGTACTTTTGAATGAGCAAAGTAATGTTTTAAGATTTATTACTTTGTGCTTCTTGAATGTTAAGTGGGCGAAGTTAGGGTGACTTTCTTGGTTAAGTCCCTTTTTTCCTTGTACTTGACGTTGGTTATTAAACGGAAGGTTTAAGTGGCTGGTTCGAAACGAGAGCGGAATTTATTGTACACATTTTTGTAGGAAAAGAGTGTGGTACAACACAACCATGGTTACTTAGTAGGTACTCATTTATGCATTTGTCGAATTTGTACATAATTTATGGCGAAATGTGTCTTGCACTAAAATATAGACAAAAGCATCGTTTGTACTACACTAGCTTGTTCCCAAGACTTGCTTAATTTGACTCTGCCTATAAACTACTTACCAGCTAAATTTCAGTTTCATAGGTCAAGCAGCGTTTGAAATTTCGTATTTAGTGAGTGAATGCGTGGAGTGACCTTTTGGTTAGGTATTATAGGTTTCATGCGAATATATTCCTTATTATTTACTCATATATTTTAATGTTAACAAGATTACAATGAGAAATTCAGATCTTCAAACTTCGCTGTATTATACTTTCCTACTTAGAAATAAAATAATATATATTGAAAAGAGTAACGAACATAAAAAATATCGCATTCCCAATCAGTGATCTGAAGCAGTGAAAAAGATCATAACTTTTATATTAAAACTTTCAATTTTATACCCTATCTCCAATAGCGTCCCCTCTCAAAAGCTCAATATACCTAGGTATGTACTAAAACAAAACTAAAGTTTGATCTCAAGCAACAAAAGGAACGAAAAAGCAGTTCATAATATATTCCATTGAAAATACTTTAAAAGATCCAAGTTTTTGATTCGTGCGAAAAGAAATTACCAATTCATGCTATTAAGGTTAAGAAAAGTCGAAGCTTTGTAAGAATATACAAGTTAATTTGGAAGCTGGCAACACTACGGCGAAAACTGTTCGTTCTGGCAACATTTGGGAACGTAAGAAAAGTTTGACGGTACCTACTCTACTCTCAGTTTAATAGACTGATTGTATTACAGAATGAGGGCAACTTGGTTTAAGTTCGCCGCTGCAATAATAAGCGCCAATTAGTTCGGGGAATGGGAAATTAAAATCTAGGGTTAATAAAATAGATGCTGTTGAAATTGTTGGGAAACCTGGTTTGGAGAAATGTAAATTTATATTTAGCATTTATTTTAGTCATAGGTACTATATCTACTACTACATGTACGTAGCACGCGATTTTACACGTGTTAAGTTTCGTCTTTGGTTACTGCTCTGCTTATATCTCACATCTCGTCGCTTTCATGTACATAAAGAATTTTCTAGTCCAACTACAAGTTCCAAAGATTAGCATGAACAAGCACAATCTCTAAAGATTTAAAATAGGTATTAAAATAAAATAATTATATAAAATGTTTATTATTTATCATATTATGGAGGTTACCAATATGATTAACATTTATCATTCAAAAAAACTTATTTTCAACCTTACACAATTTATTTTACAAACTTAACAATTAGAAGGACGAGAGTAAAAACAAACACTACTTCAGTACCTAAAGTCTCAGGAAAAAGCCAGTAAGTATTTCATGTTTATTCTCATTAAACACTAACATCCCAGCAAAAAAATAAAATAGTGTAATTTGAACTTTAAAGCCTCAAAAATACCGTTGCATGTCCATAAACAGTGTCCGTTCCAAAACTCATAAGGAATTTAGTGCGCAGAAATATTTTCCAACTTTCAAGCACTTAAAACCATGTTGATTTAACGTCAAACACTTTTAGTCTGTAAGTAACTCAAAACGTGCTCTACTTAGCTACAAAACATCTTTGCGTTGCACTCAGGAGCGCGGTAGTGTATACCTACCTTAAGGGTAGTGTACATGGGCAACTTAAATTGCTCAATTCTGGGTAGTTGTCGCCAAATATGGTCATGTTGTCACGATACACACTATCATTGACAACTACCAAGTCATCGTTGCCTATATGTAGCAATTTATGCCCATTATATAAAAATATAGACAAAATATTTACAATTGGTCTAGTACTAAACAAACAAAAACATCTTACCTCTTTATAATAATTAATTATAAATTAAAAGTATAAAAGTATAGATATACCGCTACACCATATTGAGCAATATAGAACAACTACAAACTAGGCAATTTATTAATTAGCAATACCTACTTAATAATATAGGAGCAATTCGAGATACTTAACAGGTATAATGGTCCTTTTGGAAATCTATGGGGGAAGCGTATCTCCAGCAGTGTATGTCCTGGGGCTGATATGATAATGTCGATGATAAATGGGTATTCCCGAAACAATGGACCGCTCATTCTTCACTACCACTGGCAACAGTTGCCGAGCAATAATTGCCAGGAAACATCGCCCGTGTACGTGCAGCTTAAGATGTCGCGCTCACGTTCAGTTGCAATAGTTTGTGTAGGAGGACATAGTTAATGGGAGTTTCAAAGAAGTTTTAACAAGTATTGGGGTACTTTTAGGAGCTTGAGGTTCAGAATAAATCAAGAAATATTGAGCGTGAAGAGTTACTTCTTCTATTTAAGATTTAAAGTGAATGATTGTTAAATTTCGTGATGGCACAGCGGTGGCCTCCGAATTGCTGGATGGAACTGCCTCGTTAGTAGTAATATTATTGCATTTATTTCTTTTAGACATATTAAATACATTTTTAAATATTAATATAAAAAATAAAAACATTTAAAAATATAAAAAAATAGTAGCCCACCGGCGTCGGGAACCGGGTCCAAGCCACCGGTGGTCAGGGCTCCTGAGAAAGGAATCTCCTAACAATACGCGCCGTGTCTAGGAGTACCGCTTTCTGAATCAAGCCCTTGATCCAACCAAATTAGTAATATTATTATTAATTTTAACGTTAAATATCTTATTACTTTAAACTGAAAAGCGGCGAAACGGCAAATGATGTGATTTCTTTCAAGTAAGCAGGTACTGCAGGTTATAAAGTATGGTAATAAAATATAGATAGCTAGGCCCTTAACGTATTGCAAAATCATATTTTAAAGCCCTTCGAAGAATATTACCTAATTGGCAAACAAAAGTGATTAAATATAAAACCATGTGCAGCATTTGGGAAGCTTTTCACGAAAACACAATATATTTCAACGTTACACATTAAAATTCAATCAACATTATCATTAAGGCCCTTACCATCTCCCATATTAAATGTACGATAATTATGTTCCATCATATTTTTAATTAAACTATGGCCATGTTTACCGCCGAATTAATCAAAAATAATGGACGAATTGCAGCACATAAACAATTATGGGAGCACTTTGGTGTTATTTTCAGTATCACTCATGACCAAATTTTATTTAAATTAATTGCATTACGTAATATTGACAAAATAGTTTATGTGGGATCAAAGAACAACATTTATACATTCGGGCTGTTTATTTATGCTTGCTCGTTGGTGTAACGCCGGATTGCCTCTTTAGCATAGTGGTGCTAAGCGCGACTGTTACGCCAGAGGTCTTAGGTTTGATTCCCTGGTCGAGTAAAATGTTTTTTACTTTTTCGATGAAATTCTCTGAAAGTATTATTTTGTTTAATAATTTTTGCTCAATATTACTTAGCTTGATGGACAATATGCGTAGTGAAAAGTGCACCTCTGCATAACTTTTTGAAAAATACAAGTATGGTTTTAATTATATTTCTGAAATACTTAAGCAATAGCTCCTGGTATAACCCACGTGATCGCAAGCGCGACTGCTGAGCGAGGGGTCCTGGATTCGATTCCCAGGTCGGGCAAAAAATGTTACTGGGTTTTTCAATTAGGAATTTCTCAGTAGCAGCAAATTTGGAAATTGGTGGTGTTGACACCCCCATGCCTTGGAAAGCGCGTAAAGCCGTTGGTCCTGCGCCTGATCTCTCTTCGGTCATGTCGGATTGCCGTCCCATCGGAATATGAAAGTGAGATAAAAGAGAGTGTAACTGTGTTTGCGCACACAATTGTGCTTTCAAATATCTTCTGCGCACTTGGCTAGTCTGCAATAAGATTAGCCGCCGTGGCTGGAAACGGTTTGGAGGCTTACCATAACCCACTGGAACCGTACATTTTTCCGCGATGAAAAGTGTGTTCATCAAATTGCATCTAGATCCGATCAGCCGTTTTAGCATGAAAGAGTAACAAACAAACATCCATCCATCCATCTATTCTCACAAACTTTCGCATTTATAATATTAGTAGGAATTAGTTGGATAAGTAGAATTCATTAATCATCGCCATGAAAATGAAATGGTAGTGTAATTAGAAACCTGTTAGTGATCTAATGGATTGAATTATTATCGATGAATGATTGATACAATCAGCTCTATAAATTGATTAATTATACTAACTCTGATTAATCCCTTGAGCATCATTAACGATATCGGCTTTTACTTTACCGAGAACCATAATTACCGCAAAACCAACCGCAAAATAGTTTACTATTGTTTAGTAATTGTAATTTTTGAAACTGTATCATAATTAATATAACGCGCGTGGGTTTTATGAACTGAACCGGACGGGAGATTCATAAAAGTATTCACGAGTGTTTTAAAACCCAGTTAATGTGCAATTTTAAATACTACTTTATCTAAACTCAATATATCAAACAATATACCGCCCTATTATTGTTTTATAGCAAACAATGAATGCCTCTTCTCGTACAGATAAGGCACGAGCATTGATCACCTCCATTGTGCAAGGCGGATGGGCGACTTCAGACTTATATGTCATAAGTCATACTTATAAGTCCAGAATTCCACACAATGTTTTCCTTCACCGATGTTCAATATAAACCAACAGATGATTTAATTTAATTTTAATATAAAATTTTATATTTAGAACTGTAATTTAAATGTCTTAAAAAATTATACACATACATACATAAACACATACCTTGTTCTCATGGGAGTAGGCAGAAACCACAGAACGCCATCTGTCACGATCCTTACATACTCCTTTCCTTTAAAAAATAATAAAGAAGATTAAAAAAATATCAGAAGTTTTTCAAAATAGTTCTTACAGAATTCACTAGATAAACATTTTCATTTAAGTATCCAAGATAAATCATTAAGAACCCCTAACTTTATCACTTTATTGTAGTTTTAATTATTTACCAACAGGCCCAAATATTTACTATGAAAATTTTCCGAGAATTTGCTTAGAAAATACAGCACTTTCACTCAATACAAACTGTCAATTGTTTTCAGAAAGCGAGAGTGTTTTGTCCAGAAGTGAAGAGGGAACTCAAAACAACGATCAGAAGGGAGTGACGTCGAGGGGCGTTCATTAGTTTATTTTCTCATTTGCGAACGCTAACAAAGAATCGCATTGTTCAAGACCTTCGCAAATCATTTCTACAGCGCGTGACCTATTTCTGTGCGAGTGTTGGTTGAGATCAATGCCCGAGTCGGTATAATGCCCTGTTGATGAAGTTGGACGTATTAATTAGTTTTCTTGCTAGGATTTTTTTTCTAATATCATTGGATGGCAAATGAGGCGACGGCCCACCTGATGTTATGTGGTCACTGCTACCTATAGACATCTGGAACACCAGAGACCTTGCTATTTGCCATCCCAGAGAGAAAGTCAAAGTCATTACTGTTTTAATATTTATGTAATAGATTGAGACTGTCTGATCTCCCAGTCAAACCGTCTAGATGGTTTTGGGAGACTATTTTTCTAATTTATAAGATTTTAATTTTGTGTTGATTAATAAATAATTCAATAATAACAGTAGTAAAATGTCGCATGTGGCTATAATTACACCGGCACCCCATACTCTTCAAACCAGAACAAAGCAACGCTACTTTGCGGAAGAAATTTGTATGGTGGAATTACTTCCCCGGATGAGATCCTTCACAAAGAGCTCTACTGGCTCTACGACTAGTAAAGTGATGAGCCGGCTACCGTTCCTAATTGACGTTGATCGTTAATGATCCGATTATAATACTATTATTCTCGGATATCATTATTATGGTGCAATTATAATGTCCTCATTAATATCAAGTGTCGACTAATGAGACACATTTAATGAATCGATTGCGATCTGGATGTAATTTGGCACTGAGATACATTTTAGTGTGGAATACACATATCATCACGCCTGTATTCCCCAAAGGTTAAGGCAGAGGTGTACCAATTACAACCACAGTTCGCCGGTATGTTTAATGTGGAATAATACAAAGGATATTTTTAATCTCGTAAAAATGTCGAGTTACCGTAGTATAATATACCTTATTTGACGCGGAGAGAAGCAAGTATTATAGCTATTATTATTGTTGCAAGACTACCGAAAGTCTTGTGTCGCTTTTGGTCTTCCAAATGCCCGCATTTCATCATCCACATTCCCCGAAAGTGAATTTTCGTACCGATTCTTTAACATAATTGAGTTATATAAAATCGAACATACGGTAAAATTTCTCCCATTTCTCGAAGTGATATGATTTTGGATATTTAACGCTAATTAATTTGAAATATTTTGTGAATATAAGTGATGTTTGTACATTGATAGAACTGGATAGTAATGTTACTCAATTAGCATATTGAATTAATTATGGAGAGGTTGTGATTTGCCTCGTTTTTGCAAAACTCTAGCTCAATTAGCGGTTTTATTCTTGTGGCACGTTTCTTCTTTAAGTTTTTATTCAACATAAAACGCAGAAACAACATCAAAGCACTTTCTTTTAAGCCACCGCTTCCATTTTTATTCCCTTTTTATTTAAACCAAGGTAAATAAACTTCGCCACTGCAATCGTAAAAAGACAAAACATTTTGCTGTTTACCGCTCAACTTGTACATCAAAGAATTGTTTTAATCGTACGGATGTTAAACAACAATGCTTGGTAAGCGACAGGCGACATAAACTCGCGTCACAAAGGACCTAGCGCAGTTAGCGACATTTTTAAGCGACGTGGAGCGAACTCCGCGCTATAATAGCTCATTTTGGCGCTAAATGTTGTCAAAATTGGCGCGACAGGGCTGACAAAGCTTTCATACAGTTTTTTTAGAATATTTTTTGTACTTTAATGTGTGTTAGCCCGCGACCTCGTTTGTTGTTTGTTTGTTATCGGCACGATTGCGCGGGAGCCTAATAAATCTCTTTTTCTCCAACATAAAAGTAGCCTTTTTTTGGAAATCTTTATTGATACCCTCCGTCTGGGATGAAGGGAGGGCTATGTCGGTCTTTTAACAATTAAAACCTTATGGTTCCTCCTGTTATCATAAGTCGGGAGCCCGGTATTCGCTTGACGCCTGATCCGCGCCGCCGACTGACATGAAAGTAGCATAAATAGGTACTCTTTATAATATTAGCTAGTGAAAGCTAGTGAAAAGTCTCGTCAAACTCATTACAACCTTTTCGGAATAATTTTATTCTAGCTGATTAATTATTATTTTAACGACACGGTTAGCATACTGGCTCAGCGATTGGCTGCTGCGCTACGGGTCGCGAGTTCAATTCCCGCACGGAAGAAATATTTGTTTATTATTGTTTCCCAGAAACAAAGTTGAAATATCTCATGTTACAGTAATTACAACAGTAACTATACCTTTGAAACCGGAACACAGCAAAACTTTGAGGCAGAAATGGAACTCGTCCGGGGAAGTACTACTACACTTCCCCGGACGAGTTCCATCACAAAGAGCTTACAATACATAAATACATATCATTTCAAATTCCCAGAACGGTTAAGAATGTACAAACAC
Organism: Caradrina clavipalpis; assembly: GCA_932526535.1. Lineage (NCBI taxonomy): Eukaryota > Metazoa > Arthropoda > Insecta > Lepidoptera > Noctuidae > Caradrina > Caradrina clavipalpis. Next base: position 6,182,576 of record OW052105.1, read on the forward strand.
AGTTCGCCGGTATGCTTAGGTCCCATATAATAGGGGGCGAATCTATTGCCATTAATCGGGCACAAATCCAAACTCCAAGCTGTTACTGAGAATTTCATTAAAAAACCCGAATAACACTGCTCAACTTAGGAATCGAACCCAATACCTCTAGCGTAGCAATCGCGCTAAAGATCACTAGGCCTACTAGGCAGTTTAGCTTTTCTACCTACAAAATTAAATATACTCATATGAATACATTCGTAATCGAATGTCTATACCCGATAGCTATACAGTTTCAATCGAATACAACTTCAATACTGGGAAAATATTCGAGATACGGAACAAATATTTGCTTCTTTTTTACGTAGATTCGTATCTGCGTTCCTGAATGGCGCGCATTCTATCGAGAGTCCTTGCAGAGACGTTTCGTGGAAGGTGCTTGGAGCTGTCAATAGCTTCCTATCATTGACAACGACGCGTATATTTTATAAGAAACTTGTCTCTGTTTTTTGTATTTTGAAGCTGTCTTTTACAATATTTTTTCTTTTAATATGACATTTCATACACTTCGTTGTAGTCGGAGCACTATTTTTATATATTCTTCTTTTAAACCTATTTTTCTAAACTTTTTTTTATTTTAAAATAAAGAGAGCGTGTTGAAAATGCTGACCTTACTTTCTATTGCAATTTATTTTGCCTGTATTTTTACTGTTCACAATCTCAATTATATTGCTATTCATTATTATAACCCTACCAAAATAGACTATACCACATTCGAATAGTGCTGAAAACCTTGGTGTAACTCTTCATTGATATGACATTATGAAACTTGAACTTAATGCTGAAACCTTTACTATGCACAGAGTGACTCAAAATAGTAGTTACGAAAAGTCTAAAATAATTCCTATTATTATAAAAATAAATGGCATCCTTATGTCTAAATCATTCATAAAAAACAGTTCCGTTTCGTTGCATTAGATCCTTTGTAGCGTTGTTCGCGCCATTTTAAAAAGCGAATGAGAGATTCAATTCTAAATTTGAATTTCAAAGCGTTCGCGACTGCGACCTCATTGCGTGATAATTCCTCTGCAAAAGAAAAAGTCATTAAAATGTTTTTAATTATCTTTGTTGTAGGGAAGTAAAATTGAAAATTGTATTTTTTTAGATAATGGAAGATCATAAACTGCTTTTCTGAATTTCATTTTAGAAGTTAAGAAGCGTTGATATAAACAAGAGTTTCAATATTCTTTTTTGCGAAAGAAAATCTTCTATATTGTCTATGTAACTTTTTACATTATCTATGCTTATAGTTAAGCACAGTCTTGGGACAGTTTATGGTTACGAAATCTTGTTTTTTATTTGTCTACGGACTTCCACAGTACTCTTCCAAAAATCCAAAATAAAACCCAGGCTAGACTAATGAAAAGCGTTAGCACACACAGACTAGTAAAACCAAAAAGGTTGTATGCCCCAAGCCGAGACCGCAGTGCGGCGGCGGTGATAATAACGGCCTCCCCTATGCTATGATTCATCTAGCTAAGTAAACAGTTGGCTATTGTTACATCATATCTAGTTACTAATTGTTGTGATGGTCCAGTGGCTGACACGACCGCCTGTCATGCATGAAGCTGCATTCGACACCAGTCTATCTCTAATGCCTCTTCTTCAATTCATAATTTTTATGTTTTTTTGTTCAGTTTAACTTTAACATCACTGGCATCTGTGAAGAAAAAAAAATATTGTACTGAAATCAGGCATAGCATTGATCACCACCCTTGCTCATAATCGCGATGATCAATGCTCGTGACTTCTATATAAAAACGCGATCTTTTTGGCAGTCGTGTAATAACATTAAAAACTGTTTTATCAAAAAAGGCAACCGACTTCATAAACTACAATGTGAAAAATAACTTTAGTTTTAGAAGTCAAAAAAAGCAAAAAGTATGTATTAGTAGTAGTAGTAGTCAAAAAAGGCTTTTTAGAAGGCTTTGGTTCTGTTTGTTGCTTTGTAATGCCACCGACTTCCGTCATAGAACAAAGAAACTCCTCATTTTTTTAAGTCGTGAAACCAACACTACTACTTTTATCAAAAGCTTTCTCTACCAGAATAAGCAGCAACTTTTTAACCGACTTCAAAAAAAGGAGGAGGTTATCAATTCATTTTGACGGGCCTGTTGGTCTAGTGGTTAGTGGCCCTTACTGCTAAACCGGAGGTCGTGGGTTCGATCCCCACCCAGGACAAACTTTGTGTGATGAGCATGATTGTTTGTTCTGTGTCTGGGTGTGATTTATCTATAATATGTATGTATTTATAAATTATATAAGTATATATATCAGTTGTCTGGTTACCATAACACAAGCTCTGCTTAGCTTGGGATCAGATAGCCGTGTGTGAGTTGTCCCAAGATATTTATTTATTTATTTATTTATTTAACTGTATTTTTTTTTTTTATGTTTGTTACCTCGAATTTCCCGACTGGGTGAACCGATTGTCATGATTCTTTTTTTATTTGAAAGCTGGTGCTTCCCGTGTGGTCCCATTGTCACCATTTCAATATCTGATGATGGGATCTTGTAGAAATCGGGGGAACTCTTCAATAAATAACAGCAGATTAACCGCGATTGTTGCTATAGCATATTTAAGCATTGTTTACACCATCACACAATATAACATCACGCCTGTACTCAAGGGTTACACAGATGTATACAGTAGTATTTAAAAATTTCTCATCCAAGTAAACGAAATCGCATATTCTGCTTTCTTATGACTTTTTAGTGGTGTCTCGTTAATTTACATAGCACGACAGTTTCTTCATGGATTTTGATGACAAGAAGTTGATACTAAAAAGTGAGAAATAAAAAACTTTTTTACAAAAAAATTACAACCGCCTTCAAAAACTAAAAAGAGAAAAATAACTTTAGCTTTGGAAGTCGGTGGCAATACAAAACAACAAACAGAACCAAAGCCACCGACTTCCAAAGCTAAAGTTATTTTTCTCTTTTTAGTTTTTCATTATTACATATGATAAATTAATCTTACAACAAGAGAACAACGCGCTACAAAATATTATTCAACAACACAAAGTACGTGTGTAAAGACTTAATTACTTTAAAAGCATATCAATCAGCTGATTGTTCCTCTTAATCTCGTTGGTACTCTCACTCCAAGCTTTTTAATTAGCCCATCGGCAACCGCGAATGGAAAAGGGTATATATATTGTATTTCTGAAAATTAAAACAATAAACTGGAAACAGTGAGTGAATGAATGGATTGATTTCGATTTTATAGTGCTTACGATTTTTGGGACCTGTTAAGGAAATGTTTTAACAAACAGTATTAAAATTAATGTGATGTAGATAGGAAAATCAACTGTTTGAGAAAGTCTTAATTTTCGTAATTGCCTTTTTTTAAGGATGGGAAACTATCAAATGACTTCTTCCGCTCTGGGCGGAGCGGAAGGGAGTATCTTGATTCTTGATTACTAAATAAAACCCATCCGTGTTCCTCCTAACGCCCTTTGCGCTCCAGGGCCGCGGTAACTACTTCAAACAAACTCCGCAAGTCGTAATTGCCCTGAACTGATATTCACCACCATCACTTGCACGATGTCTGAAAATTTAAAAATAAATAGATCAACATGTTGTTGAGAAGGCGCCTACTTAGTACATTTAATGCTGTGCCTGATGTACTATCATTCATTTCTTATTGCATATATTTATCTCCTAAAACAACCACTTCTAACCTAAACTACAATATTCCAAACTAAAATTTCCAAACTGTCATTCGTTATTGCCAAATAACCTTTCACCCCGATAAAAACGCCCACAGTCTACAAAAATAACCAACATATTTTTATTAAATACATTCGTTATCGCTTACGTAGCACCATTTCCCAGTTACTCTGCGTGGGCACACTGTGCTGTGGGCATACGTATTGTTCTAGAAATACACGCATGCACAATGCGCTTGCGTCACGTGTCCACACACGTAAGCGGCTTAAAGCTGGGCTATGAATACGCTATTGTAAAGCGCTTTACAATATAAAGCGCTTTCATGGGGCGACGAGTTTTGAACAACTGTCGCTTGCAATGTTCGGGTTAAAAGGAACTATTTATGGTGTTTAAAATACAGACAGAGTGATAACTTCAAATAAATATCTGAAAAGTTTTTTTTTTCGAAGTGTAAGTAGGCACCTATTTGGTGTCTACTACCTTGCTACTTCGTTTGCCTGAATGTTGGATTTCACGGGTTTTTTATGGCGCGATGTTCTTATGCTTTTTCTAAAATCAAGTTGCCTTAGTTACTTCCATATAACATTAGTTATCTGCCATTGAGCGTCCTGTCAAAATCGGTAAAGCCGTTTAGATTGTTTTTTTGAATTAACAGATAGATAGACAGACAGAGAAACAAAAAAAAATGACTTTACAAACAGACACCTAAATTCTATTTATTTGTAATTACAATCTTAAATTTCCCTGTAACAAAACCATACGATTTTCTTCTCCCATAAAAGATAATAACATGAAAAAAAAGCCCATAAAATCGAGTTCCCTTGGTATCGATTATCGTATGTTGTTTGTTTTTCTTTTGCCAAGCCACGACCGGCTTTGTATCGGATTACATAGCTTGATAATTCAGGAACGGTCGGTGGCAGGGCTGAATACAAACTGTTGAGAGATACGCATTCCTACTGCTTTCTGTTTGATTGGATTCTTTTCAAGCGATGTTAATTAATGTTCGAAGTATCTTCATGTTTGCGATGTTAAGGCATTTTTAATTGCAGTCGGCAAATGTTTTAAACAAAGGTTTGGAACTCACTTGTATATATACAGAGCAAAGTTAAGCTTTTAATTGTCTTTAGAATAGAATTGTGCCTATTGGCTTATATGTATATCTGTTCTGTCTTCTGCCTCTTGATAAGGAAAGAAGTGGAAATTATAGTTTTCCTTCCCCCTCCGTTGCTTTTTTCCATTCTTTTGAGACAAGACATTTGAAGGTTTTCTCCGAGGGCTCTTCCAATTTCACCGTCTCAGCGCCAAACTAGTCTAGGTTGCAGTGGTTAGGAATAGCGTGGCCTGTTGGGCTTGCTCCAAAAAATAGCCTCAGGATAAAAAGAAAAAGCCGCTGCCGTCTATTTAATATTTTTATTTTACATGAAACATGGTACAATAAAAAGTCTTACATGGAATGGTTTATCATATATTTTTTTGCTTTACAACAGCATGCAAAAGAAGTACCTTCGAATTATTTCACCAACTGTTTTTTTTTTATGATTTCCTTCACTCTACATAATCCTTTGTTTAAATGGGTCTTCATAATAAGTAAGTGTCGTGCTAGCATTCTAGCTTTAGACTTTCCGTACCTATTTTTCAATAACACCACTACAGAATAAAAATAAAAAACCAATCGTTCTCGCTCAAACACAATCCTTGCAAGTCTTTATCGATATTTATTTATAGGAATAGTACATTTCAGTGGAAAAAGGCGGACAATAAAAGGTTGAAAATAGGTGTATTGTCAACCTCACAGAATAGTTTTACTCGTGGGTGTTCCTTTTATGTAGCGACAATTATAGTTAGAACCACTCCCCCTCCCGAGTTTGCCCACATCCTTGTCTGTAGCGGGGGAGGAAAGGGATATTTGATAGGTCAACTTAAATGGTCGGTTAAGTTTGTTAAGCACACGTATTGTATATCAATGAGACATGAGACGAGTGTGGGCACGAGATGTGTGTTTTATTGAATTTATTTTGAAATGATATTTCTGAAAGTCTTTGTGTGTACCTATTTGTGAAATGAATGTAATTGTGATATGCCACGAGCATATGGCTACCCTTATTCAAGGATATCTATATGCTCGTAAATAAAAAATCAATTGCCACATGTATGACAGATCTTCACTTGAGAACGGCTCGATAGATTTGGCAGATTTTCCTGATGTGTTTGTAATTTTCGGAACAAGGTTTGTATAACAATATGGTTTTTTTTGGACAATTCACTGGAAACGTCGATTTTAATAGTATTTGTGTATGAAAACGCAGTAAAAAAAAATGTGAAGTTCAATTTTAATTACATCCATATAAAGCCAGAACGGATCGCTATAAGTTATTTTATCAGTCAGTCAACAACATGAATCATGTACTCGTATATTTCAGCAAATATTTAGATATTCTCTTTCTTTTCATGTTTGTGTGAAAACTATTAATTTTTTTAGTTAAAAATAAATTAGTTTAACGTAATCACAGTAATTATTGTGATATTATGGGTTAGTTCTGTTTCGCAAAACTAAGCCCATACTATATTTGTTTTTTTTTTATCTTAGACACGACAGACAAAAAGGTTTAAAAAAATAAAAAGTCAGCTACTACGCAATATTTTATTTTATATTACATTACCATGTTTAATTAAAGAAGTACCTAGAACTAAAAGTTATACTTTAATTAACGTAATCTTGTTAGAACTTCAACAAGGTAGGCGCTAGTTTGAAATTAATTCATTAAAATGGAAACTTAGGAATCGCCTAGTTCTTAATTGAGAAGTTTAAATTTTGATATGAATCTGTACATACTAAACTAACTCAAAATAAAGCTTACCTACGCCATCTTGAAGTCAAAGTCAAAGTCAAATTATGAATTTTAATTAAACTATTAAAATACACTTTTGGCTGCCTCGTTAGCCTATTGGTCCTAAGCGCGACTGCTCGCTCGAGGTTTTGAGTTCGATTCGTAGGTCGAGCGAATTGTGCTTGGGTTCTTCTCTGAGATTCTGAGTAGCAGCTTGGAGTTACGATTTGTGCCCGATTAATAGCAATAGGCTCAACTGGCGAACTAGGAGTGTACATTACTTTTTTATGGGATAAGCCCGCCGAACCACTGCAACTCCTGTAAACCAGAATCAACAGTGGAGACCGCCAGAACAGCGCCGAGGCAATGAAGTTCGACGAGTCCCGGAGGAACGATACAACTGTCTTGGATCCCGTAACTAAAATGGGGTCTACATTGGTAGACCTCTGCCGAACGCTTCAAGGAATAGGTACAAACGTGATATGTATGTTTTGAATGTAATTTCTGGGCCACCTCTTTCTAGGCTATTCATCTATTCTATTCTATCTTTTTACATTCAGAATACCGAGCTTCATCCACTATCCAACTAAGGTATTTCTTTTTAATCCAGGGACTTTTATCCTGACTTTGTGTTGCCATATGATACAATATCTACTTTTGCGCGGACAAAGTCGCAAGCAAAAACTAGTTTATATAAACAATTCAATATACATGATGATAATTTCCAAAACATATTTATCCAAGTTTTTAGCGAGCACCTCGATGTTCTCTGGAACTTCTAAAAGTATCGTTGCCCAAATGGCTTTTCAATACATTGGATATTATAGAAAACTTCATAATGGGCTTAGTCTAGTAACAAATACTTTATTGCAATAACTGTATATTGTATAAGGAACAAAGTACTGTTTGTATCACTTTGAAATGAAATACGTTTAGAAATTATTTAAAGTTAGATCTCCGTCTTGTCCTAATATATGTTATGGGCTTGGCGTATCTGTTTAGATAAAAACCCCAAAACAAATAAAGAATAAAATGCTCTTAATATAAATACCTATAATAAAGATGAAGAGTTTTTTGTTTGTTCAAACGTGGTGAAAATATCTTTTTGGATACGATAGCCAAGTTCGTGACTAATACTAGTAGTATAGGTCAACATCACGCTACGATACACGGGAGCGGAGCAGTAACCAAAGACGTTTCTCAATGCGGGTAAAACCAACCGCACGGCCAAAATCGCTGGCAGAAAGTTGTGAAATTATATTTTTTTCAAGTTTAAATTAATGTTCGTACTTTATTTTTTAGGTCGATCATTTTTCTTTCAGTATGAATTTATGGTTAAAATTACTTTAGTCTATTATTACTTCTTACAAATAAAGTTATTTTCATGATAACAAGAAGAAACCAACGGCTGCTGAGCACTTCAGTGGTTAAACAAAAACTGTTTAAATTTATATCACGTATTAAATTAACATTCTGTGATAGGAAACCGCGGCGTGAAATTACAAAACGTGAGCTATAATTATTGTTCATGATAACATCAATAAATAGGTACAAGCCTGCGTTAATTAAGTCGGGGTTTTTCTAGGTAAAGAATAATATTAATATATTTGCTTACTTTGCATCATGTAATTTTTTTTATTTGGATGTAGCTGCATATTAAACACTAGCTTCTGCCAGCGACTTCGTTCGCGTGGCTTTATTCATCCACCTTAAGTTACGTTTTTGAATACTGCTTTGCTCCCGTAAGTCGTAGCGTGATGTTATATAGCCTAAAACCTTCCTCGATAAATGGGCTATCCAACACAAAAAGAATTTTTCAAATCGGACCGGTGGTTCCTGAGATTAGCGCGTTCAAACAAACAAACAAACTCTTCAGCTTTATAATATTAGTATAGATGTTCATTTTCACTAAAGAAAACATGATAATTGAACTTCTTGGACTTATTAATAATTTGAGTCTGAAATCGCCACTCCGCCTCAAGCGTGATGATTAATGCTCGTGGTCTCAGACCAACAAAAAAAGAAAGACGGCGCGCCGCGAACATCAAAAGTGAAGCCACTTTTTTATCTATGTGTGTATCGAAAGGTTGCCATTTGTTAAATTTTTTCCCTATAATTTGGGGATATTTTTGTGGGTAGCACTAGGATAATAATGTACGAGTAAGATATTGTTGAGTATGGTATTGTACCACAATAGTTGCGAAGGCTTCTACTCCAAAAAAAAAACGTATATTTTCAATCAACTTTATTAAATTCAAAAAGACCATAAAAAATCACTGACTCTAAAGAAAAAGTAATATAGAAATAAACGGTATCGAACAAAAAATATTCCCTTTTAAAAACCTTGTTGCTGAGTCAATTTTTTAAATTGCTGCCTTTTAGATTTTATTGTTAGTGAAATTGTTTCTTGTTTGGAAACGTGGTGAAATCGTATATTTAAGTATTTTTCAATAACACATTTAATTAAATTGACTTTATGCTCATTCTGGATCATTCCGACTATTTCTTATAGCTACTATCCATTTATTTTTTATTTCATTATTAATTCGAAACCTAAAATATTAAATACATAAAAAGAAAAAAACTAGTAGTAAGAAATCATAATTATTTATATTAACCGAATGGGGAAATTTTAAATCGTATTATGGCAACCCTCACACTTTATGTCACTGCTTTCGTTCGTTGAGGTTTTGTGTTCCGAGTAACCTAAAATTCACAGTTTATTAATAGAGAAACAATGTTATTTCATGCACTTACAAGTGAAAAGTGATTCCGTGAGACTTTTTATGTAATTTGCTGTTGTTTTTGCAACTTTTCACTACACAGGAAGGCATAATTCTATGTTTTAAATCTAAGTTTACTTGACGGCGACTCGTGACGTACTAAGAGCGATGAGCATGGTTTTAGTGTAGGTGTGTGCGTGAGCGTGTATGTTTACTTGCAGGAGCACGGTTTTATGGCTTCACTTTTGATGTTCGCGGCGCGCCGTCTTTCTTTTTTTGTTGGTCTGAGGCTCGTGGTACTCTGTATGAAAAAAGGGCTTTGCCCTACAGTGAGATTATAATAGGCTGGTTTTTATATTCTCGGGAAGAAACTTCTTGTTTGGACTGTATGTATAAAGAGCAAGTGTGGTAACCAACATAGCTGACTGACCCAATTGAACTTGACCAATGCACTTGGCTTATGTCCAGTAGTGGACGTCCTGTGGCTGATACGATGATGATGATTATAAATGAAGTTGAATTAAATAAAAGTTGACCTGAGAAGACAGTCTTCTGCTTCTCAGTACAAACAAAAAATAATTAGCAGGAAAAATAAAAAATTAAATATTTCTTATTGGCTGAGATCCCCGTTGCGATCCATTTTGAGGACGGATGGAGAGGAATATATCTTTAATAAGGTACTTGCTAGCAACAATACTAGGCTTTTAAAATATCAGGCACAAAAGATACCTTACTCCCTTGCGTTAAGTGTTGTTGTATGTTTTGCAGGAATTATTGAGCCGAAAAAAATACACAATTATGACAACAAGCTACGAAAAAGGTAAACAAGAAAATGCCACCACCTTTATTGGCGTGTTAAAACATCAAAACGGATTACCATAATATCCTTTCAACACGTGGGTATCAACAGAATGCAATTTCATATCGTGACAAAGAAAATTCCGTGCCTTTATGAATTTTTGATTACATTTTCTTCATCGGTTTACATAGGGCTTTGAAGGTCTGGGTTTAATTTTTTTGTGTGATTTTCTTGTACGTTGTGATCAAAGATGTTTAGTATAAGAATATAATGTGGGTATCTTACGTATCAATGAAAAACGGTAGGTACCTACTGTTTCATGAAAAATTTAATATTTTTTATTAAAAAATAATTACTAGGTAGATAATTATATTTATGTAAATTCAATTGAGACACAGCAGACCCCAGACAGAACGGCAATGCAACAGTTGGTATCTTCTTTTTCTGCACAACATACCTATTTCAACAATAATTATTTTCTAATCTTATCTGTTATGTCCCGTTCCTGGACAAAAAAACACCCCTTAGTTATTAAAACAACGTTGTTTTTTTTATAAAACCAGATTGTTATTACGGCACTACCTTTTATCATACAAAGTAGGCACGAGCATTGGTCACCACACTTGTTCAAGGCGTATTGTCGATTTCAGACTTACATTATTTATGTAAGACCAGGTCCTTACGAAGTTTGCCTTCACTCTGACGTCAATGTGTCTAAGATAACCTTAGAAAGTACAAATGAATTAAATAAATGAATATGATTACTCGTATGAATTGAGAAAGCCACACTAGCGGTCTTAGTTACTGTGATATTACGGATACAACTTATCATAAAAAGTGTTTTAAAGCAAGATTTTACAAATTATAACAATTCATAAACTACGTTTCCATTTTGCTAAAAACAGCATCCATAATTATCTAAAATTATACAGATCTAACTCATCCCTTAAGAGGTTTCGAGAGAGAGTTTCGTTGCAATTTGGGGGATGTAACACTAAACTTTGAGGGAGAAACGTTATTCCCTACTCGTCCTATGTTTATAAATAGGGGTGGCGTCAGGGGGTAGTTCTGTAATATAACGCCAGTTATAATAACTGCGTGTACAGTCGCGAAATGTACAGCTATAGAAATAATTGCAAAGAGAAAGTTTGTTGGTCTCATAAAGGTTTGGACTAGCTTTTGATGCTGACTTCGCGTGAGTAGCAAACTGTATATTTGTATGTTATCTAAGCTGAGCGAGTGGCGATTTTAAGACTATTCTGTTAGCCGGTTTTAATTACTTGCTTGCTCATATGGATTGCCAAATTACCGCCCAAACGGGTTGGATACATTCAGATGTATCCGGCATGTGTATATGGTGTATGTGTTCGCCATACCGGCCAACTGTGGGTTAACATTAGTTCACCTCTGCCTAACCCTACGGGGAATACTGGCGTGATTTTATACCTTTTTTTATACGTTGTGTTAGCCCTGGACTCTCAGGGCACATACAGTTTTTTTTTATAATGCCCATAATGTCGCATTGATGGGGAAAAGCCTCCCCCATGTCCTTTCTAGTATTATTTTCTTGCACCACTTCGCACCAGGCTTATTATATAAATAAAATATTCTTGAGTGTGTTCTTCTTGGTGTCTTTTCTTGACTATAAGTGTCGTGATGGCCCAGCGGTTAAGACGCTGTTGCGCCATTTTGAAAAACCCCATCAGACCTGCGAAAGATGCTCCTTTTCTTGAACCATAGCTAAGAACAACCTTAAACAATCAAAATCGGTTCAGCAGTTTTAGAGCTACGATGCCACAGGCACACACACAGATGCACCCATTAAACTAAAAACACCCCTCTGTTTTATTCAGGGACAAAACAAAACAAAACAAAACAGAATGAAACAAAAACAAAATGGGGGATAAAACAGAATGGTCTGGTCAACTAATTAGTACTATACAACATTTCTGCTAAAGTAGTTAAGTAATTACCTTAAAAGATTTAACCACAAAGCCTCTAGCCAACATTATATGAATAACAAGTGCGAGTTAGATTCGCACAAGTATGGTTCCGTACCACAAAACACACATTTCTTGTTGACCCCTTAAAATAACTTTATTTCATTTGTTTTGGACTGCCTCGTTAGCCTAGTGGTCCTAAATGCAATTGCTACGCTAGAAGTCTTAGGTTCGATTGAATGAAATTTTTAGTAGCAGCAGTGATTCGATGAAATTTTTAGTAGCAGCTCAAAGTTAAAATTTGTGCCCGGGTAATGGCAATAGGCTCGCCACCTATTACATGGGACTTAAAAACATACCCGCAAACTGTGGGTGCACATTGGGAGACGTCTGCCTAACCATATGTATGTAATTTTTTGTTAAACAGGCAATAGAAATACACGCTCTGGGAAAATTTCAAATCTCTGCCTATTACGATTCATGAGATAAAGCCAGCTGACAGACAGACAGACGGGGCAGCGGAGGTATATGGTGGGTCCACACGATACAGACTTTTGTCTGTACAGATATCTGCACAGACTATAAAGTCTGAGTAAAAATTTTTACTCAGAGGTCTTTACCAAATGTCTGTGCAGACTTTTCATCAGTTCAGACTTCGATTTTATTAAGTAATTCAATAATCATGAGTTTTGCTCCGACAATCGTACAGACATGTACGCAGACTTCCGACTTTTCTGGTACACCGACATTTGTCTGTACTTGTTGTACAGACAAAATTCAATAGAAGTCTGGTTAAGTCTGTATCGTGTGGACCCACCATTAGTAATATTTGGTCCCTTTGGGTACGGAATCCTGGAAATGAGTGGCCAAGACCACATGGCCAGTGGAATTGTATTAAAAATTCAGAGAAAAGCTTCATAATTACTAGGTTCCTAAAGTGCCTACTTATTGTAGATTTGGTCAGAATTAACGCGGTCGTCCTCTCATTAAATACGGAGTAGCGTTCCGTTTCCCTGGTTTGTTGTGAATTTTAATTATTTTTTTGTCTTACTCACCTATTTTTTATACTAATATTTTTTTTTTTTGTACTTGACCTAATTTTGGTAATAAAAAGATTCCTCTAGTTACCTTTTGTTTTAGAAATATTTTTGCTCTAGCTGAATTGGGATTTTTAATGTTGTGTTGTGTTTTTTACATAATGAAACCAACATGCCAGGGCTTATTTGTTTAGCTTTGCTAAAAAAATACGAGAGAGATACTAATTTATGCATTTATATATACCATCACGCCTGTATTCCCCGAAGGGTTAGGCAGAGGTGTACGGATGTACACCCACAGTTCACCGGTATACTTAGGTCCAAGTAAACGGGGGCGAGCCTATTGCCATCAACCGAGCACAAATCCAAACTCCGAGCTGCTACTGAGAATTTCATAGAAAAACCCAATATCACTTTTTGCTCGACCTGGGAATCGAGCTCAGGACCTCTAGCGTAGCAGTCGCACTCAGGACCACTAGGTCAACGAGGCAGTTTATGCATTTATGTTATGTTTTATCTTTTAATTTGTGTTTCTGTGTTTTGTGATATGTCATATGTGTGCACCAAATAAATGGTTTATCTAACTACTTAATTTGGACGTTATAGTTAAAATAACATAATGTAGAATGATATGGAAGAGAACGGAGTCTCTGATATCATGTGACGGTTGACAGAACGGAATGGAAGAAGAGAACGTGTTGCGCTGACCCCAAGAAACATGGGATATGGGCAGGAAGATTATAATGGGTTGAAACATAATAATGTGTTTTTTTTTTTACTTAAAATAACGACTAGTAAAATCAAACCGGTCCTTTCATTTTAACAATGCATTTCTATCTGACGACATGTTTGACGCAGTGAATGAACTATTGGCTGCTTCGCTGAGTGTCGCGGGATCAATATTTGTATGGCTTACCAGATTATTGTTTCGGGTCTGGATGTTTGTAAGTTTTTTTGTAAACGTTTGCACGAGGTTGGAGAAATTCCTAATAATTTATTGGAGAGATTCTATATTTTATTTTTAATCGACTTCAAAAAAGAAGGAGTTTATCAATTTGGTTGTATTTTTCTTAATCCATATTTTTTCTGTAAAAATCTTGCACCGCGCAATTTTAAGGAAAACACAACACAAAAATAAAATAAAAAACATAAAATCTATCCATTCATTTACAAGCACAAATAAAAACGAATATAATAAAAGCAGAGTTACACCACTAACAGGAACTTTGACGTAACTAAGTCTATTAGCTATGGAAAAGGCAATTGGACCATTCAAACAAGCTGGACAGGCTAACTTTGACACAAGGACACCGAATAAGCTTCAAGTTGAAAGCTGAAAGAGTCAAAGGAAGCTAAAGCCTTAACTTTTACGTTGAAAAGTAGTTTTCGCATTCGAGGAATAGTTTATTATCTACACCTTAAAAATAAGAGAAATTTGATATTCTTTCTGGATACTGATTGGTTTTTTATTGGTAGAATAAAATTACATAAATTAATCGTAATTATAAACGCATGCTTGCGCTTTAGAAAGACCAAAGTCCTAAATAACCACGGGAACACAAAGGATAAAAAAAAACCTATGTGTTAAGCTAAATAAATAATTATATGTTTATAAAATGTCAGGTAAGTCCGTTTAAGCGTGAAGAAGAAAGAAGAATAAACTCTTCACCACCTTTGGTCTACTGTTAAAGAAAGCCTAAGGTGTTAACTCCGCCTTTGTACTCTTTTTTGTGCATTACGTTTATATAAATATACATACATCCGCACAACCTTCTGCATGTATAGTAATAGAAAGTCTTACTTTATCAGAACATTATTGTTCTACGTCAATAAAATCAGTTGATTTCAATTATTGAATTTTAATTAACATTTCCCTTATCCAATATTATGAACGTGCGTAAAACGTATACGAAAACTAGGTTTACTTGTTAAACCAACCCATACAAATACAAAAATACAAATAATACCTGTCATTTTTCTAAGAATTTTAGATATTTGACACTGACTTTAAAGAGAAAAAAAAGTTTTTTTTAAATCTATTCTAAGCATAATTTTAGGATTTATTTTAAATAATTATTGCTGGGTAGTAAAGTAACATATTTACAAAAATAATTACATATACATAATATAATACCAACCTATTATTGTCCCACTACAGGGCAAAGTCCTCTTCCCATACAAATAAAGCACGAGTATTGATCACCATGCTTGCTCAAGGCAAATTGGCTATTACAGACTTAGGATTAACACATATTTTGGCGTAATGCATAAGTTAATTATACAATTGTTGGCTTTTTGCTTTGGTAAAAATAAGCTTAACAGTAATACATTGTAATACTCGATCACTCCTTTGCTTGCAACGACGGACGGTCTGAAACAGGCTTAATCAGTAAATCCCGTGTAGCTTCCTATGCATGAACGTCCATTGTCAAAGCCTCTAATGTTTGTGCATGAAGCATGTGTTTGTTGTACTAGAAGCCTCGTCACAGGGAATCTTAGTGCTAATCTAACAACAACAAATCTATATAGATGTAGGTTCCAAGGATCAGGTTTGGTTTATTTCGAAATTTGCTACAAGACTACAACAAACATACTGTCGCGCCTTTATTTCCTGAAGGGTTAGGCAGAGGTGTACTAATGTACTCGTACATCCACAGTTCGCCGGTATACTACCCCCTAGAGCGAGCAATTTTTTCTTAGGAATTATAAATAATAATAGTTGGTATCATTATTATTTATAATTCCTAAGAAGAAATTGGCAATGATAGGCTGGTGCCTATTATTGTCCCACTGCAGAGCAGACCGCTCTTCATGCAGAAAAAACACGAGTGTTGATCCCTACGCTTGCTCAAGGCGGTTTGGATATTACATACTTATACTTAATAATTATTATAAGTTCAGTTTTCCTCACGATGTTTTCACCGGTGTCAATGATGTCGACGGTAAATTAATTAAGAATGTACAAATGAAATAGAACAAGTAACGTTAGTACTTGCTTGTGCCCGGTTGCGAAACCACAACCTTGTGAACAAGGGGCGGGTATCTTAACCACTGGGCCATCATAACGTTCATAAGGATTCAAAATGTAATGTAACAAATCTTATACTTGAAGATATTGTGTAGTGCTATAAAAAGAAGGTAAACGGGGAGACGTATTTAGGTCTATTTCCTTGATGGACGATTATAAAACCATGCATTTATTCATAGTCAATCATAAAAATTCGGCCAAGGTTATAAATTGTGGGAGAAAATACATGTACACATTTGTCATCTTTATTCCTATACCCACTTACGGTAGTATTCAAATGATTAGATTCCCGATAGTATATTCCACATTTTGAACCAGCTTAAATAAAAATATAAAAAAAAAACTAAAATCCGAGTACCTACGCCTAATAAAACGTATTTACACCAAGAAGCTATAAACAAATATGTAATAGTTTTAAAAATGACAATCTATTAAAAAAATAATATTAGAGTACACAAAGAATTTCTTTCTTAAAATAAAGACAATAATATTCTTATTAAAACTGCAATGCAAATCTAATTACAAAACTTAATAGTTTTCGAGATCTAAAAAGTCATTTTAAGCACTTTACATAAAAATATTAATTTTAAACAAATAATATTTTGAACATCGACCTAAAGCCTATCCATAATATTAAAACCGATAAATACCTAATTAATTAATTAATTCATTCATTGTTTATGCAAAAAAAATCTATTTTTGTGGCAAAATAAAAAAAAAACAAATAAATACAAAAACAATAGATTGTTTTTGTATTTATCTGCTAAACGAAGTGAGTAAATACTTTTTAACGTGCTTCGCTATCCAAGATATATTGTAGATAATATTAGATGTCCTTATTTCGTCCCAGTGCATCACGGTTGCCCGACGTTTACTTGTTCGAAAAAGTTTTGCCCGAATAAACGTCGTACGGGCAATTTTTGAGGATTTTGTAAAAACTTAATTGAAAAGAGTATCCGTGGTGTTACTTGCTCGTTCTTCTCCATAGAGAACTACCTACGCTTTTGAACGAGTAACAAGCTTCATCTTCCTGATTGACTCCGTGACAATACAAAAAAAGACGGTAAATTATTGAATTGAAACAAATGGTTTGAAGTTGACTTTGACTTTGCAATGGTTGTTTTTGGCGAAATGGCTTATAATTGTTTTTTTTAATTCAAAGGTGACAGAGACATAGTCAACGATGGAGCAAACTTACCAAAAAAGAAGCCTGTTCACTATAACCTTGAATAAACTCTTAGTGCGAATTGCTGGAATAGCATTGTAGCAACAAGGTAGGTATAATAATTTGGAGTACGTGGTCTTCGTGCCAGTAAACGTCAGGCAATCATGACACACTCATTTCATCCAGAATCTTCTTCCTTCTTCTCAGCTTTTGAGTTCATCATCAGAACTTGTCTCGTCATCAGACTCAGACCCAGAATCAGACCCATTATTACCTCGCTTGACTGGAAACTGTGCCAATACGGCATCATCCACATCCTTACGGACGTCATCCATCAAGACCTCATGGGACACACCAAAAACATCCAAAAACTGGCCCATATCTTCCGCCTCCTGGTCGAATATTAAAAAATCGATTGTTTTTTCATCTCTTTTCCAAATATCTTCAGTGAAATGTGCTGTAATAAAAAGTTACAATTATTAGTCTACTATTACCAATTACTTTTCTATTAAGACTTGAGTGATGTCGGTTGTCGTACACGCAGACTAAGTCGCGGATTTAAAGTTGAACATGTCCTTTCTACGGGTTCAAGCTTAGCGATAAACGTTGCCGAAGAAGAAGAAGCTTAGTCTGTACCAGATATCATTAAAATCGGCTTAGTAGTTTAGCCGTGAAAGCATAACAAACAAGCAGACATGAAGGCAGACAGAGTTAGGTACATACATTCGTATTTATAATATTAGGATGGAAGTATAAATAAAATTACATTGATACATGTGAAAGATATATTATGCTAGGCTCTCCGCCCATGGCTGATCTTGTGACCAATTGTTGACAGATTTTTTTGTCGAAATTTGTCAAAAATCGGCGAAAAAATAGGTTAAAAAGTCGGGAAGTGAAAAACCGATTTTTGTCGGCCGTGTGCGTTGGTGTATTGGAATTTATAAATTCCATTCTTGCCGACTAAAAAATCTCGGTCAGGGGGCGGAATGGCTTAGTATATTAGTATGAGTGAATTCACAAGTTTTGTTGAATTTTGTTTGTTATAATTAGAATAAATAATAATCATATAGGCAGATAAGTTAGGATTTATATTAGTTTAGATTATTTATATGCAATTGTGTTGTCTAATTTTTAATAGGGTTTAGTTTAGTGTTTTCAATTTCTGGTTTTGTTTTTTGGTATTAGCTTGTAGTAGATAAGTCTAGTTTTAATTTTTGTTTTTTTTTCTAGGAACCACTCTATTGTTTTGGGGGCAACCTGTAAGATAGTGTAAGTTTAATAAATAAATAAATATTGAAACATAATGAAATTTTCTATGAAATTCTCAGCAGCAGCTCGAAGTTTCGATTTGTGCCCGGTTAATGGCAATAGGCTCGCCCCCTATTACATGGGACCTAAATATATCGGGGAACTGTGGGTGTACATTTGGTTCAATACAGGCGTGATGGTATGTAAAAGTCATCGAAGAGTTTTAACTTGTTAAAGCCAAAAAGGAAACCACGTAACAAACACTATACGTCTTCCCATACTCCATTGACTTCATTGTGGAACAGTTCTATTGTGCGATAGGGTATTACCGGGTCACATTAGTGGGATTATAGTGTACTTTGGCGGCCAAAGCGTTTGCAGTGAAATGGATCGGAAGACGATTCTATACTTTTGCCATAAAAGGAGACATAATGTCTTGTTCATTTATCTTTCACTAGCTTCTGCCCGCGAATTCACCCGCGTTCACTTTGACATTATCCCACGGAGACCGTAAATTTTTTCGGGATAAAAAGTAGCCTATGTGTTATTCCGCACTATTATCTATCTCAGTGCCAAATTTCATTCAGATCCGTTCAGCCGTTTGAGCGTGAGTAAGAGACACACATACAAACTTTTGCATTTATAATATTAGTAGGGTTCACGACGCTTAACGGAGTGAGACGATATGGATAGCTAGAAGATATCCAATTGTTTTTTCTGCCCCTTCGCTGATGGGTCCTAGACCAGTACTTAATTTTAAGACATTCTTAAATGTATATGTGTCGCAACAATGCACCTTAGAGTGACAGAGATATCATAAGACTTAGGCAATCCACCTACGTTAGATAATCGATGACTGCTCTTTTTTGTCGGACGAAATGGAACATATGAATTCTAATGTACCACTGCACACATCCTACAAAAAGTTGGTCCCACGAAACTATGGATCTATTGAACGGTCCGATAATCGGTCCTACAAATAATCGGACGTGGGCAGAGGCCCTTAAAGGCGACTTCAAATTGAGTTGCGTTTAGGAATTTGGACTTTAGATGCTTTATTCATTTAATTTGCATTTTGTCCTGAACTAAGGGCAGCCTTAAACAGCGGCAATATGCTAGTTCTCTTTGATACTATCATGTATAAATTCAATATGCATTTACTATAAAGCAGATAAAAAGAAATAATAAACATTAATAATTAATGTTAATTGTCATTATAAA
Organism: Caradrina clavipalpis; assembly: GCA_932526535.1. Taxonomy (NCBI): domain Eukaryota; kingdom Metazoa; phylum Arthropoda; class Insecta; order Lepidoptera; family Noctuidae; genus Caradrina; species Caradrina clavipalpis. Next base: position 6,202,282 of record OW052105.1, read on the forward strand.
CAGCTGATACAACTAAATTGATTGGAATCAATTTAGTTGTATACACGCTTTCTATTACATCGTTCTGGAACCGAAAGCTATAAGCTCTATCATAGTAACAGAAACGATGGGCACTATTATTTTAACTAAATAACAAAAAAAAATAAAAAATAACACGAAATTATTATTTTTGAACTGCCTCATTGGCCTAGTGGTCCTAAGCTCGACTGCTACACTAGAGGTCCTGGGTTCGATTCCCAGGACGAGCAAAAGTGTTATTGGGTTTTTCTATTAAATTCTCAGTAGCAGCTCGGAGTTTGGATTTGTGCCCGGATAATGGCAATAGGCTCGCCCCCTATTACATGGGACCTAAATATACCAGCGAAGTGGGTGTGCATTGGTACACCTCTGCCTAACCCTTCGGGGACTTGGGCGGAGCACCGCCGAGTCCTCGAGGCGGCCATCGGCGGCGGCGCCCTCTCACGTCCGGCACTGGTTCAGGCCATGGTCCGGAGCGAGAGGGAATGGGAAGCAGTCGCCTCCTTCTGCGAAGCTGTAATGCTAGAGAAGGAGGCGGCGGGACGGGAGAGGGAAAGGAGGGTCCCCCGTCCCAGCGGCCGCCGCGGTAGACGCTCCGGGCGTCCGGAGCCGCGAGACGACTCCCGGCCACCGTAGGCGCGGGTCTGTGGACGGTGAGCAATGGGTAGCTCACCGTCCGTACGTTCACTGAATAACGACAGACCGTGTCGACGGCGCGTTCGTGTTCCACGCGCGCTTCAAAGAGATGTCAGCAAACTTGGATGGGGCCACTGAGGGCCGATGCCTGCCGGGGCTGCGGGTTGTTCGAAAGAGATACCGCGCCCCCGGAACGCAAAGGGCACATGAAGGAACATAGACGGGTTTTAGTCAGTAAAAGTCTGACACTCCCTCCCGCCCCACCCAGGGCGGGGGAAGTTATTTGATGATTTCCCGTCTATAAAAAAAAAAACCCTTCGGGGAATACAGGCGTGATGGTATATTTTTTTTTAATAGTGAGAACTCGAAGTAACTCTTCTTGCACTCAACGCATATTTGTGTGTAAACCTTATCAACTACACATGCCTTTGAAAAATCCATTCATTGATCAGATAGAAGCACTGCTAACATTTAACTCGAATGACAAAAAAAGTAATCCATTTCCAACTACTTTCAAACGTCTTAAAAAAATAACAATGCCAATAGTAACTATTACTCGACTGGAGTTCCTGTGCTTCGGCTCCAGAACGATGTAAAAGTAACCGTGTATATGTAAAACAATGTAGTAACAATAGAAATTACCTCTTGCCTGGAATTCGTTTAACACGTCTTTTTCAAAACTCCCTTTTGCTCTCCATAACTGCACGCCACTACGCTCCGTCACATTTACATCCTTTTCCTTTGAATTATTTTCTTCTTCTTCAGATAAGATACCTAAAATATGTAAATTAAATAAAATAAGACAATTTTAATTGGCCGAAAAAAAATGTCTTTTATATCCAATTGATCCCGAAGGTGACATAACAAAAATCCAATTTGAATATTTAAATAAAAACCTTTTAAAAATAAAAATAGAAAAAGTTTCCACAAAACCATATTTACTTTGGAATTCTCAGAGGGTACGCGATAAGAAATTTTATTGACGCATAAACAGAAGTACTTTCACTTACAAAATTAATAAGATGAGTATTATTTTTTTAAACAGAAAACAAATCGATGTTAACCTACGGAGACCTATTCGGTAAAATTCTGTTGTTGTTCTAAAATATATTTTTTAATTTTTTATTTAATGAATTTAAATTTAATATTACTTCAAAGATAAGTAGATATTTTAAGTCTCTTGGGATTGCTTGAAGTTATGTTGATTATAATTCAAATAGAAAGTGTTATTTTAAAAATGGTAGGTAGACATTTTATTTTAAAATGTTATTAATAATTGGATCTGGAAAACAAAAATTACCTTTTTATACTAAAATTCGTTAATTTTCAAAAAAACTATGTTGTGATATTGTTTATTTATTTTGTTTCTTCACTCGAAAAAGTTTCAACAATTCAGCGTATAAAGATGAGGTATACAGTAAAACTAAAAATAAAAACTAAATTAACTGAATAATTAAATATTACAAGATGCTTTCTTAAAAGTGCATACATAGGTACGATTCATCTTCCATGCATTCATCAATCCATCCAATGTAAAATGTCGAGCACGTTAAAACAGGTCTAGAGTAAAATAATAATAAATAAATAAAAAATACACCAATATTAAAAATGCGAAAGTTTGTGTGTTTGTCTCTTCTTCACGTTCAAACGGCTGTACGGATCTGGATGAAATTTGGCACAGCGATAGATTCCAGTGTGGAATAATACATAGAAACCAAATGATCTGACGCACGCTCTTCCGTCAGCGAGACTTTTCAAGTCCTATTAATATTTTAACCCCTTTTTAAAAAAGGAACAATGTAAATCACGCCAATACGAAACCGGTCCTCGGTACACACGTTTATTTTTCAATATTCCATGCAAAAATAAATCAAGCGACATTGTCCCTACTCTGTTATAGATTTATGATTCATATCTCTTATGCTCGCATGGGCAACGTATTGAACCGAAGCGTATATTGAATCAAAGGACCGTTTATAATGTACCTAGTTGTAGTACAGTCGAGCTCTTTGTGAAGGAGCTCGTCCGGGGAAGTACTACTACCGTACCCATTTCTGCCGCAAAGCAGCGTTGGTGTGTCCCGGTTTGTGGGGATTAGTGGGTGTCGGTGTAATTACAGCCACATGTGATATTACAGCTTCGTCTCATTTGCAAAGCCTCTGTTAGTGCAGATGTCTATAGCTAGCGGTGACCACTTAACATCAGGTGGGTCGTCGACTGGTATGCCATCGAATTACATTAAAAAAAAGCCTAGTAGAAAAGTAAAAAAAGTTTGGCTTCATAGAACGAGCAACTTTGTGACTGCCCCGTTCATGGTGTTAAAGTCGCAAGCTTGCGCGTTTCCTATGCTGACATAGGAAAGCCCAATGAGGTTAAAAAAGCATAAAACAAAACAAACATAGTAGCGGCCCGGAGTTTAGAAGTTGGTGGTACTTATGGCCTGTTTTTGCGCACATACTCGTACCTATGCTCTTTAATATATCCTGTGTACTTGGCTAGTATCTACTGAGATTAAAGGCCGCAACAGAAATTCATCATCCATCATCATATCGCTGCAGGACGTCCACTGCTGGACATAGGCTTCCCCCATAGATTTCCAAAAGGACCAGTTGGTAGCGACCTGCATCCAGCGTCTTCCTGCGGTTTTAATCAGGTCATCTGACCTAAATTTCAGTCGAGAAAATATTATGGTTTATTTTTGCTATTCAGAGGTTCGTACACGTTCTTATGACGTAATACCATAGCCTTTCACACCCACGCAAGTGTTAGGGGTGCTTTATTTACTGAAAACCACAGTGCAAAGGTTACACATACAGCTAATACAAAACAAACAATCACGACCCCAAGGATACCGTGTAGATACAATATTTGCTTCATAAAGGTGAACTTTATATAAATATACTAGTTCTGCCCGCGATTTCGTCTGTCTAAATGGCGGTTATCGCGGACGTAGACGAAGTCACGGAATAAATAATACCCTATGTCGTTTATCTTTAAGCCTCTCCGCCCATGACCGACTTTGTGCAGGTTCGATTATCGGGCCGATTTAATAAAACTATAGACCCGTAGGACCGACTTTTTGTCGGCCGTGTGCGTTCGTGTACCAGAATTCAAATATTCCATTATAACCGACCAAAAAATCGGTCAAAATGTCGGTTGTTAGCGGAGAGGCTTTGTTAAATCAATACAGATCCTGTATACACATAAATGGCAATGTCGGGAGGGGACGCCCTAGAAAGACATACCCTGACCTTATAGGCAAGGTTCTTCAGAAAGGTCAGATGCGCAGTACTCGTAACCGGCGTGCTTGTATGACCAGATGTATGAATGTGGATGAGGCGAAAGGAGTATGTAAGGATCGTAGCAGGTGGCGTTCCGTGGTTTCTGCCTACCCCCATGGAAAAAAGGCGTGAGTTTATGTATGTATGTGTGTATGTATGTATGTATGTAAACACTGAAATGTTTTCATCCCGTTTCGTGTTACAGTCTGATAATTTAAGTCTTTATCTAAATCTGACTGCCTCGTTGGTCTAGTGGTCCAAAGCACGACTGCTACGCTAGAGGTCCTGGGTTCGCTTCCCAGGTCGAGCAAAAAGTGTTATTGGGTTTTTCCATGAAATTCTCGGTAGCAGCTCGGAGTTTGGATTTGTGCCCTGTTAATGGCAATAGGCTCCCCCCCTATTACATGGGACCTAAATATACCTGCGAAATGTGGGTGTACATTGGTACACCTCTGCCTAACCCTTCGGGGAATACACGTGATGGTATATTTTTATTTTTTATATTTATTTTCTAAATCTGAAGTTTACGCAGACGAAGTCGCAAACAGAACCTAATAAAAAATATTTTCCTCACAAAAATGAACTACCAAAAGAACTTTCCTATGTCTATTCACGTCCGATGATTTACGATAAAAAGATAAAGACGTTGCGAATCGTAGTGGGAGTTAGAGGCACAAAAGATACCATGGAATCTAACATCAAAAGATATGTTATCCCAAGCTTGCTTCAAAAAGATATCCCAAAACTGTTTATTTACAACTTCAACAGTCTTATTTTTTCCTGTTTTTTATGTCACAGCTGTGTCTATGAGTTTTCTTGGAAATACTTAAGCTTTGAAAGGAAAACGGTGTATTTATAGTTCTAAATAAAATTATTTCCTTGAATTCTATTCTTGTACGGATTCAATCTTAATCTCTTCGAAGTTTGAATGAACAGGCGTCTTCTGGGTAAGCTCACTCCATCGTTGATTTTGTTTATGTCACCTCTGACCTAGACTAGAGTTAAAAGCAAACAAATGTCAAATAAAAAAAAAATCTGCATATAAAGTTAGATAGACCCATCGCAAGTATTTGGTTTTTACTATTGTTTGTATGCAGAATTGCAGATACTATTCATTATCCTTCCTACTACTATTATAAAGGCGAAAGTTTGTAAGTATGGATGTATAGATGTATGGATGTATGGATGTTTGTTACTCTTTCACGCTTAAACGGCTGAATGGATCTGGATGAAATTTGGCACAAAGATAGATTATAGTCTGGAATAACACATAGGCTACTTTTTATCCCGGGAAAATGTACGGTACACGTAGGATAACACATCAACTGTGACGCGGACGAAGTCGCGGGCAGAAGCTAGTTATGCATAATCGAATCTAGAATCATAAACTGTAGAAAAAAAGTTAAAAAGATTTTTTGTTTGTATCAACGCGCTTATCTCTGGAACTGCTAGACAGATTGAAAAAAATATATTTTTGTATTTATGTTATACCTAACCAGATTCATGCGAAGTAGTATAGGATTATACGCTGTCACGTGGCTCATCACGCTACGAACCATGGGAGTGGAGCAGTAACCAAAGGCAGATGAAAAAAACCACCTTTAAGATATCGCGGGCAGAGGCTAGTCCGCTGATCAATACATTTTGTTGAATTACATGAACACGTTAAAAATAACAGGGTTTTAGGTTTGCTCCCATAACAAGAAAATACATCATAATGACATCAAATACCAGGATTCAAGTTTTCATTTATTGCAATTACATTTTGTATGTAAAATTCCTTTTCAGCGAGAAACCTACCCTGCAGTCAAACAACTACAAACTTATCACCGACATGATAAAAGTGAAACCTCTTTCTAAAGTACCAAAATGTGCCTGACATTTAGCTGACCTCTTACCATCCATGTAGAAATGTAACAAGAAATATTTATTCTACTTTATTACTAGCGTACGTTATCACGCAAGGGCCCACGCTCATCACGAACAAAATTGAAGACAGTTTGGGGGTCCCAGTGCGCCAATGTCCAGCATTTTGTGGGCACAACACACGCGATAAGAATTTATTGCAAGGAAAACAACAATCGCAAGAATACGTACAGAAAACAACAATATTTTTCTTAAATTAGACTTTAGAGGTACACGTTTATGATTGGTTTTTGTTTCACTCACGTATGTCGTTTGACTTGCGATCTAGGTTGCTGCTCATGAATAGTCTGTTCGGAACCCGAAAGAAGCAGGCTTTTTAGTCCTGAAATATAAATCTTCTTCTTCTTTTCGTACCTATCGATGATACATTTATAGTACATACATACAATCACGCCTGTATTCCCCGAAGGGTTAGGCAGAGGTGTACCAATCTACACCCACAGTTCGCCGGAATGTCTTAGGTCCCGTGTAATAGGAGGCGAGCCTGTTGCCATAAACCGGGCACAAATCCTAACTCCGAGCTGCTACTGATAATTTCATAAAACTCCATAATACTTTTTGCTCGACCTAAGAATCGAACCCGAAACCTCTAGCGTAGCAGTCGCGCTTAGGAGCTCTAGGCTACCGAGGCAATCTACATAGTCAGACATTTATAGTAATTTATATTATTTAGACCCAGTACCTGGCCATGTTTATTGCAGCATCAGAGACGCTATTCTAGTCATCAAGGGTGCAGGTAAACGGACAATTGAGACACTCTAGCATATGGGGCATTGTCGGATCAGGAGGTCCGCAATCGCACTGGCTACCAGACTGGTCTATAATGCCCCATTTCGCCAAATGATGTTTGCAGTGGCCTACTTGGAAGCGTAGTCAATTCAGTGCCTTCCAGACAGACCATTGCAGTTCACGGCCGGGAGGTAGTCGTTCTTGGGGCTTCAAGTAGCAACATAAATTAATCATAATAATACCAGCCTATTCTTGTTCCGTTGCATGACAAAGGCAATGAGCATTAAACACCACAATTGCTCACGCTCACGCTGTTCCAAGTCCATTAGATACACTTCACTTCTAAATTAAATCACACAGCATTTAACATGTCATTGTTCTCGTATTCGGAACAATTCAATAGAATAAAAACATTCTAGGCCATCGGCATCAAACGTACAGGAACGATTTTGAACCGTAAATTAAATACAAAGAGGGATCTAATTAGCATACATTTACCCTTCTTTGTACACCGGGGTCCGAAACATTAGCACCTCCGGGGATCCATTTGTCCCCGACCGCGACCGGTGGGTCTTTTAAACTTTTTAAATGGTTATTTATTCTTTGGATACCCACAACAAAATGATGGCCAGTATTTCGACTTCAACACTGCATAAAAACTTATTATTTACTTATCATATTTTTTTATGTTTTACCTACATTTCCATGGAAATGCACGGTGGGTCGTTTTAGAAGCCCTGAAGTGTTATTTTATACTTATTTTTTTGTTTTCATAAACGCACTCATCTCTGTAACTACTAGTCCGATTCTGAAAATTATTTAGCTAATAGGAAGCTATTAAATTCTAAGTGCTATATGCTATTAAAAAAACAGCTTTTGCCCGCGACTTGAGTCGCTTGAATTTTCTTACGTCTCCTAATTTTTTTTACTTAAAATTAAATTAAAAATTTTAAAAACCCCCGACACAAAATTCTTAGTTCCCTTTAAAAAGTATAAAAATAAAATACGTCGCGTTGGGGGACCGATGTTGCATTAGTGTACGTCCCGAGCGGTCCCCCAACGCGACGTATTTTATTTTTTTACTTTTTAAAGGGAACTAAGAATTTTGTGTCGGGGTTTTTTTAAATTTCTAATTTTTTTTTTTTTTATACTTTTTATAGGTACCTACTTAATATAATGTCGATTTTGTTAAGTTTGAGACCCCACTCGAGTATATTTACAGACATTCGGTTTTTTTCCCCACTTTCACCCCCCACAACTTTTAAACGGCTCAACCGATTTTCATCAAACATGTCTAAGAACACTCGCACATAAGTCACCTTTAATACAAAAAAAAACTAAATTGAAATCGCTTCATCCGTTCGGCAGCTATGATGCCACAGACAGACAGACACACACCCACACACACCCTGACAGACACGTTAAACTTATAACACCCCTCTTTTTGCGTCGGGGGTTAAAAATATAGCCTCTTTCTCGAAAATAATCACTTAAATAAAGTGTCATATAACGAATAAATGTAATGATGACGTATACAGTGCCAATAATAAAACTCCCCTTAATAATAAACGGATATAGAACCGCCCCTAATCTAGCAATTAACTGATATATCCGTCCTAACTATTTCAGTTCCAGACGGATATTTCAGCTCGCGAACCGGGCAGGCCGAAAATATGTGGCATTTAGGCTGACCTGAAATCGGAAAATAGTTGCTTTAATTGAAAAGCCCTTTCAACTATTGTGAGAACTATCAGTGGAAGCAAAGCTGTTATGCAGATATAGCCGTTGTTTTATTCTATTTCAGAATTAGATTTGGCCTGTGGCTTCCACGTGTAAAATAAAGAGAAAATATTATTATTGACTCGTTAGCCTAGTGGTCCTAAGCGCGACTGCTACGCTAGAGGTCTTTCGATTTGTGCTCGGTTAATGGGAATAGACTCGCCCCCTTTTACAGGGGACTTTTTAAACATATCGGCGAACTGTGGGTAAACATTGGTTACACCCCTGCCTAACCCTTCGGAGAGTAGGTACAAGCGTAATGGTATGTGTAAAGAGATGTTTTTTTTTTGTATTTTTGTTTGTAATGTTTATTTTCAAACTCGAAAAATTCTTAACTGATTTAAAAAAACCTTTCATGTGTGGAAAGCTACATTTTTAGCGAGCAACCATGGCATATTATATGTTTTTTTAATTAGGAACCCGTAAGAAAGTTCCCGCGGTCTAAGTCGCGGGCAAAAGCTATGGGAAACACAAGCAATATGAATACTCCATTGTTACTATTACACCATCAAAGCATTCGGGTCACGTTGTGTTTATCTTTTTGCCCTTCAGCAATAGCACCTAACAGAGTTATCTTAATCTTTTATACATAGATCCCCTTTGCCTTTATTAAAATAAACATACACCATAACTTTATCCTTAAAGTTACCATTGACTTCACAAGTGTATTCATAGACTCATACTATTTGTACGACAAAACATACAAAACAATAATGGATAAATCCACATTACATGGTTCACTATTGCCTTTAAATTTGGTTGAATCAACCAAAAACAAATAAACAAGGCAGAGACCCGAGTGTTGTAGCCCAATTTGAGCGTTCCATAATGTCCAGCAGTCGACTGTGACAGGCTGCTGATTGATTGATTGAACCAAATTCCATTGCAGAAATTAAAAATGAATCATCGAATGCCAGTTGTATTTTTCAATACTGCGCCTTTCAATAAAAGTCAATGAATTTGGTTGAACCGTGTGAAATTGGCTTAACATTTATGCGAACCATTACAAACCCAACAAATTTAGAAGATCATAATTAACATCCGCATATCTCCTAAACACAATTTCTGTACATGGCAGTCCTTTGAGTTGATGTTTATTTACTATTCTGTTATTTAACATTATAAACAGGATGGACTCTCAATAGAATCGTCCAGATTTAGGACCCTGCCCCAGGCTAGTTGAATCTCATTGTTTATGTTGCTTGCTGATGGCGGCTTTTATTGATTTGGCTGAAATATTAAGCATGTAAGTATGTTCTGGGAGAATTTAAAAGTCCCGCTTGGGTTCGGTTTTTCTTTACAACGCAGTGACTTAGACTTTGGCTGCGGCTCTGCGTGTGGAGTTCGATTCTCGCAAGGAACAAAAAACAGTATGGCTGATAATATTTAAGAATATTAATAGATGACCAAGACTAGAGTTAAGAGCTTAGCCATCTAGAATAAAAAGAAAAGATAATATTTTTAGATTTTATAATATTTGTACAAGACTACAGGTATGGCTCCGGGTCTCGACGTGAGGGGTATGTGAGGGGATGTATATATAAAAATAGATGTTCGTAAACGCTTCCATGACACAAGAAAAAATCCTACTGAGTAAAAGCTCTTAATAAGCTGCTATAATTGGTTGTTGATAATATCAGTCAACCAATCACCGCAGATTACTATCGCTTGACAATTTTTCACATACTTTTTCGTCCGAGGAACGAAGGGTGAATCTCAAGTAGATATTCCTTTTTTTTGCTTTTACTGGATAGCAAACAAGCCGACGGCTCACCTGATGTTAAGTGGTCACCGTTGCATATACACATCTGAAGTAGCAGACGCCATGCAAACCCAGAGGCAAAGTTAACATGTCTCATGTGCCTGTAAAAACACCAGCACCCATACCCTTCAAACCAGAACACAGCAACGCTGCTTTGCGGCAGAAATAGGTATAGTGGTAGTATATCCCCGGACGAGCTGCTTCACTACTACCAAAAAAATCGAACCAAACGTCACTTAACAGTCTTTTGTTTTGTACGAGGTAGAATATCTGCAAGATTTTATTAGGCAAAAGAAGGTGCTAAAGCGTTTCAGAATCAGGGGCTGTAAATTGTACGTATATTGGCTTTGTTACATTTTCCTGTAAGTAAACTTCTAACATATGTTTACAGACAAAAATGAGGGTTCTTTGTACACCTGTGTATCGTATTTTGGTATTAGCTTTTTTTTTGTATTATACCAAAAAAAAACAATGAGAATTTAGATCTGTAGTGCGATTCTCTAAAATGCAAACTCGAAAACGAGTCACACTAAAGTGATCGCGCTCACTTCGATAAAGAACCAACTTGTCGTGTGGTGACGTCACCGGTGTGATCGTGTTTAACAGAATATCATTTTGTTATCTCACTGTGGATTCAGCTTTCGAATTACGAAGTGAGGCTTAGAGAATCACACTGCTGGTTAGATAAGCGGAGGCCTGAAGGAGGTGGTAAACTGGATTGCGAAGACCTAAAACCTAGAAGAATTAGTCAATGTGGCAGTTTGTCTCTCGACTAAAGGCTAATTGTACTAAATAAAAACTTTTCAAATGTAGTCAACTTAGCAACAATCAAGGTAAAAAAATCAGACACTTTTGATATATTGAGACTTACATTGCGATTTTTTTAAATAGTTAGTTGAATTGCCCTGCTGAAATAGACCCGTGATGGCAGAACGCAATATTCCGGGTACGCCTCTTTAGGGAATAAGCGGCGGCAGAACAGGCCGAACATTATAAAAAGCCTCGCTGCTAACGGACTAATACCAGTCTGTGGCGCGGATCAAGCGCCAAGGATATATACCGGGCTCCTGACCCATGGTAGTAGGAGGAATCTTGAAGTACCATACGGTATCACGCCTGTAGTCCCCAAAGGGTTAGGCAGAGGTATACCCACATGTACAGCAGTATATTTACTTCACATGTAATAGGAGGCGAGCCTATTGCCATTAACCGGGCACACTGAGAAGTTTATAGAAAAACCCAATCACACTTTGCTCGACCTGGGAATCGAACCCAAGACCTCTAGCGTAGCATTTGCGGTTAGGACCACTAGGTTAACAAGGCAGTCAGGAATCGTGAGATTTTATTAATTTATTAGTCCAAGAGAACCCTTCATTCGCCCCAGACAGAGGAAACCCATGAGGATTTATCCAACGAAAATAAATGCATTTGATTTTATCACCAAAACACAATTTGATAAGTAAACCCACGAGAAAAACTAGTTACAAAAAAACAGAGAAAAGATAAAAACGTTTTATATTTAGCTTTCTTCATTTCCAAATCGTCATAAAATAAGCGTTGTGTGTGGCTTCAAAAAATATGATCGTACCTTCCTGATCCTTGTGGTTTATGTTTATGACAAATCATTTCCGTATCCACCGTCCCGGGTACGCAAAGAAAAGACATGTTTATTCGCTAGCTTGTAATAGCAAAACGAAGACATCTTATAGAAATACATTTTCTATAAGCATTGACTGCCTGCTGAAAACAATAATCTAGACCAGGGGTTCCCAACCTATTTCGGTCCGCGATTGTCAGACTCTTACTGACTAAAAACAACCAAAATCCTTCCCTTCTATAATATTAGCACGAATTTTAATTAAAAAAAATTGCGCCTCAGGGCGCCGTTGCAGGGCACATGAAGGAACATAGACGGGTTTTAGTCAGTAAAAGTCTGACACTCCCTCCCGCCCCGCCCAGGGCGGGGGAAGTTATTTGATGATTTCACGACTTAAAAAAAAAAAAAAAAAAAAAAATGGGCGCCGTCGCGGCCCTGCTGGGAAATATCAGTCGCATTTGATTTTTTTTGTTAATTTTATGATAGCCAGATTGATGAGGATTGGTATAGTGTATTTAACATCACTCTACGACACACGAGAACGGAGCAGTAATCAAAAACGTAACATAACGCGGGTGAAAAAGACCAAACGAACGAAATTACGGGCAAAAGTTAATATCAATATAAATGTGAAAGCAGTCACATACCTACTTCATTAACTACTCCTAATTATAATGTTCTCTTGTAAACTAACCAATTAACTGCACTCGACGAGAATTTTGACATCTAAACTCCACAGAAAAGACAAAAGCTTTTGTTCTCTTTTGCTAATTAAAACGAAAACTATAACAAAAGATGAGAAGAAGAATAAATAAACTACAAAATGCTATTTATAATGCAAGGCACACGTAGCTATAAAATAAGATTGTAGATACTATATTCATCCCTAGACGCGGGTTACTGTACTAAGATATAACTCAATATATATAATTCAAAGATTTTCTAGTTACATCTTCGTATATTTAATTAATTATTTTGTAAAACAATATTTTTATCTATTTAAACCTCTTCTTGTGAGCCCTCGTGGCTCTAGTCTTTTTTTTATAAGCTTTACCCCACACTAGGAATTTACCCTGTATCGTGGGTGCGTATACAAACATATAAACTCACATATACAAACAGCCAAACCCGAAACTACTATCTGCAGGTCATACAAATAGTTGTTCTATGCGGGAATCGAACCACACCACACCGCCGCAACACGCAGCGTAGCAACTGCGTCAACGTTGCCGTCATCTTTCTTATTTTAAACTGCATTTATCTTATGTAACCTTCCTAAACAATGGTTTTTTATGGCTCAACCAGCCAAATTCTCTACAGTACCTTTATCAAAGAATTTTAAAAACATTAGAAAATCGATACAACCAAGCAACTTGCATACATAAAGGACACCGAATCTCAAGCTTTCAAAAATTCACCTTAAATGTATTTCAGTAGAAAATCACCTTTTGTGTCGGTGAAAGCGCTTTTTAGTTACGAACGCGAAATGAATGGGCTCCAATTTGTATGCATTAGGTACGCGGTTGCCGCTGCACCTTCCCACCTACTCGATTACGTTCAGACTCATTTAACATATTTCCACCTCCATTTTGAGACGTTTTCTATCCAACGTTGCAACTCCATTTTATATGATGCGTCTTTTACTTTAAAAATGTGCTATAGTTCGAATTTTTATTGTATTCAGTAACTTAACAGTTCAAAGAAAAATAATGTTACCATTCTAAAACTCATAGTGCTTTTTTTTTAAGACGGGAAATCATCAAATAATTTTCCCTCCCTTAGTGTCAGACTTTTACTGACGAAAACCCGTCTATGTTCCTTCATGTGCCCTTTGCGTTCCGGGGGCGCGGCATCTCTTTCGAACAACCCGCAGCCCCGGCAGGCATCGGGCCTCAGTGGCCCCTTCCAAGTTTGCTGACATCTCTTTGAGGCGCGCATAGTGCTGGGGTAGTGAACGATTTTGCATAAAAAACGAATGACGGTTGATACAACTCTACACATATCAAAGTGGCAATTAATCCCATCAATCTGTTTGTGTTCAGTGGCTATCACTAATCAAGAGGAGGGGGATGCACAGAACAATAGGTACAATCCGGTCTTGTTTGCATCGCTCCTATCAACCGAACAAATTGGATGCAAGAGTCAACAGAGGGGGACGGTCTACTGTCACTAATGTAATCTGAACTTTTCTCTCTCTCTCTCTTCTCTCTGTGAACCAACTTCTCTGTATGAGAAGAGGCCATTGCCATAGGCTGGTATTATCTGATATACATAAACTCACTCCGTTTACCCATGGGGGTAGGCAGAAGTCACTGAACATCGCCGCTACGATCCTTACATACTGCTTTCTCCTCATCCACGTTTATACATCTGGTCACACAAGAACGCCGTTTACGAGTACTGCACACTCGACCTTTCTGAAGAAACTGCGAAAAAGGCATGAGTTTATGTATGTATGAACGATATGAATGTTCGACAGCTTTATTCCCGAATAATGCTTATATTCTCCGCCTCATGAACACAGCACATGCACCATTTTATGACAGCACAAGATTTATCCGGTCGTAACACTTTTAGAACATAGAGGAGTCTGCCCACTGAACCGTACCATGACCGTATTAGGAACGTAACAGGCAAGGAAATATTCTGTATTCTTCTTTCTTTGGGACTGTGGCGTGCCGACAAACACCGTCGCGTGTCATACACAGAGCGTCAACAATTCGGCATAGTAGTCCATGTCGCAATGCTCGATGTTTCTATGGATGGACAGAATTCGTAATGAAGTCATCCGCCAGAGAGCTAAAGTTACTGACATTGCTCGCAGAAATTGTACCTACGCTGAAGTGGAAGTGGGCCGGTCATGTCTGCAGACGGACAGACGGCCGGTGGAGCACACACGTGTTGAAGTAGAGACCACGTTTAGGAAAATGCAGTCTTGGCCGCCACGCTGCACGATGGATCTACGACTTAAAGAAGGTTGCGGGCAGCGGGTGGATGCAAGCTGCCCAGGACCGGGATAGTTGGCGCTCTTTGAGCGATCCCTACGTAACACAGTGGACGGCTATAGGTATAGGCTGATAAGTTGATGATGAGTCCGTGTCATGTTTCTTTCCTTGTCTGATACGGTCATAGTACGGTACGTTGTAGCGAGCAGACTCCTTTAGTTTGACTTTCGAATTGACTCTCATTTTACTTGCAACTCGCTTTATTTTTATTTTCCTAACATCAAGTCTTTTACGGTCTAGTAAACGCAAAGTGTCTTTAAGATACTTTTGTTTTTGTCTGTTTGTCAGCAAGCGGTGCGGACTTTGTCCTTTTCTGAGAACTAAATATAAACGTACCTACCAAAAAATAAACTTAAAATCTATTTAAAAGTTATTTCAGGTTTTCCACAATTGGGTTTAGTTCTATAAAAACAAAACAATAAGTACTTCGCAGAAATTGTAGTAACGTAACATAGCATACTATCACGCCTGTATTTGCTTAAGGAATTAGGCAGAGGTATACCAATGTACTAGAAATATCAGAGGGTCAAAAACTTTTTGGAATGATCGCAATTTAATTTATTTCGTTTTTTTAAACGTTGCTCCCCACTATAATTTTTTTCTGTATCGTGGAGTGGTACAAACATATAAACACACATACACAAACAGTCAGATCAGGAACTCCTATCTGTAGGCCATACAAATATTTTTTTCCGTGCGGTTATCGAACCCGCGACACGCAGCGTAGCAGCCAATTGCCTAGCCTAGCCAATCGTCCCTCAATTACCTATTTTTTATCATTGATAAAAATGTTGCTGAGATGAGATTAGATTTTGAACAATTTTTATTAGTAGAATTGACCTACAGTACCTACTTCTGAACAATGTCCATTTGACCTACACAACTTATAATCTAGATAATATTATTATGAATACCCAAAGGCTCAGAGCAATTACTGTGTGTCTGGGGTTGATAATCAAATTCTGGTTAAACGTCTGATTTGGCTTCTGAACTCCCAAAACGATTGTCCTGACAATTTTGTGGGTCAAATAGGCCTGTTTAATAATAGTCTTCGAATATTTCCCCCAGTGCGGGATAGCCCGGAGCGTTAAAACCATTTGCATGTTAGAATGCTGTACTTCGACGAATGGGTGTAAAAACACACTTAACGAAGCTAAAAGTCATGTTCTTTATCATAAAGATTGTTTTTTGTTTGTTGGACCATACATAAAATGAATGTTCCCATGAACATTTATTTTGGGTACGGAAATATTTAAAGTCAAAGTTTTTTTTTTATATGTAAGTTTTAAATCTTTTAAATTCTAGACCTGTATGTACCTACAGTTGCATGGACTCGTAAGAACAATATTTTGCATACGTTACGCTGCACGCTACTATAAACAATTAAAGTAAGTAATTTTTCACACCATAAATAAAAATCGTTTCCCAGCACTAGAAGTTTCAGCACTAATACACCTCTTTGTGAAGGAGCTCGTCCGGTGACGTACTACAACCACATCTATTTCTGCCGCAAAGCAGCGTTGCTGTGCTCCGGTTTGAAGGGTATAGGTGCCGGTATAATTTCAAGCACATATAAGACATTTCAACTTTGTCTCTGGGATAGCAGCACATTTGCAAAGCCCCTGGTATTGCAGATGTCTATAGGTAGCGGTGACTACTTAACATCAGGTTTGCCATCCCATGGCATAAAAAAGAACAAACAGGAACGAATTTTTGCTCAATGTTATGTTTAGGTGCTTATTTTGATGAGAAGTATACATAGTTAACAGCTAAGCGATCTGGTTCGGTGACGGTAGCGACTTGAGCTGTCTGTGCGGTACAGCACAAACGACGGCCCATCTCACATCGTGCCCTGCGTGCTAACAGGTGCACGCAGGAAAATGTTATGGCTGCCACCGACAACGCAGTCAAAGTGGCCAAATTCTGGGCCGCAACAATATAATATACCAATAATATAGTTTGTCATCGAAACGCTAAGAAGAAGAAGCTAAGCGATGTGACTTGGGTCCCTGTATAATTTGTGAAAACAAATAACATGTGAGGTGTGACGTAAGTGTAACATTTCTAAGATGTCTATTCAGAACCTGCAATGCGCAAGGCACGGACGCAGGTGTATTCCGTTCAAATGACTCGAAAACCAGCTGTGTGTGAGTTATTAACTCTATTCTGGTCTCATTTTTTAAATAAAAAGGTTCTCTGTAACTGTAATACTTAGGTACTTACTGGAACAAAGAGAACACTTTGTTTACGGAGGAGCGAAAAAATAAACAAAATTACGGCCATTATTTCTCTTATCTGTTATTTTGTTTTTAAATACGAGTAGTTATTTTTTAGTAAGGTAATTTATTTTTGTAGGACCTCGCAGTACTTAGGTACTCTAAAACTGACTAAATCTTACTGCCTTACATTTTCTTTTAGAAAATTATGGACCGAATTGGAAAATTCTTTCTTTTAGATTATTCTCCCCAATTGGTCACAGAAATTTTCACAGTTTTGTAAATCAAAGTAATAAAAATATGTCATCCAAGTAAACGAAATTGCGTATTTGTTTTCTTGTGACATTTGTGGTAATTTACGTTCTGTTACCGTTTGTTCATAGATTTTCACGAAAGGACGTAGTTACCAAAAAGTGTAAATATATAGTTTCAGATTGGTCCACTTTATCTACTATTCTATATATCTTCTACTATTCACCGAAGATTTTTATAGGACATACGCCTCTCCAACGTTTCACCATAACTCCCAATTCTCCACCATCTGCATACAATAAGTACCACCTTTTAAGGTCCTCTTAAAGAGGCTCACAAACCTGCCATATTTTCTAATAACCAATACTCTTCTACAGCTGCTCATAAAAATGTAGGTACCTAGGTGTTATCCAAACATTATGGCCATCTTAGGAGTTGTAAATAACACTATCACAACAACGATATAGCGTATCTAGCCAGTTTTACGCCTCGTAAAAGACTATCCTAGGAGAAAGATGGTACCTAATATTTTATATTGAGTTAAGGAGCTTTACACATGGGCTTAACAGCTAAAAGGTTTTAGCGATATTGTATTGTTACATAAATATAGAATAAACAATGATTGCACTTTACGTTTTTTCAAGAGACCGTCATTTATTAACCGACTTCAAAAAAAGGAGGAGGTTATCAATTCGACAGTATTTTTTTTTTTTTTTTTTGTTTTTTATGTTTGTTACCTCGAATTTCCCGACTGGGTGAACCGATTGTCATGATTCTTTTTTTATTTGAAAGCTGGTGCTTCCCGTGTGGTCCCATTGTCACCATTTCAATATCTGATGATGGGATCTTGTAGAAATCGGGGGAACTCTTCAATAAATAACAGCAGATTAACCGCGATTGTTGCTATAGCATATTTAAGCATTGTTTACACCATCACACAATATAACATCACGCCTGTACTCAAGGGTTACACAGATGTATACAGTAGTATTTAAAAATTTCTCATCCAAGTAAACGAAATCGCATATTCTGCTTTCTTATGACTTTTTAGTGGTGTCTCGTTAATTTACATAACATGACAGTTTTTTCATGGATTTGGATGACAAGAAGTTGATACTAAAAAGCGAGAAATAAAAAACTTTTTTACAAAAAAATTACAACCGCCTTCAAAAACTAAAAAGAGAAAAATAACTTTAGCTTTGGAAGTCGGTGGCAATACAAAACAACAAACAGAAATAAAGCCACCGACTTCCAAAGCTAAAGTTATTTTTCTCTTTTTAGTTTTTTAAGGCGGTTGTAATTTTTTTGTAAAAAAGTTTTTTTTTTCTGACTAGATTCTGCCCACGGCTTGGCCCGCGTGGAAGTCAAGTATACTTACCGCAAAATATATCCTCCTATCTTTTCCTGGTTATATTTATTTAATGTCGGCTTAAAGTTAAATCATCATTCGAAAGACATGTGGCGCCACCTATTACCAGAAGAACGTTATTGATATTTTCCTCAAGAACATTACTTATTTTGGGATAAAAGCAACCCTATGTCTGTTTCTGTATATCTGACAACGTATTTGCAAAATTTTTAGATATTCGGTTCAATAGTTTAGGCGTAAAAAGGTAACAAACAAACAAACGTACTTTCGCATTTATAATATTATATATAGGATAACACTCGGCAAAAGTGTAATTATCGATCAGTGAAAATTTTCTTGTAAACGGACCAGTAATTTTCAAGATTAGGTACCTCTTACAAACAAACTGACAACAGAACCAGAAATTTGTTAAGCTATTGGTATCAAATACAAGTCTTGCTGCGCATCACAAATTTCTAATAAAACATTCCACCAGACGGATATAGTATAAATTTTATTGAAATCGACATTGGATGCTAAAAATACGAATGTCTTGTCGAATGTTAGGTTGATCAATACTAAGATAACCTAGAAGGTTAACTACGCTCTCAAAAAAAACTCGAATAATATAACATTCCTGCATAAACTTATGCCGTTTACCCATGGGGGTAGGCAGTAACCGCAGAACGCCACCTGCTACAATCCTTACAGACCCTTTCGCCTCATCCACGTTATTACATCTGGAAGCACGCCGGTTACAAGTAGGTACTGCGTACCCGTACGAATTGCGTATTTCCCAAATTCATCCAAATCACGCATTATCTAGGTAGGTACACAAATAAATAAAATTGAAATATCCGTTTGTAATGTCAAAACAAGCTAACAGCTTTTTACAAAATAAATAAGAATGTTTTCACAACACGCACGAAAAACATTTTTTTTCTGTCGTCTGTCTGTTTGTTTGTTCCGGCTAATCTCCAAAACAGCTGAACCGATATTGACGGTACTTCCTCTGGGAGATAGCTGATAGTGTAAGGAATATCTTCTTTTATTTTAAGAAAATAATTTGGGTTACAAAGAAATCCCTGTTATAATCAACATTCACGCGAACGAAATTGCGTACTTCAGCTAGTCATGAAATAAGTCTAAAAACACACAAGAACTTAGCACACTATTAGCTCAACACAAAAAACGTTTAACCTCAACATGCAAATTCACCTGAAGCCTAAATAATTAAGTGAACAAAGGGTTCCCTGGAATTCCTTCTTCGGAAACGTCAAACCTTTTTAGATTAAAAAGGTTTTTCCCCCATCCATAGTGATTGATGAACTTAAGCACTTTCTCTCCCCGCGTCGCAAATTAACGTAACACGAGTTGATCGATTAGTCTTTGATTATGTAATTTTTTGTTAATGTAAAGATGTTGTTATGTTTCGCTTGAGCGTATTTCTATTAGATTAAAAAGAAAAGTAGCGTTGGTGTGTTCCGGTTTGAAGGGTATGGGTGAAGGTAAAATTACTGGCACATGAGCATTTGATCTGGTATTGCAGATGTCTATGTGCCGTCGGCTTGTTTTGGACAAAAAAGCCGACGGCAGTTGGCAGTCGGCTTGCTTAATTGAAATTTAAAAATATATATTACATGGAGTGTATAAGACACCATGTCCCATTACATGGGACCTAAACATACCGAAATGGCAAACATACCGGCGAAATGTGGGTGTACATTGGTTACACCTCTGCCTAACCTTTTGGGGAATGCAGGCGTGATGGTATGTATGCATAAGACACATCACCAGTGATCGGAATAGGTAGAGCTATGTGCCTAAAGTTTTAAAAACAGAGACAGAAAGTGGAGACCTCCTTAAGACTACAAATTTTGTTTCAGTACATTAGGTACATAATATTTACAACTAAAATGAATAAGGAAACCAACTATCGAATTAATTTACTGGTTCTGATTTGTTTTTTTTTAAGTCTAATCTGACCAGAAAAAAAAATTCTTTGACCTTAATTATCTGACTTTATTTGTGCCAGATGTGAGTGGCAACGCCGGGAGGGGACGCTCTAGAAAGACCTACCCTGATCTTATTGGTGAGGTTATTCAGAAAGGTCGGGTGTGCAGTACTCGTAACCGGCGTGCTTTTATGACCAGGTGTATGAACGTGAACGAGGCGAAAGTAGTATGTAAGGATCGTAGCAGGTGGCGTTCTATACCTACCCCCATGGGAAAAAGGCGTGAGTTTATGTATCCTACTACTATTATATCCTACTACTATTATAAAGGCGAAAGTTTGTAAGTATGGATGTATGGATGTATGGATGTTTGTTACTCTTTCACGCTTAAACGGCTGAATGGATCTGGATGAAATTTGGCACAAAGATAGATTATAGTCTGGAATAACACATAGGCTACTTTTTATCCCGGGAAAATGTACGGTACCCGTAGGATAACACATCAACTGTGACGCGGACGAAGTCGCGGGCAGAAGCTAGTGTTAATTATTTTCGTAACCAGAAGTTTTCAAAGTATGGTCTGAACCAAAAAAAATATCGCTATGATAGGAACGTGTAACTTTCGGCTTTTACACGCTTTTCCACACATTTTTTTATTTTATTTTTATTTTCAGAGTATAATTTGTAGGTAAGCCTTTTCAAACAGCCTATGTTTTTGTTTTTAAGCACACAAAAAGACGTGTTTGCTATGCCATACAGGGCCCGTCAGTCCGTGACTCTGCTTAGCTGTAAGCCATTGTTTTAAATCCTTGTAAACAATGTTTTGTGCAAATAAATTATAGGAATGTGTAAAATGCGGTTTAATTTATAATGTCAACGTTTTTGACAAGGGATTACAACTCAAGGGATTTTTTAGGTTATTTATTTTTTAAATTAACTGAAATTATTAAATGAATTACTAAAAAAATAAGAGATTAGTATCCTAATCTCTTCAATGTACACAAAATTACAAATAAAAATCAAACTCACTAAAAATAAAAACTGCTGTATCTATCAAAATATTTTTGTAAAAATTCTTCCCCGGGAACCATTGATAAGAATTATTCCCACTACGACTATCTCAGGTAACAACACATATTGTACGTATTTTATTACCAGAAATACCTTTTTCTTCCAAGGAGAAACCTCCACACTTTATGAACAGGCAATGTTATTATTTGCGATGTTTCGCACTAATACTATAAACAGAAAAAAGATTCGGTAGTATTTTTACTTACATTTTATAAAGAGGAAAAAAACATTATGTTTGTTTGTAGTGACTCAGAAACCAATTAAACGATTTGCAAAATCTCTCAGCTATGGAAAGCTACATTAATGTAATGTACCTAATTCTTCAGACCGATTCCGGCTACGGCGGCTAATCTGCAGACTCGCCAAGTACGCAGGAGATAATTATTATAGTGCACAAGTGTGTGCGGAAACACAGGTGCACTCCCTCTTCCCTAACTCACATATCCCAATAAGACGGCAATCCGACACGACCGAAAAGAGATCTGGCGCAATTTCCAAACTCTGGGCTGCTACTGAGAAATTCCTAATGGAAAAAACCAATACTTGAACACAATACAATTGCTACATTAATATAATATTTTCAAACAAAATAGGGATACTAAACAAAATTCACGCGAACGAAGTTGCGAGCCAAAGCTAGTAGTTAATAAATTCAATAAAATGCGGCATCAGCAACTTGGATGACAGGAAACAAGGGCACTTCGTCTGACGTTCACGGCTTATCTGCAGACGTCTAGATTCTATTAATATTCCTTCAGACTGCAGCGGAAATAAAAAATTGATATTTTGTTCTCTTTTTTTATTGCCTTCGAAGTAAATTGTCGTAAATGCAAATTGCTTGCTCTCGATTCGTTTTATGTTTTCTTTAGTAGAAAATTACGTTTAGTTACTTTTTTTAATTACTTGTAACTCTTGTACCTCTTATACCTCTCTTTATAACTTCTTGTAACTCTTGTACCTTTTGTACCTTTTGTACCTTTTGTACCTCTTGTACCTATTGTACCTCTTGTACCTTTTGTACCTTTTGTACCTCTTGTGTACGTCTTGTACCTCTTGTGCCTCCTGTGCCTCCTGTACTTCTTGTACCTCTTGTACCTCTTGTACCTCTTGTACTTCTTGTACCTCTTGTTCTTCATCTTCTTCTTCTTCATGTTCTTCATGTAACTTCTAGATATAGGCACGGTTGGCACAATGGCTGAGCGATTGGTTGCAGTGCTACGTGTCGCGGATTGGGTTTCCATACGAAACAAATATTATGGCCTACAGATAGGTGTTCCAGGTCTGACTGTTTGTGTAAGTAAGTTTATGTGTTTCTAAATACATAAATATCACATCCACGGTACAGGTGAAATTCCTAGTGTGGGGCAACGTTTTATATATTGTACGAGACAGTAGTTGACAAGGTGAGCAGCCTTAAATATACATAAAATATTTTTCTAACTCCTACCCAGTATAATTTTTATGAAGTGTCAAAGTAGTAATAACAATAGAGACACTTAACGTTGTGGAGTGCTCTAATAGCAGTACTTAAAACCGGAGCGACCTTCACGAAAAATATCAACGTAGAAATATAGGTACGTCTGTGGCCCCAACTAAGGCTGTTAACATACCTGAGAAACGAAAGACTTTATCCATATGGAGTACAGCTTTATGTCAAAAATTAAATAGTGCACACACACAGAACAGTTTCATAGTTACTACCTCAAACTACTCAAAGGTTTATTGCATTAACAAGTAGATTAATGGACTTGAAATAAACTAAACTGACTGCCTCGGTGGCCTAGTGGTCCTAAGCGCGACTGCTACGCTAGAGATCCTGGGTTCGATTCCCAGGTCGAGCAAAAAGTGTTATTGGGTTTTTCTATGAAATTCTCAGTAGCAGCTCGGAGTTTGGATTTGTGCCCGATTAATGGCAATAGACTCGCCCCCTATTACATGGGACCTAAATATACCGGCGAACTGTGGGTGTACATTAGTACACCTCTGCCTAACCCTTCGGAGAATACAGGCGTGATGGTAAATAAACTAAAAAAATCTTGCCCATTCCAATTCAAAATAAGGATATATGGAGAACTAAATGGTGGCTCGACCATTGACAAATATTTTATATACGTCCTACCCATTGGTCTTGTGATCGCAAGCGCAACTGCCTAGCGTGGGGTCCTGGGTTCCATTCCCAAGATACGCAAAGGTTGTTCTATTAGAGACCGCTGTGCCTTAGTAGCAGCCGAAGTTGATAGTGAGTCAACTCCATGCCGTGGAAAGCACAATGAGACGTTAGTCCTGCGCCTGATCTCTCCCCGATTATGTTGGATTACTGGCCTCTAAGGCCAGTAATCCAACATGCCAGGACACGCAGCAGTCGCGGTTGTGACCACGACACTAACGCAGCAGTCGCTGTAGTAGACAATACGATTATATGTACAGACAAATTGTTAATTGTTTTTCTCAAGTCTGCAGACAGCCTAAGCAACCTCTATTATTCCAGTAAATATAACTCAAACTGACCTTTCCAATCTTAGCCTTTTCAAATATTCGCCCACAAACACTTTATGCAAGAGGTTTTCAGTATTGTTTATGGAATAATAGATCGAAAATAACTTATAGAATGCCTTTGGGTATTTCTATTGAGTTTTAAGAAACGTCTAGAAGACTTGAACAACTAAAGTGTTGTTTAATTCAGAGCTTTGTTAAACGATACGAAAAAATGAAGTAGGGTTTAAGTTTTCAAACTTGGTACTAATAAACAAAACGTTTTTTATATTCGACTAGATCATAAAAGTTTTATACCTATTGAATTTTGAAACTCAATGGGGAGGGCACATAACTTGTAGAGCAAACGGTCGTTGGGGTCTTAAAGTACTCGAGTGGAAAGCGCAGTGTAGGAATCCTGCTTGAGGTGACCTGACGACCTGGTAAAGGTCGCGAGACAAAGCTGAATGTTTGCAGTGCAGGACCGGTCATTATGGTTATCTTAAGGGGAGGCCTATGTCCATTGTCCAGTAGTGGACATCTCTTAGCTGATGTGATGTGGTCTAATGTGATGAATAAAAGTTTTGTAAGATTTTATTATCCTAGGTATTCTTTTTGACCTACCAAATTTTTGGTTGTAGTTTCTATTTGAGAAAGGATTAATGTTAACTTATTCTTTTCCATACGTGTTATAAAATCTGTCTTCAAGTTGGAACTGGCATTAGCCTGAATATTAGAGTACCAAGTGAAGTTCATTCACCCCTCTAAAAATATAGCATCAATTTCATTACTGATTTTATTACGCCCATCATTTGGCGGTCTATGATTAAGAGCTAATATTTTCAACCTACTTGCCTAACACCCATCACCTACTTACAACCCAGGTCACTGATTTTGCTCGACATCCATCCTTAGCACATAACATTAGATTTATGTGTGTATGTGCTTTGCCCGCGGCTTCGTCCGCGCGAATTTGCTTACGGATCACATTTTATTTTTTAATCAAATGTATCCTATAGCACTCAAGAATAAAGTAGCTTCCTACTAATGAAAGAATTTTCAGATTCGGACCAGTAGTTACAGAGAATAGCGTGTTTGAACAAACAAACTCTTCAACTTTATAATATGATGAAGTAGATTAGTAGCTAAATTTTGGTCCGCGACTTTACGGCGTGATTTTATTTTATTAAATAGTCTTTAACACTCAAGAATAACGTAGCTTCCTATCACCGAAATAATTTTCGGAATCGGACCAGCAGTTTCAAAGATAAGTGGGTTCAAAGAAACATATTCATCAGCTTTATTCTACTAAAGTATAGATGTACTGTAGTGAGTTCATGTATGATGAATAGCATAGCAGTGAAGCGTTATCTGCCCCCAACAGACGACCTCTTGTATACAAAGTTGCACACTCGCTGTGCAACGTCAACCACGGTTATTCTGCATTATCTACACAAGAAGTAACCCGAAGTACAGCTATGAGCTAAGATGCCAAGTGCATAAAATTAATGAATGCAAGCATCAAGAGTTTATGCGAATAAATATATTATTATTATAGATGTGTATAGTTTGGTGATTATGTCATATTTTAACTCCATTTAATCCCTTTAATCCTACTAAAAATAATCCTACATTATTTCAAAAAATAATACAAGAAAAACTACAAAATCGTTTTACCTTTAAAACAAGGGCTCCTTAAATACAAAAGAGTACTAAAAGTTTTTCTATTAAAAACAATTGTTCATGCAAACTTTATTAAAAGATGCTCAGCGAAGCTGAAAGTTATATAGGTACCTACATTCGTCTTATCACGGTGATATCTTCTTTGTTAACACCATACCTGATAACCTCCTAGTTACGGAGATATTACAGGTCAAACGTTCAACATTTTTTAATACTTTTTCACGAAAACATAAAGTAAATCTCAACTTTGAATACCCCCAAGACCTCTTTAATGTTGGATACACCCGAAAGCACAATATTTTCTGAACAGTGATTTTTCACACCTAAAAAAAAGTTATTTTCGCAGCAATGTTTTTACTTAATGTCACTTCATTTGATAGACAGTGTGTAGTTAACGATTATGTGATGTGTATTTTTACTTTGTATTATTCTTATGATCTTTATAATGTAGGTAACTATGTATATTTCACAAATAAATTATTTCTTTTCTAAACTGCCTCGGTGGCCTAGTGGTCCCAAGCGTGACTGCTATGCTCGAGGTCATGGGTTCGATTCCCAGGTCGAGCAAAAGTGTTATTGGGTTTTTCTATGAAATTCTCAGTAGCAGCTCGGAGTTTGGATTTGTGCCCGGTTAATGGCAATAGGCTCGCCCCCTATTACATGGGACCTAAATATACCGGCGAACTGTGGGTGTACATTGGTACACCTCTGCCTAACCCTTCGGGGAATACAGTAATATTTTTTTATTTATTATTTCTTTTCATATTTTTCTTTCTATCTTTCTTTCTTTACACCTCGTGATTTAAAAAGACTAGCGAACTCCCGCGACTTCCTCAGCGTTACTAATGTCAAAAAAATATTAAAACCGGTTCAGTAGTTTGGAAGCCTATTCGGTACAAACAAACAAAAAAAAAATGTCCTATTTATAATAATATTTGTATAGATTCGTAATGGCTTGTATGAACTAGATTCAATATTATTGATTGAATATTTTTTTCTTGTAAATGACGTTCGGTCGCTTCCGACCGGTATATGTGGACATCTAAAGGGGAGGCCTATGTTCAGCAGTGGACGTCCTATGGCTGAGATGATGATGATGATGATGAAATGACGTTCAAAAATGCTTTTTGACTTTGACTTTGAACGCAAATTGAGTTATTTAAAGCGTAAAGAAATAAGATTGCAGTCGAATGTACCTTCTGACGGAACCTATAATTAAACTTACCTTAACTTGTTACAAAGTTAAGGATTAGGTGCCAAGTGACCCGGAACGGTTCACGGATAAACAGTTGCTTTTATGGAGTTACGACAACAAAGTGTCAACTTTTGAAAGATTTACTACGTCAGGTAGTAAGAGGACTTATTGCTTTTTTAAATGAAGATTTAAATAGTTCTGATTTTTTTTACCTTTAATTTATCTGTAACCTGAAGCTGACAGATATCTGATCTCCCAGTCAAACCGTCTAGATGATTTTGGGAGACTATTTTTCTAATTTAAAGGGTTTTAAGTTTGTATTGATGATTAAATAAATAATAATAATGGTTAAGAACAAAAAAAAAATCGCAATTATGGGAAGAATATTTGATTTTGTTCCGTTAAGTGTCTTTTTAATCAACTACAAAATAGTAAGAAGTTATCAATTCGGTTGTTCTCTTTTATGTTTGTTAATTCAGAACTCCGTCATTTATCAATCGATTTGGAAAATTCTTTTTTGTTTTTGGCTTTATTTAGTACAAATTTTCTCTTTTTTTCTAAAATTTCTCAATAGAAGGTTATAATGAAATGGAACGAGTTAAAATCCTTAAATGAAAATGAATACCAAAAAAAAATATTTTATCGATAATCTCTGCCCGCAATTCGACTGCGGTTTCCGGAACCAGAAATGAAACCTTTTCCTTATTTGATCCCTGTTTAAATGTGTACTTACGGCAGAACAGTTAAATATGTACCTAAGCAAAAGACTATTATTATTAAAATTTCTGTAAGTAAAAAAGACAAAATTTAACCGCTTATTTTAAGAAAAGTACAAGTATTTAAGTGTTATATATAAAACAAATATCCACGAGACATTTTTGTGAAAAACCACCAACCCGTATCGAGCTATGAGTGGTGACTTCCTTTCACAGACTTCTACTACGAGCACAAAGAGGCCGCCTTCGTCCCAGTATTTAAATAAATTATTATATTTTTGCGTTCATAAATGGTAGGGATCATCATCTGCTTAGCTGCTTCCCATAACTGGGAATTGCCTCATAAATGATCGGCACACCAAACAATTTTGCCGTGTGTACTTTCCATATGTACACTTTATTGCTTTTTAAAGTAGGTATGTACCGTGATTTATAAGGGTTGTTTGCTCATCCCGACAGCTAAGTATGTGGGATAGAAGAATTAATTGATAAAATAAATTATTGATGAGAGCGTATGGTTGGACTGGCCGTTGAAAAAAATATAGGGAAAAAGACATTAGTATGACGTCACACTTATATTTCCAATGGGCAATAAGTAGTGGTATTTAGTTATAATTGATAGGGGAAATATCAGTGCACTGTGATTGTGTGAAAACACGAAAGTTTCTGAGTAAGATGAAAGTTTGTTTGTTAGCCTCTCACGCTTAAATGGCTTTCAATTAGGACAAGCCCGCCACACTATTCCCAACCACTGCAACTCCTGAAAGCCAAAATCTAAAACGGAGACCGCCAAATTAGCGCTGAGGCAAATAAGCGGCGACGATTGGAACTTCTACCTGCGTCTATAGGATATTTTCGAACGCATTCAACCCTAATCTCTTCAAAGGTAAAGTGAATAGCCTTCTTCTGGGTAAGCCCACTCCATCGTCGACTTTGTTTTTATCGCCTCTGACCTAAACTAGAGTCAAGAAAAAGCCTATCTCAAAAAAAAATGTATCAATAAAAAATAAATATTTTGATTCAAAATAACTTTCACTGGTATTGTAAAAAAAACGATTTTCATCGGAATGCCTAGCACGAGCGCGCGGAAAAACCGTACGTAAATTCGATCAATTTTTAAATTGAAAATACCAGTTTCGCACGTAATATTTGAAAGTACGAAAAATGTCGTGATGGTAGTCACAGTAAAGCTCACCTCTTCTTTATGCATAAGGTTGTGGGTTCGTTACCGGGCAAGTACAAAAGTGACTTTTTCGATTCATGTGTACTTTCTAATTTTATCTTAGACGTCCCTGACATCAGTAAAGAAAAACATCGTGAGGAAACATGGACTTATAATTAATATAAGTCTGAAATCGCCAATCCGCCGTCTGCAAGTGTGGTGATCGACACTCGTGCTTTTTCTATATGAGAAGAAGCCTTTATTCTGCAGTTTGACAAGAATAGTCTAATATTATTATTATAACATAATTTTTATTTATATTGACCACTCTTTTCATTACAATGATTGACACTAATGAGGCTTATCGAAAAAATAAATACTATATGATAGTCATATTTCCAATTCAAAAACCGACTCGAAGCTAATATTTTTACGTCAGCGCGCATCTGCTTTCCATTATGGTTAAATTCCTTTGTTTCCCTTTCGGATATTACCATAGGTTTAAAGCTTATAACATCGTGTAATCGCTTTCTCCGGTCAATGAATTTTATGCCGAATTGAATTTACCTTTCACAAATCAAGCGAATATATTTTGTTCAACGACATTTTGTTATTCCTTAATACGATTATGTTTATCGATCCAATGAATATTATTCATACGCTGAAAACATTTCTATTGTGTAGTTTATTCACCTGGCTTGGTTTGTTTTTTTTTGCACTAACGAGTTCGTGATTCGGAAGGAGTATCTTAGTACCTATATTTCTTTCTTATTTAAGTACCTTTATATACAAAAGTGAAAGGTCACGCAAAGAAAGACATTATACAATATCTTGGAAACTACTTGACCTATGAAACTGTTTGATTAGTAGGTATTTAATAGGCTGGAAACGTCAGCTAAGAGCCGAATTATCCTTCCTATACTCGAGCCAAATAGAAATGGAGAACAGTAATAGGGTTAGGTCGCCCTGACAGATGAATGCGCTAGTATAGGAAGGTTAAAGGGTAGGCAGAGGTATACCAATATGTACAGTACCACCACAGTTCACCGTTCTCTTTTAGGTCCCATGTAATAGGGGGCGAGCCTATTGCCATTAACCGGAAACAAATCCTAACTCCGAGCTGCTACTGAGAATTTTAAAGAAAACCCCAATAACACCTTGCTTGAACTAGGAATCGAACCCAAGACCTCTAGCGTAACAGTCTCGCTTAGCACCACTAGGCTGTTATAATATTAATATGGATTTTATATTACAATACCTATGTACCTACGTAATACATTACCAAGATGGCGGGCTAATCTCCTTACTATATCATGACATACTAATTTATCTCGGGCAGACACGACAGTAAATTGCAATATCACTTAGTCAAAGGGAACAGAGTTCATTTTCCTAATAGATCTACACCAAAGGAGTTAACTCCTTCAATTGAATGCAACTTGCCTTGAACACGCATTAATGCATTGAATCCGCTTCTCAGATTCTCTCGGCGTCGCCACGTCGTTACAAGCATTCTGAGTCAAAGGGGTAGTCCCTTTGACTAACGATGCCAATGTAATTCAGTAGGCTGGACTCATAAGCTACGAAGTCCCTGAATTGGTATCTCCTTGTAGAAGCGCTGGGGCAATGAAACTGGGGTGATGAGAATTACCTTAGCTTAAACTAGGACAATAGTAAGGACTTAACAGTGTCTTACAGACTTGATAAATGGTATAGAAATTGGCAACTTAGTTTTTACACGACTGCCCTAAATAAAATAATGTTATGTTTTCAGGGTTAATGTATGTATGTTATCAACATACTAGTGTATGTTGAAAAATGTATACATTGTTATAAATTCATAAACACGAAGATAAAATTGCAATTGTAATATTGATTTTCATATCAATGAGTTTCATCATAATGTCAAGGTTTATAACAAAAAAAAAACTAAAAAATTACAAAAAAAAAATATATTCCGCACTGTTGCCGTAAAATAGTACTCAATACTTATTTCCTTAAATTCACATGAGCAAACCCACGGTCACAGCAAGTACTATACAGGAAAAAATTTTAACCAGTGCGTAAATTTTGCCATAATAAACTTCAACACGTTTTATTAAACACGTATATTTTATTTTGATATGTCTTAGTACTAAAAAAAAAAGTTATCGCTTACGAAACATGTCTACTTAAGAACCATATTTTATTGTCACTCGGCGCTAGCGCATTCCCCACCCCCTCACCCCAGCCATGCGCCCGGGCGGCGGCCAAGAGTTGTCATTGATAGTATGGCGAATAGATTATGTCCATGTTTTGCTTATTTCAAACTCGGATAAGGATGAAATTTTTTTTTTATTTTTTTTTAACTAAACACGGAAATGTGTTCTATTACTGACACTGAACTACCAAAAAAAATTTACGCACTGGTTAAAAACTTATCCTGTATAAAATGTCAAGATGTTACTTTCAAAGCCACGCTCCAACTACTAACAGGAACGAGGTAACAAGTTAGACAGGACATGTATTCCGATAGCAATCAGGGACAATCATATCGACGATCACTGGTAACTGCGACACGAGACCACGCCAAAGTCTTATTTTTACTAACACAGAAGGTTCAAAATAGCGTTAAAAATGTAAAGATGATCGCATAATATTAACTGCGCATACTACTCATCAAACTATGTAACTTTGTGTAATCATGATGACTACTTTATTTATGGTGTGAAAAAATACTGTG
The DNA here is from genome assembly GCA_932526535.1 of Caradrina clavipalpis. Lineage (NCBI taxonomy): Eukaryota > Metazoa > Arthropoda > Insecta > Lepidoptera > Noctuidae > Caradrina > Caradrina clavipalpis. The sequence goes on from OW052105.1 coordinate 6,233,806, forward strand.
CTTACGCATACATCTAATATATTCGTTGGTGTATTTAAAGTTTACTTTCGTAGAACGTTTAAAAGTTTTACCATCAATATCATGAAATGTTGTCGGATATGGTCCGAAATTGATCGCAGTTATAAAAAGATCGTGTAATTTTCATCTCTTTTAAGTATTATAAATTGTGTTTTCAAGTATCCTCAAGTATTGTTTCACCCGTTTTATGCATTGTGTGCTTATAATGCATCGTCGGAGGACAACGACAAACGGAAAATACTATAAGTATCTCCTGCAAGTTTGGTTCGTCTCCGTTAGTTGTTGCGAACTTCCAAAGGAAAACCGGTAGAAATCGAGTTGTATAGAGTCCTCGTCACTGGTAACCAATAACTTACTCAGGTTTCAAATAAAATAAAGCATATTATGACAAAAAATGTACACCATGTGGAGGCATAAAAAGAGGACCTACCTGTCTGACATCTATGACTGACTACAGAATAATTTAAAACTTCAATCTCGCATTTTGTTTGAGTAGGTCTTCTGTAGCCTTTCTTCATATTGTTTGACAGGGTGCAATTGAAGCGAGCGTGAACTTTGATTGGGGGACAGTTCACTCCGCTTGTTGGAGGCAAACGTTCTGAAGGGGAGATTTTAAACATTGTTCGTAGAAAATCCACGCGTGTCGATATATCGATACCTGTTTCTTCTTGGTTGTTATTAATATCAGTTGAAACACTGCGAGGATTTGACATATGGGTTGAACATTTTCCTGTCCTATTGTACTTATGGGTACTTACAGCATACTTCAATATACCCGTAACTACAATTTCCCAGTAATGGTCAGCCTCTTCCCAATGATGGGAACGTGACTCGTGTCCTTTTACACCTTTTATGAGATAACGATAACCCGCTAATTATAAACTAATACCACCACATAAAAACCTGTTTGAAGAGTTAATAACACCCTTTCTTTTGACCATGGTACTTTCTGGTAAGTAACAATGAGAAAGGGACACACACAATGACCAAAAAACAAATAAACCTGAAACAATTGTGATGTTTACTGACCCACAAAATTATGCTTATTTAGTAAACAAACCGACATTGGTTAAGCTCTTAACCTAATAGAAAGAAAGTACATAAATTCGTCGTAAGAGACTGTTATGGGTCATTCAAAATTTACGCCGAACCATATAGTTATGGGATCGGTGACTATATGAGGATTTTATGGGTTTTGGCGCGCCGCAAGCATTGGGGGTCGACCCCATACTTATGAGTGTTTTGTAAGATAAGGAACATTCGATCGCGATGGTAATATTTTAAGAGAATATTTATGGATTTTATAGTATTGATATTCGTTTTATTAATGGTAATTTCGGAAATAATTTTATGATATCGCACATTGCAAAAATAATCCTATTTCTAGACATATAAACTTAGTACCGATGTAGTTTCTGTCACCTGTATTGCTAAAACGCTGAAATGATTTATACCTACGTACTCGTACTATGAAAAATCAACACATGAGGAAGATTTAATTGACAAAAATGAAATCTTTAGAAATTATTCATTTTCTTAATGTCCTTAAATTTCGCATACGTAAAGAGTAATAATACCAGCCTATTGTCAGCTGGGCAAAGTCCTCTTCTCATACAGAGAAGTCACGAGCATTGATTACCACGCTTGATTAAGGTGGATTGGCCATTTCACACTTTTTAAATAACAAGTCTAGGTTTTCTCAAGATATTTTCCTACAGCGATGTCAATGATATCCAAAAAATACTTAGAAAGTCATCATCTGCTTAACCTTTTCCCAACTAAGTTGGGGTCGGCTTTCCAGTCTAACCGGATGCAGCTGAATACCAGTGTTTTACATGGAGCGACTGCCTATCGGACCTCCACAACCCAGTAACTGGGCAACACGATGCCCCTTGGTTAGACTAGTTGTCAGACTTCTTGGCTTCTGACTATCCGTAACGACTGTCAAAGATCTACAAATGACAGCCGGGACCAACGGCTTTACGTGCTTTCCGAGGCACGGAGGAAACTCGCTATGGTAAATGGTCACCCATCCATAAACCGACCTCGGCAAGCGTGGTTTAACCCGGAAGATCGGTCTATGCGGCTGTAATTATTTAGCCACGAGCTCCTCCAAAAAAAATACTTAGAAAGTACGTAATATAAATTGAAAAAGTCACCGTTGTCCGGTACCGAACCCACAACCTCATACATAAGAGGCGCGGTTCAACTACTGGGCTATCAGGACGTTTGTTTATTTGCATACTTTATATCATCAGTAGAAGTAGAACACAGATGTGAGTGGCAATACCGGGAGGAGACTCCCTAGAAAGACCTACGGTGACCTTATTGGTGAGGTTCTTCAGAGACGCCGGGTGCGCAGTACTTGCAACCTGCGTGCTTGTAAAAGCAGATGTATGAACGTGGACGACGCAAGAGGAGTATGTAAGGATCGTAGCATGTGGCGTTTTGTGGTTTCTGCCCTACTACCTACCCCTACTGCCTACCTAATTGCGACCCCGATGTATGTATGTATGTAGAACGCACCGCTAGTGTTTCATATTATACGACCACTACTACACAGGCTAAAACACTTGCATTTCCTCTTGCACTACTTCGCGAATATCGGCCATAAAATGTAGTCATAAACACGTCGTATCATAAACTGTAACTACTCTACTGTTTACATACAATATGCCGCATGAAGCACAAGTATTTACTGAATGAAAGTCTTTGGAAGAATACCGGTTTCACAGTAAGTAAACGTATGTAATTTTTTTCTCTTTTCAGGCTGTAGTAGTAGAGCTCTTTGTGAAGGAGCTCGTCCGGGAAAGTACTACTACCATAAGTACCTATTTCTGCCGCAAAGCAGCGTTGCTGTGTTTCGGTTTGAAGGGTATGGGTGTCGGTGTAATTACAGGGGCATAAGACATTTAAATTTTGACCCTAGGATCGCAACGCATTTGCAAGTCCTCTGGTATTGCACATTTCTATAGGTAGTGTCTTCCCAACGCGCGCGCGCACGGTGCAGTTGCGATATATTTCACTGCTAATTATAATTACGTTTGTTGTGTTCTGTGTTTGATTCCCGGCTCGTGAGTTGTTTCTAGTTGTGTGTTATTGTGCTAAGTGCTGTATCGTAAGTTTTAATACGTGTTTCATCCCATAATTACTAGTAATTAAGTATAGTTAATTTCGTCAACTATCGGTGAGTACATTTGTTTTCATAGTGTGAGGGTATCGCGAAAAAGTTAATCGTCCGTTATTTTACTGTCTTGTTCTTTTTGGTTTCACTTTACTAGTTTGTTGTCCTATAGTAATGCTGTCTAGTAATGATGACCCTCCTGATTGTGGAGGAGAAATATTTCAGAAAAGCACGAAAACACCCAGGTCGCCGCCCGCGCCGACCTCCGCTAATAGTAAACGCTTGTTCAGCGACATGTCTCCGACAAACGTATCGCCTGAGGCTAGTAGATCCAAACGGCTACAAATCATTTGTAAAGTCCTTGCCGATTGTAAATATTAGTAATGCGAGTAACTCCATAAATAATAACAGAACCGACTATTGTGACTTAGTTTCCGAGGCATCGGCGTACTTGTCAAGAATTAACGACCTCGTCAACGGCGTACGGCGTACAACGGCAGAGGTGTACCGAGGTACACCCACAGTTCGCCGGTATATTTAGGTCCCATGTAATAGGGGACGAGCCTATTGCCATTAACCGGGCACAAATCCAAACTCCGAGCTGCTACTGAGAATTTCATAGAAAAACCCAATAACACTTTTTGCTCGACCTGGGAATCGAACCCAGGACCTCTAGCGTAGCAGTCGCACTCAGGACCACTAGGCCAACGAGGCAGTCCGTCAGTTTCAGATGAGTACAGAAATATTAGCCCTGCCTATTAAACTAGGTAAACCAGCATCTTAAAAGACAGTATCCAAGTATCCATATATCCAGCATCTTAAGAGACAGTATTTACTCATGAGAATGATTCATCTATCCTCCCTATTCTTCGCACAACATAATACGAGTACACACAAAACGCTTCCGACATTCTCAACTCGGTCACAAAACATTACCATGGCAACCAAAAATGCTCGCCATTATTATTTATCGTGTTTGACTAGGCTCCCTCGCTCAATAAGATTTATTAGGCAGAACCAATAAATTTATTTGAACAAAACTTTGTTTTTCCAAACTGATAAAGCTATGGATAGACTGGGTTGTATAATGGGTCATGCCGCTGCATAAAACCTAGCTAATTTTAAGTGGCGAGTCCGTAGTATGGATCTATCGAAAGATGGTTTTATTTTTTTATTGATTACTAGGTTATGCCTGCGACTTCGTTCGCGTCAAATTTGATATGATTTATTTATTAAATAATCAACTTGAACTGACTTGTCATGGAGGCGGTTTTCGTTTGATAATGTCCCACAGGAACCGTACATTTTGCAGGATAAAAGTTTCCTATGTACGTATAGTAGGTATTATTCTGCACTAAAATCTATATCAGTTCAAAATTTCATCCGTTCAACCGTTTAAGCGCGAAAGAGTAACAAACATCCACCTATTCATCCATCTTCACAAACGTTTACATTTATAATTTTGAGGATAAGGATTAAGGATAGTAGGACTAAGTTATGCCCGCGGCTACCTCCGCGTACATGTCGGTTTTCTGCGGGTTTTTTTTTAAGGGGAGCCCTAATTCTTTTTAATCAGCTATTTGCCAGTGAAAGTTCCGTCAGAATCGGTCTAGCCGTTTTGGAGATTAGCCGAAACAAACATACAGATATACCGACAGACAAATCTTTTAAAAACTGCTTGTTTGGTGTATGTAAATAGTCACATGCATTTAGTAAAAACCTGTTATTTTGACATTTCAAACATACACTTCACAGAACCATCACGCCTGTATTCTCCGAAGGGTTAGAGGCGTACCAATGTACACCCACAGTTCGCCGGTATGTCTTTTAGGTCCCATGTAATAGGGGGCAAGCCTTTTGCCATTAACCGGGCACAAATCCAAACTCCGAGCTGCTACTGAGAATTTCATAGAAAAACCCAATAACACTTTTTGCTCGACCTGGGAATCGAACCCAAGACCTCTAGCGTAGCAGTCACGCTTGGGACCACTAGGCCACCGAGGCAGTTATTAGTCAGGTTAGTTATTGAGGTGTTTACTTCAATTTCATTTATTTGAAGAGATAAGGAAAACTGCGTTCGTTTTACGATATTTTTTCCGGGTTCTACGATGAAAGCTGTACAGTCACAATCATAAACATGTATAACACTTAGCACATACTAAAGCAATTGCCTCCCAAAGGATTAATTAAAATGTAACGGTGTCACGAATATCACATTCTGGATCCCATACTACCATGGAATCGATCTTATCTCAACGTTGCGTTCGTTAATTCACGAGAAAATCGCTTTTAAATTTTGCCAAGTCTATACATGTTTACGCATGTGATTGTACTTTCATAATTATTCAAGACTTTTTGCATTAGTACCCGAATTACGTTTGTATAAAATTATTTGAAACATCTCAGAGAAATGGTGTTATTAGTAAGCTACAGTAATAAAGTATGAGAGAATTTCGTTCTTCTTTGATCTTTGTAAAAATAATACGAAACGAAAGATCGTAAGCCTTACTCCGGCTTTCTTTGAGACCAAAGACTTTGAAATTAAAGTTTCTTACATGTTTGTTTTTACTCTTCACGTTTTTGTTATTAATAAAGTAAATATGAAAAGGAAAGATTTAAAGGGAATTTTTTTAAATGTTTTGTTACAGAATAAATAAACTTTTGAAGTAATTTTTCCGGGTCTGTTTAAAAAGAATATTCTATTGTTAATTACTATTTTCCGTAATGGCGAAAGAACTGAACAGTTTTTATTAAATCACTAGCTTCTGCCCGCGACTTCGTCCGCGTCACAGTTGATGTGTTATCCTACGGGTACCGTACATTTTCCCGGGATAAAAAGTAGCCTATGTGTTATTCCAGACTATAATCTATCTTTGTGCCAAATTTCATCCAGATCCATTCAGCCGTTTAAGCGTGAAAGAGTAACAAACATCCATACATACATCCATACATCCATACATACAAACTTTCGCCTTTATAATAGTAAGTAGGATTATTATGTTATACTCGTATATTTTTTACTTTAATTTTAAAACGGTCAATGGCCAATTACATTAGTTAAAGACATATCTATGCTTATATAATAATGCTATAAACAAACTATTGTTTGTTTATTTAAAACCAATAATAATATGTAAGCTCAGGACGGCGGCAGACTTCATCAAAGTCCATTAGTATTGTTGATAACAGTAATCACTTTTAAAACAAGCTACAATTACGGCGATGGACAGCGATTCGTCGATAGCGTGGTGCGCTGGTGACCGCCCTCCAACAAGAAGTGCATCCCTAGATGACAGTCGCGCTACCATCGACTCGACGCTCCGCTAGAGTGACGTTAACCACTGTCACTCTTGACAATGACATTTTTATATGCGCCGACAAATACAATAGAGAGAAGAGTTGTTTAAACGCTAATCTCTGGAACTAGCAGTCGGATTAAAATAATTATTTTTGTATATGATAGCCATACTCATTAGGAATAAATACTATATGCTATATAACATTACTCTGGAAGTATATTACGCTACGACACACAGAGGCGAGGCAGTAACCAAAGACGTAACTAAACGGGTGTAGAATCGCGGAGTAAAGCTTTTTATACATATTTAACAATATTCAAGCACATACCTCACAATACTTCAAATATACTGGCAATATCATCTTCCATAGTAGTACATATTTAATATCAGCAATTGTGGGTACTGGTAATTAAGGGTACAGACAGGGCAAATTATTGTACTCACCGATCGATAACATTTTAAATGGAGTTGCGCACTAGCCGCAGTGCAAATAGAACGAAAGATGCAATTACTCTCTGTTTCCCTCTATTAAGGGGGGGGGGGGGGGTGTAAAATTTTTGTGCGGTACTGCATATTTTTTACGCAGTAACTACGTAGATGAATAAATCATTTATAATTTATTACCGTAACATCATCACAGATATAATTCCTGACATATTAAAATATGGCTACAAATAAAATTGTAATATTTACGGGAAAATGTAGTAGCTTCCTAAAACTTCACAGAAATTCCTAATGTGTACTATATATATAAATTTTTCACATTTCAAAGGAAAGTTTGTTTAAATTTTAACCAAATTGCCTTTACATGTGAAAAATTAAAATTGATAAAAAAAAAATTAAACACCATATAAGTTCAGCAGATTTGGAGCAAAGCAAACGTACAGACCGACATACGAGTAATCTCATAAGAGTTCCGCTATTTCATTCAGACATCAATATTGCGATTCTCTAAAATGCAAACTCGAAAACGAGTCTCACTAAAGTGATCGCGCGCGCTCACTTCGATAACGAACCAACTTGGTTTAGTATTCGTTCGCCGCGGTGACGTCATCGGCGTGATCGTGTATAACAGAATACCATTTTGTAATCTCACTGCGGATTCAGCTTTCGAATTACGAAGTGAGGCTTAGAGAATCGTACTGCTGGAACCCTAATACATCGTCTGCTGAGCCTGTAGCTAACGACTAACAAAGTTACGCAGTAGGTACCGTCCTCAGATTCCCCTTTCATGTCGCCGGTCAATCTAGCTTGGAGGCATCTAACGCTACATTTAAATAAAAAATATACCATCACGCCTGTATTCCCCGAAGGGCTAGGCAGAGGTGTACCAATGTACACCCACAGTTCGCCGGTATATTTAGGTCCCATGTAATAGGGGGCGAGCCTATTGCCATTAACCGGACATAAATCCAAACTCCGAGCTGCTACTGAGAATTTCATAGAAAAACCCAATATCACTTGGCTCGACCTGGAAATCGAGCCCAGGACCTCTAGCATAGCAGTCGAGCTTAGGACCACTAAGCTAACGAGGCAGTTTAACAGGCAGAGTAACGCTACATTTACCATCTGTAATTGTACCATTTGTACCCCCAACCCTTCCGACACTACTAGGTTAACAATACCGGGGTCGTTTCGACCCGCCGTAAATCGTTCACAGAAAAACGTTAAAGGATTGATGATTGTGTCGTCAAACCTTACGTTTTATTGCTGTACTAGTTTATACCCGTGGCTTTGTCTGCGTGAATGTTGGGTAATGGTGGTTGTTTTTTTGTGCGTATCCCTATTTTCTAAAATAAAATCAGCCTTAGTTACTTGATATAGCGTCAACTATCTGTCATTGACAGTCCCGTCAAGATTAGTCAAGCCATTTAGGAGGTTGGCGGGACCAAAAATACAGACGGACAAATAAAATAATTGTTTTTCTTTTCTTGTAAAAGTACCATGTAGACATTCAAAATTAATTATTTTAGTAAAAAGCACAATAATATTGAATAGTAGCAATTTTAATAGTACAATCAGACATTACAATTTTATTTATTTGTAGATACCTAAGGATAAAAGATGGCTGAAATTGCCTCTAAAAGTAACTTAGGTACTGTTATCAACAGGTGCTATTCAATAAAACTTATAAGTGGTAAGCAAATAAACTTGTATTTGTTTGTTGTAAGGAGTCTATTTACGGAGAAAAGGAGAATTATATAAAGATTTCGTTCGCGAAGACTTATTGACTGTTTTTTGGACTTAGTCACTTTTAACGATACTCATTAGGCGGGTGATGCTTCTAATTATTTAACGTTTGGTCGCAATATGTCACATTAATTGCGTTACGCTTCACTTCTTATTTGTATAATTAAGTAAGTATCAACAACAGACCCCGCCCTCGCCCGACCATCGCCGTTTGGTCGCTCGACCTGCCTCGTTGGTCTCGTGGTCGCAAGTGCGACTGCTGTGCAAGGGGTCCCGGGTTCAATTCCCAGGTCGAGCAAAAAGTGCTATTGGGTTTTTCTATGAAATTCTCAGTAGGTATCAGCTCGGAGTTTGGATTTGTGCCCGGTTAATGGCAATAGGCTCGCCCCCTATTACATGGGACCTAAATATACCGGCGAACTGTGGGTGTACATTGGTGCACCTCTGCCTAACCCTTCGGGGAATACAGGCGTGATGATGGTTTTATCAACAACAGATAATGTTAATCTTCACTGTAGCATTCTTTTATATTCATACTAGCGAAATGCCCGCGTCTTCGTCTGCATAGCTTGTTTAACCCGCGTTAAGTTACGTCTTTGGTTACTGCTCCGCCCCCGTGTGTCGTAGCACCATCTTATATAGCGTATGTCACTATGAAGAGGATTTTTTTTTTTGTTTATTTGCTTGTTTTTTTGTTTGTAAAGAATAAGCTCAGATACTCCTGGGCCGTTTTAACCATTTTTCACCAATAGATAGCTACATTATTCCTGAGTAAGATAGGCTAAAAAACATCACGCTACGAGTCACTCGAGCGGAGCAGTAACCAAAGACGTAACTTAACGCAAGTGAAATAAGCAACTCGGATGAAGTCGCGGGCACAAGCTAGTTAAAATAAAGATAACTTAGATTAGTAATTAGATTCTTTTTTCATTATAATTAAGTATAAGTTGACACCCACACTTTCTCATTAGATTAAGACTTATAAGAATTTATAAATAAGTAAGTAAGCAATCCCGAAATGCCTAAAAACATCTTAGATTCTAGTACCATTAAATCTTAACCAATCAACATAAAGGCTGCCTACAATTAGACGAGCTGATCGCAATACTGTGCACGGTCAAGCGTGGCCGACCAATCTGCATTAATTACTTGATAGCTAATCATGCGCCTGGCTAACGCTTCTGTCGGGTACCGGCTTAAATTACCGTGACCCTTGATCCGTTCGTAGGTATCTCGTAGGTCAAAGGACACATGGTTTTAAGATTGACTTGGTAACCTAGAACTAGAATTCTCTTTTCTTTGATTACCTTCCGTGATAAACGTGTTTTAAAACGCAAACAGATTTTTGAAATAACACCAGCAAGTTACTATTATTAGCGAGTTCAAACAAACTAGTTCCTTAACTTTTATATTAGTATATACACAATAATCGTTTCTCTTGATTTGGATTTTTAAAACAGGTAATATAATCCAATCTTTCTCACTAAAAGAAAGTACCTATAATATGAATGAACAAAATAGTAGCAAAGAATATAAAATATATATACCATCACGCGGCGTGATGGTATCTCCTACCTCTGCCTAACCCTTCGGGGAATACAGGCGTGATTCACGCCTGTATTCCCCGAAGGGTTAGGCAGAGGTGTACCAATGTACACCCACAGTTCGCCGGTATATTTAGGTCCCATGTAATAGGGGACGAGCCTATTGCCATTAACCGGGCACAAATCCAAACTCCGAGCTGCTACTCAGAATTTCATAGAAAAACCCAATAACACTTTTTGCTCGACCTGGGAATCGAACCCGGGACCCCTTGCACAGCAGTCGCACTTGCGACCACGTTACCAACGGGGCAGTTAACGACCAACGGGGCGGGGTAGCAAAGAATATTTAGGATTAAATATCATGGCTCGCCGTCCGTTCAGAACCAGGCGTGTATTCCACGCGCGCCTCATAGAGATGTCAGCATAGTTGACGGTGCCCGCTAGGGATAGTGCCTGCCAGGATTGCAGAATTTGTTTGAAAGCGTCACCGCGGCCCTGGAACGTAAAGGGCATTAGGAGGAACATGGATGGATTTTTGTGAGTAAGAGTCTGACACTCCCTTCCGCTCCGCCCAGAGCAGAGGAAGACCTTTGATGGTGTCCCGTTTCAAAAAAGGTTTAACAAACAGTTCATTCAAGTGCCTCATGAATCACGTAAGATCGTGTTTATGATAATACTGGCGCTTGTCGCTTTTCTGTCCGATTAGTTTAAATCAAAAATTATATGTAAAAGCTACAGTCAACTCATGCGACAAAAGAAATAAATAAACAAAAGTCTTCATAAAACATGGCCTCTTTCGATAACTCAATTTACACCGTCCTTGTTTTAACCCACCGAGTATGAATTTATTGATTACATTACAGTTCCTCCACTTTACGATGGAGTCATAAATATTTATGGAGAAACTCTGACATACCTTAAGAGGTTACCTTCTCCATTGACATCGTCTTTAAGGTAAAAAATTCATTGAATTATGCAAATGCAAAGTATGAAAGGTATTGAAGTGGTTCAGTGGCTAATCATGCGACTAAAACACAGTAACTCAAGTCTGTCGACACATTATTCACGGGTTTTCTGTAAGACTGTTCGGGAGCTTGAATATAATACCTATGTATGTTTTGTTTTTGAATGTATTAGTGGAAGTTTGAAAGGAGCACGAATGTGCAGTGGCAGAATTTTTTTAAAGGAATCGTTTATCTCGGTAAATAGGTATGTGAAGAAAAGGGTTGAAAGCCATATGACTAAAAGATTTATGAAGGTAAATATGTGCGAATGGATGAAAGAGAAGAAGGCCAAAGAAACGAATTTTGTAAAGAATGATATGAAAGAAAAGAGAGTCAGAGAAACTTGAACTCACCAAACTCACTGTATAGTTTCCGTATGTATCCCGGATTTTAAAAAGATTGCGGACAATTGTTTTCAAAAATAGAATTCAAGCCTCTATTTTTTACCGATGGGAAATCATCAAATGACTTCCCCCGCCCTGGGCGGTGCGGGAGTATCAGACTTTTACTGACTAAAACCCATCCATGTTCCTTCTTGTGCCTTTTGCGTTCCGGGGGCGCGGTATCTCTTTCGAACAATCCGCAGCAATTTAAAGTCCAACGCATTCCACTTTTCGGGCTGTCCTGATAATTACGTATGCCATCACATTTACAATACCACTTACTAAGAGGACATTGGACCTTCTGCTCCGTCATATTGCTGAAGACGATGTCAAAAAAATTTAGTGACAAGACATTTTTTAGACTTAATTGTTATTGAAGGAAACTTTTTAACATAATTCGTTATCGATTTACCTTTAATGAGAGAAAATTTGAACAGTGCAAAAGTCATCTGTACAGAATGTTCTTACCGATAGCAGTCATGTAGTAAAGTGTTTCTGGGTTTTTTTTTATGAAATTCTCAGTAGCAGCTCGGAGTTATGATTTATATAGATCATACGGTAGCCATCTATTACATGGGACCTAAACCACCTAAACATACCGGCAAACTGTGACTGTACACTGGTACACCTTTACCCTTCAGGGAATACAGACGTGATGGTATATTATGTTATGATATTTTAATCAGGCTTTTAAAACAATTTCACCCTTCTCAGTTGCTCGGAAGTACCTACGCAAGTCAATATCAAGTCCTTATCATAATTCCTTTAATACCCCTTACCATGTACCACATTTTCATCGCTAATTGGCCGTCGGTAACAGGATACTTGGTAATACAAACCCTATTAATACGAAATATTAACATTTTGTTTAGAACTTTTAATTAGAAGCTAGTAGGAAAGGTTTGGTTATTATCTTTGAGTTGGTACGGTGTTGAATAAAACATGATTTGTAGCAACGAGTTTACTTAGCAAGTTTGTAAATAAACAGTTCCGCTGTTGGTAATTAATTTAATCAATTTCGTGTTCAATACTAGGTGGTGCTCGTGGTTTTGTTTGTGATATGTTGTTATTTTTACTTTTTGTTGCCAAAGATTGGCTGATAAATGTAATAATTATATGTTTCACCATCATGTAATAACTCCCAGATAACTTTTGTTGAATCGTTTATAGGTCTCAACAAGATAGCCTAATAGAAAACGCCTATCCTACCAATATTATAAATGCGAAAATTTGTGAGGATGGATAGAAGCATGGATGTATGTTTGTCACTATTTGATGCTTAAACGACTTAACAAATCTGGATAAAATTTGCCATTGAGATAGATTAAAGTGTGGAATAAAACTTACTTAACTTTTGATCCCGGAAAAATGTATATTTCCCGTGGGATATAACATCTAATTTGTCGCGGACGAAGTTACGGGCAGAAGCTAGTATTGTAATATTACTTTTTTATTTTATATCTTCACTATTATCATAAAGCTGAAGAGTTTATTTGTATATTTCTTTAAAAACGCCTAACTCATGAAGTTCTGGTCCGATTTTGAAACTTCTGTTACCCCTTTGTGAAATAAATTAGAGATCCGTATGAAAATTCATGTGGACAGAGTCGCTCACCGTCCCGTACGTTAATTAACGACAGGCCGTTTCAAAAAGATGTCAGCAAATCGGAGGAGCCACTAAGGGCCGATGCCTGCCAGGGCTGCGGATTGTTCGAAAGAAATACCGCGCCCCCGGATCGCAAAGGGCACATGAAGGAACATGGATGGGTTTTAGTTAGTAAAAATCTGACACTCCCTTCAGCACCACCCAAAGCGGGAGAAGTCATTTAATGATTACCCATCCGAAAATAAGGTTAGAAGCTGTTCTCCAATAAATCGGGTGACACACAGACCACACCCTCAGCAATTATTTATTCCCTGATAGTCATTTACATTGAAATGATAAGATTATAATAAAAAAAGTTTTACTACAGATACTCGTATAAGCAGAGTCCGCCCATGAAATCGAGTTTACGAGGCAGATAATGTGTTTACTTTCGATGACATTTCTTTTGGCATTTTCCTTTTTTTTTTCTGTCTTTTTCAATGAATTGGTTTCGGCCAAATGACATAAACTAAGGGCCTATTTCACGACGGCTGTATAAATACTACTAGATTCTGCCCGCGGCTACACCCGCGTAGAATGTAACTTTCGCAAGATGAAATTTTATTCAAGTCTATTGAAATCTGTTCAACGGCTTACTTGTGATTGAGTAACAAATATCCGAACATATTCACAAACTTTCACATTTTCCATACTCTTGCTGACTAAAACACATCCATGTTCCTCCTGATGCCCCTTGCATTCCAGGGCTCTTTCGAACAAATTCCACAACTGGCCCTAGCGGGCCCGTGGTGGTTTCTGCCTACCCCCATGGGAAAAAGGCGTGAGTTTATGTATGGATGCAGGAGCATCTGCGATGTAAGTATATTATTAAATCATACTCAAGCGAACCCCTACAGCATCACACTACAGAAACCCATCATTTTCATGCACCGTATACAATTTCATGCTATAGACTAGAAGTAGCGGTTTCGCTAGCTGAAATTTATGGAAATATAAATCTACGCTGGCTTAGAATACGGTGCAAAGCTGCGAGAAATCGCATGCCATTAGAAAGACGTCCTCATTTATTTTACATACACGACAGTAGTGTTATTCAAATGTTTTGATAGAGTTAACCATGATTTGGAGGTAGAAATCTGTTTATTTCTTTAAGAAGATCGTTGGATTTCGTTCTACCAATTCGAACTAATACATGTCAAAATTGCTCCCATTTTTCTCGAAGTAATTGTAATTATTTTGTTTATTTTAAATAAATATTTCAATAATTTATTTGTCGGAAAGTAATGTGGCAATTTCCTATAATATCCTATATACAGCGTGTAACGGAAAGGGTATATCCATACAAACGGGGTTAAGAGTGTATCCGGTACTGAGTCTCTATACAAAATTTCAGCTCAAAAGCAATAACTTTGAAAATGCATATTTTTTTTTAATTTCGGCAGTTTATGCCATAAACGAACTTGTCAGGAGAAACAAGTCTTTTACGGAGTTGTTTCTTAGTGTGTAGTGTGTAGTTCATTGGCACCGATCAGCTGACTTAGTGTAATGATGTGTAGAATCCAATTCGAAACATTTGGTTTTTTGCTTAAATGTTGCTTAACTTTACAATTTTATGAGTATAGGTATTAAAAAAATGTTGCTATTTGGTTTGTTAACACCAAAAGAATCCGTACCTTTGATATGTATATACCCTTTCCGTAACACGTTGTATAGCACTTTTAAATATATTTTGTACAAAATTGAAGTAAAATAACAATTAACCTCTGCTATATTAATATATTCACACAATAACATCAAAATATCGATTGGTTTACCATTATCACCCGATACAATGCAACAATTATCATAATCAACATCATAATGGCAGTAGCCACATTAACATATGAATGGCACACAATACCAGCTGCATTAAGTCCACACACGCGAGGCTAACAACTGTGTTATCATAACAATCGTCAAATTAACAGTGCCGTAATGTGGTTTGTTAGTACATTATGATTATTGGTACATAAACGTGTAGGTGTAAATAAGGGGTAGGCGCAAGAGTCATATATAGTTGAAACAAGATACACACACCACTGAAAAGTCACATGAAAGAAAATGTATCATGAAGTCATGAGACAATATCTATTCCGTAAGTGCATCAACAAGATATTTTTACAAGCGGTCAGTGGAAACGAAAGAGTTGAATAATTATAAATTAGATATGTGCAAAAAAAAAAAAATGAACACAAATGTCATGATGGTATTTTTTTACAAAAATAAATAATCTAGTGAAATATTTATTACGAGGTGGACCGACGACCAGATAAAATCGCACCGCAGCTGTGTGATTCTGTAAGACCTCGTTCTAAACTTCGAATCTGAATCCGCTGTGACTTTCTTGATTGGCATTCTAAAAATTCGGTTAATAATTCGAATTAACAACCGAACTAGCGCCACTCTTGCGAGCGTGTCAGCGAGTTGAACTAAATTGACGGAGAAATTTTAACAGATAAAGTATGAGATCACGTAAGAAGTGGCATTCTATAAGGTAATTCCACCGTCACTTCGACGCTCACTTCGCACTTCAAAGTGTCAAATAAATCAATGTCATTTTGAACCTTAAGCGAAGTGAGGGTGAATGCGACGTGAGGTGCGAGTTCATGTCTGAATTTTACAGAATAGACGTACAGGACCCGTCATTATGGCTATATTTACGGGATTTCTTAAGAGGGTTATGTCCAGCAGAGGACATCGATCGGCTGATATGATGATGATGATAATGACATATAAAGTTTTTTATCGAATATTATATGAACCTTATAATCCCTTTTACAATTTCATCCCGATTCCCCCTTACAACTCTATCCACCCCATTTTACGGTACTACATGAAAATATTGAACGTGATATAAAGTGCACGCGCATAGTCGTCCGACACACGTACGTGACAGGAACATGAGAGCTCGTCAGAAGCGTTCCACTCCGTCCGAAGTAGTATTTGCATGAATTATCGTCACGTCAGCTACCCACGTTTCGTTATTCGTTTCTAGATAACTAGGAATATGGGTGCCTATTGCAAATTGCTTGTATGTTGTTCTGTGAAACGAAGTCGAAGTTTCGCTAAATTTGGATTTTATTTTTATTGTTTGGGTTCTGTAACCGAAGGGTGCCAGCGGGACCCAATTACCCATTATAGTTTATTAAAGTCAAAGTCAAATAATTTATTCCAATTAGACCAATAAAATGCACTTTTGAATGTCAATTAATTAAAAATATTGTATCTAGACATTAAGTTATAATGAGCACAATCGATCACTGATTCATGCGATCCAGAAAAAACAGCTTTAGATAAGAACGATTTGGGGAGCCAAATAAAGACGAGATAAAAAAGAACAATTATAAGCATGCAATCTCGGTACTCATAATACCTTTAAAACAGCAATGAACGCAAAACTAAAGAAACCTCCCTAAGCAACAGGCAAATTCCAAAGTACCTACCACATGTCGTGCCACATTATTAAACTTCCGTAACACTACACACCAACTCTAACTAGCGCCAGTAAACAGGCAAGTCGGTGACCTTACCCGCAACTTGCCGCCTGTTGGAAACTGTCCGGGTACACAGTGAAGTGTCGGACGGTGACTATAACTTACTGACATCGTGTTTGTACTTGAACGGAATGTAGCTGTCAATACGTGTATGTCTTCGTTATGTACGCTGAGAATTGGTTTGGTACACGAGATGGTTGTCCGAGAGCCTACCGTCGCCATACTTTTTTTAGGGTTTCGTACCCAAAGGGTAAAACGGGACCCTATTACTGTGACTTCGCTGTCTGTCTGTCTGTCTGTCTGTCCGTCCATCGTCACCAGGCTGTATCTCATGAACCGTGATAATTAGACAGCCTAAATTTTAACAGATGATGAATTTCTGTTGCCGCTATAACAACCAATACTAAAATACAGAATAATTTAAATATTAAAGGGGGCTTCCATACAACAAACATGATTGTTTTGCCGTTTTTTATAGAAAATGGTACGGAACCCTTCGTGCGCTAGTCCGACTCCCACTTGGCCGGTTTTTTTGTGTTCCAAAGTGGAACATCCTCATTTATGTCCACCATTCTCTCTTAAGAGTCTGTCAGACACTTACTGAGTAGAAACCGCTAATGTGTTCTCTTCCCAAGACCTACGTCATGTTAGCATGACTTGAACTTTGAGAACAGCTAGTGGAGGTCGTCTACAGTTCCAATATTAGTAAACACGTAAACAAAATTAAGCCGTCAATCCTTAATTTATAACACTTTGTACATACGAGTAATGATACAGTACTTTTTATGCAAGGTACAATGCGTTCAAGTGTAATCCTATTTGATCCTGTATACAATTCTGTCTATCTCTGTCTGGCTGAAGTTATGGCCACGAAAAGTGACTGGTCCTAAAAAAATATGGTTTTTATAAAACATATCTAAAAAGAATATACAGGAAAAATTTTTAACCAGTGCGTAAATTTTGCCATAATAAACTTCAACACGTTTTATTAAACACGTATATTTTATTTTGATATGTCTTAGTACTAAAAAAAAAAGTTATCGCTTACGAAACATGTTTACTTAAAAACCATATTTCATTGTCACTCGGCGCTAGCGCATTCCCCACCCCCTTACCCCAGCCATGCGCCCGGGCGGCGGCGGCGGCCGCGAGTTTTCATTGATAGTATGGCGAATAGATTATGTCCTGGATGTTTTGCTTATTTCAAACTCGGATAAAGATGAAATTTTTTTTAATTTTTTTTTTTAACTAAACACGGAAATGTGTTCTATTACTGACACTGAACTACCAAAAAAAATTTACGCACTGGTTAAAAACTTATCCTGTATTTCTAAATCTATTCTCAAAATTTCAGCCATGGTGTCGTATTCTTGCGACACTGGGATCTCGGACCACTGTACCTACTACATATTCAAGATATTTGCATCGGGTGATGGTGTACAGGGTGTTCGGCAGAACCTTGAACATGCGAAAATCGTGGATAGTTGGGGTCACCTACTACTTACTCAACTCTAATTTATAAAACAAGTATTTTACCCATTTTTTAATAAAAGTTACACTTTAAAGTTAAGAAAGTGGTGAAACAAGAAGACATTTTTTTTTTCAGTATCCTGGTGTTCAGGGTCAAATAAATTAGGGCTGAGTAAGTAGCAGATGACCTCACCTATCCACCATTTTCGTATGTTCAACGTTCTGCCAAACCCTGTATATTCAATTAAATTGCAGCTTTAAAAGTACAGCTGATTTACTCAGCATAGTTCCGAAAGTTACCTTTGACTTCGCGATTTATAACTCAAATTCCTCGTATTCACTAAATGTCTAGGAACAAAGTTAGTCCGAAATGAACAAGAACAACAATCCAGGTGGAAGTTCATTTAAACTGTTTTCCTTAAGAATATTGTTTTAAATAATTTGAGTACTCTTCACAAATAAATGTTTATTTTACTACCTTAATTCTACTAAATTTTAATGAATATGGAACTGGCTCTTATTCC